>CM060975.1:232903506-234213506 GCA_030765065.1 Deroplatys truncata
AATAAACTGTTCCTATTGAAAAGAAAATAATTTAGACCATACTTTCAATATGGTGGCTTAGTATATCCTGATTACATTATTTAACTAACCATATTAAAAATTTATCAAAGTAATTTTGTGAACAACAATATATAGATAGTATGACATGGTATTATGCGGCCATGCGCTCACATGTTGACTAATGGCAGCATCCAAATCAACTCAACCAACCCCGGGTTAATACGCATTCATGTTGTTTTCACATTAGCATACCACACAAACTAGACAAATGACCTCCTCCTCCTTCTTCACTTTGTGAATATCATAATACTTACTATTTTACCTTGATTAGGACTTATTAAGAACCAAAAGAAGCACAGCCTCTACAATTTCCGCCGTGACACAACTTCTTTATGTTTTCCTAATAGAATGCGAAAGTTATCGATAAAAACTAATTTTCTTGGCTAGACTTCACTGGATTTGGCTTTATTTCAAAATAAAATTGATCATGGAATAAGCAGGGACGTCGCAGGTTTCAAACCACTTCCAACTCTCGTATACTCTGTTGGGTTTGCAGACAGCACCTAGTAGATAGTTTTTAGCTGCCATTAGTGACCTTTGGCCGCTAGTTTACGTTGTTTGTATTGACGTTTGATTTGACTGTAGATTACTTGAAGCCAATTGCTTAAGAATTTGGGACATTTGGTATAAAGCATATTTTTATAAAACGGGCTGTATGATATCTTCTAGCTGTTTTTTAATGTTGACTGCCTGAAGGTACACGGGTAGCCTTTTCCATTTACCTCCTCCCCCCGTTATTTATGAAATTATTGTACACAATGATCTAGAAGATGTTTATCTTCCACTTTACCCCTTATAATCGTAATTCCGTCCAGCACTAGTTATTCGCAATAATAGATAACATTCCCATGATATTCACCAAAAGGATGTGAGAAGTCTAATCTCCTTAACTCCCCTACCCGAATATAGATATCCTTTGGTGATGGAAAAATTATAGGTTACGATGGTCGAGTAATTCTTTAGATAATCACAATAGCTGACATTTTAAACCTTTGTGCCTTCTCTTTGGTCTGAGCCGTTTGGATGCTCCTCCTCTCCATTTCGCCAGTTACGATAGCAGCTTTACTACATTCAGAGGTTTTGTACCCGCAGTAGCGGTAACGTCAGGAAAACCTAGTAACATCCCGCTCTGGTGCATTCTGGTTGGTCGAGTTGAGGGTCAATCACAGGGCAGTTGAGGGCAGCCCTAGCGAACGATGCAGGAAACGCCAAAGAAGAAGAGGACTTTCCCAGCAGGACCAGAAAGGAGGGCAGTTAGTCGTCGTTATAGGCCATGTTACGTACATGTTTGGGTGACATACACGGTGTAATTCAGAGGCATCAGACTTATTACTTTGTTTTGGACTTGTCAAAATTTTCCTAATCTACAGGTTTCGGTAAGTAAGTAATTATTGCCGAAGATTCATGATGGTAGGCCACGGTGCATAATGGGCGAACGAAAAATATTCACATGTAAAAGTAGAGGAATAGAATAAGCATGTGACGAGAGCCATTGATGAGCTAGTTTCAAGCAAACATTAGATTTATACGGTTTAGAATAAAAAGAATATTTGAATTTCTTAAATGTTTTCGGGAGGGGTCAAATTTTATGTATAACGTTAGAGGAACATAATGTTATGAATTTACGAATTGTTGTTGAATTTATTTGTTTATATATATAGTTAAAATTGTGAAAGATCTTTAATTGAATTTGTAAATTGTATTTGTTTGCTTAACTAGTAAAATGTTAAATGGGAAAAGAGGAACTTCGTGTGAGAGAAATCGACACTGTAATATTCCAAGTTGTGACAGTGAGCAATACGAGTATACTCGCATATTCAAGTCTTAATTGTCAACTTAATTGGAAATAAAGGGAGACATATGTTCTAGAACAGCCTATAATGTAAATATACCTTTTCCTTTACCAAGGTAGGGTCCGATCCACGTCCTATAGGGTAATCTGTTTATTTAACTGGCGTGTAGTTAATCCTTTAGTGGCATGTACCTATAACTATACGTCAAAGTATACTTACAAAGATTACTTAAAACATAAACAGATTGTAACCATTGGCTCAGATCCAATAATTATTTAATGAATACAAAAGATAATTAGTTTTCACGTAACACATACCCTTAACATATACAACGAAATAAAAGTGAAACTAGTGAATATGGAGATTTCCATTCCCGGGCCACCAAATTAACCGTTTTTGGAAAGACGCATAGTCTGCGACGATCGAGAAAAATACTAGTTTGAGATTTTAATTGTAAAATATTGGTTGAAGATTTCTAATGTTAGCTGCAAACATTTTTACTTCTTTTTATTAATTATTTAACATACCCTGCTGGTGAACTTTATTACAACATACAAAGGAGATAAAACACTGCGAGCACCTCTCTTAATTAAGGGCCATGGCGTAGCCAGAAAAATATTAAGGGGGGAGCCTTATGTATAGGGATCCATTTTTTAAACAATTTGTTTCAATTAAAGTTATAAATTCGAATTAATCCTCAGTTGAAATATTTAAATAAATCGACTTTTATTCACAGATTAAGATGAAGCATTTGGAATTAAAGTTACCATAGGATGCTTTGCATATTCTAAGCGGCAAATTGGTCGTGACATGAGAAATAATGACTGTGTTACAGAGAAGTATTTTACATTACCGCTACAGGTCATTTTATTTCACTAAAAATAGGGCTTTTAGTTATGTTCTAACTGGGAGATATTCCATTCATTTGGAAACCACTGAAATTTAACACCAAAACGAAAACATGCCCCCGGTATCTTAACATGGTTGTACTTGTACCCACGCCATCTAAAGCACAGTTTCTGTTTCAGTCACCTTTGGGATGTTGGCAAAGACATGTGGCGTAAGTATAGCACCACTACGATACGATTAGAAGCTATCTCATTCCCGCCAACTTATAAAGATGCTATTATTTAAACGAAGCCATTTTTTCTAATCATTTTTGCATTTTTTATTTAGCAAGGGGGTGTTTCAATTCCCAAAACCCCTCCTTAGCTACGCCTGTGCTTGAGGGTTATTAAAATATGTTGGCATTGGTATCGCATGCGTATTAATGTTAAAAGAAGATTCCATTCTATTTTGTTGTGTTGTTTCTTCGCGGCTAAATTGTGAACATATACGTAATATAATATGGAGTTATTTAATCTAAATAATATATAATAAATTTCTTGCAAATTAAATATCCGCACATTTTTCTTATTTTACACACATATTCTATGTAACAACAACTATTTCATACTTCGTGGCATTCTCAATTAAAAGTTAAAGCCTTCTTCGCAAGTTTTTATAACACCAATATGTTTGCATTCAAGCAAAAAAGCTTTGTAAATCCGTTTTAATATTTTAGTAATTCATGAAGTGTAATATAAGGTGTTTTACATTCTATGTCCGTCAGAGAAAAATGGGTTTTTCAATGGTGAAAGAATTATCAAAACTGGTCGAGTGATATTTGAGATTACCTACATAACACACACGCAATTTTCTCTCTTTATAATACTAATATAAATAAAGATTATAAGCAATGCTTATAACAAGTTTATTTCAAAAAATTCGGTAAAGGCAATATATAAGAAGTTATATCTATTTTCTGTTACTCTTAATTCGAGCACATTAATCGCTTACCACGAGAACACTCTAACTTTAATAATTTAACACCAGTATAGATGATACGGTATCTATCTAGCACCTATTGCATTAAGCATAACGAAAGCTACAGTGCATGTAGGCAGTTATCCCCCTGCTTATTTATTAATTTCATAACGCCTCCCTCCATAACGTTTATTACCGGTTTTCAAACATCGCATATGTAAGCTGCACAGAGGAAAAGAGAGAGGAGTTGAGGAGAGAGGAGGGGTATGACTAAGTGGAGAGAAAGAGACAGGAAGAGAAAGGGATGGAGAGGAAAATATGGAGAAAATGAGAAAGAGAGAGAGGCAAAGGAATTTCAGCATACAATACATTAATGCGAGCAGAGCTGTAGCTTTGCTAGCTATTGTAGCAATTTTAAATGATGATTATGATGGTGAATATGTACTGCCATGAAAAAGTGCTTCATTAGGAATTATTTAACTCCCTCCTGGACGCTTCAATATTATATCAATTAGGATAATGCAAATAGAAATATGGTGTATATTCAAAGCGATATAAAGAGGAATTTACAATATTAGCATGTTAAAGTGTACAAGGAGAAACTAATTGCTCTTGCATAAGCCATAAAGAATTCGATTACTTTATATAGATAATTCTTTCGTTTCAGAAAATCTTCTTTCTTTTCCGTATTAATATTACAAGTTGATCTAATTGCTTTAGTATAATCGGAGTTTTTAAATGTACGCAGTAATAAAAACATCATTCGAGACTTGAAACTCTCCCGACGCCAGGTTTTGCCAAGCTCAAAGGATCTAATGACAACATAATTATGTTCTAATTAAAATGTTTAGTTTTCCTTATGCTTTATTATAACAAGTTACTGAGATAAAAGACAAAAAGCAACATGATGTCCTTAAATATTAATAATTAATTAAACGGTGTTCAGAAATTCCGCCAACTTACAGAAGTGACAGAGCAGACAATTAACGTTTTCTGTAAAATGCCTATTTTTGGACAATAATAATTTAAGTTTGAAACAGTAAAGATTTTGCTAATTCTAGTTGCAAAATATTATGCAGCATAGAAAAACATAAATTCCTATTACTTATCCACGAGATGCTTTTATAAAACTGGTGTGCTGAGGTACTTCTTTTTTCTTTCTTTATTTTTTTTTATAACCATCTGGACCAGGAGATAAGGCAGACCTTGGAACTCTCTGTTGCAAAACCAGAGTAAAAACTAGCTGCCTGAAAGGCTAAGATTAGTGATCAAATTCACGCATTGTGCATATATCTTCACACGAGTAATTTCTTGAAAATGTAGGTAGCGCATCAGAGATATTGTTATATTTTTGTAATAGCTTTGAATAGCGAATCAACGTTTTGAAAGAGAAAGTATTTGATGTGAACAATATAGCGCCTGAGCTGTAACATAACACCAACAAAAGGCATCAATGCAGCCGCTTCCCTATTTGTCATATTCCATGTACGCCTTTAATATATGCTTCATATTGTTTTCTGTTGGATGTGCGCCATCGCGTATTGCTATCATAAATTATTTGCTGTGATATAAACGCACTCTCGCTGCGGCCAAGAATTTATGCCATCCTTATCAAAGCCTCTTTTGTGTAGTGCATATATCAATGTTTTTCTCTGAAACTGTTTATTTTCAGCGTTTTCTTTTAATGTTGCTGCTCAGCGTATCGCTGAAGAAAACCTTCATTCATTTTCTGGAAAGAATGGTTTAAACAATTCATGAAAATTTCCCCCCCCAAAAAAATAAAATTTAGAATTGGGGTTTTTATTATTTATATGTAGGTATTGTATTTACAGTAAGATACATTGGGACTTTACAGCCGTATCCTAATAGTCCATGTGATCAATTGAATAATCCTATGACAGTTCTGATACATCCATTTTATTTTAATTGAACTTTACGTGAAAAGTGTGTAAAACTGAAATTAGTATGACGTATGACCAGGACTTAGCACCTCAACCTATGGAAATGCACCTTAACCTAAGGAAATATTTTGTGCCTATGTCCTTAATGGGGCGTCCCGGGAGGGAGGGATGAGGTGAGAGGAGACAGAGGGCGCCTGAATCAGGAGGCACTACAGCAGAGGGCAGTGCCCCTACTGTTCCCAGGTTGAAACTCCCCGGTTGCAGCTGGTAAAACCGTTTCCCCTGCCCCGTAGGCTTGCACGTCCCACTGGAGTCTGGGACTCGGAGACTGCGCCCATTTCGGGGACGAAGTTTTACAAAGAGCATCCTTTTTCCTGCACTGTAAAGTCGAGATGCCGGCACTTGCAACCCTGAAACAACCAAGCAGATGAAAGGTGAAGTGAAATGAGAAAGGAGGTGAAATGGAGGAACAAAAATTCGGGAGATGAAATTCACCTCCAAGCTTTTGCCTAGTGACCTGAGGAAACCCCGAAAGAACTATGGGTGAGGAAGTTCGGCCGTGGGAATCGATCCCCTGACCTCCCGAGTGTGAGTCACATGCGCTGACGCCTGCACCACCTCCTAGGTATAAAACTGATATAGTTTTTAAGTTACGTAATACCTGCACAACCTGCGGCTCTGCTCGCATTATTGAGTTAAATGCTGAGATTCTTCCTTTCTCTCTTCGTCTCTCTTCGTCTCTCCCTCAGTATGGTTTTTCCTTCTCCCCTCCAACTTAGTCATTCTCTATCCCTATCCTATATCCCTATCTCTTTCTATATCTCCTTCCCTTTTCAGGGCCTCTCACACTCTCTTCATCGCTCTTACCTCATTCTGTATTTCCTCTGTGTGCAATTTACATTTCATGTGATTTTTAATAAAAATTAAATAAGTAAAACGATTTAACGGTACCCCAACTTCTGCCTCTTACTTATGCTTGTAATGGGATCGGAATTACATTGTTCCTCGCGGTAATCGGTCCACGTTCCCCTATTAAAATTTTGTATATAATAACGTTTATCGGAAACATTACGGTTACATGTTTGTTAAGTAACGTTTATTATAAAGACGATAAATAAACTAAGATTTATTCTATACCATACTAAAATGTGATATAAAATACCACATTAGGTATTAATTAGGTATTTCCTTACAGGAAAATAGTTATATCATATTGTAAAGTTTTAATTGTCATCTAAAATGTATTACGCAACACGTTTTATAACAATTGGTTTGGCCGTTGTTGCAAAAAATAAGTAAAAGAAATCACTCACACACACACACACACACACACACACACACACACACACACACACACACACACACATATTTCGAAAGTAGAATTTTTTGCTTCAGATATCACATTGTGCAGGTTATCGGTTATTAATAAGAAATTGATACTAACCAAAGAATACGGTTACATTTTTCTTATAAATTTAGTTTTAATTTGAACAATTATATCAGTCTAGTAGTGTCAAACATATCAATTTTCTATGAAGTTGCCGATTTTAACATAAACATCATCTGGTGACGTAAGAGCCTTTCTCTTTCGAATCTATATTCCAATGCAGATTGGACAAAACTGTCTGGCTGAAGCTTTTATTTAGGAATTTTCCTCAGGACTTAAAATACATACCTGTAGTCAGAGCCGTGTTTTTTTATATGGTGGAAGCATTACTTCCCTTGGATTAGTCTATAACATTTTCTGAAACGACTTTTTAAGGGGAGACTAAAAGCTTTATCCCTCCAATGTTAAGTCTGATAAATTTATTACCCATTATCTCAGAAAGTATTATACATTAATCTGGAATTCTTACAGGATGTAAATAAATGCCTACTAAGTTCACTTTTATACGATAGTTTGTTTATTAAGAAATACAGGATTATTCTCTCGAATATGCAATTTTTTATTAACATTTATCAGAAATTATGTTTTTTTAAATAACCAAACGGATTAGATCCACTATAACAATTAGACGTTGTTTTTATCATACTAAAATTTAATTTAGCTACCTTCAATAGCTTCTGAGTAAACCATTTATATCAAAACTATAATTCACACATGAAGCTGTTCAAAGTAAATATGGATAAAACTAATTCACATATATTTGCAAATAAAAAAAAACATGATGCTTGAGCACACAGTATTATCAATTGATAGAGCAAAGGTTGCCCTAAAATATTGTCTAAGGTTTACTACTCTACTCAAAGGTACATAAGAGTTATGACTTTGTTCTGCGAATTGTTGAAGAATTCAGATAACAAATGGCAGATGCAGTAAGAATATACTATAAATATAAGTATTGTGCATAAAATAATAATATATATATATTAAACTAAAGACGACATTTCAATAAATAGGAACGCAAAAAAGTTACAAATGTTGCTTTTTGGCAACTTATGCCATTTAGTCTCTTCCCTTATAGACTTTAAATTATTATCAGAGTTTCAAAAAACTGTTTTCAAGTTTAAAAAGTGCTCACAATGTCATCCAAACTCTATTTAAGGACCATAAAGTCGAAGAAGTTTGCACGGTGTTAGCAATAGAGGATATTCACCTGGAAACCACAAATATTTTGATTCCTAGGTACTACTCAACAATGTTTGCGAAAAAATGTAAAACCCTAGTTTTCTTTTGCCTTATAGCTGTCATTGTGTATGCAACTTCCCAGTTGCTGGCGCAACACAAATTGGCCTGAGGAGTAGGTCAGTGAACCCCGGATTGTAATCTTCTTTTGTTAAACAGTTTCTATTTTTTCTTTCTCTACTACGTATAGTAAGTAGGGGAAGTATTGTATTCCACCCAAAAGTTCGATACCGAGATTTCACCGGAAATATATGTTTTGAGACCCCCTGAATCCAAAAAAAGAATTTTTGGAAACATGTCCGTGTGTGTGTCTGTGTGTCTGTCTGTCTGTGAACAGCATAACTCAGAAACGAACAGTCGGATAAATACCAAACTTGGTATTTAGATTCAGTATCTTCCAGAGATGCGAAATGAAGGTTTTCAAGAAAATCCCCCACCCCAGATTACCCTTTACATGGAACATTTTTCGAAAATTTTAATTTTCTCAAAAATGGCTCTAACGATTTTGATTAAAACATCATATGTTTAAGATGCTTTCATGACAAATAAAATGTATATCTTGAATTTTCTGGGAATGTCTCCAAAAGTATTCTTCATTGTGAACGACTTTTGCATAACTGGTAAACCATAAGAGACAGACAAACTTTTACTATACAAAAAATCTGATGTTACACTCACATGACTTTCTCTACTCTTGTACAAACTATTTTTACAAACCCTTATTCTCCATGTACTTCATGTTAATCGAGATAAACATTTGCAGA
The DNA here is from genome assembly GCA_030765065.1 of Deroplatys truncata. Lineage (NCBI taxonomy): Eukaryota > Metazoa > Arthropoda > Insecta > Mantodea > Mantidae > Deroplatys > Deroplatys truncata. The sequence goes on from CM060975.1 coordinate 232,912,457, forward strand.
CTCTATCTTATTGCTAATTTTCTTGTAGATGTAAGGGAATACATATTTACAAGGCAACTTGGAAATACAGTAGCGTTAAAGTACATACATATCTCTTAATAGCTGGTTGCTAGGTGCAGCACTATTCCCTTTGCCACAGATTAATACTCTTTCCATATCCAAGACAAAAAAATGAATAAGAAATTCCCATTTGAGAAAATAAGTATTGAAAAATTTAAGGGAATAACAAGCAATATCTCGAAAATGGTTCACTCAACAACAAAAATGTATATGACATAAATTGTGTATTTTAACGCGATCTACATTTCTTGTGTAGTAAAATTTTGTCTATCACTTATGGTATACCAGTTATGCAAAATGCGTTCACAATGAAGAATACTTTTGGAGGCATTCCCAGAAAATTCAAGATATACATTTTATTTGTCATAAAAATATCTCAAACATATGATATTTCAATCAAAATAGTTAGAGCCATTTTTTGAGAAAATTAAAATTTTCTAAACTTCTTCCATGTAAAGGGTAATCTGGGGTGGGGCGATTTTCTTGAAAACCTTCGTGTCGCATCCTTGGAAGATACTGAACCTAAATACCAAGTTTGGTGTTTATCCGACTGTTCGTTTCTGAGTTATGCTGTTCACAGACAGACACAGACACACACACATACACACACAGAGAGAGAGAGAGAGAGAGAGAGAGACACAGACACACACACGGACATGTTTCCAAAAATGCTCTTTTTGGATTCAGGGGGTCTCAAAACATATATTTGCGGTGAAATCTCTGTATCGAATTTTTGGGTGGAATACAATACTTCCCCTACTAACTATACGTAGTAGAGAAAGTAAAAATGTAGATCGCGTTAAAATACACAATTTATGTCATATACATTTTTCTTGTTGAGTGAACCATTTTCGAGATATTGCTTGTTATTCCCTTAAATTTATCAATACTTATTCTCAAATGGGAATTCGTTATTCATTTTTTTGTCTTGGATATGCAAAGGGTATTAATCTGTGGCAACGAGAGTGGTGCTTCACCTAGCAACCAGCTATTATAATATATGTGGATGCTTAAAGGCTACTGTATTTCTATATTGCCCTTACAATTACAAAACAAGGGGATCATAGTACGCCTTAAGCAATAGTCAAATATTTTTAGAACTGGTCGCTATATGTAAAATGTAATTCTCTTTGCATGTCAAAAGATCATTTCTGCAAATGTTTATCTCGATTAATATTAAATAGATGGAGAATAATATTTTGTAAAAACAGTTTGTACAAGAGTAGAGAAAGTCATGTGAGTGTAACACATCAGATTTTTTATTACTTTCTTTACTACGTATATAAGTAGGGGAAGTATTGTATTCCACCCAAAAATTCGATACCGAGATTTCACCGGAAATATGTTTTGAGACCCCCTGAATCCAAAAAAAGAATTTTTGGAAACATGTCCGTGTGTGCGTCTGTGTGTGTCTGTGAACATATAACTCAGAAACGAACAGTCGGATAAACACCAAACTTGGTATTTAGGTTCAGTATCCTCTAGAGATGCGACACAAAGGTTTACAATAAAATCACCCCACCCCAGATTACCGTTTACATGGAACATTTTTCGAAAATTTTAATTTTCTCAAAAATGGCTCCAACGATTTTGATTAAAATATCATGTATATCTCGAATTTTCTGGGAATGTCTCCAAAAGTATTCTTCATTGTGAACGACTTTTGCATAACTGGTAAACTATTAGAGATAGACAAAAGTTTACTGCACAAAAAACGTAGATTGCGTTAAAATAGACAATTTATGTCATATAATTTTTTTTTCTTGAGTGAACCATTTTAGGGATACTGCTTGTTATTCCCTTAAATTTTCCAATACTTATACTTTTTTCTCAAATTCGTTATACATGTTTTCTTGTCCTGGTAATGCAAAGAGAATGGAGTACTCCACATAGCAACAACCTCTTAAAATATTTGACTATCGCTTAAACCCTACCAATTCCCCTTGCACCTACAAGAAAATTAGCAATAAGATTAACATCTCGATATCTCGATTGACATGAAGTATATGGAGAATAAGCGTTTGTAGCAATAGTTTGCACAAGAGTAGAGAAAGTCATGTGAGTGTAACACATCAGATTTTTACTATTAAGCAGTGGGCAAGAATATTCTCACTCGGTTGACAGATATAATTTTGCTGGTCAATGAACAAAGTGAATTATTTTGTGTTAATGGTTAAAGCAATGAAGTTTAAAGTAGGAAAAAGGTTTAAGCATTCAATATTCTGTTATATTAAATAGTATCCTAATCTATGACGAAAAACTAAAAAGTAATAGTAGATCTAAACTTGTTAGATTAAATCTAAGTCTGGACAAGGCAATTAAAATATATTACACTAGGCACCTCAAATTACCTTTGAAAGAAGCATTTCCTTGGTTATGTGAATGCGATGGAAATAAGCTACATTGTTGACTTTTTTTTGCTATCTAAAGAAAAGTATAGTTTTCACATTAGCTGAAATTGTTCAAACAATCTTAAAATTGAATTCAAACGACATGAAAGTTCACTCATTCACGTTTTAGAACTCACAGCTATTAGTAATAAGAAAATGATGTAAAGCAATCAATACAGAGCAGCTATAGCAAAATAATGAAACGACGAGGGTAAATAAATAATCTTCATCATCTAATTAATGCAATTTGTTTCTTGGAATCCAACGACTTTGTACTCGGGTCATGATGAAAGTTCTCTACGAGCCAGGTTAATAATATCGATGACTGGCTATGATTTGCATTTGCAATCCCGCACCTTATTCAATGGTATTCAGAATGATTTCATTTATTGCGTATTAGATCTTTAGTCTAAATCAAGACAAACCAATCTCGCAATATAAATGTTACGCAAAACAAGATATAAAAATTGTCGAATTTGTATTTTATACGTAAATATGTTATATACTATGTAGTCTGAAGCAAGAGCCATAAAACTAGTATTCGCTTGATGAAACTGTGAAAAATAAGAATTCTCAATGCTACTTACAAACCTCGTGTCGTAGTTTCGGTAGGCATATCTCACATTCCATCATAAACTACACTTTCCATAGGTCAAAAGGTAATGAAAGTTCTTCATTATCACTCTCATAACACGACACACACAATAAAAACACAATTTCCGTCATAAAATAAACCCGAATATCACGTAAACACCGGCAAAAGTTGTTTCACAATACCACCGCGGGCAAACAACTGACGAGCGCTATCCATTGCTGCAGGTGCTGCAACTTGAAGCCAAAGAGAGAGAAAAAAGATGCTCATCTAAACAGAAATTTGACGTTTGGTTTTTAGTATCAACATAATGGCAGTTGTGTTTCTATCAAGAGAAAAGTAATTTATGGAGTCCTTTTGCATGTGTCATGCAGGTACAGAAAATATTAATTCCAGAACCTGTGTCCGAATAGCAGAGCCGTAGATAGGGGGGGGTGTAACACCCTTGCTAAAAACGTAAAAATTAATATAAAATAGCTCGTTTAAATAATAGCATATTTCAAGGTTGCGCGGGACGAGTACCTTCTAATCGTATCACGGTAGCACTATATTTACGTCACAAGTCTTTGATGATATTTCAAAGGTGACAGCAACAGAAAACTGTACTTAAGATGGTACAACCAGATTAAGACATCAGGGGCATATCTTCGTTCCAGTATTAAATTTGAGTGGCTTCCAACAAGAAAGCTTATTTTGTAATGAAATAAAATGGCCTGCAGCGGTAATATAAAATAATTCACGGTGGTCATTATTTCTCATGTCACAACTCGTTTGCCGCTTAGAATACGCAAAGTTTCCTATCCTAATTTTAATTCCAATTGGTGAACCTTAATCTGTGAATATATAAACGATTTACTTAAATATTTTAACTCAGAATTAATTCATATTTATCCTTTGAATTGATACAAATTGTGTAAAAATGGATCCCCATACATAACACCTCCCCTTTAATAATTTTCTGGTTACATTACTGCCTAATAGAAACTTATTTTGTGTTTGTTTATTTAAACGAAGTTCCGAAAGTTAGAAGCATAGCAGTAACACACGGGATCCTGGCGGGAAAATGCCTAGAGGTTCCTCTTTGGAATTATTTAGTTTGAGGCTGAAATCCAAGCTACCTTTAAACTGTATATAAAAATCTGAAGTACATACGTATAACTTTCTCTACCCTCTATTCCTATTAGTGAATTACCCTCTATTCTTATACAAGCTACTTTTACTAAAGCTTATTTTTCTATTACTACATTTTTATTCAGATAAACCTTTGCAGAAATAGCTACATTACACATTTCTTTACAGATACAAATGATCGAAAATTTTAAATACCATATGCTGGTCTTAAAGTTCCATACACTTTCTATGCAATCGCGAGAAACAGCTGAATGTTGAAAGGTCTTTAAAGAATGACCAAGAAATAAACAATTCAAACCATTAAAAACGGATATCTCTGAAATGGCTCATGCCATAAAAAATGTATTCAAAATAAATTGTGTATGTTAAGGAGATCTACATTTTTTGTGTAGTACGTATTCGTCTGTCGCTAAACGTTTACCAGTTATACAAGATTGTATAAAATTACTTCCGAATGGAAAGGAAAGGACTTCAAAATTCTATATATTTTATTTGTCATATAAATTACTTTAATATATGGTATTTTAATCAACATCGTTATAGCCATGTTTTAGAAAATCAACAACCTTGAAAGATACTAAAAGTAAATTCCAAATTTGATATTTATCCGACTTTTCGTTTTTGTGTTATACTGTTCACAGACAGACACACAAGACACACCTACACACACGGACAAGGTTCCAAAAATGCTTTATTTGGATTCAGGGGGTCTAAAAATTTGAATTTCCGGTGAAATCTCGGTATCGAATTTTTGGGTGGAATACAATACTTCCCCTACTTACTGTACGCAGTAGAGAAAGTAAAAATAAGCAGCTGCACTAGCAATGAAGGTGCAAAATAGCATCACACATAGTAAATTTAAAGAGAACAAACGAATAATTTATTTCTTACCATCACTAGCCTAAGCATCAAATGCTTCAAAGCAAGTTAATGTGAAACTGAAACGCATATTTTTTTTTAAATCGTGCATTGCATTGGAATTAATTGTTCTTGCACACAAGTCGTGTGTTGGACGGTGTTGGAAAGGTAGAATCAGGCGACTAAAAAATTCAATGCCATGTATTATATTTCTAATATTTTTATTCCTGTAAAGATAACTCAATGCATTTGAACAACATAACATCAGTAAAAGAACTTCATCGAAAGCAGTTTGTTTTTCATGAACAATCCCTCTTTACCCTGAAATTCCTGTTGTTCAATGGTATTACCAATATGTCCCTTTACACATAGTTTGATCCTCTAGGAGTAGCTTTCACCAAGCAATTAGATGGTGACCGTGATTATTATTATTATTATTATTATTATTATTATTATTATTACAATTTAACATTTTGTCATGTTGTTTTCATTAACTTTTATTTCATTTTGAAGCTTTTATTCTTCCATAGAATCCATACTTCCCAATCATATAGCAAGATCACTATTATAATCAATTTATTAAATGTCAGACTTTTTGCTTTCTCTATCAGTTATGTAGCAGGTAGAGATAGTATTTCCTTCCACCAAAAACAATTCTGTATTGCACCGGAACTACATGTTTTGAAGTCCCCTGAAGACGAAAAAGCATTTTAAGAAAAGGTCCCTCTATGCATGGAGAGAGAGAGAGAGAAAGAGAAAGATAGCATAGCGACCAGTTCTAAAATATTTGGCTATCACTTAAGGCGTTCTATGTTCCCCTTGTTTTGTATTTGCAAGGCAATATAGAAATACAGTAGCCTTTAAGCATATACATATCTCTTAATAGGATTGCTATGTGCAGCACCATTTTCTTTGCCACAGCTTAGTACTCTTTGCATATCCAAGACAAAACAAAAATGAATAACGAATTCCCATTTGAGAAAAAGTAGATGTATTGGAAAATTTAAGGAATAACAAGCAATATCTCGAAAATGGTTCACTCAACAACAAAAAATGTATATGATATAAATTGTGTACTTTAACGCGATCTACATTTTTGTGTAGTAACATTTTGTCTATCTCTTATGGTTTACCAGTTATGCAAAAGTCGTTCACAATGAAGTATGCTTTTGCAGACATTCCCAGAAAATTAAAGATATACATTTTATTTGCCATAAAAATTTCTTAAACATATGATACTTTAATCAAAATCGTTTGAGCCGTTTTTGAGAAAATACAAATTTCCGAAAAATTTTCTATGTAAAGGGTAATCTGGGGTGGGGGGGTTTTCTTGAAAATCTTCGTGTCGCATCTGTGGAAGATACTAAACCTAAATACCAAATTTGTTGTTTATCCGACTGTTCGTTTCTGAGTTATGCTGTTCACACACACACACACACACACACACACACAGACACACACATGAACATGTTTCCAAAAACTTTTTTTTTGGTTTCAAAAGGCCTCGAAGCATGTATTTCCGGTGAAATCTCGGTATCGAATTTTTGGGTGGAATGCAATACTTCCCCTACTTATTATATGTAGTAAAGAAAGTAAAAATAGCCATGTAATTTACCGTTCTCATGGCGGAGATTTATCAGAAGGAGTTTCCATTAATTTGTATAATTTTATGTTAATTGGTACAGGTTATATAAATAATTATGTCTCCTGCAAAAGAAATGGGAGTCGAACCACGTTTTGCTACCACTGTTTATCTGCAGTACGGCACTTTAAAGAGCTCAGCTATGCTAAACACAGACACGTCTTGCTGATTAAGCTTACGTTTGTAAGCAAAGCACCCAACTGGAATCCCTTTTTACACCACACACAAACACACGCACATATATTATATGCATACATATAGCCGTATAAATCAATATCAAACAAGAATTGTATATAATAATATGAATTCTAATTCAGTAAGAAAAATGTTAGATTATTTAGCAGCCAAGAGATGTACAAGCAGATTGTAACTTAGATAAGCAAGGGGCGGGCGAGCTAGCTAATTCCAGATAAAAGTAATTCTAGGTAGAGTCCACCACCTTTCACCAAGCTAATGAGCAAGGAACTTGAAGGAATAACGAGAAATAGAATTGCTTCCGGACGTGTCACTGGGACGGGTGTGCGAAAAGTTTTGGAGCAGAATATTTTCATACATAATAAGGTAACGCGTCTGAGGACCAATTAGAAATGTCGTTATATTTTAAGGCGCGAAGGTGAGCGTCACTAGGTTTAGGTATAAAAGGTGGAAACAGGCCCCAGATTTTCACTCTTATAGACCCTATTACACAATCTCTTCGACACTTAGTTATACTCTCTGGACGACGGATTCACGTGTGTGCATATGGGTGGGAAGCGTGTGCAGTTAAATTAGTCTCCTAATTTACTATTATGGTGGGAATTGTTAAAAGATGGGGAAAGTTAGCCACCCATAAATATCTTATTGATAATAAATCACATTTTAAGAGAAATGCAGTGTATTTTAATCTGCCTTACCTACGAAAACCTTGAGATCCGTGAAATTAGGTAATTTATTAGGAATGGATAAATTATCGGCCGCTGAGCAGAGATAGCCGGAGACCGGAACACTGCAGCAGAGGGCATCAACCCAGAGGACCAACGATTTCCCGCTACAAATGACGCCCAACATTTTCCGCTACATGGTCCACCACTTAATCGAAAACATAATAGCCACATATACTCTACAGGTAATTTGCAATAGTTGCAAATATTACTGAAATGTTTGCTTTTCAAAACTGCGAGGTGAGCCGATGGCTGCCATATCTTGCAGAGCAAAGGAAGTATATGACAAATTTCATTCTCATACCATCTAACCAAGAACGCCTGAGAATTAGGTGACCCTTCGCGCAGGTCTCCCTGGAGTTGACCATTTACTTTTGTGAAAAACAGTGCATAATATGGAGGGGTTCTCAAAACCGGGGAAAGGCACTGCCCATAGGCCACGTGGATCTTTGTGGTTCTAATGCAACCCCTAGGAGGGATGAATGAGGGGAGAGACCCGAAGGGCGACCAGATCCAGGAAATGACGTGCGCAAGCGTGGATGGGGTACCTAAGGTTTCCAGATTGAACGCATCCGACGCCCATCAAGCCCCCACAAGCTTCTAATCCCTGCTCCTAGTGTACCCGGAGGCGGGTCCGACGCCAGGGAGAAACTTCACAAAGCGCACCATCACTGCCCGTTGCAACAAGCCGAACACCGTCGCATGGTCCTTCAATCCTAAAACAAATGACGATGAAGCAAATGGTGGGTGCAGAAAATGAGGGACGGGAAAGTCGTGGTAGACGAGGAACCACCCCAGCATTTGCTTACCGACGACGAAACTACGGAAAACCCATGATCTCAGTGGGCGTCGCAAAGAATCGAACCCAGGACCTCCCGAATGCGAGTCTCACACATTACCTCGGAGCCATTACCAAGGGTCCCCATTATGGGGATTCAAATGGGTATTTCTAATAATTAATGACTGCGGTTTCATGAACTCAATTGCGTCGTCTGTTTTTGCTGGATATATTTTCTGGGAATTCTAAACTTCAAAACAAGACTGTTCCATTGTTCAAAAGGATGGAATATTTCCTCTCACTGCACCTTTCGAACCGGCTCTCTGGAAAACCCCCATTACCTGTGTTTGCAGCAGTTTGTATTAGCGCAGCACGTATTGTGCATAATAACGGTATGAATAGAACAAAAGAATAATTACCATTCTTTCTGTGGCTTTCTATAGTTCCAGCAAGGTCTGATCGTGAATTTCGAGCTATGATATGCATAAGAAGAGGAACGGTCAAATGAATTTCAGTATAATTTTAATCTACTCTAATTAACCAGACTTACGTAACATGCTGCATGCACTATGCATTATTCATTAAAATTTCTTCCCATAAATTTTCTTTCCTATACAATTGCTTCATTTCAGAGAAAGATCTTATTACTGTTTATGATAAATCAAAGTTTTCTTGTTTTGGAAGTGCGTTTTATCAACTTCTTTATACAGTGCAGTTGCGGTCCTAGCAGCAAACAAGTGCTTTATTTAGTTTTTCTTTATTGCAAAGACTATTTAGCTCGACTACCGCATTCCCGCTTTTTGTTCTCTTTGATGTAGTGCTTCAAACGAAAAGAAATACACTAAAAACTCTCTATTCAGGTACCTTCCTTAATTAGCAATAGTGAATAGAGTATATAGAATAATAATAAAGCGGGAGTTTTTAGGGACTTCAATTAATTTATAAAAAACAGAGCACTGCTCCTTATAAACAACGTGGCAAATAATCCTTTATTTACTCTTTTATTTAGAGCTTATTGTATGTCACCATGAATAATTTAAAAAACGTGGTTGGAAGAATGAGTACACTTTAAAACTTAACTAGAATAAATACATATAAAGCAAATAATGCATTTCTTGGATTATATTTGAAATAATTTTTACTTTTTATAGAGGTAGATAATTATTGTAGTCAAATACACGTAACTTCCATTAAATTCCCTAAAGTTCCCAAAAGGTAAGCGCACTTATGCGTCTGTCTGTGAATTCAAACATAAAAACCAAATAAATACAAAATTCTAGAGTTTAAGCGCACCAGGCAAAGGTTTTTAGAACGTTCCCGCATTTCAAACTATTACTTATATAGACAAACACTCCTTGCTTTTATTTTTTTCAAAAAATGTTCTAACGCCTTTGATTAAATAATAATATGTTTGAGACATTAATCCGTCAGCGCATCATCTGACGGACATGCTTGAAAGTTTGCGACTCTTCTTATCTTTTCATAAGCAAGAGCTCATTACCACAACTTAGCATCTGAATGATCTTTCCCCTTTGTATGTGTAACTAAGCACTTGTTACTTAATTTTAAAACATTCCTAAGTTAAATCATATCCGAGTAACATAGGATAGAAGAGTGAACTATATACTACGTAATATAATACAGAGCTGAATAGGATATTATGAATTTCTAGTGGGCAGGGAAACATGTGAGCCTAGTTTTGTAATACTAATTCACTGTCAAGCTTACTACACACACGTTGCTCAGATAGTTATATTATGTCTATATATAATTCCAGAAAAATTAATTACGTCGTTTTCACCTTCTCTAGAAGTAGAAGAAGCATTGCATCCTTCTCAAAAATTCGATAGCGAGATTTCACCATAAATTGTTTTGAGACTCCCTGAGTCCAAAAAAATGCATTTCTGGAAAATGGTCCAGGTATGTGTGAGTATGCCTGTCTGACTGTCGGTTAACGTTCAGCATCTTCCAAGGATCGTCTTCCGAAGATTTTTTAAGAAACTCCTCCACCCCAAACTACCATTTACATGGAAATATTTTCGTTGTTTTTTATTTTCTCAAAACTACTCTAACGAATTTTATTAAAATCCCAAGTGTTTAATATATTTCCAAGACAAATAAAATGTAAGCATATCTTGAACTTCCTGGGAATAACCTGTGAAGTCCTCTTCATTCTGAATGAATTTGTATAATTGGTAAATGTAACAAATTTAATTAATTATGAAGTTATGAACGTTTTCTTGTTTCAGTTTTCTTCATCTACGTAAACCACTTACCATGAACAACAGTTGTCATTGCATTACAAACATAAGGAAGAGGCACACGTTCGTGTAATATTAAACACTTACCTTACGTTTTAATTCCTATTAACACCGCCCACATTTTCAGAACTTCACATAAGTATGTACATTGCACTCAAAGAAACTGAGAGAGAGAGAGAGAGAGAGAGAGAGAGAATAATAGAAGGAGAATGGGAGACAGTGGAGAGGGAAAAGTTAGAGTGGGAGAGAGGGAAAGAGGGAGTTACAGTGAGAAAGTGTTGAGAAAGAGCGTCAAGGATGCAGAGAACGTATTAACGTAATCAGAGCTGCAGACGCTCATTCATTGAATTAAAAGTTTCTTAAAGCCTTTGATCCACAAGTGATACCTATATATGGTAATGCTAAAATGCGCTTATTTGGGCGAATTGGTTATTAAATAAGCGGTTATACACACAACCACTCTCACATTCACGCAGACCGAGAAGTGTTTTTGGTTAAAGAAAAACGTTTGTAGTATGGCAGGGAATCAAACCCGGTACTCCCTACACGAAGAATGTTGCTCTACCGATTGCGCCACACAATGTGTGGGGTCTCCACAATCAACTATTAGCTGACTGAAAGCTTTTATAAAGGTTCAAATCTTTGGATAGAAAACCGTTGAAGACGCATAAAATAATAATACTTCAAAGCACATTTTTATACTGTCTGTGGGACAAATACACTACATTTTTTTTTTATAATGAATGATCTTGTTATATGTAAGATACGGGCATATTAGAATATTAGCAAATAGATCCTAATGCAAATGATGCCAATAAATACAGTGTGTAAAGACAATTTCACTGTTTAATAATGCTGATGCCTCTAGTTAATTAATACATAAACGGTTTGATGCACTCAGAGAAGGTCATATTCACCGTTTCCCAAAAATTCAAGAAATATTAAATGTGTGGAAGGACTTCATTTTGGACCATTTAAAATACAATATATGAATACTTCTCAACTTGATTTTCATTTTTGAAAACTGGGAGGTATAATCTAGATTTATTGACATCAGTTTTTGGTGATTCAGAATTAATATTAATAAATATACTCCATTATTACAACCAACAGAAGTTGCCGAAGTTGTTAAGACAACGGGACGTCTGAGGTTCAAATCTCGCCAGGACATCCTCCTTGACTGAGGGTTTTCCAGGTTTTTCTCAGTCCCCATAACTGGCAAACGTCGAAGAGATACTTAAACTTAGGTTTGGAGAGTTTCCTCCCAAAAATTCCTTTCCCGAATGCCATTTCATTGCATGTATCATCAGTATGTTGTGGCGTGTGCTGTAAGAACGGGCATTAAACACTACTTCAAAAAATCCACTCCTAATTTGACTGAATGCGTTCAAAGAACAGTTTATAAGGCTCACATGTGGATTTGCTTCCATATGCATTCTGTGAATAAATCTGTTCTGCCACTTCTATTAAATGTAATATAACTGATTCTTTCTTCTTGAGCAGAATATTTGTATTCACTATAAGGTGTTATAATGAATAAATAAAACGCATTCTTCAGCATAAAGAGTCAATATTACATTTCATATCTGTAATAAATACACATATAAAGTAAGGTAAATAAAAATAAAGCAATTAGAGCAGTGCAAGCTAAGGCTGGATTTCAAAGTCATCCTGATTTTTAGCATATTATACGGAAGAACTGATATTATACAATAAACATATTTGTGGTGGTATCAGATTGGAGAATAAAAGCTTTTAAAAAATAATTCTTCTAACAAAGACTGGAGATTAACTACAGAGGCATACTGATCATAGTGACAAAATAGCTTAATATATAATATATACATATATAATATTTTAATCAGCAGAGAAAAAATAACTCTGAGGATAAAATTAAATTAAATTGAGTTTTATTTATGGAGGCTCTTTAACTGCTGTGGTCCTTAGCGTCTCATTTACCTATATTGGGCGTGAAAGACCTGAAATTTTACTCAGAGGCCTCTTTATCAGACTTGAGGTTGTTTTACGTGCCGTAAATCTACGGCACGGAACCACCGGTTTTACTTCCCTTCCGGAGGAAGCCATGCTAAGGATTTTTACGCCCGAAAAAATCCATCGCCCTCTGCCGGGTTTGAACCCGCGACCTTGGGAACTAGAGGCTAGCATGGTAATCACTACATCATGGAGGACGACAATCCTGAGATGCTTACCTAGATCTTTCAAATATAATTCAGCAACAATTGTTAATATTTATTCTCTTGAGAGTAAAAGAACATATGTTAACGAAATAGATGTAAATGGAAAGATAACGGTAAACTGAGATAAGCATTAAAACCTAGGGTAGTATTAGACTCAATAATTAAACCAGATAAGTATAACAACACCCATCAACATCGATGGATGAAGAACTTGAACCAATGCTAACAATATATGCATAAGACACAAACACCACAAATGGGATATTTTAAGCCTATAGTAGGGTACGCAAAAAGTGATAAGAAGATCAATACAAACATTCCGAAAAGTTAAATATAGAAGAATTAAAGAGAATAACTGAAAATAGCTAAAAAAATATAAAATTATATTTGGTAAGGCTATCGAACATTAGTATAACACATAAAAAGTTGATATATCTCAGAGGGAAAAATGGAGCCAGTGAGACATAAGAAAATGCCATCAGCAATAATTAGAGCTATGGAGGTAGCTGAGACTAAACCTAGAAGAAGAAGAAGAAGAAGAAGAAGAAGAAGAAGAAGAGGAAGAAGAATAAGAAACTAGTAGTTTACTTCTCAGATTCTGGATGTTTCACCTAATATTGAGATTCCATTCAATAGTGAGCAATTACAGAAATCACATTAGAATATCAGTATTTAAAGTTAAAGGGATTGTTATTTTGTTACAGTGCTTCATTTTATATAATAATATGAAACAGGTTCATAACTAAGTGAACAATATTATGATTCTTAGAACCGGTTGTACGAAGTCGGAATGAATCTTGGATAATTTATTCTTGGAATATTCTATCTAGGGTATATATGTGGCAAGAGTTGTACGATGTAGTCCATTATTATTATTATTATTATTATTATTATTATTATTTGTTATTTAAACTGTTGGCTGTAATGTGAAATAATTATGAATACTCCCAGACATGTACGGATGCAAAACTATGTTACACAAAATACAAGCACAGACGCTGTGACTGCTTGTGATAGGATAGTATTATGGCAGTGTATAATCTTACCTTTTGTGCTAAGATGTGCATAGAACTGATATTATACGATTTTAAGGTATCTTTCGTTTTCTATGCTCAAAATAGCAAACGCACCTAACTTGGCTTCACTTATTGTATTCTTTAAAATACTTTTTTAATTCCAGTTTAGAAAGTTATATTTTAACTGTTACCGACATCACTTTCAAATTAAGATATAATTGAATCGGATCAGAGAAATCGGGTACCTAAACTATTTGCTATTTGCAGGTAGTATCAACTAACAGAAATATTAGAATGCTACATACGAATAAGACATTAGGAAATCATTATCTTTGCTGATGGTTATACTTGATGCAAAGCTAGAAATGCTCAATCAATGCAATAACATTAAGGGCATTATTTTTTACTGACTGTGTCCTCCACTCGATCAAAACTTGTTTCTAATGTCAAGCAGCTACTTTGCGTACCCATACAAGTAACATTGACCAAAATAAAGTCATCTAGTAGTCATTTGGAGTAAAAGGCCTCTAGTAATCTGGTCATCACCAGTACCTCCTTCCCGCATTTCAAAGCTTGCGCTGTCATTAGCTTCACCGCTATTAAACTCACACATAACCTCTAAATACCGAATATCGCACATAATGTCACTAAAATTTACATTTGTGGCTATGTTACGTTTGAATGATGCTTGTACGTTATGAAGTAACCAGTTGTTTGTGTTTTGTGGATAATAACTAACTACCTCACTCTTTACATCGCTACGCATCGTACTAGTAAATTGCTACAGTGTATTTTGCGTTTATCTTGGGTAGTATTTAACTACACTGTTTCCATAAAACTACGTAATTTGTTTTAGTTTTATTTGTGGGCTCTCTTTAACTGCTGTGGTCCTTAGCGTCTCATTGGGCGTGAAAGACTGGAAATTTTGCTCAGAGCCTCCTTTATCAGGCTTGAGGTTCTTTTACGTGCCATAAATCTACGACGCGGGACCATTGACTTTCTTCCCTTCCGAAGGAAGCCGTGATAAGGATTTTATGCCCGAAAAAAAATCCATCACCCTCGCCGGGTTTGAACCCGCGGCCTCGGGACCTAGAAGCTATAATAGTAACCACTACACCACGGAGGACTACAGAACTATGTGTTGTGTTGATAATGTTCTAGGTAGGTTACTCGGTTTTAAATAATAGTTTTATTTAATCTCATTTTTATTTATCTGCGCATCACATCTCTAAATAACCATAAAATCATTTCAGCACGGTATCCTTTCTCAACCTGAATCTCATTGTCGTTGTGTTCATTTATCAGATCACCTCTACAACACAATGTGTTAAGCTTTCTGGTTTTCAAAATCATATTATAAATAAATTCTTCATTTTGTGTTTCGTCCAAGCAGCCATTTTCTTTTTATATGACTTATCGCAACATGCAAGCATGGAGTAACGTATGCCATGGTTATACCTTTGGTACGATTTATTCCGGCATCGTACAAACAATTTAGCGCCTAACATTGGAATAACTTCTAACAGAGATTTATTCCGAGTTCCCACAACTGGTTTTTAATAATGTTATATTTTAAATATTATAGAGATTCAAATGTTAAAAGCATCTCAAATATAAGTTTAGAACAGTTTCATTGCAAATTTATTTGTGTGTCTCTCATAGTTTCCATCAAGTACAGACTCAAAAAGTCCAGCCACCGTACCTTAATGTTCGAATTTGGTTAACTTGAAAGGTTGTATTTGAAGGCAATTAAATATAGGAATTAAAAATGACAAAATGGATTTCGAATGTTTTTGGATTTTCTGAAAGGGTTATACATGTTTTGTTTTTAATACAAAACTGGTGCACACTACCCAAATATTACATTTTCATTATATTAAAGCATATCCATAAAGTATTGGAATTATAAACAATATTGTTCCGCTAAATATTTTTAGAAGCGTTGATTTATCTCGAAATTCATCTACGGCAGCACATTTATATTAGTGGCCGGGGTAGAATATGATCTATGTGTTTATCGTCAACCTGCATCTGTAAATATAATTCTGTTTATTTTAAGTAGAATACGCGCCTGCTTTGAAATATATCTGGAACTTACGAAAACTTGCACATTTTAAAGCTATTTAAAGCCACCACTAATGTTATAAAGAGGAAAAAAATGCTAGGTGTGTTGCATGTGTGCAGGATAATCTCTAAAACCACTCCACTGATGCTGATAATATTTTCATTACAGTAAAGCACTGTTTGCTCCGACGGACGTAGTAATTAAATATTTCCAAAACTGAAAAACGGCAGGCATGTCAGCCCATTGCCATCCCGTTTCGTTGAATATGCCCATCATAGGATATTGTTTGGCCCTTCGTTGGGCACATGTTGGAGTTTTAAAGTCCAAAGGGATTAAAGAGGAGGTTACAACCCTTTAAAATTGGGTCAGTTGATTGGAGTTGTTGTCTATTGTGTTTACATCACCGAATTTATCTTTGATTTCTTTGAACTCTATTATCAGGGAGTATGTTTGGCATAATTTTGACAAAACCCTGTACTCGGTATTAGAATCGGGTTTAGAATCTATGCTACCCTTGAATTTTCAAAAGATTGTTCTCCTGACATACAAATCTACGATCTTTGC
Source organism: Deroplatys truncata (assembly GCA_030765065.1). Classification (NCBI taxonomy): domain Eukaryota; kingdom Metazoa; phylum Arthropoda; class Insecta; order Mantodea; family Mantidae; genus Deroplatys; species Deroplatys truncata. The sequence continues at coordinate 232,928,932 of CM060975.1, forward strand.
CTATCTAGACAAAACTTTGTATACCTACATTATGGAACCAACGCAAATTATAGCCTACATAATGCGTTTCAAAAGAGACCCCTACGGTATTTTCATCCCATATGTAGCAATCAGCACGTCTAGATAAAATATTGCACAACTATACAAGTAGCCTGGAAGAACTTAAATGTAGCCCTAACATTTTCAAAACTAACCAAAGCCTTATTTTCAATTATATAGTACATTTGTAAAAGCTATACTCTTACTCTTTATTTTTAACCCCTTTATACAAAAGCTGTAATGTGGATCTATGTGGACAAGACTTTGCAAACTTACGTTTTAGGCCCCAGCGAAAATTATTGTGGACTACTCCTTTTGTAAAAAAAACCCAACTATTTACTATGCATAAAATTAGGGTGCACCATTTAAAATATGAGAGTTAAAGTCACTTAAAATAAAACAAGAATGTGTAAACTTGCGGTTGTAGTTCTTGTTGTTTTTATATGCTTGTTTTTCTATTAGTGTGTGTGTGTGTGTGTGTGTGTAGTGTGTGTGTGTGGTGTGTGTGTGTGTGTGTGTGTGCGCGCGCGCGCGCGCAAGCCTGTACGCGCTTTTGGATTTATGCAATACTGAATTTTTTATGCATGCATTTTTAATAATATTTAATTCGGTGAATCAAGAGTAAATATTAACTTCAGGATAAAAGCGAATATTTTCTAATTGAAAGCCTCGTAGAATGATGATGATGATGATGATAATAATAATAATAATAATAATAATAATAATAATAATAATAATAATAATAATAATAATACTTATTCATCCCTTGCTTAGTAGAACACTTATGACCCTTGACAAAGACATTCCCGATAAGAAGCGCCGTTTATTTATGCATATAAGCACAAGAATTCAAGTACTCTTTAGTTCAGAGGGGCTTTTTAATGATTGAAGTAAGAAATTTTCACCGTGGAATAACCAAATTAATAGAAATAGAGCTGCAGAGTTAGAAACAGCACTATTTAACCCTCATGGAACTGTTAGTAGAAACAGTATGTCCCAGTGACCCACGATCGAGAGGTGTGCAAGTGATTGCTATTTAAGAAGGACCTGAAGAAGTCAATAGCCTGCTTTCTTGGAATTTCAGTGTTGCGTGTTGTACTGAGTTTTCTTAATTATTTCTAACTCTAAGGCCCAAGCCTTAGTTTATATCAAAATACACATCAATACACTAAGATTTAATCTGTTATGTGATTAAAACTGAAAATGCTGTCTTTCCATAGTTAATCCTAGAATGCTGTTTCTTTCTTCCGTTACTTTTATTTACAAAATTAATTCCCATAGAGGAATTTTTGGAAATTTTCAAAAGGAAAAGCCAAACTCCGAAGAGTTGCGGTCATATGCTTTAATGGGAGATTAAAAGCCCTATCCCGCCAATGTTAAATTTACTAATTTCTTGGCCCATTATCTCAGAAACTATATATCAGACAAGCTTTTACAGGATGTAGATGCACACATACTAAGTTCACATTGCATAATAATGTGGTTTATTAAGAAAGATAGGACGATTTTCCTAATTACACATTTTTTATTAAAAACTTTCGGCAATAATTCATTTTAAAAATATACGAAGGGTGATCAGAAACTAAGGTTACAAGGCCTATATGCCTGGATTTCGTAGGTTAGGGAGAAATTAGTAGTGTGCGGTAATTCTAACTGAACTGTTGACAACTGTGTAGAGTTTCAGACCCCCGCCACCTACAGGGTTAGTTGTAGGTAAACCAAATGACGACTGGTTTGGAAAACTGGTCTCACGAAGAAATCCGCCCCGTTATTCGATTTCTGTGGGCGAAACATATAACCGCGACTGAAATTCACCGGCAGCTGGTACGAGTTTATGGAGAGACTGTAATGACTCGTCAGTATGTCACTGAATGGTATCAAAAGTTTGCGACCGGTACAGAAAACGTCACCGACGAAGATCGCAGTGGCCGACCGAGAACGGAATCAGCAGATTTGAACACAGCATGCGTGGAGGAGCTGATTCAAGACAACAGGAGGACCGCGTTACGGCATATGACGGTAGAATTGGGAATGTCGTTCGGAAGCGTTCGTCACATTATTCACGATATTCTGCAGTACCAGAAAGGCTAGTCCTGATGGTTCCCACGAAATCTGTCCAACCAACACCAGAAGAAACGCATGGGAGCAAGTTTGCAAATGTTGCAACGGTTCTCCACGGAAGGAAATAGTTTCTTCACCATGTTGTCAGAGTCACGAAGCATGGATCCACCCTCAGAAGTAAGCAGTCGTCAATGGAGTGGAAATACCTCTCTTTTCCAAAGACAAAGAACTTTAAGGTAATGTCATCTACCGGGAAGGTGATGGTCAAAGTGTTTTGGAACAGCGCGAGTGTCAAACTCGTGGAGGTTTTGGAAAGGGGCACACAGTGACCGCTGACCGATACTGCTAGACCTTACACCATTGTGCGAAGGAATCAGGAGGAAACGGAAGGACTTTACGCCATGGGCGTCATCTTCCTTCACAACGCGCGATCCCATACAGTCCAGAAGACCACTACGTTGTGAAACAGTTTCACTGGGACATCATCGACCACCCTCCCTACACCTGGACCTCGCTCCAAGCGACTTTTACCTTTTTCCCCACTTGAAGGAATACCTAAAACGCCGACAATTCGCTTCAGATGAGGAGGTGAAACACTCCGCGACAACGTGGCGGAACACGCAAGGACAGGATTTTTACCCGGAGGAAATATTCAAACTCATCCCACGAAGCGACAAGTGCCTATAGCGATATGGAGACTATGTCGAAAAATAACCTTATATATTACTATTAGTTGTATGAAATAAAGTGTACACGTTTCACTACAGGCTTTGTATTAGTTTCTCATTATATCTGCTGTCAGTAATTCTTGATCTCTGTTGTTTTGCATGCTTTGTAGTGATAATGGTTTGAGTGTATTATTTATTGGAGGAAGTTCACTTTTACTTACTCTTACTCTTGTTCTCTCCCTCTCTCTCTCTCTCTGCTTACCTATAGTAGGTAGACAAAGTATTGCATTCTACCAAACAAACCGATACCGAAATATCTGCGGAAATATACATTTTATGGCTCTCTGAATAAAAAAAACATTTTTAGAAAAAGACCTATGGGTGTGAACAGCATAACTGAAAAATTAAAACACGGATAAATACAAACTTGGTGTCTTAAATTCAGTATCTTTCAAACATGCAACACGAAGATTTTCATGAAAATGTCCTACCTCAAATTAACCTTAACATTGAAAATTTTCGAAATTTTTTATTTCCTCAAAAATGACTAAAACGATTTCTATTATAATATTTACATTGGAAATAAAATGCATATCTTGAACTTTCTGGGAATAGCCCTAAATTCCTCTTCATTCAGAAGATACATAGAATAATTTTATACAACCTGAAAAGGAAGGGATAAGTCAATAACATACTACACAGAAGTGTAAATATACTCAAAGCTCACAGTTTATTTAAAGTAACTTTTTATGGCATCAAGAATTTTCATGATATATGTTATTGTTGCTTTGAATTTTTCAATATTTGTCACTTTTTGAAGTGCTGTCACTATTCAGTTGTTTCTCGCGATATTATAGAATGAGTATGGAGGGCCACTCGATTTTAAATATCTGACTATGCATTTGGTTTTCTGTATTCCCTTCTACCCACAACGAAATGTAATGAAACTATTTCTGCAAAGTTTTATCTTAACATGAAGTAGATAGAAAAATAACCGTTCGCAATAACAGCTTGTATGAACTATATAAAATAAATGATAGTGGGTAGAGAAACTAATATGATTGTAACAGTAAGATTTGTTTTTAACGTACAAACAATTTATAAGATGTAAACACAGTTGAGGTAGCTTTCATGACCACGGCATCCCACTCTACCGCACTAACAACTTCCCTGGCACCTACGCTAAACAATGACATTGCAAGGGAGGTTTAATGCGTTCGTAGGGAGTGTCTGAGTACAAGCTACGTGCATCACTTTCCGCTGCACGTCTTTAAGACCCTACCACAGCACTGTGCGGTTAATTAACAAGCTGTAGGGGAGGCCGCTGTTTTTCGAGGGAACGACTTCCTCCAGCACTTCTTTGTCTTGCATATGCAATTTACCCTAGCGCATTATCACGTAGAGAATGATGGGTCGCTGCTTTGTGCACCAGCTTCAAGCCGACCTACCGCACCAAACAGCAGCCTGGTCGTAAATGCTATCGATACTTCATTACAGCATACGCTACACCAACGAGGTCATGTGCCATAACACAGTAGAGTACGTGCACAGGAGACGCTAGAGTGCAAAACCAGCATATGCAAATGAGAATGAGAGGTTTGACACAGTTTAGCTTGATCTAAGCTAATGTAATGACAAATTCATGGGTAACGATACTAAATTCTGTTTTTGCACGATGTGGGTTTTCTAAGTCTCCCGGATATTTACACAGAGAAAAATTTAGAATTCCAACACATGAATTCGTTTCCAAGTACAAATTTCCTACCAGCTATGCTCCTCCTTTTGCCTGGCACCCTGGCCTTCTGGCTCATCTGAGCATCCCTTGCTACCCATAATCCGTATTGCCCATCCTCTCCCTCCTCCGTTTGCCTTTCTACCTTTCTTATCTCTTACTTTTCTAATCCATTTTATTTTACTTTTTTTAAGAACTCCCCATATTCTTATTTTTTCTTTTCTTCTTTTCTTGTTAACATTTTAATTGCTACTATTTTTCCATCCATTTTTTCCCATTTTTCCTCCCATAATTTTTGTCTCCATTCTGCTGATTCTTTGCATTCTGTCATATAATGCTCTGTGCTTTCACTACCTCCACATAGTTCACAAATTCCGCTTTTTCTGCCTCTTAGCCCTCTCAGATACAATGATCCCGTTCTCATCCATGCAGACGCTTCTTTTTCTGCTCTATTACAATAATCCGCATACTGTTCTCTTCCCCATTTCCTTTTTACTAATCTATAGAATCCTAGTGATTTTTTATTCTCTAAGCTTCCCCAAATCTGTTGTCTTTCTATGTTCTCCACTTTGTTTCTTGCTGTTGTCCAGAAGCCGTTGCTATTTCTTTCTCCTGTTCTCCAAATATCTCCCATTCCTATCTTCTCCATAATTTTTTCTAACCCTGTCCACCAGCTATTTTCATTTTTCGTGCCCTTTTGTTGTTCCATGCATATCTTTAAAATTTCCCCTTCATCTTTTCTTAAGCATCTAAATCAACATTTCAATATCCTTTCTAGTATCACTCCCTTTTTGCTTGTGCTTCCTAGTTCCACTAATGCTGGAAGCGCATTCTAGGGTTGGGGAGGGGTACTTCAAACTACGGAGTTCTTCGGGAGGTAGGATGCTGGGAAGATGCTGTATTTACTAAACTAAACGTAATTAGGTACTGGCTGCGAATAATTAAAGGTGATCAAACAACTCTGAGAGCAATATGTTATCGTCATCAAATGAACAACATAGAGCATCCAAAATGGTGGGCGGCGGGGTTGCAACGCGAACTATCAAAAATTGGCTTAAATGATATCTGGCAAAGGGGTAATGAAAATACACACAGTGCCGTAAGAAAGGTCAAAAGACGACTATGCGATATAAACAGGCAGAAAATAGAATCTGAATGTAGACAAAGATCAACATTGGAGCTACAAAATGAAATAAAAACTAGGTGGGGTAAGGAAACATATATTTTGGAATTAGGTATAAAACAGAGGACTGGAATAGCATGGCTTAGGTTGGGAGGGTGGAAAGCTCGCAAGATTGTTGATGACGATGGCAGGAGGATTTGCCCATTATGCGGGAAACAAGAAGACTGGACGCATATTTTGGTAGCATGCGTGCAGACGGAGGGTATTAGGAAAAAACTATTACCGGAAGTATTTTTGGCTTCCAACAGACGGAGGACAGCATGCTGGGACTTCATTCTAAACAGCCAAAACTGGCCAACCTTGGGCACATACTTAATGGAAGTACGTGTACTAAGAGATAAGGTGTTTATGTAATTTTTCTTTAAACATATGTGGTGCTTGAGTACTTGTGCGCGACTGTGTGTGTGTGTGTGTGTGTGTGTGTTTGAGTGTGTGATTCAGAGTGTTTTTTCAATTTTATATGTATGTATATAGTGCCGTGATTATAAAAAAAATAATTGTTTTCTGGTTGATACTGCAAGTCACGTATACAGACCAGGTATTTTTCTAGAGAGCATGTACGGTCTTATGACCCATGTGACTGTGTTATGCAATTAATGTAATACTAAATACTTAATAAATACCACCACTACTACTACTACTACTTCCCCTGGTGCTGATCTTGGTAACCCCAAAAGCTCTTTACAGAACGTTCTATAGCTCTGGTCTATTTTTCTGCTTAATTCAGATCCCCTCCCCCAAATTTCTACTGCATATAGCATTCTTGCTTATACCAATGCTTTATACATTCTTTCTATCCATTTAGTTTGCATTTCTAATTTGTATTTACACATCCTTACTCCTGTCATTGCCGCCTTTCCTTTAGCCATAACCTTCTTGCTATGCGCCACCCATTCACCATTACTGCTCATCCTCACCCCCAAATAATCCAACTCCTTGACAACTTCTAACTTTAAACCTCCCATCTACCGACATAAATAATGTGGATGTAATAACATAGATATACGCTAGCACGGAAAGTAAACAAATTTTGCATGTCTTTTCAATATAATGAGCCTTAATAATCGACGTTTCGGACTTCAAATACGTCTTGAATCCTTTATTTCTTTGTTACTGTCCAAGTTATTATTTTGAAACAACCTTTTGGGTCACTCATTAAACAGTTGACTCAAAACCTCTAAATTGAAGTATCTTAATAAGCCATCGCATTAATATAGTTGCTGAAGTGGTAGCATTGTGCTACCGGAAATTAGAGGCGATGATGAGTGAGTTGATTACGAATAGGTTCTCTTATTAATTAATTCATTATATATTTACCCTCCTCTTATATGGAACTTACACCTCCCAGGACTTACAAGCGGGTGCCTGGGGTCAGAGGCCCGTCGAGGAGCAGACACTCATGGATCAGACAGAGCATCCAGGATGGGTGATCAGTCTGACGCCTGGTATGGGATGAAGGAAGTAGATGAAACGAAATGTTGGTGAAATGGATGAAAGGAAAGGTGATGATGGATCAGTTGGTGGAATGAATGGCGGGGGAAACCGGAGAACCCGGAGAAAACCCGCCCAGACGCCGCTTCGTCCACCACAAATCCCACATGCAGGTCCCTGGGATTGAACCCGGGCGAGCGGTCTAACCACTCGCCCACGGCGCCGTCCTCTTATTAATAATGATTCAAAATAATAAATCACGGTCGTGGAAAAAAATTAAAGTGCAAAATTTGTGTGAAGCGCATAACAGAATCGCGAATCTCTTGACTTCATCTCTTCTTTTCAATCTGTTTCTCGGTTCTGTAATATGTTTCACACACACAAACACACACACAACACACACACATACACACAAAGATGACAATAATTTGAGTTCCGAAGCTGAACATAACGATTCGTCCAAGCTACACCATTTTCTAAGATTCACGAAATTTTACAAAACTGTGTCTGATAAATCACTACAGAACAGAAATACGTATGCACATTTCATTTCTTAGGGCGTGCACCAACCTAGAGTAAGTTCTACTTCCGGAGTAGTAACTTCTTCGTCTTCAACGGATTACCCTCCTGTTTTAGGACTTATGCCACCAGGGCTTAGAAGCCAATGCCTTGGTTCAGTAGTCTGTCGAGGAGCAAACAAACTCTGGATCATAGCACATTCAGAATATCCAGTGCCTGGTATGACGGAGAAGAGGAAGGAAGAGGAGGAAATAAAATGTAGTGATGAAAGAGGTGATAGGAAAATTCGCGGATCAAATTATCCAATCCGCATTCGCGTTCGTAGTAACCCACTTCCGTAGAATGGGCTACGAAACGGAATGAAAGAGAAATGAGGGAAATGAAATCGTGGCAGATGACAAACCATCACAGCATTCACCTATCATGCAGGGGAAACTACGAAAACCCCAAGGTCAGAGTGGGCAGTCGACGGAGTCGAAACCGAAGCATCCCGAACACCAGCCTCACACGATACCGTGGAGCCAATTAAAACCATATAATAATAGAACATCCGGCTTCCATACGCTACAATATCAGTAGGTATAATCGCATTCAAGTTTAACTATAGAAGCCCACATGTTCATGAATGGAAATGTGTTTATGGAAGATTTTGGTTACTGTTTTCAATCATACGCTTGAAATTTTGTTACAAAAAATAAAAATGCATTAGCTACTTGAGTATTTACACAAAAAAGAAAAAAAAGAAAGAAATGCTAAATGAGTAGATGTAAAAATGTACATGAGTACATTTAGCATATTGTTACATGCTGGTAAATAGCCTAAATATTCATATGAAAACTAAATTAATTTTGAGTACCCAGGAAGTACCTTGAGGGGACGTACACTTACTTGGCTGCGGAGGACCAAAACCTGGTGTGGAGGTTAAGAGGAAGGCGTGGGTTTTTCACTGTACAAAATTCATAACACAAATCTACTCACACATTCCTAGATTTATTTGCCAATCGTTTGGGGTTCCTACATTATTAAAAATGGAAGGTGGGAGATGTCCACCGATCCAAAGCTCGGCTTACACTCGCGGTCCGTTCCTCACGGAATCCTAACTGAGACAGACGCTATCCCCCACTACTCGTGGCTAGCGAAGCTACCAACCAAAAGTGACATAAACAACAATGCCTCTGGTAATGACAATATAGAACAATAATGTAAACCCCAAATTATTAATACACCACAATATTTTCTAAGGATTTTGTGCAGAAAGCGTTGGGCTACTGTTTTAATAATTGTGAAAATATTTCTAACTTAAAATGTAGGAATACTATAAAAGTTTAATGCGGCCTTTTGAATATTGCTTTAAAAGTTTATTTTTGGATGGACGGACGGATGGTTTCTCTCCAGCTTCTAAGAAAACCCGCTTCGATTGTAATAAATTGCAATAATTGTTATAAACCTCAAAATAACATTACGTGGAGTAAGAAGAGGAATTTCTGTATTCTACCCAAAAATGGAATAAAAATCTTCCCTTTACATGGAAGAGATATACTTCATATAGAATACATTTTGTATAATCTTGTGTAACTGGTAAACGTTAAGGAAAAGATGAACACTTACTAACCAAAAAAGTATATCTGTTTAAAACACACAATTTATTTCAAATAGCCTTTTTTGTGGCATATGCCATTTCTGAGATATCCGCTAAAGCTTCGAATTGTTCATTTCTTGGTCATTCTCTTAAGTCTTATCAATATTCAGTTGTTCGCGATTGCATGGAAACAGCATGAAGGCCAGCGTATAGCGTCCAGTTCTTAAACATTTGACTATCGCTGTTTTCCCTTTGTATCTATTTCTGCAAAGGCTTATCTAGATTAAAATGTAGTAGACAGGAAAATATGCTTTAGTAGGAATAGTTTGTATACCCACTAATAAACGCTAGAGGTTAGAAAAGTCATGTGAATGTATCACATCAGGTTTTTTAAAACTAAACAAAACGTTTTAAAGTAATTTATACTTCTCCCTTCTCACACCATAATGGTTTGTTCGTAAGTATTTGTCCGAAGTATTTTCTTATGTTAGAGAGCTGACTTTAGATCATATTCTACACCATGCATTTATTTCTGCTGATGATAACCAGCTTCACGAGTTTCATTGCATACTTTTTATACTATTTTAGTTGCTTTCTTCTGCCATGTGGACTTTTGTGGTGGAAGGTGTATACTCATACAGCATTCACTTACGCGTCTGGAAAAGATTATGTAAAACCTAGTCAGGTGTTAGGAATCGAAATTTCAATTCCTTATGAATACGAGTTTGAAGGTTAACCTAATGATCATGCTCTATAAAAACTTGAACATTTTGTATTTCTTCCTGCAGCGCAGACTACAGTTTAGAATAATACTTAGGAAACAATATGTTTACATTCACACAATAGTATAAATACTCGGCGAACATTTCCAAACAATAGATTAGACAAATGTGAAGGCTTTTACGGCTGCAGTTTAGTTGATAAAGTACCAAGATATTCCGGACTGGAAGGCCATGGTCTAAGGTAAAATAATTTATACCCGACGTTTCGGTCAACTTCGGTCAACTTCAATAATACAACAAAAATATATTTTGGGGATTTTGAGATGAAACACGAAACTAATAACTATTAGTGTTAATCGATGATTGAATAAAATAAACATCGCAACTCTTAATAACCATTGAAAGTAGTCTGTAACAAGTATATGACTTGTAAACTTTTCAGTGAATCCCAAAGTTAGACAACCGAGCACATATCCCTTGTTTTGCAGCTAACGGCAATCTTGAATTTGCCCTCTACCTACAGAGGTATCATATAACTTTAACGCTGAACATTTCAATTATGTATCGTGATCCCACAGGGTTATTATATAACGTGCAGATAGCCACCAACCAATTCAAGGAACATGACCAGGCACCAACAGCTAATGCGTTAGAACAATTATTATAAGAAACCTTAGTATGTTATTTTAGCACGGTTTTGCTTACTATGTATTAAAAACCAGCATTGTGCATTAAATGCGAATTAAGGGAGATAAACAAATCAAAACATATACCAGACAATTAATATAATCTTGTTCGTTTTATCAGGGTTATACAACAGTTATTTATTTTTAGTAAGCTCAAGATGCATTTGAAATGGTGCTTGTCCTTACTAGATCGCTTTGGTGTGGCAGTTTTGTGGATATTTGCGATTTCATGAAATGAGGAAAGAAAATATTAGAAGTAAAATAGGCATACAAAGGATGTCCGATAAAAAGAACAACAGCATGCAAACAAATGCAATTGCAACACTCGAATATGGTGCAGGACTGCGCACGTTCCGAGGAGAGTACATCTTGTGTAAAATGTTATGACACTCCATCTGCGCAAGGGAACAGAAACGAGAAGTGATAACAGTGGAGGGGAGCATGTGATATCAGAACTTTTTTTTTTTTTTTTTTTTCTGTTTTAGAACTCGGAGGCAGTCACTTACACAGCACATAGTAAAGAAATGTGTAAGGTTACCTTGCATTTGAGCTAGCAGCAGGTTGAACACTGACCCCACCCCTCTTATTATGCAAGTGGACCGGTCAGTGCAATTGCGCATCTATGCCTCAGGAGTGGGGGTTGTCACACTACTTTCTCTTTTGCATATCAATTATTGATGGGCGGAGGCAATTGTTATCAATGAGTTGTCAATGTTCTTCTTACCTAAGAACCGTTAATTAATAATACAGGGTGAGTCAAAGGATTCCGAACCGCCTGCGCGGTGTTTTCCTGTCCGCGTCCTCGGCGCTCGTTGCCGTCTACTGCTATCATAGAAAGGCGCGGATGAAACCATACAACATTTATAAAAATACTTTTGAAGACTTTATTTACCAACTTTATGAAAGGAAATGCGAAACCGGCCACCGTCGTTGTCCATACATTTTTGGCACCTCTTTAGTAAACTATCCATCATGGAATTTTTGGGCAGGAATTTTCCAAACGATAACCGATGTCGTCTAATATTTCCTCGGTAAGAACCGAACGCCATCTTTTAGATTTCTTAGACTGAACACTTCCTGTGGCCTGAAATTTACTGTAAAGTTCATGGCTTGTTGCACGGCCTGGAACTTTTACACCTGGAAATCTTTCTGCAAATCGTACTTTCACTTGGTGAGCTGACCGAGTTAACGCATCCGAATCATAAATAAATACACGCTGTGCAGTAGAAAACATATACTGAGCCATAATATACTTTGTGCCTAATACAGAACAAAATAATCAATAACTCGTAATAACTGAACTACATCACATCAAATTTAACTCAAAACTGCACTTCACACTGCACAGCAAAATCACAATAGCGTGACTTTGTTTATAGCAGCAGTGCGTTATCACGTTTTTATCATATTTTCACACGCCCAGTGGAAAAACACCGCGCAGCCGGTAATATTGTTCATAAAATACCCCTCCGGGGTAACTTAAAACATAAAGCGTATAAGACAAACCCACACACCCTGGAAGAATTAAAACAAAATATCCGCCAGGAAATTTCTCAACGTGAACTCTGGCGAGTGATGGATAGTTTTCTAAAGAGGTGCCAAAAATGTATGGACAACGTCGGTGGCCAGTTTCAGCATCGTAAAGTTGATAAGTAAAATCTTTAAAAGTAGTTTTAAAAATTTTGTATGGTTTCATCCGCACCTTTCTATGAGCGCCGAGGACGCGGACAGGAGTCTTTTGGCTCACTCTGTATTACAATATTAAAAAGGCTAACTCTAATAGTCTATAAACAGACTATATAACATATATAATATAGTTTGTTGTTGTTATCATTATATTCTCCGTTATCATTATTTTCCTGGTATCTAAATGCTTATGGACCAAAGCAGTTAAGGAAAGTGACAATTACATCAAAATAATTGACTCATTTTGATAATTCTTTCATCAACGGATTTGATTCTTCGATTTATGTCACTCATTTCAGTAGCTCTTCCATAAAAACGTTGACATTAATACTGTGTATTTTGTGTATTTTAAGTCACTTCACATCCGCCCTTTCCTCTACAAGTTGGAGTTTGTAATCGTATTACATTGGACTAAAGTACTACTCGTTATTTACACCAATCAAAGGGAATTTCTTAAAAGGATTATTTTGGCCATCCCTTTCCTTTCACATCGAATATAATACCGCTAATTGGTTCATTTTTGTTTCATGGCAACCATAGACAGAGGTGATAAGGGCTGGGCACGGTCTAGAGTTAGGTAAATGTGGAAAGCTTACGGAAGTAACTGCAGTATTGCGATCTGGGGAAATGAACCACTTGTTTCATATTAAGTGTACGTATTAGAAGAAGAAAAGTTAGTCGTGCAGAGTTAAAAGTCAAGTTAACGGGGAAGAGAATTTCCAGATGCTGGTGGTGCTGAATATAGCCAACACAACAAGCAATGTTTCTCATTCAGTAATATTTTTAAGTTCCGTGCTTTAATTCCCTCTGACAATGAGCAGGTGACTGTACGTGAAAAAGTCCTTCACCAACGCAGACAAAGTTGTCGTCGCAAAGGTTCTCTACCGGAGCAGAAGATAAAGTTTTTGGCCTAGTCCTGGAGACTCATTAAATTTCAAAGGTTGGTACTCTCATAAGACTGTGTTAATTAAAACTGGTTTTAGAAGTTGGTCACTGTAAAAGTGAGCGAGTAAAGACGTCAGATCCACTGGTATGGAATGCCAGATAAGGCCAAACTACCTTTCTCTGTTTTTCCACACGATTTATGCCATAGTTAGGAGTAGTAGTTACTGCCAACTGAGAGTCCAACTTCGATACCTAGCGTTCGGTAAATTATAAAAGGAATTGTACAGATACATATGACATTAAGGAATGCGCTATAAATGCCTATTTCTTTTCTATTTTTGGAGCGGGGGAAGGGGATCCAAGATGATAGCACTGAAAGTCAAGATTCCCTCATCATAAATGAATTAATAAAGGAATACAATGCATTAACTACAATTTAGCGTAAGATACATAATAATTAAAATATTTTGTATGCATGTATTGTACTTAATCATTTAAATTGTATGATTGTTCTACGTCTTGTGTTGAAAAATGTATTATTTGTTTATTTATACTTAATTTCTCATTCTTATTGAAAATCCTCTAACTTGCCTGTAATCCAACTTTTTTAAACCCATCCTGCATTTGTCGCAGTACCCTATTCGTGTTAGCTCTTTTACTTGGCGCCTGTTATAGTTTTACTATTTTGAATTTTGGGTTTTTGTACTCCGGCTGGCTATTATTACTCAGTCGAGCAAATATCTCTGAGCAGGGCGTGTAAACGGAAAGGAGTTGTTACTAAAAGATAACACTGATAAAAGAATTTGTTTTTACAGTTTTATTGCCGTCACACTTAATTAATAGTTCACATCTGTAATCTTAATACACGCCTGACTGAAACTGTCATATTTCCGAATGTAATTACTGTCGTAATAGTTGTCGCGTATCTACTTCACATTTTGTAACTAACTTTACGACGCGAGAGATCCTGTAGAATTGCGTAATGTGTATCTCGCGAGAGATTCTGTAGAACTGCGCAACGTTTACCTCGTGCATGATTCCGTAGAACTGCGCGATACTTGCTTTTGGCTCAGGAATTTATACTCCCTCACCCCGATATGCCTAAACATTATAATAGAGCTGCTATTGGTTAATAAATCGCGCCAACATTAGCGTTCTATTTTGTCAGCCAATCATAATTACTAAAACTTATGCTCTAGGGAAGATATTCCCTCCATTTCTAAAGAAAGGCACGCTACCATGACGTCATTTGTTTGTCTCTTCTAAGTGATAAACAACTCACCCTATCGCTTCATTGTTACCCTCTCCTATTGTCAGTTTCAGTGAGACCATGTAGACTTATTTCCTAACAATGCTTATGGCTAACAAACATCTAAAATCATTGTCATACAATAATGTTAGTTTACACTACAATCACTCTGGCATTCACAGTGTTGTGATATAAAATACTGCCTCACATTATGGTTCCTGCACTACCAGCCTTATAGAATAAAGAGCAAACATCTAGTTCGTACTAAATATGCTCAAATTGTCCCGCACGGAACATTTTCCGTCCTGTCCCCCATGAATGTAGTTTTTTATATCATCCATAAAATAATGGAGCGAACTTGATTTATATTTTTATTTCGCAAAAGTATTTAGTTCGTAATGAAATACCTCAAAATTACTCTCTTAACACTTTCCATCCCCTTTTCCGTTAGGACATTTTGTTTTGTAATAGCACTCCAAAGTGTCTCTAATCTTATTCTAAAGAACATATGTGTTAAATTTTTCAATCGTACTGATAATCCTTCAAAGTGCCTACCGTGGAATATTTTCAACCCCATCTCTCATTAGGGATGACGTTTTGCATTACCGCACCTAAAAGGGTGAAGGGAGAACATGTGTGTTTTTATTTAGCAAAACGATTGAGAAAACAGGCCCATTCATGCTGACAGAATAAATTGCCTCCCATCGAAAATGTTCCATCCCTCTTGCTTTGTGGGTAGTATATTGTGATACGATCCTCACGGTATTTGTACTCTTGTCCTAAAGAATTTGTGTGCCAAATATATACTGTTTATGCTGGTGTGTAAAACCTCCTTACTTTTCCTAAAATGGCGAATGCGTGAAAACTATTCTTCAATTACTTTATCCAGAACACCAAGCTACTTTCTATCTTTTCCCTCATTTGAGGGCTACTTTCTATCTTTTCCCTCATTTGAGGTTTTCTCTGTAAAGTTTGCATTAAACCAGTCACCAACAGAGCTGAATAATATTTCACCAACCTATAATAATTAATCCATTTGTATACGAATGTTACAAATAACAGTCGTTACTTGGAAAAAACTTATCTGCTGTATTCATATGTGCTTCTCTATTCACTCTTCTACAAACTATATTTACAAAAGGTATTCTCCTGTCTATTCTTGTTAATCGAGATAAACCTTTTAATCATTCACTCATTTCGTTGTAGGTATGAAAGAACACAATAAGCTAAAGCGATAGTCAAATCACTTCAAAGCAGGTCTCTATGTGATGGATTTGAAATTCTGTTCTCTTTGCGTGAACACGAAAAGAGAAAGAGAGAGGGAGAGAGAGAGAGAGAGGAATAGCGACTTGCAGTTGAGAAAACTCCAAAGTATCTGAAAACACAAATAATAACAATGAATATCTCGCAAATGGTTAACAATACAAAAATTTTTATCTGGCATAAATTGTGTGCTTCAACATATACTTTTTTGTGTCATAAGATTTTGTCTATCTCTTACGGTTTAACAATTATACAAAAATGGTTCAGAATAAAGAGGACTTCAGAAGCTATTCCAAGAAAATTTAAAGTAGGTATACGTTTTATTTGTTATGAAAACAGCTGACAATGTTATTTAATCAAAATCGTGAAAGCCATTTTTGATAAAATCAGAAATTTAAAAAAAAATTCAATTTAAAGTGTAGTTTGGGATGGAGGGATTTTGTTATAAGAGGACTGAACTAAAACTTCACATATCTATTTTATTTAATATTCAACAAGATCTTGTGCGCAATAATGTTGAAAACCGGAACAATGCACGACTTACCGTCAGGATCTACGGGATATTTTCCATACCGCCAGCGCATTGTGGTGACGTCATGCGGCTAGCCAGCATTCCTGAAGTATCTCCTGTCGGAGCAGCTAATCAGTTATAGCATTAATTTTTCAATAGGCATGTGTAGTGACTGTAGTGCCTTGAACATCCATGGTTTAATATGTCACTTCTTTAAACTCGTCTCCTTGTTTACGTTTTATATTTTTTTTCGGGATTTTCTCACAAAGGTAATCCATGCCGAGAGAGGTATCGGCTTCCATTTCCTGCTTATTAATTTAATTTTCTGGAATGAGCCAATATTACAAGGAATGCCACTAGGTCAGCAACTCCTGATACAACATACTCGTATTGAAACTTGTGTTCATTTACTTCACTCACTACTTGTGTTACAAGATTTTGTCTCCACTCATAAGTTTACATACTTCTTTTTATAAATCCAGTCTCCAGCTGATTTAGAATATTCCACGGAACCGCCCACTACTTTTTTCCCTTGATGAAAATGATGATCTAGTGCTATCGTTGATATGACGTACATGACTAGAAATGAAAAATGTGTATGTTTTAGGATATACTTGAGAGTCTCATTGTGATAGAATTCATGGCTTTCTGTATGATGAAAATAATTTATATGCGTAATGTCACTTAAAATCTTCCATTGTTTATGATACTGCACAAGTCATTGTATTCTGTGGAATTCGTACATAGCCAATTTGTATTTTTAACTTTTTGTTCATTCAGTACATCATGAGCACATGAATGAAATTTCTCAAAATCTATCAAACTATGGACGTTAGTAATGTGATTTTTCCTTTAGGAATACACTGTCTCTTTCACAATTAGCAGATGCCCACCACAGATGATTATAAATAGATTGCTTCCATTCATGAAGCACCGATACTTTTGGAATCTTGTTACACATTTTCATAAGCAATTTAGCAGATGCCAAACATCAAACTCATGGTGTCTATTGTGGCGTATTAATAACTTGGGGAGTTATATTATTGTTCTACATTGTCATTACCAGACGCATTGTTGCTTACATCACTCTTGGCTGGTAGCTTGGGTGGCCACGAGTAGTGGAAGATAGCGTCTGTCTCAGTTAAGGTTCCGTGAGGAACGGACCGCGTGTGTAAGCCAGACTTTGGATTGGTGGAAATCTCCTCCCACCTACCATTTTTAATACTGCAGGAACCCCAAACGTTTGTGAAATAAATGTAGGAATGTGTGAGTAGATTTGTATTATGAAGTTTGTATAGTGAAAAACCCACGCCTTCCTCTCAACTTCCAGCCCACGTTTCGGTCCTCCGCACCCGAGTAAGTATACGCCCCCTCAATGTGCGTGCTGGGTACTCAAAATTAATTTAATTTTCATGTGCACTTTTAGGCCACCTACCCAACATGTAACAATATGCGGAAATTTATTTTTCAACAAAGCTCTAACACGTGTCTGTCAGGAACAATTTAGTGGGCTGGTTTTCATTCATAGAAATCAGTATATTTTCACAAGCAAATTTCTCAATATCACCACTTAAGTTGCTCTCTGTACAATTATAAAGTATAATATTTTATTTGTTGCCAAATTTATTACAGAATATATCACATATTTAGCAGAAAATCCTGGGGAGTCGTACCGTTCATTCCCATAAATTAGAATCATTTTTGACAATTGCAAAACCTGTTTCTATTTATTTTAACCAGGCTTTGTGTACAGGAAGGAAAATAATTTTTAACAAGTCTACAACGATATATTTCAGAAATATAATAGTTTTATTGCTATTGGGAATGACAAGAAACACTTAGATGTCATTCCGCAAAGATATATGCCTGAAGCTACGTACACATTACTTTTCAGACTTCCACCTTCGCCTCCAGAGCACCACTCATGAGTGCCCGTTCACCCAATGGGTTATAATTAGCATTAATGTCCCTCTGTGTTAGATTTTCTTTTAGGGCAGGAAGTGACATATGTGTGACAAATACTGAATAGTGCAGGAAGAGCATTTACACATACAAACACAAAAGAATAATTTCTGGAGATATCCACATCATCTTCTCCACCTTCACTGTATTACCTCAGATATTCATTCGGTTTATAATCTTTATAATTTACAGCTGAAGATTTGCCTACCTCATCAATCAAACTTTGGATCACAACAGCGCCGTTTATAGCACTAAAAGTTTGTTCCCAACTCCTCCTATATTTCAGCATCATCCTCAACTCCAGGGTAAAGACACAGAAGCTTGTGTAGCTTCACTTTCTTGCTGAGAACTGCTCACTGAATTATCGACTAGCTGTAGCACTTGTTTTCTTTTAAGAAAATTTGAGTTTCTTTTGGGGGGGAGGGGTTCCTTCTAGTCCTCCTAAAATTTTGAAGGGACCACATTATCTTTCAGTCTAGTGGTTTTGAATTTCTCGTTCTTCATTACTTTTATTTTTATAACGCTCGACTCATTAAAATCTCTTTCTTTGGGATTAATTCCGCATACCCTAACATTTTTGGTTGTCACAAAGTTTTTGCGTTTCAGAGCAGAAACCCATTTGTTGCACGCATGCCGATTCTTATCTCTTATCAGGGAACGAGTAACAACCAACGTTTTTGTTTACACCAGAATTATTTTCACAACCATAAGCACTGCACGCAGACATTCTTGACCTTACACCTCCCAGAACACTAGGAAAAAAAAACATCCCACTATTACAATATAACAGGGATTAAATGCATCACAAGACTAACTACTCTATATTCACTCTTAGGTTGATCCGCGTCCAAACAAACCCCAGGTGACCAGTGCACAGTTATAATGTATCCTTCCGCCATTCGCACTAGAAATACTGTCACACTTTCAGACCATGTGGCCAGTACAAGCGGCACGTAGTGCAAAAAAGAACAGAGTCCTTATTTCGACAACTGAAACGTTGACTACCATATTCTGTTAAGGGTTAAAGATGATAAGATTGATAGTTTCAACAAAACAAACGTTTGCACATATAATAATAGTTAATTCTAAAATAAATGAGCGAAAAATAAAGTAACAGGTATGCGATAACTTAATTTATTCGCTTCTGGAAGCGGCACTTTATTAACTGTAGGCTCATTTTAAAAAAGAAATTGTGCACTGTTACGCGAATTGCATTCTTCTCAAAATCACTACATTCTTGCACCGCGTATTTCATATGCTTTTTTTTCCGGGTGTAATCACTTTTGCCGTTTCAGATTATTCTGCACAAGCATTGTTTATACCTGTACTCGAAACACCGGTGAACTCGGAAGTTAATTTCAGCATTTCTTTCGAGGAAAGTGTTGGATATTTCTCACATAACTTATAATAAGGATTCAACACTATTGTTTTTTCACCACTATTCAATGGTTTGCGCGGCTAATGCTTTACGTAATTCAATGAAAACTCAAGAGCAAATTCACGGTCCGCCATGATACTGATCACAACTGCCGGTTTCTGCTGTAAACAATATTCTGCGCCTACCCGGATGTCGGGTGACTCATATGAATTGCATCATGGGACATGTAGCTCTGTTTTACAGCATAAATCAGCGTTAAATAAAACCTTAGGTATTTGTATAGAATATTATACTATTTAAGGATAAATTCATTCTAAAATTCAGAGATTAGCATGGGACTACTTGCCTGGGCGCATTGCTACCGTGTTGCACCACGGTGCACTGACCACGTGTTTTTTTTTCCCCGCGGATCAACCTAAGAATGAATATAGTTTAATGCGAGTGACATTCAGTAGCGTGCCGCGATCGTGACATGATCATGACATCATCGCGAGGTGAGCATTAAACACAAAAGTGCTTCCAGAATGAAAACGAGAGGTCGTAGAACGACGCGGTTTTCAACAATGTGCCCAGCATTGTTTATAGTTTATTGTTTTAAGTCTTTAAAATTTTAGTTCAGTTCTCCTTTAAGAATCTTTGTGCCACATCATTTGAAAGTTCTGAACTTAAATACCAAGTTTCATATTTACCCGAATATTTAAACTCGTTTTTCAGTTATGCTGTTTACAGACGTACACGCGAACTTTTTTATAAAAATATTATTTTTTGGATTCAGAGGTCCTCAAAACATGTATATCTAGTGAAATCTCGACATCGAATTTTTTGGGGGAGATACTACTTTTTCTACTTATTGTAAGCACGTAGTAGAGAAATAAAAGCTGATTGTTTCATTCAATTGCACAATTCACGGGGTGATCACAGCTTTCAGATCTCGTAAATATTGCACGTTCATTTACGAACCGTGATTATAAGCCATGATAATATTACGTTAATTGGAAGCAGCGATATTAAATTGAGTTTTATTTATCGATGCTCTTTAACTGATCACTGCTGTAGTCCTTAGCGCTCCATTCTATATTGGGCGTGAAAAACCGGAATTTTGCTCAGGCCTCTTTATAAGGCTTGACGTATTTTTACGTGCCGTAAATCTATGAACCGGCTTTAGTTCCCTTCTGAAGGAAGCCATGCTAAGGATTTTCACGCCCGAAAAAATTCATCGCTCTCCGCCGGGTTTGAACCTGCGACCTCGGGAACTAGAGGCTAGCATGGTAACCACTACACCACGGAGGACATCAGAGATAAGAGAATAACTAGTTATACACAGACTTGCAATAAATACATAAATAAATAGATAAATAAATAAATAAGCGAATTTATTATAGATGCTATAGTTATTCTGAACATTAACTGTCAAAGTTTCTCATATTGTGTATATTTTGTGTAGAAGGTTAGATATACACACTGTGTTCTCTTTGGCAATAAAATGACATTTATATTTACTGTAAATATAGTTTTTCTGTACTTTTCAGCTGTAATTTGCATTTTCATCTGTGAAGAAAGTGAAGACTTTAGTGCATAGACCTCGTGTACCATTTCGTTTTCTACCATTTCCTAGAAGGCGGGTACTCACAGTATAGGAAGAAATCATTATGGTCCTCTCAATCTCTCGTATCCATTTACCCATAACACCAAAACCAACTAATACATTATTGTGGACTTTATTATGAAGGTTTCTAAAACATTCAAATCGTTAAATAATTATCACAAAACAATACTAACGATTCACACTGTTAACGAAAATTCATGGAATTGCTCACCACTAGTGACTAAGATTGGCGTTCATCATTTCACGTCACACATATTTTGAACGCTCGCTCCCCCAGGACATGATCTATCATGTTCAATCAGAGCTCCACCCCTCCCCCTATGTCATACGTTAGACTTGTAGCACTTTTTATTTTTCTGTTTCGTTTCTCGGTAAAGCGGGAACATGTAGCGTTTTAAAGTAAACACGTTATTAGCGTATATTTTTATTTTCTCTACCATCTGCCTGTAATAGGTAGAAAATGCGCTGTATTCTACTCAAATTTCGATAAACACTAGTCACCGTAAGTACCTATAAGAGCTTTGTGGTCCCATAAATTTCAACAGAAGTTTTAGAAAAAGATCCATTTATGTGTGTGTGTGTGTGTGTGTGTGTGAACAGTATAACTTAAAAAAAAGTTGAATAAATACTAATTTTCGTATTTGAGTTAGACAGTACTTAAGTAGACAAACTCTTACTTCGCTTAAAATATGTAGCTCTCATGAAATACAGGGTTTATATGATATAAATTTTTTGTAGCATCAGCCGTTTCGGGAATATATTTAAGTTTTCCCAGGTTGAACTGTCATGCAGCATTTATAAATAATTTTAGGCCGTTCGTCTTTTTTCTGAATGAGTTCATTAGTATAAAAAAGCTGACACGATATTTGACGGTTTGAGATTGCTTCTAGTAAAAAAATTATGGTAAGGTAACTTAAATAAAATAATCACGAATTATGCTAGGTTGCAACGGGTAAAAAGGTTATGTGAGTGAGAGGTATTAAAGTTTTAATAAAGCGTTCTTTATTGGTATAACTTACATAAAATTGTAAGATTCAACAATTTAAAAAGTTCAAGAGAAAATTACAATTCATAGTTTAAGATAGGTAATGAGGATAAAACACCATTAACTTTCCAATTAAAGAAGAAATAAATCCTATCTGTGGAAAATCCTTATATCCGTAGACATTTAAGAAATTCGGATCAAACTAGTGTTGACAATACCGTTATTGACAACGTTAATTTAGCTTGAAAGATAAGATTCCGTTACTTAGAATTAATTCGTTTTTTTTTAACTTAATAGGCAAGAGATTCATGAATATTAAGGTGTTACTTCCAACACGATAAAAACATAAAAATTATGTTTTCGTAATTTGTTTAACACACAATTGTCATCACATACAAACTTTAATATGGAATAGATGATAGGAAGGTTTCAATAAATATTCATTCCAATAGATGTAATTCGTATAAACGTCGTGTTTCATCTGATTTTAATTGTTTTTTCATTAAGGTGTACAAATGTTACATCCGCTGGCACCCGTCCCCTCCAATGTTAGGATCGATCACGCTAAAATCGATCCTTCATTTAAAGTCTCTAAGGTACGACTATACGAACGGCGGTGAAAAGAACGCGCTTCATCTGTCTTCCTCCCCTCCCATACACATTCGCGCCGTTTGAGCAACTAATATGGTGTCAGTTGCGTGTTATTTGATATCCGTAGCGTGTGACATTATCCGTGGCTTGTATTGTTATGAACTTTCTCGCATTTCAAAATTGACACTTTCGTGACCTTTGTAATGAGCTGGTCTTCTTTGTAAGCAGTGAATAGAGTTACAGTAATCAGCTGAGTCGTCAGTGCAGGTAAGTGTACATTTACTCTGAAATGCTAAGCTTGTTTGGTTAAGTGAATGAAAGTCAACAACTTCGGACAAACTATGTGATTCATTTTAAGACGTAACTGATGCAGTGGTTATTTTAAGTCAGATGCAGACAAGTTTCACTGATGCGCTAAGTCGAAAAGCAACTCTGGTTTCAAATAAAATGTGAATAATGTGCATGACAAGCAATAGCCAGAAAGTATCAGAAGTAAGTGTGTCTCTTCCTTAGTTTTTATGGAAAAATACATTCGTTTTATTATGCTACCATTACTTAATGAGTAACTGAAGTGCGGAGGAAGCAATAAAGTAAATATAAGAGTAAGGTTAAATTTAAAATGCGTTCATTCTTACAAACTAATAATGCAATAGCATTTTGGAAATAATCGTAAACAACATAATTTTTAAGGATAACCACTAGTGAAATATGAAAAACAATATATTTTCGTGATTTTGAATATTACCGTTATAATATGCCTGTATCTATGGGGAATTTAATGAAGCTAATTTAAATACTCCATCTGGAAGTTACCCTATTTTGCTAATTGGTACACTCAATGTTCTTAACACTCAGTTCAGAGTTGACTTTGAGGTCAGTTATCAGTTAATCTGTTTTTCTTTCATTCTTTCTTTGTGTTTTTATTTATTTATTTGTTTTATTTTTCTTTTTTTTGGTAAATGCAAAAAATATATTAAAAGTGAAACTTGAATCCTTAGTTGTACCTGAACGATTAAAGCATCACTAAAACCAATTCACATTTCCATATAATAGACTTTTGGTTAAATGTTAATCCATGAAAATGTCCATTATTTTGAGCAAGAAAATAGATTTCTCAGTAATGTATGGTTATTGAAATATTTTAAATTATTACTATTATTGTAGCACAAATAAATTTGACAAAATATAATATATCACACTGATATAATATGATAAAAATTATGAATATCTGATAATAAATGTAGAGGGTAAAAAGTTCAGCATCATCTACTTTTAAGGTCTCACTATAATATATTACCTTTAATTGTGTATCGTGCTTATCCATGGTCTAAATGTGTAGACAAATTTTGTTCAAACTGGTATATAATACATTTCAACTCCATAAATGAAGCTGCTTGCTTTAGAATCGTGACATTTTATACGGTTCTCCATAAAAACGACATTAATTTTGCCTGATTGCACCAAATATGAAATAGGTTGAAAAATCTCAGCTGTTGTTTCATATGTACAGATGGATCAATGACGGCACAATAAAATTTCGCACGTATCGCACTAAAACAGCCAATCTTGTCAATTTTCTCCTTGGTTTTCTGTTGGCTTTTAATTTTGACATTAAAATTAATTCAAGACATTTCCTTGATAGCTTAGACTCCTACTGCCTTTCGAGATCAGGTTTTAAATGCTTGTGCACCATATTTTTGGCAGAATTAAACATTTGCTAAATTAGCTTTTACACTTCTAAAGGTATTTGCTCGTTTTATTTCTTTCTGTACCATCTACATAGTAGGTACAAAAGGTACTGTATTCCACCCAAAATTTCTATATCAAGGATTAGTATACTTGGATATGTCACTTCCTTGATTAACAGCGAGTAGACGATTTCATTTTCAAGGACAATTCCCGGAAGTAGACTAGCACTACATTTTCTGAAAATTACCTGCATTTTACAGTCCATGAACTGATCATAGATTTTGACTTTCTATAGCACGCACTTATAGCAGGTAGGGGAAAGTGCTTTCCAACCAAAAGTTTGATATATAGATTTCATTTCAAATAGATGTTTTGCGGCCCCTTGAATACGAAAACAGCAATGTTAGAAAATGGTCGGCGGCGCGTTGTGTTTGCATCTGTCTACCTGTGTATGTCTATTTTATGTGTGTACAGCAACTCAAAAACGAAAATTCGGATAGATAACAAACTTCTGATTTATGTGCACTGTCTTCCAGGGATGTGACATCAACATTTTCAACAAAATCCCCCCACATTAAACCTATTTTTTAGGGCTTATATATTTTATTATAATTGAAATTATTCGGTTTTTTCTGTAGCTTATGTAAGTAATTTTATGAATTTTATCCATATCTGAAATATTTTTGTAATTTCTTATTAAAAAACGGCTCTAATGGTTCTGATTTAACGTATGATATATAGTATGTTTATATAAGTAATAAAAGCGTATCTTCAATTTAATTTCATAATTACGTCCACTTCATTAGGAATGAATTTTGTATAATTTTGTGTAAGTTGTAAACCATAAGAGACAGAAAAGGCTTACTACAGAGTAAGCTAATCTCTTTTGTGTGGTATCGGCCATTTCCGAGATATTCGTTGTTATTGGTTTGCAATTTCCAATATGTTATTTTTTAAGTGCTATCACCATTCAGGTATTTCTCGCGATGTCCTGGAAAGAATATATAATATTTTCAAGGCCAGCAAATAGGGGCCCACTTGACTATCACGTTTGCCTCCTGTATCCCTCTTGTATCTACACTGAAAGTTTATAAAATCTATATAAAATACAGGATAGTGCTAGAGAAAGTCATGCGAATTTAACTTCTTAGATTTGAATATATCTTCCTTAACTTCTGTGACAATAAATTGTTAGTAACGGTCAGTACTTTTGCAGCAATATCCGTAGCGTCGCCGTCACAAGTGATTCAGTGTTAATGTCACTTTCAAAACCATTTTGAATTGCTGCTTTTAAGGCTTACGGTTGTTGCGCGTACAGATTAATAGTTATACATATGCTTTTTGAAAATTGATAGTTGCAGTACAGTGCGTTCGTTATTTTGCCGGGCCGCGGATCGCACGTATTTGTGCTCCGTGCACTTGCTATTACACAAGGGGGTTTTCCATTCTAAAAATCTTGCGTTGCTTACTCACGAGTGATAGTAACATGCACTACATGGAGTACTAACCTTGTTATCAATTGTGTTGTCCATCTGCATTGAGACATTCCTGGCATCTTTGAATGAAATTATTACCATTCAGACATTTTTCATCGTCACGAGGTTGTAATTCATGAACTGTAGTCACTCTGTGGGGTTTCAGTTATAAAAATTTACCAGCTGTATAAACAGAGGCTTTTGAAATACTCAGTTGCTGTACATCACGTCTTGGACACTTCTTTGGAGAGCCTTCGAGTGATACACAAGTTTCGTCAATTTTTCTCTTCTTAGGTTGGCGTTTAGCGATCCCGTTGTCCTAAACTTATTACCCAGGCATCTAACAGTTTTTCTACTTGGAACCGGAATACCAGGATATTGCTCCTGAAATTGGCTACACATATGTCTACATAATTCGGTTTTTATGTATGTATCGCAACTAAAAATTCTTTGTTCAAGCGTGAAGATTTCAGTGGGCTAATAAGAATAATCTAATGTCATTCACATACAACACAGGTGTCTTGAATAAACTTTCAAATTTGAGAGCACAAGAATAAATACTAGTCTTTACAGCTCGAACTGAAGATGACAAATTTACTGACAGTATAACACGGCTCATAAACGTAGCCTTGGGCGGGTCATTCACCGCCAGTGCGCTACCGGAGAAATACCAGTGAAACGGAACTACACGTGATCAGTGGCCCGGCTATAAATGAACGCATACTACTCAATGAATAGCAATACTTTAAGATTAATACATCTTGCAAAGGTACGTTGCGTCTTTTATGGTAGCGCATCATACAATGATCGAATAAAAGATACTACAATAAATCAACGATAGCTTTAGGCCTCAGACTAAGCCTTCTTTAAACAAGCTCTTATTCAATTCTAGAAACTCTCTGTGCTGTTATGGAAAGTTACTGCTGAATCTTACGCAACCTCACAGCTGTGTCCACAAGTTCACATTTGTAGAAAAAAGCGAGGAAGTTAACACAACCGTGATTTCCCTGGACTGTACTAGGCTAGCAGGAACAATAGCTTGCCTTTGTAACGTTTATTTATGTAGTGAGAGCACCAGCGCAATTAGACAGCGCGGCTATCATTTTCCATTAGCGGTAACCTTGTGTGTACTCTTGCTGTTTAACTATTACGCATGTTTTGCGCAAACTATGAATGTATGGCAAATGAACTAAAGTGACGTATTATTTCTCGCCTCACTCCCTGCCTGCCTACCTATCGTCGTTTGAGATATGTAAATAGTCATCTGACTTACCAGTTATACATATTATTTTTGCCGGAAGAACAGTAACTTTCAATGGTGGAAGCATCATCAAAATCGGTTGAATGGTTTCCGGAAGTCTCTCTCTCTCTCTCTCTCTCTCTCTCTCTCTCTCTCTCCTACAAAAGCATTTTCTCATTATAATATTACTATGTATTTTAAAGCTTACTAATATAATAATTTAGTAAATTTATTAATATATCTATTACTACTTATAGTAGGTAATTAGAGGAAGATTCTTTTACCTTTTCTAAACGTACATAGTACGTAGAGGAAGTATAGCACTCCATTCAAAGATTAGATACCGGAATTTCAACGGAAATACTTATTTTGAGGACCCCTCAATAAAAAGAATTAGAATAAGTTCAGTATGTGTGTGTGTATATGTGTGTGTGCGTGCGCGCGTGTATGTGTGAACAGCATAATTAAAAAACGAAAAGTCCGATAAATTTATCAGACTTATTGTATTTAATTTCAGCATTTACCAAGGATGCAACAGCAAGGTTTTCAAGAAAATATACCCATCCCAACTTATCCTTTACATATAAAATTTGTTGTTAATTTTTATTCACTTAAAAATGCCTGTAATGATTTTGATTAAAATAGCACAAGTATTTCCATGACAAATGCAATGAATAACTTCAATTTACTGCGAATAGTGCGAAGTCCTCTTCATTCTGATTTACTTTTATATAACTTGTAAACAATAAGAGTCAAAACAAAATTTTACTACACAAAAAAGTACTAAAGTGCTAAATTTATGTCAAATAAAAAAATTTTCATGGAGTGAACCACCATTCCGAGATATTTTTGTTATTGGTATCAGTTCTGAAATACTTACCCATACTTTTGGCAGGATAGCAAGTCGCTATTCTTTTTTTTCTCTCTCTGGTTATACAAAGAGTATGTAATTTCAAACCCATCACATAACTACACGCTTTTTAAAAGTCTGGCTATTCTTTTACTACTGTATTCTTCTTACACCTACAAGAAAATTTATAAATGTATGATGAAAGTTAATGTCGATTAACAAGAAGAAGTTGGAAGAAAAGAAGCTTTCCTAAGTATAGTTTGTAGAAGAGTGAGTAGAAAAGATCATATGAATACAACACCTCAGATATTTTGCTTCTCTTTATTGTTTTCTTTGCAAGCCACCTTGAGTTTCTGTGGCAATTTTGGGAGCTTTGTCTTCGAAAAAGCTAATGGCGTAACTTGCTCCCTGGACCTTAGGAAGCAGAAGTGTTATTCCAACAAAAATTCGCTAAGGGATTTCACAAGAAATACACGTTTTGAAATCCCTGGATCCTAAGAAAGCATTTTTAGAAAAAATTCCAGGTATGTGTATGCATGTCTAAGGTGTCTTGTGTATGGGTGTCTTTGAAAATTAAAATGAAAAAAATGAAAAGTCGGTTAAAAGCTAACCTTTGTACTTCAATCCAACATCATCTAAGATCTCCGTTATTCATATTTTTAATTGTTAATTTATTGTTCATTCTCTTAAAGTCCTTTCAACATTCTCTTGCTACTCGCAATTGCATGGAAAAATTATGGAATTTTAAGGCCAGCATGGTAGGTGCTCATAAGGTCAGATATTTATTATTCTATACTAGCTGGCTTCCCAGTGTTACCGGGTAGCTTTTTGAATTCGAATGTTAATTAATTTCATTTACCTGTTTTTGTTCTTTATGAAATTATTGTAGAATTATCTAGAAGATTTTTGGTGAATCTTCCCCTTCACTCCTTATAATTTTAACTTCGTACACCCCGACATAGTCATGCCCGACTATTCTTTATAACGAATGAAACATTCTCTGATATTCATGCAAACGGATGTGAAGCATCGACGGAACGTGTGACTCCGTAAGACTTCTAACTTCTAGAAATACTGTGTAGCCTATAAACACCCTTTGGCGGTAGAAGTATTATTCGAACGGAATGGGTCGAGTAATTTTTTGGTTTCAGTAGGTGACATTTTAAACCCTTGTAGCTTCTCTTTGGTCCCGTAGTAATTTAATAACATAAAAGCTACATAGTTTTCACATAATGCACAACGGAATAGAAATGAAGCTGGTGAATATGAAGATACCCCAATTCCAGACTACCAACGTTTGGAAAAGACACATAGTCTGCAAACGTCGAGATAAATAATATTCCGGTTGTTAATTATAAAATATCAGTGGCTGACGTCTAATGTTAGCTGCACACAATTTGTTCTGTGTATACAATTATTTAACATACACTGCTAACGATCTTGATTATAAATACAAAGGAAACAAAAAAACTTTCTTACTTGAGGGTTATTAAAATATATTGCTATTGATATGGCATACAGCGTACCGTTATGTCCTCCTCCGTGGTGTAGTGGTTACCATTGCTTAGCCTCTAGTTCCCGAGGTCGCGGGTTCAAACCCCGCGGAGGGCGGTGGTTTTTTTCGGGCGTAAAAATCCTTAGCATGGCTTCTTTCGGAAGGGAAGTAAAGCCGGTGGTTCCGTGTCGTAGATTTACCTCAAGTAAAAGAACCTCAAGCCTCATAAAGAGGCCTCTGAGCAAAATTACCGGTCTTTCACGCTCAATATAGAATGGGATGCTAAGAACCGCAGCAGTTAAAGACCGTCCATAAATAAAATTCAGTTTAATTTTTCGTACCGTTATACGCAGATTAGATTCTCTTATGTTTTGCAGTGTCTTAGTTGCTAAATCGTACCATATATATTATACTGCTTGGAATGAAATATCCGCGGAATTTGTATTATTTTAGATGTATTTTCTGTGAAGTAAGAACAACAAATTTGGCTCTCTATGGCATTCTCAATTAAAAGTCAAAGCTTTCTTCGTAAGCATGTGCATCCGTGTGCTTGTTTTGAAGTAATTATAATTTCATTTATGAGATGAAATTATAAACTGGTTTACAGACTATGTCCGTCAGAAAGAATTGGACTTTTCATGGTGGAAGAATTGTAGGAATTCGTTGAGTGGTTTTTGAGATTACTGTAAACACACACATACACATTATTTGTTTGCATATATACATGCATACAAACATTCTTTCATAATAACATTAATGCAGATAAAGATGTTCATTGTGGGCTTATGCAACACTTCAGTACATGTCCTATTTGCAAATCAGATGCTGTATACTTAATTTATTCTTGAATTTTAAAGCGCGCGCGCGTACAGTTATGTTTATCCAGAACGAATATTGGAAACGTTAAAAATGCACAGCGGTTGTATGGAGAAAAGCGTCCAGTGCAGAGAGATAACCGAAGGAAAATAACTGTGCCTACAACAAACGCTGCCGCATTACGTGGACTGCAGCTTAACTATTCGCTGTGATTCCGCCCATCAAACGACGTGAAAGTTCGCGATCAGTGAACACAGTGAATTGTGAAGCTGAATTTGCATCAACTATGAGGGCGTAATGTGATTGCAAAGCGCATGAAACCTTTGGAAAACAATATATTGTCGTGGTATCGTAGGTTGGAGGTCTATTGATGAGGGTGGCATAACAATATTGACGCTGATTAGAGAAACTCATTTGATTTTCACACGAACCCAGCCAACCACCGACACAAGCACAAATACCCACATACTCATTAACCTACGTATACACTCATGCCCAAAATTTCAAACACCAGTTTTAGTTAAACTAGCGGTTTATTTTGCCATGGATCGAAGATCTACTGATGGCTGAAACACGGCATAAATGTGTGGAGTTTGTCGGCTAAGGCACTATTTGGATACTTTTCGCAAAATAAGTAATGAGGTTACTTACTGATGTCAAGATAGGAGACAACAGTTATACTTTTCAAAATAATATACCTAATCTCATTTCACACAGTTGTGACACAGCCAAGTAATGCTAATGAAGACACTCATATTAAAGGTAGGAGTAAAAAGTAACCAAACCATTATTTTGAAACGCTTCGACTATGGAACTGATCCTAAAAATAACCATAGTTCGAGTTATACATTTCCAAAATATTAGTTCCCCAAATGTTCAATCATTAGAGAAATTTCATAACCAGCTCCAAAAGTAACGCTGTGATCGTAGACGTAGAATACTTGTGTTGCAATAAAACAGTTACAAGTATGTGGATATGTGCGAGACCTTGGAACCGTCCTTCTTCCAAGTTTCAATGTAGGGCAGAACCAGCCAATCAGTTTTAATATGCATACACTATGTGATTAAAAGTATCCGGACACCCCACAAACATAAGTTTTTAATCTTTGGTGCATTGTGCTGCCACCTACTGCCTGGTAATCATTATACACGACCTCAGTAGTCACTAGACATCGTGAAACAGCAGAATGGGACGCTATGGAACTCACTGACTTCGAACGTGGTCAGGTGATTGGGTGTCACTTGTGTCAGAAGTCTGTACGCGAGATTTCCACACTCCTAAACATCCCTAGGTCCATTGTTTCTGATGTGAGAGTGAAGTGGAAACGTGAAGGGACATGTATAGTACAAATGCGTACAGGCCGACCTCGTCTGTTGACTGGCAGAGACCACTGACATTGGAAGAGGGTCGTAAAGAGTAATAGGTAAACATCTATCCAGATCATCACACAGGAATTCCAAACTGCATCAGGATCCACTCCAAGTACTATGACAGTTAGGCGTGAAGTGAGAAACCTTAGGCTCCGTGGTCGAGCGGCTTCTCATAATCCACACATCACGCAGGAAAATGCCAAACGATGCCTCGCTTGGTGTAAGAAGCGTCAACATTACACGATTGAACAGTGGCAAAGCGTTGTGTGGAGTGACGAATCACGGTACATAATGTGGCGATCCGATGGCAGGGTGTGGGTATGGCGAATGCCCGGTGAACGTCATCTTCCAGCGTGTGTAGTGCCAACAGTGAAATTCGGAGGTGGTGGTGTTATGGTGTGATCGTGTTTTTCCTGGAGGGGGCTTGCACCTCTTGTTGTTTTGCGTAGCACGATCACAGCGCAGACGTACATTGATATTTTAAGCACCTTCTTGCTTCCCACTGTTGAAGAGCAATTCGGGGATGGCGATTGCATCTTTCAACACGATCGAGCACCTGTTCATGCTGCACGGGCTGTAGCGGAGTGGCTACACGACAATAACATCCCTGTAATGGACTGGCCTGCACAGAGTCCTGACTTGAATCCTATAGAACACCTTTGGGATGTTTTGGAACGCCGACTTCGTTCCAGGCCTCACCGACCTACATCGATATCTCTCCTCAGTTCCGCACTCCATGAAGAATGGGCTCCCATTCCCCAAGAAACCTTCCAGCACCTGATTGAAAGTATGCCTGCGAGAGTGAATGCTGTCATCAAGACTAGGGGGGCTAACACCATATTGACTTCCAGCATTACCGATGGAGGGTGCCACGAACTTGTACGTCGTTTTCAGCCATGTGCCCGGATACTTTTGATCACGTAGTATATGTGCAAGAAAAGTACCCAAGATGCCGGTTTTGATCGAAAGGTGAAAGGAAGGGAGAAGAGCATCATCTTGCCCCGCGGCAATATTCGTAACCGAACGAAGACAACGACTTGACGTGAAAGAACCCGAGTCTGTCAACTAACAGTTGATGACCTTTCATGGTCATGCGTAAGTAATAAATTTTCTTGGACATACTTGGCTGTTATTTTGGAACGGTTAATTCGAAACAACTACTATTTAGAACTTTAATAATCGGAATTGTTGCTGATAAAACGTGTTTTCCCCGTCTTTAACTCAAATAGATTACACTATGTTTGTTATAATAAATTATATTTCCGTATAATATGATGTAATACCACAAATAGTTATTTGTATTATAACCGTCTTAAATTGACTATTATTAATGAGTGAGAAGGGATCACTTACAAATAATAGTATTTATGTTATCCCATGTGCAAGATTGTATTTACTAAAATTGTTTTACATTTAATACACCTCAGAGTATTATTAGGGGGCAGCGCCGTGGCCGAGTGGTTAGACCGCTCGTTTCTCACCGAGGCGGCCCGGGTTCAATTCCAGGGATCCGCATGTGGGATTTGTGGTGGACGTCTCGGCAGGTTCTCCGGGTTCTCCGGTTTACCCCGCCATTCATTCCACCAACTGCTCCATCATCACCTTTCCTTTCATCCATTTCGCCATGATTTCGTTTCATCTACTTCCTTCATCCATTCCGGGCATCGGGCTGATCACCCATCCTGGCTAGTCTGTCTGCTCCTCTGACCCCAGGCACCCGCCTGTAAGTCCTGGGGGTGTAAGTCCTACATAAGATGATGTTAAACAAAGAATGAATGAGTCATTATTAGCATTCGTAAGTTTTTCATGCTAACAGAGCAGTGTTAAGTGTGTTATCCGGTACCTGTATAACGAATAGACAGAGGGAAATAATTAAGGATTTGCTCTTAAGAACTTCTAGCCTATTCTACTTTTAAAAGCAATATAATTATCAAAATAAGTGGAATCGAATGAATGGAACGTGATTTTAAGCTAGCTCATTCTAAAGTTATGCTGTATATTTCAGTCATTTAATGGTAACTGTTGAAATGGTATGAGTTGAAATATTAATATCAAATATGAGCTGATAATTTTGGTGAGTATTTTGTTTATTGTAAAGCAGCTTTATTCCAATTTATTCCCGACAAACCAAAGTTAAGAAATTATCAGAATATAAAAATTTAAAACAAATTTGCACCTCTTTTTGTGTTAAATATGAAAGAGTAATTAAAGGGAAGAACTTTTATTATTTTTTGTTATATTATATGCCACTGTGATATCAGGGTATTCATAATCTTTTATTTTAAAATAACTTGCAAAACGTATTACTGATAAATAACCAACACTATATATTTGTTTAATTTAATGTAACTTGTTATTTGTTAAGGAAATATTTATATTTAAATCCTCCTTTTATTGGATCGAAATATAAAAGCAGCAATTGTTTGCAAGCCGCAGGAAGTGTAAGGAGTTTATTAAATGTTCTATTAAAACAACTTAAAACCCATTTAATTCTGCAAAGTTGTTCGAAAAACTCATTCTTCAACGGTAATACATATTACAGAATCACCTATTCGCTATTTGCCGCCTCTAAACACCAAATGGAGATGAAATTGTTTTAATACCGAATAGCTGTTACTTTGGAAGATACTTGTTTTTCGAAACGAGCATAGCGTGCTGGCCAATTATGGTAACAGCCTTCTAAATAAAACAACATAACATGAGAAATTATAATTAATGCAAATACATGTGAGCAGCGTACTGGAAATTTCATGCACAAACACAATCGAATTATAAAAGTAGGCTTTAGTTTGTCTAATGTTTCTTTTGTTGGCAGCATTTATAATATGCAACTGTATCTAAATGGTACGAGAGCAATTAATTCATTTGCTTATGCATGCGATTTTTGTTATTGTAGCGCGTCCTTTCATTTGTATGCAGTGATATTTGTTTTTCATCAGTTTTGTACACTATACCATGTTATTTCCGAATACAACTTGAGGTGATGGCTCTTCTATGCAAGCAGTTTCACTCACTTAGAAACCTAATTAATTTACAACCAATAAAGATGTGAATTTCGTTCATTATCGATCGTATCTCACATATTTTCAGTACATCTAGAATACATTAAAATATGTTACAGAGTCAGTCGTTTCCCTGGTTACTCTGACCTGCGAATTTAATTTGGATCTCAAATTAATTTACGCAGTAGCGTGGCGGCAGAGGTTGTTACCGGTATTCCACAGTATTAATGTCCATTATACCAAACTAAATTACTGGTATCAAAGAGTATATCTTAAAAATAATATTTATATATATATACATTTCAACTCATGGTGGAATGATACTATGCACCAAACACATCGATGACATCGCTAAGAATTCTGGATATGTAGAAGACATTTCCTTCTTGATGTAATTTCCCAAATAGATTTAATCTCGTACATTACCCATACATCTTTTTTGAGGACATGGTTGCTGGAATAATAATTTCAAAGAAGTGCCACGTGGCATAGGATTCCTTTTCAATTGTGGCCTCTTCCCACTATTACCATTGTAACAATAAGTGAGGAAAACGTGATAGGTAGTGGAACGAAAGGGAAAACCAAACGTGCATTAAGCATAAATCAAATAGGTTAGCAAGAGAATTATTTATTTATTATTAATTATTAATTAACTCTAAAAATATTGCCAATATCCAAAACACAATACACCAAAAAATATAAAATACTCCTGCAAAATTTCTAAAACTATTAAGTTTTTCTCATAATTCCTTTTATTATTCTTTTAGTATAAGACAAATGCTAACTTTACTAAAACAACTTAATGTGCTTTTCGCTTTGCAAAATGGTTAAGAATTACTTGTGCTCTAAAACGAACATGATTTTGAACAGTAATGAGTTTAAGGCAACTCTTCAAAAAGTCACGATATTTTGAATACGCGCGAACAATTTCCGTATTTACTCAGCAATTGATTTTTAATTTAGCTGCACTTTGCCATTCATGATATTACTAATTTATTAAAATTTCGAAAATGGTAACACTACTTTAAGAAAAGTACAACCGACCACGAAAATACAACTGTCGCATACTACACCGTGATTCTGGTTTTGATCCTTGATTCATGTACGGCTGTGTCCAAGTTCCCCATGTATACAAGTGGTTCTCTCCATTTGTCCGCGCTTGAGTTGATTACTTCCTTGTACGTAGTAAGCTGTTCTCCCACGTTCCTCCTACGTCCCGCTGAGTACCGTCTTCCCGGACAGCATGCCGGGATTATTATCCACCACCGGGGGTGAAGTGAACGCAGGAGAGAGTTGGCCACCACAGATCTGGAACATCATGCACCGCCATATCCAGAGAGAATAGTAGCGTAAAGGCCGTGGTGACCCATGTGGTGGATACCTGGTCATCACGATGGCCACACCGCGCTATCAGCTGTTGATCAGAGCGGTGATTCCAAAAACCGCTATAGAAGTCTGAGTTAAAGCGTTCTTCAGGCCATTATTTTTAAGACTCTTGTAGAGATGCTTAGGAGGAAATCGTTTATTATCACTTCCAAAAATGGGTATTAGTTTTCCTTCCATTTTAACAAAATTATAGAGACTTTGCTCTGGAGAGCAGTTTTAGACTGTATTGTTCAAATTATCCCTCATCTATTAATAAAAAAATTGAATTTATGAAATCCTCAATATGGGTTCTTAATAGGTTAATTTAATGAACAGTGGTTTATCTAACAAAACACAGCGTAATCTTTGATTAGAGTCTATTCTAAACAATAAGTATGAAATGACACAATAAATAACTGAATAATAAGTAGCCAAATGTTCATTATCCACTGTCTATCATGAACGTGTTGCTGTTGTTTCAAATCTGCCCATATGGCTAACGATCTTCGGTGAAACCTCGTTACACCAAGCGAGAGTTGGGGTCATTTATTAGCTGGAGACACCCATTGTCGGGAATCGAACCAGAGCCGCGAACGGAAGCACTGAGCTACCTCGGCGTACCCACCTTTAATATATATAAAGATCTAAAGCACTCGTAACTTAAGTCGAACAATAACCACCACAACAATAATTGCTGTAAAAAGAAGTCAAATGTGACTGCAGGAAGATGTGCAGACAAGAGCTCAGGCAAACCTTGGACAGCAAGTGTCGAAACACGCACGCCATGCAGCCTTGTGTTCAAAAGTGCAATCATAAGTAGATATTAGGGAATTAATAGAAAACACTTTATGGATAGTCTATAGCACAACGCTACGGCTGTTCCAGTTTTGCGTTTAAAAATAAATCATTTACAACTATAGGAATAAAGGATAAAGTCCTTTAATTGCTCTATATCGCGTTATGCCTAATAGAGAAGATATTACATTCCACCCAAAAATTCTATACCGAGAGTTCACCGCAAATACATGTTTTGAGACACCTGAATGCCGAAAAAGCATTTGTCAAAAAAGATCCGCGTACTTGTCTGTGTATTTATGAATAGCATAACTCAAAACGAAAATTCGAATCAAAACCTAACTTGGGTTTTAGTTCAGTACCTTCCAAAGATATGAGACGAAGATTTCAAGAACATTCCCCACCCCAAACTACCCTTTGCATGTAAACATTTTTTGAAACTTCTCATTTTCTAAAACAACGGCTTTAACGAATGATTAAAATACTATATATTATGACTTCATATGAAAAATAAAATGCATAAGTTAAATTCTATGGGAATAATCCCTGAAGTCCTCTTTATTCAGAAGGATTTTGTATAATCTTATACCTAAACTAATAAACATTAAGCGATAGACGAAAACGAACTTACACAAGAAATGTAGATCTCTTTAAAACACATAATTTATTTTAAATAACTTTTTTGTGGCTTAAACCATTTTCGAGATATCCGTTATTAATGGTTCGAATTGTTCAATATTTTGGCATTTTTTTAAAGTCCTGTCAACATTAAGTTGTTTCTCGGGATTCCATTGAAACAGTATGGAATTTTAAGTCCAGCGTATAGCGTTCAGTTCTAAAAAGGAGGTTCCACTTCGGTCTTCCTTAAGAGTTAATAGTCTTTTATTGTATT
Organism: Deroplatys truncata; assembly: GCA_030765065.1. Classification (NCBI taxonomy): domain Eukaryota; kingdom Metazoa; phylum Arthropoda; class Insecta; order Mantodea; family Mantidae; genus Deroplatys; species Deroplatys truncata. The sequence goes on from CM060975.1 coordinate 232,966,658, forward strand.
CATTATTCACAGAGACCTGTAAAGCATATATGCTCATCGATCATAATAGATTTGAAAAAAGTTTTTAAACATTTGACCATCACTGTTCCCTTTGTATCTACATCAAAAGGTGTAACGTAGCCGCTGACCTGGCCTTGAAGCTCAGTCGGTAGAGCACCTGCCTGCTGTGTGAGGGGCCCCGGGTTCGATTACCGGCTAGGGTGGGAATTTTCCTTTAGCCAAATTATTCTCTATCCTCTCCGGAGTCCGGAAGCATGAAATAGAGTGTGAATATATGTGTGATCTAATGCATAAAACTCAAAGTTTACCAGAAAGTCAACGACAAGCAAATGCGAGTTAACACCATAGCCTATAGGCATTAATATGTTCCAAGGGAAAGGCGCCGTTAAGACCCCTTTTCCTTAAGATTGTAGTTAAAGTGGCGTAAAAATGAAACTTCAAAAAAGTGGCTATTTCTGCAAACGTTTATATGTATTGAAATGAATAATCTTTAATAGGACTAGTCTGTATACCTACTAATAATCGGTAGATGATGGAGAAAATCATGTGAATATATCACAACGGATTTGTTTGGGGGGATAGGCTCAGTCTTACAATCTATTGGAACTCTAAGTTTGCATTCAGTTCAACAAATTGTGAATTTCCCTCATCCATTGTCTATTATTTCTCATGAAATTCTCTCAGCAAAGTCGGAAAACGCATAGCACTTTTAAAACAGTATAAAAATAGTCACTATAAAAATCCTAATCTCTGAATCTCCTTAGGATCTCTTGTTGTATCGTAAATATATCTATTAGTGTATACAGAGGGGAAGGCAGTCTATTTAGTCTATTCATTAGCAAAGCATATCTTCCTTATCTATGCAGAAGGAGTCATATCAACGAAAATAATTAAAAACGGAAAAGAACAAATTGTACGTTTCTATGCATATAACAGAAACAAATGTCGATATTAACGAAATTATTCCATCACTGCATGCTCAAAATTGTTGATTTAAATATTATATTTTATTACTTCCAACTATCATTTGAACTTATTCTTGCCCCCAAATATTCAATAAATATTCGACCAAGACGAAAATTATTACAAGAGTTTTAAAAAAAGTATATAGAATTTTAAATTTGAAAGACAATTATATCATTAAAGAATGTTTGCTTAAGCAAGAGAGAAGTAAATGGAAAGGGTCATTGATAGTAAAACTGCAAGAAGTGATGGAATAGATAGGTATGGGAGATGTTTGAATTAATAGGGAATATTCTATGAAGGGTCTTTGGAAAGATGTGGAAATAAGGCTAGAAGATATTGATAGACAGGATATTTTTGGTAGCATAAGTGAGAGAAGTACAGAGAGTAATAAAAACAGTTTGGGAGAGGGAAAAGTATATAGACATATGTAATAAATTAGGACGTGAAGGATTTGCTTGGGCAAGAACAGTAGCTAGTAAATTGAAGGGTATAGGACAAGATGTGGCAAATAAATGTCCAATGTGTAATAAAGAGAATACGACTATCCATTGTATGCTATATTGTAAGCAAACAAAGATATGGAGAGATCAGGTTTGGTAAAAGAACTGGGAAAATTTGGATGGGGAAATAGTAATAAGTAAAATTTTGAATGTAAAAGGGGAAAACAATATATAAGCCATGGGAAAGTATTTGGGTAAGGTAAAGAGAAAATGGGTAAGAATGGCTACAAAGAGAGAGGAAACAGACATAGATAATGGATGGTTATTATGAGCAAAAGTTAGTGGGCCTTCATTACGCAGATAACTTGAGGTTGTGTGTATGAGGCCATAAATTAATATAGGTAAGTAACTAAGAAGTTATAACTGTAGGTTTACCAGTACATAGTAAAATAGAACAGATATTTGTGTTATGTTCTATTGGGGTAACTATTAAATAAATAAATGTAAATTGCTATGTATAATGAGTGATTGTATTAATTGAATAATTGAATATTCTATTACTTAAAATACTTCAAATACTTGAATTGAATGTATAGGAATGTTTTTCCATGTCCATGTTTGTTACATCCACAAGTGCTAAGCAAGATACATTCTAGGATGCAAATACGCAAAGTGGTAGCCTTGAGCCATTAAGAGAAAAGAAACGCGGAAGAACCAATGCCATATGAGAACATGCTAAGAAGTATAAGGGAACGTGGTTTAGGTTTCTCCTCTCTCTGTCATTGACTGCTTTAAATTGCATACTGACTGAAGTATGGTGCTTTTTTAGGATATGCAGGATGTAACAGATGTTGTCCTTTGAACCTGACAGAAATATCAGAAAAAGTTTCTGAGTATTCTACTTCTATTTGTCATGGCTATTTAGAAAAACGCGCGTCCTTCACCTTTGCAAGGTAAAGGTGAAGGAGTGATAACGTCACCTTTGTCTCACAATAGAAGCTGTAGTGAGATTCCGAAAGTGGCAGAATCTGCATTACAAAAAAATATTAATTTCTGTTTTCAATTCGGTTGTTTCGTGTGTTTGCAGCGAACAATAAAAGAAATTAATGCTGAAATACTTGCTTAAGTTTGAACGAAGGAGCGAAAGAAAAAATGTTTTAATTTAAAAAATTGACTCTTAAAGTAAAAACAAAATGTGCCCATCATTTTAAACTCTCAGATTTAAAAATAACCGAGCGGGATGGCTCAGGCGGTAACGTCTGTGGCACACTTCGGGAGCTCCCGGGTTAAAACCTCCGGGGTCGGCCAATCTGACCGAAGGTTTTTTCGCGTATTCCTCAGTTGCTAGGCAAATGCTGGGCTGGATAATTTGATTTGCGGATATACCTACAATTCCTTTTATATTACATTTCATTTCCTTCTTATTCACCGCCATACTAGGCATGGGGCTGATCACCCATTCTGAATATACGAGGGCAGTCCCAGGAGTACCCGACCTGATGTATAGATAGTGGTGATTGCTTCAAACAAATGACTGTGGTAGAAAGTACCAACCTTATAAAGCTTAAGTTTGCAGTACGACGATGTTGCGTCGTTTAGTAATTGTTGGACAGCCCTCAATAGTGAACGCTCTCAGCAAATTTGTATACATGTATAAAACTGGTTATCGTTATGTGATACAATACTTTCATTTGAAAGGTCTTAGTCCAACTAATATTAAAGCTGAACTAGATTATACTCTGGAGGAGTCTGCTCCTTCGTTTACAACAGTAAAATATTGGGTGGCAGAGTTTAAGCGAGGCCGTACGAGCTGCCAAGACGAACATCGCAGTGGTCGACCAAATGAGGTGACCACGCCAGAAATTGTGAAGAAAATTCACAAAATGGTATTGGTCGACTGAGGGCGCGAGCTAGCAGACATCGTAGGCATTTCAAAATGTGCTGTACATCGCATACTGACTGAGAATTTAGACATTAGAAAGCTATGGGCCAGATGGGTGTCGCGTTTTCTCACAATGGGACAAAAGCATGAAGATGATTCAGTCGAGTGTTTCGCTGCAATAAAGCCGAGTTTCTGTGTCGATTCATAATCATGGATGAAACATCCATCACTTCAAACCTGAGACGAAGGAACAGTCGAAACAGTAGATTGAAAGGAGAGAATCGGTTTCAAAGAAGGTGAAGCAGTTCCATTTGCAAACAAGGTCATGACGTCAGTTTTTTGGAATGTGTATGGAATAATTTTCATTGATTATCTTCAAAAAGAAAAAACAATCAATGGCGACTATTATGCAAACTTATTTCAGCATTTGAGTGATGAAATCAAGCAAAAACGGCCGCATTTATTGGAAAAGAAACTTTTGTTTTATCAAGGCAATGCACTATTTCACACATCCATTATCGCCATGGCCAAATCAATGAGTTAAAGTTGCTTCCTCATGGATCCTATTTGCCAGGATTAGCCCCCTCTGATTATTTTCCATTTCCAAAGTTGAAGAAATAGCTTAGTCCTCAGTATAAACAGGGTATTGAAGCTATTGAACGCCGCTGGGAAAAGTGTATCGAGCTGAAAGGAGACTATGTAGAGAAATAATGATGTTTTTTCCCAAAATTTTTGCGTTTCTTTGTTAGGTCAGGTACCTTTGGGACAGCCCTCATAGCATGATCCAGAGTTTGCTTGCTCCTCGACAGGCTATTGAACAAGGCATTGGCTTGTAAGTCCTTGGGAATGCAAATTCTACAGCGAGGAGGGTAATCCGTTAAAGAAGAAGATTAAAAAAAGGGAGTTTTCATAAGGAAAAAGGAATGTCTTATTTCATAATCTTTTACAAAAATCCAAATTAATTATTTTGTTTAAAAATGTAATAGAAATAATAAAAGACTACCTAGTCTCACTTTTTTAAGCCAAAATTATGGAAAACAACTATAGGACCTAAAGTATTAGGCCTAAAGCAGTATGTAGTCGTGCAAGTGTATGGATCAACGTATGATTATAATATGGTTACCAGACATCCCCTGTTATCGGGGATAGCCCCCGTATTCATACTCTTGTTCCCGGAATGTCCCCGATTTTTAATAATCTTCCAAAAATGTCCTATTTTCGAACGCGATTTCATTGTTATGAAGCCGTAAAGAGGAAAGATTTTAAACGGATAATCCTGTATACGATTACGACATCGGTGCCAGCAGCCGCAATTGTCACATTTCTTCAGTAATGGCGACATAATCGCGCGCGTAGTATTTCTACGTATTTAATTTATCACTACTTCTAGTTTGTCAGGAAGCAATGCGTCTGTGGAGAGAGTTTTCTCAGCCATGAACATGTGGACGTCTATCGTTGAAGGCTGTATTAAAAGAGTTCAACTTATGTTGACTGTCATCTTAAACTTCCCGATGATACGTCAGGAATTTGCTGCAAAACTGACCTCCAGAAAAAATGCTAAAAAAGATTCAAAGATGTATGATTTTGTGCTTCAATATTGTGATTTTGTGTCATATTTTGTTCGTCTTTTAATCAAAGTTAATTGAATGTTTTAATTTCATAACTATATTATAACAATAATAATAGTAGGTGTTGACACCATGTGACTTAATATTGTGTAATAATGATGCAATCGTAAGTTGAAACCTTTTTGAAGTGTGACAACGTCGCATAAGTGTGCATTTTTCCCTTGTAAGCTCTGGCTGTAGATCCTATCGAGCTGAGCGTCATTTGACCTTAGTCTGGAGCTGAGATGTCCCCGGATTTCAGGTATAGAGCTATATACCTAGTATAGCTGGTAAAGCTATAAAAGCTCTTGAAATTAGTATTTGTACAAAACAAATAACCTAAATTTTGACGAAAGTGGGCACTCAAGGAAGCAAGTCAAGATAACAGAAAACATAGATCAGCTGCTTTTCTATCATATGCTTCAATAACGCTTGCCATGGCCACTCCTTATATGAATTAGTGGCAGGAAAACCAAAATATATTCCTAGATTTCACCGAAGTACATATTTTCAAACTCCCTGAATACAAACGAAAGAAAATAAATCATTTTTACTTTCTTTAACCGCTTAATATAGTAAGTAAAGGAATTACTGCTTTTCACCAAAAAATTCAGTATTGAGAATTCACCGGAAATACATGTATTAAGACACTCTGAATAAACAAAAATCATTTTGAAGAAAGATCCTTGTGCCTATAAACAGCAAAACTCAAAAACAAAATTCTACTAAATATAAAAATTGGAATTTATGTTTAGGACGTTCCAAGAATGCGGCACGAAGGTTTTCAACAAGATCACTCCCTTCAAACTACCCTTTACATGGAAAAATTTTCGTTATTTTTTATTTTCTCGAAAATGGCTCTAACAGCTTTGATTAAAATACCACAAGTTTAACATTTTAAAAACAAAAGAAATGTTCATGTTGAATTTTCTAGGAAGAGCCTGTGAGGTCCTCTTTATTCTGAATGACTTTTATATAATTGGTAAACCATAAGAGGTAGACAGCATCTTACTACACAAATAATGCAGATGTTGTTAAAACACACAATTGATGTAATCCTTTAAGTTACCGTTTCCGAGATATTCCTTGTATTGGTTTTAATTTTCAAATACTTACATTTTTCTCAACTAGGAAGTCACTATTTGTTTCTCGTGGTCATGCAAAAAGCATGGAATTTTAAAAACATAACATAGTAGCGCGCTCTTAAAAATCTATCGCTTTACCTACTGTATGAAGTAATGTGACATGTTATACAACGAAATGTGTAAGTGTGAATTGGGAGTTTATCTGGATTAACAATAAACAGAATAATAAGTTTTTTAAGAATAGTTTGTAGAGAAGTGAATAGAGAAAGTCATATGATATCACATCAGATTTTTTTTTGTTGAAATGAAAACTCAAAAATATAATGGTATTATTACTTTTTCATTCACCTCGTGTATATATATCCCTACCCCAGGTATCATTTCCTATTTGCCACCCCTACCCTCACCCAATCGAAACAATTCTTATTCCTCCGTAAGGTTGACATAGTTACCAAAATTTGATTGCCAAACTTATACTTTTTCTTTGAGTGAAGGTTCAAGATTTCATCCCCAACTCATGATATATCGTTTATTTAAACGTAATTATGGTTTAAGTTAATCATCTTAAAAGGGAAGAAAACGAATAAAGAATCCATAACTATAATTATTGCATATTAACAAAGATTGGCTTGGAAAATTTCAACAACAACCTAAAAGCAGGCAGAATGTTGTCACTGGAATAGTGAGAAACTCTTTGATATTTCGGTGGTGACAAACTGTCACATAGCAAATTTCTTGCACGTATGCGTACTGTGTTCAGGAAATAGAAAATTTATTTGCAAACGTCTTATGTTGTTATTGCCCTGCAGCACGCGAAAAGGGGAAAGAAGAAAGGGTTGGAGTTTATGATATTTTCAGAATGTTGATGAGTATAAGGCAACAAGTATACCATTGTGATGACGTAATAAGCATTTCATATGAGTCCCTGGTTCCCTCCCAAAGACATAACGACAAATGTCCTCCCTTTGTTGTTAGAAAAAACGCGTGCTGGGCAATAACCATTACTTACTTCTGGATGTTTGCGAGAACAGTTTCCAGGCCTTCTATTATTCTTGCTTGGCTCTTCTTTTCTTCAAGCTTTTGTTCGCACTACGTTATGCGGCTTTTTCTAGGTAGGTACCTACAAGAAAATCTGGAAGGAATTTTCACACCTACTTTCCTTAAAGTGCAGCTACAGAAAAAGGTGAATGCCTTGTTGCAGGATGGTGGTAATTACAAAATTCAAAAAATTCGATTTGTTGCACTTATATCTTACGGTAAAATTCAGCACCTGTTACTATAATTGGTAAATGTAAACATTTTCCAAACAGAACAGTAAATGTTGGATATATTTTCAGTTATCTTTTTTTTCAGGAATGCTGACGATTGCGTTTCACATTCAGAAAAATTAGAAATATACTGTCTTGACGTTAGCGTGCACGTTTATCTGGGATTTCTGGTAGTGATAAAGGGAAATAACTTATTTTCAAGCTAGGTTCTATTAAAGTTTAGTTTTTGTGTTTTAACAAACATTTAATTAACGCTCATGATTACTTGGCGTTTGAAATATTTTATAATTGATTTAAAAGAGAATTTATCTTAAGCGAGTCCTATTCAGAAAATATAAAATCACTGTTCATAAACGCTGGATGATTATATGCCTATTAACATTTTGAAAATTCATAAATAATTTTTAAATCTAGTAATAATATTACCTTCAAATTAATCCTAGCCAAATTAATCCTAGGAGCAACAAGGAGGTATTGTTACATGTTGGGGTGAAAGCCAAAAGATTTTCAGCAAATGATTAAATTTCGATCACCCCAACTCGTTCATGGGGGAGTGTAACTCCCTAACGGCAAGAGGATCGGGACCCTGGTGTTTAGATTTAGATGAAGGCATGAGGTTTTACATTATACAAAACATTACGTAACACACATTACGTGAAATTTATTGACAAACGTTTGGCGACTCCACATTGTGCACTTAGGAAAGAAGGATAGGGGGAGATGCCCTTAAATCGAGGACTGACCACACACGCGACTGCTGCTTTCACTACTCTCACGCAAGTGACGCTAACTATATCCCCCTGTCCAACCGTGTCTAGTCAAGCCAGCCAGGGTTGGCGCCATAGTATTCAGGTACAAGATTTAGTCAATTAATACACTACTTTTATAATTACTTTTAGTTAATAATACTTTGAATTATTTACACCATATATACGTCTAATAAAACCAAACAATGAACTAAAGATTCTGAAAATACTAAAAAGAAGCATACGAATGAGGATTTAGGTTATAACATTAGAACTTTACGTTTCTTCCGAGATAAAGAAAATTACGGTTTCTGAAAATTTTAATTTTTAGTTAATACATTTGGATTTTGAAGACCTTTAATTCATAAAAGGAGTTATTAAACGATTGAAAAAATAAGGACTATAATTTTGCAGAAAGTTTGCTGCCAGCTGAAATGTTTTGGTGCACTTTTGAGAGGTATTAATGTTACCTTTACAAAGAATTTTATGTAATCCTATCCCTATAAACAGGTGATATGGTGGTCAAAATTGTGCATAACCGGTCGTTTAAGATGCACATAGCAGAGAGATTACCTATAAACACTTATATAAAAACTATTTAATAACTAACAAAAGTTTAAGAAGTACTGTATCCCATTCCAAGTATCCCAGCCTGAAAAACTGTAAAACCTCCTGAAAAAACGCCTTTATATTTAGGCTTGTAATAGAAACGACATCAGTTCCCAATGTGTGTTTTATGAAACCATCTAAACGAAAATTGCAGGTAGTGAAGGAGTTAACTCATGATTTGGTACCGAAGACATAATTATTCCACTTCATGTTAATTTTAGTCAGAAGACAGACTAAAATTTCAAAATAAAATCCTATGTATTTATAAAATAATGTCATTATCTGAACATTTTAAAATACGGTTTGTATTATAGTCAAAACTTTAAGCGGGCTAACTATAGATATATTCTTTAAAATTACTGTTAACAGTTGTCATTCTATGAAGACTATTACGCACACCTTCACGGCATTATGCATATAAATAAATCCTGTGGTGCTACAGCCCACGTGGGCCTCTTATTTGCCAATCCGACCGTCGGCATCACGCCCACTTATGCACGGCAGAGGTAGGCGATTGTCAAACCGATATAAGGAGGTGATGTGGCCAGCATCACGGATCTCCCAGCCGGAAGGATGGCTCACGAGGCCAGGACAGCTACCTGTCGCAGTTCTTCACTTTCCTCTCGATGATGAGTGGCCACCGGTCCTATACACGGGACTGAAAATCCACACCTCCATGGATGGGATTGAACCTGAGTGCATTCCGTAGTCGAGGACCAGAGCTCCAAGCTCTAGCCCACAAGCTACGACGCAGGGCCATTGTGTATATGCCCGATTATATTTCCGGAATGTTAATGCCTTACAAATATATCCAGAAAGTAAGCTTCCTTATTTTTTAAAACAAAGGGAACATAGTTACACGAAAAACTTTAATTTTATTGGCAACAGGTACAGCAATGTTTGAGCATTTTTTGACATAGTCACTACAAGAATTGAGGCACTTGTCATATCTTGAGATCAGCTTTTGTATTCCTGTGTCGAAAAGTCTGCCGCCAGTAAATGGAACCAGCGTGTGGCAGTCGTCTTCACCCCTTCATCGTTCTCAAAACGCTAACCGGGAAGATAGGAATTTCTTGGGGTGCAAGGAAAGATGGAACGATCACGATTGCATGGTGGATGATCGTACATTTCCCAGTCGAACTCCTGCAGAACAGTTGCTGTGTGCCGAGCTGTATATGGACGAGCCTTGTGATGGAGCAGCACACACCTGCAATAAGCATTTCACGCCTCTTGTTTTGAATGGCACGTCGCAATTTCCGCAGTGTTTCACAATAACGGTCAGCGTTCGCTGTTTCACCTCCAGGCAGGAAGTCAATGAGCAGAATGCCCTTCCTGTCCCAGAACACCGTGCACATCACTTTCTGCACCGACAGAGTATGTTTAAATTTCGTCTTGGCCGGAGATACATTGTGACGCCAATGCATTGACTGCTGTTTGGTTTCCAGGGTAAAGTGTGAAATCCAAGTCTCATCGCCCGTGACGATCCTATCTAGAAACTCGTCGCCGTAATCATGACACCGCTGCAGAAACGTCAGTGCTGTCTATGCGTTTCGTTTTGCGCTCGGGTGTAGGTTTTTCGGCACCCACCTGGCACACAATTTCCTGAATAGCAGATGCTTAATGGCAATTCCATGCAATAAGAATGGCGATATCTGCGGAAAATCGCGGCTGAGCTCCGTAATCGTTAAGCAACGGTGCGCTGAGCACCACCTCAACAAGGTCACCATTGATGATAGACGGTCGCCCACAGCGCTCTTCATCATGGACACTTCGGCGACCTTCGGAAAACTGCCTACATCCATCTGTTTACTCATGATGTTCGGTCCATAGACCTGACAGAGCTGACGATGAATTTCGATCGGTGCTATATTTTGTGCACCATAAAAGAACTTTATCATTGACCGAACATCAAAGGCGGCGGGAGAACGAATAAGAGCCACCATTTTGGGCCACTGCTACCGCGTTACTGTGAGGCAGTATTTTTAACACTTAAATGATTTCAGTCTAATTATATAAAATATAAATTCAATAACAGCCCGCCTTAAAGCAATATGTGTACGTATCAATATATAAAAAGTGTATATTACAGTCATTGTATATGTTTATATTATTGTATCCATGTGTAATAATGTTATGCGAATATATTACGTAATTTAATAATGTAGGAACTGTGAGAATAATAGGTTAAAAGTTGCTAACAATGAGGTAACAATGAGGTTACCTTGATGCAATAATGAATTTGAAAGTTTAAATGCTACTAGTCATTATTTGAGCAACAATAATGTAAATTTTGAGACAGTTTAAAAATAGCCAATCAACAACCAAAAAAAGCTTTAGTTAAATGAGGGTATTCTATTGGATTAGGAATAGCCAATCAGATACTTGAAATACAGAAATTTACAAGTTTAGGCAGTTGAAATCAATTCAGTTGCCTGCAAACAGTGTTTCTAACCGGATGCAAGACACGTCCTCGAGAAGTATAATACGTATTCGTGTGAGACGAAGAATAAGTTTACGTGTTAAAAAATGTGCAATTAATTAATAAAAAGAATCTCACAGCTGTCTATATCGTGAAGTGTTATTTAAATCGTATCAAGCATTAATAAAAGGAGTGAAGCAAAATTATAATCTGTATAAGCCTACATTCTTAGTCGCACAACAATACTGCTAAGAGAAACGTGTCTCTAACAATAATACTGACGCAGCCGAGGCAAACATAAATATTGTCGTAGCCTCTAAACAGCTCGCTCAAGGGGGTAGAGCACTCGCTAAAAAGATACCAGGAAGTTAAACAAATGTAATAAGGCGAGGCCACGACAAGGGACGCAGCTAATTGAATATGAAAAACATTATAGGATAACTACTAAAAGGATACCTACATGGTTCAGAATGGAAGAAAGGAGCTTTATAATATCGTAAATGAAACAGGAAGGATCTGGATGGTAAGGGGGTTTATTAGATAAAAGAGGATACATTACCTATCTCCTAGCCGCATGGCTGTCGGGCGAGGCCGCCATACATGCCTGTATGGAGAGATCGTAACACCACGTCCTGTACGGTTCGCCTCTACTCACTGACTGACTGCCTAGCCAAAACCCAAGCCACGCTATGCTTACCGCCATCTAAACTACTACCCCCACCACTCTTACGTAATCTCCAATCCAGGTGACCAAGGACACGTATGCACTAACAATGCCTGCATACGCCACAATATTTAATACTTAAAGAAACAGTCAAATTACAAAGTTAATATTTTTAAAAATTGGGGCCAAGGCTACCGGGTAACATACGTGCGGTTGCAACTACCTCAAGTTCGGCTCCCCAACAGTTGAAATATAATACAACTCCTTCAATACGACCTACTTCAAATTGATGCCCAAAGCGTTCTGCAAAATAACGTAACAAACCACCTACTTCAACTGGTACCAGGCGGACCTGCCCGACAAATGGTTGATACGCTATAAATGATTGTTACGCATGCGCCACTTTCCCGGCTAAATACGTTTACTGTAATGGAAACAAAATCGGGAACCTACTCTCTGAATGCGCCTCGTATATTACTGATGGAACGATACTTTTTTCGATACTCGATACCGATACTGATTTTTGAGCGTCGATACTCGATATTCGATGCTTTATAGAAATCTGTAAAGGCGACAGCTTGTTCTCTGAATCATGTTATTAATAGTTTTATGTGTATAAACGCATTTAACCAATTTTGTAGTGTGTTCCTGTTTCACATTCTTCAAATAGCAATTGTTTTAACTTGATAATGCCACAGGTTATATATACCTATTGTTAAACAAGGCTAATAATATTATTGTTATTATTATTATTATTATTATTATTATAGTTACCTTGCTTTCCTCTTATATAACTATACTTTTTGCTGAAAGCTTCGTCTTACACTATTTTCTATCAACAGAAAAACAAAGAGTAGCAGTTCTTTTACTTTCTCTACTACGTATAGTAAGTAGAAGTATTTTATTCCACCCAAAAATTCGATACCGAAATTTCACCGGAAATACGTGTTTTGAGACCCCTGAATCCAAAAAAAGCATTTTTGGAAATATGTCCGTGTGTGTCTCTCTCTGTGTGTGTGTCTGTGTCTGTGAACAGCATAACTCAGAAACGAACAGTTGGGTAAACACCAAACTTGGTATTTAGGTTCAGTATCTTCCAGAGATGCGACACGAAGGTTTTCAAGAAAATCCCCCCACCCCAGATTACCCTTTACATGGAACATTTTTCGAAAATTTTAACTTTCTCAAAAATGACTAACAATTTTGATTAAAGTGTCATATGTTTAAGATATTTTCATGACAAATGAAATGTATATCTCGAATTTTCTGGGAATGTCTCCAAAAGTATTCTTCATTGTGAACGACTTTTGTATAACTGGTAACCCATAAGAAATAGACAAAATTTTACTACACAAAAACGTAGATCGCGTTAAAATACACAATTTATGTCATATACATTTTTTTGTTGAGTGAACCATTTTGGAGATATTGCTTGTTATTCCCTTAAATTTTCCAATACTTATACTTATTCTCAAATTCGTTATTCGTTTTTTTATGTCCTGGACATGCAAAGAGAATGGAATGCGCCGCATAGCAACCAGCGTTAAAAGATTTGACTATCGCTTAAAACCTACCATATTCCCCTTGCATCTAAAAGAAAATTAGCAATAAGATTGACATCTCGATATCTCAATTAACATGAAGCATATGGAGAATAAGCGTTTGTAAAAAATGGTTTGTACAGTAGTGGAGAAAGTCATGTGAGTGTAACACATCAGATTTTTCATTTTGAAATTTTGAAGACAATCTTATATGAAACTCAAACAACTAAAAAAAATGTGCGTATAACACCATTCTACCACTGTTCACAGCCACCATATAACATATCTATTTTTTGTTCAGTTAATAAGTAATTAACCATATAACGCTCAGAAACATAGTAAGTTTGAGGATTAAGCCTCTCTACTATCCACCCTCATACATCAGCATATTCATATTTAATACAAAGGTTTACTTGCGTAAACACAATCTAACAGAAAGAATAAACATTCCTGTGCGATAGTACCTCGTGTCTGAAGTTCCGATTTGTTTCTGCTGAATTCACATATTTTGGTCACTGGAGTGCGTAAATGTAACACCTGAGAGTGAGTCACCAAGCCAGGATATTGCAGAAATGTGATTTAGTGCGTCAGATAAATCAGCTTCATGCGCACTCAGTTAACCTGCATGTTATACGAGCAACTCTACTCCTTCCCCCACTGTTTTGCATGTTTTCGTTAGACACAAGAGTCTATAGAATGCTGTATTCATTCACCCACAGGAAACGCAGTAAGGTCTATCACGAACTATAGTTCAGCAACTCTTTGGGAACATGTGCGAAACAATAAGTGGTCGACTCCGTTCATTCCTTATCTAGTATAAAGTTAAACGCAACAACTTTCACTAATGCAAAACTTAAAAATTTAAATGTATCGAAGGTTAAGCTCAAAGTGTTAGACATACTTCGATACCGCCGAGTATCGAGAGTATCAAGGTATCCAAGGTATCGAGGTCCCATTCCTAAAATTATGTATACATGCATGCTTGCATACACACATATATATATACACACACACATACACGCATCATACGTACATCCATATATCCATACATACAAATTATTAACATTAATGAGATTCTCTAACAAATAATTTATTCGGAAATACTTTCATTACGTTCATAACGAGCACTGAGTAAATGCTTTGAGATGGATTCTGACAAACCTATTTCAGTGTGAAATATTCAACAGAATATTTCAGGGCTACCAAATTAGTTATCTTCTGCAAATAAGCCAGCATTAGCTTGGTATTTTAAAATTGTTAATACACTTATTTTGAGTTCTGTGTCTGAGATAAAAGCTCGAAATTATTTCTACTTTAGAGTCAGGACTTCTTTATTTCTATAGCTCTTTCTTGTTTGTCATCATTTTCTTAGAAATCCATGCTGAGATTCTGAAAACATTAATTATATATAATACTGGGGATATAATACAGGTATTTTCTACCAGGGATTGAGTTCTATTAAACAATGCCAGTGTTTTTATCACTCCCAGACATGAACGTTTCATTGAAGACTTCATTTCCAACATTAGTCTCCCTACCAGCGTAAGAGTTCACTAGTGACAGCTTTCAAAACAGATAGGAGGAGCTAATAGATTACTTAAATTTGAGTTTTAGATTCCTCTTCAGCTGCTGTTGGTAGTCCTCTTCACTATATTTTAACTTTCTCTACAGCATACCTATGGTAGATATGCAAAGTATTCTACCAAATATTGGATACCGAGATTTCAAAGAAAATACGTATTTTGAGTTCTCTGAAATGAATAAAAATAGAAGAAAAAAAAACGTTCGCGCGTATGCCAAAAAATCACCTCAACCCAAACTACCCTTACTACCCTTTAAATGGATAATGTACCGTTATTTGTTATTTACTCCAAACTATCTCACGATTTTGATTGAAATGTCCTACATTTAAGATAAAGTGTGTCGAAATAGTTCTAGAACGTTCGAGAATCTTGTGGAAAGTTTCCACTGACTATTATAAGCGAGCGTTCTCGCGGCACTCTTGACTCAGTGTGAGTGAGGAGGGGATAGTAGAGTGAGTTAAGAGTGCAGTGCGAGTTAAGTTGGCGGATGAGTTTCTCGTGCGACATAAGGCCGATTCTCCGAGCAAGTTGGTGACGGTTGTTGTGATGTGCAACGAGTGCTACTGCGGAGCGATGGGTTGTGGAAGTTTTGTGTTCGACTCCTGAGTAGAAAGTACCTCCGAAGTAAGGAGGCTGCATCGCGAAGGAAGTGAAGTGAACTCCCAGTGAAGCTGAACTACATAAAAACCAAACAGTGAGATGAGAACTGAGAAAAGTGACAGTTGAAGAACTGGACAAAGTCATATGGTGTCAGGAGTGGGATCAAAAAACCAACATGAACGAAATGCTTAAACAATTATTGGTCAAAATGGATATGATGGACAAAACTTCAATCCGTAATGGAGAAGATGAGAGAACAGAAATGAAGATTGGAATGGTGAAAACTATATCCAAACTCGTCCTGGTAATGGCACTGTAAGATCTGAGGTAAAGGTAACGGTGAAAGCCCTGAAAGAGGACATTGTAAAGGAGTCATAAAACCAAAATCTGACATGGAATATGAACATCAATGTGGAGGAGCGTCTAGATCAGCAAGGAAAACGACTAGGTGGGCACAGAACGAAAAAAAGAGAACGATAGAGGTCTCAATGAACGATCGTCTGGACCAACAAACAACGGAGAGTATGGCATCGCTACCTTCATTTATGGAGCAATCTGCAGTTGGTTGGAAAGCGGAGACCTTGAGGATGGAGCAACTGGAGGATCGAGATATTGGGGCTGATCCTGAAGGATAAAGTATCTGGCAGACGTACCGAGTAGGAGGATGTTTCTTCCAGAGGTCGAGCTATGGAAACTGCTGGACGCGGTGGGACTCCCTAGTGATCAGGAATGGTATTCCGAAGAGAGTGTGGGAGCTCGTAGCTAAAGGACTAGGGTGGAACAGCTAATGCTCCCGAAGAAAACGGTGAAGAATAGTTCCTGGAGGAAACCTATGCCAGCACTATCCCTATGCGAACAAGACCCCGAGGAAGCTACGTCACCGATTCTATTGGTTCCATCTTCGAAGCGACGTGACATCCGTGTCAGAGATCCTGGGTTCCCGTCACGCATTCGATATCAACCCTTAAGGAAGCTGAGGGTAGTTCATTGTGATCGCCCTGTTACAGATCATGGAGCTGTTCGGGACGAATGGCTGCCGCTATCGGGAGATAACTAGAACATTCTGGAAGCTTTATCTCCCCCTCCTCCTGAAAGTGTGTCGAAATACATGTGTGTGCAATACCTACGGACGAGATGGGTAAAGTAACATAACAAATGAACTGCTTGGTGGAAGTAGATGAAGGTGCAGAAGCATGTTGCAAGTCTCTCACACATACACAGAAAGCTGGACGTCACATGGCGTGATTGTAGCGAGCCTATAGTGCCAAATAAGCCTGGTACCGCAACACGGGGCAGTTGACGAAACAGGACAAGATGGTGTGTGGCAATTAGCGAGCTGTTACGGTGCACTGTAATGGTGTTCTTCATTGCAACATGACTCGTAGACACTGTTTGGATGCCTTCACATGGGGCAGAATCATCGGAAAACTGGAAGAAGGGCGAAGTGTGACGAGTGTTGCTCAGGGGGTTGGAATTGCTCACAGCATTGTTTCACATGCATGAGGAGCCTTTCAAACCACAGGCACTGCTGTCCCAAGGAGAGATGGTCGAACACACTCAACTACAGCAGCAGATGACCGCTACATTGTGCAACAGGAAAGAACGGATCCACGCCAAACATCAGGGGTGCAATTGCAAATAAATTTAACAGGACAGTTAGGCACGCAATCTCACGATACACAGCGGCACGCGACTACACAGAGGTGGTATCTTTGCCCGACGGCCAGTACGTTGTGTTCCACTGACATCCGCACATCGGCGGCACCGTTTGCGATGCTCCCAAAAGCATCAAAATTGGACCAAAGAGGAATAGGGTCGCGTGCTGTTCTCGGATGAGAGCAGATTCAGTCTAAGTAGCAATTTTCGACGTACCCTCATCTGGCGAGAGGTAGGAACACGTAATGAACCCAGGAACATCATTGAACATGATCGTTTTGGTGGTCAGGGTGTTGTGGTTTGGGGAGGCATAATGTTGCATGGGCGCGGCAACCTCCAAATCTTTGAACACGGTACGTTCACTGGTCAACGTTATTGTGATGCTGTACTCCTTCCCCATGTGCGTCTTTTCAGGGGCGCAGTCGGCCCTGACTTCATTTTTATGGATGACAATGCGCGACCGCATTGAACAGCGCGGGTGGAGGATCTCCAGGAACGAGAGAATATTCGGCGAATGGACTGGCCTGCCCGTTCCCCCGATTTCAATCCCATCGAACACATGTGGGATACTTTGGGGAGAAGTATTGCAGTACATCCACATGCACCAACGAACATCCAACAGTTGTCAACAGCGCTAATGGAGAAATGGGACGCCCTAAAACAAGAACTGCTTCTAAACCTTGTGGCCAGCATGGGAGCACGATGCAGAGTATGCATTGCTGTCCGTGGTGATCATACACCCTATTAAGCACCATGTATCTGTTTCTGTAAATCTAGAGAGCCATCATATGTATTGACTTTAGTGTAGCTTATGGTCTATGAATAAAAGTGACATTTCTGTTCGTCTCATTGCATATTTCGTTTAGTTGCCTACTGTAGCATACCGTAGCAGTTCCCTCTATGTATGATTCAAGTTTCATCGAGCTATTTTACTTGTCAGTGTCACAGCATGCAAATATTGCCTTCGTCCTTATGTTTTGCACACCAGTGTATTTCTAGAACGTTCGAGAAGATTGTGGAATGTTTCCACTGACTTATATAAGCGAGCGTTCTCGAGGCAGTCAAGTCAGTGCGAGGTGAGAAGTAGCGACAGTAGAGAGAGTTGTGTGAGTGAGTTGCGAGTTGAGTTGGCGGGTGAGTTTCCCGTGTGATATCTGAGCTAATAGTGACGGCAGTTGTGACGCGCAGCGAGTGCTACTGCGGAGCGATGGGTTGTGGAGGCCTTGTGTTCGACTCCCGAGTGGAAAGAACTGTCCGGAGTAAAAAGAATGCATTACGAAGGAAGTAAACTAGTTCATCTTAGTGACGTGACATTAGTGCACTGAACTCCCAGTGAAGCAGTGAGTGCTACTCCGGGACGATGGATTGTGAAGGCTCATGAGTGGAAGAAACCGTTCGGAGTGAAGAGGCTGCGTCACGAAGGAAGTGAACTAGTTCTCCTTAGTGAAGTGACATTAGTGCGGTGAACTCACACTGAAGTGGAAATAGATAAGTACTTAAAAAAATAGTGACATTTAGAACCGAGAAAAGTGATAGGAAAACTGGACAAGTCACAATATTTTAGATATCCTCATTCGGAAATGACATCACATTCACCCGATACTTTACGAGGCTCCCTCCGTCACAGTTCCCTTGCCTGTGCATCTGCCATGCTTTCAGAATTTAAAAGGGTTACAAACCGGAAATATTCTAGATTTGTCACTCTTTTAGCTTTATTAAAGCAGGGTATTTATTAGGTTGTGACGATGAATGGCCCCGCGATGGTCGCCAAGTTTGACGACGATGGCCGGTCGTCTCCAATAGCTGCTGTTGATTCTATGCTGGCTGCTACAGTGGTTGGCTGTGAGATCTTTCTCTCAGAGTATTTCTCTGAGCGTATTTTGAAAGGATAACAAAAGTTTAAATTGACTGAGAAATTTAACATGATCTAAAACTTGATCTGCTGAAGCGAGTTGCCGACCGTTTGAAGATAGAGAATAAAACTGATTATTAATGGATCGTAGCACTCGAAACATAACGATTGAATTATTATATCTTCTAACTTCTGGAGTATCAATTCTACGGTGTGAAATAATCTTTCAACAAAAGGAATTGGAAGCGAATTTGCCTTGAGTGCTTTTTTGTCAACGGCAAAACTCCTCGCGGCTACCACTAAGTAACTTATAACCCAGCACGGTCTTAGGTGCTGCGAACTGCCGATTAGCTGCAGTAAAAGCCTGTAAGCCCCTAAAGTTTTACACTAAGGAAAATGAAAGACGCTGATTTTAGCAATACACTCCCTTTTATTACTTAAGCTCCACCTACCACAACTACCCCACCAAGGTTCCTTCTCGCGCGGGGTCAATCTTAAACTCCTACGCATGAGTATCTGACACCGTTACTATGGGATATCTCCCCGAATCTAAGAATTTCTTTCGCTTTTCTCTTTTACATGATTCTGGTGTACGTGACTGTTCAAAACGTACTGAAGGCACCCCTTAACTGCATTCCAAGATCTTTTATACTAACCGTTCACTACTTCGGCTGTTGCTAATGTCTTTGCTTAATATGACGCGCTTATGACCTTTTCCCCGGATAAATCTTTCAACTTAAGCATATTACATTTTGCATTTATTTAATATAAGGAAATTATTTATTACAATTATTTCTCTGTCTTACTATTATTTCTTTATATCTTCCTGTCAATAATTACGGTATCAATTGTTTCAAAATACATAGGCAAGGACGGCGGCACATCTATTATATATTAAAAGTGAAGAGGAATATAGGTTAAAAGCTGAAGTAACAGTCATCCAGAGACGAAGGTGCCTGAAATTTAATACTATTTAAACTCTCTAGTTTAGTTAAATAGAAAACATTCGCACAAACACTTAACTTGACAGTTAAGTTTTAGTACCAGTGAACGTTTTACTATGGATTAAACTGGTTCATTTTATAATGCAGCGATGCTGTTGGCTCTATAACGGAAAGAAAAACACTGCTAGAATCTGAACTATCTAAATCTGAAATTAATTTCAAGTTAATGGGTCAAAATACTCTGCTTGTCCAAGACATGGTCAGCAAAAAGCAAGAACTAGCTGGGAAACACCATACCTTGAAAACTGGCAGGCTCGACTACAACCAACCAGGCACCTCACGGCATCTCCCAAAGCGCTACCACAAAACGATGGGACCACTAACTGCTCTTTCCAATCTCGCCAGATGGTAGGTACCTAAAATCAGATGCTTGGACATAAAATACAACGCTGTGTCACCTGCAACGCTCCAATACTCGTTTACCTCTATTAAGCACACTATCTGACTGTCAAGGTTTTCGGTCCACAATAACACGTAAGAAATCTTCGTGTAAGAATGCCCTCCTCTGCGCCATTCAATAAATACCCAAACCACCCATTAAATATGTGGACAGTTAACTTCTCTTTGACAGCATTAGAATGCCGAAACAATACCAGATTTATCTGGCAAACACTTAAAATTATCCACATTTGATACATAATTAAATAGCATTATTACTGGAAAGTTCGCTGATGAATGGTTAATATGTAGAAATCACTAAGCAAAAACTGAGGTCAAAGAGAACCGACAAAAATGTAGAACCGAGTACTGCCTGAGGTGACATTGATTGTACTATGAGAGTGTAAAACTGTAGCCTGCAAACCAGGGCAGAGAAAAATCCGGGTATTTAAAAAAACAACCCGGTGGGTTAAATTGGATTTAATACGTTTTATTGGGATTTATTTCTTTTTTTCACACTGACAATTGAATAATTCACTTTAAGTTAATTTATGATTAATTTATTCATAACACCAATCCATTCTTATAACTACTTCATTAGAAAAAATGGATTTAAACATGCGAAAACCTAAATTAAGTATTCTTGTGTTGACAGCTAGAACTAGTATTCCAATTTAGCCAGTTTATAGTTAAATCTAGTTCCTTGAGCTTTCATTTAGCTATAGAAAATAATACAATGTAACATTAGGAGATAGAGATTTAGCTATTTATAAAAGGCTTTAGCTATGTAAATTATACCATTTTAATGGGAACATGCCGTTTTAGCTAATTATCACTTATGCATATTTCTGAAGATTGTGTTGGCATCACTGGTTTGCACAAATATCACAATACTTTGTTTAAGCACATGGTTGTAAAGAGAGTGTAGTTGTGAAATTTCATGCTTTGTTCCAGCATTGGATCCGTATTATAATCATTCTAAATATGTAGAAATTGTAACAGAACACTCAGAAGAAGTCCTGCCAACATTAGTAAAAACCGGGGTAATGTTATAACTTATTAGGATGCCACCCAACTTTTTCGACAGATGTCAAGAGGTTTGCAGAGTCTGGACGTTCTTCAAACAAATACCACAGATACTGCATAAGCTGTAGAACTGTGGATTGATCTCTTAGAAAATCCTGATGTCACCCTATAGGAGCACAACAAATAAACCAATGGAAAAAACACTAGAACTCCTTCAGTTTGCTATGTTAGATTCAAGATTCAGAGGGTAAAGATTAACTGCAGAACAAGAGGAAAATGCAGAAAAGTGACTCGTAGATTTATCCACAGTGGATTCCAAGTATTATGTATTTTGCATTGCTGATTCTGATTATTTTCCTGCCACTATGCTTTCTGATGCAATAGTAACACAGTTCCATCCAAACAAATAGTAAACATAATGGAATTGAAACAAACAGGTTTTATTTTTGTGAAAAGCCTCATTTCTTGCCCTGCATCTATTAAGGGAATCTTCTCCACACACGGGCTTATTTGGTCAAAATTCAGAAACTATTTAGGAGAGAAAAGGGATGATAAATGAGGGAATATCTACAAATTTCTACATGTTTCCAAAAAGGACAAAATTTTAATGTAAAGCAGTCATTATTACCACTCTATAATAAGTAATACTAATAACACACCAAGTTAAAGTTTTTTTCTGTGAGTGTAAATGTTATTTAAGTGTTTCTTACATTGCAAAAAAGTTAAAAATAGTGTTAGTAAAATAACTTCTGGTGAAAATGAATAGTTTCATTCAATAAATACAATGGCTCGTTTTAATTTGTAAAAGCTTAGGTAAACTGTTGTTGATTAAATTTTTGTATATAAATAGAGGTGGGTTTTATTGTGATTTTGACGGTTTGTAATGGCTATTTTTTTTAAAAAAAATCCTCATGCGATTTTTGGGTCGGGTTAAATTACAACAACCCTGCTCCAAACCCACAAGTTCACATGTCTACGCTCAAACTCATGCAGTTGATGTATACTCAGTACAAGTGTTAAAAGGAGCAAAATAACAGTGATACTAGCACTGTTTCTATGAAAATGTGATATAATTAATTACAGAAGAAAAAAATGCATCTAAATAAGTTAACAGATGTGCGCAACTATTGTTGGCTTATGGTAAACACAGTAGTTACTCCCTAGGGGAATCAGGAATATTGATGAAAAATGATGATGTTAGTCCAATGTTTACGTTTATATGATCATCCTAGTAGAAAGGAGAGGCGGGGTAAGGAAGCTTCCACAGCAACTGTTAAAATATATACATGATTAAAACATTTGCTATGACTCTGCAGTAACGGGAGAATAAAAGGACATAAGGTCATAAATATTATTACATTTCAAGCACTTTCGTATTCTGACGGAAATAACAGTCCCGAAATCCGAATCAATTTAACGATTTCTCTGTTAACAAAAACTAATTTATAACGAAATGCTACAAGAAAATAAAATATGATTGAGCAGGTTGTCTTTAAGCATTACTATTTTGCAAAATATTTATGCAATATATTGTTATCTCAGAATATTCTCAGAAATTATTTCAGTGCATACGCATTTTTATATATACACATGAGCGTGCAGGAAGCTGAGAACTGTTGAAAAAACAGAGAGTTACATAGTAAACTTCATATCAGATACTCTATGCTTAAGCTCATCAGGAACAGAACAACGATCACTTAACCCTTCAGAGGTAACTGCTTAAAACGTTGAAAAGATCAGAAACAATGTCTTAAACCGCATTATTGGGAAAACATTATGTAACAGATTCCTCCATTTAGTTTTTGTAATTCTATCGCAGTGTCATCTAATGTAAAACTGGAAGAAAGAATTTTACAGGCGACTTATAGAAAATATTTTATTTTCTCTTAAATATAGCATTTTAATCAAATTCGACAGCCTTTCTTCAAAGAAAAACAGAATTAAAATAGCAAAATGTTTCTATTAAACATGGATGGAGTATTTTATAACCTTAAAGATGTTTTACTTAATATGAAATATACTACTTCTAACATTATTCGCTTTTAGTTATAGTACTTTTCACATACATATCTTATTGGGATTCAGAGGACCTGAAAAAACGTATCATCTCATCGAACGAGATCGTTCCGCAGTATCGTGCGAGGCTCGCATTTGGGAGTTCCTGGGTTCGATTCCCGGTGACCGACCACTCTGACCATGGGGTTTTTCGTCGTTTTTCCCTGATCGTCAAGGCGATTTTATTTTTTATGCAAATCTCTTTAATATATGGTAATTATTTTTTAGAAAATCAAAGATTTCGAAAAATCTTTCCTGTAAAGGGCAGTTTGGAGAAGGGGGAATTTTCTTACAAATCTTCCTGTCGTATATTTGGAAGGTACTGAACCTAAATACCAAGTTTAAAGCTGATCCGACTTTTCGTCTTTCAGTTATGCCATTCATAGACACATGTTCAGCTTTTTCTAAAACGCTTTTTTGGATTCAGGGGGCCTCAAAACATATATTTCCTTTGAAATATATTCGGAATTTTTTGTGGAATGCAAATACCTTCTCTACCTATAGGTACCTGATAGAGAAAGCAAAAGTCTGATCTGATACATTCACATGACTTTCTCTAACCTCTATCATTATTAGTGGGTATACAAACTATTCTTATGAAAGCTTACTTTTCAATCCACTACATCTTAATCCAAATAAACCTTTACAGAAATACTAATATACACATTTCGTTATAGATACAAAGGGAACAGCGTTAGTGAAATGTTTAGGAGCTGGACGCTATATGCTAGCCTTAAAATTTCATATGCTTCCATGCAATCGCGTGAAACAACTGAATGTTGACAGGGCTTGAAGAGAATGCCCAAGAAATGAAAAATTCGAACATTTGATAA
Source organism: Deroplatys truncata (assembly GCA_030765065.1). Lineage (NCBI taxonomy): Eukaryota > Metazoa > Arthropoda > Insecta > Mantodea > Mantidae > Deroplatys > Deroplatys truncata. The sequence goes on from CM060975.1 coordinate 232,990,872, forward strand.
CGGATATATCAGAAATAGCTGATGTCGCAAAAAGAAAACTTATTTGTAATAAATTGTGTGTTTTAAAGATTTTCATATATTACTTTCTCTACTACGTATGGTAAGTAGGGGAAGTATTGTTTTCCACCCAAAAATTCGATATGGAGATTTCGCCGGAAATATATGTTTTGAGGCCCCCTGAATCCAAAAAAAGCATTTTTGGAAACTTGTCCGTGTGTGTGTCTGTGTGTGTGTCTGTGTGTGTGTCTGTAAACAGCATAACTCAGAAACGAACAGTCGGATAAACACCAAACTTGGTATTTAGGTTCAGTACCTTCCAGAGATGCGACACGATGGTTTTTAAGAAAATCCCCCAACCCCATGGAACATTTTTCGAAACTTTTAATTTTCTTAAAAATGGCTCTAACGATTTTGATTAAAATCTCATATATTTAAGATAATTTCAAGACAAATAAAACGTATATCTTGAATTTTCCCAAAAATGCTTCTAACGATTTTGATTAAAATCTCATATATTTAAGATAATTTCATGACAAATAAAATGTATATCTTGAATTTTCAGGGAATGTCTCCAAAATTATTCTTCATTGTGAACGACTTTTGCATAATTCGTAAACCATAAGAGATAGACAAAATTTTACTACACAAAAAAATGTAGATCCGTTAAAATACACAATTTATGTCATATACATTTTTGTTGTTGTGTGAACCATTTCCGAGAAATTGCTTGTTATTCCCTTAAATTGTTCAATACTTATACTCAAATGGGAATTCGTTGTTCATTTTTTTGTCTTGATAATGCAAAGAGAACCACATAGTAAACAGCTCTTAAAATATTTGACTATAGCTTAAAGCCTAGCAATTCCCCTTGCATCTACAAGAAAATTAGCAATAAGATTAACATCTGGATATCTCGATTAATATGAAGCATATGGAGAATAAGCGTTTGTAAAAATAGTTTGTACAAGAGTAGAGAAAGTCATGTGAGTGTAACACATCAGATTTTTTTGTAGCACTTGTTCGTGTATAGCCTAAAGTTTACCACTTATACAGGATTATATAAAATTCCTTCCGATTGAAGAGGACTTTACAGGCTATTCCCAGAAAATTCAATGTATAAATTTTGTTGGATGTAAATATCTTTAATATACGGTATTTTAATCAAAATCGCTCTCGGCGATTTTTTAGAAAATAAAAAATTTAAAAAACTCTTCTGCTGTTCGCAGACACACACATATAACACCTCTTTCCAAAGATCTGATGTGATACATTTACATGACTTTCTCTACCCTCTGTCATTTATTACTAGGTATACAAACTATTCCTGCTGAAACTTATTTTTCTATCTACATTTTAATCCAAATAAGCCTTTTCCGAAATAGCTACATTACACATTTCGTTATAGATACAAGGATAACAACGGCAGTCATATGCTAAGAACTTGTCGCTATACGCTGGTTTTAAAATTTCATGCTGTTTTCATGCAATCGCAGAAGCATGGAACTTTAAAAGAATGACAAAGTAATGAACAAATCGAACCATTAACAACGGATATCTCGGAAATGGCTGATGCCACAAAAAATTTATTTGAATTAAATTGTGTATTTTAAAGAGATCTACATTTTTTGTGCAGTATGATATCGTCTATCGCTCAACGTTTACCAGCAATACAGTATTATACAAAATTCCATCCGAATAAACAGGACTTCACAGGCTATTTCCAGAAAATTCAAAATATGCGTTGTATTTATCATGTAATTTATCTTTTATATATGTTTTCTTAACAAAAATCGTTATTTTATATAAATCAAAATTTGCGAATAATGTTCAATGTATTGGGTGTTTGAGATAGAGGGATTTTCTTGAAAATCCTCGTGTCGCATCTTTGGAAGATACTGAACCTAACTACCAACTTTCGTATTTATTCGACTTCATTTTTTAATTATGTTGTTCACAGACACACACGCGGTCGCGCGCGGACCTTTTCATAAAAATCTGATGTGATATATTCACGTGACTTTCTCTACCTCTATTGTTTATTAGTGGGTATACAAACTATTCTTACTAAAACTTGTTTTTCTATCTAATACATTTTAATCCATATAAACGTTTGCAGAAATGGCTACATTACACATTTCGTTATAGATACAAAGGCAATCAGTCAAATGTTTATGAACTGGATACTATAGAATTAATAATAGGCTGCATCCCAGTCCATAACATGTGCTGTTTCTCTCCAAGGACGGGAAGGCACGCAAGTGGCTGTCTTGCTTACCGGTTCGCCACGCCAGATAATAAATGTAGTGCAGGGGAATTGAGTTGAGTTTTTATTTATGGACGCTCTTTAACTACTATGGTCCTTAGTGTCCCATTCTATATTGGGCGTGAAAGTCAGGAAATTTTGCTCAGAGACCTCTTATCACACTTGAGGTTCTTTTACGTGCCGTAAATCTACGACACGGGACCACCGGCTTTACTTCCCTTCCGAAGGAAGCCATGCTAAGGATTTTTACGCCTGAAAAAGTACATCGCCCTCCACCGGGTTTGAACCCGCGACCTCGGGAGCTAGAGGCTAGTACGATAATGCAGGGAGAGAAGCTAACGTATCATTTACAACATATGAAATGGCCCTCACTTATGGATGCGAAATTATTTCATGATTTATTTCCTACAATTTGTAATGCTAAGATTTCATAAAATGTTGTATTCAACTAATGGGTTATCTTAATATGACACTCGTGAAAATTGTGGTTCGTGTGATAAATATTTTCTCTTGCAATAATCATAAAAATATTCCACTTTTTGGATAAATTACTATTATTAAGGCAAAATAAATCCATAAGTTAATGTGAAGTAACCTAAACCAGAACATTAAGTATTATATTACATGTGCAATATACTTAGACTTCTTTATATTTTCTCATTGTCTTATTCTCTTGTAAAAACAAACTCTATATTCTACTGGGCTCTTGAAAATACCACTCTTGAAATGAGCAAAGTTTCTAAACTTGTTCAAATATTACACTAAACTGCGTCATTCAGATAACCTTTAGTGTGAAAATTAAATAACAATAAAAATTACAGCAATACCTACATTAAAAGAAATTCTAAGTGAAACAGTATTTGAGTTACCATCATTTTAATTACTTATCGTGCGAAACAAAAGGTTTATTACAGCCTGTCGTTGCGGCGAATACCTTCGGAGATTAAATACTCGGTGTAGGTCCTGAAGTGCCGGGTAGCCGTTGGGAGAAAGTTGAGCCGAAAGGAAGAAAATTCTTACCTTGAGGCATTAAGTATGCATCAAGGTAAGTAGGAAAATTCGCACAGCAGCATTAACAAGCATGCGATTTAACCGCATAAAATAATCCAAGTGTCAGGATGCCTCTACAACAACACAAAGTTAATACCACTAAAATAATCAGCTGCTAGCCTTGGGACTAAAGTCTTACTCCACCCGTATTACATAAGATGAAAGACAGTCCATCCAATGTTAGTATGGCTTTCCGATGTTTCTATCGTGTTAACATTCTTCAGATCCTCCTTATTCGTTATCCTTAATATAAGTTCATTCCAGTGCACACATTTCAAATGATATGTCTATTCTGATGTAATACAAAGAATATGCAGCAGCAAGAACAACAAATAGCGAACTGCTTGTAAACATTTTCTCTCCTCTAGATTATAGACGGTAGAGAAAGTCGTGTTCCTGCAGCATATCAGAATTTATTTGTGTTGTCCTTATTGTACTACATATAACTCAGAATCTGGCAAGTTTTATTCCCACGCTGTACTTTCGATAAGCGAGTGAAATGGCTCCGCGGTAACATGTGAGGTTTGCATTCGGGAGGTCTCACGTTCGATGGGCCGACCACTCTGACCCTGGGGTTTTTCTGCTTTTCCATGGTTGGTAAAGTATACTACCGCAAATTTTCCCGTCCCCCGTTTCCTGTCATTTAATTTATTTATCATGTTTCAGGGTGGAAGAATCAGGCGAGTGGATGGCGGTCGAGGCGCGGGGTGGTTGAGTTTGCTTTGTGGAACTGTCCGCCCTGGCGTTCGGTGTGTAACGAGCCCTCGGAGAGATCTCTCCGTGAGGAGAGGTAGGCCAATTGGGGGTCCCCTCGGCGTCAGGATGTAATATCTGGGAACTTTAAGAACACAGACGGGGGCCTATGTCTGAGGCTGCCGCCCTCTGTGTGCTTTCATCCGTCCTTGACGGAGGTTTCAAGAAGCAAATTGGCGACTGTGTGCTTAAGTACCGAAATCCTCTCGGCTTCCTGATAACCAATTACCAATATTTCTTCAATATCCTAACATTCATAGAAAATAATTAAACAAATAACATTTTTAATTCTTTCTTTCTTTTTCAGCACCCAAGCGCATGCCTTCGTATTGTATTGTTTTGTTATTTATTTAATTTGTAGTTAACGGGAAAAAATATCATGACATAGATCTATGATATATAATGCAACACCAAGCAGTAGTCTAAAGTGCTGATCATGAGAGAAACTTAGTGGCTACAAATTACTGAACATGATCACTCAAAATAATCAGGCAAGCGATACTTATTAGAAAAGGAAATATTACACGATAGATATGTATATTTTGTGCCAAGTTTCCGGCCCATGATTAAAAACTTAACAGTAAGTAAATCAGATAGAGAACTTTACTTCTCTTTTAGGCATCTCATTTCTAGAGTGGTGACATCTGCAGCTTCCTTACGTACCGAAGTCGTTTACGCACACTACTCTTTCGTTTCGCTCCCCTCCTTACACACGCACACACACACACACACACACCTTTTAGATATTGTCCTAATTTCACGGTAACGATCCAGCAGGCAAGGTAAGAAAAGCGAAGTAGAAGCTCACTTAAGGAGCGGAACAGGAAATAACATAAGGAGGCTGAGGGTGGCTTCTGAAATCCTTGCGCATGCGCAACGCTGCTTCTTATCATTTAATGAAAAAAGGGAAACACCTTTACTAACGCGAAAAAGCGAGCAAAAGGAAAACAGAGATAAGAAAAGCGAGGAAATACACAACTTGGTGTTATTTAAAATAATTTACCTTCATTTAAATGTTATAGCACGGCCTCCTGAAAACCCATTACTACACACAGGAAGCCATTCCCTAGGCGATATAAATTACCAACCGTGCCCAAGTCATCCAAGTTTGATTAACGAACCAAACATGTTTATTTAAGGTATGAATTACTCTGTTAATTCAGAATGATGGCGTGTATAAAGGATTGAAATGCTTTGGCAAATATCTCATAAATCCCAAGTGTTAATTGCCGAATTCATGCAACTGATATAATTTTATCAAGAGGAACATTCTGGCGCATGTTCAGAATATTTCTAAGGCAGTTGCACGTAATATCTAGTTTTTATTTTCTACTTAGGTAAGAAAATCTGAAAACGTGACTCGCGATTACATTTTGTATTGCTACAGCCAGGTATTGTCAGAAATGGTATAAACCAATTTTTTTTACCTGCTACTGCTTACTATACTGGGTGATTTGGATTTTTCCGTGCTTGCACGAAACCATGTCCTGAAATGTTTATTTTTGGTTCCTATTGTTTGCGTATTTTTTTCATAAAATGATACAATGTTTGTCCTATGCTATTTTTAGGTACTTGGGTATTGTTTTAAATATAAGTTTCAAGTGCAATGAATCCACAGCTTTTAATTTACTTTTAAGGTTCTCTCAATTTTTTTTAAAATTCTTAGTGCTTTGATTTTTGTTAGATCAGGGACCCAGCTACAGAGGTCTCAAAAGGGTGAAAGCGGAATGATGAATTCAGTAGTTGGAATTACGCAAATTCTCTCCGATGTTGGCTACTGAACTGTTTCAGTCCGACCGTTTTTGTTAGAGGCCTTCGTGAAAAACAAATATTTTCGCTCCCCTTTCATTCTTTCTTATCTTATCAGTACTGGATCTGATATGTTAACATCGGGAAAAATATGTATATGTCTACCGCTAACTATGAACACCTCATATTTTGCGTTTATACCTTTCGTGGTTGCTGTACATGATACCGGTGTTTCCAATGCTAAGAGTGTAGAGATAATACATAATATATTGTTCGTATTTTAAACCATGAAACCTAAAAGTTGAGGGCAGCATTTTTATTTATGAATATTGTCACCATACAACAAACAGCCAATTTAGCTCACACAGCATTTGCTACGAGTGTCAGTGGCCAGCTAGACCGGTTTCACATACCACTAAAAGCTCTCATGACATTGTTCGCTAAATGCTGAATCTAGTGTAGAAAACAGTAGCGTGCAGAGGCCAATATTACGGATGACAGCTTTACTTTCTGGCTGTGTAATATTCCTACTTATTTTTCTTACATTAAGTGCGAGTGGTTTCATATGCATAAACAATGATATCCATTTTCACGGATGAATCCCAGTAAATAAATGCAATAAACTTGTGTTGTTGAAAATTTTAGAATATTCCTTAATTTTCAGAAAATAAAGACATTGTACTTAATGACGAACCCTTCCCGGTTTAATAATTCTGTTAACGTAATCTCTGGTAATAATAGTATGCTTTTTAAACACTTATTGAGGTTAAGAAATAGCTAAATATTATACTGTGGAGTGCAAAACTGAATGAACTCTTCCGCATCCTTGATGCTTTTTAAAGAAAAACCTAATGGAACACAAATAATATTGAAAATATTGAAAATTTCATAACACTTCGCAGTCAACATGTGAGATTTCAAATAGCATTTGATGAGATGATAATTTCTTATAAAATGGAAAGCCGGTAGCAGATAACAATACTTCACGCCACACCACTGTCTTATGCTATTGTGATGCTTAAGATTTAACCTAATAGGAACCTCTTATTTTGTCAGGGTTTTTGGGAAATGGAATTTATTGGTTTTGCATTCTCTGCCACAGCCTACAATGGCTAGAGGAATTACTGCATCCATCCAAAATTTGTCATTACTTCACCTCAAATATGTTATATAGTCCCCTGGAAAAAACGGCTTTTTAGGAGTCCGTCTGTATGCCTACAAATAGTATAACTCAACGAATAGTCGGACAAATATCGAATTTGAATTTAAGTTGGGCGTGTTCCAACGTTGCGAAGAGGATTTCCAAGAGAATCCTCCCACCCGAAACTTCCCTTTGTTTTCGTTTATTTCATTTTTTTCAAAATGAACATTTTGATTATAACTCCATATGTGTAAGATATACGTATAGCTAAAAAATCTACATCTTGAGTTTCTAGGAATGGCCTGTGAAGTCCTCTTTGTTCGAATTAATTTGATATATCTAACTGGTAAACCACAAATAAAAACGCACTACACGAAAAATATGGATCTCTTAAAATTTACAATTTTTTTAAACTTTATTTTGGAATTAACCATTTCTGAGAGAGATGTTGATTCCTATTTTCTATTTACATTTTTTGAAGCACTAGTTAACAGTGCGTTTGTTTTTCCCGATGTCTTGAAAGAGAATGAAATTTCAAAGTCAGCATATAGCGACCCGTTTTTAAACATTTGACTGTCACTTCACTTTCCTTATCTGCTCTATAACTACAAATAATTGTGTAATAAAACTATTTCTGTAAATGTTTATGTGGATTAACATGAAGAAGATAGATAAATAAGGTTTTATAGGAATAGTTTGCCATATAAGAGTAAACGATGATGGATAGGGAAAGTCATGTGAGTGTAATACTGCAGGTTTTTAAACTGCAGTTTTTCAATGTGTATGCAGTCATTAATTACTATGATCGTAAGGACTGTTTTATTGCTCAAAATAACTGCTGGTTTTCAATACTCGCTTACGTTGGATTAAACGGCGGGTGCTTTATTTTCTCTCTTCAATTCTCTTTTCCGTTCATAGTTTCTATTAGGAAGAGCTAGAATAGTCCTAATTAAATAACCAATTCCCTACCAGCAGGGAGTTGAAACTTAGACACTTGTCATCACAATATGCTGAAGATTATATACCCCTAGTTGTTTGTAAAAGCAAAATAACAAAAAATACAATTTATTAATTCAAAGAATTTTAAAACTGCGATATATTCTTTCATTAAATATGTATCAATATCCACACGATTTTTACCATCTCCAATGCTTACCCAAAATTATATATCAATTTGACTGGAAATAGACAGTTGGAGATCACGGAATTCAAAAGGAGAGGTTTCTAGAAAAAACATAGATGGGTCTGTGTTTGTTTATCTCTCTCTCTTTCTTTCTTTCTTTCTTTCTTTCTTTCTCTCTCTCTCTCTCTCTGTGTGTGTGTGTGTGTGTGTGTGTGTGTTAATTGAAAATGAACAGCAAAAAAATCGGATGGAAAAGGCGGCTTTCAACTTAATACACCAGCATGAGAAAGCTTTCTTTCTTCTTATTCAATAAGAGTTTTTAATTAAAATATTTCAAGTGTGAAACTTATGACTTGAATTTTCTGCGAATAGTCGATGAAAGTCTTCATTCCTATATAAATGAAAAATATAAAAGATGGACGTTGAATGGGAAAAAGTGATGCTCATTATTAAATGTAGCAGCGAAGTAAATAAGTGTCAAGTAACAAACCTTTCAAAAGAGACAATAACAATTTTAAGGGATAATTCATACAGGGAATGGGAGCTGAAAAAAGAAACAGCGTAATTCATATAATTCCCTTTAACACTATCTAACCATTGGTAATTAGATCATCACAATAAGTTGGAAAAAATTACTTTCAAAATCAATTTGACGATCTAGGCTCTTGAGGCATAACATGAAAATTGGTCTACTCCTAATTGGTCTGGACCATAAAAACACACACATATATTCATTTCCGACATTAAAATAATAAATAACTCAAAATGAAACAAAACTTTATTTAGTTTGATTAAGCATTATTTTTGAAGTTTATTAACTCACTTCAAGAGGTCTTCATAAAACTTCCTGCTTTCTGCATTTCGGCTTTCAGGTGTGGGAATTGTGACGATATGGCTAATCATATGTAAACTGTTTACTGTGGAATTTAATAAATTTATCAGAAGAATCGTAAATGGACGTGATTCCTAGAAGACAAGATGGAACGAGAAAGATCCATAAGGAACCGCCACTGTCGATTATGAACTGCATGGGAAAAAACCAAGCAAGCAACGAGTCGCAGTAAGACAAAAGAAGTGGGTCAGCTCACCTAACCGAGCGCGTAGTATTACAAGACAAAGTCTTGAAGAGTCGAATGTCAGTTGGTGGAGAAAGAACGTCGAGGTGATGTGTGCAATACGCAGTTTTCTTGAGTTGGGTACACATGCGTATTGAAGTAAAGTTATCAAATGAAAAAAATGAACGTAGTTACTTGGTCGTGTTGGCATGTTATAATTTATTTTAAAGTAAGTTAAAAGTTGTTATACAAGACTCTTATAGCTTTTCGAATTGAAAGAACGACTATCCAAGACTTATTAACACGATTTCGTACTGGTATGAAATTTGACGTAAAGTAATTATATATCACGTGTGTAACTTGCAGTCACAATGCTAATGAAATGGCATTAGTATAGTTACATAAATGGATTGTGATGATTGCCTTTGGATTGTAAGAAGGGGCAACATTAAAAGAAAGTTGTATTTAGACACGACTATGAAAACTTCACGGCACATGGGCTACCAAAAGGAGAACTACTACATCATCTGTCGTCCTCCGTGGACTAGTGGTACCGTGCTAGCTTTAGTTCCCAAGGTCGCGGGTTAAAACCCGGTCGGGCGTAAAAATCCTTAGCACGGCTTCCTTCGGAAGGGAAGTAAAGCCGGTGGTCCCGAGTCGTAGATTTACGGCACGTAAAAGAACCTCAAGCCTGATAAAAAGGCCTCTGAGCAAAATTACCGGTGTCTCACGCCCAATATAGAATGGAACGCTAAGGACCATAGTTTTTAAAGGGCGTCCATAAATAAAACTCAATTAAAAAATTAAAAACTACATCACCAAGGATGGTTACATATGCCCATTAGACGAAGGAACCTAAAGAAGATGTTCAAGACTTTGCCACATTCGAGAATGATGTGTTGGTGATTGTTGCCTGGACACCACCTGGATCGTCGAACAGACAATAAATTCAGTAAAGGCGTTCCAATTATTTTTATATTTTGTTGTAGTTTAAACTGTCAGGACTGCTTACAAAAACTCAGTAAGAAAAGAAAAATGATGGTAGTATGCGAAATGCATAAAATTGTAGGAAACTCGTGTAAATAAATTTTATGGTGAAAATGTAAATGTGCAAGAAGCTTAGATGATAAAAATATATCACATGAAGCAAATGCTCATTTATTTGAAAACTAATGTGTGTAAAGAAAATAGTCAAGTGTTATTGCAAAGACTTTAGTAATTGAAGTGCAAATGAAAAACAAGCAATATAGACGGAGCAAGAATATATTTAAAGCGGAACGAAACACAAAAATCATGTTTCTTCCTAAATTAAGGATATGTCCTGTAAAATGCAGTGGTAAGATTGTTTTCTTATTCTGCCAAACCGTTATCCTGCGCAAGCGAAATAATATTTCTTTATTGCATCCTTTGGGAAACAACTTACATTGTTTTTCGGACACATCGGGATTGGTTTTACATTACAGCAAGTAATGCTAAAATAAGTACATGTTAGTTTCTTTACAAAAATAATAACCACGTTATACATCATCAGAACAGTTGGGAGATCGCTAGTCAGTCATTGCATACGTTTTCATAAATTGTTCTTGTTGGTATTTAAGTTCAAGAGTAGTGTACTCTGTGGTGGTGTTTTGGTAATGGTGTTACTGAGTCAGTTTAGTATTATACAAACAACATAATATTGTGAAAAATAAAATGTCTCAATGTTGTACACATGGCTGTAATGTGTGATGGGAAATACACAAGGGAACCAATTTTCACGCGTTCCCAAACAGAACAAACCTCCCAAAAGATATAGGATTTGTGTAGAATTTGGCAAAAGAAAAGATTTTTTTTGCCTCGTTCCGATGCTTGTTTATGTTCCTTTCGTTTTAAGGTCACAGATTATGAACAAACACAGTTATTAAAAAAGCAGCTTATGCCTGAAGAAAATTTCAGAGGGCCTTCTTTAAAACCTGAAACTATTTCTACTATAAGGGAAAATGAAGACAATTTCCAGATTCCAGATTTCAAGTTATAATAAGACAATTGTTCCTGCACCATCTGCATTCAAGAGCAAACGACAAAGAACAAAACTATATGAGATTAGAAATCGTATAAGTATAGCTTCTGGGCTATTTATAGTGTTTCTTAAAATAAGACTGACAAGGAAGGCGATGGTGATAAAAGTAGTAAAATAGAATGCATGGTAGAACACGATGGAAAAACAAGAATTCAGAAGTACAACCTAACCAGTACAGTACTGAAATTACAAGGAAATATATATTGTGGGAACCTGAAAATATCTACGAAACAAGCAATGATGAAGAAGATTAGGATAAGGTGAATCCAAGTTTATACGAACCTGAGGAGGAGGAAGAAGAAGATACTTTCACCATACATGGAAATGGAGCTACAGTGGAATATTTCATTGTCACTTAGATGTCCATACTTTTATTTTTCAAGGTATGTGTTTTATGTAGAAAACAATTTCTCATTACATTAAAAGAATAATGCTTTATGTTAAAACAGTGCGTTATTGCTGTAATACATTCACTTGGAACTCATTAAATTTATAGAAAAGAAATGCTTTAATAAAAAGTTCTTTATTATTAACTGGTATAATGTTTCGGTAATTTAAGTCCTTCTGCAAATCAGTGGGTTCGGCAAAGTTTTCAAGTCGTGCGTCAATAAAACCATTCGAAACATTGCATCACCAGTTGTTAGATTATTTTGGGTTCAAGACAGAAACAAAAACTTAAATTCATTAAAAGGTTGTGGTATGGCAAGGGATGGATAGTATGGCTCCCCAGGATTTTCAGCCAGATATTTAGTCTCTTCTGTCGTGGATTTAAATTCGAATAAAATTATTGATTTTGAACTTGTTCAAAGAGGTATGGTGAAAGGCGATTTGGAAAAGGCTACTTGTGACAACATAATGCCTAGGCTTGCAAAACAGGAAATATGTAAAGTTGAAGTTTTTCTCTCCGACAGACACAAAGATGTAAGATACGTGTTAAAAACTCAGTATCCGGAAGCCGAACACGAAGTTGACGTATGGCGTTTGTCTAAAAGTCTAATAAAAAAAGTTAAGTGGTAGAAAAAAATCCAGAGCTGATGGCATGGAAAGCCAGTACAATTAACCATTTATGATAGGCTGCACAAAACTGTAATGAGAACGGTACCATATTAATTGAAAAATTCCCATCAATTCTTCATCATATAAAGAAATGAACATAAATGGTTAAAAGAAATCTTATCTGCATGATGAAATTGTTGAAACAAGACCAAAGAAATAAATTATAGTTTAAAGGCGTATCAAACGCCTATCATGCTCTGAAGAAAATTATTTTGGGTAGTACCTTCTTACCAGATTTGGCTCATACTCGACATTATATACATATTGGCAGTTTAGAAGTTATCACAGTCTTCGTCTCAGATATGCCCCGAAAAGAGTACATGTCTCATATAATGGCCTTCAACTTAGATCCATGATAGCAACCCTAGATGACAATTTCAGTGTAAATAAAAGAAACAGACTTGTGTCAAAATTCAGCAGTCCTAAAGCATCTGGGTCTTGGATCATGAAAAATAATTATGATGAATCTAACGAAAAATAAAAACTGCTGATAATACTTAAAAAACTCTCTGCACCTCCATTGTGTGGATCCATTACGGAAAACAGCAATTGATTTGTCACTACCGAAGAATATACACTATGTGATCAAAAGTATCCGGACACCCCCACAAACATACGTTTTTCATCTTAGGTGCATTGGGCTGCCACCTACTGCCTGGTACTCATTATCCGCGAACTCAGTAGTCATTAGACATCGTGAAACAGCAAAATGGGACGCTCCGTGGATCTCACGGACTTTGAACGTGGTCAGGTGATTGGGTGTCACTTGTGTCAGAAGTCTGTACGCGAGATTTCCACACTCCTAAACATCCCTAGGTCCACTGTTTCTGATGTGATAGTGAAGTGGAAACGTGAAGGGACATGTACAGCACAAAAGCGTACAGGCCGACCTCGTCTGTTGACTGACAGAGAACCGCCGACATTTGAAGAGGGTCGTAAAGAGTAATCCATAGCATCACACAGGTTGCAAACTGCATCAGGATCCACTCCAAGTACTATGACAGTTAGGCATGAGGTGAGAAACCTTGGATTCCATGGTCGAGCGGCTGCTCATAAGCCACACATAACGCAGGAAAATGCCAAGCGACGCCTCGCTTGGTGTAAGGAGCGTCAACATTACACGATTGAACAGTGGCAAAACGTTGTGTGGAGTGACGAATCACGGTACACAATGTGGCAATCCAATGGAAGGGTGTGGGTATGGCGAATGCCTGGTGAACGTCATCTGACAGTGTGTGTAGTGCCAACAGTGAAATTCAGAGGTGGTGGTGTTAACGTGCGGTCGTGTTTTTCCTGGAGGGGCTTGCACACCTTGTTTTGCGTGGCATGATCACAGCGCAGACCTACATTGATATTTTAAGCACCTTCTTGCTTAACTCGGGGATGGCGATTGCATCTTTCCACACGATCGAGCACCTGTTCATACCTACTGCACGGGCTGTGGCGGAGTGGTTACACGACAATGAAATCCCTGTAATGGGCTGGCCTGCATAGTCCTGACTTGAAACCTATAGAACACCTTTGGGATGTTTTGGAACGCCGACTTCGTGCCAGGCCTCACCGACCTACATCGATACCTCTCCTCAGTTCCGCACTCCGTGAAGAATGGGCTGCCATTCCCCAAGAAACCTTCCAGCACCTGATTGAAAGTATGCCTGCGAGAGTGAACGCTGTCATCAAGAGTGGCTAAAAGTGGGCCAACACCATATTGACTTCCAGCATTACCGATGGAGGGCGCCACGAACTTGTGCGTCATTTTCAGGCAGGTGTCCGGATACTTTTAATCACGTAGTGTAGCTCCCTCCATTAGAGTTGCTATGATCGAAACACTACTCACGTTTTCAGTCAACATAAGAAGGTTGGTCATAGACACGTTATACAACTTTAAATATTATTAATAATAATAACAGCAATAAATAGTAGTTGAACTTAAAATTTAACTATTTTAAATCGTTTATACAATTTTGTGTGTTTATTATTGAAGTTTGAAGCCTACACATACTGTGCTGGGTTCTGGAAAGTCATTTCTAATACTAAACATACACATTATGGTATGACAACTCTTCTTCTGTGTCCAATAGCAGTCCATGAATTGATCCACGATGTAAGCTGTTTGTAGCAGGAATATCCTCCGGTCTGTTTAGCAGGATTGTTGTAATTTCTTTTTAGATCTACTTTTTACTTTCTCTACTACGTATAGTAAGTAGGGAAAGTATTATATTCCACCCAAAAATTTGATACCGAGATTTCACCGGAAATACATGTTTTGAGACCCCCTGAATCCAAAAAAAAGCATTTTTAGAAACTTGTCCGTGTGTTTGTCTGTCTGTCTGTCTGTGAACAGAATAACTCATAAACGAACAGTCGGATAAACATCAAACTTGGTATTTAGGTTCAGTATCTTCCAGAGATGCGACACGAAGGTTGCAAGAAAATCCCTCCACCCCAGATTATCCTTTACATGGAACATTTTTCGAAAATTTTAATTCTCTCAAAAATGGCTCTAACGATTTTGATTAAAATATCATATATTTAAGATACTTTCATGACAAATAAAATGTATATCTCGAATTTTCTGGGAATGTCTCCAAAAGTATTCTTCATTGTGAACAACTTTTGCATAACTGGTAAACCATAAGAGATAGACAAAATTTTACTACACAAAAAATGTAGATCGCAGATCAAACCTCCGGCCTTTGGGATGGGTCGTTTCCAATATCAATGTGTATTAGCATGGGAAAAGAGAAAATTGTTATATATTATAGTGTTGTGGTATGAGTTACTATTTAAAATAAATATAATTAACAGGTGGATCTGCAACACTGTGACTTGTGATTAAGTTATAGTGGAGGTGCCAGCATGTTACAGTGGTAGCAGGGCTAGTAGATATTCGTATGCCAAGCAAGAGAAAGTATGTTACAAGTTGTGTCATAAATCAATGCCTTTAAATTCCTTCTTTTTTATGTTCTCTACCATGTACTTGTTGGGTAGAGGATGTATTACATACCACCAAAAAAATTGATATTGAGACTTCACCGGATATGTTTTGAGACCCTGAATCGAAAAAAATGTATTTTAGCGAACGGTTCGCGGGTGTGTGTGTGTCAAAAATGAAATTTCTTATGAGTGCCAAACTTGGCATTAAAATTCCATACCTTCCAAAGATATGTCACGAATAGTTTTAAGAAAATGTCCCTACTCCACATTATCCTTTACATGGAGATTATTTCGTTATTTTTTATTTTGCGAAAATATGTTTAACGATTTTGCTTAAAAGACAGCACATTTAAGATATTTACATGATAAATACAATGTATATCTTGAATTATTTAGGAATAACCTATGAAGTGCTCTTCATTCGGAAGGAAATGATGACCTATGATGAGATATGCAAAAAATTAGTACACAAAAAATGTATATGTCTTTAAGTGGCACAATTTGTTTCAAATAAGCTTTTTGTGGCATTAGACATTTCCTAGTCATTTAGACATTTAGCCATTCTTTTATGTACTGTCGCTATTGAGCTGTTTCTCGCGATGTAATGGAGAGAGAATGAATTTCATGGCAGCATATAGCGAAACACCTTTAAATATCCGACTATCGCTTCCGTTTCCTTTTCTCTCTTGTACCTAAGCTATATAACGCGTAATGGCCCATTTCTGCAGAGGTTTATCCCGAATGACATGAAATAGACAAATAAGATTTTGTAAGAATTGTTTGTAGAAGCCATATAAAAATAAACTATAGTGGGAAGACGTAAATGATACACATAATTTTTTTCTATAGAATATCTATTCTACACACAATAAATCAGAGCCACAACTGCTATCATGGATGGTGAAATGTTTTTCTTCACTACCGGAATGTCTTTTCACAGGCCTATCTGGATCAGATGGTTATGCACAGCTACCGGCATAACCGACCGTATTTGAATCCATCCTGGTGGTGTAATGCAGTTTCTGGACTTTATTAACTTCTGTGCAACTGCTTTGAAACCAATAAACAAACTTTCCGTCATCAGTTTTGCTTAGAATGGCGTTCTAATTGTTGCAGTTATGGTATTCTCCAAATCACTGGGAACTCACATGAGTTCCGGCGTTTCTTCTTCACTTCTGAGCAACATCTCTGTCGCAGCTCATACAGGAATGGCCTTTATAACCAAGTGCTCTTGATTGATCTCTCTAAAGTATCTTTTGAGAGAAGTTACATCTACATACTTACAGTAAGTAGAGGAAGTCAAAAAAGTTCGAAGTCATTTTTCACGGTAAATACATGTTTTTAGGCCCCAGAAACAAATAATTAAAAGAATTTTTGGATAAAAGTACACGCGCACGCGCTTGGGCGCATGTTTGTGAACCGCATAACTCAAAACGAAACTTAGTGTTTAAGTTCAACATCTTCTAGGAATGCGACACGAAGATTTTCAAACATATCCCCCAACCCAAACTACGCTACACATGGAAAAAGTTTCGAAAACTTTGATATTTTCAAAAATGGACCTACAATTTTTTGTTAAAAATATTTTCGTTACGAAGGAAGTGTATATCTTAAATTTTGTGAAAATAGCCTGTGAAGTCCTCCTCATTTTGAATGGCTTTTGTATAATTGCTAAACCGCAAGAGATAGACAAAATCTTATTACGTAGTCCTCGTTATAGCACACATGGTTTTGTTTAGTTAATCATATCCAAGATATTCCTTGCTACAGGTTTGAATTTTCAAATAATTATTACTCTTTTCTCAAATTGGAACTCGTTATTCGCTTTTTTTCTCTTGGTAACGCAAAGAGTATGAAATTTAAACCATCACTTAGCGACTTGCTCTTTAAAAATTTGACTATCGCTTTACTACGCTGCCCTACAACGGAATGTAATGTGTAAATGTTAATTGAAAGTTTATTCTGATTAAGAAGAAGTAGAGAGACGAATAAGTTTTTGTAAGAATAGCTTGTAGAAGAGTGAGAGAGAAAGCTATGCAAGAGTAACACATCAAGTTTTGTAATACTGTCTAAAGTGAATGCTTTATAAACATAGGATGCGATTTCATTGACTCCAAAGTGACACATGCAAAGTGGCAGCACTTTCGAGGTCCATTATTGCTGTGCTTATTGAGCCACGATGTTTGCGTGAATCTGCTGCATCTGACTTCATATTTTGTAGTGCACTTTCTACGGTGCGTTGGTGAAGTTCTCTAATAATGACTCCGTTGTCAGGAACTTCTGAGCTGATTATGGAACAAGCCACATGTGCGGGTCTGTCGGCGGAAATCTAGATCAGGAAATGGTTTTGAAAAACGACACAATATGTATGACTAGTTAAGGTACCTTTTAAGTACGTATTTCCAAAGTTTATATTACTTAGATTTAGATACTGTTGATTAACATTCTTTGCCCATGTATTGCAGATTTCTTGCTTAAACATGAATCATATCTCCATTCTTCTCGTGATTTGCAAGAGTAGTTAGCAACAGTTCCTCTCAAAAAATCCTTGATAAACTTGAACAATTTCACCCTACCATCAGGAAGATATAGATGCCAGACATTTGACGCTTACAAGTGACTTTCTTCTTCTTCTTCTTCTTTAACGGATTACCCGCCTCTTTGTAGGACTTACACACCCCTACCTTACAAGCCGATGTCTTTGGTCAGCAGCCTCTCGAAGAGCAAGCAAACTCTGGAATCATAGCATATGCAGGATGGGTGATAAGCTCAGTGCCTAGTAGGGCGGTGAAGAAGAAGTAAATGAATTGTAGTGATGATAGGAAAATTCGCGGATCAAATTATCCAACCCAGCATTCGCCTAGCGACCAAGAAAAACCGCGAAGATTTCGGTCAGATTGGTCGGCCCCGGGCGTTTAAACGTATGGCAGTCGCATACGTTATCGCGGCGCTATCTCGCTTGGTAAAACTGTCTTTCGATTCACAAAATTTCTTGAAAATAAGCTTTTTTATGCTCATGTGACAGACTTCTGTATTTCAACTTGCACTTGCATGACAAAAAAGGAAAGGAATACATTCTAAAAGCTAAACAAAGCTATATATATATATATATATATATATATATATATATATATACATAGTTGTACGTATTTTATTTTGTCCAACATATAAATGAAAACTGTAAGACACCTTTTCGCCTACATAAATCGAAAACGTTTGGTAAGTCTAACTCAAAATGAGCTCTAAAGCATTTCCTGCTTCATGATGTATAAGGAAAAAGCTAGAAGTTTGAAGAACTGCGGCCTTAGAGAGAAGAAAAAAGAATTATTTTCTTTAAAACCAATGGAGCTTACTTCTCTAGCTGCTGAACTTTTTCTTATGGGTTATTTATTGTTCGTCGTTGAGTGGGGCAGTCCTGCTCTTTTCAACTTTTGTCTCCCATCTTATGTGCGCCTCTCCCTACGTTTCTTCCTCTTCCAGTTTGCGTATTTAGGTCCATTATCTAATAACTGCTCGAAAATGTAGATATAAAGTACTCTTCAACAGCTCAAAAATCCGTATGACGTTACTTGCGACACTAATAGCGAATTTTACACATCGTTGTTGGGAGCTACGACATCTTGTCAGAGACTTTGTAACTATATGCAGTGAGGTTAGGAGATAGCGCGTAATATTCACAGTGTATGATAGGACACATTATAATTTAGCCATTATTTCGTTTTGGCAATTAGCTCCTGATTTACTACCCTGTCACAAATATAATGACATTTATGTCAAAGAAATGTTCGCAGCATTAGCTGTTGCATTAGCTGTTACTAATACACCAGTACAGTGCAAATTGTCTTCGTTTTGTTTACTTGGTATGCCTTTTATGCACGTATGCTTGAAAATGCGGGATTCATTCTTTACTTCCATTGAGAAAAAATCTGAGGTTTAACATTCACATGACTTTTCTACCCTCTATAATCTATTAATCAACTAATGGGTAAAAAAACTATTCTTACTAAAGGTTATTTTTGTGTCTACTACATTTTAATCCAAATAAACCCTTGCAGAAATAGCTACATTATACATTTCGTTATGGATACAAAGGGTGATGCAGTAATTTGTATCACAAATTATTTAAATGTAAAGAGTGATTATAGTATGAATATACATTTTTGTGTAACATTGATTTGAGATGTTTGTTGACTGTAATTATTGTTGAGAAGTAAGTTTATACGACCTTACTGAAACTGTCAAAAATAGCGTGCAATAATGCAGCGAGGGGGTGAGCTGTTTATCATTATTGGAAACGAGGAAGTTACGTAATGTTGGCGCGTTTTCCTTTAGAATCTTCTGGAACATTTACCTAGAGCATATGTATTCATAATTTTCATTGGATATAAAAATAAACGCTAATGTTGGCGCGTTTTATTAGCCAATTGCAGCTCAGTTATAATCTTTAGGCATATCGGGGTGTATGAGTATAAAAGAGCTAGGTTAGAGGTAGACCCCGTCAGTTCGTCGAAAATATTTGTATGATACACGTCGCCTTTAGTCCAGCAGAAATATTACACGTCGGCTATCGATTTGCAAGTTACGCGTATAAGAGTTATGAAAAATCTCAAGTATGGTAAAGTTAATTATACAAAAGGTTGAAGTACGTGAATTAAAAGTGATCAGTAAGAAGTTGTTATAACAGTTTCAGTTTGGCGAGTGTCTAGATCAATGTGTAAATGTGATAGTGACTGTGTTCGACAATAAAAGTATAAAAGAAATTCTTTCATCAGTGTTATCTTTGGATAAAAGATTCCTTTCCGTTTATACAACCTGTATAAAGAGAAGTGCTCGACCCAAAAGGATAATAGCTAGCCGGAGGACAGTAAACCAAAATTAAATAAAATAACAGTAGCATTCTTTCAAACGAACACTAATACTACCGCAAATTGCTAACACCAGATGGATCTACAAACCTAACAAAGAATTACGTCACAAAATGGCATCACCACGGGAAGTAAACACACATACACAAACATTATAAATTTACCATCGCAAATTGGCTCCCAAATGTGGGGCTAACAAATAAATATAACATAACAAGTATACCACTTCAAATTGGCTACCACAACGTGGGGCTACAATAATGTTAAATTAACATAACATAAATACCGCCACAAGGGAACAGCCATAGTCAAATGTTTAAGAACTGGACGCTATAAGCGACCTTAAAATTCCCATACAATCGCGAGAAACAACCCAATGTTGATAGGACTTAAAGAGAATGACCAGGAAACGAACAATTCAAACCATTACTAACGGATATCTCAGAAATGACATCTGCCACAAAAACTTATTCTAAATAAATTTGTGTTTTAAAGATATGTACATTTTTGCATAGTACGTTTTCGTCTATCGCTTAACGTTTACCAGTTATACAAGATTATACAGAATTCCTTCCGAATAAAGAAGACTTCAAAACATTCAAGATATACATGTTATTTGTAGAGTAAATATCTTTAATATATGGTATTTTAATCAAAATCGTTAGAGCCATATTTTAGAAAATAAAAATTGTGGAATAATATTTCATATAAAGGTAATTGGCGGATTTGTTGAAAATCTTCATATCGCATCCTTGGAAGATACTCGACTTAAATACAAGTTTGGTATTTATGCACTTTTCGTTTTTGAGTAGTGCTTTTAACAGACACACACATATGGATCTGCTACCAATTTTTTTTAATCAGGGGTCTCAAAACATATATTTCCGGTGAAAGCTCGCTATCAAATTTTTGAATGGAATGCAATACGATATCTACCTACTATGTAGGTGGTGGAGAAAGTAAAAATTCCGTTTTACCTAATTTTAAACTTTTGTATAAAAGCACTTGTAATGCCCTTAAACTGGATAGAACCGGTTGTAGCTCTAGCGAAAGGAATGGCTGCTCTGTAGAACTCCTGATAAGAGTAAACCGGTTGCTTGGGTACTCCCCATTATTGAACCTATTCTCGCCGATTACTCGAAACAGCAACAGTTTTATACTGTTAAGAGGTGGTGTTTGGAGATATTACAGTAAATAAAAAGACGGATCTAGCCGGAATTAATATTACTTCCATTCTAAATGGGCAATAGTGGTGGAGAACATTCCACAAATTTTGAATTAAGTTTTTGGGATGCTTAAGCCATATTTTGTTTGTTTTAATTGATTTACTTTCCTCCTAGATTCATTCCGCTATTACTACTTATATAGCTTTTCCTCCTTTCACTACTATAGGGTAGCTAAATTATATTCGAACCCACTTGCGGCCTCTCTCTACTGCGCGAGACAGCCGGCAGTCGCAGGGGAAATTATGCCGACAGAGGGGACTAAAATTCCTACCTTATAATAGATGCTGGAAATGTTGACCTTGTGCTCTCAAACAGGTAGAATATCTCGTATAAATATTCTCGCTTCTCCAAAGCTCACCAGCAGGAATTCTTGTGATTTCTTGCACAATGTTTTCTCTAATTTCCTTTAGTGTACGAGGATTGGAACGATATACTTTGTCTTTTAAGGAACGTCATAAACAAACATCACAATCCGTTAGGTCAGAAGAACGACGGGGCCACAAATCAACACTAATTATTCTGTCATAAAAAACCTCTCTTATTGCATGTAATTATCCAGCAGCCGTATGTGCTGTTTCAAAATCTTGCTGGAACCAACCATAAGATTTCTCTTCATATGTCAAGCAATTGCAAAATGGCCTCAGAATTAACCTTTAATATTGCTCTGCATTTATTGTTTCATCAAAGAATATGTGCCTATTATTCTTCTAGCACTTATCGCACACACTCCAATTTTCTGATCATAATGAGGCGTTTCATCACAAGAATTCCTGCTGCTGAGCTTCGGAGAGTGAGCGAGAATATTTACATGAGATATGCTGCCTGTTTGAGAGCAGAAGGTCAACATTTCCAGCATCCATTATAAGGTAAGGATTTTAGTCCGCCACTGCTGGCGTAATTTCCCTGGAGACTGCCGGCTGTCTCGCGCAGTGAGAGTGGCCGCGATTGGTTTCGAATATAATTTAACTACCCTATACTACTACTACTACTACTACTACTACTACTACTACTACTACTACTACTACTACTACTACTACTACTACTACTACTACTACTACTACTACTACTACTACTACTGTTGCTAATGTAATGAGACTCGGAGCCAACACTGTATTTGTAGCATTGTCCAATCCCCCCACCAAAGCTAGCAACCATGTATGCTAAATATCCATTATTTAACGCATGATGAAGACAATAGGACGTAGCTCAGGAGCTGGGAGCAAGAGTGGCACTCGATCACACTAGAGTTAGTATTTTAAGAAAAAGTTCAATTTAACACAAACTTATTATTACAACATATCTGTTGGCATTTCGCAAGAAGACGTGAGCCAGGCCGAAACCTACACGTTTGGATCAGCCCCGTTGCTTGCGCGTCCAAAGAATACCGCAACTATTTCTGCTGCACAATGAATAGCGTACCCTCTCCCTACACATACGCAGTAATTAAACGAACATGCTAGAAATATGTTTGCCACCTGGATTTAGTGCGAGTTAGAATAAGATAATGGCCAACATTACGTCGTTGCTGTTTCGTTTACTTCATCTTCTTCTCCCACTACCATTGTTACAATTGTCTCTTTTCCTCTTCCTTTTGTTGTTGTTCTTCTTCTAGCACTACCGCTACTAGTACTCCTGCTACTACTCCTACTACCAGTACTACTACTACTCCTGCCACTACTACTACTGCTACTACTGCTACTACTACTACTACTACTACTACTACTACTACTACTACTACTACTACTACTACTACTACTGCTACTACTACTCTTCATTTTCCTCATCCTTATTCTCCCACGAGTAGCATTGAGGATATTGCTCCGCATTCTTCTCTTCCTTTTTTCTTCTTTAATGCGATTATTAATGCTTCTCTTCTTCTTCCGCATCATTTTTCTTCTCCAAAAAATGTTACTATGATTGCTTCTCTTCCTATTCCTCACCCTTCTTCTTTCTCAATACTACGACTAGCATTGATTCAGTTTTTGCTCTTCTACTTCCTTTTCCTCATTACTATGATTATTGCCGTAATGTACTACGGGGGGTAACTCAGATTCTAATTCAAAATATTAATAGGGAATGCACCTTACTTGACATGGGAGAAATGCGTGGACTAAGCTGAAAATCAGAAGCATTAATTATATTAAAGCATGTCTTTGTTTATTCTCTCACTAAATCTATAACATTGTGTAGGTACAGAATGGAAGCTTTCCGCGGACGATTAGACTTCTTTTTTATTTCTTTCTTTCTTTTTCAAAACTTAATTTCGCATCACTTATTCTTTTTGATCTACACATATCTTTCGTGTTAAAGCACTCAACGCCCGACTGCCTAGCGTACAATAGACGTGACAGTTCAACCGTCTTACCTAACATGTGGTTTCTCTCTGCACCCTGATTTTCTAAGAGAGGTGCCCAGCACGTAAGCCCAGCCAAAAACTCAACGATATTTACTTGTAACGAATACTGTTTCTGTCACCCACATCAGAATGCTAATAAAACAGTATACCCACCGTTAATAACTACTGTATATCACCTAATTGTTCCCCTTCCTCTTCTTTTCCTCCCAGTATCACGATATTATTGCTTTCTCTTACCTCCTCATCTTTCTTCTCCCACTGCTACGACTGCTACACTGATTTTGTCTCTCCTCCTCCTCTTACGAGCTCGTTCCTCTTTAGTTTTGCCACCATCATGGCTACCATTGCTTCTCTTCCTTCCTTTTCTCCCATTGCTGCAATTGCTGTTGCTTCTATCTTCCTCATGCTTCTTCTTCTCCCACTACTGCAACTACAACTGATTTTGCTTCTTCTCCTCCTCCTTCATTTTCCCCACTACTGTAACTATTACTGTTGGTCTTCCTCTTTTTCATCCTTCTTCTTCTCACCACTACGATTACTCTTTTTTCTCTTCTCTTCCCTAACCCTCTTTCTCCAATTGATTTTGCTCCTCTTACTCTTTCTTCTTCTTCCGGCTACCACTATTATTATTGCCTATCTTCCTCTTAATCATCCTCCTTCTACTTCTTCCACATCACTGCTGTAGATTCTTTTTCTCTTCCTTCCTCATATTTTTTCTCACATTAGTATGTGTGCTATTGCTTTATCTTCCTCCTCTTAGCTCTTCTTGCTCTTTTGCTGTTTCCACTACCACTTCTACTTCTCTCACTACCACGACGGTTTCGTTCCCTACTCTTTTTTGTCTTTTTCTCCCACTAGCAACTAGATCACTTATCTCCTCTTCCTTGTTTTATTGCCACTACTACGATTTATTGGTGGTAGTGGTGGTATTTATTAAGTATTTAGTATTACATTAATTGCATAACACAGTCACATGGGTCATAAGACCGTACATGCTCTCTAGAAAAATACCTGGTCTGTATACGTGACTTGCAGTATCAACCAGAAAACCATTATTATTTTTATAATCACCGCACTATATACATACATATAAAATTGAAAAAGCACTCTGAATCACACACTCAAACACACACATACACACACAGTCGCGCACAAGTACTCAAGCACCACATATGTTTAAAGAAAGATTACATAAACACCTTATCTCTTAGTACACGTACTTCCATTAAGTATGTGCCCAAGCTTGGCCAGTTTTGGCTGTTTAGAATGAAGTCCCAGCATGCTGTCCTCCGTCTGTTGGAAGCCAAAAATACTTCCGGTAATAGTTTTTTCCTAATACCCTCCGTCTGCACGCATGCTACCAAAATATGCGTCCAGTCTTCTTGTTTCCCGCATAATGGGCAAATCCTCCTGCCATCGTCATCAACAATCTTGCGAGCTTTCCACCCTCCCAACCTAAGCCATGCTATTCCAGTCCTCTGTTTTATACTCAATTCCAAAATATATGTTTCCTTACCCCACCGAGTTTTTATTTCATTTTGTAGCTCCAATGTTGATCTTTGTCTACATTCAGATTCTATTTTCTGCCTGTTTATATCGCATAGTCGTCTTTTGACCTTTCTCACGGCACTGTGTGTATTTTCATTACCCCTTTGCCAGATATCATTTAAGCCAATTTTTGATAGTTCGCGTTGCAACCCCGCCGCCCACCATTTTGGTTGCCCTATGTTGTTTATTTGATGACAACATATTGCTCTCAGGCTTTCTCTTCTACTCCTAGTCAATCTTCGCTACGCGTCTACTACTACGAATGCTTTTGATTTTTCTCGTAATTCTTTTTTTTCTTCTTCCTCTTGTTCTTCAAAAATTATTACTATTGCTTTTCTTTCGTATTTCACTACCACCACTATATAAAACTGCTTATGCCACTGATACCAGTCTGCTACCACTTACTCCACTGGTTGATCTAATACCAGTAGATAACCATTGTAAATCTCATGAGTGGAGTGCAGCGCGGTATTCCGTTTTATACGTATCAACCTGGTATCAACCATTGTTTTCGAAATACTGTTGCCTAAAAGCCGTACCAGAAATTCTTCTTGTATCAGTAGGATATTGAGAATTATTATTATATTATTTCATTCCTACAGCCCCTTTTAGCTTTTAATGTTATATCGGGGGCTTTCACTTAAACGACTGATGGTGTTAGTAACTCTCTGGATAATGTTGGATGAATTAATTGTTTTAGACGAAACATGCAGCACTGACTGCCCAAACATATTTTCAGACTCTATGAAGAGTAAGAAATAATTCTTATTAAAAAAGTTCCTCCCCCCGAAAATAGAATCCGCGAGGATGAGGTAAAGCAGCAGAAAGTTGATCACTCAACAATAGCCAGTTTTGCCATTTTGTTTAATTCTGTAAAGCGCGAATAATGAATTGATATCACTGAATATTTACACTTAAATAATACATTCACTCACTCACTCACTCACGCACTCGTTGTGTCACGTTCTCTCGATTATCACTCTGTCATCTCACATTTTGTCAATCGTTTTATTATTATTATTATTATTATTATTATTATTGTTGTTGGTATTATTTTGACCTCTTACGAACTCTTAAAGCATACTAAATACTAGATTGTTTTCCATGACGTCTCCTACTACAGCGCTGCTATTTGTATTAGCGCCTCTTTCTCCATCCGTCCGTACATACGTAAACGACTTTAGAGCTGAAATGATATATGTAGCAATATATATATATATATATATACATGAACTTGAATAATGGTTTTGGATAGGTTTCAGATTTTGTTAAAATAGGTGCAAAAATAGTGGTAGTATGTTTTGTAGAACCAATAAAAAATTTAAGATTTTAAGGTCCACGTTCGGAGTTGACATTCTGTTAACATGTGTAGACATGTGCGTAGTTACACGTTTTTATTGTAACTAGTCACTCCAATTGCTTGAAGAAACTGTCTTCGGATAAGCACTTACAACATAGAAAACAAATCCTAGAACTAATTGAGCCAGGCTGCAGCTCAAGGCATTCTATTATGAACATTCACTCAAGCGCTGGAGTTAATAACAATAAACCTGGGGCTATTATTGCAGAGCCCGCCACATGGTGTTGGCATGGCGCAGATGTAACTGCTGCTCAGGTTGAGTGGGATTCGATCAGGGAGAGGAACATGGAAGCTAGAGCTGTGCACCAATAGGGATTCAAAACCAGGTCTCTTCTCAGTCTTCTGACCTTTCATTTATACATTTATGCTTAGATATTACGTCTGTATTCCCACCGCGGTCTTACAAACAGAAAATTTGATCATGCGTGTGGGTGTATGTGAATGTCTGGTAAATTATACACTGCATTGAATAATTTTGTTTTCCTACAATCTTTCTATCCTGTGGTTACATGCATTTAAACTGCTTTTATAACAGAATTTTAATAACTGAGGATATTTGGGATATTCCTTATAAACGGTAAAAGATGGAGCCGAGAAACTTAAACATTCACAACTAAACTTAGTGTATGAGAGTTAATTTGAAGACAACCATTTTGACTTCCTCTGTCAGGTATGTAGAGGAGGCATGCATTGCATCCAAAGGTTGCCTGTCGAGAATTTTCCGCAAACACAAGTTTTGAGGCTCCTGACTCAGAAAAAAAAAACAAATTAGAATAAAGTCATCCCGGGCGCCCGTATGTGTGCGGTCAGCAGAACTCAAAAACGAAATGTCGGATAAGAACCAATGTTGCTTTTAAGTTGACTTTCTTCCAAAGCTGCGATACGAAGAATTTCAAGAATGTATGTCCCATCCCAAACTACACTTTACGTGGAAATGTTTGCTAAACTATTGATTTCCTCAAAAATGGCTTTAACGATTTTAATTAAAATACCACATACGTACATATGATTTTTATAGGGCAAACAATATGCACATCTTGAATGTTCTTTAAATATCGTATGAATTCCTCTTCACTTGGAAATAATTTAATATGATTTTGAATAACTAGTGAACCATAAGAGATACACAAAGACTTACTGCAAAAAAATTCTGATATGCAGCATTCACATAACGTTCGCTACTCACTATACTATAATTTTATATAACCTCTATATACTATTCCTACGAAAGCTTATTTTTCTAAATACTTCATGCTAATCGAAATAAGATATTGCAGAAATAGTTTCATTACACATTTAGTTGTAGGCACAAGGGGGATAGAGAATACCGAACCGATAGCCATTGATTTAAAAGCGTACCGCTGACCTTGAAGTTCCCTGTACTCTTTCGATGACATCGCGAGAAACAACTAAATAGCGAAAGAAAAAATTACGAAGTTTTAAAAACTTCAAATCAGTAACAACGAATATTTTGGAAATGGCATCACAGATAAAATTTTATTTGAGTGTTATAGTACGTTGTTGTCTCTCTATTACGGTTTATGCGTTATAGAAAATTTTACGAAATCCTTTCTGAATGAAGAGAGCATTACAGGCTACAACGAGAAAATTCAACATAAAAATTTTATTCGTAATAAAAATATATGTTAAATATATGTTGCCTTAATCAAATTCGTCAGAACTATTTTTAAGAAAATAAAAGTTTTTTTTTAAAAAAAGTGTTCCATTTAAATGGTAGTTTGAGGAGGGGACTTCTCTTGAAAATACTGGTATCGCATGCTTTGGAAGACACTGAACTTAAATACCAAGTTTGATATTTATCGGACTTTTCAATTTTGCGTTGACCTGTTCACAGAAAGAGACACGCACACACACACATACACACATCCATGGACCATTTTTCTAAAAGTACCTTTTTAAATTCAGGGGCCTAGTATATTATACGCATTTCCTGTGAAATCTTGACATTGAATTTTGGGGAGAACACAACGCCTATTCTACTCCCTGGAAGTACATAGTAGAAATGTAAAACTGTTGATCTCTTTAAAATATTTAATTTATTTAAAATAAATAACAACTTTTTTGGTTGTAGTTTGTTTTAGTTTAACTGACCCATTTCACTATTAATTATTTTTAAGTACTGGAAACTTTCGATTGTTTTTTTACAATATTATGGAAAGAGCATGGAATTTCAAGGCCAGTATATAGCAATCATTTTTTTAACATTTGACTATCGCCGTTTCCTTTGTGGTATAATGAAATACGTAATGGACTATTTTTGCAAACGTTTATAAAATTACCTCGAAGTAGATAGAAAAATAAGTTTTTGCAACGATAGTTTTAGTACCTATATAAAAATAAACGATAGTGGGTAGAGAAAACATGTTTATGCAACACATGAATAATGTTTCTAGTAAAATTGTTTGATTTAAAATGCTCCTAAAACGCAGATAGATAATATGCTACTAATACCGAAGGAAAGTAAAGAGTAGAAATGCATGATATGAAAAACCTGCCATCTGCTATCTATGTTAGCCTGCTGTCTAATTCAAAAAATACCCTCCTGAGAAAATAAATGGAAGGCGAACTGAAACAGTTAAGTTTTAGGAAGGGTAAATCCGTTAGAAACGCAAATGTTCCACAACAAAAGTCACTCAACGTTATTAAGAGAATAAAGTACTTTATCTAAGCTAGACGAGTAATTAAAAAGTAGTGATGAAATGTGTTATAACTTTGGAAAACATAAACTAAAATAATCACCGTGTTATATTTTATATACCAAACTTTTATAATTTTGGAAAACTTAAATAAACCAAAATAATTACCATGTTATATAAAAATGTGTGATAACAACAGCGAGTACTTTGTGATCACTTTGTGGATCAGAATTTTTACTTTCTCTGCTACGTATAGTAAGTAGGGGAAGTATTGTATTCCACCCAAAAATTCGATACCGAGATTTCACCGGAAATATATGTTTTGAGACCCCCTGAATCCAAAGAAGCATTATAGTAAACATGTCCGTGTGTGTGTCTGTGTGTCTGTCTGTGAACAGCATAACTCAGAAAAACGAACAGTCGGATAAACACCAAACTTGGTATTTAGGTTCAGTATCTTCCAGAAATGCGACACAAGCTTTTCAAGAAAATCCCCCCACACCAGATTACCCTTTACATGGAACATTTTTCGAAAGTTTTAATTTTATCAAAAATGGCTCTAACGATTTTGATTAAAATATCATATGTTTAAGATATTTTCATCACAAATGAAATGTATATGTCTCCAAAAGTATTCATCATTGTGAACGAATTTTACATAACTGATAAACTATAAGAGATGCACAAAATTTTACTACGCAAAGAATGTAGATCACGTTAAAATGCACAATTTATGTCATATACATTTTAGTTGTTGAGTGAACCATTTTCGAGATATTGCTTGTTATTCCCTTAAATTTTCCAATACTTATACTTTTTCTCAAATTCGCTATTCATTCTTTTTTGTCCTGGTAATGCAAAGAGAATGGAATACTCCACATAGCAACCAGCTCTTAAAATATTTGACTATCGCTTAAAGCCTACCAATTCGCCTTGCATCTACAAGAAAATTAGCAACAAGATTAACATCTCGATATCTCGATTAACATGAAGCATATACAGATTAAGCGTTTGTAAAAATAGTTTGTACAAGAGTAGAGAAAGTCATGTGAGTGTAACACATGAGATTTTTTTTCTCATAATAGCTTTTGGCGAAAGAAAATGATTACCTCTGAATTGATAAGGGAATAAGTTCGTCGTAAATCTCTAGATGAAAATTAACGCATATTTGCTGTATATACAACGTTGAAAACATGTTCTGTCCACTGTTTTCAACGCTCATTTTGGAATACAGAAATCTGAAACAATTATTACCCCCAAAAATCCCATCAATTAATGTTCAGGATTTGTATTTCCAACAAAATGTCCATGTTTTACATATTACATTTAGACAAAGTAAGCACCAAACAAGTGTAAATAGAATTGGATCGGCTAATTGTTAATTGAACCAACCGCACATTAAAACTAAATGCCCTTTAAATGAATATTAGTTATTATTAATGTGCATACTATATAATTTTAATATAACCTAATAATAAGTGCTTAGACTTTAAAATGAACTAAACTATTGAGAAAGTAAAGACAGTGGGATTAAAAGTTTCCTCTGCAAGACATACGTGTGTTAAAGAAGAAAGAATTATGAAGAAGAATTAAGGTACCCAATGCAGAAATCAAACTACGCTTAGAGTATCTCCAATTCATGAAAAAGTAAAATCGTATTATTGCATTCACATCATTTCTCTACTCATTCTTCTACAAACCATTCTTTCAAAAGCTTATTATTCTATATATTTCTTGTTAATCTAGATAAACTTTCAATCCATGTCTCCATTATTCTTTATACAGTACAGTAGGCTAAAGCGATAAACAGACTTTTAAAGATCGTTATGTGATGGATTTGACACAATAAACAAAAACGAATAAGCGAATAACCAGTTGGGAAAATTATTTGAAAATTTAAACCAATAATAAGATATATATCGGAAACGGCTAGCTTCATAAATAATTTTATTTGCTTTAACAAAATATACATTTTTGTGTAGTAGGATTCTGTATATCTCTTACCATTTACAAGTTATACAAAAGTCATTCAATATTAAGAAGACCTCACAGACTATTCACAAAAAATTCAAGATTTACATTGTATTTTAATCAAAATGCTAAAAGCTATTTTGAGAATGTATAAAAAATAAATAACGACATATTTTCCGTGTAAATGCTCCTTTGGGGTGGGAGATTTTCTTGAAAATCTTCTTCAAGGAAAATCTTCCTTGAAAGTTGCTGAACTTAAAACACCAAGTTTGGTATTTAACAGACTTTTATCTTTGAACTTTTGCTGTACACAGACAGACGCAGACATAGACGTTTTTCTAATTATGCTTTTTTTATTTAGGACTGTTACACCATGTACTTTCGGTAAAATTTTGATGTGGAACTTTTTAGTGAAAAGCAAAACTTCCTCTACTTACTATAGTTGAGTAGTACAGGAAGCAATAAAATAATATTGAAAATGTAACACAAACAGCTTTAAACAAGTGCATATCTATTAAACTATTTTCAACAGAAATGTTGCAAGCTAGAAACAAGACTGGCCTGGAATGGGTTTTTTATGACATAATCCTTCCAGTGAAAGAGAAAGAACTTAACAAGGGAGAGAAAGAGAGGGGAGAGAGAGAGAGGCGTATGTGATCTCTAGTAAACGAAAATAAAGTGTTGAGAAGTTTGTTATGCATCTGTTGAAGGGCTGTGAAATTACGGTTGCAGCCGTCAGTAGAATGGAGTGTAGGAACGTGAATAGCCTCATAACAATGTTGCGAGCTAGAAGTACCATCGAAACGGCACTGAGACTCTAAAGGGCTCCTCTGGGTATTTGATTCAAAGACGCATTGTCTTGCCAAGTTAAAGCGCCTCATTCGTCCCGTTTAGAGTTTATCAGTTGACTGCAATGTGTTTCGACGGCGCCGGCGTCCCCGGCTTGATTTATACGCGGGAATGCACTGCCTTTGGAGAGGAAATCGTATTGCTGAATCAGCCGGACCGGACTAGTTCAAATTCCAATCACCACGTCACTCAGCTCATTGCTACGAGGGCTCTGGCTGTCTTCCCTTCCTGCCTGCTTCTTCCGTCTCCTCGCAAGAATTTCCACCGGAAACTTAATTCTTCTTTTTTATTATGTTTCCTGTACAAGACAGTGTCAGACAAGGCAAGTCTCGTGAAATTGTGAGCCTACTTCCAGAATGCTGTCATTTCACTTTAAGTCGACGGATTAAAACACAGCTGCATTTTAAGAAAATTCTGTGTGGTTCAGGACAATGGATACCGACAGCGTAGCATAAATGAAGAATCGAGGCTGCAGAAATGAAATACTTTTCGATACTCCAAAAAATGTGAAGACATCAAGAGTGAAATAAGCATGCCATATGTTTTACAATGAATTACTGATTATATAATTAAATGGAATGATAATTTTTAAGAATTACCACAGACTGAATGCGCTTCAAAAATATTACAATATACGGGATCGAGGAGGTAGATAGACTAAGGAGATTTTGCTGAGACCAATTTTAAACATGGAGATAGGGGAAGGCCAAAACCATGATGTTAAAGAAAAATAAATCTGTCAGCAGTGCCAAAAAAACCATTATAGCACTGGAGGTTTGTACTACTAAGAAATCAGGAGAAAAAATATACACGGCTATTCAAAAAGACGGAACAGATTTTAAATATTCATTTTTATTGAACGACAATAAATAGCAACACATATGACACATCATTGAATAGACGAAAGTTCTAAGTTTTAAGCCCCACCTATCAGTTCCATTCAGTGCCTACAGCAGCGCTGTGTTTGTTTACGAGAAAATGGCGACGCCACAGAGAAACTCGTTTGGTGTGCTGTATTATGCAAAGAATGAATCCATTGTTTCATTGCAGCGTGCATTTTGTTGTAAATTCAACAATGAGCCGCCTCGCTATAAAAATTTACAATTGATGCAATAAATTCGTAGATGATGGTTGCGTATGCAAACAGAAAAGCACTGGTCGTACTCGCATAACAAATGGTGCCCCTTTTTAACACATAAAATGAAATTTTGAGTTTTTCTCTATTCAGTGAGGTATTGCATGTGTCGTCATCTATTGTCGTTCATTAGAAATAAATATTTACAGTCTGTTCCTTCTTTTTGAATAACCCTATAGAGCTAGCGATAAAAACTGATGAAGTAATTTCTCATGCAGGCGGTTTTTGTTCGCCATTGTGGTTACTGGATCTACGGTAGAAAATATAGGTTTATTTTATGTTTTAATAAGTTTATGGTTACATCTGAAAATTGCAACATTCTACAATAAATGTTTTGAATAACGTAGCTACATGTCGTAAGTAAAGTCGGTCATGCTTCCTCTTAGTCATCAACATTTGAAATTTATATCATTAGGAACAAAGGCGGTTTATGAAATGTTATTCCCAAGACCCAACATTTTGCTTCGGTAATTAATAAATATGTTTTTAAACACCAAATGAGCCAAAATCTTTAAACCTTACGATGTAAACTAAACACATTAGAAAATAATTAATAAGCAGAATAGTGACAAAATAAGTAACAAATAATGTTTTTAACTCAAATCATAATTACGTAAGACTATTTGCAATCAAACCGTGAAATTAGGAAGCACATATATTTTTCTCGAAAATATTTACTTAAAATATACCATAATTATAATAAATATGTCGCATGCTTTAATTATATACCTTAAAAACTCACAGTGACGGTGACAATGTTGTAAATATTTACTCTTCGAAGTAGGTATACAATAAAATTGAGGCAGTATTTTTAACACTTAAATGATATCAGTCTAATTATATAACATAAAATATAATAACAGCCCGCCTAAAAGCAATATGTGTATATAATTATATGTAAAATGTATGTAACAGTCATTGTATTATGTTTATTTCATTATCTACATGTATAATAATGTTAGGTGAATGTATTAAGTAATTTGACAATGTAGGAGCTGTGAGAATAGAAGCCGAAAGTTGCTAACAATGAGGTAACCTTGAGGCAATAATGAATTAGAAAGTTTAATAAAGGCTACTAGTAATTCTTGGAACAATAATGTAATATTTAAAACAGTTTATAAATAGCCAATCAACAACTAGAAAAAGCTTAAGTTAAACAAAAGTATTCTATTGGAGTACGATTAGCCAATCAGAGACTTGAAATAGAGACATTTACAAATTTAAGTGGTAAACGCCATATGCTAGAAGGCAACATTCCTGAGCAGTTCGCTCGGTACGTATTCAGTGTGAGACATAAAAAATTTATTACGGCGTGAATAATATAAAGTTTACGTGTTAAAAAGTGCAAGTAACAATAATCTCACAACTCTGCAGTAGGATATATCAGTGAAGTGTTATTTAATCGTGTGAAGGATTAATAAACGAGTGAAGTAAACAATTATAATTTGTGTAAGTCTTCATTCTTTAGCCGCGTCCCCCCCTGCTAAGAGATACATGTTTCTACAAAAATACTGACGCAGCCGAGGCAAACATGCATATATAATATATATATACGATTTTTTTAAACGTGGGGGTGAAGGCCATCGGAAAGTAAAATTGGGGCGAAGGCCATCGGAAACTTTTATCGTACAAGGGGTTGCAACTATTTCAAGTTTTGGCTCCCCAACAGTGGAGCTACAATACTCCTTCTTCAAAGTTACAATCATCTGCTTGAATTTGAAGAAAATCCAATACACTGTAGGCTTCAAAATAGTGAGAAATGGTTAAATATCATGTTTTTACTTCTTAGTGAGTAGTCATTTCAGCGAGTGAATATGTCTGCAAGTGGACTTTGCTAAACAAGAAGAAACTGGCTTCAAATTACGATAAGACATATTTTGTATAGAAGCATAAGAAATAAATGTTAGGGTTATTCCATTTCTGTCAATTAATTTTTTCCGGAGTTGTATGTAGTTATTTCAGATTAATTATTTAAATGTGACTATTTTATTAGAAATATTTAGACTGACTTCTACTCGTAAAGCATTTAGGAGAAAACAGTATTTTAACAATAAAATACTGTTTTCTCCTCTCTCTATATCCCTCTCTCTACATATGCTAGTCCATTAGTACAACTAAAATTGGCCTAAATTCACAAAATGCTCAAGTTACAATTTCTCTAGCGTTCGTATTTTCCCCTACACGTCAATGGTGTCCTATAATCTTCAACTTCATTGACCAGTGGCTCACTAACCTACCTGTTTTTGCATATTGCCAACAAGTTGTATTAAATTAACAACACCGCAGAGTACAAATGATTTATGAACTGCGCGTTCAATAAAAGACTAACATCCCGCGGTGAGACAAGTTATTTACATTTGAGGCCAGTAAAAATTGCAGAGGTAAATTGTATCAAAACATATCTCAGAGGACCATATCTCTTGTGGAAACATGTACAGAAATTATATCCAGAGGCTGTCGTTAATATGAAGATGGGAGAAAAATACACATTTTTTTTTTCCAAACCGGGTACCGACAGAAGGTTAGGCAATCCCAGGATTATTCTAAAGTTTCAAACGAATTATAATCAGATACTTTATAATAGTAGCAAGTAGAGCAGGGAAACAAGAAACTGCAGAACATTTAGTCACATTAATAGCCTCATATTCCTGAAAAAGGTAAATATTTTGACGAAGTAACGGTGGATAATTCTCAAGATATTTAAGGAACTTGGCGGTTAAAAATACTTTCTCTTAGTTTGTGACAGAATATATGCAAATGCTCCTGTTTAGCGAAGTCAAAATGGAATGCAATATATGAAATTTAATGTACCGGATATTCCATTAAAAACTAGATGGGCGGTGGAAATTTTTCACCATGGTTAAATCGGCAGATGCATCTGGTTGGTTATCACTATTTGCGGTGACTAGCCGGCAACGTGAAGATCAGATTCCAGCAAAGCGCGTTTGTGGTTTCCTTAGCAACCGGATATATATGATTCGTTTTAAATTTTCTACTACTACATACCTGAGTAGATAGATAGTATTTTCTCTACTGCATACCTGAGTATGACGTATGGAATATGTCCAGGAACCAACGTGGATCTGTTTTGCTTACCACCCCCCAAGAGGAACGGATAAGGTGAAGGAACCTCAGGAGGTTATAGGCCGGCCGACAAATAAGCGCAGAGTTCCCTAAGGATTCCAAGCTTGATGACACGGTCACACCGCGGAATGCTCAGGGAAAGTTTCCCTCTGGCGGAGAACTCGAACTACCTGAGGCGGCTCAGAGAAGGCTACCATGTTAAGAGATTACAACATACAAATAAGGTTACCTATGCGACATCCCAGTTCATTTAGTAAACAGCTAGAACGGAGTTTAAATCCCACCCAACTTTAAGTTTCAAAATAGTTCGTTCGTTTGGTGGTCCTTAGGGTAAAATATTACAGAGAAGCACTTATTGCTTATTGCTTTAGGTCCGAGTTTGGGTATTTCAACATAAAGTATTGTATGTACATGCTGCTGAGATTTTTAGGTGGTTCAGAAAGAATTACAGGTACAATTGCGCTATTCTCTTTCATGTCGTCCTCCGTGGACTAGTGGTACCGTGCTAGCCTCTAGTTCCCAAGGTCGCGGGTTCAAACCCGGCGGAGGGCGATGGATTTTTTCGGGCGTAAAAATCGTTAGCACGGCTTCCTTCGGAAGGGAAGTAAAGCCGGTGGTCCCGTGTCGTAGATTTACGGCACGTAAAAGAACCTCAAGCCTGATAAAGAGGCCTCTGAGCAAAATTACAGGTGTTTCACGCCCAATATAGAATGGGACGCTAAGAACCATAGTAGTTAAAGAGCGTCCATAAATAAAACTCAAATTCTCTTTCATGCGCCTGAGAATGAACTAACACTAAATAAATAAAATATTCTGAATACTGGATACGGCACAATACTTTATTATACAATAAAAACTAGCATAACCTCTTCGATTCAAGGGATACACAATAATTGCAAAAGAAACTAAATAAAAAAGAAAAACTTACCCTATTATCGTATTTTAACAATCGCTCTTCCACCGGCGTAATGGAAGTGTTTGAGGAATTCTCAAAACGGAATACTTCTATAATATGCTACTTTTATATATTTGTAATTCCTATACTACTACTGTTTGGCATAGTGATTCTTTATACCTGTTGAACATGCTAAACAATAATATTCCATGGTATGATCTCTCCAGAGAGGTGTATCGCCCCGTGTTACACATATAGAGCCTGTTCTTCAATGGGATCCTAAGGTATAAACCATGTTTCATAATAGCTTATTCAGTTTTTCTTACTGAAATGTTAACGCGCGTATTTAGAGAAATATCCTAAAAAGTTTATTTATTGCTTCAAGATAGCTCATTGTGCACTCCAATATGGATTATTCCCAAAAAATTAAAATAACCTGAAATTTATGATTATTATACGTTTACATAGCTATCCTTATTCGGTTCATAGCTTCTGTAAGTAAATTTTATTTTTTGGATAGTTTACTTCTGAACCTGCAGCTAAAGAAACGAAGGACTGAGATATGTTTTCAACCATAGGGCCCGCCGGCATTTCGAGTATCTGGTGTAAAATGTGTTGTACAAACTCAGTAGTTTAGTTGCCACTGAGCAAACTTACCCCTACAAACTGCAAAGGCTATACGGTCTGCTTGGCCCAGTCAAGTTTCTGATGGAAGACTGTTTTTGGTTAGCTGAAAGCTTCTATAAGTTTAAAGCCTGTTGTTATATTGCTTTTTAAATAATAATGTAATAAGTTACTTCCAGAAAGCAAATACCTAAGTGACGCAAAAGCATTTAAGTACCCCACCAATGAAGAAATGTTTTAAATTCGATGTATACTCTTCGAGATAACTTCGAAAGTTTTCTATTATATTTACATATTATATATTAGCGTAGATAAAGTACTAAAACTCAATAGAAACCTTTTAAATCATAAAATATAGGTAAACAACTAAAATAGGAGACATTATTGCAATACAAGTTGTTAAATACCTTGTTGCTGAGCAAGGTAAGTTGGTATATACAATAAAAAACTACTCACAAATATTAAATTCTTTTGGATGCCTTAAATGCAATTTTTAACTTTTTCTGTAAATAAGAGAATTCATGCTTGAAAAACCTATATTGAAGGTTCAAAACATCCGAAATTCAGTTGACTTAATAAGAGTATTTGTATGGTACACTATTAAGTAACCATAGTAACACATTGAATGTCATTCATCGTTACCATCAAAACTAATTTCTTTTTTATCATTTCTACCTCTCGTAATTTGAGCTAAATTTCAAAATAAAATTTTTCCTTCCTTTCAGATAATTTTGAAGTTTCTACAGAAAAAATAATTAGAATGTTTGCTTATGGCATCTCTCAAGACAGATCAAGCCCCCAATGTGCTTCCCTTTCGATTTGATCTGACATCACGAAGAGGGCTAAAAATAAGAATGGCGTTTCCATATTCAAGGAAATCATGAACACTTCTTTCGTAATAAGCCCAATCTCCTGATCGAAAATTACATTACAGTGCACCCCAAATGCATTCCGGTATGGTAATACGAAGTGGGATGAAATCAGTATTGGTAATTATCCATTTTATTCTCCAGTTATTGCCAGAGAAGGAAACTGTTCAGCAAATACAGAGGGGGCATGCCTAAATCCAAGAATGGATTAAGTGCTTGGCCATAGATTTCTTCTAACCGAGAAAGCATTCAAAACTGAATCATGTAACAATAATTATTATTTCATAACATCATAATTTGGTTCCACTATGACTTAAAATCGCGTTCATGATGTGTGAAAAAGGTATTAAACTTTGGATGGTATCTGCAGAACAGAGTTTAAAACTTACGATAATAATCAACACATTTTATTTGGTGAAGGTTTTGTTAATTCACAGTTATTTTGAAAAAAAAATCTTTTCGGCACCCGCAGCTCTACTCGCGTTATTGTGTTATATTTTGAGAGAATTCTGTATCTCCCTCCCACTCTCACTTTCTGATTGTCTCTCTCTCTCTCTCCTACTCCTACCCCCACTCTCCTTCTCTTAATCTGACTCTTTGCTTCTCCTTCCACTCTCTTCCATTTGCTCCCCCTCCGACGCATTTTCTGTATCAATGTTTTGAAAACAAATAATAAAATTTGCCTTTTTTGCAATGTTCTCAAAATAATTAAATATAGGTAAAAAGTTTGACAGTACATAAACTATAACCTCCTTTTTATATTGCGATCGGAATTATACCGTTATTTGTGGTAATTGGTTTACACACATGAATAATGGCAGCGAAAATTCTAAAACTTGTCATCTACTCATCCAATCGAAATATTGTAAATAATAAAACTTGTCATAAACATTATGATTATAAACTAGCTATATAGGTAATTTTTCAAAAGTTTTAATAATAAATTACATATTCATATTTTTATTTGATTTTGGTTTGCAATATAAAACCCCTATTTTGAAAAATAATTAATACTTCATTTAGTCTATTTCTAATTGAACCTAGCCTATAGTATGTGTATACATACACACACATACATATATACATACCAAGTTGAATAATAATATGTTTGGCCATTCTTGCGTTAAAAGGTAAAACAGAGAAAGAGAACATTTACACATTTTCAAAACACGAAAATTACCAGAAAAATATCGACTAAGTTTTATTATACGACCCATAATAGTAATTTGTAGCAGCAAATAACTTCAGAAAACGTAGGTAACCTACTCAGTAGTATAACATGTAATAATTTTAGAACATAAATTGGAAGTTTTATTATTAATAATCGAGGCTTTTGTGCATTTTCATCCTTGTTTTATCATTTTAGACATCTTAGTAGGATTAAATTTTCAAAGGGGTTAATATTATACAACGTACATAATAATACCACTTGCTTAAACAGAAAATATATTTTCATTTATTTGAACATTTCACGGACTTCTGTTGAATTTCTTAAATATATAATCACCTCACTTTCTTAAGGGTTTGCAGACTTAATGATAAGTAGTTACTTAGCCTGAAAACGAATTAAGTTATGAAATGTTATAAAGGTAAAATCAGGCGACTGAAGAATTCAATACTATAACCGGTTTTGAGCCACGCATCTTCCGGTCTCCGTGCGGTTGCTCCAACCACTGAGCTACCTTGGCAACTTGCGGGTACCACACTAAATTCCCCAACTGATTTGTATTTTTCCGAGTAAACCACAAGGAGATCTCAAATTGTATTGAGATGACATACCCCAAATGGCGACCTACAATGTTGTAAGTACTTTTAAGTCCCGGGCTTTATAGTTTCAACCACTATCAGGTCAATTAATGGAATTAATTGTTCTTCCACACAAGCCGTGGTTGGACAGAGTTGGAAAGGTAGAAAGGTAGCCATTGGGGTATATAATCTCAATACAATTTGAGATCTCCTTGTGGTTTACCGGAAAAAAAAATACGAATTTTTCAGTCGTTTGATTCTACCTTTCCAACCCTGTCCAACACACGGCTTGTGTGGAAGAACAATTAATTCCATTACGAAATGTTAGTTTATAATGCAGTAAGTGTTAATCGCATGTTTCAGCGGTAAATATTGAGCAAAAAACCCATAGCATGTACTTTTGAAATATCACAGGATTACGTATTCATTCTTGGGGATAACTAAGCTTCAGAACTTCTATTCATACTACCCCTCATGGTGTTGATTGTTCTTAAAGTTTGCAGGATGCAAATAAAATAAAGCTCATTCTTAAAGCTGCTAAATTACATACTATTGTGAATACGTGTTTTTAATAACATTTTCACTTATTTTTAACTGTGCTCCACGGATATAATTATGTTTATGTTAAATATTAACTGAATAAGTTTTTTCATATTCATAAATCTTCCTTGGTTTGCTATTTTGGTGTAGGCCATGATATATACAAGCCATTACCTGACCAGAAAATGGTGCACGTTAATCATTATATACTTGGATTCCGTACACATACTGTTAAGAGTTTTTGGATGCTCGCCTCCTAAGAGTACACGCTTATCACGTCACATGCTTCATTCCTGGGAATTTTACCGTCTGGCATTCCGAATACAGCTGGCCTTTACACTGCCTTATTCCATTGAAAACAACATATTAATGTTTCTAGGGATTAGCATACTGGTCCCTAAATAGAGAATTCCATGAGTTGGTTCAGTTTGGAGAAATTTTCTTTAATTCCGGATATCCCATTGCTTTCTTAGAGTCTAAACACATAAAAACTTTAAAAATAGGAAAAGTAGAAGCGTAAGATTAAGGCCAAATATATAGAGTTAAAAGAATAACATTTTGTTACCAAATAATATGCCCAGTGATATTAAAGGTAAAATATAACAAAAAAATATAATAGTGAGTGTTTTAGCCTAAAAACAGAAGTAAATAATATTGTAGTTATTGAATGAGAATTATACATTTTCCTACCAGTGAAAGCGGCGTTAAAGACTTCCTTTGAATTACATTGTGTATAATTGTGTGGTGCTGTTTCGCTTTTACTATAGTGAGGTTTTCTGCAGTCTCGCTTGGCTTACCCCTGCATCGCCCAGCAACTTCTCTGCCGTAACTGTATCAAGGGTATGCAGAGTACTTGGATGACTTTGAAGGCTAAAGCGTTTTTTTTAAAGAAACTTAAGCTAAGTACGAAATTTGGTATTCATCCAATTCTGCAATATTCTGTTTTTGTTTTTTTTCTTTTTTTATTATTGTTTTCTTAAATACTAAGTTTGGTGATTTTTTTAATAGAGGCTGGTAGAAACATGCAATGGATAGCATTTTTAGGGGCTATACAATGTTTTTTTTCAAGTTTTCCGTCTATTTATTTTGTTTATAACAGATGTAGAAGGATTTGTGTAGGTCACCCTCATCAGCTCATAACATAGGCCACTTTCTTTTAATATTGGGAATTCGGTATACAACAGCATTAATTATTGACCTCAAAACGTGAGATAAAGGGCTGCACTGAGCGGATGAATCCGGACTTGATCAGCTTCCATCGTTCCTGTCTCAAGAAGCCAAACCATTCCACCCTCTTTGCCACATTGTCGACATTCCGTTTAAAGATCCAGTGCAAGGTTTTCGTTACCAACCAAATCACACAGCGTTGGAGGGCCATATTCTGAAAACGAAATTCCAGGCGCTGCAGTTCCTCAAGGCATGGCGGGGCCCTCGGTTGGCACCATCTTGATATGTAGTTCCTGAGCACCATCCAGATCATCAACCTGCCGACAGAAGGCAATCCGGTGCTCCAAGGTATCAAGTCCTGAGTGTTAATAACATTTCACGATATTATTCCATATTTCTCCCGGACATTCGGCAACTATTCTGCCATATCTGTACTAGACGCGTGCGGCATTCCCAGGAAACGCTAGAGATTGATAATGCAAGCAGCTAGTGGGTGAATGAACTGACTAGCAACCACATAATTTATAATACATCCTTTTTTGTACTTTTTAGCCTTTTTTGCTATAAAATATTGTATGTGCTATAATCAGGCGACTTTCTCTAACCATTACAGCTTCGCTATCTTATAGTATTGATTTGAAAATTGATTCTTCTACCGACATTGCAGTATTCATAATGCATGTTTGCCTACAAATGACTTAAGATTAACCAGTAAGGACTCGTTACGTGCCACAGCTCAAACAGAATTCGCAGTTTTTATAGCAATGACATTTAAAAAAATTCAGAAGCAGTAGTAAGTTCTTGCAAGAGAAAAGTTAACACATCTGAAATGTTAGAATAACATGATTTTATATCTAAAACATAATTTATTTTCATATTTGCAAATATATCAACAAATTATCCACACAAAACATAGCTTTTAATAGGAATGACCTTGGAATAACTTCCCAAATTAGAGATAGTGGCGGCACGAAGGATTTCTACTGAGCCAGCTACTAGATGGAATTTAAGTCACGGACCAAAATGAAGAGTATGAAACTAAAATGTTGCTACTAGAATGTGTATTGGCTTTGGAAAAATCACCATGCGACCAAATCTGTTGTCAAGTAGTTGAACTCCGCCGCAGTAAAAAATATGAAGAATTCCTCTTTTGGCTAACATGCTTCCACAAAGTAACGTCTCGCGTGTACAGTCAGTTGCAAAAAGATCGGTCATTGCTGTGAAGGTAAGATGTTCACCGTTCCGTTTCATACAAGTATGAATAATACAAGAGCCTTAATAGACAATAATGAGACCGCAGTTACTGAAGCAGCAACCTCATAGAGCAAGCGCCGGAAAACAAGTCTTTGCCGACGTTCCGATGGAAGGAAGTCTGAGATAGGATTATGAGAGAAGCCCGTGATCGTTTCCAAACTCCAGATCATCTAGAAGTAGCGAAGTTTGGATTATTTGAAGTTTGAAGAACATTCAAAACATTTCTTAGAGAAGAAACTTAATATTGCTGTCCAGACCTATATTATGTGGAGAATCAAAAGTTGAAAATTGAGCCCACAGTGCTATATCAACAATCAGACAGCTTTATGATAGCTACTTAATTTATTTTGAACGGCCATATTTCTCTCACACAACAGAACTTCTGAAACTATTAATGACAACAACAATGAAAACCGCCGAGCCTGAAATTTACGTTTCATCTCTCAGTGCAAAAACTTCCTGACTTTGCATTCCTCTCCGTTGAGAAGATTATGACGACCAAGGTTGAGTAGTCCAACTCTAAAGTAATGGAGAAATTCTGAGCATGGACTCCATGCTATTTTAGTACATTTATTAAATTTTGTTTTCTCTTTAATTTTGTAATATTATAGTACATAGATAATTTCTTTCGCCTTACACAAATCCATCACAAATTTAGTTCTCAATAGTGGGTGCAATATCATCTTTAAATTCACAGCCATCTCTGAATTCACTGAAATATGCTTTATTGTATATTTCCGTTGTTTACTACAATTAAAAAAAACTTTCTCAACAAACTTTCGATTTCATCACACAGGTATAATTGAACCATGTAACCGCTTGCTACATATAAATATGAATTACCCTAAACGATAAAATGTTACATTACGCAAATTGAATATAAAAAGGAATTGCTACGTAGATTTAGAATTTGGATGTGGGTATTACTTGGATTTTATTACAGAACGTACATGGAGATGGCAATGGCTAGGGTTGCTCATGCCAAAACAATAGCCAAACTTGAAGCTAACTCGCGCTACATTTGGTAGAGTGAGTTAGAAAAAGCCAGTGACCTTCTGATAAAGCTTGCTTGAGGAACATTGCTAATCTAACCCAGCTAATCTCTCGTGGTAGGATTACTTTTCCTGCGCTAGGCTGAGTAACTAAGGATGACGCCAAATAATGTACGTTCATAAACCTTTTGAACGGCACATTACAGTAGGTATACGTAAGAGGTAATATTATATTCCGCACAAACATTCGATATAGATATTTCAGTAAATGCACGTTTTAGGTCCCTGAACAAAAAAATAGCGTTTTATGAAAACTTCCGCGCTCGCGCGCGCGTGGTCTGTCCGTCCGTGTGCCTGACTGTGAACAACACAATTCAAAGACGAAACGTCGGTTAAATACCAGCATGACATTTAAGTCCAGCATCTTTCAAGGATCTCCCCAGCC
Organism: Deroplatys truncata; assembly: GCA_030765065.1. Taxonomy (NCBI): domain Eukaryota; kingdom Metazoa; phylum Arthropoda; class Insecta; order Mantodea; family Mantidae; genus Deroplatys; species Deroplatys truncata. The sequence continues at coordinate 233,035,641 of CM060975.1, forward strand.
CCATACTACCCCTTTACATATAAAATATTTTGTTAGTTTTGATTTCTCAAAAATGACTCTACGATTTTGATTAAATTGTCATGTTTAATATACCAACATGAGCAATAAAATGTATATTTTGAATTTTCTGTAGAAATAGTGTGAAATTCTTTTATTTGATCAAGTGTTAAACAATTTTGTACAACGTATATAATAAGGAAACCTTAACAGATAGACAAAAAATTACTGTAGGAAAAATGTAGAGCATATTAAAATGCAATAGTTTCTTAAATATGTATTTTTTTCGCAGCGTTGCTGTTTTCTAAACGTATCATGTAGGAAGTTTATATATCTCATAAGGGTCACCTAAAAGACATTCTAGAAATTTTTCGAGTCTTCCTTCCCCTCTTCTTTTCTTTGCTTTGCGAGAGCTTGTTACCACGTAGAAACATGTAAATGCTGTTTTACATGTTGAAAACTGCTTTCTTGGCTTGAAACACTCCTAGCTAAGAAAATGTCGTAACATTGTCAGGTAAGAGGAATAAGTGTTATATGAATAGCATAATACATATGTGAAGTTGTCATTGATAGATCTCATTAAAGCACACAATTTTTATCATATGTAGTTTTGCTTTCTCTACTCCATACCTAATAGGTAGAGAAGGTATTGTATTCTACCCAAAATTTGTTACCGAGTTACATATTTAGAGCCCCCCCTGAATAATTAATTTTAAGGGAAAGGTTCGTGTGTGTGTGTTTGTCTGTGAAAAGTATAACTCAAAAACAAACAGTTGGATAAACCCATACTTGGTACTTAAGCTCAGTATCTTCCAAAGATGCGACACGAAGATTTTCAAGAAAAGCCCCCACCCCAAACTACACTTTACATGAAACATTTTTCGAAATTTTCTATATTTCTCAAAAATGACCTTGACATTTTGATTAAAATACCATAAATTAAAGATATTTCAATCTTCTGGGAATAGCCTGTGAAGACCTATTCTTTCGAAAAGAATTTTGTGTAACTGGTAAACATCAGACGAAAACATACTACACAAAAAGCACAGATTTCTCTAAAACACATAATTTATTTTAAAAAAAACTTTTTGTGGCATCAGCCATTTCCTATATATCAGTTATTAATCCTTCCATTTGTTCAATACTTTATCATTTCCCTTTAAATCCCTTCGATTTCAGTTGTTACTCGCGATTGCATAGAAACGTATGGAATTTTAAGACCATCGTATATCGACCAGTTCTTAAACATTTGACTATCGCTTTACTCTTTGTATAATAACGAAATGTCCAATAAAACAACTTCTGCAAATGTTTATCTCAATTAAAATGAAGTAGAAGGAAAATAAACTTTCATAAGAATGATTTGTATACTCACTAATAAACGATAGAGGGAAGGAAAAGTTGTGTGAACATAATACATCAGATTGTTTCTTGTAATGTTAGCCGTTTTCGAAATATTTCATGTTGCAAGTTTAAAGATTCCTAATGATCATCCAAAATTGCATGCTAGGAAGATTGTTTTCTTGCCTTTCCTTTTTTTTTCTTTCTTTCCTTCCATTCCAAAAGTTTATTACCACGATAAAAAATTAATATGCTGTTTTTGCATGTTGAAATATTCTTCCTTAGTTTGAAACAACTTCTAGGTAAAAATATCGTGAGTAACTTATCGAGATTAGAGGAATAACTATTATATGGATATTATAATACATAATGAATATATTGTGTTAGCATTGATATACGAGAGTGACACTGAAGATTTTTAGAAAATCAACAAGTATTAGTTTTAAAATATTTAAATAATTTTATTGTTTTTAAAAATATTCCCCTTTAACATCAACACATATTTGCATTCGATGATATCATTCCAGTCCTTAAAACAATGATGCAACTCTTTGCGAGGCACTTCAGAAACCACGGTTTTATAAAATTCAATTGCTTCCATGAGAAAAAGTGATTCCACGTATTTTATCTGTAGCTTTTTGAAACAAAAAGAAATCACAAGGTAATAGGTCAAGGCTATATGGTGGAGGGACCATGGTGCTGACGTTTAGGGTATTCAGACACTAAGTTGCTAATTATGCTGTATGCGACGATGCGTTGTGTAAGCAGACATTTCTGTACCAATCGCTACATCGGTACGTCTATCTTCTAATACTATAGTAGCAATATAGCCCGTTTTAGGAAAAAAACTAACAACTATCTTCTTACAAGCACTGCGAATTAGATTGGACTTTTTCTGTTCGAAAGATCCATTGAACCGATTGACCTTTTTTTTCAGTATCATAACACTAAATCCAAGATTCATCACCAGTAACGAACGATATTTCACACCAGAGTTTTTCTGCACCAAATAATGCCTTGTTATTTTTGTTCGTGAGTCAATTTATGTGAAATCCATCGACAACAAAGTTTACTCACGTTTACCTGTTGATGTAAAATGTATTGGACATGACTCATACCAATGTCCAAAGTCGCCCGAATAAATTCATAAGATATCCGACGTTCCTCTTCAAGCATTGCTCGAACAGCGGCAATAACAGCAGCTCTTGGGTGTCCTTCAGGAAATTCATCATTAAGAAACAACTGATCGCTCTTTTGAATTCGCTGTACCAATTATGATTTATTGCCATAGTGGGGTTTCTTCGCCAAATGCATTTCTAAGCCGATATTCACATGGTTTAGGCGTTAATGACGATTTACAATGTAAAAAATCATATCCCGGAATGTTCTCTAGTCAAATTGATTTTTGGGTGTAATCAAAATCTTTAAATATGATAATTAACAAATATTAGAGAAATTCGAACTAATTACACAGCAATCAAGTGTCTGTCAAATATAAAGCAATTTCATTTGTTTCTTAGAAAAATGGCACTCTAAAAATTTTCAGCATCACCCACGTAAAAAGTAGTATGAATGCATCACGTTATAATTTTAGCAATACTCCTCTACGTATCATAAAAATCAATAGATAAAGTAAAAAAAATAAATGTTTTGTGGTTCACTGAGTCTTTCCCTCAAAAATAACCTTTACAAAATGTTCGCGCCTGTGTGTCTGTGTGTGTCCGTGGGACACGAAGGTTTCCGAGTGAATTTCCCCCTCTTCCAGCGCAATACCTTTTCATGAACAAGTTCTCGTTACGTTTTATTTTCTCAAATAATCTTAATTAAACTATTATATGAATGTTTAAGATATTTTCATGACTAATAAATAGGGACAGGATTTTAACAGAAATGCATATCACTTCGCTGCTGCCAGAAAGTAGTTGTCACTTGATATAAGAATTAACTACTCATACTAAATTTCCAAAAATTTAAACAAAATTTATATAATGCACATTTTGCTTGTTTTAGTAATAATCACAATACTTCAACAATTGGCAAACTAAGCAACATGTTTGCTTGTTATATATCATTCATTTTAGCTTTATATTTGATTTGAAAATGCGACACTGCTATTGAGTCAGTCCTGAAACTTAGCAACACTAATGGTAGCTCGTACGCAACGCAATCAATAGCTCACGTCACATCGGTGAATCCCCGCCTTATCTGTTCTAGCCGTTCCCTCGCGCTATGAAGATGGCTTGTCAAGTAATTCTGGGATTTTAATTCAAGTGTGATGGTTATACTTATACTTAATATTAAATTTAGTTTAAGTGTTATTGTTTAGCATCTCTTAAGATTTATAAAAATGTAACTTACTAATTTACACAAAGCAAAGCAGTTAATAGTTTTAAATATGCAATTATGAAAATATTTCTACATTTTCACAATTATGTTCCATTCAAACTTCATGTCATTCAATTCAGTCATATGGCGCTTGTAAATGGTAGCGGCCTTGTTTTTCTGTAATCGTCCAAATGTAAAAGTGAGCAACCTTAATTTGAATGCACGTCACAGCGTACATTCTAATTCTTCAATATTAAGGATGCATTCTAAATAGTTAAATCATTCCTACGGTTTCCATAATAGTTTTATTCACAAAGATTCTACAAAAAAATTTTGAATGTTTATTTTATGACAATATGTCTTAATGCTTTTTATATTTATGGAATATGTGATTATTAGGGCATATACTTCCTGACGCTAACAATAAAATATACACCTTGAATTTTCTTTGAACAACCTATGAAATAATCTTCATTTGAGTGAATTTTCTTCAATTTTTATTACTGGTAAACCTTAGGACATCGACAAAATCTTGCTACTCAAAATTGTAGACCTCACTGAAATATACAGTATACCAAATAACTTATGTAGCTTTAGCTGTTTTGTATATGTTCATTACTTACGTTTTCCTAGGTTGAACCGCCTTCTTATTCCCTAAAGCATCTTAAGGGTTCTATTTGAGTTTGTTTACCGTATTTTGTATGCAATGAAGTCTATAGTGTGTAATGTGAGACTATTTCTATTAGAAACGTATCAGATATAAAGTAACTTGAATAGGAAAGCTACTTCCTATGTAAATATAGGGGGACTACGTGAAGCTGTAATGGGTAATGGAAGTCTTGTTTTTGCGACTGGTTTACTTTTTAAAAGTTAAATCATTAAACGTGCTATTCGTTCGTCTTTCAAACTCTCGATCTGTGACGTAGCTTAGAAATCTCCGGGAAATACTGAATTAGATTTTCAAATTTCATGGCTATGCTTAGGGGTATGAATTATAGATAGTTCACTGGTGGGTGTTACAGAAGGCCAAATAGCTGTTGTTGCACTAGCAGCAATGGCCCAGAAGGAGGTCTGATTCCTTTTTAGAAAGGTGATTGTCCTTTAAGCTACTTTTCCAAGCGAGACGAAGCTCTAACTGAGATTATGAATGTTTATTATCCTAATTTTTCATAATTCTGACCTATGAAACCAATGTGTTGGTCCATCATTTCAATATAGGTCCTTAGATTGTTTATGTTACGAATGCATGCGAATTTCACTTTATGATTTTAAACCGAAATAGCTCAGCTTGCTACATATTCTGCTACCAAATTATTAGTGTTGTGTCACTGAAGAGCAATCGCTTGTAACTTATGTAGTGCAGAATTTACCAAAAAAAGGTAGAGTTACAGTAAATGAGGTTATTTTAGCAAAAGGAAATAGCAGCACAGTAGGGAGCCTCAGGCGAGGGGTGCTGTCTCTTGGGGAAGTTGGCAGGCCTGTGTCGCATCGAGAAGGGCAATTTGTTTTGGTGAAGAAGGGACCTCGCCCTACGCACTCACGTGACCAGAATCACTTTGCATCACGTCATCATGTAGCGTTGACATCTGAACGTCTCCTACATTTTGTACTCTTGAAACATACTTAATGATTTTCTGATGACAATGCGTGCAAACGATCACCCATTTCAATCGGCACGATACTAGAGTTTCTAAATAATGACGTCTTTTTAAAATATCTGATGTTTAATACTGATACGATTCTACCACTGATTACCAATTCTCAGATTCACCATATTTATGTACAGGGTGTCTCAATGAAACAAAGTATTTTGAACGTAAACAATACTTACTTTATCATTTTATTTCTAGAAAAGTATTTTTCAAATGACTTCACTTACACGAAGAAATTTTACGAGCCATATATACAAACTATGAAATAATTATGTAAGAGAATTTTTTCCATTATTTCAATTGGATATTTTAAATTCTAGCTGTAAAAGCATGTGTTTATAACTTAAGATTTGTTAAACCCGTTTTCTTAGGTAACCCTTTTCTCAAATTACTTGAAGCAGAGAGCTAGGAGGTTTTCTACATTCATTTTACCTTGAATTTCATTTAGCTAGAGGTATTTGAGAATTATATTTTGTCGCCTAAAGTTTTCAGACTGAATGATCAATTTCCACTTAACAAATAATTTTAGACAAATGTAGACGGTTTCGTCTAATCGGGTTAATTGTTTTTTAAGATGGGAAAATTATATATTAGAGATAACTCAAATAAAATTTGGCTTTATGACTTTATTTTATAAATGTCATAGTTCTTCAGCTACTTCATTTGTTGTCTTCTGGTTCTTAGTCTGTATTTTTTAAGTTTGAGACCGAAAAGAACAGCAAAATGTATACTAAAGGTCTTACCAAGTATTTAAATATTTAAGAAGAAAGTATTTGGTAATACACAGAACAGTAAACTGAATGTGCAAAAAAAGATCGTATTATGCTTTTCTCTCAGTAGGGTTTCCAAATTCAGGTAACCATCCTTTCGCTCCGTCCTGTCAATATCATTTCTCTATGTGATGCCCGAAAAAACAATTCAGTAATACCAAAAGGAACAAATGAACGATGTTATAATCGTTGTGAAATTAAGGGTGGTTCGGATACTGCTTCTATGAAAGTGTTTCACTTCGATGTATATAAATAAACCAATGCATTCTAAGAAAGGATGTGAAGAATTATTCGAATGTGTCGTTAAGCTGGACGACAGCTATGAGGGCTTTCATCAGCGACATAGAGACGAAGATTAAAGTTATTGCTGCCGTCGAACGACAATAAGGAAACCGAAATTAAGAAAACTGTAGCATAGCATGAAAATACAAGGTTTAAGTACATACATTAGAAGAACAGGAAAAAAAGTTCCTAACCTTCGTCTTTATTTCTACCTTTTTTATTTTCTAATATTATATATTTTTGCGCCAAAATTCAACGAAGCATTACCTTAACAGTACTCCTCTAGTTAGAACATGGATAACCTTGTAATGCTACCCTTCGGCATTTCGGTCATATTTTGGGGGAAGTAAAGCACTCTGTCTATCCAATAGCTGCTTATGCTTGAGTTATAGAGGAGGTCACGCTAGGGTGGGGTTTAATTTGTCAGTACAAACATAAACAGCTGCGTTCTATTCTGGGCCACTTTTTATGCACATCACTGTACTTCCATACGACTCACATAGTCAGAATCTGAAATAATGATAAAACTGCCTTTCATCGCAATGAGAAAATGTCAATTCTGATGTTTTACCACTTTTCAACCTCAGATTAGCTTATATTGCTCATTACGTATTTTATCATGATTCGGAATAGCATTTCTAATGCTCAACGAATTTATAAAAAAAAAGGTTTCAAGAAATAAACTTTGCCCAGAAAAAAATTGTTATTTTGTGTATTTCCTTTGAAACCCTATAACGGTTTGAATTAAATGTCATCCCTAAAGTTCTGTGAAACTATATATAAATGTTAAGTAATTGAGAAAGAACTGTTGAAAATGCGTAATTCATGTGCCAAATCAAGTTCAAAATGTTCGTTATTGTATGTTCAAATTCAGTGGTTACTTTATAATCAGCTGTATGCTGTTTCAGTTAAATGTGCGTAACATATTTGAGCATCGCCTAAATGAAGCGCTCTAGGTATGTGCATCGTGATTTATACTAGTTAATTGAATACGTATAGACTTGTATGTAGTTCCCCTTGGAATTTATTATTCTATTAAAAGTCATGTAAACATAACATATAAGATTTGTCTCACTGTTAAGCCTATTACTGCTGATTTCAAATTAGCTGTTATGCAGATTAACTATTTTACTTTAAATGAAAAAAAAACAAAATATCAAGTTGCTACATTGTCTACCCATTCTTCTACAAAACATTCTTAAGAAAGCTTATTCTTCTACGCCTTATGTTAATCGAGATAACCATTGACAGATTAAGTTTTATTCATATGTCCTTGTAGATACACAGGGATTAGGCTTAAAGAGCCATTCATTATGTGAAGTTGTTGTAATTCCTTTCCCTTTGCATGGCCACAAGACAGAAACGAATAGCAACTTAGCATTGAAAAAAGTTTAAAGTGTTTGATAGTTCAAATAAATAAGTGATATCTCGGAAATAGTTTATGATAGAAAATATTATTTGACATAAATTGCGCATTTTAAGGAGAGGTACCTTTTTGTGAAGTGAGTTAATGTCTACCGCGAATTATATTAAGATTATACAAAGTTATTTCAGAATGAAATGGACTTCACAGGATATTTGCATAAGATTTAAGATACAGGTTTTGTTTATGTTTTTAGATCTGTTAAAAATGCGGCATTTTAAACAAAATTGTTAAACAATCTTTGAGAAAATAAAAACAATGAAAACTATTCATGTAAACGGTAGTTTTGGGGTGAGAGAAATTTTCTTGTAAATCATGGGTCGCATACTTGGAATATTTTGAACTCAAATACTAATTTTGGTATTTATCCGGCGTTTCGTTATTGAGTTATGCTGTTCACAGATCCAGACACACACGGATATTTTTCTAAAAGTTTTTTGTTTGGATTCAAAGGTCTTCATAGTACGTATTTCCGGTGAAATCTTCACATGTAAATGTTTGTTACTAATTAGCTAGGTGACAGGGGAAGTGAGAATTGTATACCGTATAAAACATGTACATTTCATGCAGCAAGAAGCAAGTACTCGGCGATTCTTGCGAATTGTGTAGTGAATGTGTATCTAGGGAATCTGAGCACTGAATGCAGCTAATAAGCATATCCAGAGGACCGTAGCGTAAAAGTGGACGGGTGATTCACATATATAACACGCCGGAAGCTTCGTTTTAGTCCTCTCTGCAGCACTTCCGTTTATACAAGTGGGTCCAATTTCCTCTCCACGCCTTGAGAAGTTAAGTTGCCCATCCGCTTCCCGTTCCAATGGGAGAAGAAAAAACTTTGTTTCCACGTATAAAACACTTTGCAAGCTCCAAAATTGAATCTTTCTGGCAGGCTGACGGAGAGCCAAGAACCTGCAGTGCGAAAGAGGTGAGAAGTCAAGGTTAGGAAACGGTGGGAGACGCACAGGCAAATAAACAACCTGGAAAGTAAGAAAAGAAGCGAGTGTTCACGACATGCAGTAGCTGGAGCCATACTCTGCGTTTACGGTGAGAATAAAGCGTAAACGTAAATGAATCTGTCATTCCAGAAAGGGGATCAGTCAAGAGAATTACTAAAATGAGCTAAGAGTGCCATTAAGTTTTCGGGTTTTCCCTCGATCCAATTGAGTAGAAGGCGTCAATATTTAAAGCGAGTGTGTGTCGCTATATTAGTGTTTAGAATGCACCTTCGAAAAGAAAGAGGTAAAGTAGTGCCAACGGGAGTCAAGAAATTGTAGCTTGTAAACCTACATTTTCATGGCCGTACGTCTATCGCGGTTTGAGAATACCCTTACATTCGTTACTTCTGTTCAATTTATGAATATTGTTGGATACTCATAAATTAAATTTACACCGATAAATGCCTATTATTTTCATCGCCTCCACCATTTTAACTAGTGAGAAGAAAAATAAAATCATGAAATGGAGTAGCACACTTAAAATTGTTAAATATATTTAGTCTTTCATAGATTCGTGTTGTAATTTAGTTAGCAATCCTTAAATTCTAAGAGAGCAAGGTACATGGTTGTTATTAAATTTCGGATACCAGGGCTTCAGCTCTATTTTTAATACGAGGCGTGTGTTTAAAGTAAGTACTGTTTTAATATATTGCCGCTGCAGCACTGCAGTCGCGATTTTGAGCATGCGCGATCATTTCCTCTATTAATTAGGAAGCCAGAAGCAGCTGTGAGCGATCATCACTTTATGCTTTCCAAATGTTAGAGCGTTTCAAAACGTTCAAAACAATCGAACGACCCGCCGAGTGTGAATTCAGATCAGTGATTCGTTTTATGAATTTGAGAAATGTTACGCCAGCAAACAGTCATCGCCAATTGTGTGAGGTTTATAGGGAAAGAATAATGAGTGATGAAATGTGAGAAAGTGGGTTAAACAGTTTAACGAAGGTCGTGAAAATATGTACATTGAGTAATCTGATCGCATCATTTGGTTGGGAACAATTCAACCACCCTCCCTACAGTCCGGATTTGGCACTAAGCGATTTTCATCCATTTCTTCATCTGAAGAAATTCCTTGGTGGAAAACATTTCAACGATGATGATGATGTTGTGAAACAAAAAGTGCAGGCTTTCAGAAGGCTTTCGTCAGAGGCGGCATCATTCTTTGACGAAGGCATACAAAAGTTGGTTTCCCGTTACAAGTGCCTGAATAACGGCGGCGACTATATGGAGAAGTAATGTAAGGTGTAAGGTAATGAATGATAATGAAGCATTTGGGAAATAATGTTCTGTTACTTTTTTAAAATTGTCGATACTTACTTTAAAAACACGCTTCGTATATACGGCTCTATACTTAGACTTATAGGCTTCTTTAACGTAAATTAATGAGTTTAAAAAATAATGTTACTTCAGTCCTCATCATAAATTGTTTATAATTATTTCGTATAGGAAAATTGCGAATTTTCTTCTTCAAATAAAAATACCCTTATCGATAGGACCTTTCAATGTTGTAAGAGGTGTGATTCACAGATGGTTACTTTGCATGGTCACAAGACTGGCTACTGCCTTCCATTGCTGTTGTCTGTTAGGAAACAAAACCATACTTAGCACAGTATGCGGAATTGCAATTGAAAACGTAGCATGTTAAAAAGGAGGGGAGAATATGTAACTGTTGACTTTGAAATTTGTCGATCCCCCAAACCACGTGTTCGACTGTAAAACTGGACTTTATTCCAGAAAAAACAAATAAAAAATGTAAAGCGGCTAGAAACAATATTACCTTATTTGCGTATCTGAATTATTACCTATACCCGCCACCTCAATACATTTTGGGAAAGCTATTTCTCATCGTCACACGCTATCTCCCCCCACCCTTCACAACACTTAGCAGATACAGCGTCTCCTCTCGTCATCAAGAGCAAAGCAACAGTGTCAAGTGTGAAGCAATTCCTAATTTTATACAGAAATGTCCTAACGCAAACATTCGCGCCAATGCCCGTAACGTGTCTCTTGATTGGCAATTGCTTAGCGTGGTATGAAAGCTAAATTGTCCAATTTTTAGGAGTCAAACTTCACTTGACTCTTGGTGATTTTCTACTCTATCTCCATCTCTTAAGCTACTTGTACACGATCAAATTTTCGTCAAATTCAATACATTACAAGACTTTTCAAGAGTTGTAACAGCTTCACAACTTTTCTTGTCAAATTGCTTCCAATACTTTTAAAGTCTTGAAAGCAAATAAGAACGTGCTCTAAACGATCAAAGATTTGACAATGATTTGATGGCAGTAGCCAATGAAATGCGAGTACTTACAGTGCGTCACGAAATCTGCAACATGGCGGATGGCGAAAAGTAAACAAAAATGGCTACCGACCAAGGCATGTCGTATGCGAACTGATTTGGTTGTACATAAGCCAGTTTTGTGCGTATGTCTAGGACTCCGTGGGTTACCACAAGATGAAGCAGATGAAGGCATGCGAAAAAATAATTGCCAGGCAGATTTCCGAACTAAGTATACATTAATGCAATATTATATAGTGTGGTTAACCTATCAGTTGGTGTTATTTCCATTGTGTTCCATAATCGTAATGTGATTTCATTGGATATAATACGTGAAAGTGCTACATAATATTAGTAAAGAACAGTATTTCATTGCAAACTGTTATACCGTGACGCAAATAATAAATTGCTTTGTGCATGATAAATTGTTTATTTATGTGTTCTGAAGGGTTTAACTTTAAAAAAGGACAACTTGTAAATACACATTTATGACACTGTCAGGTCTTGTCCAATCTTGTTACATATTGAAAAATGTTTGACAAATTTTTTGTAAACTCTTGAATTGAAAAAAAAACAGTTTGATCGTGTACAAGGAGCCTTACACTCGACGAGTTTCTATCTCTCTTTCTATGTTTTAGATATTTATATCTATTGTACTTGCATCTTATTTTCCTTTACTTATATCTTCCGTTATGTATTCTCTGTTGAATTTATTAGTATATCTGTGCTTATTGATTGTTAATACCTGTGAATCTTTATTATTTACATGTCCATGTGTTATTGGTTATGGGTAGGTGTTCCCCTACAATAATTTCCTTATAATATTATCTTTAGATTACGATGTCCAGCAACATTTATGTATTTTAAAATCGAACTTTGTGTCAACTAGTTGAGAGCAGGTCGTATTTCATATACAAGGAGATTGGGCTGTTCTTATCATGGTCCTGTTAGTCAGCCCTACTTTTTTGGTTGGCCAAGCTGTATGGAGTTATGAGCATAATGCCCTCTTTGAGCGGATGCACAATCCGCTCTGGATTTAACACAAGAACAAACCAGGACTGAAATGTTATGGTTTACAAAATATTGAATTCTTCTCGGATCAATTGTGATTTCTCCTTTTTTGGAAATGATTTCTTACTCCAAAGTTTTAGTGATTGTTCTCTCAAGCTACTAATAAGGTCTTTTCTTGCTCTCCTTGTTTATGGATACAAACTGTTTTATTTATCATTTGTATATAAACTGTTCAATTGATGCAGTAATTTGTATCACAAATTAGTTAAATGTAAATAATGATTGTAATATGAATATGCATTTTTATGTGACATTGATTTGAGATGTTTATTGATTGTAATTATTGTTGGGAAGTAAGTTTATACTGCCTTACTGAAACTGACAATAATAGCGTCCAATAATGCAGCGAGGGGGTGAGCTGTTTATCATTATTGGAAACGAGGAAGTTACGTAATGTTGGCGCGTTTTTCCTTGAGAATCTTCTGGAACATTTCCCTAGAGCATATGTATTCATAATTTTCATTGGATATAAAAATAGACGCTAATGTTGGCGCGTTTTATTAGCCAATTGCAGTTCAGTTATAATCTTTAGGCATATCTGGGTGTAGGAGTATAAAAAGCCAAGTCAGAGGTAGATCGCACACAGTTCATCAAAATTCTTTGTACACTACACGTCGCATTCCCGTCAGTTCGTCGAAAGTATTTGTACGGCACACTTCGGATATCAATTTGCAGGTTACGCGTAACAGAGTTATGAAATCTCAAGTGTTATAAAGTTAATTATACAAAAAGTTGAAGTACGCGAATTAAGAATGATCAGTAAGAAGTTATTATAACAGTTTCAGTTTGGCGAGTGTCAAGATCAATATGTAAATGTGATAGTTAACGTGTTCGACAATAAAAGTGTAAAACAAATTTCTTCATCAGTGTTATCTTTGGATAAAACATTCCTTTCCGTTTACACAACCTGTATAAAGAGAAGTGCTCGACCCAAGAAAAGATAATAGCTAGCCGGAGGACAGTGAACAAAAATTAAAACAAATAACAGTCGCATTCTTTCAAACACTAATACTACCGCAAATTGCTAACACCAGATGGAGCTAACAAGCCTAACAAATGAATCACATCACAAGATGGCTTCAACGCGTGAAGTAAACACAGATACACAAACTTTATAATACCGTTACACAATCCATTGGCTCTGAAGTCTTCCTTGGCTTCTGTTTTATCCTGAGTAGTTGTCTTTAGCGATCCTTTTAAAATTTTCTTCTCCTTGTTTACAAAATTTGACTCTGTACTCCATTCTTTCTTCATAAAGAAGCGAAAAACATATAATGTGTCAACCAGATTGGATGTCAAGCATTGTAAAACTGATACAACAATTATAATAATGGATTCCATGGACTGAAACACTAAAGAGGAAGAAAGAGAATGAAACAGTAAAACGGAGTGATGCCGAAATGGAGATATTTTAAATCATCAGGAAATGCAGGGGCACTGAAATTGATTTCTTTGTGTGGCCCAGTGCCATTCCATTATGCTCTCGCAGCAACAAAAGTCCTTTTCGCTTAATAGATTGTTTGAATTTGTCGGAGAAAATGTGTTCAAATATTCAAAAGTGGCTTGCAAGGACTTCTCATTATTCACGCCAAGTTGAGTTTCCCTTTCGGTTCTGTAATATTGAACAGGTCGGCATGAAAGGACCATCTAGGCCTGTTTTCGTCCCGTTTTCTTAACCCGTAGTCCCCTGACAAATCTCCACCTTTTCAGAAGGAAAATTGAAAAGAGCTAGGTAAGTTAAATAAGGAAAAGATGGAAATACTACATGGCCAGAGAGAAAATACGGAGAGGAATGAAAAGAAAAATAAAGTAAACGCGATTTTCTCCGTAGAGGTTATAGTTCAAACAACATGCAAAGGAGAAACGAAAACCCAGGGTATTAGAGGTTTAAGGTTTTAAAGCGGTCCTGGCTCTCCCGACTACATATCAAGTAAAGTCTCCAGGGATTCGTGACCTACTTTTCTTGAATGGTCCTGTACAGAATAACCCAGATACAGACCTTATTTACTTCGTAACATGCACATGTAATTAATAATATGCAACCCTAACAGAAAAATAATCCACAACCTCAAAGGGACCTTCTGCATTAAACATCTGTTTCAAATTTGAGCATTCTTTACTCTCTTGCATTTCTTCTTATAATGCACCGGGCCTGAAGACTTTGTTTTCGGGTTTTATACTTATAATCAGGGTCCGGATTTTGATGACAAAGAATGGTTGAAATATGTCCTATAAAATTACTTTAAATTTAAAAAAAAGAAAAAATAAACCTAACTTCACTCACTTTACCCTCTATCGCTTATTGGTGGGAATACAAATTATTCTTATGAAAGTTTATTTTCCTATCCACTTAATTTTAATCAAGATAAACGTTTTCGGAAACGTATAACGTTTTACGTTACACATTTCGTTATAGATAAAAATAGTGATACTCAAATGTTTAGAAGTGGATGCTATTTTCTGGTCTTAAAATTCCATACTGATTCCATGTGATCGTGAGAAACAGCTGAAAATCAATAGGGTATGAAAAGAAATACTCAGGTTTGAACAATTCGAACAATTTAGCGGATATCGGAAATGGTTTATGTCACAAACATTTATTTTAAATAATTGTGTATTTTATAGATATCTACATGTTTTTGTCTAGTACGTTTTCGTCTATGGCTTAGCGTTTACCATTTGTGCAAGATTATATAAATTTCTTTCCGAATAAAGAGGACTTCAAAGCTATTCCCAGAAAATTCAGGAGTAAATTTTCTTTGTCATATAAATGTCTTTAATAATGGTATTTTAATTAAAATCGTTAGTCATTTTCAGAAAATACAAAAATTCTAAAAATGTTCCATGTGAAGGGTAGTTTGGGATGTGGAGATTTTCATTATGTTCATAATGTGTTTTTATGATAGCAGATCGTGACAAGACCATGTAGTAAAAACAACATTAAGTAAACTTTTAGTAAAACAAAAGATAACCTATGTAATTATTAATGTTTATACAGGTGTTTATAATATTTCATCAAGAGAAACGCAAGACATAAACATAATGTATATAAATTTATTTTTGAAATCATCGGAATGTATAACATTTGAATGTGGCATACATGACTTGTGGTAAAGCAAAGGACACTTAAACAAGTAGTAAATCAAAACAGAATTGATTGCAACATACTGTTAATACACCTGGCAGACATAATTGTGGATAGAAAGGACAATACTATTAACACAGGTAAAAGCAATGGGAAGACAGTATTTGCGTTACTACTCGTATATGTAAGTAATCAACAACGCTTGGAAGATGAGAGACCTTGTAGAACGCAATAGCTTAAAGACGCGAGTAGAGAAAAAACACGCTGAGAAGTATAGTATAAAAACGAGGTAAACAGTAAAACATCGCGTAAATAAGGTCGTTAATGCAGGATGAGTACCGAAGCATATAATTTAAGTAGTACAACTGTATAAAGTAACGTGTTAGTAAGAAAAGCATTGCACTCCGCATAGAACCATAGCTTCGTGGAAGGACATCTATAATGTCCAAAACCCAAGAAATATTTATTATTATTGTTATTATTATTATTATTATTATTATTACTAAAACTACATTTATTTCCGCTGTGGATGCTAGCTATATTTAATATATGACAGGAGTGCCATACACAAATGACGAAAAGGTTTTAAAGGGAGACTGAGGCAAAGAAATATCTTGTAAATTGCATTCATATGACCTTATATCTTCAGTGGCAGTCAGTTGCCTACAACCTACTGATCAAACTCGCCACATTTGCGGATGAAACATTAGTTTCACATGTTTTATTCTTCTGCCAAGGCATCGTATCTTAGAAAATATTTTTAGTTAATGTTAATATTCCAGCATTTGGATAATCATGAGAAACTTGCAAGCAATATACAGTATTTACAGAATATGGAGTATCGTCAGTAGGAGGTTAAAGATTTCGGAAATATGCATACGCTGATATTTCATTCCTGTTTCCGTGAATATAAGGATACGTTTGGTTTATTATCACAAATATTACAGTTCAAACACCCAAAAAGCAAATAAATGCAATTTAAATCATTGTGAAATAATTTTATGCAGTATGGATATAGGGCTAGATTAAAACAATTAAATCTTCACCCTAGACTTAATAGGCCAACAGCTAAACCCCGGGCAGGCCAGCCAATGCTAGTTATTTTATAAAGAAATAGTAGAAAGCACTATTCTCTACTAATCCGTGACAAAATTGCACAGTAAACTGGTAATTAGCGCTATTAAATTATACAAATTAACCCTTATGTCTTTTTATACCTTAAATTAATAGCTGCTTTATGTATTTACAAGGGTGTAGGGATTGCAAACAACAGTGAAATTGGAAGTCTTTCTGCAATTTCCCAGCAAGTCTTTCTCAGTTTCACAGGCTATTCTTGATGAGGTAGGTTGATAAAGATAGCACATTTTCCATAATTTTATAAAATGAACATACTCATCTCTGGGATAATAAGATTGAACAAACCTCCATATCTCTATATGTAATAAAGCTATAAGCAAAATGTTATTATAATTTTCGATTTTGTATGTACATAATGGGATACCATCATAGGATAAAAAATTGCAAGTTGAAATTTTGTACATGTATATGTGTGTATGCTTGTATGTGTGTGTATGTGTGCGTGTGTTTTATACTTTCATGTAAGAACGACCAAACCGCTTGTCACGAAGCATATGTTTGCTTCCACTTAGAAAATAGGGTTTTGTCTGTCACCTTCCCCAAAGGGCGGGGACTTAATGTGTCGAAAAATCTAAAATGTCTTGGTTATACTTCACTTTTTAAAAATGATAGTAACCAAAGTACATCAGTATAGTGTTTCTGATAAAATATGCTATATGTAACATTTTGATAGAATCAGTATTTAAGAATTTATACCACGAGAAGCAATAGAGCACCGATTGTATGCAAGCATAGGGAAATGGTTATTTTTTGCTTTTAAACCGTTTACTTGCATTTTGTTATCAAGGCAAAAATCAATTGAAAAATCAATTTTATTACCCATTTTCAAAACATCTTATTGTAAGGTGAAACTCTACATGAGGCAAGCTACGGTGTCTAGCTCAGACTTAGACGCGATTACTAAACCACATGTTAGTATAGCTTTAGTTAAGGGAAGTAACATGAACAAAGCTGACATCAGAAGAGTATTCTTTTTAAGTTCCCTTGGTTCCCAGTTTATCATTACTATGTTTTTATTGCTTCACATTACCGCAATTACACACACACACACACACACACACACACACACACACACACACACACACACACCCATGGCGGGACTCGAAACCGCGACCCTCAGCTTGGCGGAGCGCCGAAGCTACGCACTCCAGCGATCACGGCTACGAGGGCCGGCAGTATTAATCCAATTATTAAAACATATTTTATTTATTTATTTAATGCATACCTTGTAATTGTGGTTCACTACATATAGATTCATGGTTGTGAAGGGGGATGTAAATAACTCTGTCGTAGATCCACATTACTCGACACTGACCTACAAGCGGTGGCCGTCTGCTACATACAATAGACGCGGCCACAACGGTATAATCTAACACGTGGTTTCTCTCTGCATGCTGATTTGCTCAGAGGAGAACCACGTAAGTACAGCTCAGAGCTTAACGATATCTATTTCTATTACTTCACTCTCAGTGCTAACAACAGAACTAATATAACCATCCTTAATAACAGCTGTATATTGACACCATGATATTAAGTTAAACAGGAATAGGGAGAGAAAAGGAGGAATGGAGAAATGAAAGAGAAGCAGAGGGAGAAAAGGTCGGAGATGATGGGAAAGAGTGAGAGGGAAAAGGGATATACACTGAGAGATGCAGAGCGCAATAATGCAATCAGAGCTACTGGTTCTGCTAGTTTTGTTATAATGCTTACAAATCCTAAAATGTTTTACTTCGATATTGCTTTTACGATAAGAGTATCGGTTACCTCCAGTCTTAAACATTTTACATATTAAGACCCATACATTGCACAGGTTTTATGTAGTCAGCATGTTTCAGTCTATATTCGTCACATTCACATTCACATAACGATATCTGAATAGAACTGAAAAAATAAAGCTCAGGGACCAACAACAAATAGCACACAAATAAATAACAGAAGAAAAAATACAACATGTGCACATGCACAGGCTATTGTTTATAAATTAACTCCATACCCGCCCCGTTACCAACCCTCTCTCTCCTAGTCACCCTCTCTTCCTTAGATTGCGACTTGAGCTGAAACACCTTTTGTAAAAATATACGAATCACTTCCTTCTAATTAGCTTTAGCCCTGTCCTTATGTTAACAAACAAATCTGGCTGATACTTTCTCCACAGCTGCTCTGTCTTAGTATAATGTACCAGAATTTGAGCACCAGTTTCTTCCTCTCTATACCAAGGACAGACTCATGCTTTCTTCATTTATAACAAATGTTATCGCTCGCCTTGATCCAAGCCTAAGTCAAGCACCCTTATCCCCCCAAATACATTCTTCCATGCCCCATTAACAGAAACTGTTTAAAGTTAAAGATGACATGCTGAGTCTTTGTAAATCAATTAAGGGTAATTACCAGTTTGCAAATAAATGAATTCCATGCTTCTAAGGATTGCTATGGTTTATAAAACGAATCAAAGGTATTAAAAACCAAGAAAATGACCTATTATTCATAATTAAAAAACTAGCAGCGTGGTGTTGACAACATAAACTTCAAATAGCACCAAACAAATATCCACGTATTTGTTATTAAAATTAAAATTGATCAGAGACTCAGTAAATAAATAAATACCCATATATAGCTGTCAAAAGGAAGCTAAATTCCTTGGCATTCATCTGGATGAAAAATTGAATTTTAAAGGGCATGCTGATAATGTGTGCAATAAAGCTGAATTAACAAATATGATTTTAGCTGGAATAACACAGTCTAACATAATATATCCTTGAATACCATTATAACATACCTACCACAACTGCATATTTTCGTCAATTATAAACCACGGGCGGGGCTATGGGCAAGAAGGATGAAAACTGTATAAATTAAAAGACTTTTAAGAAGGACGTAGAGGAAAATGTTCAGATGTACAGGTGTCCTTAATTCAACCCAGTATGGCATTATAGTTGCAATAGGACATTTATCAATATTATAATATTAAATTAAGAGGAGCAGTTTTAAAAAAGGAAATTTAGACAAAGTAGAAAAAATAATAGGAAGAAGGTACTAAGTTTAAGATGAATTAAGAAACCTTGGGCAACTGATTGGCAAAACGAATGGAATGAAATAAGACACAAAGGAGAATGTGTGGTATGTTTTCAAATATTGAAGAAAGATTTAGTTTCAAACCCATAAAACCTACAAAAATATTAATACATTACCTAACTCGGTATGGCCCACACAAAACATATTCGCATAACATTAAAAAAAGTATTAAGTACGAGGGGCGTCCAATAAGTAAGTTTCCCTATTTTATAAAAAAAATTACACACAATTGATCATGTTGAATTAATTTTATTTATATCGTACAATCCTTCTGTTACTTTTTTACATAGTCAACTTGTTTTTCCAAGCATTTTTGGAGACGTGACACAAGTTTTTCCAAGCCAGTGTTGTGCCAGGTTCCGGTCCTGTGCTCGCAACCAGCTCTTCACTAATTTGATTCATTATCGGTGCTTACCTTTGAGTTGCAGGAACATGTGAAAATCACTTGGGGCAGACACCGGTGAATACGAAGGATACGAGAAAATTTCCAAGTTGAATCCTGACCCAGGCGGAGTTCAGAAGATTCAACTGGGAAGTTTTCTCGATCCTCCATATTTACCAGATCTTTTCCCAAGTGATTTTCTCATGTTCCCCTGACTCAAAGGTCATCATGGAGGTAAGCACTTTAACACCGTGACGAAGATCAACCATAAGTGAACAGCTGGTTACGAGCACAGGACCCGACTTCTGGTGCACTTCTGATTCATCTTCGTTACCGTGTTAAAGTGCTTACCTCCAAGATGACCTTTGAGTCAGGGAACATGTGAAAATCACTTGGGAAAAGATCTGGTGAATATGGAGGATGCGAGAAAACTTCCCATTTGAATCTTCTGAGCTCCGCCTGGGTCAAGATTCAACTTGGAAGTTTTCTCGTATCCTCCGTATGCACCGGAGCTTGCCCTAAGTGATGTTTACATGTTCCTCCAACTCAAAGGTAAACACTTTTAACATCGATGATAAAGTCAAATCGGTGAAGAGCTGGTTACGAGCACAGGACCCGACCTGGTACAACACTGGCTTGGAAAATTTTGTGTTTGGAAAAACATGTTGACTATGTAGAAAAGTAACAGAAGGGTTGTACAATATGAATAAAAATAATTTACCATGATCAATTGTGTGTAATGTCTTTTTTTTATAAAATAGGGAAACTAGCTTATTGGACGACCCTCGTAATACATGTAACACCTCAAATAACGGAAACACCGGAGCATGTTCTTTCCGAATGCCCAAAATATTATAAATAAGTGGAAGATGAAAGGTACCAAATTGGATTTATTATAAGAAACGACACTTAATGGAAATATTTAGGCAAATTATCAAATAAAATTAGTAAGCTGTCACATGAATAAATGGTGATAAGAGAAGAACCAATAGAAAATACCAATAGGATGCAAATAGTACTAGAAGATGGGAAAGATTACACCTATAGCTAGTAGAGACAGTAGAAGAAGAATTGCAAGGTACATATTACTTTTTTAGTTAGTTAATTAGTTTAAGATTTAATCTGTATAATATGAGTGAAAACAACTATTTACGAAGAAGTAAATAAATAATGAATTTGGAATATTGGTCCTGGCTTAGTTATCCAAATGCCAGAATGATATATTACAGATCTGTTTTATTTTATTATTCTTATTTTATAGGCGGCGCCGTGGCCGAGTGGTTAGACCGCACGCCTCCCACCGAGGCGGTCCGCGTTCAATCCCAGGGATTGCATGTGGGATTTGTGGTGGACGAAGCGGCGTCTGGGCGGGTTTTCTCCGGGTTCTCCGGTTTCCCCCGCCATTCATTCCACCAACTGCTCCATCATCACCTTTCCTTTCATCCATTTCACCAACATTTCGTTTCATCTACTTCCTTCATCCCATACCAGGCATTGGGCTGATCACCCATCCTGGATGCTCTGTCTTATCCATGAGTGTCTGCTCCTCGACGGGCCTCTGACCCCAGGCACCCGCTTGTAAGTCCTGGGGGTGTAAGTCCTACATAAGAGGAGGGTAAACAGATAATGAATGAATTCTTATTTTATGCCATAAACTGGGGTTATTGTTAACTGGTTGTGTTAATACAATAATGGGGATCGCTGCCTCGGAAAGTGATTGATCTGAGGTGCCTATTGAGGTTGGTGAAGGGCAAAGTGAAGTGAAAGAGTAGAAACCTTTCCATCAGGCACTGGAGGTGATATTGGTCCCTAGTATTTTCAAGGTAGAATTTTGAAGAGGCGCTGATGTGGTCCTCTTTATGGGATTGCTTGCCTGAGCAAAACATAAATATCCCGAATGCTAAAACAAGAAATCTCATACTTGGCTGTACAACTGACTTTGCAAATAAAGTCGCCATATGGAAGTACAGCAAGATTAGGAGATCTGATAAAGAATCTGTACAGAGGATCTGAAGAAATTATCAAAAATAGCTTTATCTCCCTTTTTAATAGATGCAACATGGCAAATATGGATGAGAGAAATTGAAATATTTCAGGCTCTTGGCTAAATTAAATAATAATTACCTAAAAGAAACACTCGAGAGAAATAATTGCTTATTTATAAAACGTTACGCACTGAACAACGGAGGAAAGCACAAGAGAGAAATGTTTTATAAATAGCTATTAGAATGTATCAATAAAACAAAGGGTAATTGATTGAGGAGGCATGAATGCCAGAGTAGGAAACACTCAAACTTCTGATCTTATTAGTACAAACCGGGAAGAAACTTTTAAGTATCTGATGACAAATCCATTTAAAATGTCCAAATTTATATCAATTTGATAGCAGTCAAATAAACTTATCGCCTCATCCGTCTAGAAATGCATATCAATTCCCGTCCTTATTTTCACGAACTCCCGCCTTTTGCGATGTTTTAGATGCTGAAATATGAAATAAATGGCGTAACTCTGTAAAACAGTTGACTGAGAGTGAAATGGGATTATAAATTCAAATAATGAAGCTATGAATAGCGATAGGATTTTATCCATCCCCTATGATTGCGTCAAACGTGTTCTACTTTCCGTTCTAATCTCTCTACCCACGCCTTGTCAAAAGCATGACGTCATCTGCGTAGGCCGGCAATGCACAAGGGTATTTCACAGACGAATTGGAAAATCCATGTCATTGTAATCTGTCCCCGCAATGCGCATTGAACAGAATGAAAATGGTACAGTCGATTGTTTCGGATGTGTTCAGCATATAGAAACGTGTCTTACAATAAGATAGAGACTGTCTCCACAGAGTACACTGGTGAGAAGACTGTGGCCTGCTATCGGGATGTCCTGGGTTCAAATCTCATCTACTATCCATGTGCATTTTCCCCTAGTTTTTACCAGTAGTCAGGTAAATACTGACTGTATGACTCTATGACTCAAAGTTCCAGTCATAGAATTAAACTAGATGGTGCAAGAAGGCGTGTACAGAAGTAACACCATCTATCTACAAGCTACTCATGCAGATGATACAGGGAGATGAATTGAGGCAGTATTTACAGCACTTAAATGATTTCAGTCTAATTATATAATATAAAAAATAACAGCCCGCCTTATTTGTGTATAACATAATATATAAAATGTATGTATTATGTTTATATTATTATGTTTAATAATGTTATGTGAATGTATTAGGTAATTTAATAATGTAGGAGCTGTGAAAATAGAGGCCAAAAGTTGCTAACAATGAGGTAACAATGAAGTAACCTTGAGGCAATAATGAATTGGAAAGTTTAATAATACTGCTAGTAATTCTTGAAACCATAATATAATTTTTAAAACAGTTTATAAATAGCCAATCAACAACCAGAAAAGCTGAAAGTTCAATAAAAGTATTCTATTGGAGTAGGATTACCCAATCAGAGACTTGAAATAGTGAAATTTACAAATTTAAGCGGTAAACGCCAGTCGCTAGAAGGCAACGTACCCGAGCCGTTTATTCGCTCGGTACATAATCAGTGCGAGACGAAAATTCATTACGGCGAGAATATTATAAAGTATATGTGTTAAAAAGTGCAAGTAATTAATAAATAATCTCACAGCTCTCTATATAAGCGAAGTGCTATTTAATCGTGTGTAGGATTAATAAAAGAGTGAAGTAAAAATTATAATTTGTGTAAGCCTTCATTCTTTAGCCGCATCACCCCCTGCTAAGAGATACATGTTTCTACAAATTAATACTGACGCAGCCGAGGCAAACATAAATATATATAATATTTAAAGAAACTTTAACATACAAAGTTTATTCCTAAACGTTGGGGCGAAGGCCACCGGAAGTTTTCTACCATACGTGGGGCAGTTACTTCATCAAGTTTGACTCCCCAACAGTGGAACTGCAATACAACTCCTCCTTCAAATTGGCACCCAAACCCAGCAATACAAACAACTTCAGAATGGACAACTAAGGCCATTTCTCCGTCATTGCGTTGGCTATATATAAAGCCACGATCCTACAAATTTACATCCGGTTAAATCGATTTCAGTAAACTTGATGAAACAAGAAAGCAAATGGGGAACTGCGGTCGCTGTCAGCAAGTTAAAGTCACGTTGAATAAAAGCAAAGTCTATTTCAATTTACGTTGCCGTAGTCGTATTCACCGACAAATAATATCAGATAAACACTATTGCAACGGCGAAAAACTAAACCGCAATGGCTACAATGACCGAAAGCGCAGTTCTATGCTCAAGCTTAAGGAGTATTGCTAGAACTTACAAATTAAAACATAAAGGGTTTTCACTTTCTAATTTGGTATATTTTGTTTTATATTTTATATTATGAATTTTTTACCCTAATATTATACAATATATTGAGATGAAGACACGATGGCTCGCTTTATAAAATGGTGTTCCATATGTAGGGAAAGGAATGCTATGCTGTAGTAATCCCTTTAATATGAGTCCATTTACACATTTAAAACTCCTGTAATATTAACATAAATATGGCCACACAAAAGTATTAATAGCAATATGCCCCAGCTATCTAATTTTGTCGCTCACTCGCATAATTACACAAAAACAAGGCATTCACCTTGGTCAAGCACCATACCGCCGAACTGAATTACCTGAAGTTTCAAATGAAGGACGATTGTGAATCTACAGGAATATTTTCGGAATTGAGCTTTTAAAATTATTTGAAATGCTTTCCTTTGTGTAAATCAGTAGGCTACATCTTTTATAACTCTTAATAGATACTAAACAATAAAATTAAAACTGAATTAAATATTGTGTATAAACATAACCACACCACTTGAATACAATTCCAAGAACTCCTTGACAAGCCACCTTTATACCGTGAGGGAACGGCTACAACCAGATAAGTCAGGGATTCGCCCATGTGATGAGTTATTCATTGCTTTACGTGTGAGCTACCATCAGTGTTGCCAAGTTTCCAGACAAACTCAACGGAACATATTTTTGGCAATATCGCATTTGTAAACCGAATATGAAGCTAAAACGAATACAATAAACACAGTTTATAAAATATGCATGTAAAACAAGAACATTCGTAGCATAATTTGCAAACTGATTAAATATTAAAGTTATTAACAAAACAGGTAAAGTGGCATTATATACCACAGGAAATATTCTTAAAATTGTTGGAAATTTAGTAATTAATTTGCGTATAAAGTGAGCATATGTTCTGATATCAGAGAAGAAATATGCGTTTGTACTAAAATTCTATCCCTATTCATATGCTCCTTTAGATGAATTAGCGGCAATTGGGGAACTGATCACTGCGTAATCATTGTTAAGAATGACTTAAAATGAACATGGACGTTTTTATTTTTGGAAAACCAGGAACAACGTAAAACAACTGAATGGAGATGTTATGTTAGGCTAAATGTTCAAGCTTTTGTGAAGCTGCATTATACTTATTGCGGGGGGGGGCGGGGATAGGCCGTCAGATCACTAGGGCACTCCGCGACATGGCTACAGAGAGGGACAAAATTTCAGCATCATAGACTGGATTAAAATAACTATTCAGTGTGATTCCCACCAGTATCTGATCCTAATTAATGAGCGGACGGCGAAAAGGTTATAAGTGCCAAAAGTAGCATTTCCAGAGAGAGAGAGAGAGAGAGAGAGAGAGAGAGAGAGGGAAGAGAGTGAGAGAGAAAAGGAGATAAAAGTCTCCATAGAGTTCTGCAACACCATTTTAACTTATTAGTAGTTCCTCAAATTGAAACAATTATTGGAGTAGTAAGATATTTAATAACTTTCCATTTTTTGTTTTATTTTATGAAACGAGGTTCCTATAAAAATCATAATATATATCTGTAATCTCTGAAATAGCCATAAAGTCCTTTTTTGTGTCGTTACTTCTGTGACTAGAAAGCATACCTAGCAGTACATCTAGTGTTTAATTCGGCCCGATAAATCTACCTCCCAAATTTAAACCCCTTTTATCAATTTTCATGCACAATTCGGTAGTTATTACATTTTTCTGTTTGTTTCCATTAATAAGATGAGTAAAATCGAAACATTTGCTATCAATTGAAACTGGTATGCTCTGCATGGATTTAGCCGAGCGAGCTGTATTTTGAGCTTATCTACTATGCAGTTAGGTTTTTGGATTTCCAACATCATTGCGAAGGCATGAGGAATTATATCATTTCCCATTCACGTAATGGACACAACATTTTGGCAACTATACTCTTTTCCCCTTCCATCATGTGGTGCGGTAATCGAAACCTGTATGGATGAAACTTTCACTTCAGGATGTGCGAATTATTGTTCACTTCACCAAAACTACCCTTTACTCGGAAAAGTTTTCGCTATTGTTGGTTTTCTAAAAAATATATCTAACGATTTTGGTTAATAGATCGTATACTTAAGATATTTGTATCACAAAGAAAATGTATGTCTTGCATTTTCTGGTAATAGATTGAGAAATCCTCTTCATTCAGAAGGAATTTCGTATAATTCTGTATAACTGCTAAACCATAAGAGATGAACATAAACTTATCACACACAAAATATAAACCTCTTTAAAATACACAGTTTATTTTAAATCACTTTTTTTAAACCATCAGCCATTTTGGAGACATCCGTTGTTATTTGTTTGAATTTTTCCATACTTTTATTATTATTTTTCTCGTGGTCATGCAAAGAGCATGGAATTTCAAAGCCATCATACATCGATCCGCTATAACTATAATAAATATGATTATCACTTTAGCCTGTTCCAAGAGGAATACCTATCTGTACTATTCTTCTTGTTACTACAACGGTTTGTGTAGATGTATAATGAAAGTTTATGTGCGAAAGTTTCGGGTTGTCCTGTTCACACACAAACACTCTCTCTCTCTCTCTCTCTCACACACACACACACACACACACACACACACACGCGCGCGCGCGCGCGCGCGCGCGCGCGGAACTTTTTTAAAAATGCTTCCTTTTTATTCCTGTTTCCATTAAAATCTCAGCATCGAAGTTATGGGTGGAATGCAATACTTCCTGTCCAAATAGATAGAAATGTAGTAAGAGAATATGTGAGCATACTAAAAGTCACGTGAAGAAGAGCATATTATAAGACAATTTTGGTTTTTTGTGCGAGTAAACAGTTTCTACATAGGTATCAAATACTTCATTTATTGTATAATGGTATAACGATAAACCATTATATAAAGTTTTCTTAAAATTATTCGCTGCTTATCTATTGGAGCGATGATTATACTACGTATGCTAATTGCATTTAGACCAAATGTGCCCATCATTATTCTGATGACTCCTTTCCTCGTGTGTTTACAACAGGGTTGGCGAAACTATCCTTCTTCGATTGCGCCTTACTGCTGAGGTTCAGCCTGAGTACTGTTGCTGCGTGCCCACCCTCAATAGGGTGCTTCAACAGGTCTAGACTTGATGAACATAATATTTAAAAAATATTTAAAAAATATTTTAAACAATATATCCGTTCTAAATGTATAGGTATTCTTGTATGTGTAATTAGAATGTGTCTATAAATATCCCAGAGTTTCAGCAGAAATTCATGGAAGAAAGAGGTCGTTGCCTTTCTTAAACATGCGCTCGATGGCTATTTTTCCACTTCACCAAACTGGGATCACAGTAACGTTTGATCCTGCTTAATTTATAGGTTTCCTTATTTGAAGATAACATTTCAATTACAAATGAAATTAGATCTCTCTTATATGCGCAACAACTCCTTAACTAACTTTTGGGATAGATTATAGCCCCACTGTTGGGAGATATGTTTCTTGGATTGTTCGCCCCCACGTACGATACAAACTTTCCGGTGTCCTTCGCCCCACGTTCATTTTCCGGTGACCTTCGCCCCAACGTTTAAAAAATCAACTTTGTATTTTAATGTTTATTTAAATATTATATATGTATGCCTCGGCTGCATCAGTAGTAATTTGCAGAAATAAGTATCTCTTAGCAGGGGCAGTACGGCTAAAGAATGAAGGCTTACACAAATTATAATGGTATTTAACTTCCTTTTATTAATCTTTTACAGGATTAAATAACACTTCACTGATATATCCTACTGTAGGGATGTGAGATTATTGCTACTTGTATTATTTAACACGTAAACTTTATATTATTCACGCCGTAATGAATTTTTTGTCTCACACTGAATACGTATCCTACCGATCGGGTGCCCAATCTATAAGCGTCTGCCTGGGAACGCTGTCTTGTAGCGTATAGCGTCTACCGCCTAAATTTGTACAATTTGTCTACTTCAAGTTTCTGATTGGCTAAGCCTACTCCAATAGAATACTTTTATTCAACTTTTAGCTTTACTTGTTGATTGGCAATTTATAAACTGTTTTAAATATTACATTATTGTTCCAAGAATTATTAGTAACATTATTAAGCTTTCTAATTTATTGTTGGCTCAAGGTTATCTCATTGTTACCTCATTGTTAGCAACTTTGGGCTTCTGCTTTATAGTTCTGGTAGCTTGCTTCAATTCTCACATATGCTACATCGTTAAACTACGTAATACCTACATTCACATAACATTATTATACATGTACATAACAATAAAAACATAATACAATGACTGCCACATACATTTTATACATTATTACATACACATATTGCTTTAAGGCGGGCTGTTATTATATTTTACATTATACATATAATAAGACTGATATTATTTAAGTGTTAAATGTACTGCCTCAAATTACAAATGAAATTAGACCTCTCTTATATGCGCAACAACTCCTTAACTAACTGTTTTTATTAGTAGACAGACAGGCACATGTTGCGTTAGTAAAATTCATATTTTTTAATTAAATTTTACTTTTTCTACCGCTTCCTATAGAAAGTAGAAGACACGTGGTATTCTATCCAAAAAACAATATCGAGATTTCACGGAAATAAAAGAATTGGACTCCGTGAAATACAAATAATTTTATAAAAAAAATTGTGTGGGGTCTTTGAGCAGTATATCTCAAAATCCAAATATCAGATAAACCCCAACCCTTGAATATTTACATAAAATTCCCCACCTCAAACTACCCTTTACATGGAAAATGTTGCGTCATTCTGTTATATTCTCAAAAAACGACTCTAATGACTTTGAATAGAACTTAAATTTTTGACATACTGACAAGAGGAATAAAACTTAAACCCTGATTTTTAACAGCTTAGATATCCCTGTTATTTATAATGAATTCTATACAACTGCTAAGCAAACAGCATGTAGGGCTCATTAAAATATATAACATTTTTATTCTTCGCAGAGTTAGTTCTTTTGAAATGTGCCATATTGTGTTTCAAATGTAGGTGCATCATTTGACAGAAGGTTCTTGAAAGTTTACAATTCTTCTTTTTTGTATTTACTTGCAAACGGTCATTACTAAGAACCTGAAGGAATAATTTATACACTTAAACGTATTTTCAGAATGCTGTATGTAGCGAAGTACCAATTGCTTATTTTGAAATTATTTCTATGAAAAGCATTATCGTGAACAGCGTAACGTGGATGGAAGAATTAATGTTTAATTAACGTTATACTGCATGAAATGTATGCGAACTTGAAATGGGTAGAGAGAATTTATTCTTTTTCTTTAATTGAGACTAGTTCAGAAAGTGTATTTCAAGTCAAATCCGTTATGGAATTTTTCGTCAAACACAACACTTTCCATAGTCTAGCGGTAGGAAAGTAAGACACAAAAAGAAAAGGAAAGCGATAAGGAATGAAAAATCGAGGAAAAAAAATCTTGCAAAGTAAGAAAATCAGGCCGTTTGCATTCCAACTGTGACTTGCACTACCACAGCGCTTTCAACTATTTACTCATAGTTGGGTCATAATATGCGCATTAGTGCAGTATTAGCACTAATGATGTCAGCCAGGGGGTTGGAGTGCAGCTAATGCTATCAGCATTAATTGTCATATTCTGGGGTTAATTCAGAGACACAACGTTTGCTTGCAATTTATAGTTTGCAATTGTTTATATATTCATGCCCTCGTATCTACCTGAGGTGCGTTTCTGTTCGCAGCGTGCCCTGGGTTTAGAATGATAAACTTATTGGGGAACACTTACACTTATTTCGCTGTATTTACAACACTAACTCGGTTATAAATTTTAAGTTATAGAGGTGTTACGATAGCGAGAGATGAGGGTAAAAAGAATTGATGAATCAAGAAGATATTATAAATAAACTGTGGGTTTTAAACAGATCTACTTCTTTTGTGTAGTACGTTTTCGTCTATCGCCTAACGTTTACCAGTTATACAAGGTGATACAAAATTCCCTCCAAATGAAGAGGATTTCGCAGGCTATTCAAGAAAATTCAAGACATACATTTTATTTTGTCATGTAAATATCTTTAATATATGCTATTTTAATCAAAATCGTTAGAGCCATTTTTTAGAAAATAAAAATCTTCGAAAAATGTTCCATGTAAAGAGTATTGGGGTGGGAGGAGTTTCTTAAAAATCTTTCTGTCGCATCTTTGGAAGATTTTGAACCTAAATACCAAGTTTGTATTTATCTGACTTTTCGTTTTATAATTATGCTGTTCACAGACATACAGGCAGACAGATACACACACACACACACACACACACACACACACACACACACACGGACATGTTTCCAAAAATGTTTTATTTGGATTCAGAGAGCCTCAAAACATATATTTCCTTATATATATACATATATATATATATATACTTACAATACGTAGTAGAGAAAGTAAAAATTACTGTCTCTTTACCTCTCTTGCTTCTTCCCTCCTTCTCTCCTGTCTCACCCTTTCTCCCATTTACGTCTTTCTCCTTCTCCCACTCTCCCTCTTTCTTTCCCGCGCTCTTTCTACCTCTCTATCTTTCCGCTCACTCCCATTTTTTTATTCTCCCTCCCCATTCGTCCATCTTTCTCTCTTTCTCTCTCTGCGGAATATACCGTAGAATATTTTGTAAATCCGTAATAAAACTGTTTTTTTCTGAGATCCTTAGATAAGAATTAAAACCCAGACAAAAGGTTTAATAGTGCAATAACTTGTAACTCTTACTGGTGCTTGCTATGCAATAGGAACTATATGTTTTTCATGGTAAACGGAACGGTAACGGAAAACGGTATAGCTTTTAATATTCATCCCATCCAAATATTGTTAGAAAAATTTTGCTTATAAATTTGCATTGTGCAATAATAAATAGCATATTTTAATATTTAAATTTTATGCCCCACTATATAAGCCCCTTTCTAAAAAATTAAATTGCGATATAGAATATTTTTTAGAACATCTTATATGTCAAGTTTCATAATTATTTGGCTAAGTGTTGCTTGTAGAGGCACACACTCGCACACACACATAATTTTAAAAAGGTTCTTTGTGATTTCAATGTAACCTATTAAATACTTTAGTATTCATTATTCACCAGAAATTTAAAAATACGGAAATACTGAAAGGTTTATGCTTGCATTAGTTTTGAGAGAACATAGTTTAGAATGTAATTAATAAAATGTTTTAAAATGGTAGAACTAATTACAACAAGTACAAACATCTTTTAAATTTAGAACTTATTCATAGCAGATCTCAAAATAACCTCAGTAATCGTAGAACAATTTTTGGCCAGGAAAAACTGACCTACTTACTTATTTAGCTACTGCATAACAACTATCCAATATGAGATAAAAAAAGAGTCGACATTTACATTCTGTTACTATTAGTCATTAAAATGATAGTTTTAATTTTAGGAGTTATGTATCTTGGTCTAATTTTTATTATCAAGATGATGTGTTATATTAAACGAGTTGACATTTAAGTTTTATTCTGTTGCTGCAATATGGTGAATGCGTACATATTCGTATAGTGTTCTTAGAGCGCAGTTACTCTATAAAATAAATCAAATAATTGTAAATATTGTGTGTCATTGCATACATCTTCCATTGTTTATCTAAATAATCAATAGTAAAAGTAAAAAATACGTGAAGCACTCACCGATTTTCTCTAGCAATGAGAAGCTCCTAAGAATATATATATATTCTTAGGAGTGATTTTGAATTAAGCAAGAAATACTAAGGTACAGCACGGATTCAAATGTTCATTTATGGTAATAAGCTCTTGTAATGGAAAAAATACAGAAATATAAACATTAAAACAAGGAAGAAGAAGAAGAAGAAAAATAGAATCGCAAACCTTCAAGCTCCGTTGGATCACCCGCTCACATATGGGAAACTTGTTAATGTGATGAATGATGATGATGATAATGATGAGCTAATTCATGAACTATTAGAAACGTCTAATACTAGGAACATTTCGTGTAACGTAAATTGAGTATTTTAATGAGCTCTACATTTTTCTGCAATACGTTTTTGTCTTTTGCTTATAGTTTCACTATTTATACGAAATTATATCAATTCAATCACATAAAGCGGACTTCATAGGCTAATCGCTGAAAATTCAAGTAATACATTTTATTTGTAAGGCAAATATCTTTGGTATTTTAATGAGAATGGTTAAATCATTGTTAAGAAAATTAAACGTCTTTCTATTTAAAGCATAGTTTAAGGTGGGGGAATTCTGTTGAAAATCTTAGTGTCATAATCTTGGAAGACAGTGAATTTAAAAGCCAAATTTTGTATTCATTTGACTATTCGTTTTTGGGTTAATCTGTTCATACACGCGCACAAGCACACACTATGTGGGTGTAGACCTTTTCTTTACGATACTTCCTCTATCCTGCTATAGGCAATAGTAGAGAAAGTAATACGAAGAAATTATATTTAAACACAAATTATTAGCAGAATGTTCCATTATATAAAACACATACACAATTATTATTTCTTACTTTTAATATGTGGTCTATGTCACTGCAGTCAGTATAAAGTTTAAGCAGGTGTGTGATTCTCAGTATAATAGAAGGTGGCTCTTCTCCAAACATCGTTGACCCACCTTGTGCTTAGGTTTTCGTGGGCATTTTCAAGTCCCATGACGTAGTCGCACGATCCCATTACTTGTGATAAAGGCTTATTACACATCCTGCCGTTTCCATTACAGCACCCTTGCTATGGCAACAGCTATGTCTTTCATTTGGGTCTTCCTTCTAATAGTGTTGTTCCCTAAACTCGCTTCTTGAGTCAACGACAGTCTTTCCTTCACATGTTACTGTGTCTTCTTTTATGCTTGTACACTTTTAAGGTAGTGCATCTGTAAAAGTTCTAAAAATCTCCAATTCTTAATCTATCACCTGAAGTTATGCCCTAACCAGGGGAATGCGAGGAAGTGTTAGGTTCACAATTTGGACAATTAACTTATTAACTTTATGAACGTAATTTGTAAATTTATTAAGATTATTCTTGCAGTGTAGCATATAATATTTCTGATTCATACAGCAATTTTAGGTTTTTAGGAACACTATAAACATCAAATAATTATACACCCTACTTCGTTAGATCGGACGAAAATCCTAGGGCTTGCATTCCCATTAGGAACAACATAATCCACAACTTTATCCATATTTATAATAATTCATAAATTCTCCACTTCTGATAACATAACAGTTGCAACAATATCCAGTCTCCCCTTATACCAGCTTCCACGTTCTACTACCTACTCGAACAGGACTTACATCCATCGAATCATTTCTAACTTCCATTAA
This sequence comes from Deroplatys truncata, assembly GCA_030765065.1. NCBI lineage: Eukaryota > Metazoa > Arthropoda > Insecta > Mantodea > Mantidae > Deroplatys > Deroplatys truncata. Next base: position 233,069,123 of record CM060975.1, read on the forward strand.
ACCTATGAATTTCATTTAGGGTGTGGATGCTAATAGTACACACTGCATGTGGCACAATCCGGTTACCGATGCCAGGTGAAGAATACTGACAGAATATCTGTCAGAAAACAACTGGATTACCGTAAACGAAAAGGATGGCCCCATCTTCTCGGTGCCCTGGATGACAGTTGGATAGACATTGCTGTCTCAACACCCATCTTAGCATACAAGATTCAGAACTAATACGTCAGTAAAGAAGAAACAAATCAGATCAACCTTAAAATGTACGGTATAATACAGCTGCGCTCCTCTACCAACAAGAAATCAATTCCAACAGAAAGTTCTATAGTCGAGTAGGTAAATGGGACCTATTTGTTCTGAAAATCCAAGAAGGGAACGACAACTGGATGGACTTAATAAACAAATCAAACACAAATGAACACTTGGAGAACCCATTAATAGTATATGGCAAGAATTGGATGAAATAAACACTGGCTGTTTCCCGGCTTCCATGCCAATAATAAATTTGTACCCTGGTGGTAATTGAGCTAAACATGCCCAGAAAACAGGTTAACGCAGCAAAACGAAGATTAAAGAGATGATAAAGCGTATAATAAAAGACATCTATAAGACAAAACTTAAGACGCTTACTAATAAATATAAGACAGAACACCAAAAGCTAAACAAGAATCATAGAAACATTTTGGACAGAAAACACCAAGGGCTCGCCATGGAAAGTATTCAAAGCCTGCAAACGGGCTTCGCAAGTAGGTCAGTCCACTCAACCTTAATCTTCCAAGATGGATCCGCAATCTTGTCAGCAGAAGACACCGCTATAGCTCTTCTAGATAAATTCTTTCCAGACGATCTAGTACCACAAGATAATGAGAACCATAACGTCATCAGAACCCAAGTACTAGCAATTTTACTATACTAGCTGCGCCATTTACTGAGCCAGAACCAGAATTCATAATTCATGAAGTAGCAGAAACAATACTTAATCTTAATGACCGAAATGCCCAGGATCCGACGGTATTGACGCTGTCAGTGTTAAAAGAATGCACTGGATGATGCTACTTAAAAAATGCCTAAGCCTTGGCTGTTTTCCTAAGGCATGGAAAAACGCCAGTATAATACAGTGTAATAGATATCCCCTAAGCGGACAAGAGCAAACACGGTCAACTAACAGGCTATCGCAGCATTAGCCTGTTATCAATTCCAGGTAAATGCTTTGAAAAAATAACCATGGATAGACTCAATTACGCTTGGAATTTAATGAGTTGATGCCACATCAACAGTATGGATGTTGCCTCCTTGCTTTATATTCAACTGGAGCCTTCGATAATGTCGCTTCCCGGAATTCTAGACGCGCGGAACTGCTCTCCTAACGCTTACTGCATTATCAAGGATTTTCTCCAATATCGCACCGCCGAATACAGCCTAGGAAATGTTTTCATATCTAAACGGGTTACCAAAAGCTGTCTCCAGGGTTCGGTCGCCGGAACCACGTTGTAAAATATCACCATCACCATCATCATCGATGGTTTAATTGAAGTAATTCCCAAAGTACTTGATCTGCATATTACAATCAGCACATAGTTATAACCTTATCTTTTGCCTTACCTTTATGGCTAAGATTCATAATTTTCTGATGACCTAATGGTCATTCTCAATCGTTCATCTCACTCAAGTGTACTCTCCAAACTACAGAATATAATGAAAATAGTCGAGGACTTGTCCAAAGCACAAACATTAAAAATAGCAAAAGATAAAACAGCACCGATGTCAAAGTATGTTTGAAAAAGAGAAGAGTATAACATTTATCCCACAGTAAATATCTGGGGCTTAAATGTGGTCTCAAAAATGAAATATTTAGGATTAGTTTTGGACAGCAAAATGGACTGGTTCCCTCACATGCAATACTTAGACCAGGCACAACAACATCTCCGTAACAACCTAATCCGCTGCTTCATAGCAACTAGGGGTATCTTCTTCCATTAACCCCTAACAACATATAACCACGTCATTCTCTCAGCTGTCAGTTATGCTGCAGAGAACTGGGGCCTCTTATTATCTAAGAGAACCAGTCTGAAATTAAAGCAGATAAGAAATCCTTCTTAATTTCTATCACCAAAGCCTACAAAATAGTACCCAATGAAGCCATTCAAGTGTTGGCAGGAGTAATGCCATTTGATCAAGTAATATATCTATATAAGGACATAAAGGCTGTAAGAAAAGGCCTACCTACCAACGCAGTAATCTCTGAACTCAGAAACATTGAGCTCCCAACTAGATACAGTGGAATTCATCCGAAAGACAGTCATATAAAAGTAAATCAAACAGGTAGAATTGCCCAAGCCGTCTAAAACTGTTCACAGACAGATCAAAAACAAAAAACCGCATCAGTGCTGGAGTAGTCAATGAAGAAAATTCAAAGGAAGTCTACACCTCAGTGCGTAGACTAAAAATTATTTCTTAGTATTCCAAGCTGGATTCTGGGTATCAATATGACAGTAAAATGGCTTTAATACCAACGCAAATCAAATAAGTCGTATACTATTCATGTAGATTCCAAGCCGTATTATAATCTGTTCAAACAAAAGATCGACTCATCCAACTGAAACCCTCATCATAAAGAACGTCATAACCCTCAAGAAGAAAATCCATCTCACACTTTACTGGGTCAGTGGACATACAGGAGTCCGAGGAAATGAAGAAGCTGACCATCTGGCAAAGAAAGCAGCAAGCTGCAGAACCACTGTTGACTATAAGCTCCATTCCTATGTCTCCAACAAAGGAACTGCTGCTAAACCACTACATAAATATTTAGAACGCAACATATGTCAACTTAGAAGCAGCATAGGCTCTCATTGTCTCTAGGGCCCGTTCTTGACGATTCATGGTGATTTTCGTTATATTTCTAAAGGATAAACAAAGCAACATCATCCCAACGTAACTGCCCGAAATGCCGCCACAGACAGTTCGTCATCGATGATAGAATTCTCAATATTCTCAAGGAATCGGCCAAAGATTTTAACCTCACAACTTCTGCCTCTAGTGCTGAATAATCAAGTCAACACTGTCCGAGTTATGAACTTCACTACCAGCATCTTCCGCTCACTGCAAGAGTAGAAGTCTTTGATGTCAAATACTGTAACAAATATGTAAATATCCTGTAATATGTTCCCGGCAAAACACGGGTTGTAAATGTTTTTCTGCCAAATAAAAAAACAACAACCACATTTGAAGGTTTTAGCAGAACCACTGTAATATGTTCCCGGCAAAACACGGGTTGTAAATGTTTTTCTGCCAAATAAAAAAACAACAACCACATTTGAAGGTTTTAGCAGAACCATATTAATTTGTGCATAAAACATCAAACAACTACATAAGCCATTTAAATACGTACTGTGGATAATATTTGACAATTGGTCATATTTAAATTTATCTAAAAAGTCCAAACGTATGTTATCTATATCTACACTAATATAATAAATATCACTAATATATATGGGTGGGTCTGTATGTGTGGGCAGGGTAATCATCTCAGAAACCATTCAACTAATTTTGCTAATTATTTTAACACTGAAAAACACTGTTCTTCCGGACGGACTAAGGCTACAAAAGCTTATGAAGGCATTTAAACTTGTGGGGAGGGAGTTTATGATCATGTCATTCAATTTCAATCCAGTTTCATTGAATATCACTATTGAAAGATATTTTTGGGATATTATTGGTAGTCTTGTAAATTTTCAATGACTCCCAGATCGCTAAATGTCCGTATGATTTCACTGAATGTTGTTATCAAAGAGTATTTTTGGTGGATTCTGACAAAACTTTGTACACTTGCGTTTTAGAATTTGTTAAAAATAAACTACCCTGCTACTCTTATTTTTAATCACTAATTTCAACTCCTAACACACATCAACACCGCTCCATGAAACTTCGCACATGTACTGTAAGACCCAATGTAACTTATAACCTACCTGTTTCATCCATTTGAGCAAAATATTGTACAAGTATACTATAGGACCAGTGAAGAATCTTAAGTTACCTTACAACTACCAAAATCTACAAACCCTTATTTTGAATCATGTATCTATGTTGTTCAAAATTACTTTTTACTTCAGCTTCTTATAGAGAAAAATATATGTTTGGACAATCACAAGCATTTGGGTACTTGAACTGTAGGATTTGGTGGACGTTATACGCCACCCTAACAATTCAAACGACTGTGCCTTCTAATTTTTTCAACCTCTGATGTACAAATCTGCACCATTTGACCAAACTGCACAAAACTTTATATACTTCGCTTTAGGTAGGAATGAAAATCGAAGGCTACTCAGGACTAAAACGTCTGACTTACGGAATGTATCCGTACAATGCCGGGTCACAAGTATACAAGTGCTTAAAGTTTCAGACGAATTCCACGAAATTGCATCGTGGAAAGGAGTATTTTTAGTATTATCAAATTATGAAACTTATTTATTGAAGGAAAATGCTATTTAAAAGTTCAAAAATGAAACAAATTACTTAGGCAAAGCCCTTCAAATAGTGTCATATTGCAAAACCGAGAACTTGATATGAAACCACAACTATAAATAAATACTAACCATAACTAAAACTGAATAATAATAATGATGATGATAATAATAATAATAAATGCAGAATATAAAGTAATGACATTTTAATAAATTTTAACGACCACTTTTGATACAGCTTTTTTAACATACAAACAAAATTCTTTTTAACACCAATGGTCCTAAAGTTTTTGCAAGACCTAAAGTTTTATTTTCAATTTAACATACCAATTTAAATATATTTTGTGTAGGCAATTATTCATTTTAATTAGTGTACTATAAAAAGTTTGTAAATGTGTTATTAAATTGTTCAAATTTACTACCAAGAATAATGAAAAGCATTAAAATGCAAATAAACTACTGAATATTTTAAAAGATCTACAGAAATTTTAAAATTATCTTTATCTGAATCTCTAATGAAAATACTTTAATTAAAAACTGTACTTTGTAAAATATTTTGAATAGTGAAAAATTCCGAAAAATAGAGCTGAGAAACATGTACTAGTTGGAGCCTGAGAAATGACCGATGTTTAGACAACAATGGTATAGTATAAAAGCGCAGTGTATAAAGATAATAAATAGGCAGCATACCTAATCTGCATTTTGGCCATTTCACGGCATGTTGGAAGAAAAAAACCGTTTTACCTTTATGAGATGCATAGCTTTGAAGACCGGGGATATAACAGAGAAAAATAATAATTGAACCTCTAAATATGAAGAGTAACTTTTACGAACATTTACTTGCGAGTATGATTCCAATTTCCAACTTGCTACTGCACACGGTTATAGTTTGAAGGAACCATTGTTGGATACAAATAAACCCTAATAGAGGTTAACTGTAAAGCCCGGAAGTAAAAAATTCTTTACTAAATTGCTTTGAGGTATGGTAACCCGAATATTGGAGATCGGCTCGAATGTTTACCGGAATACTTGAGTTAGCTGAGAGTTTAATGCTCGTATGGGCATCTTTCAGTGGTAACTCGACCTGCAATTCGTAACTAAAACTGTTAAATTGGGAATTACTATTAATAATTGGATATTAGGTATTAGTTGCTTTGTGATAGGTGCAGATGCGTTGTCCGAGTTAGGCAACTTAGATACTTTATTACCGAGCGAAATGGCTCAGCGGCAACGCGTTCGGGAAGTCCCGGTGGCCGCCCACTTTGACCATGAGATTTTTCGTGGTTTTCCTCTGGTCGCTTAGGCGAATGCTGGGGTGGTGCATTCTACCACGATTTCTCTTTTCCCTCATTTCCCGTCATTACATCTTTTTCCCTTTCATCTTTCAGACACTGTCTTCGGTTCCGTATACGTCCGAAGGTAGCCAGTTGCTTTGGAAAGACTTCGCCCCGCCAACGACAGGACTTGTTGCAAGGTTCACTTCGTCACCCTCTGGCGGTACTCCGCATCTACTGATCGACTGCGACCTGAAAATGATACGGACTTCCGTGGGTCTCTGCAATCCCGTCTACCTGCAGACTTGCGATCTCCTGTGGCTCCTTCGCTTCATCCCTGCCCTCCCCGGGGAGTGTAGCTACACTAGACCAAGTTGGTCGCAGTGGCGAGGTATGTCTGTCCGATAGATACCTCATACCTCGTAGATACTTTATTAGGTGACATCTGAAGAAAGAATGCAATACGGCAAACGATGATGTGTTGATCAGCAGGCAAGACCCAGGATCCTGCAATGCACAATGAGTCTGTTCGATATACCGATGTCAATTGGTAAACCCGATATCCTTCCCCTTCTTCAACGGTTACTAGCCTCTTTGTAGGACTTACATCCTTACTGACTTACAGGCTAATATCCTGAGTCAGTAGCCTGTCGAAGAGCAAGCAAACTTCGGATCACAACATATCCAGGATGGGTGATCAGCCCAATGCCTGGTACGCGGTGAAGAAGAAGGATTTGAAATGTAGTGATGAAAGGGATGATAGGAAAATTCGCGGATCAAATTATCCAACCCAGCATTCGCCTAATAACCGAGGAAAACCGCACAAACACCTTGATCAGGTTTATCGGCTCCGGCGGTTTGAACCCGAGACCCCCGAGTATGAGTCGCATAGGCTACTGCGGCGCCACCGAGAGAGGTGGCGCCAGGGTATTCATAAATATTTCTTAATTAATTTTTAATTCAATGGTTTGAAAATATATGATAGTAACAACTATCTATTACAACTTGTATCATTAACCGAAGTTCAATACCTTCTCCTGTAAAACAGCGAAAGGTAGCTAGATAGTTTTACAAGTTTATTGGCGATAGAGAGAGATAGAGAGAGAGAGAGGGGGGGGGGGAAACAGGAAAATTGGGGGAGAGCTCATTGAAACCACTGTAGCGATATTATTGTAATAGATAAAACCAAATTTACGTATATAGGTGTGAAAAAAAGGAAACCACCATTATGGTATATGCATTATACCAGACGGAAAGGAAATAGAAGCAATTCTTTTAGGAGATCATTCTGTCACAAACTACAATACCATTTTATCTGCAATAGCTTATTTCATCAGAAAAAATTAAGTTTCCCAATTTTGTTTATTGTAATTCGCATATGAAAGGATTCAGGCAAGTCTTATTGAGTATATGACAGACAGAAAGTGCGAGTAAACTACATTTCTATTATCTTCACTTTTCTCTTTAAGCACCTTCACATTTACGTTGAAGTTACCACGAAGTTACTACGCCGCAATGTGAATAACTGACCACACACAGCTACACCTCTTGCTCCTCGCTACCACGCGTTTCTATGTTTGGTGTAAACATCGTTACCAACATTTTGGGTGGCTTTTATTTAATTTTATTGTACGTTTAAATGCTAATTTTGTTTATTAAAATTTATTAAATAAAATAATTACTGTGTTTGATTACATTTATTTAAGTTGTTAAAACTATACTTAATTTTTATTCCTATTTAATAAATAGATACTTCGATAAGCAGTTATCTAAAAGCTATGAAATATTGTACTTTTTTATTAAATGTATAAGTAAAGATTTAAGTTAAAACATTTACTTTGCTTTATTTTTTCATCCAAGATTAAAAAGGTGTGTTATGGCTGTAGTTGTTTCCGTGAAGTATTACGCATTTTGCTGAAAATGCACCAGAAATAGGTATATCTTGGTTATTAAACCGTTTAACAACGTTGATATCGTTCTTGTAATGGAGTAACTAATTCACAACGTCATCGGACACAGCGCGTAGTTGACTCTACCGTGGACCACATCTTACACGTCAAGGACGATTTTTCCACTTACAAGGTAAAGTGCGCCGTTGCCAAGTGTGTCTAAATTTCAAAGCGTTTTTATACAAATCTATGAAAGAACAAAATTGTGCATTTAGGTTTCCGATTCACTTGTTGGGATCTAACTCTGGTTTAAAGGATGACATCTAAAATCTATCGATTCTATATAGCCAGCTTCGGAAATAAGCGTAGATGGCTTTAGAATGATAGGGTGTATATAGGGAATTACGGCACCGTTTGTTGTTAACATTGGCATTATGTAATCTGGAGAGTAAGCAGCCTGCATGTTTACATTGATGAAAATATTCATGCGCTAAGTTAATTTAATGTCATATGAATTTCTTGGTAATAGTCGTGTCCAGAAACGCACCTCTTAGATGAAAATATGCATGTTATATTGAGCACCGCTAACTGAGCAGGCGCGTGAACAACTTCAGCGGCATGACATCTCAGAGACAAGGGACGTATCTCTGCAGCAGTGATTTCAAAGTAACGGCAACGGTAACAGGTGCAGGGGTAATGAATGACACAGGAAACATTTAGTCCCTCTGCCGGAGAGTCATACTACTACGTACAAGCACTGTTAAATTAAGAGCTCAACTGAAAGTTGTTCACACTACCTACGTGTACAATCGCGTTTATGTCAAAAATCTACAAACGTTTAAACCAAGTACATGAATGCAGGCCGCTATATCCGTTCCTAGAAACACATTCAGGAGTTTCATCTTTCCTAGAGCTTAGAGGTTTACGAGATGCGTATTAGTACCATCCAACCCAAAATACGTGTAATTGTGCCTTTTCTACCCTGCATTTCTTATTTCAGATTACTTATTAACGCTTTCTATACAAATATGCTTGCAAGTATTTCGGTCTTTTTTATTATGCTTTCATAAATTTACTTACTTAATTAAATGTCATAACATACAGATTTTTTAAAAGTTCGAAAACCATAATATAGAAGACAAAAAAATGGGACACTTATATAAATTTAGTTTTAGGGAATTTTTAGAAAGGGGTTACGTAAATCCAACTTAACGCCTTCAAAGTGGTTAAATGGCCTAAGGTAAAATCACTAGAGATTTAAATTAGAAACAATTTTTAAAAATATACTACGAGTACACTGACCAAGAAGCACACACATTGCTCCTCAAAATAATGATCTATTGAACACTGGAGACCAAACTTTTCTCTCGATTCTCTTGTCAAGTGCACATGAAATAAGATCTAGGGAACAAAAAATTCCATACCCTTAGGAAAGAATATTTTTCGTGCACTAATAACATTTTTGAAAAAACCTAACCGCGCGTTTCTTTGCAGAGAAGCTATTTTCTTTGAAGTCTGAAGTAATTTACGGTGAAGAGAGAGCCGCTAGGGATGTATATTGTGTTTATACAGAGAGGACGGGATGAATATGATAGCTATACCATTATCTAATACAGGAAATAAAGCCTCATTTACACTTCAAAGACCCATTTTTCTACCTCGCTGCTTCCTTGTTATAATATGTAAAGGGCAAAAGCTTTTTGCGTTATTCAAATTTTTTTATGCAGAAATACCACCGTCGCATATTTTGGAACGTGCTGGCTATTGTTTTACATTCAAGGTGGTTGGCTTTAAGCGGAGAAAATTGAAAAAATAGTTGACAAACATAACCGCTAGTAGCTGGGAAATATTATGGAACAATTGAAAACTATAAGTGGATTTTTTTATGAATTTGGCATTGAATATACCTAGGTATTATAATCATTATAAAGGAGAGATAAAAAGCAAGAGCGCATTCTCCTAAATCCAATAAATATTATAAAATTCATTTCCTGTACTCCACTCTCTCCCTACGGCATGGACAAGACAGATGTTGAATCCCCGTATTCAATCACAAATATTAGTGGCCCCATGTATACTTTTCCTTCTCTTTATTCTAAGTTCTACATCCTTTGTGTAACATGGTTCCTTTAACTTCTCTACCACTTACCAATGACAAGCAGAGAAAGTATTGTATTCCATTCAAAAATTCTGTATGATATGGTATTGGAAATAGATGTAATGAATACTTCGGGGTCCCTGTGCGCCAATTTTGCGGCATGGGATTTGCAGGAATGGTCCTGGGTACGATGATAGCTCAGGGATTTACATGGATCTTGGATCTGGGTTAGTGGTTAATACGACTGTTTCATTTTCCTGCTCGTTTATTTCCCGTCACCGTTTTAAAATTTGACTCCTGATGTTACCTCGCCACACCACACGCATTTGTTTATTGCTGTGCTTCATACTATCGCCCCTATCCGCCGACACATTGTTTAAGAACCACCTCCAAGGAACTACCACGAAGAAGAAGTGTCTTTTATAAACTCTCCTATTTCTTTATTTCAAAATTCCCATCTCTCCATTTCACTATCACCTGGTTTCTCCTTCTTTCTTATTGGATACCTGAGGGTTTTGAGAATATTGACCCTTTTCGACACATGTGATTTTCAGGCGACCTAACGGTACATTAACAAAGCGTATTCTCTTCTCACTGGTTTAGAATAAGGGAAAACCACCCCATTTCCGGCCGCTGATGGCAGTATCTGTTCAGCCCATATTCACCTGCAGATGTAATATGCACTTCCCAGTCTTATTTAATAATACTATTCCTACTGTTATTAATATTTATATTACCTATGGTTATAATTTTATATTTAGCTACTCAGAACGTACTGCTTCAATACAAAAACACATTTTAAAATGGTCAGCGCGAGCTCGCGGGTGTGTGTTTCTGGACAGCATAACTGAAAAGCAAAAAGTAGGATAAATAAAAAACCTGGGATTAAACTTTATGCTCCTCCGAGGATCTAACACAAAGATTTTAATAAAACCCCACTAGCCAAATTATGTTAAGATGGAAAGTTTTTATTTAATTTTTATCTTCTCCAAAATGGCTCTTAAGGATTTTGATTCAAAGATCAAAGTTTAACAAGTTTATATGACCAATAAAATGTATTATAACTAATATAATTTTCCGGGCTGTTATACCGTGGTCTGCTGAAGAAAGATTCCCCAGACGTTTCGTCCACAACTGCGGTGGACATCTTCAGTGGCGCGGACGAAGTCTTCTCGGTGAAAGTATCGCAGCGTCTGATGCGTTGGCCGTTGGTGCCGCTCTCTTTATAGTGTGGGCGCTCTCTGCTGATTGGCCCGCTGGTATGAGGGGGCTGGCGCCGGCTGTGTTGTTGCTCTCTTCTGATTGGCTCGCATTGTTTTTCGGTTTTGTATGACCTTTCTTGTTTTTGATGACTAGATGCCAGTTACTGTTGAGTTTCAATGCTTCTTCTTTCCTATTGAAATTATTGGGATGTTTATAAATCTCTATTGCTTCGCGTTGTAGCCTGGTATGGTAATGCTTTATGGAGGAAAGAATGTTGGTGTCCTGAAATCTAATAATGTGTTCGCCCTCGGCTTCAATGGCATGTTCGGCGACTGCCGATTTTTCTGTATGGCCCAGGCGGCAGTTTCTTTTGTGTTCGCTAAGTCTGGTTTTAGCGCTCCGCTGTGTGGTACCAATGTACACTGAACCACAGGAACAAGGAATACGGTAAACACCGGCCGATGACAGGGGATCTCGGGGGTCTTTGGAAGAGCGCAGTAGGCTGTTTAATTGTCTTGTAGGTTTGAATACTGTTTTGACGTTATGACGTTGAAGTATATGTTCAATACGGTCAGTGACATTTCTGAAATATGGCAGAAAGACAGTGGACTTGCTTTTGGGTTGGTTCTGAATAACCGGTCGGGGATTGGCCGGACGGCAGGCTCTTCTAACCTCTTGGACTGAGTAACCATTTGATTGTAGAGCTGTTTCTAGGTGTCGGATTTCTTGTGGAAGTAAGTGTGGTTCACAAATACGGGAAGCACGGTTTGCGAGTGTCTTAATCATAGCACGTTTTTGTCTAGGATGGTGGTTGGAGTTCTTGTTAAGGTAACGGTCTGTGTGTGTGGGTTTGCGGTAGACAGTATGACCCAGCGTGCCGTCAGCCTTCCTGCTAACGAGTACATCTAGAAAGGCTAGTTGGCCATCCTTTTCTTGTTCCATTGTGAACTGTATACGCTGATTGATGCTATTTAGATGTGACAAAAAATCTTGAAGAGCTTGTTCACCATGGGGCCAGATGACGAAGGTGTCATCCACATAGCGGAACCAGGCTGTTGGTTTGAGTGGAGCTGAGTTTAGTGCCTTTGACTCAAATGCCTCCATGAAGAAATTGGCCACAACAGGGCTAAGGGGGCTGCCCATGGCAACACCGTCTATTTGCTCGTAGAATGACAGGTTCCACTGGAAATAAGTCGTAGTCAGGACATGGTGAAAAAGTGTAATGATATCATCAGAGAAGATGGGTTGTAACAACTTCAGAGTTTCTTGTACTGGAACCATGGTGAATAGAGACACAACGTCAAAACTAATTAGTAAATCCTTAGGTAGCAATTTGAGGTTGCGGAGAATTTGAATGAAATGAGTAGAGTCTTTGATGAAAGAGTCGGACAAGCCGACATGGGGTTGTAGAAGACCGGTTAGGTATTTGGCTATGTCGTATGTGGGAGAACCAATACCACTAACAGTGGGCCTGAGCGGAACATCTGGTTTATGGATCTTAGGAAGCCCGGACTTGGTAAGGCGGCGTTTGTCTTCCTTCGAAAGCGAGGAGGTCTTGATCAAAAGATTGGTTTTCCGTAGAATACGGGCTGTCGGATCACGTTTAATCTTATGGTAGGTGGTTGGTTGCAGGAGTTCAGAGATTTTCTGTTGATAGTCTTGTTGGTTAAGAATAACTGTGGCATTACCCTTGTCCGCTGAGCAAACAATGATGTCTCGGTTGGAATTCAGCTTCTTTAATGCAGTTCTCTCTTGATTGGTTAGATTACTGGTAGGAGGTTTGGCCTTCTCGAGAACCCTGGCAGATTCCCGGCGAATTTCATCAGCTGCAAGCCTTGGCAGAACTCGTATTCCTGCTTCAATGTGAGAAATGATGTCTTCAACTGGTAACGTTGGAGTGACAACAGCGTAGTTACCTCCTTTAGCAAGGAGTGACGTTTCAGCAGGTGACAGCTGGTGATCAGATAAGTTCACTACCGTGCGGCAGTGGTTGAGAGTAGTCGGCGGTTTGATGGAGGCAGTAAGGCCATCAAACTTCTTCTTGTGACGAGTGGTCATGCTGTTGTGATTGTGTGTCATAGAGCTGTAGGTGATTCTGTCAGTGTTGTCCCAATCAAAACTGTGTAATGAGTTACTTACTTGAAGATGTAAGATGAGTAGTTGACTATTGTTGGCAGAGAGTTGTCGTCTGGTCTGATGGATGCGTTCTCGGAGCAAGGCCCGTTCAGAGCGGTTGTAAATGCGGTTGGCGGCAGCGGTAGTGAAATGTCGTTTCTGTCGTAGGAATTTAGGAATAATTCCCGAGTCTCGGCAGCGTAGAAGAAAGGCAAGTGAACACAGCAAAGAAGAGAGCGCCCACACTATAAAGAGAGCGGCACCAACGGCCAACGCATCAGACGCTGCGATACTTTCACCGAGAAGACTTCGTCCGCGCCACTGAAGATGTCCACCGCAGTTGTGGACGAAACGTCTGGGGAATCTTTCTTCAGCAGACCACGGCATAACAGCCCGGAAAATTATATTAGTTATAATTGTGACACCGGCCGTGAAAGCCTACGTTCTTACATGACTCGCCTCTACGGGGAGGAGGCATATCGTCTGATCCGTCGACTAGAAGTGCTACGCAAACAAAAATCTTCTTTGCTGTGTTCACTTGCCTTTCTTCTACGCTGCCGAGACTCGGGAATTATTCCTAAATTCCTACGACAGAAACGACATTTCACTACCGCTGCCGCCAACCGCATTTACAACCGCTCTGAACGGGCCTTGCTCCGAGAACGCATCCATCAGACCAGACGACAACTCTCTGCCAACAATAGTCAACTACTCATCTTACATCTTCAAGTAAGTAACTCATTACACAGTTTTGATTGGGACAACACTGACAGAATCACCTACAGCTCTATGACACACAATCACAACAGCATGACCACTCGTCACAAGAAGAAGTTTGATGGCCTTACTGCCTCCATCAAACCGCCGACTACTCTCAACCACTGCCGCACGGTAGTGAACTTATCTGATCACCAGCTGTCACCTGCTGAAACGTCACTCCTTGCTAAAGGAGGTAACTACGCTGTTGTCACTCCAACGTTACCAGTTGAAGACATCATTTCTCACATTGAAGCAGGAATACGAGTTCTGCCAAGGCTTGCAGCTGATGAAATTCGCCGGGAATCTGCCAGGGTTCTCGAGAAGGCCAAACCTCCTACCAGTAATCTAACCAATCAAGAGAGAACTGCATTAAAGAAGCTGAATTCCAACCGAGACATCATTGTTTGCTCAGCGGACAAGGGTAATGCCACAGTTATTCTTAACCAACAAGACTATCAACAGAAAATCTCTGAACTCCTGCAACCAACCACCTACCATAAGATTAAACGTGATCCGACAGCCCGTATTCTACGGAAAACCAATCTTTTGATCAAGACCTCCTCGCTTTCGAAGGAAGACAAACGCCGCCTTACCAAGTCCGGGCTTCCTAAGATCCATAAACCAGATGTTCCGCTCAGGCCCACTGTTAGTGGTATTGGTTCTCCCACATACGACATAGCCAAATACCTAACCGGTCTTCTACAACCCCATGTCGGCTTGTCCGACTCTTTCATCAAAGACTCTACTCATTTCATTCAAATTCTCCGCAACCTCAAATTGCTACCTAAGGATTTACTAATTAGTTTTGACGTTGTGTCTCTATTCACCATGGTTCCAGTACAAGAAACTCTGAAGTTGTTACAACCCATCTTCTCTGATGATATCATTACACTTTTTCACCATGTCCTGACTACGACTTATTTCCAGTGGAACCTGTCATTCTACGAGCAAATAGACGGTGTTGCCATGGGCAGCCCCCTTAGCCCTGTTGTGGCCAATTTCTTCATGGAGGCATTTGAGTCAAAGGCACTAAACTCAGCTCCACTCAAACCAACAGCCTGGTTCCGCTATGTGGATGACACCTTCGTCATCTGGCCCCATGGTGAACAAGCTCTTCAAGATTTTTTGTTACATCTAAATAGCATCAATCAGCGTATACAGTTCACAATGGAACAAGAAAAGGATGGCCAACTAGCCTTTCTAGATGTACTCGTTAGCAGGAAGGCTGACGGCACGCTGGGTCATACTGTCTACCGCAAACCCACACACACAGACCGTTACCTTAACAAGAACTCCAACCACCATCCTAGACAAAAACGTGCTATGATTAAGACACTCGCAAACCGTGCTTCCCGTATTTGTGAACCACACTTACTTCCACAAGAAATCCGACACCTAGAAACAGCTCTACAATCAAATGGTTACTCAGTCCAAGAGGTTAGAAGAGCCTGCCGTCCGGCCAATCCCCGACCGGTTATTCGGAACCAACCCAAAAGCAAGTCCACTGTCTTTCTGCCATATTTCAGAAATGTCACTGACCGTATTGAACATATACTTCAACGTCATAACGTCAAAACAGTATTCAAACCTACAAGACAATTAAACAGCCTACTGCGCTCTTCCAAAGACCCCCGAGATCCCCTGTCATCGGCCGGTGTTTACCGTGTTCCTTGTTCCTGTGGTTCAGTGTACATTGGTACCACACAGCGGAGCGCTAAAACCAGACTTAGCGAACACAAAAGAAACTGCCGCCTGGGCCATACAGAAAAATCGGCAGTCGCCGAACATGCCATTGAAGCCGAGGACGAACACATTATTAGATTTCAGGACACCAACATTCTTTCCTCCATAAAGCATTACCATACCCGGCTACAACGCGAAGCAATAGAGATTTATAAACATCCCAATAATTTCAATAGGAAAGAAGAAGCATTGAAACTCAACAGTAACTGGCATCTAGTCATCAAAAACAAGAAAGGTCATACAAAACCGAAAAACAATGCGAGTCAATCAGAAGAGAGCAACAACACAGCCGGCGCCAGCCCCCTCATACCAGCGGGCCAATCAGCAGAGAGCGCCCACACTATAAAGAGAGCGGCACCAACGGCCAACGCATCAGACGCTGCGATACTTTCACCGAGAAGACTTCGTCCGCGCCACTGAAGATGTCCACCGCAGTTGTGGACGAAACGTCTGGGGAATCTTTCTTCAGCAGACCACGGCATAACAGCTCGGAAAATTATATTAGTTATAATTGTGACACCGGCCGTGAAAGCCTACGTTCTTACAATAAAATGTATATCTTGAATTTTCTGATAAAAACGTGCGAAGTTCTCTTCATTCCGAATGGATTTTGTGTATTTTTGTGTAACTGTAAGCCACAATAGTTGCTACAAAGACTTAGTGCACAAAAATATTATAGATCTCTTGAAATCACAGTTTACGTGATATAAATGTTTATAGAATTAATAATTTCTTTTAGCTTGAAAGTTCCAATATTTTATCACATTGTATTTTTTGAAGTGTTAAGTCAAGATTCTTTTGATTCTCAGGATGCCATACTAGCATCATGAAATTTCAAAACCAGCATATAGTGTCCAGTGTTTTTAAAGATTTGACTAACGCTTCATCCTCCCATATCCCCTTTGTAACAAAAACGAAATGTGTAATAAAACAATTTCTTTATATATCTCGGTTAGCCCGAAAAGATACTTTAAATTTTCTGAAAGTTTGCTAACGATAATGATGATGATAACGATGATGCGGAATGCCAACTCACTTGTCGATGGGAGTTGGAGTTTATCAATGAAAGAGACAGTGTTGTAACTCGTTTTAAATTTGTAACCATACTTTGACGATTGCGGTAATAGGGTGATTCTTATGAGTAGCGTGAGAATGATTGTGATAATGGAGTAATAGGCAGAAAGATTGTCAGAAGGGACTGGAGTACCCGGAGGAAACCTGCCAGAGACCACTTTGTCGCCACAAATCCCATCTGCGGCCGGTGGGATCGATGTCGGAGTCCTCGGTGAGAAGCAAACATCTAATCACTCCGCTACATTGACAAAGAAGTAAAATCTGGCTCTGCCTGCTCACCATGTTGTACGTAGCAAACAAAAGTTCCCTATTATTGCTGACGGGTATATAATTTGCATGTTTGTTAAAAAGCTAATAGAGTCTTATCCAATTCCACTTAAACTTTTCATGCTTATTCCGAAGCTTCAAACTGCTGCAATTGCAAGCTAAACACTCTGCACTGCGATGGCATCTATATTCATGCATTGAAAAGAGCAAAAGCTTCAAATACCACAAAAAGCCATTAATAATATTTACAATGTTTAGAAGCTTTATACCCGATCGTATAAAGTATACCAAATTATTAGAAATTAACAATATGTGGGATCGAATATTTGGGGTGAACTAATAAAATGGTTGCTTTTAAAATCTGAAGGAAACCGAGTTTCTGACAAAACTAACAAAATGATCAAATTCTAGACTATTAGCATAAACACAATTGAGAACAATACACATTGTAGCGGGAAATCGTTGGTCCTCTTGGTTGATGCCTTCTGCTGCAGTGTTCTGGTCTCCGGCTACCTCTGCTCAGCGGCTGATGATTTCTCCATTCATAATAAATTACCTATCTAACTAGTTTCACTGTTCTCAGGGTTTTCGTAGGTGAGGCAAATTAAAATACACTGCATTTCCCTTAAAATGTGGTTTACTATTAAATAAATACTTATGGGTGGCTAGATTTTTTCATCTGTAACAATTCTCACAACAACAACAATAATAATAGTAATAATAATAATTTAGAAGCCTAATCTAACTGCACACGCTTCCCACCCATATGCACACACGTGTATCGGTCGTCTACCAAGTATTATTGTGTGTCGATGAAATTGTATAAGAGAGTGAAAATCTGGACTTTCTTCCCCCTTTTATACCCAAATTTAGTGACACTCACCTTCGCGCCTTGCAACGTAACGGCATTCCTAATTGGGCCTCAGACCGCGTTACCTTATTGTGTATGAAAATATTCTGCTCCAAAACGTTTCGCACACGCGTCCCAGCGACGCGATCGGAAGCAGATTCAATATCTCTGCCTCTTTCCTTTCTGTATCTGTGTCTTTCTTTTTCTGGTAATTGCTTCAAGTTACTTGCTGATTAACTTGGTGAAAGGAGAAGGCTAGAATTAACTTTTTTCTGGAATTAGCTAGCTCGCCCGTCCCGTCCCTAAGTTACAATCTGCTTTGTACATTTCTTGGCTGCTAAATATTCTAACTACTTTCTTGCTGAATTAAATTATTATGTACAGTTCTTGTTTGATATTGATTTCTATGTCTATATGTATATGTACAGAGCGGTTCCTCAGCCATCTGGCCGGTAGTCGAGATGCGTTTTCCGCGCGCTATATTCAGTGTATCTGTTTTTAATCTCATTATTGATACTGATACCATATTATTACTGATTTTATGATGATTGTGACGATATATTGATTACCTATTGAATAAACATAATTAATCTTTATTTTATCAGTACTAACGTTTTACACAGTCGGTGTTGAAACTGGTGTCCTTCGGCAGATAAACATTCTTAGCACCTTCTGATGAAATTACCGTTCACACGCATAAGTTCTTGTTGCGTAGTTTTCCTAATTTCTGTTCTTATATTGTTTTTAATATCGTCTATGGTGCGAGGATTATTCCTATAGACTCTATATTTGAGCGTTCCCCACAGATAAAAGTCACACACAATAATATCCGGCGATCGAGCAGGCCATAACCCTTTAGTTTCTCTTCCGTTAGAACCCTTCGTTTTTTTACAACTTACAACATTAAATGATCCTGTTCCCTTCAATTTATTCACAAAGATACATATCTAACTGTTTCTCTACTCGGAACTGGAACACCCGGAAATTTATCGTGAAATTTCATACACACCTGTATACATGAGTCGGTTTTCACATACGTGTCATACATAAAAAGTCTTTGTTCAAGCGAAAATTTGAGTACCATTTCGGGATGAAATAATCCGATAATTCAATAGCACAAAAATACACACGCGTCTCGCGTCTATACACAAGAAGCAATAACAGCTGACTAAAGCCCGCTGCCACTGTCCGATAAGTGGAAAAGCCCGTGGCGTTGAGTTCATTCGAATGTGTCGCACAAGACTGCCGTGCAGTTTCCCGGCCAGAGTGCTGAGGGATCGCTGTATATTGTATATTCCCTTTCATGCATAATATGGTACTATATATATATATATATTGCTTTATTCCGTTTTAACAACTGTAATGCAGTGTTGAAACGCGCAATGAGTAGGCTTTTAAACGTTTATATTATATCTCCTTATACATTTTCTCTAAAGTTGGGAACAATGATTATTAATTTCTCTACATATGAGTAGTAGGCAGAGAAGTTATTGAATTCCATCCAAAAATCTAATACCAAGAATTTACCGCAAATACATGTTTTGAGGTCCCCTGAATCCAAATAAAGCTATTTTGGAAACTTAACCGTGCGTGTATGTCTGGACAGTATAATTCAAACATGAAAATTCGGATAAGTACCAAACTTGCTATTTAAGTTTAGTATCTTTCAGGGATGCGACACGAAGATTTTCAAGAAAATCGTCCCACCTCAACTACCCTTTACATGATACGTTTTTTTTCTCGAAAAAATGGCTGTAACAATTTTGGTTAAAATAACATATATTAAATATATTTACATGGCAAATGTGTTCATTGAATTTTCTGGGCATAGCCTTTGAAGCCTTCTTCATTCGAAAGGAATTCTGTATAACTAGTAAATGTTAAGCAATAGACGAAAACGTACTACACAAAAAATGTAAATCTGTTTAAAATACACAATTTATTTCTAATAAGTGTTTTTGTGGCATAAGCTATTTCTGAGACATCCGTTCGTTATTAATGCTGCGAATTGTTCAATACTGAGCCAGTCTGTTAAAGTCCTTTCAACATTCAGTTGTTTTTTGCCATTGCACTGAAACGGTATGAAATTTTAAGGCCAGCATATTGCTTCCAGTTCTTAAACATTTTATTATTGCTTTCCTTTGTATCTATAACAAAATCTATTTCTGCAAAGGTTTATTTGGATTAAAACATCGTAGGTACAAAAATTAACTTTAGTAAGCATAGTGTGTACACTCAACAATAAACGATGGAGGATAGCGAAAGTTATGTGAATGTATCATATCAGATTTCTGTTTCTAGTAATAGTTCCGACCGTTCCAGTTACAAAACAATACTGGATTGCAATAAACCCTCCAAAATAAAAGTCAAGTATGTCCACAGTACTTACACACTGTAAATGCTAGATGTCCTTGGTCCATCGTTACGTTACATGCCTGATTCGGTTTCTTTCCCATAAAGTCGTAATTCTTCGTTTTGGTATTGCAAGATGTGAGGCTGCTCGGCTTGTTGAATTATTTTATATTCTACACCTCATTATTCGGGTTATGGAGATGGATGCTGTGTTGATGATATAGGAATCCTGGCAGGTGGGATGTGAAACATTTGGGATTTATGTCGGATGTTTCACCGCTGTTGTCAGTCGGAGGCTCTGTTGCTAGTAGATTGTCAGGGAGTGAGTGGTTCCTGGATAAGTTCCAAACTACTGAAGTAAATATACTCGCCGGTAGTTTAACACGAACTTTATTCCCTAAGCTTATTCACGCTTGCCACTGTTTGTGTTATTTGCGCCACTATGTACGCCTTGTGTGGATCTAAATCTGAGAGTTCTTGTTCCATATTAAACAAAGTTGCTCAACCATCCCGTAATCGTTAAGTAAGCTCGCGCGTTTGAGTCCGGTCGTTCCCCTCATTGACTATGTTGGGCACGCGGACGGTACATGTACGTCCAGACTCTACCTGGTGTATATTAAGAGTATCCTCTCTTGGACATTCGGTTTTCTCCATGTTAGTAATTTCTTCCACTCCTACTTAATTTTTAGGATTTTACGCAGTCATGTGGCGTTTCCTCGGCTCTTAATTTGTTATTCATCATTTTATGCGCGTTCTTATGAAGGAGGGAAACTTCTCACGCCTTGTAACTAATTTATGTGAATACACGTGAGAATTTCTTCGACAATAAGCTACTCGCATATTTTCGATGTCAGTACATGTTCGGAACACAAGCACATCCGCATTGGAGGAAGTATTTTATGATACGGTCACAACTTTGACTACACCGCCTTTTGTATATAAGTAAAGGCTACTCACTCGGTCGACTCGGCTAAGTCGAGCCAGCGACTTTCTTTGCTCAAGGGAAAATATTTCATATAAGCTATCACTTGGATATAACATGTTACATATTTATTTCGTATTCAGTTGCTAATTATCAAATATGTATCCAAATTTTCTATCTGGTTGCCCATTGTATTATGGTGTGAATATAAGTTTTATGGACGGAAAGAACTATCTCAGATGACGCCTCCCCTTCTCTTCCTTTCACCGTACATGCGTGAATTCGTAATCTGATGTTAACAATACATCTAGATACTTATTATAATTACTGCTCACTTAGCTCATGTTAAATAAATTCATGTGGACCACCATCATCATTTTAATTGGAATGTGACGATTATTGAATCCTCTCATACCAGAAATTAAGCCAGCAATATGATCGCCACAATACATTACGAAGAAAGAGTGCCGCCACTGATTTTGACGTAAGGACTCCGCGTAGTGATATTGGATTTGAAGCCGGTTAACGTGCGCTGACTAGCGACACAAGACACATTCAGTTGTGTATAGCTCTCATTCAAAGATTTCCAGGAAATATTAAAAGCAAGAAGCACTGCAGCACTGTATACGTCTGGTAGAAGTATAGGATGGCTGTAAGACTCGTCAAATTGCCCTATATTCCATATTGAGAACGGACAACCTTTCCAGAACATAGAGAAGGTCAACCTGTTGGCTCTACATGGCACATCATCTAGACATCCGACACCGCAAATCATCCGGTAAAAACGTTCCATTTCACTTATTTATTTTGGTTCTCAGCTGTAATACTACTTCAGTTAACCGGTGTATAAAATGGCCAGTAATATTTATTGTGAATTAAATTAGTGGGCAGAAAAGTAAAACATGCTAAGGAATTTTTTGTCCAAATCTGAAACGTACGCTTTATATACTCGGCTATTAAAAGTGTGTACAGTCAAAGAGGAACTTGTAGACATTATAAGACACAGTGAGAAGTGAGTGAAGTTAGGGAATTTATAAGCTTTAATGTAATTATACAACAAACTATAGCATGCAAGAAAATTTAAATTTGAAATTATCATTTTATGTTGCAAAGTCTTAATGAAGTTTTAATAATGTTCAAAGCTATCTCTAATTATATATATTATATATATATATATTAAATTGTTAAAATTAAATGCGTCATGAGTTTCTTTTCAAAAGTCGAAACCCAGTCCTCTTGTACTAGTGAAAGCGATGGTGGTTCTAATAAATACAAGAGTCGTTTAAAAAGGGTTGCCGTTATATTGTAATATTGTCTTTCCACGATTAGTTGCTGAAACCCGTTGCAGGAATAAGGCCGCAACTCTGAAATACGTTTGGCTACTGGCGTCACAATCAGGAGTGCTTCGATGTGTGCTGACAGTAGATTTGGGGTAATTTTAATTTGTGTTTTATTAATATAGAACATAGTTGGTGACAAAGAGTAAAATGCCGCGCAAATGTTGTGTACCCGAGTGTAAAGTGAATTATCCTTTGGGACCGAAAGTAAGCGTGTTTAAGTTTCCGTTAGAGGAAAACTTAGGAATTAAATACAAGCTGTTAACCAGGATAATTTAATTCCTACAAAATTCACTGTTGTAAGCTTTTTATAAAATAGTTATATACCTAAGTACATTTCTAATGACTCTTTTTTGCTTTTATTGATATCGTGTAAATTGCATTTGGTAATCTTTAGAATGTTTGACATACGAAACCTACACGTACACACATATAGTATAAATTACATTGTTTCTCACTTTATTTATTAATAGTAATATTGTTTTTATATATATGTGAAAAGCTTTTTCGACCGCATAATATAGAATTGTATCATTATACGACAGTAAGACTGGAAGGCAATTTACAGTTCCACTAGATCGTCCACGCCTAAAAAATATAGTTTTATTCTTATCATTCTGCAGGTACTTTAATAAGTGTCATTCAGTAAAAGCACTGTTATTAAGTAATAAATGAGGAATCTATATGAAGTAATCATGCATATCTATTTCCCATCTCCATCACTATCTTACCAGGCCCGTTCACTATGTAATGCCCCATATTTTTTTAAAAAACAATTAATATACACATATAGACAAACGTCCTTCTAGGTGCTTCACATTTAATGTTTCTACTGCGCGCCTATGGAGTTTCGAACTCTTCCGGCAGATGACAGAGCCGTAGCACAGCGTCAAAGACTACTCCTGTCACAAGCAACGTGCTGTTATTGAATTCTTGTGTGCGAAAAAGGAAACCGTGGTGAACATCCATAAACACTTGTATGCTGTGTATGGTAATGGTGCAGTTGATAGGAGTACTTTGAGCGATGGGTAAAGAAAGTTAAAGCACCAGGAAATGCAAAAACAGAGCTCCATAATGAGCCACGCTCAGGACGTCCTGTCACAGCCATGCTTCAAACATGCTGAATCGCGCGGTTGTCATTATTCGTGTACACTGGCGAATCAGAACTCGACAATTGGCTCTACAGTTTTTGGTCAGCATTGGAAGTGCTGTGCAATGATCGAGATTCCCGGATATTCACAGACGTGCTCACGATGGGTTCCACGAATGCTCACAACAGACTACAAGATTCAAAGAAAGCCCATTTCATCTGAATCGTTGCAGCGTTTTGAGACCGACGGAGAGGCCTTTCTATTACGGATCATTACGGGGGACGAAAGCTGGGTGCACCACTTTGAGCCGGAAACAAAAAGGCAGTCCCTCGTGTGGCATCATCCTCATTTATCAAAAAGAAGAAATTCAAGGTAACTCCCTCTGCCGGAAAAATCATGATCACAGTCTTCTGGGGTTGTGATGGAGTTATTTTCGTAGATGTGATGCCAAGAGCGTCAATAATTAATTCAGAGTCACACGTGAAGACTCTGAATAAACTCAGGAATCATTTCCGGCGTGTTCGGTCTGACAAGAATCCAGCAGAAATCTTGCTCCAACACCACAATGCACGCCTACTCACAAGTTTTAGAACCCGGAAACATATGGCCAAATTGAGTTGGACATCATTGCCTCGCCCCATGTATAGTCCAGACCTGGCACCCTCGAACTACCATCTCTTTGGACCGCTTAAAGATTATCCATGGGAGACACACTTTGAAGATGACGAGAGTGAATTCATGCAGTGAAAACATGACTAAGCGTACAGGAGCAAAGCTTTTACCGGCAGGGAATACGTGTTCCTACACAACGTTGGCGTAAGGCCGTAAAACGTGATGGAGGCTACGTAGAAAAATAGGACATGGACAAGAAATGTTGATTTATATTATCACCAAATTCTGACTTTAAGAATAAATATGTTCTGAGAAAAAAAACATGTGGAGCATTACTTGCACAATCATACCATAAAGGAACATAGATACCTAGTATGTAAATTTATAAGTACCCATTAACCAGAGCATGCTTAAGTAGTTGGTAGAGATAACCATCCTTTCCATTATGAGTTGCTATAATAATACAAACGTCTAATTTATCAGCATAATCTGCAATCGATTATTGAGCTTTATACGAGGGCGAATCGAAAAGTAACGCACAATAATTTTTTTACAAAAAAGAATTAATAGTCAAAACAACAACAAAAATCACAAATGAACTTACACCTTTCACCTACTTTTCGAGGTAGTCACCAAGTTTCTCAACACATTTCTCCCATCGTGATACCAGTTTCAATATGCCCTGTTCGTAGAAGTCCGTTTCCTTGGAGTATAGCCATCTGTGGACTGCTGATTTCACTTCCGCATCTGTCGCAAAGCGTTGGCCGGCTAGGAAAGTCCGACGCTGCAAGATCCGGACTGTATGGTGGATGCTGGAGCACATCCCAACCTAATTTGGTCATTTTCTGACGAACTGCAATAGCAACATGGGGACTTACTTTAAGTCACCGTTCGGGTATGTCATCTCAATACAATTTGAGATCTCCTTGTGGTTTACCGGAAAAATGCGAATCAGATGGAGAATTTAGTATCGTGCCGGCATGTTGCCATGGTAGCTCAGTGGTTAGAGCAACCGGACGGAGACGGGGAGAACCGTGGTTCAAATTCCGGGTATGGCATTGAATTTTTCAGTCGCCTGATTGTACCTTTAAAATTTTGACATCGTCACATTCACGTTGTGGCGTTTGTCACGAAAGGCAAGACGCAAGTTCAAAGTTTTCATGTAGGCTGCAGAATTCACAGTAGTGCCGTGTTCAGCAAAGTCCACCAATAAACACCATGCATATCTCAGAACACCGTCACTAGCACTTTCCTAGCAGATTGAGTCACTTTGAATTTTTTCTTACTGGGGAACCAGCATGTTTCCACTCCATACTTGCCTGCTTGGTTTTGGGCGTGTAGTGGTATGCCCACGACTCATCACCAGTGACGATACCTTTCAGAAAGTCATACGCTTCTGCGGTGCACCGTGTTAGGTGATCCAGGCTCATCATGCGCTGGCCCTTGTGGTTGTCTGTCAGGTTTTTAGGCACCCAGCGAGCACTAACTTTACGAAATTTCAACGTGTCATGAACAATATCGTACACTGCACCATAGGAAATGTTGAATTGTTGCGATAAGGTTCGCCGGTCGTTCAAAATTGCCGCCTCGATGCTTCTGACGTTCTACCAGGTTGCAGCTGTTACCGGCCTCCCGGAGTGTGGCGAATCACTAAAGCTCACATGGCCCTCTAGGAAGAATGCACACCATCTGGAGACATTGCTACGGTCCATACAATCATTCCCATACATGTTCCTGTGAATATCACTCGGTTTATGCCCTTTTGGTCCACAAATGTCGAACCACACCTCTCTGTTCTTAACACGTGGACGACAGTAACATGTGCGCCATCTTTGTTGCGTAGTTCACGCTTCTCTCGCTAGAACTGCACATGAAACAAAAATACCTTCTATAGTGAAAACTTCAAACTATATCTGTGTGAAATTACAACATTCCAGCTGCAATACCAAGGCAGAAAAAATTACTGTGCGTTACTTTTCGATCCGCCCTCGTACCTAAGACCCTAGGTTAAAGAACAAACATAGTTTGGTTTAAGTAACTGTTGTTATCAAAGGAAGAGGATGAAGAGATAAAAGTTTGATATACAACTATAGCATATAGTACACTAGAACCTCAGTGCAGTAAATAAAACGGAAAATTACATTAATATTGATTTATATTTACATAACCCTAACCTAACCTAAAAACCAAAAAGTCTATTGCTACTTCACTGCAATTACTATAGTGTGTTAGACTCTGCGTGCATCTATGAATGATAAACTTAAGTAATAACATGCCGTTTAATACAACATTTTCAAATGAAAGTGTTCAATGATAACTTAAAGTAGATGTCTTTGATGGAAGAAACTTGACTAGATAAAAGTTTTATATGTATAACTGTAGCATTATAAATATAGTACTATTATAATTACAGTAATACTGATTACACACCTAACTTAACCTACCTCACTAGCTTCACTGTGCTTGCTATAGCCCATAGTGTGTTTGCCTATACTTGCCACCCACGGATTGTATGGTTAAATAATGATTTGTGGTTAATATATAGGATATTTTGAGATGAAAGTGTACAGTGATGAATTAAAGCAGTGACGTTTTCTCTCTGTATATAAATGATATGATAAATGAATGGGTACATACTAAGCCTGTCAATTCATTTTTATAACAGTATCAATGGAATACAAATAACCCAAAAATAGCAAGCGGGGTTGATATTTGAGCATTATATTGTTAATGAGATAAGTGTGATACAGATATAAATGTTTGAAACACATGCTTGCCCATCCCTGAAATATTTCTGTTGCTCTGAGCAGGTTGGTTTGCTTTGAACCATTTGAAAGGGAGGTAAAGCGGTGGGTCCCAATTGTACATTTAAGGTACTAGAAAACCTCAAGCCTGAGCTAAATCCTCTGAGCAAACTTTACTGATCTTTAACTTCCTAAATAAAATGGGATACTAATGACCAAGAGATGTCAATGATTGTAAATTAGACAATCAAACTATTTACAAATTTTATAATGTGCATTGTTAAATTTTACTTTCCCTACTACGTATAGTAGGTAGGGGAAGTATTGCATTCCACCCAATTAAAAATAACAATACCTATTATAAATAAGGCAGTTAAAGAAACTATATGATATTAGAAATTAGATTATTGCATTGGTTACCACTTTAAAACAGTGATGTGGTTATTGTGAGAAAGACATAGAGAGATTGATATGGGTAATAAGTGGATACCAGTTTATGCTGCATAAAACTAATTAGTAAACAGTGTTGTTAAAAAATTTGTCTTTACTTTATTTTATAGTTACGTTTTATTATTCTACTTTCATTTTTTTCTTTTCTCTAATTTCTAGGTTATACGTACGCATGTAAAGCTATGATGTATTAAATGATGAAAGTGATAAATAAATTAATACAGTTTATAATATAACGCCTGGAATAGCAAACTGATTACCAGTACGAAATATTGCAGATTTTATTCTTTATTTTTAATTATGAGAGTCATTCAGTAAGAAATTTTACACTTTTACCTCGAATTATTCTTGATGGAGAAACAAAATTTTGTCTTCAGTATCTTCAAAGCTTGCTACATTTCTTCAGATGTTCTCACACTCTTCGTTGTAAATTACTGTTAAGAGTGGCTGTAAATGTGACATTTGTATATTAGATGCATTCTAAATAATCACCATCTTCTTCTTCTTCTTATAGACCCGTCGGTCTGTTCCGCCTTTGGCAAATTGATCGATCTTTGAGGACGAAACAGGCAGTATAGGCCTAAGCCTTGGAGTGTAGAAGAAAGAAGATTTTTGGTGGCCTTCCAATTGATTTTCTTGCCTTTGGGTTGTAGTTTATGCCGCTTTTGTTATTCTTGTGACTGGCATTATGTTTACGTGTGATGTTTCCAGTTATATTGATATTCTTTTGTTATGTGTATAACATTTTCTACTTTTAGCTCGTTTCTGATATCTTATATATTTTTTCAGTAAGGTACATCCTGCTGCAAATCTAAGAAATTTCGTTTCTCATTCTGAAACTCGTTTTACTTTCTTTCTCTTATTAGTAGGTCGAAAAGGTGTTGCATTACAGTAAAAAAATTTGATATCTAGATTTCATGGAAATTCATGTTTTGAGGGACCCTGAATTTAAAAAACACAGGCCCGTGTGTTTCTTTCTGTGTGTGTGTGTGTGAGTGTGAGTATGTGTGTGTGGTGTATAATTCAAACACGAAATATCCTAATTACCAAACTTTGTATATAGGTTCAGTATTTTCCAAAGATGCGAAAAGGTTTGTAAAAATATCCCCCACCTCAAACTACACCTTACATGGAAGATTTGTTTTGAAATTTTGGGTTTACCAAAAATAACTAAAGGTTTTGATTACAATGCCATATATTTAAGATATTTCCATGACAAATAAAATATACGTCTTGAATTTTCTGGTGTTAGCCTGCGAAGTCCTCTTCATTCGGAAGGAGTTTTGTAGGTATATTTTGTTATTCTGGTAAACCACAAGAGATGGGCAAAAGCTTGTTACACAAAAAATGTAGATATATTTAAAACACGCCATTTATTTCAAATAGCTTTTTCTGCAGCATCAGCCATTTCCGAGATATATGTTGGTTTGATTGCTTTGCGCAATCTTGTCAAGGTCTCGCAGTCTCTGTCAGCGGTCACTGTGTGCCCTCTTTCCAAAAACTCTACGAGCATGACACCCGCGCTGTCACAAAACACTGTGGTCGTCACCTTTCCGGCAGATGGCGCCACCTTAAACTTCTTTGTCTTTTGAGAGAAGAGGTGTTTCCACTCCATTGACGACCGTTTACTGCTGGGGAGTGGTGAATTCATGTTTCGTCACCGTAACAATTTGGTGAAGAAAACTTTTCCCTCCCGTGGAGAACCGTTGCAAATGTTGCAGATTTTCCCCCTTACACTTCTCTGGTTGGATAGATTTCGTGGAATCCATCGGGAGAAAAAACTCTCCGGTACTGCAGAATATCGTGGACAATGTGCCACTCTTCCGAACGACATTCTCAATTCTACTGTCATATTCCGTAACTTGACCCTCCTGTTGTGCTGAATCAGCTCCTCCACGCGAGCTGTGTTCAAATCTGTTAGTGCTATGCTGGGTCGCCCACTGTGATCCTCGTCGCTGACGTTTTCTCTACCAGCCGCAAACTTTCAACATCATTCTGCGACATGCTGACAAGACATTACAGTCTGCAAAATGCTCTACCCGCTGCCGGTGAGATTCAGCGGCGGTTACATGCTTCGCCCACAGAAATCGAATAACGGAGTGGATTTCGTTTTCCAAACGAGTCCCCATTTGTGTTTACCTACAACTAGCGCCGTTGGTGGGGGTGTCTGAAACTCTGCACTGTTGCCAACCGCGTGTATTAGAATTACCACACACAACTAATTTTTCTATAACGGACGAAACTCAAAGAATATGGGCCTTGTAACGCTAGTTTCTGATCAACCCTCGTATTTTATTATCTATCATTAACTTAACTCTAATGGGTTTTGTGGCCAATAAAAGTCATTAATTTCGTCTTATTTGCAGATATTTTCATGTTAAAGATAGAAGCTATCTTATTAAACTTAAAGACAGCTTCTCGTAAGTATTTTCGTTTTCACTTATTTTCACCAGGTCTTCAGTGAATAGAACAGTGGTATAATATACGTCTTATTTTAAAATATAGTGGTATTTCATTTTGACATATTATTATGACTTCGTCCATACAAAGGATGGACCATTTAAGCTGAGCCTGCACAATATCTCCAAAACTAAGCGTTGTAGAAATAAATGCCTTAAATATAAGTTGCTTGGTATTATGGGTGAAAGTAAATGTCATTAGTCGTGTTTTGCTTGGAGGACGTTATGATGGTCATTTTAGGGTGAATTTAATTTTTTAAATCTATATGCTGTATAGATTAAAGAGCATCGGTGAGAAAGGACACGCTTTCGAACACGTTGGTTTATTTCTGCCATTTATAACTATAGTTTTTTTTTAATTGTCGTAAAGCCTCTGTATTGCTCTTAATACATGAGACGCTATTCCTATATTGCTCTATATTTGCCATAAAATATTTATATACCATGTCAAATGCTTATGACTATCGAAGAAAGCTACGAATATTGGTAAATGAAACTCTTTTCGTTTCTCAGTTCTTTGTGTCATTGTGAATACACAGTAGGAGCGTGATTTTCCTTTCCTAAAACTTGCATTGTAAGCCAACCGCAGTTATTTAGTTTAAGTATTATCATGAAAAATACTCTCAGACATATACAATCTAAGACACTGAAAGGTGTGATTTGATATAGTACTCAGCAGTGATAGTTTCCAAATACAAAAGTCCCGGATTCGATCCAAGGCTGAAAGCTGGAAATTTTTCTTCTTCTGGGTGTTTGATCTTAACCGGACTGTGCATAATTTGTAACAGCTGGGAATGAAAATAGTCATATCCCTCAACAAAACTATCCAATTTATTTCCCATCCTCCCTAGTGTCTGGAAGTTTGAATAAGAATGTAAATGTATATAAATTTAATTTTTATAAAGAAAAACCCAAAATTAACATAATAATAAAGGAGTGAATATCACTACCGAATGAGCAATTGTTTCGAAGGCAAAGTCGCGTTAATCTTATACGTAAAGGTGGTTTATAAATGAATAAAAATATTAATCTAACTTCTCCTTCTCCGTGGCAACTTAAAACAACACACAAGACTGTATACCAGAGAGGAGATACGAAACTTCACTTCATCTATCCTGCTTCCGGCTCTTGCACTTTCCATCTCTTCGAACTTATGAAGGATGTAATCTGCGGGAAGAAATTTGGTGATGAACATAACCTTTACTAAATAGAAAAGGAATGGCTTAGACTGGGGCCGCAGAGTGGTATCGTGAGGGTCTAAAGACTGTGGCCTTATCCTCAACGTAGGTAGAAGTCTTGGAAGGGGATTATATTGAAAAATGTATTTTTGTGCCAAGGTGTTGCGGCACAAGATAAGTATTTAAAAATAAAACAAAATGATACTACTCTTAGAGAAAAAAATTGCAACGGATAGTGATATTTTGCATTTTGAAATCGTAAATTTTGCATTTTGATTTGTACGTTTAGAAATTTTTAAGCGTTTATTAATTTGAAGTTTATTATTTTGTATAATTCTGAAGAAACGTCACATAATTTGGGTGCATTTACTTTATGCTATGTCTTTAGAAACAACATAAACGTGAAATTAAAATAACATTGTAAAGGTTTGATAGTGAGCTAAAACATAAATTAAATTTTGAAGTAGTGCAGGTTAAAGCATAAGAGAAAAAATATATTTATACTCATACAAAACCAAAATAATAAAAGAAAATGCATAAATTAACCTAAATTATAAAAGTTCATGCATCAGTAGCACTGTTGAATTAAATCACAGAACATACCTCAACATTTTGTTCTCTTATCCGTGTCTCCTGTCACTTATAAGTAAATTGTGATTACTGAAATATATTTGAGCATCTATGCAGAACTTCTTGGACAAATTCTGGGTGTTTGAGCTTAACCAGAAATTTAGCCCGACACTAAACTTAAAACAGTCACATCGTCATTAGGTTCACAGCTGTGATTGTTTTCCCTATATCCAAAAATTCAATTTTTAAACAATCTAAATTCATTTTAAATGTAATAAAGTAAATAATAAAAAATTATTAATTATACTAATTTCACCGAATAAAGGAAATTGCTCCCTTTCTAAAATTACCATTCTGCAATCCAAAACGGTGGTCAAATGCGTCATAAACATTCCAGAGTGTACCAACTCAGCAGTCAGTTGTAGTTTCCAGAAGAAGGAAAGAAAGAAAGAAAGAAAGAAAGAAATAAATAAAGAAAGAAAGAAAGAAAGAAAGAAAGAAAGAAAGGAAAAAGGGTTTCATTCGAAAACACCCGATGTGATAAATACAGATGACTTTCTCTACCCTCTGTCGTTTATTAGTCACTATACAAGCTAGTCTTACAAAAGCTTATTTATATACCTACTACATTTTAATCCAAGCAAGCCTTTGCAGAAATAGCTACATTACAAATTTCATTGTAGATACAATGAGGACAGCCATAGTCAAACATTTAAGAACTGGACGTTATATGCTGCCTTAAAATTCCATACCGTTTCCATGCAATCGTGAGAAAAATCCAAATGTTGACAGAACGTTTAAGAGAATGACCAAAAATGAAAATTTTGAGGTTTTAATAACGGAGATGGCTTATGCCATCAAAAACACTTATTGGAAATAAATTGTGTGTATTAAAGACAACTACATTTTTGTGCAGTAGGTTTTCATCTATTGCTTAACGTTTACTGACTATGCAAGGTACAAAATTATTTCCAAATGAGGAGGACATCATAAACTATTTTCAGAAAATTAAAGATTACATCTTAGTCGTCATGTAAATGCCTTTAATAGATTTATTTTAATCAAAATGTTCGGAAAAGCTCCATGTAAAGGATAGTTGGGGTGGAGGATTTTCTTGAAAATCTTCATTTCATATCCATGGAAGATACTTATCCGAGTTTTCGTTTTTAATTTATGCTGTTCACACACAGACCTTTTCCTAAAAATGTTTTTTTGGATTCAGAGACCTCAAAACACGTATTTCCGGTGAAATCTCGGCATCGAATTTGTGGGTGGAATGCAATGCCTTCTCTACCTACTATGTACGTGGTAGAGAAAGTAAAAAATGGAGGATTTCGCATTTATAGCGTGTTTAGTATAATTTTAACATTTTAAGACAATTTCATATTTTATCGCGTTTTTAAAACACATTAAAAGGTGGTATTCTATCAGTAAAAATTAAAAATACAAGGGTACAAGCCTTGATCAACATTTTGTGCTATATCGCATTTGCGAAAAATCACCGTCCCAAATTACTGTTTATCGAGACCCTCCTACTATTAAATTTGTGTAATCAGATGGTTTTTATTTACAGCTGTCGACAAGCGATTCCACTATTAAGCAGCCAACCCGATCACGTCGTAGCGCTTTTGTTCATTTTGGAGAGCCTGTTCCTCTGATCGTCGAAGGTGAGTGCACCATAATAATTATAAATTAAATTATGTTTATTGATTTTTTAAAATCGCATCGACTCTTATCTCCCCAAACCGCACATTCAAACGTTAGCTGAGTTTCCTGAGCGTTTCGCATTCACATAATGTTTGATGCCAAGATGTCAGAGGTAGCATCCACTTTATGACCGCAGAATCTTTCAGGATTCACCGCATAGCTTCTGAGCTCTCCCCTCTCCTCGAAAATAAGAAATTGTTATATCATGCATTTAGCAGCAAGTCAGTGTTATATACTTTAATAACGAGCTGTTGAACCTTCGTGTTTATTTCATGTTTATGCTGCATGTTTGAAGCTAAAGCAGTGAGTTTATCATAACACCTGCAGCACCGCTGTACATCATGGAAAACGTGAAGAGTAAGGGGTATATACTACTCCCGGCATATTCCAGTACCAGCAATTAACGTGAAACTGGCATTGTCATGTTACTGCCATGAATTTTACCTACATCGCTACATAAATTGTTAAGTTTGGGTTTTGCACTCCCTCGTATCTCTGTATATTTCGATGACCTGTTCGTAGGATTCACTATTGCAGTGGTCAAGATTGACCTTGATTACGGTGCTAATATAAGAATGATAGTGCGGGACAGAATTTCAGTTATTTTTCCTGGATTTTTCCATCTTGCAGGTTTAGGTTTGTAAAGTTATAATTTAAAACAACAGGGTCAGGATTAGATAAAGAATGTGATATGTTGCATTCACATAACTTTCATTATTCATTTTACTACAAATTAAATGTCTTATTCTTCTTAATACGCATACAGATGCTAATACAGACAAACCTTCATTACAGATTTGTATATTTCACTGTAAATATAAGAATACAGCAAATTAAGTGATAGTCAAATGTTTTCAAAGCTGGACGCTATGTGAAGGCTATTAAATTCCGTTACGTTTGCATGAACGATAAAACAAAATGTGTTACATTCTCATGATTTTTTTTCTATCCTCTAAGCTTATGAAAGCTTAGTTTTCTATCTACTTCATTTTAATCAAGTTAAATCGTCGAGGAAATACTTAGATTATACATTTAGTTATAGATACAAAGTGAATAACGATAGTTAAATACTTTAGAACTGGACACTATATGTCGGCTTTAAAATTCATACTTATTCCTTGCAATGGCGAGAAACAACTGAATATCGACAGGACTTTATAAGAATGATAAAATATTTAAAAATTCAAACCATTAATAACGGATATCTCGAAAATGAGTTATGGCACAATGAAGTATTTAAAACAAATTGTGTTTCAAACAGGTCTACATTTTTTGTGCAGGTATTTTCATCTATCGCTTAAAGTTTACCAATTATTCAAGAGTGTACAAAATTCCTTCCGGATGAAGATGACTTTATTGGCTATTTTCAGAACTTTCAGAGTACACGTTTTATTTGGTATGTAAATATCTTTAATATATGGTATTTTAATCAAAATAGTTACAGCCTTTTTAAAAATATAAAATATTTCGAAAAGTGTTCCAATTAAAGTATAGTTTGGAGTGCAGGAATTTTCTTGAAAATCTTCGTGTCTCATCTTTGGTTCATACTGAACTTAAATACCAAGTTTTTTATTTATCGTCTTTTCATTTTTGAGTTATGCTTTATATATAATATGCACACACACGCGGAGCTTTTTCTAAAAAATCCTTTTCTGAATTCAGGGGGTCTCAAAACATTTATTTCAGATGAAATCTAAATATCGAATGTTTGGGTATAAAGCAGTAGCTTCTTTACCTACTATATACGTGGTAGAGAAACTAAAAATGAAAATTTAATCCAATAACAAACCATATTTTGGACATAGTTAACGCCACAAACATTTTTATTTGACATAAGCGTACTTTAACAAATTTTACATTTTTTGTGTAGTAAGACTTTACTAACTCTTACACTTTACCAGTAGTAGGGGAACATGCACCCGACATGGGGGAAAGTAAATAACGGGGAATCATAAATCACTAATCAAGATAAGAATATGTAATAATATATAATAATGTAAGATAACAGGCGCCATAACATATAAACAGATATAGCAAAGCTAATTTGCTAGGAAGGTTAAAAGTCCACTAACATACACATACTAACGAGCACAGGATTAGGCAGAATTGCGTGAGAGCTCCGAGGGGAAACAAGCAGGAAATAGGGGGATAATTCCTGGAAAGTCAAGGGAGTTGGATAAGAAGTCAGTAATTAGAAACAGGAGTTGTGATTGATACAGAGATATTCAGTTTTGCCAAAGGAGTCAAACAGAAGTTTAACTTCTAAATGTGAACGATTTCTTTCTCATGGTACAACAAGAAAATAACCAATCAAAATAAAGATTAGGTAAAAAGGTACGAAAGTTAGCGTCAGAGAGGCAGTGTATAAAAGGGAGGTGTAACACAGATTTTAACACTGTTTCATATTATCTCGTGTGAGCTATTTGGTGACAGGTGCTGTAACGCGTGTGCGTGTGGGTGGCAGGGATAGCATTTGACATAGGTGCACTGCAACATTCAAAGTAGCGGGAATATGTATAATACAGGTTATAGATTACTTCATTATTACTCAAAGGGGAACAATTACTAGCCACTTCGATATTTTTTTACGTTAGACTACATCAAACCGTTAAGAAATTCAGCTTAATCAGTTGAATATCCTGAGATAGAGATAGTTAGGAATGTGAATTTATTCACAGCTGACGACTTGCACCCGAGGGAAAGAACTTCTGAGAATTTCAACCTAGAACTCATCACCAAGATGAGATATCACGCGTATATGAGCAAGCGCTACACCCCACCTGTTACACAATTGTGCAAAGGATCTGAATGCAAAGGTCATTCAAAATGAATGGGGCTTCACAGGCTATTCCCCCCAAAATAAAGATATACATTTTATTTGTCATGCAAATGTCTTAAATATATTTTAAACAAAATCTTTAGAGCTATTTTGAGGAAATCAAGAATAACAAGTCTTTTTCAATGTAAAAGGTAGTTTGATTTGGGGTTTTTCTTGAAAATCTTCGTGTCGTATCCTTAGAAGACGCCCAACCTACACACCAAGTTTAACCGACTTTTCGTTTTCGATTTGTGCTGTTTACAGGTGTGCGCGCACACACACACACGCAGACACACACACACACACACACACACACACACAAACGCACAAAAACATGCGCATACATAGACGCAGACATTTTCCTAAAACTTTTCTTGGAATCAGGGGCCCTCAAAACGTGTATTTGCGGCTTAGGTATCGAATTTTTGGATGAAATGCAATACTTCCTGTATAATTACTTACTATACGTAAGTGGTAGAGAAGGTAATAAATTGCAGATGTCGTTTTTGAACGGAAGAAAATGGATGATAACAGTGCTGGGTTTGAATGTCCCGAATTATCACAACAGGCGCATAGTAACCATACATGCACACATACTGCAGCAAGCTTCATCTTGTGTGAAAAATTGAAGGACATTTTCACT
The DNA here is from genome assembly GCA_030765065.1 of Deroplatys truncata. Classification (NCBI taxonomy): domain Eukaryota; kingdom Metazoa; phylum Arthropoda; class Insecta; order Mantodea; family Mantidae; genus Deroplatys; species Deroplatys truncata. The sequence goes on from CM060975.1 coordinate 233,105,738, forward strand.
ACTGTTCAGATCGCGACGGGCTGTGTACGGGTTGTACTGTGTGCTTCCGGCTACTGTCCGGTGCACGTTCGGGGAAAAACAAAATGAAGGCACAATGGATCAATGATCACCATGCTCTTTGTTTTGCACCAAAATGTTTGTATCATTCTGAATGAGCGGAACAGACTAAGTTCCATAGTTACCTTCAACCTTCATAATTCATTTCTGAAAAGCTTTCAAGTTGTAATAACCGAAGTGAGAATCCGGATTCAATAAATAATACAAAACAGATTACTAAACTAGGAGCTAGTTATGTGAATAGGTCATCACCATAGTTATTATCGCCATTAGTACTCGAAAGCAAGTGTTACTTTCTCATGAAAACAGTTGCTTCCGTGTTTCTTCCTCTAGGACTGTTTGGAAAAATGTCATCGTCCATTTGGTTAAGATTATCTGATTATCATTTCGGCATATGTCAATTAATTATAATAATATATTATTAATATGTAGTTTTAGTTTTTGACGTATTTCTGCATTTTTTTCTGTGGTCTTTCAAGTTATACGCAGACATATGTCCCAAAAACCTAATAATTGCAGCTTTAGTTACTCTACAATTGGGGTTTTTGTTAGTCTAATTTTGGGATTCAAATAAAATCACTAGAATCACTTTGCAAACTTCTAAACATGTATCTCTTCCTGTAAGTTTAAGGGTTCTGTCTATTGTACCGCACAGATTCGTGTTTTATTTGTTTTCTGCAGCTTTGTTTATATTATATGCATGCTGATATCCGAGTTAACATGTTGGAAAAGCATGTGGTTTCTAAGATGTTTTTAATTACGCATGATCCTCTAAAAGCTAGAACCTTAAGCTTAATTGTGGATACATACAAGTTATAATATTCGCTTAATTTATTCAAAATTTATATTACCCTCAGTAGCAATCGGAATCTGCAAAACATTTGATCATCAGTACACATAAAGGTATCCGGCCTTTTAGGTTCTTCTGCCATTACTTCATAATTTCATTAATATTATTACATTCTTGTGTGAGGACAAAAGATGTACAGCTAGATATTAAATTTTAGTTACTACAACATGCACATTGGGAGACATAGCTGCAGAGGCAGCAAGAGGACCAGAATCTTAAACAACACATTCCAGAGCAGGCGTGGGATAGTTATAACAAAATACACATGTCACATTTATCACATTACCTGTGGTTTATTCAGTATAAGCACGGTAGCCCTGTATCACACACAGAAAGAAGAAATCGAATGGAAATGCTACACACACGAGGTTACATTCACATAATACACATACAATCTTTCAGACTCAACGTTCAACCAAAGTGACGCTCAGCGCACAACACACAAAGAGGTAACGCTCACCTTCCCCACTCTCTCCACCTCTGGCTAGGATCGCCAGCCAAAAGTCGCCACGCCAGACGAAGCTCAAACCCTAAGCCGAAAGAGTTACCCCAACAATAATGTCGCCAACGACGCAATAATGTGTCTGGCGTGACAATACACACACATAAACGCCACATTTCCCCCCACTTAGAATAATGAGGCGTTCCCACCGAAAAGAGCAAGAAAAGAAAAAAGCAAAGGAAATATGAACATACAAAGTGGTTGAATATACAAGCATTATAAAAAGCCCTGATATATCCTCACAGGGATAATAATGCTGTATAAAGGATGAAGCAGTCCCACGGGAATCCCCCCCACCAGCTCGTAAATCCTCTTCTACACGAACACAGTTTATGATGGGGGAAGTACTGTTTGGGACTGGTGCAGAAATACTGCATTGTTCAGTAAATTTTCCTACCACTTAACCACATGTACCGAAGAAACGATGGAAGAAACTATAGCACACATAGTCTGTACCAAGCAATCACCACGGCGAAACACAATGAAGAAGCTGGATATCTGCAGAGTTGATATGTGACCGACGGGCTCTGTCGGTGTAGACAAAACCAAAAAGCAGTACACCCTTGTAGTCGGCCATGGTGAGATGGTCGAAGATGGTGATGTGTAGCTGAAAGACCTGTGCGGGTGCGACCGGGGGAAGAACCACCATTCTCCGGATGATCTGGGGCTGTCCTATTCTGTAGAGCAGGGCATTTTCTGGGTCACAATAGACAAGATAGGATACACAGAACAAATATTACAAAAACAAAAGATAGGGGACACTCTAAAGTAATAAATAAATCTAAAGTAAGGCCTTGCAAAAAAAAAAAAAAGAATTAAAGAAATACATTGATTGAGCCTCAATGATTGGATACGGCTAACAACTATTCATGAGTATGTTTAAAGTAGGGACACCAAGACAAAAATTTAATGACACAATTTTGAGGGTTTTAACATGACAATAACATTTAAGGCTCTTGATGCTTTACAATGAAAACTTAACATACAAATAGTATTACTGCGAGAATTAATACAAGTAAGGATGAAAACAAATTGTGAAATTGGTACTTAGAGTTTAAAAATGTCGTCCTCAGAAAAAATTCTTAAATCAGTCTACCAGCAAACTACAATATAGCTACAGGCATACTAACTACAGGATCAAATATACGTAGGGGAACTATCACCAACTATGCTAAGGATCTACTCCTAAGCAACGCTCTATGAGCAGTTCGCAAGCAACTGGCTCGAACACTTTTTCTTTTTTCATATATATATATCCATATATTCCGTCATGGTTAGAGTGTGGACCAAGACCTGTGCGGGTGCGACCGGGGGAAGAACCAGTAGATTCTGAAAAATACATTCATAAAACACACAAAAAGGAATGAAAAAGTTAAAACTGACCAAAAGAAAGAAATGATTGTAGGTAAATATTGTGACACATTACGGATTACACGACCTGTAAATTTTGGAGACACGTACTCACCGAGATAAACAAAACTGTAGCGAATGGGCATAGCGTTGCTGCTGGATAGCAGGATGACTCTGTGAACATTTCACTCGTTCCAGTGGCACCTCACAAAAAAGGTGGTGATATCCAGACAACCGCAGCACGGTGACTGCAAACAAGCTCAAACAGTGCATCAAAAACAATCCGACATTACTGCGGACATTCAGCAAACACAGTAACTATCTCACCTTGGTAAATACTCAACGGCACATTAGCAAGAGCACATAAAAAATCACCCTTTGATCTCACAACATTAAAATACCCTCACAAAGATCGAAAGAATCATATTAAAGAATCCTGGTAAGTGCATGTTAATTTATCACCCAAAATAAAATGTATGTCACAACAAGTACATAAAAAATTATCTGTAAGAGAGAGCAATTACCAGTTTATAAACTATATCTTGCTACAGGATTTTAGTAAGGGAAGATGCGAGAAACATGTACTGACTGGGTGTTGGTACTGGGAGCATTGGAAAAGGGGAATGACCTGAAAGAAATGGGTTAGTGGTCCCAGCTGGTGCAGTCAGAGGTGGAGGAACTGAAGCATGACCCGTAGACTGCGTCTGTGCCCCGGCCAAGTGTTCTCTTTGTGTCATATAAATTGTGTTTTATCCGCCCGCTTAAGAGCCTATTAAAGATCATCTACAGTAACAGGGTTCATTGGGAGTATAGTGCTTACATAGTCAGGTTTCAGACCTTTCAGTAAATTTCTTATTTGCTCAGTTTGGGTTATACTTGGATTAACCTGATCACATAAAGACAGTACTTCAAAAACATAGTGCAAAACAGGTTCAGAATCTAATTGAATTCTTTGTCGGAGTTTGATTTCTAATAACTCATCTTGGTGAGCAACGTGAAAAGCTGTAATAAAAGAAGATTTTAAAAAAGCCCAATCATGAGAGGGATTCCTGTGAGAAAATGTCTGAAACCATTATATAGAAGTACCTCTAAAGTACCAAGGCAAATACTTCAATTTTTGCAAATCTGGCAAGTTATTAGCAAAAGCTACCCTTTCATTAGTATTCAGAAAGTCAAAAGGATTATCTACTGCAGCATTAAAGAAAGGAGCTTCAACAGAGGTTCGAACAACAGAGGATTGAACAGCAGACACAGTACTCTGGACGACTGCCTGTACAAGTGCAATTAAATCATGACCCAGCATAGTAGAAGGCGTGGGAGGATGGTCTTCCACAGGCATGTCCGAGGGTTGTCTGTTATTTCTCTTTGGCATAGTGAAACGATATAGCACAGTATTAACACAGAAATGTAGGTAAAAATAATTAGACACAGGCATGCAATTAAGCAGTGGCTGTAATAAAAAAGATGAGTCGACATACATCATGTAAAATATTATTGCATCAGAGACAAAAATAGGGGTATGAGCAAATGCATAAAGAGATGCGGAGTTTGCATGCATAAATCAACACAGTTAAAAAAAGTAAATTTCCATAGACAATGCCAGAAATTAGCAATAAATCAAATATGTAAGTCAATGGCACACACAGGTAAGAATTAATCACTGAGTATGAAGTAGTATAGGTCAGTAATATTCATAAAAATAAATATGACAGTGACAAACAATTATAGTATAATATCACAGTGGAATGAAAGCAAAACAGCTATATTGTAAAGCTAAAAGCAAATAAGCTTAATGAGGTAAATATGATCAAAATGAACACAATTTCAATAGTACAATTGTACACAAAGTTACAGTGTATGCTGGAATTAGTTATGTGGTTCTGAAAACTTAGTACAAAAAGTAAATGCACTGTAATGAACCAAATCAAGGTAGCAATTTTCCTAGTACTTAGCATAAACTAGCAATGCCTGTGCTAAAAACACACAGAAATGATGCTGACAGTATCTGAAACGTAATTCAGTAAGCACACTGGCTGTAAAGAAAAGAAAATTCAATCAGAGCACTAGTCAGAAATGTTAGCTTATACAACACATCTGTAATGCGTTACAGTGGCAAATTTGTCATAATAAAGTAAGATTCATAACCCTCAATAATTTCACTACTACGCGTTATTAGCACAGGCATAAGATATAGTAAAGGTTACATAACACACATAAAAATGTCAATGTCATGAGGAAATACTCAAATTTGAAAGTTTAATGTAGTTGCATCAGGCACACAAAATCCCCAAATTTCACAGAAATACCTGAGACACTGCTCACATAAGAATATATTCATCAAATTATAGGTCGCTAACTCACCGTTATGGGTGCTTGAAGCAGAACTGCCGAATGGTAAACTTAATTAAAAAACTAAAACAGGCAAGACTGAAAGGTAGCTATGGTGATTAGAACACACAGTACCGTACACAGAATACTCGTATCCACTACGAGTGTTGTCCTAAATGCAATAGCAAAATTAAAGCGTAGAGGCTTTGTGAAAATTTTCAAAAAGACCACATATCTTACGTTCAGTTGAAATACACAGAGTAAATAACGTGGGAACAAGAAATGGAATAAAAAACAGAAAAAGGAGAAGAGAGAGGAACGAGAAACAGTGGAGAGAAGGAGAGAGGAAGAGAAAGTGTATTATACAGCCATTACATAAAAAAGTAGAAACGTATAAAAGTGAAAGTTTTCAGGGGCGAAATAGAGGGGAAAAATAAAATGTTGCTACGCCAAAGAAAAGATCACCACGCCAATCTCTAGAATAATTTGGAAGTTCCGTGTGTAACGGTCAGTTTACTGAGCCGAAATGTGCTGCCCACACGTGGTACGCAACCCCTTAAAACATCCTATCACATAGCTCCAATCCTACATAAAAAAAACTCGCAGCACAAATCCAGACGCAAAAAGATACGTCTCACACACTCACATATACAAAATTTACCTCAAATTATAGCTGCGACCACCACGCGCACAAACGATTAATACAGAACACTCACACGCTACACGAATTTTTTTCCCAGTGATATGATAGCCTTTGCAACAAAATATTATAAACCCAGAGCCTGCAACAAAAATGTTATATATCAAACACGGCGTTTTTACCAAAAATGTTACAAACTGGCGTGAGGCCACAAGGTTTACAGCTAGATATTAAATTTTAGTTACCCCAGCATGCACATTGGGAGGCATAGTTGTAGGGGCAGCAAGAGGACCAGGATCTTAAACAACACATTCCAGAACAGGCGTAGGATAGTTATAACAAAATACGCAGAATTTCACATTAATCATATTACCTGTGGTTTATTCCGTATAAGCACGGTGGCCCTACATCACACACAAAAGATAAAGGAAGAAATTGTAGGGGAGATGCTACAGGCACTAAGTTACATTCACACAATTCACATACAACTTTTCGGACTCATCACTCAACCAAAAGTGACGCTCAACACACAACACACAAGGAAGTAACGCTCACTTTCCCCACTCTCTCCACCTGATCGCCAGCCAAAAGTTGGCGAGTGTCCACGCCAGGCGAACTTAAAACCCAAAGTCGAAACAATTACCCCAACAATACTGTCGCCAACGACGCAATAATGTGTCTGGCGTGACAATACACACACATATACGCCAATATATATATAGTAGATTTACGACACCTAAAAGAACCTGAAGTCTGATAAAGAGGCCCCTGAGCAAAATTATCGATCTTTCACGCCCAATATAGAATGGGACGCTAAATACCACAGCAGTTAAAGAGCGTCCATAAATAAAACTCAAAAAAGAAGTCATTAGATACATTGGATACAGGGTTATTTCATTTAAACTTTTGGTATCCATTTGAATAAATAAAAACTGTGAAATAAAATATAGAAATTACAATTTCATAATCTTTTACAGAAAAGTGATGAGAGTACAGCAATAAAGTACATCAAGAAAGGAACTGATCTGCAATGCTCTATCCATAGTTATTTTACAAGCCACTTGCATGAGAAATTATTACTCTATTCACTTCATATTGATTACAATATTATTTTTCAGTAACGGTTCCGTCAATTCCAGTTTAAACAAATGCTGGGCTCTAAATAGCCGTTCCAAAATAACTGTCAGGTACGTACTCGATTATTATGTTACACATAACCGTAACGGCGAGTAGTTTTTGGAATTAATTGTGTTTTCCGCACAAGCCGTGTGTAGGACAAAATATTGCTTGCGCAAACTGAAGTTGTTTTTCTTACTCGGGTTCGCATCAAGTCGTGATTATTTGTTCCGGTGCTCCTCTCCCTTCTCTCTCTCTCTCTCTCCCAGCATGAACGTGCAAATTCATAATGCACTGAAAACGTATCTATATAATAATTCTAATTAATGTGAATTTAAGGGTAGATTAAAAGTTATATCAGGTCAATGTTAAACTTCATGACCCATCATCTCAAAAACTATTTAAAATAATGGACTGAATTTTTTCGGGATGTAGATGCATGTCAACTAAGTTCACTAATATACTTTTATCCGATAAGATTGTTTATTAAGGAAGACAGGAAGCTTTTCTTTATTATACCATATAAAGTTTTGTTAAAGTTTATCAGAAAATTTAAGAAACAATCTTATCAACACCAAAATAATTCGATAACAGCAGTTAAGAGGTTGGTTTACCATCCTAAATTTAATGTAGCTAACTTCAGGAGTTTCTAGGAATTCCGGTCATTTATACAAGAACTGTCATTCATGGAAAAGGCTGTTGAAAGCAAAACGGAGAAAACAAACTCGCATATATTCGTAAATAATGAAACAACATGGTCTGTGCATCATCGTCAAACAACATCGTCACCTGCCGCTAGGCCTGTCACTAGCAGGATCATGGCACTTCATCATCTAAGAAATCCACTAGGCCTCCTTCCCAGCCGAAGCTGGACACTCCAGCGCCGCCGCTCGCTGCCAGTTCTGGTCCTTTGCCAGAGTCGGACCCTCCGACGCCGACGCCGGCCGCCCGCCCTGCTCCACAACCCGAACTGTACGGCCAAGCTGCAACCCGTCATGGATGCCCGCCACAGTGTGGTTGTCCGCGGGGTACTAATGAACCGCCCGGCACACTTCGTGCTGGAGGTCGCTCGACGCCGATGACCCTCAGCAATTAGGGCCTCAAGAATCCCATCTGCCTGGGGACCCATTCCACTCATGAGACTCCACCTGGTCGCCGCATGGGATATGGAAGCTGCTTTGGTGTCCAGTCTATCACTAGTAGTACCAAATTGTAGAGAAAAACAACTCTAAGAAACGGGTTAAAATGCATTGTGGTACTCTAAAGTGTGCAGGAGTTGTGACATTTTCCCCCTGAAATGGTGTAGAAATCACAGTCCAAGAGGTAGATGAGGTACCATTTATAAAAGTATAATTAAAATAATAATATTTTGTGTACAATGATAAAACACACATCAAATCAAATAGAAAATTCCAATTTATAGGACTGCACAAAAAAGCTAAAAATGTAATTTTGTGGTAATTTTCGCCAACTCAACATAAAGGAATTCACATCCATTGTATTACCAGTAACCGTCACGTATCATGATGCTATTTGTTATATGCTCCAATGCAACATCTCGATAAGTGTCGGTCGTTATATATCGTAAGAGATCATATCAATTAAATCTGATCGGCCAGAAGATATCTAATGAATGTTGCCTTCTATCGGAACTTGGGAAATAGGGATGAGTCGGAGGTCTTGCTTAATATACTTTATTGTAAGTGTTGAATTGTAACGTGAGGTACTCTTTACAATCAGAGCGTTCATTACTTTTGGAACCGGCTACAAAATACTCGAATCATCCCGTCATTGCAAGCTTGAGGGCCTGTTACTTTGGAAGTTTAAAAATAGACCTGTGATTATTTTTTTCATTCCTCTACAGTTCAGTCTCCTATTAACAGATTTATTGACATGTAAAAGAACTGCGGGAGAACTGCAGCAAGGCTAACGTGGTGTTTGCAGCTTACAAATTCTTGAGACTTCCTGATTCCAAAAGAAAAAGCATTTTCAGAAAAAGGTCCGTGTGTATGTGTATCTACTTGAGAAAACCGTTACTCTTTTTGGGGGGGATGGGATTAAATGTTTAGGAAAAATATAGCAACGGATTTTAGATAATGTTGAAGGATAGTGGATCTGCAGTGGTTCTCTGCCTTGGACTTGCGACCCAGACACCAACCGTTGTGTTTAGGGTGCATTATGTATTAATTTTGGAAAATTTGGTGTTAAACAGCGTTAACTCAAAAATGAAAAGTCGGTTAAGTACCAAACTTGGTATTTAGATTCAGCGGCTTACAAAGAAGCGACGCAAAGTTTTTTAAGAAACTTTTCCCACTCAAACTGCCCTTTAAATGGAAACCTTTTGTTTTTAATTTTCTCAAAACTGGTCTAATAATTCTGATTAAAATCGGTATCTTTAATATGTTTATTATGACAATAAAATTATAACTTGAATTTGATGGAAATAGTCTATAAGTCCTCTTCATTCTAAAAGACTTTTATACAAATCGTAAACCGTAAGAGACAGGTAAGATCTTCCTACGGAAAAAGTATAGATATCATTAAAGTACACAATTTATGTTAAATAAAAATGTTTTTTAGAATTTAATATTTCCGAAATATTCCTTGTTATTAATTTGAATGTTGCAATATTTATATTTTTTTCACACAAAGAGGACGAAATTTCAAAGTAATCCCATGATGATCCACTTTTTCGCTTTAGCCTACTGTATTCTTCTTAAACCTAAACGAATGCATAAATGCGTAATGACAGTTTATTTCGACTAACAAGAAGTAGATAGAAGAATAAGCTTTTGTAAGAAGAATGAATAGAGAAAGTCACGTGAATGCAACACATAAATTTGTCTGTAATCTGTTGCACCCTCTTTTACCTCACTTACATTATTTGCATCATACCATAACTGCTTACAATATTATTCCCATATTGTTCTAAATGAAACATACTTATACGTACTGTATCCCTATATGTTTGGTTTAGATGCCGAGACTTTAAATCCTGTCCATGTATATTATTTTCCAAGTTTGAAATAAACGCATCGCAAAAACTTTTATGGGCTCTCTTATTAATATTTTAACATAATTTCGTTTTTTCTTATAAGAATCGTTAGCTTCTTTGGCATTTATGTGTAATAAATGACGGTGTGCCTTTCATTTTTATATTAATGCATTTTCTGTATTCTTATTTCAAATCATAAAGACTGTGTTTCTTATTTTTGGTTTTCTTCCTATTGCTACATATGCTGCCTTGAATGCAATATTTTACATTGTTTCTTTCTTTTTCATTAAATGTCGCTCTTTGGTATAAGTCTCTTATACTTTCCTGTTTTAACAAATACACTTAGAACACTTCTACAGGTAAGGAGTGCCCTCACTAGCCAAAAGTGTTATAGTTGCTAATATCAAATGGTGATCTGAGCCAATATCACTACCACGATGCACTCTGATATCCTGATCCTGATGTTTCAATTTATCTTTTACCACAATACAATCTATTAGGAGTATAGTCTTCCAGCATTCCTGTATATTTGTTTGTATATTTTTTTTTCTAAAAAAGTTATTTGTAACTTTCGCCCCATTGTATGCTGCAATCTGTATTAATTCTCATCCATTGTTGTCGATACAATCTTCTCCAAATTTTCCAAAACCCTTACAATCATTTTAAGGAAATAAAAATAATGCTAAACAAATCCTCCATTTATCAGTTTTCTTTGAAAGACAACACCCTTCTTCTAGAACTTTTAAATAAGAAAAATGTCTATCTTCTTAGTTTTAATGCACGTTTTAAAGCTCACATATTATGAGATACACAGTGGTTCTTTTGTTCTGAAGTTTTTATTTATTTACTTAATTGTTTATTTGTTTTTTATTTGTTTTGTTTTTCTTCTCTGAGCTTGTTTGTATTAAAGTCAGAACTGCCCATTGGTGAAATATTTCAAGTATTTCCCATTTCATGATTCCTATTTTTATTTATATATTCGAATTATAAATTCTCTAATTTTAAGCAACTAAATGGCCCATTGTATACCTAGACTTTGGAAAGATGTCACAGCGGTTGCGTTTCTTAAATGTTCTCCTTCCAAATGTTAGCCTTTAAGCTAGATGTATTCCGCAGCCACTCCTTTATAAGTGAAGCACAGAATTAACTACAGCTATTAGAAGCAAGTGTTATATTGAATTCCTCAGAAGTGAATATTTGGAAAATATACGCATATTCGAGGCTTGAAATTAAGCTATTTTATGAGTTACCACGTTAAAGACCCTATTAAAAGCATAACTTTTAATATACTGTATATATGTGTGTGCGTGTATATATAATTTAAGAAATGTGTATTACGAAATTACTCATCATTGAATTCAGAATGTCTTATTTAAATGCCATAATACATTAATAGAAACAATTACAGTCAAATAATCATTTGTAAAATGTTTATTAGAAGCAAGGCTTTTGAAACACTTCTTTTTCATTTTCAATTTTTCGTATTTAAAAAATAAACGGTTCGTATGCAGTGATATATTTTGTTTTGTGTTAGATTGCATTACTACTATTACAAAATTTAAAAATGCAGTGTTATAATTGTAGAACTCCCCTCTAATATTTAAACGTATCTAAAAATGAGAATTTGCAATGAGGCTGTAATTTTCAATTGCTGTATGCTTTGCCTTACATTACGAATACAGAAAGTAAAAGAGGTTAAAGGTAAAAATTGTCCCAATCCTAAAAGGATAATAAACACTATCTCTGCTCTTTCATGGTGGCGTTTAAAAGCAGCAGCAACAAATAGTTGGAGGAATCAACACTTTCACTACAACAGTTGTCAGGCGCGGGGATTTCCACTCGGATTTATCGCTTTAGATCTTTGATTTATGAGCGCACGTTGACAAATCCTGGCCAGTATATAAATCACGTCTTAAAAGCCACGGGATGCAGTCAGTACGCGTGCATATTCACTAGCTAGGTAGATATGTTGCATTGCGCCACGTTGCGGATGTGCTGCCGCTGGTTTTAATTTTATACATCTCTTATCTCTGGTGCTGCGATAAAACGCTGCAGAAAGAACCCGCATGATGCTCATCCTACCGTGTCAAAAATGTGTGGCATAATAGAGTAACCTTCCATCCCACCGCTGACACCAAATTATGAAGTGCCGGCGCGCTGGCATAAGAATAACACTTGCTACATGTTCGTAAAAGAGTGTCAGATTTCACCAAGTTCGTTGTATCAAGGCTACCTAGATGCTAATATATGTTATATTTATCCTTTAGCGAGATTCTTTACACTCTGCGGTTTAACCTATGCAATTTCCCAAATTAAACAAGACAAAATATTACATTTTAGGAATAAGTGTGTGTGTGTGTCTCCACAGTTTTCGAAGTTGTTCGTTCCCTTATGATTTCTGAAAAAACAGTATAATTCTTATTATATTGCAAGTTTGTGGTGACAGGTGAAATAAGATTAATATTTAAGCTTTTCTATAAAACACGTAATAGGAGGCTTACTGATTTTGAAACATTGTATTAGCAGGCCATAAGAAAATGTTTACTTAAGTAAATTAGATAAACGTCCTAAAAATATACACTTAGGATATGTAATTTTGAATAACCAATAATTTTAACCTTCACAGTTGTTTACATTTTCCTAGCTTTTTGGGGGTTTCTAATAATTTCAGAATGAAACGGGATGGAATTATAAGTGTAAAGAATAGCACAGAGGGTAAATGGTTATCCCAACAAATGTAGTGAGTATACAATTTATGTTAAGTAGAAATGTTTGTGGTGTTAACCATTTCTGAATTATTACTCGCCGATTTTCATTTAAAAGTTCATTAAAAGTACAATTTAAAGAGTAGGCTTTTACTAACTATTGCCTTAACATATAAATTTGCATGTTTAAACACCCTATTTTCTTTAAAGCTTAAGTCGTTTAACCTGGTATATCATATTGGACGATGAATGAATGAAATGGGAGAAACGATGCTCAAACGAGACCGGGGTCCATATAACTTGAGGCAGTATTTTTTAACAGTTAAATGACTTCAGCCAATTATATAATATAAAAATATAATAACACCTCGCCATAAAGCAACATATGTATAATATAATATATAAAATGTATGTAACAGTCGTTGTATTATGTTTATATTATTAAGAACATGTTCAATAATGTTATATGAATGTATTACGTAATTTAATAATGTTGGAGCTGTGAGAAAATAGGTAAAAAATTGCTAACAATGAGGTAACCTTGAGGCAATGATGAATTAGAAGATTTAATAACGCTGCTGGTAATTCTTGGAGCAGCAATAATGAAATTTTTAGACAGTTTATAAATAGTCAATCAACAACCAGAATACCTGAAAGTTAAATAAAAGTATTCTATTGGAGTAGGATTAGCCAATCAGAAACTGAAATGGAGCAAAATTTAGAAATTCAGAAGCCAGTTGCTTGTAGACAGCGTTCCTAACTGGACGCGAGACGCGTCCTCGAGAAGTTTAATACGTATTCAGTGTGAGACGAAAATAGTTTACGTGTTTAAAAAGTGCAAGTAATTAATAAATAATCTCACAGCTCTCTATATAAGTGAAGTGTTATTTAATCGTGTCAAGGATTAATAAAAGTAAAATTTATAATCTTTGTAAGCCTACATTCTTTAGCCGCACCACTCCCTGCAAAGAGAAACATGTCTCTACAAATTAATACTGACGCAGCCGGGGCAAACATAAATATAATATATTTAAAAAAACATTTAAAATAAAAGTTGATTCTTAAACTTGGGGCAAAGGCCACCCGGAAAGTAAATTTGGGGCGAAGGCTACCGGAAACGTTGTACCATACGCGGTTGCAACTACTTCAAGTGTTCGGCTCCCCAACAGTCGAAATTCAATAAAACACCACCACAAACAAAGTATACTCTCAAATTGGCACCTAAGCGTGGGGCCAGAACAGGCGAGAACTGGCGAGAATAGCTGAAAAGAAGAGATCAACAAACCTCATAGAACTACCAGAATCGACGAAACTACAAGACGTCACTTCAGAGAACTTAAAAATCATCAACAACATCATCCAAGTACAGCAAAAATTCTTTCAGGAGTACGGGGCATGCAGTTTAACAAGAATTTATGAGGGAACACCAGAATAAAGAGGTTTACTAAAAACAGCCAGAACAAAAGGTCAGAAAATTCCAATACTTTTATACGGATATAATTGTCAAAATAGTTAAGAAAATGTATTGTTATTAAGATAATTTATGGTGTTAAGAAGTGGTAAATTACAATTGAGCAATTCAAAACCAAATATAACAAAAGAAAATATACAAAATAAAATGGAAACAGAAAACAATGAAAATATGGAAATAGAAGAGGATAGGTCAGCCATTACAGAGTACAATGTAACTTTACAATCAGAGCTAGAGGAAACACATAGGTTATATTCAGAAGAACAGTTGTCTGTAAATTCACAGGTAGGCATAGAAAGAAACACTATCCCTCAGACATCTAGCCAACAAGAACAAGAAAACTTATCACAACAAAATATTAAGTGACTTCCAAAAGCAATAACTGAAAATAATAATAAGTTAACTGAAATGAGAGGAGAGTTAAAAGAAACTAATAATAAGATAGATGAAATGAGAGTAGGGATAAGTAATATGTTAACTGAAACCAGTAAAGAGTTAAATAATAAGCTGAATGAAACTAGCAGAGTTAAATAAAATACAAGAAACTGGTCAGGAAACTGAAGAATTGAAAACAATGGTAGAAAATAGAAATGCAGATCTTGTACAAATACAAATAGATATAACAGTACCAAAAGTAAATGCAAATGTAACTAGTTCTGTAAATGCTAACCAAAGGAATGACAATAATACAAGTGCAGACAGAAGTGTATCACCTTTGTTAACTAACAACACAAGAGATGCTACTGCTTTTTCCATTGCATCAGCCTCTCAAACACAAAACAATAATGATGACACACATGTGCATGTAACAAATCAAATGTCGAACTATTATTCTGTGATTAGTGAATTACCATTAGCTTATTTTAATGTTTCCTCAAGTCCAGTATAGCTTATTAATGATCTAATAGAAATTTTAAATTGAAAAATGTTCCTGAAGTATTAAAAATGATACGTGTTAGAAAATGCAACACCTCCTAAAATTAACCTACTTCAAAATTGGCTTTCCAACAGTGAGGTAAATCACCTGCTTCAAGCTTAGAGTTACTCGACATTGGTCTTCTCAAAATAAGGGAAAGGGAAAACATGGCATAAAAAACCTATATGGTAACTTGCCCTAACCAAGATTCAACTCGGGACCTCTTGAATATGAGGCAGACACGCTACCCCTACATCACAGATGTGGTCCATTTGAATGATGTTTCAGATTGTTGAGGGTGTTGGAAAGGTTTCTTGTAAGAATATATTATGTTTAATACGAAGTAAAGGAAACAAACTTTTGTGTAAGTAATACACGGAACAAATAGTAAAAGAAGTCTGATGTGATACATTCACATGACTTATTCTACCCTCTATCGTTTATTAGTGAGTATATAAACCATTCTTACTACGTTTTAATCCAAATAAACCTTTGCAGAAATAGTTATATTACACGTTTCGTTATACATACAAAGGGAATAGCCATAGTCAAATGTTTAAGAACTGCACGTATATGCTGGACTTAAAATTGCATAATATTTCACACACGCACTTTTTTCTAAAAATGAGTTTTTTTAATTAATGGGCCTCAAAATATGTATTTCCGGTGAAATCTCGACATCGAAGTTTTGGGTGGAACACAATACTTCCGCTTCTTACTCTGCGTAGTAGAGAAAGTAAAAATCTGATGTGATGCATACACCTGACTTTCTCTACCCTCTGTCGTTTATTATTGAGTGTTCAAACTATTCTCACTAAAGCTTATTTTTATATTTATAATTTAGCCTATATCATTTCTTAAGGTCAAAGGCCTCCTACCGACAGCAGGGAAGCTCGTTTTATATTCATCGGGGGAGCTACTCCTGAAGAGCTGATAACCGGCACAACCTTATTTGGCTAATTCACTGAACATCACTGCTTTTAATACGCATGACTTCTTTTTCCTGTTCACAGTTATAATTCTTTTGCGCTCTTTCCACCGGCCCCTGTTCCTGGCCTGCCTCGTCCATTGTTTCCCCGCTTATTGTGTGAAGAGATCTGCCTATCTGCTTTGAAAGGGTGCGTTTCGAATGTTTATGTTGTGCGATATAAAAGTTTACATTAAATATATGTTACTCTCTGGGTTCATTGAGATGTTTATAATTTGACATTAATTAAGCCTCGGCTGCGTCAGTTATGCTCGCTAGAGCAAAACTCTTTTCAGGGAGTGATGCGGCTACACCAGTTTGTTCAGCAATATATATATATATATATATATATATATATATATATATATATATATAAACGCTTTTTATAATTACAGAAGTACTGAATTTTGGAGCTGTAAGATAGTTAATATTGTTACTTGCTGGGTAGATGGCCTGAAAGTTCACATGAAAATTAAATTAATTTTAAGTACCCAGCCAGAAATTGAAGGGACGTATACTTACTTGGCTGCGGAGGACGAAGCGTGGTGTGGAGGTTAAGAGGAAGGCGTGGGTTTTTACTGTACAAAATCCATAACACACATCTACTCACACATTCCTAGATTTATTTCCCAACCGTTTGGGGTTCCTACATTATTAAAAATGGAAGGTGGGAGATGTGCACCGATCTAAAGCCCGGCTTACACATGCGGTCCGTTCCTCACGGAATCCTAACTGAGGCAGACGCTATCCCCCACTACTCGTGGCTAGCAAAGTTACCAGCCAAGAGTGATGTAAACAACAATGTGTCTGGTAATGAAAATGTATAACAATAATTTAACCCCCCAAATTATTAATACGCCACATCTCCCCCACTTACAAAAATGAGGCGTCCCCTCCGAAGAGAAAAGAAAATGCATAACGTAAAAGTGAAATTGAGATATGCATTATTTGTATACCACCAGAGACCCCTCCCCGGCGCACAAAACCTCATCTAAACACTGGAAGTCCGGTGCACAAGGAATGTAATATATCAAGGAATAGCGAAGAAGATTTCTCATTGATTGTAGCAGATCGAAATATATATATATATATATATATATATATATATATATTATATATATATATCACATCCGCTAAGAAGTAATGCAAGTCCATGCAGAACTGAATACATAATGTGACATACCACTGTTTGTAGCACTGAGATTATGAGGCACCGACACGACGAAGCACAGAGGAACTTGCTGCGCAATTCCGGGTACCTGTTCTGTGTCGACGAGCTCTGTCGACACAGACGAAGAAGTAGGAAGTGTCTTCTGGAGTCGGTGGGGTACCAAACAACAATCAGGCACTGATAGTGTGCCACGAACTGCTATGCGGGGATAGTTGATCTTGTCATGAACTGTAGGTCTCCTCTTTTGTGGAGGAGTGCACTGGCGTCTAACAAGATTATGCCTGGAATAATATTCAGGGAAGCATCAGGACTTACAAAATATACAGAGAAAGAGAAATACATAATTTACAGAAAAAGGCAGGGGACACTCAAAAACAAATTAAACTTAAACCTAAAGCAAGCCTTGCAAAATAAGAAAAAAGAAAATACATTGAGCGGCTGTTATTTGATTCAATTAAGGAAATACTGATCAGTATATTAAAGAAAACTACTACTAACCAAAACAGAATTAAACGCTAAAAATTGTGAACATTTTTGTTTTGAAAAATGAATTTAAGCTTCCTGAAACTTTACAATTGAAGCTGTACATAAGTAAACAGGTAGTAATTGTATTATCCAGTAACGATCAACACAACAAAAGCCCAAAACACATTTATACATTTCTATCAGAAATGTCACCATAAAAAAATTGTTAGGTCAATCTACCAGCAAACTATAACATAGATACAGGAATACAAAAAAAAATACAGAGCTACCATAGGTAGAGGAACCATCACCAAATAGCTAAAGTAAGGACCTGCCCTACGCGAGTTAGCAAGTGACTAAGTTCGAACTCTTTTTGTATCCATTTCCTTTCGTGGTGGAAATATCGACCAAATCCTAATCAAAATGATTCTGTAAAATATATCCATAAAAACAAAAATTATAATGAAAACATTTGGAATTTACCAAAAGAAAGAAATTATCAGAAATAATCATTGTGACACACAACAAATAGATCATCTTAAAATTTAGGGAGGCACGTACCCACCTGAGTAATAAACTGTAGAATTTCAATATCCCTGCCACTGCCGGACATAAGGATGACACTTCAACCATTTACATCATTCCGGAAGCTGACAAACTTACTGCGAACAGAGGGTATAATACATCCAGTACAGTGGACACGAACCGCGTCATCAGTGTAACCATGCTCATATATTCTATAAACATCAATCCTACATCACTGTGGACATATAGCAAGCACAGCGAGTACACCAAAACTTTAAGAATTAAGTTACTAATCACACAACAGCAATTTAGCAAGTGAGCAAAAAAAAAACAAAAAAATATACAAACAAAAAACACATCTCTATTTTATATTATAACAGTAAAATACCCTCACAGACCTGAAAAATCACATTAAGGCATCATGGTAAGTACATATCATACTTATTACCCAAAACAAAATAGTGTCACGAAAAGTACATGGAGGAAATAGTGTAAAAAACTTATTATCTGCTAAAGAGAGAAATTAACTTGACCACACCAGGAGAGAACATCATAGACGTAGAGCAAAACAGGTTCAGAATCCAACTGAATCCTTTGTCGGAGTTTAATCTCTAGTAACTCATCCTGGTGAGCAACCTGAAAAGGTGTAAGTAAAGAAGTTTTTAAGAGTGGACAATTATGAGAAGGATTTCTATGACAGAATGTCTGAAACCATTGTATGGCAGTATCCTTAAGGTAGCAAGGTAAATACTTCAACTTTATAAATCTGACTAGTTATTAGCAAAGCTACCTTTTCAAAATTATTCATAAAATCAGAAAAGTTATCTACTGTAGCATTAAAAAAAGAATGTTCGAAGAAGGTCGAGCAGTAAGTTGTTGCATGGTATCCAGAGTGTTCTGAACAACTGACTCCGCAATTGTTACCAACTCAGTGTTGTTGACCAAAGAGGTCGTTGACCCAGCACTTGTAGAAGGAGAGAGGGGAGCCTCGACGACAGGCATGTCTGAAGATTGTGTGGTACCTTTTTTGGCATTGTTTAAGCTTTATATATATATTGCAATACTAGCACAGAAATGCAAACAGAAAAAAACAATGGAAAGCTACAGATTTAGATGCTGAAAAATAATTCACTACTGGTTAAGCTGGAGCACAATCACAATCCTAACTAATGCACATGAAATCTGTAATACAAGACAATTGATAATGCAAGAGAGAACCCAACAATCCTGCAATAAGATCAGTTAATAGGCATAGACAATGTAAAAGTATTATCAATGCTGTAAAAGAAGCACAGTGTACATGCATAAGAACATCACAGTTCAATAATGATTATCCATAAACAATGCAAAAATCAGCAGCAAAGCATGTATATAATTCAACAGTTAACACAGATAATAATTAATCACCCAATATGAACCAGTATAGGCAAAAATGTGTGTCAGTAGTATTGGCAGAAACGAATATGACAGTGCCAAATAATTATATTTTCATATCATAATTGAATAAGAGCAGAATAATTATATTATCAAACTGAATTACATATAAAGCATAATAATATCATTCTATTGTGGCACAGAACAAACTTAAAAGATTACTGTAGTCGTATCAGGCATACAGAATCTAGAAACGGCACAGAAAATACTGAGACACTGCACACTATGTGATTAAAAGTATCCAGACACCACCACAAACATACGTTTTTCATCTTAGGTGCATTGGGCTGCCACCTACTGCCTGGTACTCACTATCTGCAACCTCAATAGTCATTAGACATTGTGAAACAACAGAATGGGACGCTCCGTGGAACTCACAGACTTCGTACGTGTTCAGGTGATTGGGTGTCACTTGTATCAGAAGTCTGTATGCGAGATTTCCACATTCCTAAACATCCCTAGGTCCACTGTTTCCGATGTGATAGTGAAGTGGAAACATAAAGGTACATGTACAGCACAAAAGCGTACAGGCCGACCTTGTCTGTTGACTGACAGAGACCGCCGACATTTTAAGAGGGTCGTAAAGAGTAACAGCCTACATCTATCCACACCATCACACAGGAATTCCAAACTGCATCAGGATCCACTCCAAGTACTATGACAGTTAGGCGTGAGGTGAGACACCTTGTATTCTACGGTCGAGCGGCTGCTCATAAGCCACACATCACACAAGAAAATGCCAAACGACGCCTCGCTTGGTGTAAGGAGCGTCAACATTACACGATTGAACAGTGGCAAAACGTTGTGTGGAGTGACGAATCACGGTACACAATGTGGCGATCCGATGGCAGGGTGTGGATATGGCGAAAGCCCGGTGAACGTCATCTACCAGCGTGTATAGTGTCAACAGTGAAATTCGGAGATGGTTGTGGTGTTATGGTGTAGTCGCGTTTTTCTTGGAAGGGGCTTGCACCCCTTGTTGTTTTGCGTGGCACGATCACAGCGCAGACCTACATTGATATTTTAAGCACCTTCTTGCTTCCCACTGTTGAAGAGCAATTCGGGGATGGCGATTGCATCTTTCAACACGATCGAGCACCTGTTCATACTGCACGGGCTGTGGCGGAGTGGTTACACGACAATAACATCCCTGTAATGGACTGGCCTGCACAGAGTCCTGACTTGAATCCTATAGAACACCTTTGGGATGTTTTGGAACGCCGACTTCGTGCCAGGCCTCACCGACCTACATCGATACCTCTCCTCAGTTCCGCACTCCGTGAAGAATGGGCTGCCATTCCCCAAAAAACGTTCCAGCACCTGATTGAAAGTATGCCTGCGAGAGTGAACACTGTCATCAAGGCTAAGGGTGGGCCAACACCATATTGACTTCCAGCATTACCGATGGAGGGCGCCACGAACTTGTACGTCATTTTCAGCCAGGTGTCCGATACTTTAGATCACATAGTGTATTATCATCATTATAACCATCATATTAGATGTCGCTAACTTGCTGTCGCGAAAGCTTAACGCTGCATTACCAAGTGTGATTGTTAAAACAATGAAAAATAAAGCAGGCGAGACTGTAAGAAACTTTGGCTGTATTGAGAAACATAGCACTAAATATTAAACTCACCGGGCTGCGAGCATTGTCCTCAGACCTAAATGAAAGCAGTAACTGAATTATTAGCAAAAATATCCAATAAAGATATGCATGTTAGCACATGAAAAAAACACAGAAAAAAATGAAATGGAGAAGAAAGAAAAAAAGAGAAAGAGAGGGTGGGAGGGGAATGGAAGATGGAGAGAGAGACCGAGAGAAGAGGAGAGGAGAGGGGAGGGAAATGATGCAGAAACGACAAAGGTTTACGTGGCCATCACATAAAAATATGGGAAACCTACTAAAAAGTTAAGAATTTTCAGGGCCGAAATGGAGAATAAAAAAAAATGAAATTTTTGCTACACCAAAGAAAGGAAACCAACAGGCCGACCTCTGGTGAACAATTTTAAATTCCTACGCAACGGTTACGTTACGAAGCCAAACACGCTACAGAAGCTAGCATACAATCCCTCAAAATTTGAAATCACTGAAATCGTTAAAAAAAAGCTCACAACACACACCACTTTTGTTCACATCTCACAAACTTACCTCAAAATGCAACATTTTGTTTCACATACCACGTGGACATACAATCAACAACTATTACCTCACATACACACTTGCAACCAAAAACACGACGACCTTCACCAAAAAGGTTACATGCTGGTTAGATGGCCTAAAAGTTCACATGAAAATTAAATTATTGTGAGTACCCAGCACGTACATTGAGGGGACACATATTTACTTGGCTGCGGAGAACCGATACATGGTGTGGAGGTTAAGAGGAGGGCGTGGGATTTTACTGTACAAAATCCATGACACAAATCTACTCACACATTCCTAGATTTATTCCCCAACATTTTGGGGTTCCTCATTATTAAAAATGGAAGGAGGTAGGAGATGTCTGCTGATCCAAAGCCCGGCTTACACACGCGGTCCGTTTCTCACGGACGCTATCCCCCACTACTCGAGGCTAGCAAAGCTACCAGCCAAGAGTGACGTAAAAAACAACGTGTCTGGTAATGACAATGTAGAACACTAATGTAAGCCCTCAAATTATTAATACGCAACAATATTTTTCTTTACGTTCGTTAATGATCTGCAGTCAGCGGTGAATTTTTCAAGTTCTTTATCTGAGTTGTCAAATAAAATTAATATCGTACATGTTTAACTCAGCGGTTGTTAGGAAAAATATTTGGATTTAGTAGTGTTTATCTGCTAGTAACTACATTTTTTTAGAGGAAGTTAAATATTTTTCTTTCTCACTTCACTAGGACAGCATTTTTAGTTTATATACCATGAACCTTCCACAGCGACTGACTTAGCTTTGGCATTCCATTTTTTAGCGTCCACAACTTTAAATTTTTAAATCTACTACTTTTATATTCTGATCTGCTCAAGTTTTGCTACCAGAACACCGTTGGTTTGCCTTCCTTTGTTTTTCTGTTCAGACTATTTATTTACAAAAATCTGGACGTTACTACCGTACTTTTCCACTGACTGCCACTAAGCTTATAAGTTACTGTTCGACTACACCAAGGTTATACGTATTGTCTTCCACTCTGGGGTTCTTGAGTTTATGTTTCTGTTTTCTTGCACTAACTTCTTATTCCTAGCACTTAGAGCTCCATTTTTCTAAAACTAAAAATACATTTCAGCACAATATCTTATACATATTTACAACAAATATATATTACATAATGATTGTGATATATAATTTATATAAATTATTAATTATTTATAGGCGGGCTACTACTATATTGTAAACAAAAATGATAATAATTTTAGGTCAGAAATACTGTGTCAGGTTCTCTGCCTCCTTTCGTTTCTCCTCCCGTATCCGTACGGTCCCGTTGATTCTTCGTCTTCGTTCTCTGTGTGCCCTACCTTGTTGTTGAAGTCCACCAGGAAGATATAGTTTGTGCTTTTTACTTGCCGATTGTTTCATCTAGAAGGTTAGAAGCTCTCTAATGTTTTTTTACTAGCCTTAAAATTCCATACTGTTTCCATGCAATCGCGAAAAGCAACTAAATGTTGAAAGGCCTTTAAAGAATGGCCAACAAATGAAGAATTCGAAGCATTAATTCCGGATATCTCAGAAATGGCTTATACCACCAAAAGCTTATTTGAAATAAATTGTGCGTTTTAAAGAGCTCTACATTTTTTGTGTAGTATGTTTTCGTCTATCGCTTTACGTTTACCAATTATACACAATTATACAAATTTTTTTCCGAATGGAGAGGACTTCAAAGGCTATTCCTAGAAGATTTAAGATATACATTTTATTTTTCATGTAAATATCTTTAATATATGGTATTTTAATCAAAACCGTTAGAGCCATTTTTAGAAAAGCACAATTTTAAAAAAAGTACTCCATGTAAAAGGTAGTTGAGGGTGGGGGGTTTTCTTGAAAGTCTTCGTGTGCATCCTTGGAAGGTACTAAACTTAAATACCAATTTTGGAACTTATGCGACTTTTAGTTTTTGAGTTATGCTGTTCACAGACACACAGACAGATATACACGCGCGGGCGTCGACATTTTTTTCTAAAAATGCCTTTCTTGGATTCATGGAGCCTCTAAAACATATATTTCCGGTGAAATCTCGACATGGAATTTTTGGGTGGAATACAATACCTGCTCCACCTGCTAGTAAGTGGTAGAGCAAATAAAGAACGATTTTGAGCAGAGGAAACCGTATAGTTTTACTATCTCATGTTAAATCGCTTTTGAAATTTGTAGGAGCCCGTGCATGTCTGTACATTAGGGTTTTCAGGAAATTCCCAACTGGCGAAAGAAGCCGTTAAAAGTAAAAATTCTTATGTTTAATTTTTGCCTGTTTGTGTCTCTAATTATCAGTGAAATGTAAACTATTTAAGATTTTCGCATTACAAAGGTTTTTTCTGTAAGTGGTTAGTGAAAGACGCTTTATTCTCATTCACTTGTATTTAAATGGGTAACTACAAAAGATAGAAGACAATTTTCTATGCTTAAATTGGTGTTCATACAAATATACAAGTTAAGTAAATAATCTCGGAATATTCTTATTGTATATTTACTTTCTTCTAGGTTCATGTTTAATTTGATGCTCTATCTTGTTTGAAAACATTTATTTATTAACAGAGAGTTGAAACTCTTTCCATATGACTAACAATCATTGACTGTATTATACTCGTACTAGCTGAATGTTTCCGCTGCTTTCTGTATATAACAAGCTCTATATTACGTAATTTTACAGCATTTCTGTGCAGATATTTGTCCTGATAAATATAAAGAAGAGACGGCTCTCTATAAAAATGCTCTATTGGGATATCTGTGTACTGGATAGAGAAAGTACTATTTATTACTCATTATACTTTATATTGGTATCATATTTAATGAATTTTAATATTCTACGCTAAAATAAAACGTCTACTTAATACAGAATTGAGCTCTGGACATTATATTCTCTAATTATCTAATATTCTTCCTTAAAACTGAGGAACGTGAGATATGATTCTTAACCAGGTAGTTTAATCCATCGGAATTAAAACCTGGTGCGTGAAAGCCACTGACGTGACTCAAAGTATATTAAAGCAAGCAATTACTCCTTCTAGCTATTTAAACAGAAATGCCAGGACGGCGAGTCCTGATCGGAAGAAAGTCGTGATAAAAATTCTTCCGCAGCGCTGTTCCCAGTGCGGTCTAGAGCCACAATATCCGAGAACTCCCACACCACCAGAGAAAAGAAACACGAGGCGTACATACTCCAAATATTTGCTGTGTGTTGTACCACAGGGAAATTCCTCATCATGTCTTGGGGTTGAGAATCCGTCAAGTCAGCAGTGGAGAAGGGTTAGCTTTACAGCGCCCTACATTGACCTCGCGGAGTTAACGGTCTTCTCCAACACTGTGGACAAAGTTGAGCTTTGCACGCATTCGTGAGTTACTGGAGTAAAAACGCACCTGTTCAGGTTTAGACTGGCATGAGGCTTTTACTTATATTACTTTTAGGGAAAATTCTGAGTGGATATATTTACTTTTAAACACATAATAGAAAAAAATATTGATTGTTCAACCGAGGAAAACAATGTACAGGCGCGGTTATTTTTTGTGATAATTTTTTAAAGAATTGGAGTTTCATTTTTAAATTTTTACATTTTCGTGTTAAAAATCGCGGTAATTTTGCGACAAAAATAAAAAATTGTATGTGTGGTTCGTAATAACCGACTTTGAAATTCATTTGAACAAAAACATTAACATATCTTACACATTACAAATATTTTATTGTCCGTAAAATTGAATTATTAATACCACTAGTAGTTTATGAGAGGTTTAATGTTTGGTAGGAAAAATTAAATTAAAAATTATTTAGTCAAAATGCTTATTGCATGACACCAAATTGCAACATACAAGTTACAAAGTTTTCAGACCACTTAAGATCTCGTCAGTACTACTAAATTATAGTGCGAAAACAATATTTTACTGTTTGCATTTTATGGTACTCATAAGGTTTGAATAGATACCTCAGAAACGTCAACAGAGCATGCAGTACATCAGCTTTATTACTAACCTCATACAAATTTTGCAAAATTCAATATGGCATAAAATTGCATATTATTTTAATTCTCTACCAAATATATCATTTATATATAAAATATAAAAATATAAAATACATACATTTTCGTGTTTACCGCGCAAATAAAGGCTTTCACGAGAAAAGGAGAAATTTGTGAGAATTCGCAAAAAATGTACATGTTTAAATCGTCTGCATTTCTTATGAAGCATAAATATACTTCTGGTCGAAGCTGTAAACCATTTATCGCGTTTATCATTAATAACAAAAGAGGGCGACCCTGAATGCATAAAAGTCTTTGATAAAGCTGTTAGACAGACTCTATGGAAAATCATGAATAATAAAATCGGATGTCCTACATTCACACGACTTTCTCTACACATCCCTCAATAAACTAATCTTACAACGTTTATTCTTCTATCCACTTCATGTTCATCAAAGCAAACATTTGCAGAAAAGCATTTATTACGCATTTCGGCGTGGGTACAGAAGACTGAGCGATAGTCAAAAGTTTAAAAGGTGGGTCGTTATATAATGGTTTTGAAATTCCACTCTTTGCATGACCCCGAGAAAAAAAGGGGTTAGCGACTTAGTTTTTGAATGAAATATAAAGTATTCAAGAATTCGAACCAATAATAGACAATACCTCAGAAATGGTAAATGTCACAATAATTTGACATAAATTGTGTGCTTTAATGAGATCTCTTACGGTATACCAGTTATACAATTGATACAAAATTCTTTCAGAATGAAAAGGATTTCACAGGCTATTCGCAGAAAATATACAATGTATATTTCTTCTGTATGCAAGTAGCTCAAGCATAGGATATTTTAATCATATCGCTAGAGCTGACTTTGAAAAAATAAAAAATAACCGAACATTTTCCATGAAGAGGGTAGCTTGATGTGGGGCGATTTTCTTAAACAGCTTCCTATGTTACGTTGAAAGTTACTGAAATTAAATAACAACTTTGGTGTTTATCCCATATTTTATTTTTGACTTGTGTTGTTCATAAACACCTCTTGCACCTCAATACAAAAATGCTTTTATTGGATTTAGGGGCCCCAAAAAGAGTATTTCCGGTGAAATCACGATATCGAATTTTTGAGGCAATGCAATATTCTCTATGCTTAAGAGTACTGTAGGTAAGTATTAGAGAGAGTAAGGCACCCCAGACCATTTAATGAAAGTAAAAAGACATATATTATATATATAAATAAATTCGGATCTATGAAGGAAATACAAAACAGAGTAAATGAATTTGCGTGTAATACAGGCCTACAATTTGTAACAACTGCTTTCAATGTGTGCTTGGATAATAATAATTCATACTTTTAGCTATCACAACTTGTTTGTCCTAGTAAGTCTTAATTAAGCCTGGTGCTAAATAAAATATCGCTACAACAAACCATTAACTCTTGGCAGTTTTCCATCTTGATTGCTACATATTTCAGTAGCTTCGTTAAATTTAATGATATTAGCTCGGTTTAAAATAAATGAAAAACATAATTCCTAAGGTTTTATACCTAAACTCGAAACTGACTTTTACCATAGTGCTACCGAAGTCCCGACAACATCCATGCACGCCAATTACCATTTGTTTTAAGTGGACCCACCCCGTCATTTACTACAGACGTTGTAGCACCGCAACGAGGATTCGCTTCTGGTAACATTGGACGTTAAAACCGACCAGTGACGCTCATTGCGTTAGGCAATTGAGCTACAGAACCAAGATTAGACAGGGTTTCAAAAAACCCCGATTTCAGTCTAAAATAAGTTACGCAACAAATGGTTAAGTTTAATAAACCGATTTGTTTGTAGTCATGTTTACGATTATTACATTATTCTTTTTAAATGGAAATTAATATACAGAAAGCAGTATATGAGTAGAATAATGTAGTAATGAAGGGTAGTGTGATATCCAGAACTAGAACTAAAGCTACTGCATTTATCAAAAATTGCATAAACGTAAAGGGAGGAAATCATTAAATAATAAATTATGATAAATAATATATCAAGACGCTATAATGCAATTGGTAGAGCTTTCACAATGGTGACATTTGTATTATAAGCAACAGACATAAAAACAGAAAAAAGATTAATTAAATGACATTTCTGAGAGCAATGCAGTATGCAAAATATCTAACAATAAAGACATTAAGAAAGCCTTTTATGTTGGTTGGTGAATGTGATACAAGTGCCATTCTGACATAGAGAATTCTGATGTGATACATTCAAATGACTTTCTTTACTACTATCGTTTATATTTACACAGCTTCTTGTTAATCTAACAGACCTTTTTAGAAATATTTGCATGACACATTTTGTTGAAATTTTATCTGTGAACTATTGTGGTACTTCCTCTTTTGTGAGACATACTGCTGTTACGTTACGTTACTGTTGTTACGAGCTACATAGATGTACACGACCTCTACACTTTTATGGCTGTTCTTTGCTTTCATTATGTTGTTCTCCCAGGTCTGTACAGCTGTTTAAAACGTAGTCGCTGTATGCTGGCTTAGAAATTTCGAACTCTTTACCTGACATCGCGAGAAACGATTGATAGTGCCTGCACTTTAAAAAATCTGATGCATTATATTCACATGACTTTCTCTACCTCTATAACTTATTAGTGGGTATACAAATTATTCTTATGCAAGTTTATCTTACTATCTGCTTCATTTTAATCCAGATAAACGTTTCCGGAAATTGTTGCATTATACATTTCGTTATAGATACAAAGGGAACAGCGATAGTCAAACGTTTTAGAACTGGACGCTGCACACTGGCCTTAAACTCTTTCCATAATATCGCAAGAAACAACTGAAAATCGACAGGATTTGAAAATAATGACCAAGTATTGAACAACTTGAACTTTAATAACGAATATCTCGGAAATGGGTGATGCCACAAAAAGTTATTTGAAATAAATCATGTGCCTTAAAGAGATCTACATTACTTATGCAGTATGTTCTCGTCAATCGCTTAACGTTTACCAGTTATACAAGTTTGTACAAAATTCCTTCCGAATGAACAGGACTTCAAAGACTATTCCCAGAAAATTCAATATATACATTCTATTTGTCATATAAATATATGATACTTTAATCAAAATCGTTAGACCATTTTCTATAAAATCGAAGATTTCGAAAAATCTTCCAGTAAAGAGTAGGTCAGGGAGGGGGATTTTCTTAAAAATCTTGCTGTCGCATCTTTGGAAGGTACTGAACCTAAATACCAAGTTTGGTGTTCATTCGACTTTTTGTTTTTGAGTTATGCTGTTCACACACACAGACGGACATTTTTCTAAAAATTGTTTCTTTGGATTCAGGGGACCTCAAAACATGTATTTCCGTTAAAATCTCGGTATCGAATTTTTGGTTGGAATGTAATACATTCTCTACCTCAGTGTAAATGATAGAGAAAGTAAAAATGAAAGAAGTGTTGAAAAATTAAAACCAATAACGTGAATCTCGGAAATGGCTAATGCCAGAAAAAGGTTATTTCAAATAAATTGTGTATTTTAAATAGATTTACATTCTTTGTGTAGTATGTTTTTGTTTATCTTTAATGTTTTACCAATTACATAAAATTATTATAAGTCCTATCATTTCAGAATATACATTCGATTTGCCAAGTAAATGTCTTAAACATATGGTGTTTTAATCAAAATCGATAGAGGCATTTTTGAGAAAATCAAAATTTTATAAAAATGTCGATGTAAAGAATAGTTTGCAATGAGGGGATTTTCTTTAAAACGTCCGTGTCTTATCTTTGGAGGATGCTGAAGCAAAATACAAAATAGTTACTTATGAGACATTTCGGATTTAGGCACACACCACTGCACAGATAGGTGCCAGCGCACGCACGCGCGCACGCACACACACACACATACACAGATATTTTTCTAAAAAATGTTCTGTTTGGTTTCAGGGGACTCAAAACATAAATTTCCGGTGAAATCTCGTGATTGAATGTTTGGATGGAATACAATACCTCCTCTACTTCAAGTACGTAGCAGAGAAAGTAAAACTGTACCCGTGTAACACTCGGTAAGACAGTAGTGAAGCTATAAAATAACAAAACATCTTACTTCCATGTGCTCTGTATTAAAATAAGCGTGTGGAATTTTTTTAATAATACATGAAATACCTACTTTAATTTTGCGAACAGCTGGTATACTCGGCATCCACAGTAGCATGAATTTCGTACAACTTTGCAGTACCCTTTGCGGGGGACTAATGTAGTTTCCTTTCAATTTTAACGTTAATAGAAGGAAAAGAAAAAAAGAAAACATTGTGGGCTGACACAGATATTTTCTCACAAACTGTTACTCTTTTGGATGCAATGAACAGCAGTTTAGTTTGCATTTCACAGTTCGTTGCGCTTTTATTAGATGCGGTGTTTATCGGTGCTGTTCTCCTCGCAACGTTAGACCACTGTCGTAATTCAAATTTCATGCCTTCAAATGTTGCTACACAGAATAGTTCTCCCTCCAATCCGGAACTAGGAAATATGTTAACTATTGCCTTTTTTTGGTTTGTAAGGATTTTTATGATGGTATTGGGAGACTTTCTTTTCATGGCTGTCTTTGGAGAAGCAACTGCAAAGTTTCTGCTTGTCAAGCGTTTTATTTATTACAAGCAGCCCGTAAACATTTTATTCATTGATTTTTGTTACTGTCGATTCATCCTTTGAAGGAAGAAAAAAGAATGGATGTTCATTAATGACATCCGTGCTCATTAGTAGGAGCAATTATTTTCATGCCAAAAGGGAAAATATAAAAACGAAAAATATGTTGGTAAATTATTCTGTCTTTATTTGGAAATGTATACTGAAAGTGCTTAAAAACATGCAGACGTTCGACAAGTTCAGCAACACTTACAAAGAACTTGGGAATAAAGGGTTACTATTTCGATTCCTGTCAGTAAATCTTCACTGGCAGTTGGCGAAATTCCCATTTATATGACTGTACGAGATGAGTTCTTACAGTAATGGTTTAGAATAAGATAATACCCTTAATTTGTTTTCATAATGATATTAAATATGTTCGATAATTAAATAATAATTTAACTACAAGTTTTACAAGTTTTGAAAATCATCTCCTATCACATCACTGTAACAACATCTAAATTACTAGAAAATCAAGCCCACAATAACGAGTATTTTTGAAATGGCTAGTGCCACAAAGATTTGTACTTAATACTAGCTGACTTACCCGATTATCAGGGTTAACTTTTTTTTAACTCGAATGACGAATTAATGAATTTTATTTATTTCATCCCGTTCTTTATAAACTTGCTGTACAATGATATAGATTTTTATGGTGAATCCTTCCCTTTAGCGCTTATAATTGCAATTCCGTATAGCTCCAGCTATTCCAAATAATCAATGAAAAAAGACTTTCGCCTCATATTCACGCAAAACGAAGCAAATCATTTGCGGAAGTTCTAACTCCCTTAAACTCCCAGGCACTCTTCCAAGTTCTAGAAGTACTGCACATCCTATACGTAACCTTTGGTCGGATACTTTGTCAGGTACATACCTCTAAACGGTCGAACACAGATCAGTTATATAAGCTATTCTGCTATTCTTTAGTAGAACCTATAAAAGCTAAATAAACAAATAAAATATTCAAATGGTTGGAAAGGGAAGTAAAGGATCATTATTTTAATATTTCATTTTTATAGCCATCGTTATTTAAAGGTTCCTGGAACTAAGCTTTGGCCAAATGGTTAAAATTATCAATATTTTAGAGTTTGGAAAAATGCGGGCTTTATGGTGTAAGTAAAACATACACTATCTTTTTCGAAAGCATTTAAACTTTAGATAGATACACCTTAAGTTTTGCATGTTTCTCAGTTAAACCTCTGTTTTCACAAAACTACGTGTTTCAGCATTCCAAATGTCCCACAAATAATTTTCCATATTTATGAGACAATTGGCGCAACCAAATGTAACTGTATCACATAACGGGTGAGCTATGAAGTTTGCGATTCTCCCGTTTTCTTTCCATCGCAACGACTGGTTGCCACGAATAAAAAATTCGAATGCTATTTCTGCTTGTTGTGACTAAGCAATTCTTGGTAATTTGAAATCATTTCTAAGTATAAATGAGAGTGATGTGAATAGAAGAATAGTTTTAATATGTATATAATGGATATATGTTCATTTATCATGGGAAAGGAAAGTCTTTTGAATATACCTCATCAGAAATTCTCCCTACTGTAGTAGCTTAGTGAATTAATAAACCTAAAATTTTGCACAATTTGTTTTTAAAATTTGCATTAATAATTATAAATTAAAATACAGTTGCTTCAAACAACAGAATTTAAAACTGAGTCTTAAATAGAAATGAAGTGACGAAATTATAACTTCGAAAAGAAAAGCTGTATTCCAAGGAAGCTTTACTTTCAATGCTACAAAAACATTTACATTCTCATATATTAGTTTATCGATTTTAATGAAATGTGCATACAAACGTACTAACAATATTATTTATCAGGCTGAACATTTTGTAAAAAATTACTGAAGTTTGTAGGAAAAGGAATTTTATTTTATAAGTACTTTCATGAAAATAAAGTTTTACAACAACCTTTAATTTTCGTAACATAACCTTGAGCTGCTGTGCGTAGACAATTTTGTTGATTTCACTGAAAAGGGAATGGACAATCCAAATGGCAAATTGCTGTTTTGTGCACGTGGAGAGGTTACTATCAGTGTGAAAATGAACTCGCTTCTCCGGCTAGCAGTTGGGACTGGAGATTAGCGAACATGCAACATCAAAAGCACGAGACTACGTTGAGGATAACCTCTCCCTGACATGAGAGACAGCTCTTGTTCATTTCACTCCAGCATTAAATACGGTCAGTTAGGCTTCATCTTCCTGTAGCTTCAAGTCGAGAATATAATACACAATTCAGTAACGCTCCTAGAGCCTGTTTCTTTATTCGGACTCTTCTTATATTTCAATACCCTATTAATAAATTCCTCCTCCTTTATCTCTTCTGTTAGTAAGGCTTCAAGGTGAGAATATAATGTGCATTTCAGTAATGTTAGTGCAACATTTTTATTCCTTGATTCTCAATTTGATATATTTTATTTTGAAATTTGTGCAGGCACAACTTCCCTTTTCTTTTGTTCATTTTCCTACCCTTTCTTCTCCTCTACTTCTAGTTTTCCTCCTTCTTTGTCCCATTTAATTACACACTCTCTTTTCTTTCGCTTTCCTCTTATTCTCTTCTTCACTCTTCCTTTATTTCTGTTTCTTCTCCTTTCCACTTTTCTTCCTCTTTTCTTCTCTTTTTCTTTTACTTTGTTTCTCTCTTTTACCCCTTTTACTTCGCTTCCCTTCCTTCGCCTTTTATCTTCACCTCTTTTCTTCTCCTTCCTTTATTCACGTACTTCTTCTCATATATATTCCTCTAAAACCTAGTCGTTCTTCTTCTCTACTCTTTGTTTTCTTTCTCTCCTCTTCTCTCTCCCTCTTCGCTTCCCATCTATTTTACCCTAGATTAGATTAGATTGGATTGTGAGTTCACTCGCAGCCATAAAGATTTGTGAACATAGAACATGTCAAGGAAATGTACAAAAATGGCATATAGATATAAATATTATACAGAATATAGAATATATAAAATAGAATAAAAACATACTATGTGCGTGTCACGGAAATGTACAATATAGTTGCATATATACATAAATATTACATAGAATACAGAACAATTAAAATGAAATAGAGACATATTATATAGAAAATAAAACAAAGCTGGTGTAATCTTGTGCAAAATCGAATACCTCCCTATCGTTATAAGGCTAACATTCTATGTATAGACAAGAACAGCTATTTTAACTTTCACTAGGCTTGTACCTTTAATTTGTCTCATCATTTTGTTCTATTTGATTTGTAATGCATAGCATTTACAATAATTTCTTAATATACAAACATTTAAATAGCTACAATTCTAGAGCAGGCATCAAATTAATTGGCAATTGCCATTAATATTTACTAAAACTACTTACAGAGCTGTATATGTACTATCATCAGGATAATTTGTCATTCAGATAATCTTGTACAGAATAATAGCTTTTGAGCATAGGT
The DNA here is from genome assembly GCA_030765065.1 of Deroplatys truncata. Lineage (NCBI taxonomy): Eukaryota > Metazoa > Arthropoda > Insecta > Mantodea > Mantidae > Deroplatys > Deroplatys truncata. The sequence continues at coordinate 233,139,485 of CM060975.1, forward strand.
AATCTTTAACAGCAGTTTTAAAGACAATGAAATTGTCAACTTTTCCCGTAAGATCATTAGGGAGAGCATTAAATATTTTTATGGTCTTGTAATATACACCTCTCTGGTATTCCGTACTATTCTCATTTTCTCTTCCTTTCCTGTTCATTTTTGTCTTCTCTTCACATGTCCGTTTTCTTCTATTCTCCTCTTCTCCTTTTTCCTCCTGCTCCAGCTTTCGCGATCTTTTTCCTCTATTGCCCTCCTCCATCTTTTCTTTACCATTCTCCGCGTTCTATCTTCGAAATGTTTCAAGAGGAGAATATGTGTACTTTAGTGATTTTCATGTAACATTTATTCCTTATTGGATCTTACTTTATACTGTATTTTAAAATATGTGCAGGAACAATTTTTTGTTCTCTTTTTGATCTGTGCTTATCCTCTTCTTCTCTTTTATCCTAATTCTGGTTTTCGCATCTTTTCTTGCTTTTTTCTTCTCTTTTACTATCTCTACTACGTATGGTAAAATAGGGGAAGTATTGCATTCTATGCAAAAATTCGATATTGAGATTTCACCGGAAATACATATTTTGAGGCCCCCTGAATAAAAAAAGCATTGTAAGAGAAAGATCCGTGTGTGTATGTGTGCTGTGTCTGTGTGTCTGTAAATAGCATAACTCAAAAACGAAACGTCGAATAAATACCAAACTTGGTATTTAGGTTCAGTATCTTTCAAAGGTGAGACGCGAAGATTTTCAAGAAAATCACCCCACCCCAGACTACGCTTTACATGGAGAATTTTTCGACAATTTTTATTTTCCCAAAGATGGCTCTAATGACTTTGATTAAAATATCGTATGTTTAAGATATTTTCATGGCAAATGAAATGCATATCATGACTTTTCTGAGAGTGTCCCCAAAAGTCCTCGTCATTCTGAATGATTTTTGCACAACTGGTAAACCGTAAGACTACACAATACTGCACAATAAATGTAGATCTAGTTAAAGCACACAATTTATGTTATGCACATTTATTTTTGTAGAGTGAATAATTTCCGAGATATTCCTTGTTATTTGTTAGAATTTTCCAATACTTATACTTTTTCTCAAATGCAAGTTTATTTTACTTTTTGTTTTTTTTTTTAAGTCCAGGACATGCAAAAGAATGCAATGCTCCACATAGCAACCGGCTGTTAAGATTTGACTATCTCATAAAGCCTATCATATTCCTCTGGCACCTACAAGAAAATTAGCAACAAGAAAGTTTCTGCAAATGATTATCTCTATTAATATGACGAATATGGAAAATAAGCGTTTGTAAAAATAGTTTGTAGATCAAAGAAAGTCATATTACAGCAACACATTAGATTCCTTTGCTAATTTTGTTTCTCTCTTTTATTATCTTCTTTCTTCTATTTCATTTCCATGTCGTACTTTGTCGCTTCTCTTCTCCTTTCCTACTTGTGTTGATTTCTTTGCTCTGCTCTTTCCTCTGCAGACGTTTCCTATTCCATTCCACTGATCATCGTTTTTTTTCTCTACTCTTTTTCCTCTTCCCCTTCTCTACTCCTCTAATCTCTCTTTCTCTCTCTCTCTGTCTATTCGCTCCCACCTATTTTGTTCTGTTGCGTTCTATGCTCTTTGTCTCTTCCCTCTCTTATTTTCTTCTTTACTTCCGTTCTTTCCTTTTGCTTTTTTCTCGTTTTTATTTTCTCCTCTCCTCCTCGTCGCTCTCTTCTCTTTGCTTTCATTTTCTGTTCTCATCCATTCACTATCTTAACAAGCAAGGTAGATGTCAAGCACAAGATGTCACTTAGAAGTATGACGTTAAAATTAAAACTTCAATGTGGAGATTCGTTTGTCTGGTTGTATTTTGAGCAATTAATGGGAAAGGATCCGCAGGTATCAGTTAAGATACTTGGCATTTCATAATTATGTACACCATCAGAAATCTGTTATGTCAATATTTCAAAATAGGAAGCAAAATTAAGCTATTCATATTAAATTCAAGGATGTGTTACTCTCGAAATGCAGCTTATTCATTAATTCATACAATAAATTTTTGGAAATGCATTGCATAAGCAAATCCAAGGTATCCTTTAAAATTCAAACAGCAAGCTAATACTGGTAGTGGGTGTTAAGATAAAATTAACCGAGGGAGGCGGTTCCGCGGCAACCCATTCGGAAGGTCCCGGATTCGATTTCTGTTGGACCGGCTACTCTGACGATGGGTTTTCTTCGCGATTTCCCGTGGTTGGTGGGCCAATGCTGTAGTTGAATTATATAATGTCGCGAATTTTCCTGCCATTTAATTTCTTTTTATGTTTCACAGACGAAGGATCAGGCGAGTGGACGGCAGACGAGGCATATGGCGTGGAGTTTGCTTTGTGAAACTGTCTCAGCTGGCATTCGGTGTAGGATGGTTCCTTAGAGAGAGAGATATTCTTGACGAGTGATAAGCCTTTGCGGCTGGTTCCACCGGCGTCAGCATGTAATATCCGGAGACGCTAGCGGCTCCACCTGCGCCCGAGCCTGCTAACCGGATCTGGTCGACCTTCGTATCCTCCCATTCACCCCTTCCTCCTGAAGGTTTCCAGAAGCACAATATTGCATTAAGTGTCGAAATCCTTCTCCGCTTCGTGATAACCGTAACGACGGGTAAAATTAACAAGCCTCTCTACTACTGAGGTTTATGATCGAATTGTGCACAGCCATTATAAGTTTGTTATTGCAGGTTTAGTTGCGGGTATGATGACAATAACCAGGGAACGGAGGGGACACTTCGCACCTGGACCCAAAGCGGATCTTTTGTGCTTACCACCCTCAGGAGGAATGGATAGGGTGAAGTAATCGCAGGCAGGTGGGCCGTCAGAGACACGCAGAGGTCCCTAACGATTCTAAGCCGGTCACACCGGTGGGTTGCTCAGAGAAGGCTTCCAGCCGAGGCGGCTTAGAGAAAGCTGCCATTGACAGGGCCGGAAAGAGCTTTCCAACGAGCGTGTATCTGGAAAGGAAAAGTAACAGTCATAATTCCTACACACCTAGGAGTAGAGGGCTAAACATTAGTTCATTTTAAGGGAAAGTTTTGATCTACAAACCGGCACAGCTTCGGTGTGCTCAAATCATTTGTGTTTTCTTTCTTTTCAAGTTGTATTCGCGAGTTTGCTTTCTCCATTCTTGTTGTCTGAGAATTACATTTACTGGTTTTCTCAGAAACTATTAAAGATAGCGAAATTCAATTCTGGGATTATAAAAATAACCACTAAGGGCTGTTGTAGATCTGCTTTAGTGTTAATAACATAGTGAGTGTTAATAATTGCTAATAATTTTTATCAAAAGATGGTATAAATAAGAGGCTAATTCTGCCATCGTTAATAAACATACTTGTTATTACCTGTGTACTTAACAAAGTAGACCAGTGAACTTAGAATGTATGCATCTACATCATGTAAAAAAAATAAGTATGATATCTTAAGTAAGAATATAGCCGAGTAAGTCGGCGCAGGCAGTAGCGCGTGCGATTCGCATTCGGGAGGTCGTGGTTTCGATTCCCGCGGCAAAACTTCCTGACTCAGGAGTTTTCGGAGGTTTCCCCGGGTCACTAGGTGAATACTGGGAAGGTTAATTACATCCCCGAATTTCAACTGCTTTCTCATTTCATTTCGACTTTCATCTACTTGGTTGTTTTGGAGTTGCAAGTGTCGGGAGGAGTCTCGGCGTTGCATGGGAGGGAAAAAGGATACTCTCCGTAACACTTCGTCTCCTGGAATGGGGTATATTAAGTTACTCAATCAGGAGATCGTTGAGTTCATTCATGAAATAATCCAATTGTTGCAACAGCATTCATGGGTTATGTTTTACCATGAGGACAAATATCATTTTGAGGTGCCACAGTAATTACCAATGTACTATCTGCTATTCCGGTCCAGTGGGAAGTGCAAGTCTGTAGGGCAGAGGGGAGCCTTGTACCAGCTGCCACCGGGGGTTTCAATCTGAAAAATTAGGGACCCTACCCTCTGCCTTGTTGTGCTTCTAGATCCTGCCGCCTTCTGGCTCCTCTCACCTACCCCTCCCTCTCTGGGTTGTCCCCTTAGGGATCTAGGCAAAAATATCTCCTTAGGTCAAACTGCTAAGTCCCTCTCCGCTCCTGGTCATACGTCATAAATAATTTCATAAATTTACATATTTAGGCGGGATAGTGCTTTAATCTCTCCTTATACATTAGGCTGTTATCTGTATCCATCTGCAGTCTATTGAAGTAAGAGTGTCAACATGTGATCATTTCATCGGAGAGAGAGTCCAATAGCTTGCGCTTTACAGAACGTTGCCAGGGAAGGTGCCTCGCTTTTACTGTGCATAAAAGATAACGGTCAAGTTATTTTCGCCGGAGGACAAAGTCTCTTCACAGGAAAGAAAATGGTCTTCGTGTCTTTGATGTAATAACCAAGCTTGTACGTTTACTTGCGGATGCTTCTTTTGATGTCAGCGACGTTTCAATTGCAGTGCGTGCCTTGTCCGCCAGTGGCGCTGATTCTATTCCTCCTGGCATGACGTGAGCAAACAAGTGCAAAGAACGCGGGAATCTTGATCCATACAAAAAAAGAAGAGGGATCAAAGAAAAGAATGCGGCGTGCTCTTTAAGAAAAGAAAGCACCAAAAAGAAAGACACACAAAGGATTCTGTAGACAGACATAAACCTTGAAGGTAATCACCGTTCCGTTACAACTTAAATCGTTCCGAAAAACGCAACGGCTTTTCATGGGATAGCTTTCACTTTAGCTGCCTTGGATTTTCTGTGTTTCATGCCGCTGAAACATTCTAATCGACGAAATATACGTCGTATTTCCTACTGCCACTCTCTATAAATCTATACACATAAGTAAATGTAACCGAAATATTTATTATAATTTTCGGTTTTGGCTGGATAAATAATGCTATTTCTGCTATTGCTAATTCTGAAGCTAGAATCCTGTCTATTTCGGAAACAAGTTTCAATCTCAATGGAAATCATATACATTGTACAATTTTTCCTTTATAACATGGTAACTGTATCTGCTTAAACGGAAATATGTAGTGTTAAAACGCGTTTGTTTTGGAATATGCTGTGCTCCCAAGGAAGCTACAAATGTAGGTCACTAAAATAAAGAGTACCTATTTCTTTGCAAACGCACACCCGTGGACAAAAGAAAAGTCATCCCCAGATTCCAAGTTTGGATCGGAGGGCTTCGTGTACCTTCTTAACAGCTGTGTTCACAACGTACAAGAAGGAACTGTAGAATAGTCTGCGCTGTGAGAGCAATGGTCACCTTATAAGCTATTGAAAAGAAAGCACGGAACAACGTTACTGTGGCCGAGAGGTTAAGAAGCTATTGCTCGCATTCATAAGTTCCTCGATTCAAATTTCGCAGTAGTTGTTACTTTGTATGTTGTTAATTCTATGACTGGATGTGTAGAACATAATATTGTGTTTAACTTTCCCATTTGAGGTTTTATGCATATCTATGCACACAATGTACACAAAACGTAATTCTGCTAAAACATTGGTTTTATATAACCAAAGAGATAAATTCAAATAAACTATTACCTTCTAAAACTAAAACACATAAAAATAAATAAAACTAATATCGGTCGTAGGAAGCCTCAGCATGTATATAACAGCTCTCAATCTTCGGGGTATATATGGCTATAAATCCCTGCGGTATTGCGGACAAGAAGCTATAACATCCCGGGCTTCTTGTATTCGTGCCCAGAAGCCATCTTTTATCCTTCGCGTATCTGCAGGGAAATTTGAGCGCAACTCTTCATCTCAGCCCACACATTTTCATAGGATCGAAATGTAGTGAACAGAAATTCCAGTCTATCGCTTTGATAACCTGCCTCTCTGTCAACCAATTTGAAACCTTTCGACTTGTGTGGACAGGATGATTATCCTGTACGAATTCAACAATTCCATCAGATATCTCATCCTCCCAGAGAGAATCAAAATATTCTCAAGTATTACGGTGTATTACGCACTGTTCAGTGTATCGTGAAATTCACAACACACCTGGACCGTCCTTGATATCCAGCCCCTACAAGTTACAGATACGCGACCATGATTAAATTGTGAAGTCACTCATTTTGCATCGTATTGGACCCCTTTGGGCGGTAAACAACCACCTTTCCCTTAGGTGTGGAAGAAAATGTCAGTTCGTCTGAAAATATCATGTTATTCCAGTCGTGGTTGGCATTTTCCTCTGCAAATGCGAGGCGAAACAATCTGTGATCGTCTGTCAAATGTTCCTTTTTAGCTGCCGTTCGTGCGTCGTTTACATCCCGCAGAGTAGCTCGAACTGATCCGGAGGATTATGAATATGCCTTCATTTCAGAAGCAGTTTGGAAAAGGTTTCTCTCTGCTACTACAATTAAAGTTGCATCCATTTCAAGAGTGGACACATGTCTTCCTCTTGAACCAGGACGACGGCATTAAATCCCTTCCCTGGATAATTTTACCCACATCTGCACTGTGTTTGCAGGGATTCCAATACGAGCTTCAGCTTCACCAGCAGAAAAGCATGCTACAGTGACTAGTGCAAGGAGAGACTTCCTTAAGCCTATGTTCTTTGTGCGCGCATTCTGCCATTGTCAAACGCGGTTTAATTCACTGAAAGAGAACCTGTTCGGGCCTGATGCCTTTGCGCACCCTTCTGCGCATCAGGTTTCGTGTGCAGCATATTGCAGTTAGGGAGAATAAACCCTTAAAGAATCATTATAATAACTATTCTATAATTAAGTTTACCCGATGTCGTGTATGAAAAGCAGTATATCGAAAATAAGTAGCGTCTATGTGTTGATTAAGCATTATTAACAGAAAAAAGCATGTGTGCTACATCGGAGAAGCGAACCTGCGGTCTTAACCACAGAAGTATCCTATGCTTTGCACAGCGTTACGGAAAAGAGACATGGAAAGTGACATGTTCAGTAATGCCGTACACAACTTGCTGCAGCGGCTAGCACAACTGTATTGCGTATGGTGTAAACAAGGCGCTGTGCCGTGTAGGAACTGGAAAAATTTGGCATTCAAGACATTACTCATTTTTGTCCAGGGGTGTACATACCTGAATGGACTCTCTTCAAGTACGAAATAAAGGGTTTACAGTTGCAAATGCATGTTCTTCCTTCAGTGTTTTTGGTTGATGTATTGCGAGAAAAGCTGTGTATTTTGTGATAAAAGATGTTGCATAAAAATGTTTTCCCTTCATTAAAGAAGAAAGTGGAACTGATCCAATTAAAGGAAAAACAAAAATGCACCGTGAAGAACTAATGTTACAGCTCAAAGGTGGAAAAATGAAAATCTACGAAAGTTTAAAAACTAAAGAACCCATAATCAGAGAAAGATTTAATTAGTGCAAGCACAAACGGACTCAAATGTATAGTGTGAAATTTCTTAATTACTGATGTGATGGATGTTTTGGTGAAAGGCAGAGAGACTGGAATAATATATGTAACACAGATAATATCCACGAGATTCAGTGAATATAAAACCACATAATTGCACTTTGGTAAGTGGATTTTAATAAAATTCATGATACGGAAACCATTGACACGTGTTTGCAATTTATGTTAAAACTATGCATATGAAAAAAAATCCGGAATATCTGAATAATATGGAAACCACGTTAACATGAAAACAATTTAAATCATGCCACTTTCGTCTTGAACAGGACTCACTATATTATTACCTTTCGTTCATTAATGACCAAATCTATCGCTATGAAACTTTGTACTTTGAATTATACTTTAGGTCCTGAATAAAGAATAAGCATCTTAATTTTCCAAATGACGGAGTTTCTAATGCCACACAAAGTAAAATCATCAAAATATGTCATTTATTATTAAGTTTACTGGAAAATGCTATATAGTAAACGTTCATAAGCATAATGTAATGCTACATTTGCACGCTATCGATACAACTAAGGTATTGGAAGTTATATCATTTTTCCGTTGCTTTTATTCGTGTAGCTTCACTTTCAGGTTTGCTGAGTAAACATATAATTCCGTTTGAATAAGAGTTTTAGTGAACCGGAACAATTTCATGTACCATTTAGCCTTTAAGGCAGTCTTGTGACGTCATATTCGGGCAAACTTGCTCACTGACCGGCGCTATCTGTTAAGTGAGCACAGCATGGAGAGAAATTCTTATAAAGTTTCCTCTGAGCAGTGGCGGCAAAGTACCTATGCGTTAACCGAGGACCCTTTATTCTTCTGAGATGGTATAATGGCAGTAGAAATTATTTGCAAATGACATTAAATTTCAACCCATGATACAGGGAATAACAATATATTTGTATGAAAATACCCACAATAAAACAATGTAAAAACATTTTATATAACGTACTTACAAAAGCACGAAATACATAACTACAGAGACATTCGATTACGTAAATGTGACTACAAACCTGCTTCAAAAACTTTAAGCAGTAGTATCAGCTTTTTTTATTTACTTATAACATTGAAAATAGACAGCTTCTTTTCATTCTCTCTCTCTCTCTCTCTCTCTCTGTTTTCTCTCTGTTTCTGTTTTAAATTCTTTTACTCAATACACAATTTTCTACATTTTGTTTTGCATAGCGTATATTCATATAAAACACATAATTACTTTGTATCACTGCCCGGCCCAAGCTCGACACTTTCTCGGCCTTCTTTCCACTATCTCTATCGCTAATTTTGTAATATATGGAGCCATAGTCTGGCTAACACACAAGTGAAGAACGCTTTTAAAGTTCAGAGAATTGAGTAGTTTGCATACAAGAACTGTTCGCATACGTAAGTAGATCCGAATAGGCTCAGCAATCTAGCAGAACAATTATAATAACCAAGAAATCTCTATTTGTAGAAAATTTACAGAAAAGGAAGCCAAATATTTTTTGAGTTCAATTATTTCTAATTCCAATGATGTTGGCACTTTGCCAATATTCATTGAATGGTGCGGCAAAGCCGTAGATACCGGACTGGGGATCTACAGTATCTTGAAATCTGGTATAAAATTCTTGACTCGGCACTTCCAATTCTTGTGCATAGTTATACATATCAGTAATTAGGTGATATATGTGGTAGACAACTTTGGAAAATGTGAGAGTTCACTACTGCATACTTGTATATCCGCCATAATCAATACACGAACATCAATAAACACTATATTGATCAGCCTTACTTCCGCACAATCCACCACTGTATGTTCATGTTTATAGCGACATGCTTCTAACTCTCGCTCTGTGCTGCCCTTTCCTCAGAACCGGCTGCCGACCACTGTTTTAAGGGAAGACCGAATTACCATTTTATTCCTTTATCACTATTATTCTTATTGCTATTATTTGTTACATAAAAACAGAGTATTTTCCAGTAATCAGTGATCAGTTTAAAAAGAATTGCATTTAGCAACCACCTTGCATATACCTTAAATTGTCATACTTGTCAGCCAACACACTGCTATACGAAGAGCTGCTGTCTCCGCGTACCTGCACAGCATCAATGAGAATATTGTGCTCAAAACTAAACTACCGATCAGATATTGATACCTGTTCTAGAGGTTTCGCATTTTATCTTGCATAAGATCTGGATTCCAAAGCAGTTTGAAGAATTTGTAGATTTTTCTAATTTTCTAATTTTTCTGTACAAATGAACATTTCTATGTATAAAACCTATGTTACCCAATTAACTCTATTTCTATGTTAAACACTTTAAAGGCAACAGAATAATTAACAATAAAGTTGTAGCCATATTGAAAAGAGTCCAATATTCTTACACTCTTCACTGAGATTTCGGTATAAACCTGAGAAGAGTTTAAGAATAATAGAGCAGTGTTTTTCAATAACACTATTTCTATGTACTTGCGGTGTTATTTGCCTGCAGTTGTCTTTGCTATAAGCGCTTTTGCATGAAAACAAATAACTCTGAGTAGAGTGGAGTAGATTAGGTAAGGAGGAAGATTTCAACACAGAAGCACATAAGAGGCCTATTGTACTTACTGAACGTCCGAGAAGGAGGGGTAAAGCGAAGGACGCAGGGGCGGTAAGCTCAGATGCAGTCGGGGTCTTCAGGTGTGATATCCCGACGTCGGCGGGACTGCCCATACAAGCCTCTCTCCCCAAGGAGACGTCTCGTTGGAGTTCGTCATATACTGAACGGGAGGATGTCGTCCACTCGCCTTCTGCTTCGAACCTGAAACATAACAAGGAAAAGAAATCACAAGAAATTATGGAAACGAACATTCACGGTATTACACAAACCACCACAGATTCGCTTACGGATCTGAGGAAATCGCGAAAACCCCAAAGTCAGAATGGCCGGTCCATCGAACCCAGGACGTCCTGAAAGCGAGCTCACATGTTGCCGCGTATCTATCTCACTCGGAAACTCTGGGTAACTTTCACGCATAAACTCAAATAAGATCGCGGTTAAAGCAAAACGAGTTTCTATATGTTCCTGTTTTATGTGTTAAAGCACATTCACTGTTTCTGATACTTTCCAGCAAAGGCTTTGAGGTTTAAAAAATTATACGTACGATAATGAGAACGGAAGGCAATAGCCACAAAAGCAATAAACAGCCCTTTCAAGGATTGCGCAGAACGATGACTGTTGTATATGAATGGATTGGACATGTCAGTGTGGAAAGTGGTATTGGCTGTCCTTTGTAGATGAAAAGAGTTTTCATGATCCTGTCGCCGTTGGCAAAGTGAATTCATCTTTTTATCCGTTATGGGCTTTAAGAGCTATTATGAGAGCGTTTCACATACACAGCTATAGCTCTTGTTCCGCTGCGGAATTATTACCTTGCAGTCAGTCACATAAAGCACGTTACAAGTGGGCACTCTTAGAATTCAACAAGGTAAACATAATAAGCATCCCCCTTTAAAATCGTTCCTATGATCAATCTTCCTACTATGTCAAAATGCGGGCACCGATTTATTTTTCCGGGCGAATATAAATTGACTGGGTGTGTTTCGTAGAAAACGAGGGGAGAGAATCTGAAGGATGACGCTTAGAATAATGTCTCTAAACTTTACCATCTCAATATTCTTTGTATACTACGCAATAGGTATAAGTAGTATGTTAAAAACGATAAAGGTTTTTAATAGCGGCTTTAATTTGGATAAAACCTCTTAGTCACATGCAAGATCCTGAAAGAACACCTAGCTGCATATATCAGAAATGGATTTGGTCAGAAGTAAACTCATATGAGAAAACAATAAATTGATTCGTTCGGCATAAATTGGAATCTTTTATAGATAGTACACTAAATAAAATTCAATCTGAGAAAACATAAAGATACAACAAACACCAGGAAAAATTTATTTGAAGTTTAAAGTACATTAATGATATGTTCTAACCAGTTCTTATTTTACCTGTAATACGTTCTATCTCTTTTTGATTTTCAAGTGAGACAAACTGTTGAAAATTTCATACTATAGTTATATAAATCTCCTGATATAATTTTTTATTTGTCATATATTCAGCCTAATAAAGGCTGGAAAATTTCCAAACAATCAACGAGAGGAACAATACACTATATTTGTCAATCACATTCACTGGTAGCTAGTAAGTACCATAGCCTAATTCCTGATGAAAGAGCAGCACTGAGGGTTGCGATAACTGAATGTATTTCAGTTCATTCCTTTATGACCTATCAATATACGGGCAGACATCATAGAGGGTGATCAAACGTATAATCTCTCTGGAAGGGGATGTTATAAGAACTGCAAAGACCCTCCAGCGATCGATGGTAGAATTTTGGCTGCATTAATCGTTAGAAAAGCATGTATAGGTATTTCAATAAGATCGTCATACCTTTAACATATTATAACAACTGCCGTGTTTATGAAGCTATAGCAGTCACTTTTTTCCTTAGTTACTGTTGTTCTTGACAAATAATAATGGAATGCTATCACAATTCCACAACGTCTAGAAATTGAGAAACATTATCATCAGAATGTTCGTCAAACATTCCATGCATTACGTTTAGTCCCTCCGAAAGAAGAATTCGGTGTCTGATGGAAAAATTGGGGCCAATAGGTTTTGTAGCAGATTTAAAAACAGCTGTAAGTTCCAATGAAAACATAGCCGCTGTTCATGAAAGTGCAAGAATCCACGAAAATCAAATCTTCATGCGAGCACAAGAATTGCGAATTTCATTCGACTTCAACTTTGCGGATTGTACATATGGATCTGCAGCTTCACCCTTACAAAATCGTGTTACAAAATACACCCTTTCAAAATATACATACAAATAGATTGCGCCGTGTATTCTCTGACTGGGTTATGGAGCACTTGGAAATTGACTGTGCTTTCAGCCGAAAAATCATATTTAGCGACAAAGCCATTGTTTTGTATAAATAGTTTCGTCAACTAACAAAATTGCTGCTATTGGAGCAATGAAAATCCCATTGAGATTCAAGAATGAGCACTCCATCTCCAAAAGGCTACAGTCTGGTGTGGACTTCGGTATGGCGGAATCATTGGCTCCTATTTTTTCAAGAGAGCAAAGAGAGGGTTTGACTGTCAATGGTGAAAGATGCCAGGCTATGATAAGAGATTATTTATGACTTGAATTGGAAGGTATAGATTTCAGAAAAGTACGATTTCAGCAAATGGCGCCAATGTCATGCTACTCACGAAACAATCAACAGGTCCATAGGCTTCATCATTTCGCGCGATGGTAATGTTAATTGGCCTCCGAGATCATATAATTTAACGCCTTGGGTTATTTGCAACGGGGTTATGTTAAATCACGGGTTTATGTTAACATGTCAGAAACAGAATCACCTAAGGAACATCACACGAGTTGTTCGTGAAATTGTGCCTGATTTATGTTTGTAACTGAAAGTTGGAAGATCCGCAAAAAAGCAACTCAACAAGCCACCGCGGCCATTTAACTGAAGTTCTCTCCCACACATTGTGTGATTAAGTATACTTCAAAATACTATTCATTAAACATGTAGATAAACATATTTCTTTTATACGATTTTTTTCATTTCAAAAGTGTGACACTATAGAAGATTGGGATGGGGAAAAACCCGCACAATTGCAGAGGGGAGACCAATTCCTCGAGCAGAGTTACGAATTACAAAGATAGGGTTGTAGATGTTGCCAAAACCCGTACACAAGGAAATGAAATCATCTGATTTTACCATCTTCTCGAAGCTTTGAAGGAACGCTTGTGAAAACTTTATTTTGCTAAGTTTGAAAACCTGGAAGCAGTTATGTATTTGTGTATGACATATATGCCAGGAAAGCTATTCTAGGGATCAAGAGAGACTACCATATGCATGGCATGGGTGAAAATGACTCAAAGGAAAGTATACTGATCTGATGTCACGTAGTGAATGATGTAATTACATAAGACGCAATAAAGCGTAAACCTATACAGTACGACCCACGCATGCCTCGGAAGATTTCCAACTTTAATATGAAATGTGTGTATTTCAATTTTCATTTTCTGATTTATATAGAGCTCCGAAAATATAAACCTTTTTTTGCTGCAATCGCGATATTAACTTCTTTAGTCAACCTACCCATTAGGTAAGTACCACATTAAGTAAAAAGAGGTCGAAACTCAGAGAGTGGATTTGAAAAAAAACTCTTAATACAAAATGTAAGTTTTATACAAAGCAAATGTTGAAAGTTTGATTCTTGAAGTGCATTAGAGAAGAAAAGGAAGAGCTTTTAAGTTTGGCTGAGGGCCACTCTCTTAAGCCTTTCTTTTTGTTTACAACACTCTTTGGATTCCGAGTAACACTGCCCTGGAGATTCGGTAGCTCTTAACTTCCACTTCGCCGCTCATTCCGCACGATGAAATACACTGTGGCAAAGTTGTGGTATCGTTTCAAGAACCTTCTCATATACCTCTTAGGCACTGCATAAAACCGGAAAAAGTAGAAGTCAACACCACAGGGAATCGGATTTACCGCACCGAGCTGTTTCATCCTCTTAGGCCCTGATGTAACATGACTCTCTGAAAAAGACAAAACACGGCTCCTCTGACAGCGTCCGCGTAGGTTCAATTCTATAGAGAGGCTACTGCGCATATAATTTCAAGCGGTCTTGAGAAATCTTTTGTGTTTTCACCGTATTTTCACCGAATTTTATACAACAGTGATGAAAGATTTGATTCTGCACTAATAAAATCTGCCTACATCAGTGGTGTTAATAATTCGTTAAGCATATTCTCGAAGTTTGTAAATACAGCACAGCCAATACTGTCAATCGTGACCTTCAATAAGTCTATACCAGGTTTGGATACGAAGAAGGTGAGATATAAAGCAAAGTTGATTTTATTAGTACGTCAATTCATCATGACCTTGAAAGGGGATATACCACACACACACACACACACACACACAGGCATATAAATCAATATTAAGCATGAATTGTACATAATAATATAATTCAACAAGAAATATGTTAGAATATTTAACAATCAAGAATTGTACAAAAGCAGATGGTATCTTAGATAAGTAAGGGACGGGCGAGATAGCTAATTCCAGGTAAAATATAATTCTAGTAGAGCCCACCTTTCACCAAGCTAATGAGCAATGAACTGTAAGGAATAAGGGGAAATAGAAAGAGACAGATATAGAAAGGAAAGAGACAGAGATATTGAATCTGCTTCCGGCGCGTCACTGGGACGCGTATGCGAAATCTTTTGGAGCAGAATGTTTTCATACATAATAAGGTAACGCGGTCGAGGACCAATTAGAAATGCCGTTACGTTTTGAGGCGCAAAGGCGAGCGTCATTAGGCTTAGGTATAAAAGGGGAGTTTCACTCTGTTATAGAACCTCGTCGACACACAGTGATACTCTCTGGACGACAAATGCACGTGTGTGCATTGGGATGGGAAGCGTGTGCAATTATATTAGACTCCTAATTAATTATTATTGTGGGAATTGTTACAGACGGGAAAAGCTAACCGCCCATAATTACTCATTTGATAATAAACCCCATCTTTTAAGGGAAATGCAGTGTATTTTAATTTGCCTCACCTACGAAAACCCTGAAACCTGTGAAATTAGTTAGATAGGTAATTGATTAGGAATGGAGAAATCAGCGGCCACTGAGCAGCAGTAGCCGAATACCAGGACACTGCAGCAGAGGGCATCAATCAGAGGAACAAGGTTTTCCAGCTACAACTGGCTTCTTGAAATGTTTCTATTATTTCCATGTAGCTCGTTGCAGAAAACAACATATTATTATTATTATTATTATTATTATTATTATTATTATTATTATTTTATATACTATACTGGAGAGGAGCAGCTAGGACGTAAACCGTGAGTACTCTGCCCACTACAACTTACTTTAATACGTATTGTAAAACTTTCGTAAAAAAACGTGATTTTTCTCTTTCTCTTTAGTATGATAAATGTTTTCCAAATGGTTTTAACACACATTTTGTTGAAGCTACACAGAAGCTTCGACAGTCAAATGTTAGAGCCGGAATTATAAAACATATTTGGATGGGTTACATGTAAATTTCGGTATAGTTCAGCGATTTACCTAGGGAAGTTACAAACGATACTGCATTAATAATTCTTCTAGATCAATGGTGCTCTTAAACTGACCTACAATTTTCCGTTACATATTATATCCAATAACTGCATGATTCATGTCTATCCATTCCATTAACCAATACTTGTACCTCTGAGGATCACTTTTTGTCACGTAATCCAGGGGAGTGGTATTTTCTCTCTCTCGAGGGATATCTGTTTGGCTGCAGTCCAGGACGTGGCGTCACGCAGAATCCTTAAGGACCTAGAAGCCGCTTGATGCATTGCAACTGAACGGAATTGAAATTCTCGCACCCAGTCGCAGACATTGATATATTACAAGGTTCCTCTACATCCCCTTCAAAGGAAAACTGAGCAAAGTGCTGATTTGGCGTAAGAAATAAAAAAGTTAACTTTTGGAAATCGGAAGTATTATCCACGATTGACTCTGTCGGGCAAGATTCCACGATGGAACTATGTGGATGGTACACACAGGATAGAGGGCCTCAAATTGTAAGTGGAGCAAACTGGTGGGCACAGCAGACATTTACTGTCATAATGCAGGTCAAAAGTAGACAACACTGGACTATGATCTAAGACAATATTTACATAACTGCCAAAAATGGGCTAATTTCTTTGCTTAGGTCGGATAGGAAAGTAACTTGGCAATTGTGTGATTCATTTCTTGCACGATCTAGTGTTTTCTACGTCTTCCCGACAACATTTATATAGAAGGAAATTTAGAATTATAACATATAATTTTTTTTCAAGGAAACCCATGTCTGCCAAAATAAATTTGGAGACTGTACTAACATACAATATACATAAGGGCGGGAAGTAAAATACCTACACATGAAGCTTCATTTCCATCTGTTTAATAATTAGTAAAGCGGCGCCGTGGCCGAGTGGTTAGACGCTCACCTCCCACCAAGGTGGCCCCAGGGACGCGCATGTGGGGTTTATGGTGGACGAAGCGGCATCTAGGCGGGTTTTCTCCGAGTTTTCCGGCTTCCCCCGCCATTCATTCCACCAATTGTTCCATCATCACCTTTCCTTTAATTAATTTCGCCTTCATTTGCCATCATCTTCCGCATTCTCACACCTGGCTGTGGTCGATCCCCCGTTTTGGATTCTTCATTCTCTGATTTAATCTCCTTCAGCTCCTCGAAGGCCTCTGACCCTGGGCGCGGTTGTAATCCTAGGGGTTGTAAGCCCTAAGAAGAGTGTAAGCCGACTATATAAGTAATAATCAGTAGTAATACATTATGGTGAGTGGCCAACAGAATAATTTGTTAGTTCAAAATGTATCGAAAACTGTGGTTAAGGATGAACGAACACTTCATATTCTAGACTTTTTAGGATTCATTGACGCACACCCAATTTTCCATGCTTCTCCATAATCCACGTCTCCACGTCTCTCAAATTCTTTTTTAAATACTGAACCGCTATTATTGTTCATATTATTACTTTCGAACAATCTGCTTTGAGACACCGCATAAACCACCAAACAATTTACTCAAAGTCTCATTAATTCTGCATCTTAGGACAGGACAGGATAGGACTAGGTACGGAGGGGAGACTTAGCACGTCGACCTACGCAGATCTTTTGTGCCTGTGCCCCTAACGGGGGCGCTCTCGGGAGAGAGGGATGAGGTGAGAGAAGACAGAGGGCGATCGGACCAGGAGGCACGACAGGCAGAGGGCAGGGTCCCTACCATTTACAGATCTGAACTCCCCGGGTTCTGGCTAGTGCAACCAGCTCCCTTCTCCACTTAGAGTTACACATCCCTTGGGAGGTCCGGGACCCGGAGACCGCTCTCAGTCTGGAGGAAAGTTTATTCTGCATCTTACTAAACTATTGTATTACTTACCTTGGTTGTTGAATTGCATTGGCAGCATTGCGTTACCGCAAATTCTTGGTGACTATGTGTAAGCTCATTACAATTTGTTTTTAATTAGTAATTCATTCAAAATAATATAACACTTTATTGCACAAAAAGTAGTGTGCAATACATGTATATGAATGCAGAACAGAATCTCGGAAATGCAAAAGACTGGACTTTGTCTTTTCTTTTCAACCTATTCCTCGGTTCTATAATAATCGCTTCCCACACTCATATAGCAATTGTGAAAACTGTGATCTTCTGGTTCAAGTTTAAAACCTGTGTTTATGTAGACAGTTATGTATGCATTACACGGTAGTACAAGCTCTGAATGTAGCACTGATTTTTACTTTCTCTACTACGTATAGTAAGTAGGGGAAGTGTTGTATTCCGCCCAAAAATTCGATAACGAGATTTCACCGGAAATACATGTTTTGAGACTCCCTGAATCCAAAAAAGCATTTTTGGAAACATGTACGTGTGTGTGTGTGTGTGTCTGTGAACAGCATAACTCAGAAACAAACAGTCGGATAAACACAAAACTCTGTATTTAGGTTCAGTATCTTCCGGAGATGCGACACGAAGGTTTTTGAGAAAACCCCCCAACCCAGATTACCCTTTACATGGAACATTTTTCGAACATTTTAATTTTCTTAAAAATGGCTCTAACGATTTTGATTAAAATATCATATGTTTAAGATATTTTCATGACAAATGAAATGTATATCTCGAATATTCTGGGAATGTCTCCAAAAGTATTCTTCGTTGTGAACGACTTTTGCATAACTGGTAAACCTTAAGAGACAGACAAAATTTTACTACACAAAAATGTAGAGCGTGTTAAAATACACAATTTATGTCATATACATTTTTTCTACTGAGTGAACCATTTTAGAGATATTGTTTGTTATTCCCTTAAATGTTTCAATACTTATTTTCTCATATGTGAATTCGTTATTAATTTTTTTTGTCTTGGACATGCAAAGAGTATTAATCTGTGGCAAAGAGAATGGTGCTGCATATAGCAACCAGCTATTAAGAGATATGTTTATGCTTAAAGACTACTGTATATCTATATTGCCCTTGCAATTACAAAACAAGGGGAACATAGTACGCCTTAAGCGATAGTCAAATATTTTTAGAACTGGTCGGTATGTGTAAAATGTAATTCTCTTTGCATGTCAAAAGATCGTTTCTGTAAATGTTTATCTCGATTAATATTAAATAGATGGAGAATAAGAGTTTGTAAAAATAGTTTGTACAAGAGTAGAGAAAGTCATATGAGTATAACATATCAGATTTTTTTTTGTCTTGGATATGCAAAGAGTATTAATCTGTGGCAAAGAAAATGGTGCTGCACCTAGCAACCAGCTATTAAGAGATATGTATACGCTTAAAGGCTACTGTATTTCTATACTGCCCTTGCATTTACAAAACAAGGGGAACATAGTACGCTTTAAGCGATAGTCAAATATTTTTAGAACTGTTCGCAATGTGTAAAATGTAATTCTCTTTGCATGTCGAAAGATCGTTTCTGCAAATGTTTATCTCGATTAATATGAAATAGATGGAGAATAAAAGTTTGTAAAAATAGTTTGTACAAGAGTAGAGAAAGTAATGTGAGTGTAACAATTCAGATCTTTTTTTCTAGAAGTTGCATTTTAGAAGGCTTTAAGAGTGGGTAATATTCCCTAACAAAACTTTTTGTCATGAGTTTCCTCTTTGAGCTTTGATTAAAATTTAAAGTTCTCAATAGCGATATAGTATGCATCAAACAGTTTCCTGCAACGTTTATAATCTTGAGTAGGTAATATTACCTTTTAACCTGAATAACTGCAAAATTATATATCTCCTTATGTACTTTGGTAATACACTATATGCAAAATAGCTACCAATGTAACTTCCATATTCCATACAGTTTTATTTTGGAAACAAGTAATATTCAAAATGGTATAGAGCAAGCATATTAATTACCTAAAATATTCAACGTTAATTTTTCTGAAAACTAATCTGAAAAGATTTAAAATCGGTCTTAGATGAAATTAGGTTACTATTAATTCAAGAGTCGTATTCACGTAATAATTTATATTTTATCTTCCAAAAAATAGTTTTTATTTTGGTTAGTTTCTTTTCTTTCACATTTAGTTTCTATTTTAACAACTCAGATCTACGGTAACTCTTAATTAATTGTTTGGAACAATGCTCAAATGAGCAGAGAGCTACCCGACATTCGTTTTATAAAGATAACAAAACACCTTACCAAGTCAACCCGTCCCAACCTAGATTCGAATTCAGGCTCTCTACTTTGGAAGGCAAACACTACATCCCAGAACATGATGTTAGGCGAACTTTAAAATAAAATACGTTCAAAACAATCAGGTAACGCATAAATACGCGATTTAAAATATTTTCATTCTTCTAAAACTTCGAAATTTATATTTCAAGCTGCACTCATCTCAAAC
Source organism: Deroplatys truncata (assembly GCA_030765065.1). Lineage (NCBI taxonomy): Eukaryota > Metazoa > Arthropoda > Insecta > Mantodea > Mantidae > Deroplatys > Deroplatys truncata. Next base: position 233,159,332 of record CM060975.1, read on the forward strand.
GTTTCTTTAGTTACAAACTGAAACGTTTCTGAGAATTCACAAATAAATATGTTTTCACTAAAATAAAGAGGGAGATAGTTTACAAAATTATATTCCTTAATATTAATATTTCATTTTCTTGAATGTTTTGGGACTCATATCGTTCTTCATAATGTCCCAATTGATAGTTTTCATTGAGTTAATTGTAAAATAAAAATAGATGAAATATCATAATTTTAATACACAATTTGTAAATTATTGACCTACAAAGCAAATAGAAGCTTTCATAAATACTTGCGATGGTATTATTTATAATGTTTGTGTATGTGTGTTTACTTCACGTGGTGATGCCATTTTGTGACGTAATTCTTTGTTAGGTTTGTAGCTCCATCTGGTGTTAGCAATTTGGGCAGTATTAGTTTTTGTTTGAAAGAATGCTACTGTTATTTTATTTAATTTTGGTTCTCTGTCCTCCGGCTAGCTATTATCTTTTGGTCAAACACTTATCTTTATACAGGTTGTGTAAACGGAAAGGAATCTTTTATCCAAAGATAACACTGATGAAGGAATTTGTTTTACACTTTTATTGTCGAACACATTTACTATCACATTTACACATTGATCTTGACACTCGCCAAACTGAAACTGTTATAATAACTTCTTACTGATCACTTTTAATCCACGTACTTCAACCTTTTGTATAATTAACTTTACCATACTTGATATTTTTCATAACTCTTATACGCGTAACTTGCGAATCGATAGCCGACGTGTAATATTTCTGCTGGACTGAAGGCGACGTGTATCATACAAAATATTTTCGACGAACTGACGGGAATGCGACGTGTAGTGTACAAAGAATTTTGATGAACTGACGGACTTTACCTCTAACCTAGCCCTTTTATACACCTACACCCCGATATGCCTAAAGATTATAACTGAGCTGCAATTGGCTAATAAAACGCGCCAACATTAGCGTCTATTTTTATATCCAATGAAAATTATTAATACATATGCTCTAGGGAAATGTTCCAGAAAATTCTAAAAGAAAAACGCGCCAATATTACGTAACTTCCTCGTCTCCAATAATGATAAACAGCTCACCCCCTCGCTGCATTATTGCATGCTATTATTGTCAGTTTCAGTAAGGCAGTATAAACTTACTTCCCAACAATAATTACAATCAACAAACATTTCAAATCAATGTCACATAATAAAGCATATTCATACTATAATCACTCTTTACATTTAAATAATTTGTGATATAAATTACTGCATCATACTTCAAATTATTTGATAAATGTATCACTAGAACTAGCATAGGTATAAGCTAACTATTCTAGTGATACATTTATCAATACATTAGGTTAGGTTATACAAGGAAGGAGACACATTGCACACTATGACCAATATAGATCTATTGTAGCTGCCATCCCCCAGGAGTAGGGATGAAGTGAAGGAACCACAGAAAGCTACAGGTCGCAGACAGATAGGCCATAGAGATACGCGGAAGACTCGTCTCACTGCTAGAACTGCCTAGAGAGGGCGATGAACGACCCGTGGACCAAGCAGCCCTCTATTGTCCACGGGAGTACCCTTTCCTTTGAGCAAGCATCCGCGCCATTGTCCACCACCGCCATATGCCACGAAACGTAGAAGCACACCTAAAGGATGAGAAGGAAACCGAATGAAAGAGAAATGATGGAAAGGAAATCCTGGTAGATCAGAAACGACCCAAGTATTCGTCTACAAACCAGGAAAACTTACGATTGGGCGGTCGACGGGAGGCGAACACGAGGCCTCCCGTACGTGAGCCTCACACGTTACCACGGAGTCATCTCGCTGTTATAAAAGTTACAGTTTTATACTATATGTTCAGAGTTTATTTCCACATTGCTTTGCTAAATTTTTGTAATTTGAGGACTTCATCTCTTTAGAGTTCCGGCGGTGAGATAGCATTGGTGATTTGCTGTAGAGATTTCTTATGCAGCCTATAGGGGGCGCGACATGGATCTATAACCAGTTTCCCTCAAGTGCATCAAGTCTTCTCTTATTGGTTGCTGGACGCATGGCCGCTTATTTCAATAGAAATTATTTGTGTGTTTAAAACAGTAATATTTGTTCATATATTCGAAGAATCATAAGAAAATTAAGTGTATTATAATCACATCCACGGCATAAGTACATGAAGGAATTGACTCATTTGTATACTAAAACCAGAGCTTTGTGAAATGTGTGGAGGTTGGTTCTTGTGTTTAAGCTTGACTCGTGTAGTGCACTTTTTTTTACCGCTTGGTCCTAGATCACAGATCAATATATCAGTTGGGCGTAAAGCTGAAGTACATCAACTCACTGACGACTGAAAGTGCGTGAGTTTTCTATACACAGCATGTTGCATATTATACAATATATAATATGCAACATGCGGGTACCTTTGAGCTCAATCATAAGGGGAGAGCCTTACTTAGTGGCGAGCAGTAATTGTGTTACGCGCTTTAATGTCCTTTCGGAAAGAAAGCCAAGTCTACCAAACTGGGGAGCTCGTAACTGAGTTTATGGGTGTAAGCGTTAGCAGTGTATCAAAATCAAAATTTACATTTGTGCAAAATATACAGTTTGTGCAAAATTCTGCCAATAGAAAACTTTATAAATTATACTATTAATGAGAACCACTTCCAGCACCCATAGCAGACACTCTTGCAAACATCGTTTTAGAAGACTGAAGATATTAACCCCATCTTGCATGTACATATTTTCAATCTTAAAATTCTTTGTATGCAATCGAACCACATTTATAACAAACATGGAAATTCATGAGATAAACACTGGACAAAAGGGTAACATCCATCATCCCAGGCAAAGCTTTCTGACTTCCAGAAAGGTGTATATTATGAGATCATAAAATATTTAATATTCTCCCTAATGATCTTAAGGTAAAAGTTGGCAAATTCAATGTGTTTAAACCGCTGTTAAAGAGTACTTATGCTCAAAAGCATATTATTCTGTACAAGATTATCCGAATGACAAATTATTCTGATGATAACACATATATAGCTCCGTAAGTAGTATTAGTAAATATCAATGACAATTGCCAATTACATTTGATGCCTGCTCTAGAATTAATGAAGCTATTTAAATGTATGTATATTACGAACTGACAGTAAATGCTATGCATTACAAATCAAATAGAACAAAATGATGAGACGAACAAAAGGTACAAGCCTAGTGAAAGTTAAAGTAACTATTTTTGTCTATAAATATAGTGTTAGCCTTAGAACGGTAGGGAGGTATTCGATTCTGCGCAGAATTACGCCTGCTTTGTTTCATTTTGTATATAATATTTTATTTTAAATGTTCTGTGTTCTATGTAATATTTATGTGTATATGTAACCATATTATACATTACCTTGACACGCATATAGTGTGTCTTTATTTTATTTTAAATGTTCTATATTATGTATAATATTTATGTTTATATGTAATTTTTATACATTTCCTTACATGTTCTATGTTCACAAGACTTTATGGCTGCTAGTGAACTCAAAGAATCCAATCCAATCTAATCTAATGTCGGCTTTAAAAGTGAAATGTGTTTATATTGAACTGAAGCCAACAGTAATCTGCTAAATTAAGTTGTATTATTATTATTTTAAAATTAACTTTTACACATATAAATCCACACATTCCATATCATATCTACAGTAAACTGTCAGTATTGATTTGCATATGTAGCATTACATTATATAACATTAGAATACGTCGGTTTTTATGCATGCTCCACACACTGAATTCCTTTTCAAAATCAATGTCATTGCGGGATGGCCCTTCAGCATTAATTATCAGAAGTTTGCTAATTCTTTCTACAGAAAAGCGATTTCTGATTTCTGTTGTTGTATTGTTCATACAAATAAACTAGAACTGGAAGTAAGATATATATATATATATGATACATGCAATCCATGATATTATTTATTAACGCGGGAATAATTTAGAGCTGCATTAAAAAATTAATTAGGTTGGCATTTATTATCAGATACATTTGAACCGGGAACATTCTTTTTCAGGGGAATTTAATTTGAGTTAGATATAAAGAATGATTTTATAATTACCATTTTCATTGCTGTCTAAAACAGCGTTTAACTATGGTCCTTAGCGTCCCATTCTATATTGGGCGCGAAAGACCGGAAATTTTGCTCAGAGGCCCTTTTATCAGGCTCAGGTTCTTTTACGTGCCGTAAATCTACGACACGGGACCACCGGCTTTACTTCCTTTCCAAAGGAAGCCATGCTAAGAATTTTTACGCCCCCAAAAAATTCATCGCCCTCCGCGGGTTTGAACCAGCGACCTCAGGAACTAGAGGCTAGCATGGTAACCAATACACCACGGAGGACGACAACTTGCCTGATGATGACGCTAAACTCCTTTTTCTGTTCTTGCACAAAGCACACACAAGTAATGAAATTTATCCGGAATACTGCACTTTGCACCACTTATATAACACAATAACGCTTTCCACGTTTCCAATAATTGTTTATTTGGTATGCCTATTTTAGTACCAGGTTTTGTTTATTACTTCTGTATGTCCATTTTTAGTTTCACTAGGAGCAGGACCTCGTTCCCTTTTCTTCCTTAAAACAAATTTATCCATCACTTCTTAAAAAGCACACACATACACACTGTACATTTGACAAGATTGAGTGAACGGCTAGACCAGATCAGAAATGAGCTCCACTAGTGTGAGGGAAAGCGGCATATCGTTTGTTTCTGTGACAGATTGTTACGGTTTGTTGAAAGGTCGTGCTTATAGCCTCTTACAAAGAAGCGGCATATCATTTGTTTCTGTGGCAAATTGTTGTCGCATATATGCGAATGCTGTTTTAAATTTCGTAGCACTCTTCGATCTCGAGTAGCAAAAAGCGACTTAAAGCCTGTCGAGGAGCAAGCAAACTTTGGATCATAGCATGCAAGATGGGTGATCAACCCAATGCCTGATAGGCCGGTGAAGAAGAGGGAAATGAAATGTAGTGATGAAAGGGATGATAGGAAGATTCGCGGATCAAATTATCCAATCCATCAGTGTAGGGAAATCCCGAAAGGAAATTAAAGCAACTGAAAAGCTAACTGGAAAGTTCTTCTGACGGTGAACCTGACATCACGGAATCAGACTCCGACAGAAAAGAAATTGCGCACTGGCGAGGGCTCAGTAACTGTAAGTTAAATATTATTTAATAATACTTCACAACTACATGCTTCCGATACTTCATTTTTATGCAAGTTGTTACAATTCAATCGCAGCTATCGTCGATTGGTATTACGGTATCTACGTGTTAGGAAATTCGCACTTAAGGGGCGCAAAGACTTTAACAATTAGGGCAAAGCGGATTTGGAATAACACAGTTTGGTATGTTGACATGTGGAGTAAGATTATAAGAAGCAGCAGGAATAGGAAAGGGGCGGTGTATGTTGGAGTGTACGTCTTCTTTTAATGCGAATCTAATCTGTATTCACTCTTAGGTTGATCCACACCAAAACAAAACCCAAGTGACCAGTGTACCGTTATGATGTATCCTTCCGCCATTCGCACCAGAAATCTGTCATATTTTCACGACCATGTGACGAATACAGGCAAAGAGAACATGGTCCGACAACTTAAAAGGTGACTAGCATACTCACTCACGGTTGAAGGTGATAAGATTGATATTTGCAACAAAATAAATGTTTGCGCATATAATAATAGTTAATTCTAAAACAAACGAGCGATAAAGAAAGTAACAGCTATGCGATATCTTACATTTATTCGCTCTCTGGAAGCGGCACTTTATCAACTGTTGGCGGCACATTTTTAAAAAAGAAATCGTATATTGTTACGTGAATTGCATTATTGTCACATTCTTGCGTTGCGTATTTCACACGCTTTCTGTTTTCCCTGCGTAATCACTTCCCCTTCACTGTTTATACTCGTACTCGAAACACCGATGAACTTAGAAGTTAATTTCACCATTTCTTTCACGGGAAGTGTTAGATAGTTCTCACATAACTTACAATAAACTTCCAACCCTATTGTTTTTTCACCACTAGTCAATGGTTTACCCACTTATGCTTTATGTAAGTCGACGAGAACGCAAGAGCAAATCACCGTCCGCCATGATACTAAACAGAAACTGCTGGTTTCTGACTACAAACAATATTCTGCGCATTCCCGGATGTCAGGTACTTATACGAATTGCATGTTGGGACTTGTAGCTCTATTTAACGCTACAAATTAGCTTTAATTAGACTTTTAGGATTTTGTATAGAATATTATACCATTTAAGGATAAATTCACTCTAAAATTTAGATTATTAGCATGGGACTACTTTCCTGCACGCATTGCTACAGTGTTGTATCACGGTGCACTGTTCACGTGCGTTTGTTTTTGGCGCGGATCAACCTAAGAGTGAATGCAGTTTAGCAGACTTGGTGTTTTCATCTAGAAAGTTTTAGGATCACCTCCAGTGGCTTACTCTAGTAAGGCAGTAAGCCCGCTTTAACCTCTCACTTCACTGCTAACTCCATTTCTAAGCACGAAGCTACTTTTTGTCGTACCTTAACTTTAAATCATTATTGGCGTGGAGAACTCGTGAATTGCATGTATTTTTTTAATGTTCAACTTTTCAGAAAAGTTGTGTTCCAAGACATAATGAATCAAATCTAAGGAAAGTATTTTAAAGTATATATTCGGTATGCTTTATGGTTTTCTAGCATGTGGTACGTTTATTTATATATTTATTATTTCAAGTGTCTAAAACAGAAACACACATATCTTATGTGTCTATATTTAACTCCCTCTTCTGTAAAATCGACTTGGCAGTAGCCCAAATGATTTTCATTGTGAATGAAAATTAATGGCAAGTATAATGTAAGCTTAAAATCTAGATGGCGTGTATTGTAATGAATCGTTTATAGTGAATGAACATATAAATAAACATGAATTAAATGTAAACTTAGAAGTTTGCAAGGTCCAAACTTTCAAGTTTATGTATACAGCAAACATAAGAAACTACCAATCAGAGATTGATGCTCCTCACGTGATTATTCTACCGTTTCATATCAGATTTTTCGTGGTCATTTCTTAAATCGCTGTCTTTCATGTAAAATCACAGACCAGGAATCACTATAAAAAGTCGCAGAAAAACATGGTGATGGTAGATGGTGCTTTTTATTAAGAGTTTAATGTCCTTACTGGGTAGCTGAATTTTGTTCACTTTCATACATGTATAATCTCTCTCGTCGTGTGTACTGCCGGTGGTCACGTAGCAGATCGCCATATTAGCTCAACTGTTTGACGTTCACTTACGATTAGCTGCCGTTTTTGTTTCCGTTTGTCATTGTGAATAACAACATACCGCGTTAAGTTTATGCTTAGTTTTCGTTGTGAGTGGTCCATAAAGATTCTGTTTCACACGCTTCAGTTATGGGTTACAATCCTGCCTGATTGAGGCTGGGAGGTCAGAGATTGATATTTGGAATATTTTCTTATGCGGTTCAATGAATATTAAGGGCTTTCACTTTAGGTCTTCGAATTCATTTGCACATTCACAGCATTCTTTCTTTTATCAATCGGTATCACTTAAATGGTTAAATGAAGCTAACTTAACAAAACAAGGAATGTCAAAATAAATAATCTCAATTAAAGAGCACTCCAGTTTAATTCCGGCAATGACCAGAAAGGTTGAGATTTCTAAAGAAGCCCTCACTAGCTAATGTTTATGAAGTCAGAGATTAGCCGACAGCTGGTCAAGATAAGGTACGGAAATAGTTAAAAAAAAAAAGACAAAATATAAGTGTAGAGATAGAAAGTGAGAGATACTGCCTCGTAAATAAAATTGGTAGGAAATGTTATTGAAAGTGGAAGATAGTCTTCTTACAGAAATGTACACAATTTGAAATATTTTTGGATTATAAAATTATTGCGATAAGAACGGTTCATTAGTATTTGAATACATGCTGTGTACTTAATAAAAAAACAAAATTTATAGAAATATAAAATATTCTGTTTTAACTTATCCGTATCTTGTTTTTGTATTAATTTTATTTCAGATACATGTTTCTCTGTAGGCATAAAGTGTCGTGCATAACAGACTCTTTGCTCGGTTCATGTTTGTCTTGTAGTTCAAATGATGAGCAGAGGCGATTCAAGTACTTTCAACTTTGCGCCCTATTTACCAGCTCCTCTCACCTGTTCACGCGATAGCCCAGTTACGAAGTGCTCTCTCCCTCCTTAATCATATAGCGTCTACTTCGTAAACATTTGACTATCGCTTTCCCTTTGTATCTATTGCATAAGCTATGTGTAATATAGCTATTTCTGCAAAGGTTTATTTGGATTGAAACGTAGTAGATATAGAAGTAAGCTTCAGTAAGAATGGTTTGTATACCCACTAATATATGATAAAGGGTAGAGAAGGTCATGTGAATGTATCACATCAGATTGTTTAATTATGTCGTTCACTTACATACACATACACAGATAGACACACACGGACCTTTTTCTAGAAATGTTTGTCTTGGGCTCAGGGGGCCTCATATCGCATTTTTTTCGCGGAATACTTCCTCTACTTATGGTAAGAACGTAGAGAACATTCAAACTAATAACAAGAATATCTCGGAAATGGTTAACGCCACAAAGGAATTTTATTTAAAAAAATTTGCGTGCTTTAATGAGATCTTATTTTTTATATAGTTGGACCTACCTCTTACGATTACGCAAATGTCGTTCAGAATGAAGAGGACTTCACAAGTTATTCGCAGAAAATTTGAGATTCTAGGTGGATTTCATTTGTCATACACATAGCTTAAATTTGTGATATTTTAATCAAAATAGTTATAGCCATTTTTGAAAAATAAAAAAATTACTGAAAATGTCCATGTAAAAGGTAGTTTGAGGTGGGGGATGTTTTTGAAAATCTTGGAAGATGCTAAACTTAAATACCTAGTTTGGTATTTAACATCCTTTCGCTTTTGAGTTATGCAGATTAAGCACACGCAGAAATAGATGCATATACTCACATGGATCTTTTTCTAAAGATACTTTTTTGGATCCAGGAAGTTCTAAAAGTTAAATTTACGGTGAAATCCAGATATGGAATTTTTGAGTGGAAGTAATACTTCCTCTGCTTACCTACTCCATTTCAATGAACCCCAATTCGAACGTGCCCTACTAAACGAAACTACACAGACTCGGCATTTTAGATTACACATTCCTTTAACATGCTGGTGTTTTCATATGAACTCGGCAATGCTGCTATGTCTCGATTTCCTTCCTTATGTTCGAACACTGCTCGGCAATAAGGAACTTGCCACTTACTTAAAACTTTCTTAATAGAAAATTATTTTGTTGGATAATGCAATTTTAGTTTCTCTACGTTAATGCAAAATGCAACGTTTTCTGATTTTCAAACATAAGCATTAGAATTAAAACTTTGGCTCTCGAACGTATTATTATCTATAGAAGTAGTAAGTCTGTAACCAAAATTCTTCTGGCGATTTTCGATTGACTTTAATAATTAATACTAGTGTCTTCGTCACGGTGGAAGACTGTTGTGCAGTAACAAAATCCCTGCGCCGTCATCGTCAGGTGCTTCCTAGCCAATCAGAGGTTTTCTGTTTCCAGAACTTGAATGAGCTGAAATTTCATGCTATAAATCGACCCCATCATGCGGACCTCTTGAAGATTCGTACTCCGGACGACAACCTAGGAGAATAAGATAAGCATTATGTAGTTCATTAATGTTTAGCAACAAAATGATGTATTGTGACCCTCCGCTTCCCCTTTCTTACAACTGCGCGGCAACTACCATACACTGCCTTCGTTTATGACTGAGGCCTTAATTGAGCTACATTGAAGCTTAGAATAACAGTTTTAAATGGTGCACGCATGCGCGATATGTTTTCACACAAGAAGGCCGAACGGAATGTTAAAACACTTTAAAAATATACTATAATATTACTTACCAAGATTTCTGGCAAGTTTTTCATTAACAAAATTTCGATAGCATAAACTTCTTATAATTTTAACTATTTATCTTTATTGTTTATGTTGCTAAACAGTATATTATTAGGAAAAGCGTAGATCCGATTAAAATGCAAGGATAAGGAACCAACACAATTTTAATACACAATAGCTCAGAAATAGCTTCCCTAGTAAACAAAACATTGTGCACTCTCGCTTCCCAGGTTGTGTAAATGGCCATAGTGTCATCAGATGCAGCTATATTTTACTGTTGTAAAGCGATTTTTGTGCTCTCGTGTTGTATTAACGCTTTTGCTTTTGTTTTAGTTGTATTAACTCCCCAGAAAGAAATGTTTTATTACTGGTTTTCAAAACATCATTTCAAATTTTCATTTCACAGAGAGAGAGGAGGACGGAAATTGAGGGACAGGTGAGAGGGTGAGAGAGATCTGAGAACTTGAGAGGGGGAGACAAAGAAGAATCTCCACATTTAATGTAGTACTTGTGTTAGATGGCTAACAAAAACCATTGGGGGTTCATAATTTCTATACTATGTACAACAGTGTGTATACTGACCAAGAAACGTGTAGTACAAGAGTTTATTGCACAGTCTAATTTAGCTTTAATTGATGTTAAGAATCTGCAGCTGTTAATAACGAAAATGCGGCAGTGTCCATAAATAAACATGGGCTATACGGAAACAGCACATGTATCTGGAGACCGCAATACAGACAATGCCAACTTCAGCAGAAATTAATCGCGCTAACGAAGCCGAGGAGTAATTTATCGCTAAACTCGTTTTAACGGCCATGAATTGCAAATGGTAATTGACTTGAAGTTACCACAATTTGAGGGGAGTCGTGCGGTGCGAGCGGTCCCTTCTCTGCCCTATAAATTAACATGGGTCCAAATTGACGTTGACAATGTTTTTTATGTGTGAATAGTATTGATATTTGTGGACTTTGTACGCCAGAGGTGATAAATGGACGTAGTATTTTTTTGTGCGTTTCCATGGCGGAAGACAAAATTGAGAGAGAGCAATGAACGCTATCATCAACAAATATTAATTCTTCTTTCTTTTCACGGTCCTATTATATTTTTCTCTTCTGCTGCTCTGTTTCAAATCTGAATCGAATCGACTGAACAAGATACGATTCTCTTTGCTTGACTTCTTTTTGTCCCCTTTTGCAGATACGTCACTAATTACTTTTCTGAATAAAAGCACCACGGTTTTTGTGTTGGAATTCAGAGGCAGCAAATGAGTAAATAGTAAGTAGAAAAAGTGACCTGCATAATAGGATCAAAATGGTTTGACCATGATGGCTTAAAATGGCGAGAGAAGGTACTGTAAAGATATATTAGGAATTGTGTTCTTCACTTTAATAATTTCACTTTCCACTCGAGTTCGTTCAGCGGTGCTACGTTGAGCAAGAACGTCTTGTTCATGTCTTGTAAATTACACCGATCAAATTTTCATTGAACAGTATTCGCTAATACAAGTAGTATATCGTAACGAATAGTAACTGATAGTAACGAATTATCTGCATTTGCGATTTAAAAGTTGACGTAAAATTCTCATACTTATTAAGATAATATTCTCTACATCTCCAGATATTAACAGTCGTCCTAACCAAAAGCACGTCTAATATATTGTAATCGTTACTTTGGGACGGTTCCGAGAATGTAAATGTTCCAAAACTAACCATATGTCAAGTATGCTGCTCCAAAATAAGTCCTCCATCTTTGGACTAATTCGATCATTCTAGTATTTTTATAAACCTTCTAAAAAACACACTGATAATAAAGGACGTTGCGTTGTAAATAACAATTATGGTATGTTATTGATGCGAGATCTTGGAATCGTCCCTGCTCTAGTGCTTTGAAGTTCCATTAAACCCTCTCAGAAATATTTCTACCAATCAGATTTGGTTGTACTATTTAGATCCTGCAACACACATGCAAAAGCCAACTACCAAAAATGCCGTTTTGCAACATATAATCATTGATATCATGGAAACCGATGTGAGATAGTTATACGGTAGTATACGAGAATTGCTTTAATGCGAGTTAAGAGAAAAGTAATTATAATAAGTGTTTAGGTAGTAAGCTACTGTTGTCAGCGGCCTATACACGCGTGAGAGAGAAAAAGGAAGTGGCAACATCGTCTTCCAGCTTCCAATATATTCTTTCTCCTAATAAGTTTAAACAATACCGAAATTGAAATTATGTTTATAATTTTCTAGCCAAAAAAGGTAATTTTTGAATGATGACATACTGTATGAAGAGTTTAACTATTTGGTATTTAAAATTAGTATATTAAATTCATTTTGGAGATACAAAATTTTCATAAATGGGTTTTGAATTCGTTTAATAGGGCTAAAATAACCAGCTTTTGCAATTGCTTTTCCCGAGAGATTTCGTTGATTTTCTGTTTTATACCTAATAGTAGCTTAGCAAACACTTAAATACATTTGTGTTACAAGCAAGTGGATTGAGCACCAAGAACAGCATAGTGATGTGCATTATACTGGAACAGCTTGGTCATTACCAAGAAGAACTTATTGTAACCGATCTGATAGCATTTGTAGTTCTTCTGCAGAACTCCACTGATGATCTATCACCACCCCCGCTCCGCTCTCCATCTCTATACATAAATCGATGTATGTTTACTGTTTAGGGTTAAAACAGGCGAAAGCTGGGTGCTCCTTTTAAGGGCGTTTAGGAATCATTGAAGGAAAACGTGCTAAAATGCTTTGAATCCTTTATATTCCTGGATCTTAGATCGGCATGCAGCTGATGTTGATAGTGGAACGGATGTGATATTTCGGACTCCGTAGACTCGGATATGCGTAAACTGCATTTCTGACTAAACAAAACTACGGCCTTTCTTTTGAAGAGCAGTTGAATGCAAACAGCGAAGCTCGAGAATGTCTCAGTTTGAGCAAAGGGCAAATGTGAAGTTCTAACAGAAATTAGGCAAATTGTCATTATCACCATAAATAGCAAACCGCGAGGGTTGTTCAGATAAACTGATAAGCAAGATTGTCTATATGTTTCAACTTTTCACAAGCGAAAAATTTTATCAGTAATTATTTCCTTACCAATTATTTTTATTTTCACGTAGTACATAAATTTTAATTACCCCATAAATCTGCATGAAAATGTAGGAAATAGATTAACTTTAAGTTTCATTTAAAATAACTTTTTATTACAAATACATAATCAACCCTTGAGCTTTGGCACAGCAAGAATTGGTTGTTGCTACACGACAACGCCCTTGCTCATGGATTATGCTTATCCAAGTGAAACTGATACAGCAATAGGAAGCGTTAGACAACGCCCATACTCATTTGATCTTGCAGTATCATTTCTTTCTCTCTATACGTTTGAAACAAAGCTACATGGAAGTAGATTCAGTCCCTGAGAAGATCGTTGCCTTGAAGAAGTCAAACAGCCATACGTGACATTCCTACGAGTGCTTTACGAAGATATTTCCAGTAGCAATGCCAACGTTAGTGGACGCGCATACTGACTACTATTTTGAGGGAGAGTATCAATATATGACATTTCGTATGACAAGAAATATATTCCAAGCATGTAATGGCTGTAGTAATACCACTGCGAAGGAGATATTGAAAATTACATTTTTCTGTATGCACTTTACTAAATTTGGTCCAGCTATGAAGTTATATATATATATATATATATATATATATGCAAAGTAGTTTGTAATTTTTATAAACTTTACTCTTAATTGTATTTCCTTTTCTTCATAAAATTATTTTCAAATAGGTGTGCCTAACAAAATAAAAACGACGCTCTTCATTGTTTATATATTATTTTCTTTTTATATTCCACGTATAAAGGCTTCATACAAGAAAACTTGCCTACACATAATATGAACAATAAGTTTTAAATTTGTAGCATTTTCTCAAATCTGCAATGACAAATGGCACTTTTCGAATTTTAATATCTATACAATATTTAAGAATTTTATGTTTTTATTACTAGTATAACATACCGAGCTTCGTTGTCCTTAAGTTACAACCAAGTTCCGGAACTTCAGCAAAAAATGAATTGCGAGGTAGTTGCGAACAAGTTAAAGTAATACTGCCCTGTAAATATGCAGGGAGAAGATCCTGTGCCTAAGAGTTACTTGCAAATCACCCTATAAATTCATGTAAAACTCAGCTAGCTCTCTCCTAAAGTATTTTGAGGGCTTTTATATGCCGACATTGCTTTATATGCTTTATAAAATTCAACTTGTATGTTTTCTCAGGAAAAAGCACTTGTACAAACGCTTTGGCAGAAATAGAGCTATAAAATTTAGTATATAAAGTTTTCTCCATATACGGTTTATTGCAACAAATTGCATTTTATTTAATATTTCAAGTTTTCCTTTCTCCACCAGATGTACGTCATCTGCATATTTATTGCTGTTCACTAATTTTCAGAATTCTTTTGAACGTTCTTTCTTGTACATATTTATATCACTGTTTCAGTGGCCAGCTCTGAATTAAGTCGCACATCGCTGTGCATAAGGTGTGTCCATATTGGGAACCTTTTGTGTAGAAATTGTCTTCTGGTGGATACATAATTTTATCTTTAATAACAGATAAGTTTGTTGATTGACATATAGTAGACGGTCAATAGAAATCTTTTAAACCGTTTATTTTATCACTTAAAGAGATTTTAAATTCATTGAACTGGTTTATATTATATAGAATAAATTAATTAAAATTATCTAAAAGGATATCAGAAACATCCGAGATGCAATTTCTTAGAAAATATTAGGATACACATTAAAGGATCATATACCCAGCTCTCAAATACGGAAAGAGTTAAATACATAAATTAGAGGAGAAAATACATAATATCAAATGACAGTGGTTTCAAGACATAGAAACGATTAAAGATGACAAATAACAAAACAAGTATTCAGATACAAACCAGAAGGTCGAGTTCAATAGGACGATTCAGAGCTGGATGAGAAGATGTCTTTGCGTCGGAACGGGCTTCATAACCTAACCTTGAAAAGGAAGAAATTACAACTTAGTTAAAATGGGTTAGGATACCTAAGTCAGTTCCTATATCTGCAAGTGACCGAGTATTTGTATTTATAAGAAAAAGTTTCATGTACTCAAGACATTTGCTATGTAACCTAATATTAGCACATAGAACTTTTACATTGACGGCGTTATTTGTTTTCTTAAACTACAAGTTTGGAGTGGGGAACTACAAAAATGTTTTATTTTAGTAGAGAAAACTGAACAAAATGGTTCACGAGATCTCCAAAATAAGGATTTCAGAGACATGAACGCAAGCTGATGCGTGAACGTCTGTTCTTAAAGCTGGGTTTGTAGAAGTCGAAAAAACATCCATAACCTAAATGCATGTCAACGAATTCACAAAAATAAGCCATTTAAACCTGTACTGAAAACGGCTTACTTATGTGTTATGCAAGTTTAATATTCCAAATGTAAAGATTCTCACTTATTTGTATGGAAAAAATCTGCACGATAGAAATGTCAACCCAGAGATTCCGGTTCGATTCCCTTCTAGGGCGGGGCATTTGTTTAACCAGAATCATTCCCTATCCTCCTCATAGTTTATAAGTATGAATTTGAGAGTAAATGTGAGTGTTTTAGTAGCATAAAGTATTAAAATCCAACATTAATATAACCTATAGATCAACGAGTAATAACATCTTCAGTGGTGTCTCAAATCAAATTCCCCGATAGGACTATAGAAGGTAAAGGGATTATACAAATGAAAGAATTTAAAAGAATGTTATGTACAGTTCTGCAGAATGACCCCACCTTTATACAGAGTCAATTTTGGCAAGCGCTCTGAACATTTCAGAGGCAGCTAGCCAGTCGACCTGCTTTGGCCCGACTGATTAACGAGTGTGATCGGCTCTGGGCGGGTGGGCGGACATGAAAGAAAGCATATTGTGATGCGTACGGTACTTATGTGTTATAGAAGCGCTCTGCTGACATCTGAGAAATACAAGTTTGGTTAATTTCTGAAAATAAACCACACCGAGTCGATTGAAACTTCATTCAAAGATGCCAGTAGTACATACAAATTGAGAGACAATACTGATCCCTCTCTCTCTCTCTCCCTGATATTTGAATTCCCGGCAGAGCCCCGTCTTTACTAACCTCCTAAATTTGCGCTAAGTTTTGGGGCCTTGATTTTAACTTTTGGGGTGATAAAATTAACGCCTACAACGTCCTGCACCAGGGCGAAATGGACTACACTCTACAGTATGGAGCTCTGGTTCCCGGCTACGGAATACTCTCGGGTTCGATCCCACCACTGGGGATACGGATTTTAAGTTTCGGGTAGTGTACCGTGTCCACTCACAGTGAGTAAATTGAGGAGCAGCGATATGCGGTGATCCCGGCACGAAAGCTAACATAAGACTAGGGGAGGCGTGATGCTAGCCATATCGCCTCTTCGTATTGATTGGATGATCGCCCACCTCTGTTGTGTTTAAATGGCCATGAGGCCGATAGTTACGTTGGTAGGTCCAGGGCCAAAACGGACTGTAGTGCCGCGGTATTGTTATAAACAACTTCAAACAACCAGTAGAAGCGGAGTTTATAGTTCACTTTGAAATAATCTACCTCTAAATTGGAATATAACAGGGATATCATTTATGAATTAATTTCTTGTAACCCTTCGGTTGTACCCAAGTATGATACTGTATTATTTCTTTAATTTGTTTCAAATTAAGGATCATCATTTCAAAATAGCTAGTTTTAATTTTTAATTTGCTTCTCAAATTTGCTTTAAAAATATGTTCAGAATAGTTCTTGAGCCAAAATCGAAAATTACCAGAAAACATTTAGTTTCCACGCTATTATTAGCATAGTTTAATTAATTTGTGTTTCCCATTATTTTTCTCGGCGGATACCGGCGTTTTATTTCTAGATAAGGAGCAAAAATAATAATGTTAAACAGAAATAAACTTCATAGGAATAATGACGTTTTAATTACATCAAATCATCATAGCAATTATTTTGTAGTTTTTAGCAACAAATGCTATTTAGAGCGCATCCATCCTTCCTTTTGTCCGTCAGAGTGTGGAAAACTTCAAAAGCAATATCGGATAATACCGTCGATACTAGCAACGTGTAATAATTAATATGGCATTACCTTAAGCTACGTATACTTTTTTACAGAAAGTCCGCGTTAATTAAGTTTCCAGGCTCACATCACTGCTGCTATCTCGTGCACACCTAAATACGTGAAAATTCTAAGAAATGCTACATGCGAAGTTACGTTTCAAACAGCATTAGTACACGAAAGCAAAAAAACTGGGTTAGGTATGATTACTTATATTTCTGAGTATGCCATGAAGTTTGCTTCCATCTGTATCATGTCCGCTTTAAAAAGTGTATGAGTTATAGAGCTTTTTATATCGCATTATCCACACATATCCGTTTATTCGTTCATTTATATGCTGCCATTATCATCTTAGGTCACATCGGCGGGTTTCTCTTTGGAACAATTAGCCACTGGCAATGACGTTCACTCGTTTTACTTGTATTAATCGCTTTGTTTTATCGTTGGTTGTCATTGAATCCACACAAACACATCCATACTCCCTTTCATAGTTTCAGACTATATGGAGGATTGGGAATATTCCTGACTAAACAAAAATATATGACCTCCAGCCGGTAATCCAACTCGGGACTTCTGGATTTGGAGCCTAGCGTGCTAACCACCATATCACAGAGACAGTCATATGAGTATTTTACCAATTACACATACACTATGTGATAAAAAGTATCCGGACACCCCACAAAAACACGTTTTTCATCTTAGGTGCATTGTGCTGCCACCTACTGCCTGGTACTCATTAGCCGCGAACTCAGCAGTCATTAGACATCGTGAAACAGCAGAATGGGACGCTCCGTGGAACTCAAGACTTCGAACGTTGTCAGGTGATTGGGGTCCCTTGTGTCAGAAGTCTGTACAAGAGATTTGCACACTCCTAAACATCCCTAGGTCCTCTGTTTCGGATGTGGTAGTGAAGTGGAAACTTGAAGGGACATGTACAGCACAAAAGCGTACAGGCCGACCTCGTCTGTTGACTGACAGAGACCGCCGACATTTGAAGAGGATCGTAAAGAGTAATAGGCAGACATCCATCCAGACCATCACACATGAATTCCAAACTGCATCAGGATCCACTCCAAGTACTATGGCAGTTAGGCGTGAGGTGAGAAACCTTGGATTCCATGGTCGAGCGGCTGCTCAAAAGCCACACACCCCGCAGGAAAATGCCAAACCACGCCTCGCGTGGTGTAAGGAGCGTCAACATTACACGATTGAACAGCGGCAAAACGTTGTTTGGAGTGACGAATCACGGTACACATTGTGGCGATCCGATGGCAGGGTGTGGGTATGGCGAATGCCCGATGAACGTCATCTGCCAGCGTATGTAGTGCCAACAGTGAAATTCGGAGGAGGTGGTGTTATTGTGTGGTCGTGTTTAACTGGAGGGGGCTTGCACCCCCTGTTGTTTTGCGTAGCGCAATCGCAGCGCAGACCTACATTGATATTTTAAGCACCTTCTTGCTTCCCACTGTTGAAGAGCAATTCGGGGATAGCGATTGCATCTTTCAAGACGATCGAGCACCTGTTCATACCTACTGCACGGGCTGTGGCGGAGTGGTTACACGACAATAACATCCCTGTAATGGACTGGCCTGCACAGAGTCCTGACATGAATCCTATAGAACACCTTTTGGAATGTTTTGGAATGCCGACTTCATGCCAGGTCTCACCGACCTACATCGAAACCTCTCCTCAGTTGCGCACCCGTGAAGAATGGCCCAAGAAACCTTCCAGCATCTGATTGAAAGTATGCCTGCGAGAGTGAGCGCTGTCATCAAGGCTAAGGTGGGCCAAAACCATATAGACTTCCAGCATTGCCGATGGAGGGCGCCACGAACTTGTACGTTATTTTCAGCCAGGTGTCCGGATGCTTTTGATACGTAGTGTATTTTACAGCGGTTTACTTTTTAAGTTTGTCGGCTTGAAAATATTGGCACTGTTGTGCCAGATTACAAATAGTTTACAGCAATTTGCAAGTGCAATTATCGTATATGAAACTTTAGGCATAATTTCTTATATTGTTATAGTAGAGGAAGTAAATAAAGGGCAAAGAAGGAGACTGTAAAGTAAAGCCAGGAATTTTAGTATTGTTCTCGCTATTTACTTTAACATGACTGCAGTACGAGGTAAGTCGGGGACGGAAGAGGAAAACATAAAACGAAAGATTTACTTAAGCTTCATATATGTTTGGTTTAATGTTTAATCAAAGTAGAATAGTTTTTATATTATTTTTAGATTCTCTTCTGCTTATCTGTAGTAAGCGGAGCAAGTATTGCATTCCACCAAAAGCTCGATATCGAGATTTCATTGTAAATACAAGTTATGGGGTCTTCTCAGTTCAAAAATAAGGCATTTTTAAAACAATGACATATGTTTAAGGCATTTGAATGACAAAATGTATAGCTTGAATATTCTTCAGTTGAATGACTTCTGTCTAATTGGTAAACCGTAAGAGTTGGACAAAATTTTACTTCAAAAAAATAAGATTTGTTTAAATTACGCAATTTATGACATAAAATTTTGAGATTAATAATTTCCGAGATTTTTTTTTTATTAGTGAGAATTTTCAAATACTTATACTTTCTTCATGCGGAAAGTCGTTCTTCGTTTTTTCTCGTGGTCATGCGAAGAACATGGAATTTTAAAGCCATCATATAGCAATTAGCTTTTTTAAAATCTGAGCATCACTTTAGCCTGCTGTATACTTATTATACCTACAGGAAATGTGTAAATGTAGTTATAATGGAAGTTTATCTCAGTTAAAAGAATTAGATAGAAGAATTAGCTTTTGTAAGTAAAGTGTGTAGGAGAGCTAGTGGGCAAAATCAGGTGAATATAACAATTCAGATTTTTTAAAGTTTAGTTTTCCCAAAGGGAAAGAGCCCTTCGCCACGGGAGAGGATGTAGAACACAGTTGCTCCCAGCATACGTCCATCCGCTTCCGCTGTGAAAGGCAAACTGTATCTATCGCATCATTTGACTGGACTACCGACTTACTGGGTGAGACTGCGAGACTGTCAATGTGTGATTGGCAACAGACAATCACGGGGAACTGGCTGGGTACGTTATAAAATATTTTTCGAAGTTTCTTTGCAGCTTCAACAATGCCTAGCATCTATGAGTATGTCAGTAGCATACAGTGATCAATTATTGTGCATTCAATTTAACGGCGCATCATGCAGGCCATGACTAACGCCTTGTGTTAGGATCGAAGTGAATCGCTCCTGCGTTGTTTAATTTCTCTCCGAGTTTTAGGGTTTAATTGTTCTTCATCACTATTCTGTTCATATTTTAAGTTTCATAGTTGCATGGAGTGATAAGTGCTTTTTACTGCAAGTATTGGTTTATTTGAATTCAAAATATTGCTCCTTTATGGATGCGGGTGAAGAATCACCGTAACTAAAAGACAAAAGCTAGACCACAGCTTTCCGTTTTCCTCACACAAGAAGTTTGAAGCAATATACTTGATGAAGACATCACTGTAGTGATGTAAGTACAAAGAATCAAAATATTTGCAAGAAACAGGACAAGCTCCCATCTGTTTGTAATGTAACTAAGCTTCCCAAGTTAGAAGTTGGCACATACAAACATATGACTGTCGCAAATAACATAGCCAAATTAAATTTCAAAACAATTGAGGGTTATCGGAAAATTGTTGAATATCTAAAGACCGCAAATGCCGAACTTTACACATATCAAGTTAAAACAGAAAAGGAGTTTAGAGTTATTAGTGGACGGCATCCATCCTGTGACACAGGCTTAATAATGCAGGAAATTTCTGAAATAGGAATTCAAGTCTATTCAAGTGATCCGGTCCATCAACCTGTTACCAAAATACCGTTGTCCTTATATTTCCTAGATCTCAAAACTGATCCTACGAACGACAAAATTTATATATCAACAGGCTCTACAATGGTGTTATCAAGGTCGTATCACCTAAACCAAAACATTCTGTACCTCAATATACAATATGTTAGGATTATGGTCCAGGAAGAATTACTGCCATTTTTCCCCGCGCTGTATTAAATATAATGGGACACGCATAACCTCCAACTGCACGAAAAACGCAAGCTCTCCTCCAGTTTGTGTGAACTACAAGGGACAACACACTGCCAAGTTCAAGAATAACCTGTCCTTAAGATCTATAGAAATAAATGCGAACAATAAATATAAACACACAAGTAAGCTCTGATAAACCAAGCATCTCTAAGCAAACTACTGCGACAAGCTCCTACTTCCCACCGGATCAAGCTTTTGCCGATATTGTTTAAAAAAATACAGCACCGACCGAAATGGTGATACAACAAAACTGAAACTGACAAAGCCTGATCATCGTTCAACCTTCACTTGCGAACGTTTCAGTATTAAGTATACAATACAACACGTTATAGATCAAAAGCAAATGACACCGTATACCATATTCAGTGACTCCATCAACTCATTGCATGCGCTTCACCAGTTCCAAACGTCGAACTCCCTTGTTCAGGAAGTACACACGCTATGCCACAGAGCAGCCACCACTGGAAAAGTAATCACACTCAGTTGGATTCCATCGCATATTTGTCTTGCTGGCAACGAGAAGCCCGTCTTGCAGCTAAAGAAATGACACAACATCCTCTGATAGATGACATCAAAACTCCACATGAAGATATCCTTATCCATATAAAAGAGTCATAACACATCAGTGGCAGCAAAGCAAGTGGATTCTACCCCAAACAGTAAGGTTCATATAGCGTGTACTACTACAATTTCAAGTTCTCTATTTCACATTTCAAGCGTGAACAACAAGTTTTTATCACTAGACTAGGCATAGGACATACAACCCTGACTCACTCTCATCTTCTGTCTCATGAAACACCACGCGTGTGAACGCTGTCAAATCGTGCTCACCGATCAACACATCATTATAGCCTGTCACAATTTCAAAAACAAAGACAACAGTGTTCCATTTGAAACAGCATGGAAATACTTAACAATGCAATTCATACAAAAGTGTTATCAGTACTGTAAAATCTATCGACATGTATAAATCTATGTAGAAAACAAATGCATGTAGTCACGATATGACGTAAAGTTCAAGCGATTTAAATAAAATAAAACAATAAGCTAATGGAGAAAATAAATATGTTAATGCCTTTGATAGCGTCCCTAGTTAATACGCTGCAACAAGTGCTTTCTGATCTACTCAACAGAAAATGAGCTTTCAGTGCTGTATCGAATGGCATATGGAACTATAGAACAGCTAGTAACAAATATTTCGAGTTAAAATTGTATTTTAATATAAAAAATGTTGATATATTACTAATAACTGAGGCAAAAGATTCATCTTATTTACATTTTTATTTTCTCTACTACGTATAGTAAGTAGGGGGAGTATTGTATTCCACCCAAAAATTCGATACCGAGATTTCACCGGAAATATATGTTTTGAGACCCCCTGAATCCAAAAAAATCATTTTTGGAAACATGTCCGTGTGTGTCTGTCCGTGTGTGTCTGTGTGTGTGTGTGTGTGTGTGTGTGTGTGTGTCTGTCTGTCTTTGAACAGCATAACTCAGAAACGAACAGTCGGATAAACACCAAACTTGGTATTTAGGTTCAGTATCTTCCAAAGATGCAACACGAAGGTTTTCAAGAAAATTCCTCCACCCCAGATTACCCTTTACATGGAAGATTTTACGAAAATTTTAATTTTCTCAAAAATGGCTCTAACGATTTTGATTAAAATATCGTATGTTTAAGATATTTTTATGACAAATAAAATGTATATCTTGAATTTTCTGGGAATGTCTCTAAAAGAATTCTTCATTGTGAACGACTTTTGCATAACTGGTAAACCATAAGAGAAAGACAAAATTTTACTGCACAAAAAATGTAGATCGCGTTAAAATACATAATTTATGTCATATACATTTTTTGTCGAGTGAACCATTTTCGAAATATTGCTTTTTATTCCCTTAAATTTTTGAATACTTATTTTCTCAAATGGGAATTTGTTATTCATTTTTTTTGTCTTGGATATGTAAAGAGTATTAATCTGTGGGAAAGGGAATGGTCCTGCACCTAGCAACCAGCTATTAAGAGATATGTATGTGCTTAAAGGCTACTGAATTTCCAAATTGCCCTTGTAAATATATTATCCCCTTACATCTACAAGAAAATTAGCAATAAGATAGACTCTGCAAATGTTTGTCTCGATTAACATGAAGAAGATGGGGAATAAGTGTTTGTAAAAATAGTTTGTACAAGAGTAGAGAAAGTCATGTGAGTGTAACACATCAGATTTTTTTGTCTTGGATATGTAAAGAGTAATAATCTGTGGCAAAGAGAATGGTGCTGCACCTTGCAACCAGCTATTAAGATATATGTCGATGCTTAAAGGCTACTGTATTTCTATATTGCCCTTGCAATTACAAAACAAGGAGAACATAGTAGGCCTTAAGTGATAGTCAAATATTTTAGAACTGGTCGCTATGTGTAAAATTTAATTTTCTTTGCATGTCAAAAGATCGTTTCTGCAAATGTTTATCTCGATTAATATGAAATAGATAGAGAATAAGAGTTTGTAAAAATAGTTTGTACAAGAGTAGAGAAAGTCATGTGAGTGTAAAACATCAGATTTTTTCTTAAGTGGTTATAAAATATACAGATCCATCCAGCCAAGCAATGAAAAGAAGGAGGGATATCTATTCTTATAAAAAATATCACTCGTGATGAGCTTCTATCGATTTGGGAAAATAGCTTCAGATTACTGGAATAACAGATTTAAAAATTCCTTTTAAGGCAACCCGTTACAAAGGTACAGCTGTTAGCAATTTAGCCAATTATGTACGCCATGCATCTAACTTAACTAATAGTAAAATGCTGTGGAATGGATGCAGCAATTTCAAACCTACCACAAATGTTGCAAAATTTCATTTAGAAAAAATAAAATGTCGCAAAATACGGGTAATGACTAAATATACTCATTATAAAACAATTACATTAGAGACATTAGAAAACTAAAAGAAGCATTAACGGAAGAAAGGAATAAAGCTGTCAAAAGTAATGACTATTTCTTGACACTATAAATGTCTCACTATAGAGAAAAACTAATTTTTTTACGAAAACCAAAGATAAATTACCGCCATTCTAGGTACGAATCTCCTAAAACTGTACTTCAGAACAAAACGTAAGTGTTTTCTCTCACATGCTAGGCGAAAGTTTCAAAATAACAAAACTACCAATCCTGAGTTCGAAAGTAATGTTATGGAGGAATTAATAACAGCATCGCAACTTTCAACATTCTCTACTTACCTACTTTGTAGAAGCTCAGGTAATCAAAGTAATAACAATACCAGTTAAGAAGATACCAGTTCATGATCTAATAGTGCAACCAATGCTTTAAAGCATTTCCTAAGAAACCGATAGTGCTTGACACTGTACAGCGACACTGAAAATTTTTAGAAAATCAAACAAGGATTAATTTTAAAAAATTAAATGGATTTATTGTTTTTCAAAATAGTCCCCATTAAGAGCTATACATTTTTGCATTCGATGAAAGCAGACCTTAAAGCAATGGCGCCATTCTTCCTGAGGCACTTCAGATTCCAGGCTTTTATAATTCTCCACTGCTTCATCTGATTACGAAAAAGTGATGTCACTAATTTTATCTTTAATTTTTGGAAAAAAAGGGATAACAAGGTGCTAGGTCAGGGCTGTATGGTGGAGGGTCCACGATGCTGACCTTTAGGGCATCAATATACTCAGTTGTTAGTTTTGGTGTATACGACGATGTATTGTAGTGATGTACTATTATGTTTCCTTTTTTGGCGTTTTTTCACGAAGTTTTTCAAAACTTTGCGCTAAACACATTTGTATACCAATCGACAGTAGTGGTAGGTCTATCTTCTAATGCTATAGTAGCAATACGGTCCGTTTTAGAAAAAAAAGATAAGAACCATCTTCTTACCAGCACTGCGAATTCGTCGTACGCTTGTGGGCTTAGGTTCTGTTGGAAAGATCCATTGAGCATATTGACTTTTCTTTTCAGAATTATAACAATAAATCCAAGATTAATCGCCAGTAACAATATTCCAAACCAAATTTGAGGTGCCACATTGGAGATTTTCTGCACCAATTAATGCGTTGTTTTATCAGGAGTCAGTTTATGTGGAATCCATCGAGAACAAGGTTTTCTTGCGTTTAACTGTTGATGTAAAATGTTTTGGATTTGACTCATACCAACCAAATGTCGCCCAAACAAGTTCATAGGATGTCCATGGATCTTCTTCAAGCACTGCTCGAACACCGGCAGTATTGTCATCAGTAACAGCAGTTCTTGGGTAACCTTTACGAAATTCATTATAAAGAAAAAACCGATATCTTTTGGAATTTGGCATACCAATTATAAATGGTCTTAGATGGGGCTTCTACGCAAAATGAACTTCTAAGCTGATCTTCACAGTGTTTAGGCGAGAATGACGATTTAAAGTCGTAAAAATTATAGCCCGAAAATGTTCACTAGGGAAATACATTTTTGAGTGAGCACAAAATCTTTAAATGATGATAATTAACAAACTATTAGAGCAAATCGAAAAAAACTACACGGTAATCAACTCGCAAATATTAGGAAGCAGCTGTCAAATGTAAAGAAATTTAATTTGCTTTGGGGTATACCCTCGTAGTTGGTAGCATAAATCGGCGTAGGTCCGCATGTCAATATATTAATATCTGAATTAATACATTATCTCTAATAATTATCTTGGTGTTAAGGTTGCTACTATTAAATTATTAATGATGTTATTTCACTTCTTGCCACGGCTGCTGTTGTTTGGGTTTATGGTAGAGCATGTGTAACTTATCAGGGTCTGGTATGGGAAGGAAGGTATTTAGTAACAACACTAACACAAGATTAAATCAGTAGAGGAACACAATACTTTAATGACACGCGCAATTTTTGTTGTATTAAGAAGGTACATCATTACTTTAGAAATAACTGAGTTAGTTGGAGCTGTAGAAAGGTCGCTTAGCAATCAAGTATTTTATAAGTGCTTGATTAATAATGGTAGTATTTATCACACGTTCCTAAACTATATTTTGTTTGCCTTCTAATAACTTACACTTTCAAATTGATATAATTTCAATGTTTCCACTACGTTCTGCGAGGTAATTAATTACTCCTGCTTCGGAGAGCTTACACGTATGTTCTGCACATTACCACACTTTATACACAATTGATTTTGGCTTGGGGACGCTATAACTGACTTCTCGAACTTAAACGTTTAAACAAATTCTTCTTAACATCTCATTGGCTGCGTTCCTTCAACTTGGAACATTTCAGAAAACTTAACCGGCTATATACGTTGTGCTAGCTTGTCGCATTTTCTCCTACACAATGACTTAAAGTATTGCTATTGTGTCATCTCCCTACAAGTTGGTTTGCTTGCACCCTAATTCTAACAAAATATGTAGGTAGTTTTCTTTTAACAAGTGTCCCACAGCTCCAGCTAAACTCCTACACATACATAAATTTAATACTTAATATCTATTTACATAAGTATTTTGCTTATTACTTTTATTTTACATTATTATTAATATGTATAAATAAGACCATAATTACTGTCTCAGCTTTTAGAAACATGAAATTTTCAGTATGGCCCTTGTACTTTTCACTCAGATTATTGCAATTCTAAGACTAACTTATTTTTCAAAGAGACGGAAGCATGCCATTATTGTGATAATTCCAAAGCTTGAAAAAAGACATGAACCCAGAAACTATTCTTCCTATCTTCTCCAAAATATTTGAACGTTTGCTACTTCCACAACTTCTGGATTTACTTGGCCCCATTATAACCAGTACACAATTAGGGTTTAGACCTTCATGCTCACAATTGCATTGAGTAGCGGATACCATCCTGGGCAGGTTCCAAAATGAGACTTGTCTAGGTGTCTTCTTGGATACAGGAAAATATTTTGACTAAGTTTGTTATGAGAACCTCTTATTTAGCATAAGACCTCTTGTCTCCGACAAAACTGTTCAGAATAATATACTCCTATCTCTCAAACAGATCACATACAGCGAAACACATGAATGCAGCGTCCCAAGCAAGAAGCTTAAAATCAGGTGTTCCACAAGCAAGTGTACTTGGACCGCTTCTCTGCTATTTTATTCTTTCTCTGCTTTTCCTAAAAACGGTAGTCTAACGATAGCACATTCTCCAGATTATGCTATGGCCTTTTGTAGGGATATTTGTTTGAAATCAGGAACAAAAAATGCAGCACTGGATGAACCTGGATGAACGTTGCAACAAATGGAAACTAAAGCTGAGTCCCAAAAAATCATATGCTGTAGATTTCATCTACCAAAAGAATATTCATTATCAATCTGACTTCGCAGGGTCAGCATATCTTACATATTAAATAGGTGATATACCTAGGATTACAGTTGTACACCAAACTATACTGGAGTGTGCACATAAATAATTTCATTCCATAACAGACAGAATAAAGTAAAACACCTCATCAAAGATTCTTCTACTTTGCCACTTCACCTAAAAAGAATAATATACTCATCTTTGATTAGACGTATATGGATGTATGGCTGTGCAATAAGGGGATCTGCATGCCACTATCAAATAATAGAGTTCAATCAATAATTTCGATTTATAACAGTACGTCCGCAATATAAGCTGCAGACATAAACGTACCCACTGTGGAATGAACGTTTCATTCCTGTTATACATGTTTTACCATTCATTGGAGAACTATCAAATAATCTGCTCAACAGTATTCTAGCGCACCTCCAACCACCTCAGAATCTAAGAAGACTAAAGAGAAATAGACATACCTATCTCATCGACACATAAATGACAATCTCTTTCCCAGTATGCTTGGTGAGAGTTATAGAGCTGCTACCTCAGAACATGCAACCTTGTGTAATTACAAAATTGTGTCTATAATGATCAAAAGTGTATGGTACATTACTGTATAATAAAATTATGTGTATTAGTAATAAACAACATTTATGTACATCCCACATATGTTCATGTAAACAGAAATTCGAAATCTAATCCACAACAATCCTTATTAAAACAAGTCAGTGAAATGACTACTCTAGGAAGCTTTCGTCATATGCAATTAAACAGACGTTTGTTTCCTCACCTGTCATCCCTGACGTTATTATAAATATTTTTCATCAGATGGCACTGGAAGTAGAGCTTTTGATAGGAGCCACTCATACTAGCGGAGTCCTTGTGGATTAACATAATGGCGAATTATTTGATTGACTCGTAAATGGATTTGACAGAACCAGATCGTTACCAAAGAAGTCGTGGAAATAGTGTGATATTTCATACTCCATATTTCTTCAACGTTATACGGTAAAAGACTATATTATTAAATTCTAAAAAAATACATAAAATATGGAATGAAAACTGGAGAAAAGCCAGCACTATTTTTTGTTTTCCATAGTCTTCTATATATAATAGACTGTTATTGTTGTCAAGTGATTAAGTTGTCAGCAATGGTTCTATGAAAGTCAAACAATAAGAAGGCCCAACAATAGACAAGAGTTCACTATTGCGCATGCCCTAAAGTATGCTTCTATTTGAACACAACTTTCAGCTGGATACTTTATAATTCAGTGTTCAGGTCTCTTTAAAATATTATGTGGCGACATATGTTAAAAGTGATTGTATTTTAATCGCAGGATTGTTAAACTAGATTTCAGCCTCGTTCCGGAAACATCCCTACTTGTAAAATAAAACTCCACTTTTAACGATTGTATCATACATAATTACATATCAAGCGAGCAACAAAACCTTTAAATCAACCTTAACGGAAATTTGTACATAAAAAGGATATTTGGTTTTACTTCTTCTATCATCATTGGAACTTGACACCTTGACTTATTTTGACACCTTGTATGAAAGTTCTATTTATACAGTAGGCCAATGGTGGCGAAAGCGCGACTCGCGAGGCACTGTGACTCGCAGGCGCAGCTCCTTTTCTAGCCGTCTATACATTTGTTTTCCATGTACTGCTGCGCGGTGTAGTGCGTGTTGCATATATGACTCGAGAGAGGAAAGCATTTTCGCCATCCTTGCAGTAGGCTATATGATGGGCTAATTACTTACCACAAAGTTGGGATTATAATGAGTAGCAAAGAAAAACATGTAGCATATATCTCGCCTATTACTGAGTTTTGAGAAAAAAATGTTCCGAGACAAATATTTATAAGGATAGCTTTAGATGTGATGAATATTTATAGAATTATGCTAATTGTAAATTATGGTTGGGCAACACAAATCAGTTGTTTGCTAAATTCCATGTGTTACGGTTAATTTCTGAAACTGTGTAGATCCAAACCCTGCTGATCGCGCGCGCGCGCGCGCACACACACACACACACACACACACACACACACACAAAGAGAGAGAAATGAGGATAAGTTAAGAGAAAAGAGAGAATAGGGGAGAGATATAGTGGAAAAAGAACGAGAGATAGAGGGCAGAACCTCCGCAGTTAATGCACTAACGCGAGTGGAGCTGTGAGTTTTGCTAGCAACACATATACCCACTATAACGAGATATGAAGGTGCAGAGAAATCCATTTCTATCGGGTTTGTTAGCGATGCGGAGATTCCCAAACTTTTGGGCCATAATACAAAGAATACGGCACTGAAAAGATCATGTGTCTGCTACATTTTTATACATCCTCACCCATAACTCGTTACACGGTTCCACAAAGGAAGAAGGGAAGAATGTGTCAAAAGATTTTCCCCCTTTCTTTCTTTAACCGAAAGTGTAAGTATTGCTTTACAGTTTCCGCGACGAACGAAAAGCAAATAATGATAAGAAGACAAGGGCGGGTTCTTTGTGATACGTGAGAGTGTCACGAATGAAAGTGGCTCCACGTGGATGGAAACATTCGCTGTAACTCATGTGGGGTTGTATAGAGGAAGGCGACAAAGGCTCCCTCTGGAATCGTTAGGGCCAGCATAAAGCCGGAGGGAGCCGGGTGGAATCGCTTGTTGATGATACCGTAGGGGAGGAGGCCGTTCCATCCGCCTTAAGAATTAAAGGTCATAGTTCAGAAACCCGCTCACAGATCCCATGCTTCGATAATGCTGATATACGCGGCTTAGCAGACCGTACTGTTGCGGCTTGACTTTATTGCACTCATAACCTAGATCAACACAAGTTCAAGGTTACGCGACAAGATCACTTAGCAGAGTTTGCAACAAGTATTTTGTCTGCTGCAGGTAACACATAAGTTTACGCACTGCAATTTGTTTTTTATTTCATTACATTTTTAACAAGCATATTGTGCTCAAGATTTTGTACACTTAAGGTAGTAAATCTGAGATAAAAGAATGATGTAAAGTAAATAAATACGCACCGTCAGGTTATTTTGAAAGGAGAGAATACTACATGCCAGATGTCTGTAAAAATATTAAACTGCAGATACATTTCCGTCAATATATTTTCCTTAAAATGAAATATTCTATAACTATAGATACTTCTTAAAGCACAAAATATTTAAAAGTTCATCTGACATGTTGATGTACTAACACAAGACAATAATGCACTCACAATGGTTTAAGGAGTTTTAAAACATGTCTCGTTATATTTAACTCCAAAATATTGAATAAATAACAAATATTACATATTAACCAGCTTGAGTCCTCTGTGGCCTAATTTAACCATACAATTCAAAAGAATATGTGTCCTTTACTATTAATATGGTATGTTTAAAGCTTTGCGTTAGACATAAAATACCTACCGAAGAGGAGAGCTCCAAAACAACTCCGGAAAATGCGCACTGAAATTATGCACAGGCTGTATAATAGCTACTGCCTAGTTACAAGACCCATATAAAAATCAAAACCAAAGAGGCCTAGCACTCACTGAAAGTTAAGCCGAAGTGATCCGGAGCAATTCTCTGACACAACTCACTTCCTCAAAACTCGAGTTCTCGTACCCAATTCGTCAATAGTGATAGCGCCTTCAAAAACCAAAACGAGGGCAAGACCGACACGGAAGATGGAAAAATAATGCGGGCATTTAGAATGATGCAATCAAATTGCACTGAGAGCAGATAATCTGCACAACCATTATAATTTCATAACGATTCTAAATTCTATTTTTTCCATTTATTATCAATGTTTAACGCGTTCTTATTGCATATGACACCACAGGCGGCGGATAGTGATGATACGTGAAATGAACTGATAACTGAGAAGGAAATTTGGAAAGGAAGCATTTCAGGCCTAAATTTTAGGTAAATACCCAGCATTTGCCAGTTATGAGGTCTCGGGAAAACCTGGAAAATCCTCAGAAGGGGGACGGTCCTGGTGAAATTTGAAGCGTAAACTCCCGTTCACGATTGCAAAGGTAGAATCAGACGACTGAAAATTCCATGCCATAGCCGGGATTTGAACCACGGATTTCCCGGTCTCCGTCCGGTTGCTCTAACCATTGAGCTACCATGGCAACATGCCAGCACTACACTAAATTGTCCAGCTGATTCGTGTTTGTCCCGGTAAACCACAAGGAGATCTCAAATTGTATTGAGATGACATACCCCAATGGCGACTTACAGCATTTAAGTACTTTAAGTCCCACTCACGAATCCGTAGCTTAAGACCTCAGCTACCCATGCCATCACTTGTCATTTGCGTTTTCATTCTTCGTCGCGGTAACCCTTCTATTCATTTTATATAAAGTGTGATACATGCTTACATAATAAACAGTATACAGGAGACTGAGACAACAGTTTTCGTAAGCAAGTAGACATGCAGGATGTTTTAGTAAAAGCGTCCAAAGATGAAGTAGGAAGTAAGGGTCGCTCTGTTCAAATGATAGGGAAACTGTGGTCTACAAAGCCAGCTTAAGAATATATACGCTTAATCAGATGGGGAAGAGTTTGACATCGAGCAGCCCATGTTGTATATTTTTGGTAAGATCGTACAAGAGGTCACTGTGTCTAATCATATGTACATAATCACATGGCGAAACCATCTATGAATTACTGACATACCTGTTTTGTGTTATTTGGATGGAATTTCTACTTGTGGATTGCTAGCTAGGCGTTCAATGTGCGAAAAAACCTACCAGTGGTTCTAGGGTGGTCCTCTGTAATACGTCCCAGCATCCGCTGTTCAAAAAAACAGGTTTACGAATGGCTTTCTTTCCATTTTCTTGGTTGCAACAAACGAATCCTCTCTACAAAATCAAACGGTCGTAACTTATGAGGCCCGTTATGAAATTTTCCACTTCACAGTTGAGGCAATATTTTATATCATAACATGCTGTGAATGCCAGAGTGATTGTAGTGTAGATTAATATTATTGTATGTACAGGGTTTTAGATGTTTGTTTGCCATAAGTATTGTTATGAAATACGTTTACACGGCCTAACTGAAACTGACAATAGAAGTGGGTAACAATAAACCGATGGGGTGAGTTGTTTATCACTAAGAAGAGATAAACAAAATAATATATGTTATTAGTAGTGATTGGTTGACCAAAACTGACGCTAAAGTGGGCGCAATTTGGTAACCAATAGGAGCTATATTATAATGTTTAGGCAATTCGAGGTGAAGGAGTATATATTCTCGAGCCATAAGCAAGTGTCGCACAGTTCTGAAGATTCTCTCACGAGGTGCACGTCGCAGAGTTAGCTACAAAAAATGTAAAGTACGCGAAGTAATTGGTGCGCGGCAACTAAAACGACTGTGGTTACATTCGGAAATATCACAGTTCGGAAGAATCTCTCACGAGGTGCACGTCGCACGGTTCTGAAGAATCTCTCACGAGGTGCACGTCGCAGAGTTAGTTACGAAAATGTAAAGTACGCGAAGTAATTGGTGCGCGGCAACTAAAACGACTGCAGTTACATTCAGAAATATCACAGTTTCAGTCAAGCGTATATAAAGATTAAATATATCAATTATTAATTAAGTGTGACGACAATAAAAGTCCGGATTCAGGTTTTTTTATCAGTGTTATATTTTAACAACAACTCCTTTCCGTTTACACGCCCTGATTAGAGACACTTGCTCGACTGAGTTATAATAGCTAGCCGGAGGATAAAGAACCCAAATTTAAAATAATAAAACACGAGGCGCCCAATAAATAAGATAACACAAGCCATTGAGAACTGCGACAAATGGCGCCCAGCGTGGGGCGAGACAACCAGGAAGAGGCGAGACAACCAGGAAGAGGCGAGACAACTAGGAAGGGGCGAGAGAACTAGGAAGGGGAGAGACAACTAGGAAGGGGCGAGACAACTAGGAATGGAGCGGTGCAGTTAACTACAAGACTTTAGGACGGCGCAGATCCCAGAAACAACCAGCAGGACGACCGACGACGCAGATGAGAGGACATCAGCGACTACGAGAACAGAAGACAACAGGGGAATTCGATACGACAGCGAGACGACGTAGATCCATGGTACTACGATGCAGAGGCGACATATACATCTAGGAGAGAGGGGCAGGAAGCTGGACATCAAAACAAGGTCATCAGATAGCATCATAGCAGGTAGCATTGTAAATTTTATGAGTATCCTAAAACAAAACAAATAAATTGTGAGAGATTAAATTTTGTTGAGAAGTGGAAGGATTAACAAAAGAATATCCACTAGCAATACTGAAGAAACATTATGGAAGGGGATAATGTAATATTTGGCCGTGATTCAATGCAGATCACGCAAAATAGCTCAAACAATGCAGGATTTGAGGGAGGAAATATCAGTGAAGAAAGTCAGAATAGAATAGCAGGTCAGTCAACTCAAACATTTGGGATTGTTGTAAACAATTCAGGGCAGGTAGACGACGACAGAGATAGATATATTAGGCCTGTGGATCAGAGTATTTTACCAAACAGGGGTGAAGTAACTATAACGGGTGGTGAAAATGAAGGTTCACAAAGAGATATAAATGCAATAGAAAATTTTAATTTTGATGCTGGTATGATGTTGGAAATGCTGAGAAATTTTGGTGAAACATTAAATAAGAGTAATAGGGAATTAAGGGAAGATATTGGTAAGAGTAATAGGGAATTACAGGAAGATATTGGTAAGAGCTTAGAACAAAAACTAACTCAGAGTAATGAGAAATTAGAGCAAAAATTAGATCAAAACAGGGAACAAATTGAAAAGAAATTTATGGAGCTAGATAGTAGTATGACAAGAATGAGAAATGAAAATCAGGAAATAATAGCAAGTGAGATAGGAAAATTTTCAAAGAAAATGCCAGATATAAGCAGGGAAATATCTAACCAAAGAAGTGAGGTTAATACTAAATTTGAACATGTTGATGTAAAATGTACAGAGTTAGAAAGCCGAATGAATAGCATTTCAAGTGAGCTAAGAGAGATGAAGGAGCTACGATTGCAGATTCAATTGAGGGTGCAAGTTAATTTCAGAGGGGAGATATCTGAAATCCAGAAGGAGTCGAAAAAACAAAGAAATAAGTTGTCCGAAGAAGTTAAAGTTTTGTCTATAAATTTGAATCAAAAACCAACTTCTGAAATTAACAAGCACCAAGCTGTTCAAAATGAAAACAGTAGAAAATTGGAACAGACAATAGAAAGTCTGCAAGGTACTGTAAATGGGTTACAATTGAGTTCAAGGGTCAATATATGTGATGTCAATGTATCTGATGCACAGAATAATGATAGAGGTATTTCCTCAGATATGACTAATAATGTGAGTGACGCGGCGGGTTCATCGATAGCCCATGCCGAAACTCAGAGTGCACAAATACCGGTAGAGAATTTAAATATGGGAATAAGGGACATACAAAACTATAATTATATGTTCAGTGATTTGCCACTTCCAAAATTTAATGAAAACTCCAGTCCAGTACAGTTTATTGCAGACTTGTCAGAGTACTTTCAAATTAAAAACATACCGGAAGCACTGAAAACGATAGTTGCTAAAATATTTGGACCAGAAGACTTTAGATTGGCTACAAATGGTATCAGGGGGCGATGTTTCATACGAATCCATTAAGAGGCTATTCATGAACAGATTTTGGAACGTTACAATACAGCATAGAATACGAGCAATGCTTATCCATGGACAATTTGATCCACGAGAGGGAATAACAATGACAGCAAAAAAAAAGGATAATTTAATGTCTTATGAAGGTAAAGGTATGTAGATATAATTCAAAGGGTATTGTGAATATACAGTACAAAACAATAAAAAAGGGTAAGGATAATTAAAGCCAAACATTCATGTAGCACACAGATAATCGATATGTTGAGTGAAATTATGTCTTAGAATTAAGAGATGTAATATGTTTGTATAGAGGATGAATATGTTGGTAAATATGTTCAATAATTACAAAATGAACTAGGGTGAAAAGCTTTAGTGTATAAATTTTTATGTCAATAACCTAAGAAGGTATAACCACTTTGTAACAGTGACCCAAATAGTTTAGGATACAGTATTTGCTGTATGAAAGAAAACTTGTAAGGTCAGACGCAGGTATATTAAGACATTAGACCCGAGCCAGTGAATAGTGGCGAGAAAAAGGCAAGAAGTACGTGTGTTAAATGCGTGTGCAGTGTTTCGTGCAAGTGATAGATACCGTGTGTTACAATATTCAGGATACTAAAAACCCAATTATAAAATTTCAAAAAAAAAGGTTGTAAATATTTATAATTATGTTTCTAGTGGGGCATATGAGGCAATATTTTATATCATAACATGCTGTGAATGCCACAGTGATTATAGTGTAAATTAATATTATTGTATGTACAGGATTTTAGATGTTTGTTAGCCATAAGTATTGTTAGGAAATAAGTTTACACGCCCTAACTGAAACTGATAATAGAAGTGGGTAACAATAAACCGAGGGGGGTGAGTTGTTTATCACTAAGAAGAGATAAACAAAATGACGTCAGGTTAGCGTGCCTTTTTTTAGAAATGGTGGGAATATCTTCCCTAGAGTATATATGTTAGTAGTAGTGATTGGCTGACCAAAACAGACGGTAAAGTGGGCGCAATTTGGTAACCAATAGGAGCTATATTATAATGTTTAGGCAATTCGAGGTGAAGGAGTATATATTCTCGAGCCATAAGCAAGTGTCGCACAGTTTTGAAGAATCTCTCACTAAGTACACATCGCAGAGTTAGTTACAAAAATGTAAAGTACGCGAAGTAATTGGTGCGCGGCAACTTAAACGACATTCGGAAATATCACAGTTTCAGTCAGGCGTGTATAAAGATTAAATATGTCAATTATTAATTAAGTGTGACGGCAATAAAAGTCTGGATTCAGATTTTTTTATCAGTGTTATCTTTTAGCAACAACTCCTTTCCGTTTACACGCCCTGCTTAGAGACACTTGCTCGACTGAGTTATAATAGCTAGCCGGAGGATAAAGAACCCAAATTTATAATAATAAAACACGAGGCGCCCAATAAATAAGATAACACAAGCCATTGAGAACTGCGACACAGTCTCTCAGCGGTTTGAGAATCACTACATACTCTCCATACAAAGGTCAGAGATGCTATGTCATAGTGCTGTTCGACTCCTCAGGTCTGTCTTTGATTCCTAGGGTGTTCTGTCATATGGAAATGTAAGTAGGATAAGTCAGACAACACCATAAGTGCAAAAGATAAATGAAAAATGGCTAAATTTCCCGCTATATGTTTAAGTTAATTACATATATAGCCTTATTCTGTTCTCGCAGACCCCAAGTTCCACCGTGTTCAGCAGCGCTTCCCCTATTTACTGTTTAATTTTCCTATGGTCATAAACGCTTTGTGCTCAAAATCTAGGGAAATTTAAACATTCAACAGCGAATACATATATTTTTAAGTGTTGTGAAAGTTTATTGTATTAAATATGGGAGGTTGCCTTACACCTAAACAGCATGACTCCACGCGGAATCGCGTCGTACCACCAAGAAATGCGGTGTGCACTACCGCTTCAAGGAGTAGTAGCCTTTTAATTTTTAAACTTATTTGTTAACTACCACACATTATTCAATTTACATTTCTATATCAGAGAGCGTCACGAGTGAGCTAATGGTGAGATTGAGGGCCAATTTCTGAACACGCTGTATTACCTCTATCACTTTGTGGAGAAAGATGTTAAAAATATATTCTCATGTCTGAAACGGACATGCAGGCTGTTTGCATACCAATGTCGGAGATTTAAGATAAATATGTAAATCACTGAAATGTTTATAATTGATACACTACATTGTGCAAAAGTTGAAATGACAGGATTTCGCAATTTTAGAACAAAGGCTTTTCATGGTCGTCATGTTTTTCAGCAAATCTAATTTCAAAAAATCGCAGCTGCAATTGCATTGAATTTATATCTATTTGTCTTGAAAGGGAAAGATTTGAGCTTTCTTATAGTACATAAAATTACATAGACAATGAATTTTCCTGTTTCCAAGGAACTGAGAATTACCAAACATTTGTCTTTTCAAGGTAAGATAAAATCGTGGGGAAAAATTCCTTTTCCAAACAATTAACGTCTGCAGAAAATAAAAACTTGCTATCCATTAACACTATAGACATGGGTAAACTTTCGAACAAACGATTTTATAGTTAGTAAGGTTTGTAACGTATAATTCATTTTGTATTTCCGTGTATTCATATCATCGGCTATAATAAAACTGTAACAGAACCTTTACTGGTAAATTTCGATTTGGCAATGTGCCGAAGTCCTGAAGCAAAATATTTCATATGGAAATGTGTGTTTGTGTGTGCTTTTGTTCACGCAAGTTTGTTATGAAACTTAAATGATTTATCTTTGGTCTGGCTTGGAAATTACGGCAAAGGTGAGTTCTAATTGGGCGAAAATAAGAGTTCAGGTGATTGCATTTGGAAATGAGTGCGTGTTGTAGGCAGGCAGGCAGGCAGGCAGGTCATTCACTCAAGAATGACCAGTGAGTATGTTATGAAACTGCATAGATGATATATCTTAAGTCTGGCTTGCAAAATAGAGCAAAGGTGGAAGCTCTAATTGGGCGAAAAGAAAAAAAAAACTCGGACATCTAGCTAATTATTGAGTTTTTTTTAAATATTCCATAATCTAGTTTTAAGGTTAATATTTGTGACAATACTTTTATATGTAAAAGTTTGCCATAGTATGCGTATTTAAGAAATTTTTTTCATTTTTGCGTTTTTGTTCAGGTACGTAAACAGGTTGCTAGGAGAAACAATATAATTTCGATCGAATAACAAGCGTAAGTAACAGACACAGGTTTATATATTGTTAAACCTCTTATGCTTAAGTTGTTTATTAACAACCCAGAAAACAAATGTTTTATAAACGATATTGGAAAACATTGCGTTAACTCCAAGTAGCAGAAAGGAGAAACCGAAGAATGAGAGAGAAAAAGAGGGGAAGATGCAGTGAGAAAGTGAGAGAGCTAGAGAAGAATCTCGGCATTTAATACAATAACGCGAGCAGAACTGCGAGTCATACTCGAAAAATATAATGCCACGGACAACATTCGAACCAAGTATCCCCGGCTTTCTGTGCCCATGCTTTACCGTTGAGATACCTGGAGGAAATACCTGAACGCGCATTAAACATTCTCATCTGATCCGTGTATCTTCCAAGGGGATGCAGCCTCACGGGCAGCAGGAGATAGCAGTTATCAAAACAAAAAATTAATCTAATATAAGCTGACTACAGAACATTGAAATAAATACAAGTAATAACAACAGTGAAGTCGCATCGCACTTAGAGTGTCTGGATTGAGGTGTTCACGCCCCAAGCCTTCTTATTTTTCTTGCTGTTGCTCTGTCTTTGCCCTAGCTAATTCAATGTGCGCGCGTCGTTTGCTAAACTCGTGAAGTTTGGATATCTGTGAATCGCTGTTCGCCGGATAATCGAGGCATTTTTTAATAGGTTGGTGCGGGTTTTTTTCTGGAATAAGGTGTTAGTTTTCAAGATTGAATGGGTAACTACTTGATTAACTACTCTACTTGTGACAGAGTATTTTGTGAGGGGAATCCTTTATGTTTTTCTGAACCATAGGGTTATGCCTATGCAGAATAACTGAGATGTGTCTTTGCAGAATAATTCCGTTGTGTTTTGCAAAATAACGGAGCTGTATGTTTGCAAAAGACTGAGTAGTGTGCGGTGTCTGCGAATAACCGTGCAGATTTCCACTTATTTTCTTTTGGGGGGTACACGAATAAAGGGCATAGGATAGAAATAACAAAGGGTTAGGATAAGGATGAGGGAAAGTGGGAATGGGAAGTTGCTTATAGGGTTGTTATGTGTGGTAGCGCCGAAGCAACTGGAAATTTGTGGACGGTTTATCATGTGGTGGCTAAGCCAAATTAAGTGATGGATATTCGCTGCCATGATGGAAGACCCTAGTATCAACCCGCCGTACTTTTAGGGTATTTGTGGACTGGGTCATCCACTTGGAGAAGTCAGTCATGGATGGTTAGCTCTGTCGTCCAGTTCTAGAATTTCTTCCAGGTGGTTAACTGATTCACTATAGTGTCATCGGTTCAAGATTCCTAAAGTGCCTAAAGTCATTAATGTATTCGCAAACCTTCTCCATGACGAACTGGTGCGTTCCCTGTGTGGCTGGTGCTTTGCGATGGCTGTATGTGGCGCGGTGCAGTAATTTCTCCCATGTTACGGCCCGAGCGTGGATAGTTTGAAGTGTAGTCTGAAGTTTCTCAATGACTGCTGTGTTTTCGACTATTTGGTTACTGATTCTGAATAAGAGGGTGTTTGAGTCGTGACAGCTAGTGATTTGAAGGTCTGTGCTTTCGATCTGACTGTGACGGACATGGTGTGTAGTGCGATGGTGTGGATGATACTGCATTATCCGTTGTTTTATAGCTCCGGCTGTCGACGGGGGTTTATCGGACACGGCATCCGACCCGTGTAGTGGCCTACACTTTTGCAGGTTGTAAAATACAAGGGACAGCTTATCAGGTCGTGCCCGGTGTGTTAGGGACATTGCGCCACAGTGGCAGCAGCATGCGGCAGAGGTGAAGGTTTAAGTTAAGTGTTCGAACTACCTGAAGCGTCGGAAGGGGGTGGTAGGTGCCCAGCTGGCCTCAACCGGCAATACGCTTCCGAAAATGGGCATCCCAGACGTCAAGATAGCCAGGTAGTCCACCTCATCCCAGACCTCCAATGTATTCTAATGACCTCCAATGATAAAAGGCTGTTGGAGGCTGGACTCAGGCAGCGGTGGTTACTCCGGTTGAGCATCTGCTGGAAGCTGCGTTGTCGGTGAAGTAGCAGGCCAGTGGCGGCGCGGGCACTGGCATTCTCTATATTTCCTCCGGAGATTCATCCAGTGCTGCGGCGGTCTCTTAATTATTTTCTCCCATCTTTACTCTGCAGCGACGATAGCTTACTTTTCCACGTTTAATATAGGACAGCTTATATAGATTTGACGCTTCTCACAATATGTACTGTTCTTACAAAATTAATCTTATTGGTTAGAAGATCACATATGAATAAGCTTGGTGATAAGCTTTCCACTACATATCTCTGTCATCTCATTGACTTAAACTTAAGTCACCTACCACATGTTTTAAAATAATAATGCAGGTAGTTCCTCTGTCTCTAAACTTCTTGGAGTATTTGTTCCCGTTCTTGGGAGAAACCTTCTATAAATGCGTTCCGCAATGCCACACAATGTGTGCAACTAGGAATAATAATTTTACGTCTCCTCTAAGTTGTCGTCTACCTTCTGCTGTAAATGTTGGCTTCGTGTGCCAAAATTCAGCTTTTTACATACACTACGTATTCAAAACTATCCGGACACCTGGCTGAAAATGACGTTCAAGTTCGTGGCACCCTCCATCGGTAATGCTGGAAGTCAATATTGTGTTGGCCCACCCTTAGCTTTGATGACAGCGTTCACTCTCGCATGCATACTTTCAAACAGGTGCTGGAAAGTTTATTGGGGAATGACAGCCCATTCTTCACGGAGTGCAGAACTGAGGAGAGGTATCGATATAGTTCGGTGAGGCCTGGCACAAAGTCGGCGTTCCAAAACATCCCAAAGGTGTTCTATAGGATTCAGGTCAGGACTCTGTGCAGGCCAGTCCATTATAGGGATGTTATTGTCGTGCAATCACTCCGCCACAGCCCGTGCAGCATGAACAGGTGCTCGATCGGTTTGAAAGATGCAATCGCCATCCCCGAATTGTTCTTCAACAGTGGGAAGCAAGAAGGTGCTTAAAATATCAATTTAGGTCTGCGCTGTGATCGTGAAACGCAAAACAACAAGGGGTGCAAGCCCCCTCCAGGAAAAACACGACCACACCATAACACCACCACCTCCGAATTTCACTGTTGGCACTACACACGCTGGCAGATGACGTTCACCGGGAATTCGCTATAACCACACCCTGCCATCGGATCACCACATTGTGTACCTGATTTGTCACTCCACACAACGTTTTGCCACTATTCAATCGTGTAATGTTGACGCTCCTTACACCAAGCGAGGCGTCGTTTGGTATTTTCCTACGTGATGTGTAGCTTATGAGCAACCGCTCGACCATGGAATCCAAGGTTTCTCACCTCACGCCTAACTCTCATAGTACTTGGAATGGATCCTGATGCAGTTTGGAATTCCTGTGTGATTGTCTGGATAGATGTCTATCTATTACTCTTTACGACCCTCTTCAAATTTCGGCGGTCTCTGTCAGTCAACAGACAAGGTCGGCCTGTACGCTTTTGTGCTGTACATGTCCCTTCACGTTTCCACTACACTATCACATCAGATACAGTGGACCTAGGGATGTTTAGGAGTGTGGAAATCTCTTGTACAGACTTCTGACACAAGTAACACCCAATCACCTGACCACGTTCGAAGTCCGTGAGTTCCAGGAGTATCCCATTCTGCTGTTTCACGATGTCTAATGATTACTGAGGTCGCGGATAATGAGTACCAGGTAGTAGGCGGCAGCACAATGCACCTAAGATAAAAAACGTATGTTTGTGGGGTGTCCGGATACTTTTGATCACATAGTGTATTTCTGATCATTTAATTCACACACCCTGACATTATTATACATAAGCAAACAAGCTTTCACACTACGGAAATCTTAATCTACTACATTCAGTTACTCTACAAGGTACATTAGCTGTTTTCTTTGCACATTTTTTTTATCAAAGCATAAATTAGCTATTTTTCTATTTCTACTCTTTTGATTATCACAGTATAACAACACTATTTTCACACACTGTTTAAACTGTAGTCAATAATACCGCTTTATGGAATACCTGGGTTCGACTGTTTTAAACTTTTCTTTGAATAAGGAGATTACCACTCACCAAAGCAGCCTATACATGCTACGCTACACTTTGTCAATTCAAATTCAAATGTTATGCAATATGGAAAATCTTACAACTCTATCTAATGCATCTCAAGATGCTAACAGCAAACGGAGACAAAGCTTGGGCTACGTGACTTGAGATCACGGTGAGCGCAATGCGTTTCTGTAATATTTATACTTATGTGTGTTGTGTGAGCATGAGGGGGAAGAGAACCATAGAGGGGCTGACTTTATGTTGGAGTTTAAAGCCATCCTCCTTTTTACGTATCTTTTTACTTTTAAGGCATTGGCGAATACAGATGAATCGTGAAGTTGAATAGCGAAGAATTTCCCCTTTCTAAAATGAGGTGAGATATACAAACTGTAGTTCTTATATAGGTGCGTAGGTTGGCATAAAAAGGAAGAAGCCCTGAGACTTTGTGCACTAGTTATAAGTTGAAACAGGAAGAACGTTAGGAGTTTTTTCCCCAGTGCTCTCCTACGCTTACCTCACCCCGCTGCCACAGAGCGATAGGTACCGTTTGGGTGAACATTACATCCGTTGCAACTGTTACTGTAAAGATGTTATTCATTCATTCACTTTCTTCTATATTACAGTTTTTTTATGATTTATTGATCGATCAGCGCATGTGCGTTCTACAGACTATTGCTAATATATATAGTTACAAAATAAACCCGATTGGACCCTTGTAATTAGTTAACATTATAATAAGTCATGTTTTAACGACTGGTCTAGTGGTAGGCAACTCCTGATGCGAGTTAGGAAGCTAGATTTTTTATAAGAGAGTAGTAAACACCCAGGGACGTTCGTTAAGTTACTGCAGAATTGTTCTAGTTGTGAAGAAATTGACTGTTGGGTGGTATATTGATTCCGGTTTCTCTTTCTAGTTGCCTATTTCTGACAAAATACGGAACGTTGGTCAAGATACGTAGAATTTTGTTTTAGAATATTTGGATTGATTTGGTTTCGGTAGCACTAATTCCTCCACAAACCGGGTAGGCATACAGTAAGAGCGGTCTTAATAGAGTGGTACAGAGTAGCGTGCAGCTTTTTAGTTTGAGTGAAGAACTTTGGTTGATAAATGGGTAAAGCTTTGTCAGACTAGTTTTATCTAGTTTAAGTTTTTGTTTATATGTGGTTTCCATGTGAAACGTCGGTCTATATGTATACCGAGGTATTTCACCGTATCTCTTTCAGATTTCTAGGGTACAGGTTTGGTGCAAGTGTTATTGATGGAGATAGTCTGGCTGTTTTGATGGTTGAGGAAATGCGCCACTAGCCAAGATGAGTCTAAAAAGAGACCACTCATTTCTCCAGCATCATAATCATCATCATCATCATCCTCATCTTCTTCCTCTACCTCAAAGTTATACCATAGTTAGGAAAAACCGAAAACTGCGAAGCCAATTCTTGAATAATTGATTAAGTCTTACTTTAAGTTCACATGCTAGTTATATTTACCACTCTTATTCGACAGAATTTTATATTTGCGAAAGTAGCCCCATGTGCTTGCGATTATAATATAGTCTGTATTTTGGCGCAATATTACGAATAGGTTACATTGTCACATTATTTCTCCTCTTGTGATTATTTGATCTAAAACTGACAATTTAACATTTTCCGAAGTTAACCATGGAAAGG
Source organism: Deroplatys truncata (assembly GCA_030765065.1). Classification (NCBI taxonomy): domain Eukaryota; kingdom Metazoa; phylum Arthropoda; class Insecta; order Mantodea; family Mantidae; genus Deroplatys; species Deroplatys truncata. The sequence continues at coordinate 233,203,365 of CM060975.1, forward strand.
CCAGAACAAGGTGAAAGAATTATAATATAGTATAAAATATAGCATAAGTTTGGCTTAAACTTAGCAGAAAAAATCTAGTATGGCATACTAAAATTCAAGTTGGTTATTAATCCACATTTACTGTTTAACAGTTGCAGGTTGCACATTAACTATGATTACAAATATATCCACAAAACGTAGAGAATAGTATGAAATTCTAGTAGTAACTACAGTTTGAATAAATATTTTTATCCATTTCAAGCAAAGTGGTCTCCTTGATTTGTAAATAAAGTTCAAAATCAAGAGTTGAAATGCAAATAAAATAAAAACTGCAAGCACACGAAGAAAAAAGGTGAACAAGAAGAAGAAGAAACAGAATAACACAGTTTGTTTTCATATTTGAAAATGTTTTTTTACTATGAAAAATTTTGGTGAACTGATTGAACAAACTTCATAAAAGATCATTTCATAATATTTATTTAGATATATGTGAACAACTTTTCATCATACCGCCTTTTGCAAGGTGTTTTATTCAATTGCTTATCTAATAAGAGAAAATTAGTGTCAGTATTTAAAACGTCATGGTATCATTTATCTAATGTAGCATAAATAGCGTTAAAGCTTGTACTTTTGTTCCATGTCTTCGAAATGTTACGCACATTAAAAGTTATTTTCTTCCACAAATCTAGAGAAACTATTTTGCTTTCCATTTCGTCTGCTTGTTACGTCCTTGACATTCGATTTATTTTTCAGAAATACCAGGACAGAAAGAAAAAAACGGAAATATCTCCTTCATTAGTGAGTTTTCTGAAGAAAAAAAATAAACTAATTAGAGAACTTTTCAATCATTAATTTTCAGACAAGCTATGTTATTTGAGTTACTTCAGTCGAATGAATACCTTTAGGGTTATAGCAATGTTTTTGTTTTGAAAAGTTCAAGCCCACCTACGGGAGGAGAGAGAGAGAGAGAGAGAGAGGCAGACAGACAGGCAGACAGAGGGATATAGGATACACCGCTAAAGATCCTCCACAATTCATGCAATAACGCGAGTAGAAATGTACTTAAAGCACAAACACATTAAAAGTATTAATGTAACTGAAGTTAAAATATGTTAATATTTTTTGAGTCCACGTGTTGATACAACTTCACTCGCGTCAAGTTCTAAAATTTAAAACCGACAATTGTTTCAGGTAACGTTCTACCTATCTTCAGCAGTTGAGTCGACTTAGCTCTTTTTCTCTTGGTTTTTCCCATCTCTTGCCAAGGACTCATTGCGAACCTCATCTGGTGGTTGTAAAAGGAACTGCATGACGTCATCTATGGGAGGGATCTCGAAATTCAAACATTTTTGTTTATTCATTATGATGTGAATTTTTTTCCAAGCACTCAAATCGATGTGTTTATTAACATTTTTAGGAGTTTGATTTCTTGACCGATGTCATGATGGTCGTCCCAAAAACGATGTGCTACAGCTGAACCGTCACATTGTTTGATATTTCTCTGATGTTCTTTCAGTCTAACCATAAGTTTTCGTTTCGCTTGTCCGCTATATTTCTTGTCACAAAGTGTGCAGCCAATACTATAAATAACTGATTTATGAAATCAATTTTCTTTTTTAAAGGATTATTCAGTAGTTTATTTAAACTGTACTGGTTTTGTGCAGCTAGTTATATTCCAAAAACTTTAAAGATAGATTGAAATTTACTAAAATTTTAGGATGGTACGTAAATTTGTTGTATATTTTTGTTTTTTCAATATTCTTTGGAGTAGTAACATCTTGAATTTGTTTTTTAAGTTTGTACCGTTGTAAGATATTATAAATGCACTTAGGGTTGAAACCATCAATCTCTGTAACTGTATGGATGTATTCATATTGTTTCTTACATTCTTCTTTTGACATCAAGATATTAACTAATCTGTGTACCAGGTACAGGAAAACTGCATATTGGTGTTGAACTGGGTTGAGGTTATTCCCTTTAATATAGTTGTCAACATGGATGGGTTTTCTATATACACTAAATTTAAGGTTATTGTACATATTAGTGATTTTAAGATCTATAAAGGGCAAAGTGTTGTTCCGTTGTAATTCCATAGTCAATTGTATGCTTTCATTTTGTTGATTTAAAATTGTCAATGCAACATCGGTAAAATGGTATGGGACCTCAGCAAGGACGTCATCTACATACCTCCACCAACATTTAAATATATGTGGATACTTTTTAGTAACATTAATTTCAAAAGAACTCATAAAAATATTGGCTAAAACAGGTGATATTGGTTTCTCTTAGTCAGACCATGTGTTTGTTTATAAACTTTATTGCTAAAAGCAAAATAATTCTATGAAATGCATATATCCACGAAGGAAATAACCTCTTGTATAAAAGCGTCTTCTACTTTTTCTGTATATAGATAATGATTAATTAATTGTGGCATTTTCTTTTTTTGTTGGAGCATTCGTAAATAAAGATTTTACGTCAAAAGAGACTAAAACACCGTTCTCATATACTTTGACTTTTTTAGCTTCACAACTAAATCCAGAGAAATGTTTATACGTAAACTGTCACATTTAGTAAAGGATTGTAATTTGTTTACTTTGCTAACAAATAATTAGGAGCATAAATATTATTAATGATTGGTCTCATGATGTTATTTGATATGTGGATTTTTGGTAGACAGCATAACCTTCGTAACCAATGGTTGCTAGGTTTCAATCATTTTTTTCTCTTCATTAGGTATAATATTACTATGTGTAATAGCTTTATTGACAGTTTTTATGCAATTAAGTAAAGGATTTTTTATAATTATTTCATAAACTCTTTCAACGTAATCTTTGTCATCTAACATCACCGTTTTATTGCCTTTATCAGCTTTGATATTGAAAAAACAAAAATATACAAAACATTCATGTACATTCTAAATGTTTTAGTAAATTTCAGTCTATCTTTAAAGTTTTTGGAATACAACTAGCTCCAAAAAACCAGTACAGCTTAAATAAATTACTGAATAATCCCTTAAAAATGAAAATTGATCCCATAAATCAGTTATTTATAATATTGACTGCACAAGTTGTAACAAGAAATATATCGGACAAACGAAAGGAAAACTTATGATTAGACTGAAGGAACATCAGAGAAATATCAAACTAAAACAATGTGACGGTTCAGCTGTAGCACATCATTTTTGGGACGACCATTATGACATCGGTCAAGAAATCAAACTCCTAAAAATGCTAATAAACACACAGATTTGGATGCTTGGAAAAAAAATCACATCATAATGAATAAAAAAATGTTTGAATTTCGAGATCCCTCCCATAGATGACCCCATACAGTTCCTTTTACAACCACCAGATAAGGTTCGCAATTAGTCCATGGCAAGAGATGGGAAAAACCAAGAGAAGAAGAGCTTAGTCGACGCAACTGCTGAAGATAGGTAGGACGCTAACTGAAACAATTGTCCGTTTTAAATTTTAGAACTTAACGCGAGTGAAGTTGTATCAACACGTCGACTCAAGAAGTATTAACAGAAATATACTTGTTATGGTAGATAAGCAGGTTTAGTAATAAAAGGAATAGGTTTAAATTTTTATATCAAATAAATTGAAAAACAGAAACAAATTCTGTATGTCACTGGATAGAGTAAATTTTCCAGTTTTGTGGTCGTTGAGGTTATATGCATTTAAGACGAGCACACGAAAACATCAAAACGGCAATTCATTTCTTGTCACACCAAATCTGTAGAAACAACTTGTTGCACTTGTACAGTGAATTCGCAGTTCATATTATTATTCAATATTCGGTACTCAGTACATAGTAGAATTATTTCTCCTGTGTTCATAATTTTTACTTTCTCCACTGCTTATCTAAAGTAAATAAGTATTGTATAAAGCAAAAATATTGCATTCCACCCAAAAATCCCATACCTATGGTTTGGATTCACTGAAATCCAACTTTTGGGGTTCCCTGAATCTAACAAACGCATTTTTAGAAAAAGGTCCGTGTGTGCGTGTTTGTCTGTGAACGAGGATTACTCAAAAACGAAAATTCGATTAAATACCAAACTTAACATTTTACTTCAGTGACTTCCAAGGAGAGACACCAAGATTTTCAAGAAACCCTTCACCCCAAAACTACTTTTTACATGGAAAACATTTCGTTGTTTTTGATTTTATCAAAAATTGTTCTAATGATTTTAATTAAATAGCATATATTTAAGATGCCTACATAAAAAATAAAGTGATTACCTTGAATTTTCCTGGGAATAGCTTGCAAAGTCTTCCTCATTCTGAATGACTTTTGTATATGGTAAATTTTAAAAGATACACAGAGTGTATATCTCGTTTAAAGGACACAATTTATATCCAATAAAATGTTTTCTGGCGTTAATCATTTCCGAGATATTCTGCCTTGTTAGTTTGAATTTCCAAATACTTATACTTCTTCCAAATGTTAAGTCGCTATTCGTTTTTTTTCTCGTGGTCATGCAACGAGAATGGAATTTGAAAGCTATCATAATATAGCGATGCGCTTTTAAAAGCGTTTACTATCGCAAGCTATCCTCTTGTATCTACAACGAAATGTGTAATAAAATAATTTCTGAAAACGGCAAACATAAAACAGATAGAATAATAGGTTTTTGTAGGAATAGTCTATAACAGAATGAGTAGCGAAGGTCATGCGAATGTAATGTATCAGATTTCTACAAGCAACAGGTATTGCTTTAGTCCATTAAAGTGAGGTACTCAACTGATTCTAAACCAACTTCCTTCTACCAAGCGAGATAGCTCAGGCGTAAACGTCTGTGGCCTACATTTGGGAGGTCCGGTGTTCGATCTTTCGGTACCTATCAATCTGATCGAAAGTTTTTTCGCGGTTTTCCTCGATCGCTAGGCGAATCCTGGGTTGGATAATTTGATCCGCGAATTTTCCTACATTTCATTTCCTTCTTTTTCACCGCCATACTAGGCATTGGACTGACCACCTAACCAGGCTCTGATATGGTCCAAATTTTACTTACTCCTCGACAGGCTTCTGACCCAAGTCATTGTTTGTAGGTTCTCCAAAGAGGAGGGTAATCCAAAGAAGAAACCTCCCTCTATCAGCAATTAGTGGAATGCGCTTTTGACTGTTTGAAATAAGGACGTGGAATAGACCCCTTCTTTCTGAATAAGCCTGTGTAATAGAATTTTGAAAGCTTAACTAGGCTCTAGCTGAAAGTGGGTCCGGATTTTTATGCTTATGCGAATTGCATTTCGAAAGCAAATGCAATCATATCGCTCACAGTCCGTCTGTGTTCCTAAATATATCACGCATTTTGCCCTTGTTTCACTACACGAGAGTAAAATGAGACTTTGTTCTTTCTTTCCTAAAAATATTTTTGTCCTTTCTCTCTTGAATTTAATTTCTGCTTAGATCTTCATTGCTTTTAGACTTTTGTGCGTACAAGGAAGCAATGGCTAGGACCTGGTGCGTGTAAACTTGAAAACCACTTATGTGTTAGCTTAGAGATTGTACAGAACGCAGTTCCTCCGGGAAATAAGCTGCAGCAAAGAAGGATATGGGCAGTGAAGCGGTATATAGAGCGTTGACCCATTAGGACACGTGTACTTGCTTTCTGAGGTGCAGGTCTGATTAGTCACATGCAGTGTAGCTTCGCGCTGTTTCGTCTTAAACTTTACATTTATGTGTTTGTTATTACCATACATTTAATATAAACAGTACTTCTAAATGAAATGTAGTTTAGAGCGACAAGGTTAATAATCGTGTTCCGCTTGGCCTTCTTTCTTGAGACAAGGTGATCTGAGTATCCCCTTCCAACGTGTTAGCATGTTCTACTCATACATTTTGCCTGTATAAACTTCACACTTTCAAAAGAGGTAAAATATAACACTAATGATTATGTTAATCTTACTTTATAGACAGATATATTTACAGTTGATTTGACTATGGACCACTGAAAATTACGAAAAAAGATATTTAAAATATAAAATTTGTTTTTAACAGCAGAAATGAAATAATATTTCAGTCTTCTAAATCTCGGCTTTTTTTTTAGCACTATGGCAAATTAAGGCCCTTAGGAACTGGCTTAAAGGGACCTATGTTTGTGCGAGCTGACTACCCTTTGAACTATCAGTTCGTTATCTCTCTAGTAGACTTTGTCATTCAAAATGAAAGTTAAATGTATCAACTAAATCATACGTCTTGCAGTTGTTAAAGATAAAAATGCGTAGGTAGACCTGCACACAATGGATATTTATGAAAGGCTACACTGTTTATTCAAGCTTTTAGTGCCTAACAGCCAACAAAATATTTATTTTCATTTTGTGTCGTTTGAAAGTTTGTTATATATTATAATTATTTCTTCAGCTTCCTTGGTTTAGCATTGTGTAAAATAATACGCTGAGAGAGCCAATGAGCTAAGAACTGGCTGCGCAGTGTTTTTTTCACTGGGCGGGTGGACACATGATTCCGCGGTGCTGCTGCAATCAAGGTTACGCACTGACGCGGCTTGCTCTGCTCTGGCTCTGCAGTATTGAGTTGAAGTGAAAATAAATTAATTTTTATTTATGGACGCTCTTTAACTGCTGAAGTAGTTCAGTTATTACGAGTTATTAATTACTTTGTTCTGCATTTAGCAACAAAGTATATTATGGCTCAGTATCGTATGTGTTAATCAGTCAGCTCGTCAAATAAGATACGATTTGCAGAAAGATATCCGTATGTAAAAGTTCCAGGCCGTACAACAATCCATACACTTTATAAAAGATTTCAGGCCATAAGAAGTGTTCAGTCTAAGACACTCAAAAGACAGCTTAGACGAAACCTTAGACGACATCCGTCATGGTTGGGAAACTTTCCCGCAAAAATCACTTAGGCGTCTTTCACAACAGGAAAGCATTTCTTTGGCTGTGTGAGAACCTCTGTTAAAGCCATATAAAATAACTCTGGTACATGCTCTTCAACCAGGTGATCCTGTAATAGGCGCAAATTTTGTGAGTGGAGTCTCAATAGTGTACACAATGGCAAAATAAGACTATATTTAATATTTTTCTCGGACGAGGCTTGCTTCCACCTTAATGGATATGAGTTTACACAAAATGCAGCTATAAAAAATCTAATATTGTTCATGAAGTACCCCTCTATGACGAAAAAAAAATGGTGTACGTTGCGCCATGAGCGGAGAAAGAGTTAAAGGACCAACTTTTTTTTCGAATCAACAGTTGACTCCCCTAGATACGTGAATACAATGTTGCCTCCCTTTTTTAGACAGGGAGCGCGATTTTGCCTTTTTTCAATAAGATTATGCCACGCTCATACGGCCAATGTTTTGACGAGAACAATTGAAAGTGTGTTTGAGGATAGAATTGTTAGTAGAGATTTGTGGCCCCCTCGCTTCGGTTCGTCGACCTAACCCCCTGCGATTTCTGTCTTTACAAGACAAATCCACATATCCTGAAGGAATTAAAATATCCGCCAGGAAATTGCCAGTATTTCTCAATGCGAATTACCACGAGTGATGCATACTTTCCTAAAGAGGTGCCAAAAATGTATGGACAACGACGGTGGCCAGTTTCAGCACCTTCTTTCATAAAGTTGCTAAGTAAAGCCTTTAAAAGTAGTTTTAAAAATGCAGTTAATTGCAACCGCGCCATTCTGATAGCCGCAGACGGCAACGAGTGCCGATAACAGGAACAGGAAAAACACCGCGCAGCCGGTTCTTAGTTCACTGGCTCCCCGGTACATATTTATCATCACAGTGGTAGTAATATGTTACAGATTAGGTGTAGATGTTTTAAACAGAGTTCATAGTAGCCTTTATTTATACAGTAAGCATAAACGGTATATACAATCTATACACAGTTTTGGTTTATTTCACATACCTAGGTATATGAATTGTAAATATGGTACATATAATTACTAACGAAAGAAAACAACTTAAACGAAGTTTCCATGAGCAAGAGACCTTGCAAGTTTAAGGTGGATGAAAGCTCAAGATTTCTCAGATATTCATTTTTCAGCATTTTGCGACATTCACAATGCTGAAGTGAATGTACGTTTTCTTCAGCCTCGTTGAAAGGTTTCACACAAGTCCATAAATACATGCTTAATAAAGCAACACATCCTTTTTTCTTAAGCAACTGAAATTATTCAAACCAGCATGTGTTGAAGATTTAATAAACAATTTAATAAAATGTGTAAAACTAACAATTAAAATATACATTTTTTTTGTAAAATATCCACGGCGCACGAGTATCTCATTTTAAAATGCATTTATTAGGAACAAATTGAGAAAACAGTTTTGTAAACTTTGAAAATTGGGAGAATTTTTAATCGACGCTACAAAAACAAACTTAAAAAATTGATTATTCTTAAATAATTTGTCACATCAAAGTGAAATTTTGTGTTATGAAATATTAATCTCATTCTTTTACCACCAACAAAAGATTCAGATTAATAGCTGTATAAATGTAAAAGTTTCTATTTCCAGGGATTCGTGGCTTTGTAGACATGCCCGAACTTCCAGTTTAATTCGTTTGTTCTACAGATTAATTAGAGAGTAAAAGTTATTGCAATTACCCTGTAAATGTAAAGTCAACCGATAAAAAGTTGGTAGTGTCATTGCAACTCCTGTCAGGAATATCCCAGCTTGCTCTTGATGTTTACATTCTGCCTCGAGGAACCTATTGGAACTTGCCTCGACTGCCAAACATCCCTCAGACCAGCAAAATAGACAAGATTACGATGTAATGAACACAGCATTCCTTCCATTCATGTTACTTCAGCCACCAGAAGCGGCTTAACCAGGTTTGTCAAGCCTGAGACCAAAGTCAAGCAGTGAAACAGTGAGCTTTAATCCTGGCTGGGAGAGCCAGTACAATACAAGATAGCAACGTATAAAACTTATTTTATCTTATCAAATAGGCCAAATAATATGTTACCTAGAGCCTAAGCGATGTGGCTCAGCTGGTAACGTCTATGACCCGCATTTGGGAGGTCGTGGGTTTAATTTTCGTGGGCGACTTTATAGAACCATGGATTTCTTTCGGGAGATTCCTCGGATCGCTAGGAAGGAGCATTAAGTCATCCCAAATTTTCTGTCCCTCCCTTTCACCTCCATTCTCATTTCACTTCCCTTTTCATCCGCTTGGTCTCTTTCAGGGTTGTATGTGTCGGCGGGAGGTCTCGGCGTGTACATGGCAGAGGAAAAGGATGCTCTGTGGAAACCTTTGTCTCCCGGAATGGGTGCGGTCTCCGGGTTCCGGGCCCTTCAGGGAATGTGTAATCCCACAGGGGGAGAGGGGGGCCGGTTGCACCAGTGCCCATCCGGGGAATTTAAATCTGTAAATGTTTGGGACCCTGTCCTTTGCCTGTCGTGCCCCTTGGTTCGCCTCCCCTCTGTCTCCTCTCACCTGATCCCTCCCTTTATGTAGGTGAACGTGCTAAATCCCCCTCCAAGTTGAATCCTAATTTTAATGCTACACCAAGGGCGGTTTAATGCTGCACAAATCGGAGGTTGAAATGTATTTTATGCCATTACAAACAGGTTGCTACTGTATTCAGTATCGTGCATAATTTGCTTATTATGGCACACGTGCCAATAATAGCAATGGCATAATATCAGTATTCCAAGTTTCCTTGGCTTATAGAGAGAAGATGAAACCATGTTATTGTATCTTTTTTCTCTGAGTAACGAAGGTGCATAAATCTCTTATTGAATACAGAATACAGAAAAATTAAGATCTGAATCTATAACTACTTACCATGTTATGTTGATAATAGGCCACATCATAGTTCATAACACTCACTCACTTCTCTTCCAGGAAGGAAATGCATGCAAATGCCTGTCTTGCTTATCAGTTCAATATGCCAAGAAATAAATGAAATGTAGAGAGAGAAGCTAACGTCCCATAAAACATATATAGATGCTCACACTTATATCAACTACGTATGCCGAAACATTTCATTATTTATTTGCTAAAATTTATAATGCTAAGATTGCATAAAATGTTGTATTCAACTAGTGAATAATCTGGATATGACACTCGTGAAAATTGTCCCACGAAAAACAGTGAATGGAATTAACATTCACTCATGCCATAATCATCAAGATAATCCAGTCACTGCATAAATTCTATTAACATTTTACATTATTATACCGATGGCTGACGTTAAATTAGGAACTTAGAGATCTTATATCTCAAGATCCATGATGCTCAGAAAGGGAAAATTATGATTATATAAATCGATATCAACGGTTTACTTCAAAGAAAATCTTTGGTTATTATTCCTCCTTATTCCTCATCCAAACATGCCGTAAATTGCAACAATTCTTTATATTTTCGATTTATGCGCGATATCTCAATGGTTAACTTATTCCAAATTTATTCCACGTAGTTTGTGATTAATTTACCTCTCGACGTACTATTAATGAATGATATTGCTCAGGGGTAAAGATATTCGTTATTCACCGTATGCGATCGTAAATGATGATATATTGCTACACGCTTGGCGTCTCTGGTTGTACTGATGTTACTCATCTGGCATTTGACTTCGCAGTGACACATTTGTTTATGTTAGCGCATCTGTATATCATATTGACACGTATGTCATCTTGGTCACCATATTAATATATAAACAAGAAAATACAAAAAATAAACAACATGATATCCTATCTTATAAATAAGGATTTATATGTACACTAGCTGAAATACCGGCGTTGCCCTTGGTTTGACGATTTACCGTACAACATTTAGCGTTAGGTTTCACTTGCTTAATAGCCTTACGTTTCTTTGGAGGCATTTAAAAATTATTACAAACATACTTTAACAAAGAGTTAATTAAACTCTCAAGACTGTATAAAGAACAACAAAAAATTAAAATAATGCTTTGTAAAAGCACTCTGCAAAGTATTAAGCCGAGTGACTTCCACGTTGTCACATTTGGGCTTCCTCGCCGTTATTTATAGAGAAAATCTCGGGTTTAAAAAAAAAACAGAGCTTATTTAACATCAACATAACCTTGTTCATTCTCAGTAACTAAGATACACAAAATTGCTATGAAAACACACAAAAGTCAAAATAATATACAAAGTATACAAAGAATAGCAATAAGAAGTGCTACTTCTACGGTTTGATACTGTTGTTGTTATTCTTACCCGGTGTCATTTTTATATGTCACTCAGTTTTTGTTTTCTGCTTATAAAAGCATAACAAACTTACAAAAAATGAGAAACTAAAAATTATAATATGAGAATATCGAGCATCGGAGTATGATCGCGGAAATTATGGATATTAATTTCGACTTATTTATTACTCTTATGTTAGCAATGTTTGAGCAACATAGAGGCTTTTGTAGTTAATGCGATTATTTTAAATGCTTTTGTGTTATTTTATATGTATTTACAATAAATAATCATATGAAGACAAACGAGAAGTATTATTTTGTCTGATTTGATGCTGTGGCTGTTATCATAGGTGAGATAGCTGCTTTAATTATTAATTTGACTGTGTTATTACTCCATAATCAATTTTAGACAGATCAATGAATATGTGAACTCGCTATTCCTTTGTTATTTTGTGAGGCCGTGAAAGTCTAAGTAACTGTTATTCTTATGTTAGCAATGTTCGACCTATTACGATTATCGTTGAGAAGGATATAGATGGTCTTGCGTTTTGTAGTAACATAAAATTAAATAACTAAATGTGTGACATGGGGCGGAATTTTGAATTCCAAGTAGTAATTTTCGCATTGTTATCTGTGCCAAGTTTGGTCGAAATCGGTGCGTACACTGACTTTTATATATTAAGATGGCAACCTCATTCGTTTATCTGTCGTCAACGTCAGATGATGCCAGCTATAATGTCTATGAATCATAGCCAACACATGCACGAGAGTTGGAAGTTGCTGATTAAATTAGTTAGGTGTACGTAACATAAACTAATATTGCATATTACGTTGATTTAGCCATACTGTTCTTCCTTGTATTGAAAATAAGCAATACTATACCCAAACAAAAATTAATAAACCGTTTTAAAGCATGCTTCATGTCGTATAGTCAGTAATTTACATGCGTCTATAGTAAGTTTGTTTTATAACAACGGTGATTTCTTTGAATGCTTTAGAAACATTTTCCCACAAAAATAAAATAAAGTTGTATATTTCCTCATTGCAAAAACCCTGCCAATACAACTCCTCTTCAAGGTTGTCAGCTCTTGGCAAGCTGAGGAAATTTTCCTCGAAATATGATTAACTACTGGATACACATTCGTGCGCATGACGTAGAAAAAGAGAGGGTATAGATGGAGGGACTCACACTTTCGTGCCTAGTATTGTGACCATGGGAAGTGAGGCATGCTAATCAGGTTACTGAAGCGACTAGAGTTCCAATGTTCACGAAATAAAGCACCATTTGATAGATTTTAAAGCCGGATCCCAAATTCGTATTTCAGGTTCCAGGTCTCTTGTTTCAGGAACCAGAAAATACCAGAACACTTAAAGGCAGCTCTCCTACGAGATGTATTGCCTATGTTTGGGACGTTGTTCCTAGGTAGAGGCATCGCAGTGGTTTACAGAATGTAAGTTTAATTACGCTGATGGCTGTAGCGGTAGGTGATGAAGTTCACGGAAACGGATTAGGTATAAAAGTATTTATCGAGAAATAAAAAATAAATGAATTCTTGAAAACACATTTCCAGATTTTACTGTGATATCTTCTCACACTCTGACTTCTTGAAAGAAGTAAACAAATTTTTCACGTCACAAACCTTTGCCAAATGCCACCTTTAAATATCGAGATGGTATATTCTATCATAACCGATTTCCACTATGCCGAAGTGTCACACACTTTGCCAGCGATGTCAAATTTCAATCAGAAATTAAGTTTTGCGTAATATTTAAATTTAAAATTTTGTGTAAACATTGGATTTACAACAAAATTTACAAACAAGTTCTTCACGTAGTTTATTCGTCTCTTGGTACAGGAATTTATTCAAATCAATTCACGCACAGCTTTGTTCCAAAAATTTGATATAAATAATTTTTGCCGGATAAACAAAATTAGTTAACAAAACTTATTAGAAAAATTTCTTCATTATATTGAGTCAATGTTAATGCATGGTGCAACGCTTAACTCTCACTCCGTATAACATCGGTGCTCACAGTTCTGCGAAGAATTTGAGGCGCCACGATAGGCAGGGATCTGCATGTCTATCAAATTATGTATCCGAGAAAACAGGATACTTAGTTTGCAACACGAAAGATAAATGAATAAGGAGATAAAATAAGCCGGAAAACAAATTTCGAATTTTAAATCTTTTTATGTAAATTTTCACTTCCACTGCCATATGATTTTACGTCGTTTCAGTCTTTTAGTTGCTCCTATATGTCGAAAAACCTATACTTAAAATTTTTACTTTCACCACCATCTGCTTAAAGTAAGTAAATGAATACGTGTGTATGTTTGTTTCTATTATCTGTGAGCAGAATAACTCAGAAAGCAAAATTCGGATAAATATCAAACTGGGTATTGAAGTTCGGTATCTTCCAAGGATGCGAAACGAAGCTATTCAAGAAAATTTCCCCATTCTAAAATACGCTTTACATGGAAAGCTTTTCGTTATTTTTATTTTCTCAAAAAGCTCGGACGATGTTGACTAAAATTCCTTAAGTTTAAGATATTAGCATGTCTAATAAAATGTTGGATTTTTTGGTGAATATCCTATGAAGTCCTCTTAACTTTGAATGCATTTTATAACACTTTGTATAACTGGTAAATCATTAGATATAGGCAATGTCTTAGTAATAAACTATTCACATACAATTGTTGTCAAAGTAATTTTGGCAATAACCACTTCCAAAATATTTGTTGTTATTTATTTGAATTTTCGTACATTTTTGAAGTGCTTAGTCAGCACTCTTGTGTTGCTTGCAATGTCATGGAAAGAGTTTGCAATTTCGAAGCCAGCACAATACCGATTCGCTTTCTAAATTGTTGACTATCGCTTTAGTCCCCTTGTATTCCCCTTGTACCAACAAAGAAATGCGGAATGAAACCATTTCTGCAGATATTTATGTCGATTTTCACGAGGTAGATAGAAATAAGACTTTGTTAGAATACACTGTAGAAGAGACATACAAATAATGGAATATAACACTCGGAATTGTTACTGCATCCTGTTAGAGAATGTAGTTTCCATAGTATTTATGTAGCAGTGATACTTTTGCTAAACACCAAGCTTAACTACATAGTAGCGAAATGCTATAGTAAAAGAAAAGGGTGTTAAACTTGAATCTTTTATCGGACAGGCAGCGGTACGAGGAAAGAAGCAATTTTTTCCGCTGTCCTTTCTTGTGCGAGCCTAAGAAAAGAAGCTTTATGGATGGAGCCGGAGGAAGATAAGAAAGCACAGGATTAGCAACAGTTGCAGATAAAAGGCGCTTGTAATTGGAGTCTCAAGACGAAACGGGAAAACAGTGCACGCAATGTGTGAATTTTAGAACCTTTACTGGATCCAGTTTTAGATGCCGGTGTCTCAGGATGGCGCGTGACCTATAACTGAAGCAATAGTGATAGTCTTCTGCACAAGCAATGATGTCTTAAGTGTACGAACAATGAAGCTGATAGATTAGATTGTAGCCTACCCTAGCAGATGGTAGGGTAGAATAGCCTAGCTGTAACTAGGTGAATGAGCCCAATAAATTTTCCACTTGTATCCTGTATACATCTGTGTACGATATCACAGACAAACCCTTTCCAGGGGTAAAATAAATTCTATTTATCTTTTAATCGCTCTTCCTGCAGTTGGATTTACACGACTGTTCGATTCATTTAGTTTTGACTACATCGTTGTAAAAATGGCTTCCATTCTACCAAACATTCTCCATCTATCGCTCTAATCGGTTTGTTTTCCCTACTACTTATCTTTTAATAAAAAGAGGAGGTATTGCATTCTGCCTAAAAATTCGATACAGAGATTTCACCAAAAGTACATGCTTTGAGACTTCCTGAATCCAAAAAATACATTTTAAAATAAAGGTACCTGTGTGTGCAATATAACTCAAAAACGAAGATTTGGTTAAATACCAAATTTGCTATTTAATTTCGGCATCTTCCGGGATGCGACACGAAGATTCTCAAGAAAATTTCCCCACCCCCAAACTACCCTTTACATGAAAAAATATTTTTTTTGTTTCAAAAATGGCTCTAACTATTTTGATTAAAATACATATGTATTTAAAAATTTATAAAATGTAGCATAAATGGAGTTAACCATTTCCGAGATATTCTTTATTATTTCTTTGAATTTTCAAATACTTATACTTTTCTCAACTGGGAAGCCACCCGTCCCCCTTTTTCTTCTTTCATCGTCGTCAAGCAAAGCCATTGCTATCACAGAGCGACACTCTCTTTAAAAATCTGACTGTCACTTTACCGACTGTATCCGTCTTGCACCTACAACGAAATGCGTAAATGTGAATTTTATTTTATCTGGATCAACAAGAAATAGAATAATAAGCTTTTGTATGAATAGTTTGTAGAGGAGTGGTACAAAAGGTCATGCAATGTACATTCATTTGTACATATATCTCGCTGTCGTTTATGTGATCATATGGGGGCTTTGATTTGAGAAACAACTGACGATGTTATTACTCGTCGAACTGTTGGTTTAATGCAATTTTAGATCAAACACACTCAGGGTAAAAAAAATTTCCTGCCTGAATCGAGAATCGAACATAGAATGTCGAGCTAGACGCCAAAACACTGATCACTCCACTATAGAGATATTCTGTATAATATTTCTGAAATAATAATTTCCCAGATATTTTTAAAAAAGGATTATATGCTGTCTTTAATTGTTAGTAGTTAGTACCATTTAAAAATAATGAAAAATCCTTCCCGTATGTAGTGTCCATTTAAATGTTTGTCATATTTATTTGCATTAAAATCTAAAAAAACTTAATGCTCAGTTGTTCAGCCTGACATCATTTCTATCGCTCGTAGAAGGAACTGAGCTTACCCTATTACCACACCTTGTGTATGTTTTCTCAGGCATCCGAACCTTGGAGAATATTTGTAAAGTACCGTTTAATTTCTTTATAAACGCTTATAGACTTCCGGGAATAAACATCAGAAGCAGGCACGAATCCAAAGCCGTTTCTAATGCCGTGTTGCCCCCTGTAAAATAAATTGTGAAAAATTGACTATAACCACGAGACATTGTAAATAATTATATTTAGGTGTATTTTTAAATACCTGTTTTTATTCTAGGACCGAATTTAAGTGCCTATTTGACAGTTCAGGAGCTTATATAGAAGGTGTATTTTTTAAATCTTTAGTACATTTTGGCCTACCTCGTTTTTAGTTCAAGGCCTAAATATCCAGAATCTAAATTATGAATAAGAAAACACCAGATTGTGAATACTTTGTTATATTTTGAGAATTTTGTTAACGAGTGTAAAATGGATTGCAAATAGGACATAACATAAGGTATCTGACATGCAGTGACTCTATGTTGGTTTGTTTCCAGCAACGAGTGGATGGCATCGTTGCAGGTGAAAGGGAAATATTGGGATTGATTGTAATGGCTAGCTTTCATCCATATTCATGACGCTATAATTAAGCCTCAGGTAATGTTGAGAGGGGGATCTGACCCCAATTTGTGGAGAGGGGGGATCAAATCTACCATACGGACGATGTGGGTTTAATTCCCATTTGACTATGCTACATTGCCAGAAATTCCCCCTTGCGGCATATTCTAGTTAATTTGTCAGATAACTTCAAAAATAAAAAATAAAGAGCGGTTTTGCTTATATCGCTCTTCTAAGGCAGAGAAAGTACTACATTTCGCTCAAAATTTCATCCAGATTTCATCCTATACCTATATTTAGGAACCCTATAAAATAAATACCTCTAATGCGTTGTACCACACGGTCTCCCTATATATTATCATTCTGTTTATATTCCATCCTGTAAATCATGACAAACACTGGAAAACCTGATTTCAACATATTTTGCTGTACGTTCTCGATAGTAAAAAAATTTAAAAAGAAAGTATCTCTATAGAAGAAGTTGTGTAATTGCCCCACGTATGGGAGCAAATTTGAAGCAGATTATCTTTACGTTATTAGCACTACGCTTTGGGATCCAATTTGAAGCATGTTTTAGACCACGCACTTAATGGATGCCAAACTTGTGGGGGATTGTTTCTAGCAGTGTTCGCCCCACGTATGTTACAAACTTTCCTGTGGCCTTCGCCCCCAAGTTCACTTTTCTGGCGGCCTTCGCCCCACGTTTAAAAATCAACTTTGTATTTTAATGTTTATTTGCATATTATATATGTATGCCTCGGCTGCGTCAGTAGTAATTTTCAGAACACGTATCTCTTAGCAGGGCTGGTGTGACTAAAGAACAAGGCTTACACAAATTATAATTGTATTGTACTTTTTTTATTAATCCTTCACACGATTAAATAACACTTCACTGATATATCCTACTGTAGAGCTGTGAGATTATTGTTAATTGTACTTTTTTTAACACGTATACTTTATATTATTCTCACCGTAAGTTTTATGTCTCACACTGAACACGTATCGTACCGATCGGGTACGCAATCTTGTGGCGTCTGCTTGGGTACGGTATCTTGTAGCATCTGCCGCCTGAATTTGTAAATTTCCCCTATTTCAAGTCTCTGATTGGCTAAGCCTACTCCAATAGAATACTTTTATTCAACTTGTAGCTTTACTAGTTGTTGAATGGCTATTTATAAACTGTTTTAAATATTACATTATTGTTCCAAGAATTATTAGTAGCCTTTATTAAACTTTCTAATTTATTGTTTCTTAAGGTTACCTCTTGTTAGCAACTTTCGGCTTTTACTTTGTAGTTCGGTTTGCTACGGAAGGTATTTTGCTTCTATTCTCACAGCTTCTACATTGTTAATTTACGTAATACATTCACATAGCATTATTATACATGTACATAATAATATAAACATACAATGAATGTTACATACATTTTATATATTATATTATATTATATTATATTATATACATATTGCTTTAAGGCGGGCTGTTATTATATTTTATATTTTATAAATAGATTGATATCATTTAAGTGTTAAAAATACTGCCTCAATATGCCGGCTGCCATATTGCACCTTCTTTGCATGACCTCATTAGAAGCATAAGAACTGTTACTTAACACTTTAGTGTATTGCTTAAGATACTAATATCTTCCAACAGGGAACGTTGTTAATGCTACTAAAATGCTCATTTGACATAAATAATATAATTTAACTAATTCTATATATGCTGTTCCTGCAGTAACTTTTTGTACTATCTCTTATGGTGCAGCAGTAATATAAACATTAAGATATCCATTTTATTTTTCAAGTCAAATCTATTCAATAAACACTTTCAGAGAAAAGGTATTTAATCAACAAATAAAGCAATACAAAAATAATTTTCAAAACGCATAGTTTTCATTCAACCCCTTAAATAGGCTTGCGCTTAAATATATATCTTAATTCTGTATAAAACATGTTGTAAGTATTCTAAGTGCATAAAAAAGTGCTATGCGTAACATTATAATAGTATATAACATTAACATTATATAGTATAATGTTATATTATAATAGTATTCCGTATTGTAAAAAACGAGAACATCAGCTGCTAATCACACTTTTTTTATCACAAACGTTTCACTTAAGACACTATTGACACATACTCAGAACAGAACACAACTGATCCGTCGAATTGGATCACAGCTGAACTACTGAGCCACAACCCACAGCTGAACTGCACTCCGCAATGTCCACTTTTAACCTCGTAACTTCTGCACCAAATGAACTGTCAACTAGGCGCTAGTCAGCCCCATATATGGGCCCCGCATACAAAGCGGAACTTTCTCTAAGGGGAAGCTATTATAGCCTGCCGAAAGGAATCTTCTGGAGCAGTAATTACCCAGACTGCGGAGGAGTTGCGCAAAATGGGTTTATTACGTGAGCGATTGTTGTGAAGGGCCGGCCGGAAACACCACCCAGGGGCCGGGCCGAGATGGTCTGGGCTCTCTTCGCGCGCGCTGTCACAGTAAGTTATACAATTTATATAAAAGTGGTGTATTATCTACACTGCATTAATATCGATGGATATCTTACTATAAATTCATCCAAAATGAGCAGTATGATCATATATGCATTAACATGCAGAATATGGAAATACCCTCCCCTGTTTTTATAAAAATATCAGTTTCGTAAGTAACGAGCTCTTGAGAAAGCAAGAAAGAAAGAAAAAAGTGTACGTCTTTACAAATGCCAAATGTACCAATCTTTCACGCGGTAAAACATATTACAACAAACAATATCTCGGAAAAGGCTTACACTTGAATGAAGCACTTGGACACAAAATGCATGTTTAATGGTTTCCTACATTTTTTGTGTTAAGTTTTGCCTTTTTCTTTTAATTTCTCAGTTAAGCTAAGTTAAAGTAAACGAAGAAAAGTAAAGGCAGAATGTTCCGTTAATAAACACATAAATCAATAAATAATAATCATTTAATATACAAAATGTGTAACACTTAAATCCTAATCAGAACCATAATTGGGAAGATTAAAGTAAATACACTTTTGCATATAAAGAAATTTCTTGAACATATTCGCCTTCTCCCTCCCGAACACGTACGCACAAGACTGAGGGACGTGCGCGAGTGTGAAGATTTTTTCTTTCTTTGTTCGTTTTTTTCCTTTTTGGTTTCAGAGTGGCTCAAAACTATATTTGTGGTGAAATCTTGGTATGACATTTTTGGAAGAAATCGATATTTCGCTTAGCTGCCATATATAAGCAACCGAAAAATAAAAGCTAATTTTGTGATCACTTTTCTCCCCTTGCAGTTTTTTGAAATGTTAAAAAATAGGAACATAATGTTTTGAAGCCATGTTAGAATGTTTCATTATGTCATGTCTGTACCATTATTTTATTCACTTAATTTGAAACATTTCAACGCATTTAACTTTAAACACGTTGATTCATATTACTTTACTACATATTCTTTATATCAACACTAAAGATTTGTAGTATTATAGGTTTCAAGGTATTGAGAGACGCAGAAAAGTTAATTTGTGAAATAAATTGTCATTACTGCTGCTTCTCAACTTGCTGAGTTATTTTAATAGAAAATATTCCTCACCGCTTTAAGAGCAGGCGCAAAAAGGGTTATATTTTAGAAACAAAATGTAAATTATATAAAGCAGACCGATTCTCCCGAACTAACGCTTCTTTCTATTTGAAAGAAGTTTATACAAAAGACGGGACTAGACGTAACTGCAAATTGATTTCATGTAGTTTGCACGCGTGTCATTTGTAAAACTGGATGAGATGCAATGCATTGACCCTGATGTTTGCCTAAAGCTGAACATTTTCTGCGGTACAACAAATAGTTATATTCGAGAAAAGGAGTTATGAAGTTAAAACTAACTATCCAGATAATAATAAACTGCATTAAAATGGCTGCATGATAAACTGTTGGAATACCAGGAGAGGTTAAAATGATTTGTATAACGTTTCCGATAACGCTTGAAAGAATTTATAGTCAAAAACAAAGATTGTCATTTTTGGAGTATTCCGTCGCCTTAAGCGTCCATTCTTTTGTTTCTTACGGATTCATGGTTGTAACATAGCCACTGTTTAATAAATAGTTTACTGTTTTCTCAGCCTCGTGTCACAAAATGTAAATTATATAAAGCAGACCGATTCTCCCGAACTAACGCTTCTTTCTATTTGAAAGAAGTTTATACAAAAGACGGGACTAGACGTAACTGCAAATTGATGTCATGTAGTTTGCACGCGTGTCATTTGTAAAACTGGATGAGATGCGATGCATTGACCCTGATGTTTGTCTAAAGCTGCTGTGGTTGTTATAATATTCCATCAAGGACTTGTCTTTATCAAGGATGGGGATTAGCACCATATAATCCCGTGACAGGCATATCGGGGCCGATCTAAAGCAGAGAACAAAGTCTCCCTTGGAGGGGTGGGGTTCTAACGACCGGAGCTAAGTGGATTATCAAGCACTCTCTCTCTCGATGCGTGACATCAGTCGCTACTGGGGGCGGTGTTTAACTGCGCCAAATTGAAGAGTTTCTCCAACACACACACGCTTGACACCATCAGCTTCCCTCAGAGAAATCTTCCAAATGAATTTTAACAGTTCTGGCCAAATGCTGCTAGTTTTGTGACCTTGGTTGTACCTGTAGACTGAAAAATATTCAACAAAATTCTGAGCCTACACTCGAATTTCTCTGCCCGTTATAATTTAGTAGTTTCATGTCTGTTCAAAAAGTATTCAAATAGAAACTTATTTCTCCTTCCACTTCGTGTTAATGCTGATAAATATTCACAGAAATGGTTTCATTAGACATTCTAAGTATACCGGTGCACACAGGAGGATAAAGTGTTGGTGAATGTTTAAAATCAGGTCTTTAACACTGAAAGCTCCTTGATGACCTCACGAGAAACAAAATATTCAAAAAAATATTTGTCTTAAAATATTGGAAAATTCAAAGTAACGCATAACTAGGGAATGGTTATTGCCACAGCAATTTTTATTTGGGAAAATTGAATATATTACCCAAGGTCTGCATGTTTCTGTGTTAAGTTTTTGTCTATTTGTTACGGTTTCTCTACTATAAAATGATACAGTATTCAATAAATAAAGCAGAACTTACATGTTGTTTATAGAAAATGCAAGATATTTTTATGAAAATATAGCAATTATATGATGTTTTATTACAACATTAAGCAAACATAATAAAGAACTTTATAAAAATTGTCATGTGAATACTCGCCTGCAATGAGTGAAAACAAGGCTTTTGTGTTCTAACTTTAGAGTAAGGAAGGGTTCACATAAACGTTTGATGTAATCTATCTTCTAAACAACTAAAGCTGAAACTAAAACCAACTTTTCAATCGTTTGATACTACCTTTCCAGCTAAAACTGAATTTTATTGCTTATTAATTAAATGAAACATACTGAAGGCTCAAATAAGATAAATAGTTCTAAGCCAAAATGTATTTTATCTTCTAATAGTGAAATGATTTCATGGGATGTCCCTCAGTGTGTCAAAGAGTAGTTGATAAAGAAAGATCAAGCAGCGTTTCTTTATTTGTGTTCCCATGTCTCATACCCACATCGGCTTGTATCTTGAGCCTTTTGCTGCGGTCTTAATCATAGTCCCGGGGGTAGCAAGGATCAGATGGGATGAGGGACTAATGCAACATCAAGGTTCTATTCGTAATTGGATTTTTCCGCCCTCCAATCGATATATAATCTATACACACACCACCACCCTCTCATGCCGGAAAGAAAAAAAGAGCTGTAACTGCACCCCTGAAATTCTCCTCCCTTCCAATCGAACACCCTCTACTTTTCTGGGGTTGAAATTAATCACATGGCCGTAAGAAGCCCAAGTGAAGGGGAGGTCACCCTGAAAATTTGAAGCTGATATTAGTTTCCAAGCTGGTGGCTCTTATGTGACTCATCTAGATGTGATTACAACGTGATCATTACCCAAGGGAAATCGCTGATAGAAAAAGGAACGTTTTCCCTTGTTCTCGTGAGAGGGCGCCACAGTGATAACATGTGACAAATTACGAGATAACACGAGACTGTACTTAGCTTTGTTAAGTCTCTAATTCTTTGAGCTACATAGAGTAGGTGTCATCTCTCGGTCTGTAATCCTTCAACAGCGAGAGAGAATTTGCTTTTAGCGAGTTAATTCCAAACTCTTAACTTTTTATCCTTTTAGTCTTTGAAGGAAAAGTCCATCACCACCCATTCGTGTGCTACAATTTATTAGCATTCAACCACTCTCGCTGTACAGTGTCTCTAGGAAGCATTCGCCCCCAGCTTAAGGAATTCTAGCAGGCAAATTATCGGACAGAAAATTGTTTATTAATGCGTAGAAAAACAAACGATATTACATGTTCCATGTTCTGACGTTTTTTAAAGATGTTTATTTACAAGCATAACTAAACAATTATAAGTGCAAGAAGCACAGATTATTCTAATTGCGTCTTAAACAGGAACTTGTTCTTTAAGATCCGCTGTTTAAGTTATTCAATTGTTTATGCCCAATACACGACCTAAACATCAATCTTACAATATAATTTCATCTTGATTTCGCAAAACTCTTTATTGCTAATTTTTATTATGGTTTATAAATAAAAGCATGACCTAACTTATGGAACTTGGGATTTCTTATGCTCGTGGAATTTTTATCGCTCGCCACGCCCGTGGTAGAAAATCTTTATATTCGTTAAAGAAAGTCCCACTTCAGCCACAAATAGCGAAATTAACTGTTAATTTTATTAGGTTTACGAACCTTTCAAAATTATATCGATTTTTCAATGGTGATTGCAAAAAATTGTACATTTGTAGAGCAACTATATTGGTATAATGAATTAGTATGTGGAAGTGCGTGAAAAGGATTTTTGACCGGATGGAAGAAAATAAAATTTAAACTTCGGAATTATCATTGATTTTACTAAATTTCCTTAATAATGCCTGAATTTTTATCACTTCATAGATGTGTTTCTCCGTCAATTTAAAGTATATGCCAATGAAATGCAAAACATTTGTTACATTCACATGGGTTAATCATTTGGTTTTACATTTCTACAACAAATATTACTTTCTCTACTACGTATAGTAAGTAGGGGAAGTATTGCATTCCACCCAAAAATTCGATACCGAGATTTCACCGGAAATACATGTTTTGAGACCTCCTGAATCCAAAAAAAGCATTTTTGGAAACATGTCCGTGTGTGTGTCTGTGTGTCTGTGTGTGTGTGTGTGTCTGTGTGTGTGTCTGTGTGTGTGTGAACAGCATAACTCAAAAACGAACAGTCGGATAAACACCAAACTTGGTATTTAGGTTCAGTATCTTCCAGAGATGCGACACGAAGGTTTTCAAGAAAATCCCCCCACCCCAGACTACCCTTTACATGGAACATTTTTCGAAAATATTAATTTTCTCAAAAATGGCTCCAACGATTTTGTTTAAAATATCATATGTTTAAGATAATGCCATGAGAAATGAAATGTATATCTCGAATTTTCTGGGAATGTCTCCAAAAGTATTCTTCATTGTGAACGACTTTTGCATAACTGGTAAACCATAAGAGATAGACAAAATTTTACTACACAAAAAATGTTGATCTCGTTAAAATACACAACTTATGTTATATACATTTCTTTCGTTGAGTGAACCGTTTTCGAGATATTGCTTGTTATTCCCTTAAATTTTCCAATACTTATACTTTTTCTCAAATTCGTTATTCATTTTTTTATGTCCTGGACTTGCAAAGAGAATGGAATTCGACACATAGCAACCAGCGTTAAAATATTTGACCATCGCTTAAAAGCTACCATATTCCCCTTGCATCTACAAGAAAATTAGCAATAAGATTGACATCTCGATATCTCGATTAACATAAAGCATATGGAGAATAGGCGTTTGTAAAAATAGATTGTACAAGAGTAGAGAAAGTCATGTGGGTGTAACACATCAGATTTTTTCTCCAGTGATGCATTTCGTAGATATTCCTTGTTCTTTGTTTGAATTTTCCAATACTTATACTTTTTCTCAAATGGGAATTCGTTATTCGTTTTTTACTTTCTCTACTACGTATAGTAAGTAGGGAAAGTATTGTATTCTACCAAAATTTCGATACCGAGATTTCACCGGAAATACATGTTTTGAGACCCCCTGAATCCAAAAAAAGCATTTTTGGAAACATGTCCGTGTGTGTGTCTGTCTGTGTGTGTGTCTGTGAACAGCATAACTCAGAAACGAACAGTCGGATAAACACCAAACTTGGTATTTGGGTTCAGTATCTTCCAAGGATGCGACACGAAGGTTTTCAAGAAAATCCCCCCACCCCAGAGTACCCTTTACATGGAAGATTTTTCGAAACTTTTAATTTTCTCAAAAATGGCTCTAACGATTTTGATTAAAATATCATATGTTTAAGATATTTTTATGACAAATAAAATGTATATCTTGAATTTTCTGGGAATGTCTCCAAAAGTATTCTTTATTGTGAACGACTTTTGCATAACTGGTAAACCATAAGAGATAGACAAAATTTTACTACACAAAAAATGTAGATCGCGTTAACATACACAATTTATGTCATATACATTTTTTTTGTTGAGTGAGCCATTTTCGAGATATTGCTTGTTATTCCCTTAAATTTTTCAATACTTATTTTCTCAAATGGGAATTCGTTATTCATTTTTACTTTCTCTACTACGTATAGTAAGTAGGGGAAGTATTGTATTCCACCCAAAATTTCGATACCGAGATTTCACCGGAAATACATGTTTTGAGACTCACTGAATCCAAAAAAAGCATTTTTGGAAACATGTCCGTGTGTGTGTCTGTCTGTGTGTCTGTGTGTCTGTGAACAGCATAACTCAAAAACGAAGAGTCGGATAAACACCAAACTTGGTATTTAGGTTTAGTATCTTCCAGAGATGCGACACGAAGGTTTTCAAGAAAATCCCCCCACCCCAGACTACCCTTTACATGGAACATTTTTCGAAAATTTTAATTTTCTCAAAAACGGCTCTAACGATTTTGATTAAAATATCATATGTTTAAGATATTGTCATGATAATTAAAATGTATATCTCGATTTTTCTGGGAATGTCTCCAAAAGTATTCTTCATTATGAACGACTTTTTCATAACTGGTAAACCATAAGAGATAGGCAAAATTTTACTACACAAAAAATGTAGATCGCGTTAAAATACACAACTTATGTCATATACATTTCTTTTGTTGAGTGAACCGTTTTCGAGATATTGCTTGTTATTTCCTTAAATTTTCCAATACTTATACTTTTTCTCAAATTCGTTATTCATTTTTTACTTTCTCTACTACGTATAGTTAAGTAGGGGAAGTATTGCATTCCACCCAAAAATTCGATACCGAGATTTCACCGGAAATACATGTTTTGAGACCTCCTGAATCCAAAAAAAGAATTTTTGGAAACATGTCCGTGTGTGTCTGTGTGTCTGTGTGTGTGTGTGTCTGTGTGTGTGTCTGTGTGTGTGTGAACAGCATAACTCAAAAACGAACAGTCGGATAAGCACCAAACTTGGTATTTAGGTTCAGTATCTTCCAGAGATGCGACACGAAGGTTTTCAAGAAAATCCCCCCACCCCAAACTACCCTTTACATGGAAGATTTTTCGAAAATTTTAATTTTCTCAAAAATGGCTCTAACGATTTTGATGAAAATATCGTATGTTTAAGATAATGTCATGGGAAATGAAATGTATATCTCGAATTTTCTGGGAATGTCTCCAAAAGTATTCTTTATTGTGAACAACTTTTGCATAACTGGTAAACCATAAGAGATACACAAAATGTTACTACACAAAAAGTGTAGATCGCGTTAAAATACACAACTTATGTCATATACATTTCTTTTGTTGAGTGAACCGTTTTGGAGATATTGCTTGTTATTTCCTTAAATTTTCCAATACTTATACTTTTTCTCAAATTCGTTATTCATTTTTTTTATGTCCTGGACATGCAAAGAGAATGGAATGCACCAAATAGCAACCAGCGTTAAAATATTTGACTATCGCTTAAAAGCTACCATATTCCCCTTGCATCTACAAGAAAATTACCAATAAGATTGACATATCGATATCTCGATTAACATGAAGCATATGGAGAATAGGCGTTTTTTAAAAATAGTGTGTACAAGAGTAGAGAAAGTCATGTGAGTGTAACACATCAGATTTTTTTTTATTATTTTGTATTTCATGCTAATGAAATAAACGCTTCCAGAAGTAGTTTCATTATGCATTTCTTTTTTAGGATATAAGGAGACTGCAGGAGATAGAAGTGATTATAAAATCTTTAAAAAGCGGATCGCTATATGATGGTTTTGAAATTCCACCCCTTTACATTACATTACGTGAATTTAACACTTCATAAATGCGTGATTTTAGTTTCGGAAAAATTCAAACCAATATATGAGAATGGTTAATACCAAAAAGAGGTATCTAACTTTAACTGTATGTTTTAACGATATCTGCATTTTTTTATGTATAGTCTAACTCGTATGGTTTCCTAATTACAAAAAAGTTTAAGAAATTCTTCCACAATGTACAGGATTCACAGACTATTTGCAGATAGAAGTTATATTGTGGTACACATATTTTAAACATATATCTAATATTTTAGTCTGATTTTTGAGAAAATGATAATAACGAACATTATTCCACACAACAGATATTTGAATAGGGGATTTTGCTGAAAATCTTCTGTTGCATGTCTGGAAGATGCTGAAGTTAAATACAAAGTTTGGTATTTATATAAACTTTCGTTTTAACTGATGCTATACATGCGCTCACGAGCGCCGCGCACGCGCGCATACACACACACACACATATACACACAGTCCCCTGATAGATACAATCAAAAATGCTCCTTTTGGGGTTAAGGGACCTCAAAATATCGAATATTTTGACGGAATGAAAATTTCTTACACTCATTACCTCTCTTGGTGGCACAGTAAAAACTATAAAACTAACATACTTAAAAATGCTGAAAAAAAGCAAAAACACATATGCTCTAGTATGATTTGTTTTATTTACTTATTAATATTCCAAATTTCCTATAGTCAATTTAATAGCGAAAAAAATTTAAAACGAAAATGCATAAATTGATATTAATGCAAAGGTAGAGAAAGTAACGCACCTCCTACTATACAGGGCGTAACTGAAGCAAGGTTCATCTTTTAAACAAGGTTCCGAACTTGGTGAACACTCGGGAGAAAAAAATCACGTGAGTGATAAACAGGCGATAAGTAATAAGTTTGATATAAGTATTGTGATATTGCCAACAAAATTCTAATTACCCATTCATTTTCCATAGAGTGCATACGGTTGTTTGGTATGTATTATAGCAGTTCCTCCTTGGTAGGTCCCCACTACGTTGATGATGATGGATGCTGTATTACGTACTTGTGGGTCGTCTTGATGTCCGTACTCTTGTGATTGGCCGTTTTCGCCTCCCCCATGGTCGTGGCTCATGCAACCAGCACGTCAGAATGCTTCAGGGTGATGACGTCATTCATAACCAGAGAAAGCCAACGTCCAAAACTTCGAACAACATACTGTCAGGAGTGACGTAAGTCATCACCTCATCACGTAATACATCAGGCACGATCGTCATGATATGGGTTGCGACACGCCACTGATCCCAGCGCCATCGTCTTCTCAGACGGTTCCTGGAACTCCTGGGCAGGCAGAGAAGAGGAGTCGCTTTTTCGCCAGGGACCGAGGCGGAACAACTAGCCATCGTGACAGCGAGGTTCGGCATATTTCACCAAGGGTTATTTCAGTCTTTTCTAAATTATCTTTAAAACCTTGTTTGGTAAGCTTTTCAAAATTCAATTTTTAACTCTTGGAGCTTTTCCAAATTTTTGTACCGGAGAAGAATTGACATTTCATTTCACATAACTTATTGTATTCGTTACTTTCTCATACATTCTTTAAGTGCACATGGCAACTTTAAGTGTAGAAAGCAAGAACATATCACATTGTATTTGAGCATATTAATTTGAAAGCAAGTGTTAAAGCAAGGTGATCTAATCATTGTAAATGCATACATCACTTTAAAATAAATTGTTATTCTATGTGTTGGTGAATATTAGCTACTTCCTAGCTCCTAAGCAATTGTCCGCTTTTCACGGAAACTTTTCCCGCTGGGTAAATTGTTAACAGTGCAAACGACGTTCTCGTAAACTGGAATCTGATGATCGTGTATCTGTATTCTTGTGTGTGTTAGTATGTTGTAATTATTATTTTATAATTATGCCACGGCAGCTGTATTTGTGTCGGAGAGCACTTCTGTCTTGTCACGGTTGGGTATGATGAGTGTTAAAATATTTTTGCAAACACGTATTCTGTTTAATTATTTCACTTTTATTTTAGATAAACCACATGTACATATTCACAGTTCACTACCACCTTTGTCATGTTAAAATATGTATAACTGGTAGACTTTAAATAGGTAGTTTTAGCGTCTATTTAGAGACGAGCTTATACATGGCCTTCCTACTTGAAGACTGACAAGCTTCTGTTAGCGTTAACTCCAACCGTTTTTTTAACGTACGTATTTGAATTATAGGTATGTATCAATGCACCTGAATGGTGCTACTATCTAATAACATACAATAACAGTTTCTTACATTTATATATGTTTACAGACTTTTATCGTCCTAATTATAAATCCAATGTTTGTTACATGCTTACGTAGATACTGCTGCATTTCTCGTAATTTTATATTACTGGTTATATAGCTCACAATGGCCTTTCTCTCTTATATTATATTTTATATGTTATAACGTTGTATACTTGTTCTCTACCATGTGTACATTATGAATATATGGGTTTTTAACATCCTGTTAATTATTATACTACAATATTAGCAAAAAATACATAACACGCAAAACTTAGAACAAAATATTAATAAAAGAAATTATTAATGTTTTGATGCTGAGAAGCTGTAAATTAGATCTCTTATTGCATTCGTGAGTTATCGTATTAGATTGTCCATGGCTACTACTGTATGTTGCTTCAGTATTCTTATAATTTCGTCTTAAGATTTTATATATATATATATATATATATATATATATATATATATATATATATATATATATATATTTAAGGCTCTTTTACACTCTCTTGGAGTGTAGTGCTTCAGTAGAAATTCATGTCCTAAGCATGAGTTTCACTATTTGTTTTTATTAACGTTATTACTACTTATTAATAAGATGTTTTAATAAAATAATGTTTTAAGAGTGATGTGGCTTTTTCTTGTGCACTTGAATTCAAAATAGTTAAATTGCTTTTCCTATAAGTTAATGTGAGAAGAACTAAATAATAGACTTAGAGTGCATGTTATTTAGACTTTCTTCAGGGCAACTTGCAATACTTCCTCTGCTTACTATAGGTACTGAAAAATGCAGAGAAAGTGAAATTACTGCGAATAGATGAAATATTTTGCCAGAAAAACTTAAAAGTTACTTTTAGAGTATTATAACTGCTCTCGAGGAGTGCTTGGTTGAACAGGTCATTCATCGTCCTCTCTGGGCAGCTTGAGTGGTGGGACGGGTTTTCGAGACAGGAAATGTTAGAGACTTCTGCGCGTCTCTAGGACCTGTCTGCCTACGGCTTGTAGCCTTCTGTGGTTCCTTCATTTCATATCTTACTCCCGGGGGGGGGTGTAGCCACAATAGGTCTCACGTATTTCACAGCGGTTGAAGTGTCCCTATACCCTATTGTAACTACCGTTACGTTCAGACAAAACAACCAAGGATTTACGTTCATCTCCCAGTGTGTCATGTTGTTGAAAGACTATAAAAGCATTAGGATTTATTGGATTTCATTTAGTAGCGTGGTAGTAAATATGCAGAAAACTCAAATCTACCTGCTCTGTACTGTTTAGGAAGAAGTACATTTTGGCATTAAATATGTATTTCATTACTTGAATTTTTTCATATTTGTATAATTTCGCAAAGTTTTATTTATATTATGTATCTATACTGATAATTTAATTCCATCATTGCCTAGATATGCTGTTATGGATCCAAGGATTTCAGAGAATCCACACTTCCCATCTTTACTTTTCTCTCACTCTGTGTAATCCGAGGTCTGTTTGATCCCTCATGCTGTATTGAAATATACGTCAATTCCGAATGAATTGGACTGGCAGATCTATCTCCGGTTATAAATACCTATACCTTTTACCCACGCTTTCCTTTCATATTTGAACTCTTTCTGCTGGCTTTACTTTCTTCTAGGAATCTCCACATATAGTGGGAAATGAATATGTAAGGGAAAAGTTGTACATTTAGCAAAAAGTGGTTTTAGTATGAGATGTTCACAATGGAAACCCATGCGCGTATGTGTGTGAGAGCAAACTCAAAAACAAAATGCGGATAAGTACTAAACTTGATATTTAAGTTCGGCATCTTTCAATGTTGCGACATTCTCTTACCCCATACTACTCTGTACAGGGATTTTTTTTTAATTTTTCATTTGCTCAACAAATGGTTGTAATGATCTGAATTAAAATACAAATATATGTATCACTAATAAAATGTATAGTTTGAATTTTCTGCGAGCAGACATTTAAGTCCTCTTCATTATGAACGCATTTTGTATAAATTTGAGTAACTAGTAAGAGATAGACGAAATATATACTAAAATATATTATTATTATTATTATTATTATTAGTAGTAGTAGTAGTAGTAGTAGTAGTAGTAGTAGTAGTAGTAGTAGTAGTAGTAGTAGTAGTAGCAGTAAATGTAGTATTTCTGCTCGATACGACAGTCTCGTTAGTTTTGGATCTCACACCCACATGGCACAGCAGACATCTAGTATACGAAAAATGTAGATCTCCTTAAAGCCACAATTCATGTCAGATAAAGTTTTTGTGGTATTGACCATTTCGGAAATATCGTTGTGTTTGGTTTGAATTTTCCAACGCATCATATTTTTTGAAGTGCTAAGTGAACATTATTAGGTTTCTTGTGGTCTTGTGCAAAGGGTATGAAACTGTAAAGCCGTGCAATACCGACCCAGTAAGAATTGAATTAAAAAATTTAATGTAGCGTCGGCTTCCTATATACCCTTGTACCTATAACGAAATGTGTAGTGAAATTATTTCCCAAAAACCTTTATCTCGATTAACAAGCAGCAGATAGGAAAATGGGCTTTCATTACAATAGTTTGTAGAAGAGATATAAAAAAGGAAGTAGTGGAAAAATCATATGAAGTTCACCACGAGAATCACACAAGTTTTACTTTCTTTACTACGTATAGTAAGTAGAGGAAGTATTGTATTATACCCAAAAACTGGAAATCGATATTACAGCGGAAATACATGTTTTGAGCCCTCTGAATTCAAACAAATATTTTAAAAAAGGTCCGTGTGTGTGTGTGTGTGTGTGTGTGTGTGTGTGTGTGGTCTGTGACCAGCATAACTTAAAAACCAAAAGTCTGATAAATACCAAAATTGGTATTTAGATTCAGTATCTTTCAAAAATGCGACACAAAGATTTTAAAGAAAATCCTCCCCCCCCCTAGACTAGCCTTTACATGGAATATTTACCATGCTATTAAAACTTTGATATTCTCAAAAATGGCTCTAACGATTTTGATTAAAATATCATATGTTTAAAATATTTCATGACAAATGAAACGTATATCCTGAATTTTCTGGAAATCCCCCCAAAAGTTACCTTCATTCTGAATGGCTTTTGCGTAACTGGTAAACCGTAACAGATAGACAAACGTTTACTGCATAAAAAATGTAGATATCATTAAAACATATATATTCTTTTTTTGTGGAGTTAACCATTTCCGAGATATTCTTGTTATTTGTTTGAATTATCCAATACCTATATCTTTTCTCAAGCGGGAATTCGATACTGGTTTTTTTCTTTCTTTTTTTTTTAATGTCCTGGCCATGCAAAGAGAATGGAATGCTCCACATAGAAACCAGCTCTTGAAAGATTTAACTATCGCTTAAAGCCTACCATATTCCCCTAGTATCTACAAGAAAATTAGCAATAAGATAATTTCTGCAAATGTTTATCTGGATTAACACGAAGTAGCTGGAGAATGTGCGTTTACATAAATAGTTTGTACAAGAGTAGAGAAAGTCATGTGAGTGCAACACATCAAAGTTTTAGGAAAGGGCTCGTGTGTGTGTGTGTGTGTGTGTGTGTGTGTGAACAGCATAACTCAAAAACGAAAATTCGGATGAATACCAAATTTCGTATTTAGGTTCAGTACCTTCCAAAGTTGCGACAGGAAGATTTTCAGGAAATTCCCTCCGCCGCAGACTAACCTCATTAAAGATTTTTCGAAAACTTTGATTTTCTAAAAAATGGCTCTAAAGATTTTGATTGAAATACCATATACTAAAGATATTTACGCTACAAATAGGGTGCATATTTTGAAGTTTCTGGGAATAACCTGTGAAGTCCACTTCATTTCGAAGACGTTTTGTATAACTTTGTACCTACAACTGGTAATTATTATGCTATAGACGAAAACGTACCATACGAAAAATGTAGATCCTTTTAAAACTCACTTAAAATAATATTCTGTAGCATAAGCCGTTTCTGAGATATCCATTATTAAATGTTCGAATTGTTCAATACTTGTCAATCTTTTGAAATCCCATCATCAATGTTGAGTTGTTTCTCGCGATTGCATGGAAATAGTGTGGAATTCTAATGCCAGCATATAGCGTGCAGTTCTTAAACATCTGACTATCGCTATTTCCTTTGCATCTATAACGAAATGAGTAATGTGGCTGTTTCTGCAAAAGTTTATTTGGATTAAAATGTAGTAACGGAAAAATAAACTTTAGTAAGAATAGTTTGTATACTCATTAATAAACGATACAGGGTAGAGAAAGTCATGTAAATGTATTGCATCAATTTATTTTTTATATTTTTTGTTTTTAAGTGCATAATACAAATTTTAAATCCTCTGGGACAATATGTGATTCAAGCCATTTTTCAAATGCTGTGGTCAATTTCTCTAATTCTGAAAGTCACATATTGCATTTTCAGCTATTACTCGTTATTAATAAGCATGAATTCAATTTGTTGATCTTTAATATTTATTGTAAGCAAATCTAAATGCAAATAAAAATGAAAAATTGATTCATGTGTTTCAAGACCTGTTGGTTACGTTTGGAATGTATTTATCTGCCACCTGATTCCCTTACAATGCAAACAATTTGGCGGTTTTTGTAGGGCACCACCATATAATTTCGCCCAAAAGAATTACATTTATGCATGTATTTGGTATGCTATTTCAAATTTATTTTCACATCAATGCTATTTACGAGGGCTGTCCCAGAAGTACCCGACCTAACAAAGAAAACACAAAAATTTTGGGAAAAAACATCTCTATTTCTCTACATAGCCTCCTTTCAGCTCGATACACTTTTCCCAGCGATGTTCAATCGCTTCGATACCCTGCTTATAGTGAGAACTGTCGAGTTCGCAAAATAGGCATCAACTGCAGACTCCACCTCTTCATTGTTGACAGATGTTTTACCACCAAGCCATTTCTTGAGTAGCTGTACCCTGTCTCCTACGACAAACCTCTTAATGATTTTTTGGGTGAGTGATCCAGTCGTGCTCTTACGTCAACAACCGTGGGAGATGAACGAGTTTTGCCTTTTTCACTCACCAGAGATCCAGTTGTTTCCAATTTGTTTACCAGTAGCGTGTATTGTGTTTCTTTGGGAAGGATTCCAAACACCAAGTTCTCTCTGGTATGTCCTTAGAGTAGCTGTAATTGAATTCGTAATCCAGTATTGCTTACAAGGGAGAGTCGTTCATTTAATGTGTACTCCATTTTCACGTTGACTAGAACAAAGTTTCAAAAACAGTTGCCGACAATAAAACTAGCAATTACGAATAAAACATGAACATCGGCGGATCTAGTTACAGGCAATCGAAACTCCAGAACGTTCTACCTAATTTGGTGCTAAAATTTGGTGCATTGCGCGAATTTCGAACAGAATAATTAAAGAAAGAAATGTGTCAGTTCTTCATAAATCACCCTGTATATATAGCCTTAAAATGATATGTTACAATACATTTTTTTCTTTCTAGAATTAAACAATATATAGTGTTGTTGTTCACCTAGATCTGAGATTTCGACCACTGTGCGATTGCCAGTCAGTGCTTTGAGAAAGAACCAAGAGGACAGACCGATCAGCAGCCGACCAAGGCAGTCACTTGACTTAGAGATAGCCAAGCAGCAGCAATACATCGCGTTGGGAGTGAGACCAAATCAAGTACGCGATGTAATGTCAAGTCCCGTGATGTATTCGGCTTTCGTTATGCTACACAGACAGAATGTTTACAGCTCTCTCTAATTAGGATGTTTTCTCCTGTGTCGGTTTTCCAAATTATGAATTCCATTTGCATGTGAAGGTAAGCGGTGACTCGGGTCTACTGACAAAACACGACCTGTTTTTAGCAGACAAACAGTCAGATGGAGCAAAGTTTGGCATTAAACATGCAGTATCTTGTCAAAGTAATACTCAGCCTTTAACGGGTTCTTATAACTGAGTTGATAATTACCGCGACAGGAATTTGAATTTAAATCCATTATATTGAACGACTAACGAATTGTCAGTGTATGTAATTTCAGCCTTTAATCTGTTCTTGTAACAGAATAGATAATTGCAGCGACTACATTGTCTAATTAATTCGCGTGTGAATGAATGTTCAATTGTATATGTATGGTACCCATTTCAATTTGTAGTTGTGGGTGTTAATGCTGGGTGATTCAAACGGCTACAAGAGTTAATGACGAAATCTAAGCATTGTGTTGAGAAAATTCTAAAGGACAATTAAACTGTCATAAGGAAAACTCATCGTCCACCTTGTAAATGGCTTATGTTACTCATGTAAACCGTGTGCTTGTTAAATGCATCGAATATATGCAGTTACTCAAGAAAGTATTCCTCTGCACTTTAAAAAAGTCTAGCAGCTAAATTAATGGAGAGGGAAAACTAACTTTTTGGACATAAAGATTAAATGGTAATACAGCTTTGGCGGATTTTCAGATCGTTCATTTTATCAGTTTTAAAAATTTTTGAAAAATATGTTAGAATTACAACTCTTCTGTTCTATTCAAAATTATCTTACATGTATTGAGTAGAGCAATCCTTTTTTGTGTATTAGTTGATTTTGCGGTGGAAATAGGATATTATTTGACGGAGGAATAAAATGTCAAAGTTCGGAATTTTAAACCTTTTTACCTTAATTCCTCATTTTTGGCTCACCTTTTACGACTCCAGGAATTTACTTCTCCACCAGATTAAGTCACATGTCGATAAAACTGTGAATGAACGCACAAAAACTCTGATGTGTTGCACTCACATGATTTTCTCTACTCTTGTACAAACTATTTGTACAAACGCTTATTTTCCTCAACTTCTTATATTATTGCTAATTTTCTGATAGGTGCAAGAGGAATATATATATATATATATATATATATATATATAACTTTAAGCCATAGTAAAGTCTTTTAAGAGCTGGTTCCTATGTAGAATATTCATTTTCATTCTCTTTGCATGTCCAGGACATAAAAGAAACACGAATAACGAATTTCCATATGAGAAAAAGTACAAGCATTGGAAAATCCAAACAAATAACAGTGAATATATCGAAAATTGGTCACTCAAAAAAATGTATATGAACGTAAATTGTGTGTTTTAACGAGATCTACCTTTTTGTACTAAAATTTTGTGCATCTCTTACGGTTCATCAGTTTTGCGAAAGACATTCAGAATGAAGAGGACTTTTAGGAACATTCCCAGAAACTTCAAGATATATATTTAATTTGTCAGAAAAATATCTTAAACATATGATGCTTTAATCAAAATCCTTAGAGCCATTTTGAGATAATCAAAATTTTCGAAAAACGTTCCATGTAAAGGGTAGTCTGGGGTGGGGGATTTTCTTGAAAATCTTCTTGCCGCATCCTTAGAACATGCTAAATACCAAGTTTGATATTTATTCGACTTTTCGTCGTAGAGTTATGCTGATCACAGAAATACGGACAACACTTGCTCACACGAACATGTTTCAAAAAATCTGATGTGTTACACTCACATGACTTTCTCTACTCTTGTACAAACTATTTTTACAAACGCTTATTCTCCATATGCTTCATGTTAATCGAGATGTTAATCTTATTGCTAATTTTCTTGTAGGTGCAAGGGGAATTTGGTAGCTTTTAAGCTATAGTCAAATCTTTTAAGAGCTGGTTGGTATGTGGCGCATTCCATTCTCTTTGCATGTCCAGTACGTAAAAAAATATGATGTGTTACACTCACATGACTTTCTCTACTCTTGACCAAAGTATTTTTACAAACGCTTATTCCCCATATGCTTCATGTTAATCGAGATATTGAGATGTTAATCTTATTGCTAATTTTCTTGTATATGCAAGGGGAATTGCTAAGCTTTAAGCTATAGTCAAATATTTTAAGAGGTGGTTGCTATGTGGAGTATTCCATTCTCTTTGCATTACCAGGACAAATGAATTAATAACGAATTTGAGAAAAAGTATAAGTATTGCAGAATTTAAGGGAATAACAAGCAATATCTCGAAAATGGTTCACTCAACAACAAAAATGTATATGACATAAGTTGTATGTTTTAACACGATCTACATTTTTTGTGTAGTAAAAGTTTGTCCATCTCTTATGGTTTACCAGTTATGCAAAAGTCGTTCACAATGAAGAATGCTTTTGGAGACATTCCCAGAAAATTCGAGATATGCATTTCATATGTCATGAAATATCTTAAACATATGATATTTTAATAAAAAATCTCAGAGCCGTTTTTGAGAAAATTAAAATTTTCGAAAAATATTCCATGTAAAGGGTAGTCTGGGGTGGGGGGATTTTCCTGAAAACCTTCGTGTCGTATCTCTGGAAGATGCTGAACCTAAATACCAAGTTTGGTGTTTATCCGACTGTTCGTTTCTGAGTTATGCTGTTCACAGACACACACACAGACATGTTTCCAAAAATGCTTTTTTTGGATTCAGGGGGCCTCAAAACATATATATCCGGTGAAATCTCGGTATCGAATTTTTGGGTGGATAACAATACTTCCCCTACTTACTATACGTAGTAGAGAAAGTAAAACTACTTACTATACGTAGTAGAGAAGGTAAAAATTCTTTGTTTGGATTCAGGGCACCTCAAAACATATATTTCTGGTGAAACCTCGGTATCGAATTTGTGGGTAAAATGCAATACTTCCCTAATTATTATACGTAGGAAAGAAAGTAAAAAAGTTCTACCAATGCATGAAAGATAATTTTGAAAGCACCTGTATAGAAATTGCAATTTTGCCACGTTTTTCAAAAATGTATATAATTGATAACATCAACGATCTGAGAAACTGTCATAACACGTAAACTGTATTATCATTTGATTTATGTCCAAAAATAGATTTTCCCTCCATTAATTTGGCTGCTAGAAAAAAATGCAGACGAATACTTTCTTGAGTAACTGCGCATGTACATATACATATTTATTGTAATTGTGTATCTTAATCTTTTAATTATTTTTCAATTTAAAGTAGTATTGTGACTCTTATATTATGATTTCCTTTCCTAAACGATCCCGGATTAGTTAAACCTCTTCCAGCACTTCCAATGTTGATTTCTCTATCAGGTTATGTAGCTTGCTAAAAAGTAATGATACAGCGCATTCCATATGTGCATTAGTACACGGTCCCTATTTGCACGTTAGTTATTTTATTCATTATTATAAAAAGTCCCTTCGTGTGTAGTTTTAATCAGATTGTTACGAAATTGAAAATATATGCTTTTTAAAGCCTGATTAGTATTAGTTATTCCGTGATTTTGATAAAATTAAGTTTTCGACGATTTATGTATCAATAAATGCATGTATTAGAATTATTTATTCTAAACAACAATTCCAAATGCTAAACATTCTGTATATTTCTACTTCACAGTAGGATCTAGAGAAAATTTTATTTGCATTTGTATAAAGAACATACATTGACGGGCGGACGGACGGATGGATGGATGGATGGATGGATGGATGGATGGATGGATGGATGGATGGATGGATGGATGGATGGATGGAAGGGCGAACGGTGGATGAGGGAGGGAGGCTGGAAAAATTTTCAGGGTGATGTCTGTTATTAAGAGAACCATGATTTGAAGGTCGTGTCTTTGCAAATGTAGAATTTGGGAATTCCACTTAACTCTTTCTTAATGCCCCAGAAAAGCTATCTACCAACACATTTTCTAAACATCACTTGGTCATCTAGCCCAATAAGGCAAGATAAGCTATGGGTTCTGCTAATGTATACTAATATAGAAAAAAGTTTTTGTCTGTGTGTGCACAGCATATTCTCGACGATAGTCATGCAGTTTTGGTAATTCATTCGCCAGACGAAGATTGTATACATATTTTTAAAAAAGTTGAGTTTTGGGGTTTAGGGGG
The DNA here is from genome assembly GCA_030765065.1 of Deroplatys truncata. NCBI lineage: Eukaryota > Metazoa > Arthropoda > Insecta > Mantodea > Mantidae > Deroplatys > Deroplatys truncata. The sequence goes on from CM060975.1 coordinate 233,242,465, forward strand.
ATTTGCATGCTCGTATTATACAATTTATTATATAGCTTATATTGCCTTATGTTGCCAATATGACAGATTTTTGAAGACTTATAGCCCGAAAGGTTGGAAGGAAAGGCTTAATATTCTTAAAACTGGATTTTTACAGAACATTTCCTTTTTAGTTTCATGATCATTGTTATCAAGCGCTATTTTTGGTATAAGTTTGACAAAATTTGGTAACTTGATGGTTGTAGAATCTGGTAAAACAATCTTCCCTACAATATTAAAAAAAATTCTGGTACGTCATTTCCAAAACCACATGTGGAAATAAGTACATTTTTTTACTTATCTACGCAAAACTTTATCTTATATCTGCTGTTGTTCCTCTTTCTTTGTTTACCCACCCTGTGGTTAGGGTTTACAGCCCCCAGGACTTACAAGCGGATGCTTGGGGTCAGAGAAGCCTGTCGAGGAGCACAGGCTATGGATCAGAGAGAACACACAGGATGTGTGATCAGCCCGAAGCCTGGTATGAAAGCGAGAAAGGAGGTGATATGAATTGACGTGAGATGAATGAAAGGAAAGGTGATGATGGAGCATTTAGTGGAATGATTGGCGGGTGAAACCGGAGTAAACCTGCCCAGACGCCGCTTCGTCCACCACAAATCCCACATGCAGTCCACTGGGATTTAGCCGGACCGCCTTGGTGAGAGGCGAGTGGTCTAACCATTCGGATACGGCACCGCTGCTATCTGCTGTTGTTGCCAAAGAAATTTATATGCTACCCCCATCTCAGAAAAATTACGAGTACCATACTTTTTGGACAGCATGACTTAAAAGCAGACTTCTAACACGGAGCACACGAGCTAAAAGCTAGTGCGATAATCTTCATTGTGACAAACTTTGGTTTCAAGTCCAATCACATGACAATTACCCTTTGTATTTGCGCATGTTTAATAACTCGATTTGGTTTGATTAGGTTTTACTTCTCATTCTGCTTTTCACATGATTAATTTCTCATGGCACTCGCATTAACTGTTCACAATACAAATCGCCATACTTCAATTTATCGCAATTCGTTTTACAGTTAATCCATACGTTATATATGGGCAGTTTTTTTATCTAGTATGTTACTCATTTACCTAACCTACATAAAGATTAAATAGCGGAAATTATGAATTCAGAGGAAACTGAAATGGAAATGAAATTACAGAAGCAGCAAAAAGAATAACACTAGAAGTCTTCCCCAAAAAATCCAGAAAGCAATACAATATAGAACGTAACCGCTTCACTGCCTAATGTAAGGCAAAACATGCTGAAAATAATTTCACTGAAAATGACTGCTAGTGAATCAACAAAACATCAAGACATGTGACATCTATATTTTTTATTGTAATTTCTTGTTTCAAGAACGCGTTCTAAACCTGTTAGTTTCAGAATCAACAGGTATTATTTATATTTTACAAATTCGAGTGCTGTCTAAAAACTAGTACATGCCTCACGTGTTAAAAGTGGTTCTATTTTGCTCATAGGATTGCCCGTAAGCATTTCACAAATATTTCTACTCGAAAAATAAAATCCTACTTTTGTATCATAATCTATCAACCTCTTATTTGGGAAATATGCAATATTTACTCCATTTGCTCAAACTATTATATAACTGTAGGACTTGGTAGAAAGTCTTAGGTTAGCTTACAACTTCCAAAAGCTCCCCAACGCTTATTTTCATCCATATAATACCGATAGAATTTTTAAAAAATAGTCTTGCTCAGTATTTTTAATCCGTTAGCTAAAAGCTTCACTGCTTGGCAATCGTAATTGAAATTTGTGCATTTCAGCTCTAGGACTCGGGGAAAAAAATTAAACTTTTAAAAAGCTACCCTATGCTATTTTAAACTCATTACGTTCAAATTTGCACCATTTGACTAATGCTGAGAGCACTTGGAAATTTATCTTTGGGTCCAAGGGAGAATTTTTGCTATTTAGGACTTTCAAAACCCATTTTACATCCTTATTTACAATCCCATTCTTACAGATTTTTCAATTTTTTACATGTGCGATAGAACTTTATATACTTCAAGAGTAATAGGCTAACTTATAATTTTCAGGAGTTACTTCTACACATATTTTCAACCCACTGTGTAGAAATCCGCACAGTTTAATCTGTTCGGACAAGAAATTTTAAAATTATGTTATAGGACCTGATAAAAAACCATAGGGCACCTTACAAATTTAAAAAAAAACACTTGCCTTAATTCTTTTTTATAGCAACAGTTGTCGAAATATTCTATATGGCAAGTTTAGACCTTTCCTATTGGTCAACTAACCTATTGCTTGAAAGTTTGCTATTATTTTTTTTATTCCCCTTTCTTTTCTTTCCATCGCAAGAACATATTATACGAGGAGTAAATATTTGAATGCTGTTTTTGCGTGTTATAGCTTTTTTACTTAATTGAAACAATTCCAAGTTAAAAATATATCGTGAGTAGCGTACGGATGATAGAAGCATTACTTTTTATATGCATAGTATAATATTATGCATGATGAATATATGTATATGCAATTTGTCGCTGGTAGAAAGTCGTGTGAATGCATCACATCAGATTTTTTATTTTACTTACCTCGTAACTGGGTCTGGATTTTAATGACCTAAAAACTAAAAAATATGCAAGCATTTATGACCTAAAACTTAAACGAATATGACCTTAAAAATAAAATATGACTATATAAGTTTGTTTAAAAACCTTCTTTTTGATTTTTTTATATACCATGTAATACAAAATTCACTTCAGAACTTTCACTTGTGTACTTACTTTTTGCAGTGTTTGAAACTAACTAGCATTATTTTTAAAATCTCTGCATGCATGTGTCTGAAAAAAAAAACAGGAAGTACAGTGAAAACAATAACATCTATCCATACAATGAAACCATGCTTTTACTACTGCACCATTTGTTTAAAGTATTCCAAATTAGTTAACACGTCAGTTTTTGCGGAGTAGCACTGGATCACAAGGTGCATTTTTGAGGTTATTTTATTTTCAAAGATGTACAGTTGTCGCTGAGGATAGTTTTGTACCTGGAAAAGCTCCTCTCATATCACAGGAGCGTATTTGAAAGCGGCGAGGTCACTGCAGTCCAGCTTTGGTTCATTGTCTTCAAATCATCTCCAGAAAGACTCACTAATTGTGCACATTGTCCAGGATTCGCTGGAGAACACTTTACAATTTGTTGTTCACTCGGCGCAACAATGTCTTACGTTAGCGAACCGACTAGTGTGTTACGCTGCTTGTTTAATAAACCTTTGTGGTAATTGTTGTGTTTATTTGTGACAATATCACCTGAATCATTGTCATGTGAGCAACACTCTCATGTTTTTATTCTTGTGTCAAACATACGACGAAAATATGCATTTTTGGCAAAAGTTGCCCGAAATATGATGATCTATTATTAAAAATCTGTAAATATGACTTTATATGCACAATAAAAACAATAAAATACATTTTTCTACATTACAATACCTGATTTTGTGCATAAATTGTTGTAAAATTCACCCTAAAGTTCAGGAATAAACATGACTTGTCATTAAAAACCGGGCCCTACTCTAACTTAAGCTGAGCAAACAAGGAATAGCACAGTGGCAAGCAGACCTGTGGAGTAGTTCAGTGTTACTATCTTCAAGATGCCCCACTAACCATTATTGTGTTATAGAGAGAGACAGCACACTAGGCACATAGGTAAATATGAAATGTTATTCGCGACAATGTACCGCACCGTAAGTGTATGAGGCAACCGGTTTTATAACAGACACAAATGCCAGATGTAGCCATTATGATATCCGTTCACATAAACACGTCCCATATAAAGCTATATGTCAGGTAGTACCCTCATAAATACACGATAAAAGTTGTTAAATCTGGGCGAGCGAAGGAATGTTTTGCTGTCTCCTGCAAACTTTATCCCTGTCGTTATTTATTTCCGGGTTTTACAGCGAACCGCATTATCAGATGTGATAACCGAGAAGCCTGGCCCCAAGGTCAATAAATCAAAATCCCATATAAGGCGGGTTCCTTTATCTTCTTTCTTCTTCTTCGCCTTCTTCCCGCCTTCTGCGTATCTTTCTTGCATGCCTTTAACTATTCCCAGCTTTCTCGTATAACGGAAATCTTGCATTCTTCTAGCTGAGAGGGAACATCTGTGAAGGTAAGGAATCAGGAAAATAGTGTCGTACTCCTTACACTTTTGTTCCTTGGCTGTCCAGCTTTCATGAAGGAAAACCATCAATTACGGTGTTTGGATACCCTGGTTTTGTTTAAGTTATGCTTACAGCTCTAGATTTTTAATGTCCCTATTATTTGTTATAGTAAGTAGGGGAAATATTGTATTCCACCCAGAAATTCCAAATCGATAATTTACGGAATACATGTGATACCTCCTGGATTCCAAAAGAAGTACTTTTAGGAAAACAATGTGTGTGTGTGCTTAAAAGGTATAAATTCTCATAGGTTCTACATTTTTCATTTTGTAGATTTTTATAGATATTCCTTTGGCATCTCATGGATATAAAACTATTTTATCAACAATTTAAACAACATTTATTAAATTATGTTCATCATATAAATATTTCAAATGTATCATGTTTTAACCAAAATTCTTTAAAAAGTGAATAACAACATGTCAACAGTGGTTGTACTTGGGGTATATTTAGTGTAAAATAGAAATATTTGTTTATCTCACTTTCGTTTTTAACTTTAGTGTCTTTCTGTCACACACACGCACACTCACTCACTCACTCACTCACTCACTCACTCACTCACTCACTCACTCACTCACTCACTCACTCACTCACTCACTCATTCACTCACACACACACAAGGGGTGCTATGATATTAGGGGTAAAAGTAGGGTTTTATTTGCGAGTAGGAATGTTTGGAAGGTCATAGGGAGTCTTCGTTTCCAATCCAACGAGCAAAATAAAACCATTTTAACACGTGTGGCATATACAATTATTTGGACAGCGCTCGAATTTGTAAAATAATAGTATTATATTGATTTCTGAAACTAACAGAGATCACGTTTAGATCGCGGTTTTTAAAACAAGAGGAATAACGTTAAAAAAGCGAGATGCCAGATGTTTTGATGTTTTGTTTATTCGCTAGCAGTCATTTTCAGTGAAATTATTTTCAGCATGTTTTGTCTTAAACGAGACAATGAAGCGATTACATGCTATATCATATTACTTTCTGGATTTTTTGGGTAAGTACTTCTAGTGTTATTCTTTCTGCTGCTTCGGTAATTGCACCTGGCTCTTCCTTTTCAGTTTATTTTGGATTAAGAATTTCCGCCATTTAATCTTTATGTAGGCTGTAGTAGATAAAAGAATAACGTTTTGGAGGAGAGAAAGCAGACTGCTAATATATGTATAAGTTAAGTCTACAACAAATTGCGATAAATTGAAGTATACTGATTTGTATTGTGAACAGATAATGCGAGCGCCATGACAAATTAATCATGTAAAAAGACAAGGAAAAATAAAACCTAATCAAACCAAGACGAGTTATTAAACATGTGTAAATACAAAAGCTAATTGCCATGTGATTGGACTTGAAACCAAAGTTGGTCACAATGTAATCTAAAGCATTTAGCTCGCGTGTTCTGTGTTCTACCTTTGGTCCATTCTGTCTAAAACCTATACTTGGAAATTTTATCTATTGTCTCTGAAAACTTACACATACTGCTCCGAATTTAACATATAAAAATACAACGTAAATTTGGTATGTAACACTCAACGAAACTTTTTCACATCGTCAAATCCTAGGTACTCCTTAGATTAGCCACCCTCAATTATTTATATTTTGGGCGATAAAGGCCCACAATACATTTATATGTACTAAGGGCCTTTACTTTTAGATGTAAGTTATGTAAATCATGACAGACCCTATATTGCAAGACTGTATCGCCCAAACTACAGACGGTTGATGAATGCTGTCTTAGACAATACAAATATTATTCGTAATAAAACTGAACATTCTATCCAAATTAAACTAATCATGGTAAATCATTTCCAAGTTTTTTCAAGCAACTCAGCATAGGCTTACTTATATTCAAGACGAAGAAACAGTACACACTTTTATATCGTAACTCAGTTTCCCTACATAATGATTTAAGAAAGAAAGAACTTTCTTCGCCTTTTTAAATACCTTAAATGTGTATAGCATTGGAGATAAATTTCAATTTGAAAATGTTTATGTTCAGGAAAGGCTAATGTTAGATAAAAAACTTTCTGACACAAGCTGTATATTCACAAACTGTAGTAGGTTTTTTGTTTAAATCGCGCAGTTTCATTTACATGCAATACAGCGAGAATAAGATTACTTACAGGAAAGTCAATATACACATTGTATTTATAATGCTAATATGTCAAACTCAGGACACTTGAACTAAAATCCTTAACTACTTTCCAGAATCCCCGAGAAAAAAACAAAACGTGCTTATTCAATTTTTTTTTTCGGTTGTGGAAGTTTTTACGAAAACATTGATCTTACATCCTTAATTATCTAACATAACTATGAAATGTAGTGCTTATCCCAATGTTGGACTCTGTATCCGCGCACACGTCAACCTAAAACGTGAACGTAAAAAGATCTTTTTTTTCTTTATTCAGGGTTCTGTGTTTATTCGGAATTAAATTCCGACATCTGATTTTTGCTTCCTATACCGAGCGGGATGGCTCGTAAAGTCTGTGGCCCGGATTCGGGAGGTCGTGTGTTCGATTCCCGTGGCCGACCTTCTTGGTCCATTTTTTTCGGGAATTTCTCCAGGTCTCTAGGCGAATGCTTGGAAGGATCATTTCCGAATTTCCTGTCCCTCCATTTCACCTCCTCTTTCATTCTCATGGTCTCTTTCAGGGTTGTACGTGTCGGCGGGAAGTCTCGACGTGTGCGTGGCAGGCAAAAGGATGCCTTGTGAAAACCTTCGTCCCTCGAAATGGGAGCGGTCTCTGGGTTCCGCTCCCCCCAGGGGATTTGTAAGCTCATAGGGGAGGGGAGTCAGCTGCACCAGTGCCCATTCGGGGAGTTTAAATCTGTAAATGGTACGGACCCTGCTCTTTGCCAGTCGTGCCCCCTGGTCCGGTCACCCTCTGTCTCCTCTCTCCTCATCCCTCCTTCCCGGGGCATAGATACAAAATATATATGTAGGTCGACGTGCTAAGTCCCTATCCTAATCCTTTGCGTACTATGCGACAGCTCCTCTACCTTTAGGCAGGATAAGAGAAGATAAAAAGTAATTTAAAAGGAGACCTCAAAAAAGAGAATCAAAGTTGTTCATAGTAAGGGAGGATATCAGAAATCTATGGAATTAGCATCTAGAGCAATAAAAGCTTTAATAGTGTCTATATGGGTTAAATCAATAGCATTCTTGCGTATGACTGAATACCAATATGCTGATATTTTCAGTTTACGCGTTTTCAAAGTTTGCAACATGTTACAGTCACAGTTGGTCTCTTATCAGGTTTCTTGGCATGACCTGAATAGAATAGAAACAAGATATGCAGAAATTTTATTTACTACCTTCTACTGGAGGATATTTTATGGATTAAAACATATAAAACAGAAACTTGACGTTGCTTTCAAATCTGTTTGTTGCCATATCCTTGGTTTATTTCTCGGTAAATTCGGCTTTGTCAGCAAATATAGGAAAGATTGAAATGAAAGCTCTACGAGTATTTCCAAATCAATAAAATTTTATCGAACACGAAGCATCCGCAGACAGAAGGAAGGCTCAAGGATATACGATGTGCACTAAGTGTAACATATGCATAGATATCGGAAAAGTTGAATCCTAACAGATTATGGCTTGAGCAAAGATAGCTAAGGAAAATGAAGCTTCCAGCGTCACAATTAACATGTTTTATTTTCTTGCTCTCTCATACATTTGACGCTTCAGGGGGAAACAAGTTGCTATAAACAATAAATAAAATTTCTAATAACATATGATGTTTGAGCCGATTGGCACATGCTCAACACGAAGCACGAAAGGCTTGAGGATTGGACTGGTTCGGAAATGGTAACGAGGGGTCAAGTAGAAACCCAGGCTCCACTGTTTAACATTTTATTAATTGAACTGACCAATATGGCTAGTCCACAGAAACAGCAACATATATACCAATATACACATACAATATGCATTATGCATTATATATATATATATATATATATATATATATATATATATATATACCGGGTGAGTCCTCTCATCCTGCAGATTAAAAGTTATATGCAGTCCCGGCGTTGTATAGAATAAGCCCTAAACACTGTCCACTGCATCGCGTCATATTAATTTCGGCCGAAATGACTGCTTTGCTCCGCTGTTCGGGCACTGATTTACACTGGTAGGACACCAGTGTGCGTTTTGGCCTTCAGTGGTGAAGGTCCAGGTTCAAATACTGCCATTTGGAAGGTACTTTTTATGTTTAGTAAATTTAACGGGAACTAATAGTTTGGCATGGAAGTGTCGTTTCACTTAATTCGTTTAATTATGTGAATTTCATTAAAACACAAATTGTTACTCGTTAGAATATGCAAATCCACTTTCTAGTGCATTCGGAAAGAATCCATGATTTGCTAGAGCGTTTTCCAAACATGAACAGAAATGAATAAAAATCTCATTTATTCGCAGTCGTGGTTTCAATCTCTGACCTTTACCATGATATTCCGGTATGTTAACCATTGTGCTACTAAGCATGTTAACACCGAGCACCACCCCAGTTCAGCGGACTGTGGTGTCAGCACCAGCATTTCGCATCGTCGGTATAATGAAGGGTTGCCTAGTTACCAATCCGCAGGATGAGAAGACTCACGCGGAATATAAACAACAAAACCCTAATTTAAAGGTAAAACAAGTAAGTGGAAGCTATATAATTTTCGTGCTTTGGCCTTGTTAAACACAAGGCAAAGCAAATAATCGAATTACTAGGATTAATAAAGGTAGAGGGTTACTCAACTGGCAATGTAACCTTACTAGTTTTAATATGCAACGAAGACAACTAAATATCATGTACACTCTAAAACTCTCAAGTACGCATTCTTTACAACCCAATCTCGTATATTTTTTAATACAGTAACGTATTATGGGGACTTTATATGCAAGGTGACCTTGATAAATGAAAACAGGGTAAATAATGAGATTACTAGCACTAGTAAACGATGGAATTAGCCAACTGTCAATGTTAGCTACTGGTTTTAACATGTGGTAAAAACAATTAAATATCTGATCTTAGCCGAACAATCTCCAATACACAATCCATACAACCCAATCTGCTTGAGAATGTCAATATTATATGCAAGGCAATCTCGCTGAATGAAACGCAGAGTCAATAGCCAGTTTACTGGCACTAGTGAAGGCATGAATTGCCCTACAGGCATTATAAAATTACTGGCTGATTACTAGCACTAGTAACAATATAAATTTGTACAAACAATATATATTGTCAAACAGTATTGTTTGATAATATAACCTTACTGGCTTTAATGTATAGTGAAAATAGTTACATTTTTATACAACACAATCTCATTTGCTTGAGAATGTCAACATTATACGCAAGGTAGGCTCGCTTAAAAAATACAGAGTAAGTAATCAAAATACTAGAATAAGTAAAAGTATAGAAGTGCCAACGGACAATATAAGCTTACTGGCTCAAATGTGTAGTAAACAAAAATTAAATACCTGATTTTAGTCCAAACATCTCAAGAACATAACATGTCATTTACTAGAGAATGGCAATATTACGTATATGCCAGGTAACCTCGCTGAATAAAAGACAGACTAAATATTCAGATTACAAAACAGTAGTACACGTTAAAAAATTTAAAATTGAATTTTGTTTATGGACTCTCATTAACTGCTACGGGTTTTTTTTCGAGTGGAGGAGAAAATGATTTAATCACTAACTCCAACCCCCGGAACTGAGAGTGTGGGACTCTCCGAGCGTCGGCATACCGACTAAAAACTCCTCCACCAGAAGGAAAATGGATAGTAGAAGGAAAAGTGGATTAGAACGTGGCTTTGTACGGTCCCGCATAGCACCTGCGTTAGTAGGTGAAAGCTATTGGCTGCCGCCCCATGGGCGGGAGCGGGTAAAGGTAGTAACTAGGATGCAGCCATGAAACCTGACTGCAACACTAGTGGGAGTAGCGAGGATTTCAACGGAAATGGGAGTTAGGATTGTGGATGATAGTGATACTGATGGTTAAACTCCTTCCATTGCTGCAAGAAGCGGGCGGCTCTCTTCGGGGTCTCTCTTCTGTCGGGGACCTAGAGCTGAGTTTCCAGATGGTATCTTCTATGGCGTGAAGCCTGATTGCTGTGGTGTCCAGCTGCACAGCCATGGAAACCTGTTGAGCAGCTGACGTGGTTTGGAGATCCCTGATGAGTTCCTCCAGGGCTGTCAGCTTCGCCGACATTTTCAGGAACTCCGCGTGAAGATCCTGATCGGCGTAGGCCCTGGATTCTCTCGGTGACTGCGCTGATCGGCGCTGGTGATGGTGCTGGTGTCGGCGCTAGTGACGGTGCTGGTGTCGGCGTCTGTGGAGCTGTCGCTGGCTGCGGTGTTGTTGCTGGCGGCTTAAGCGGTGCCTTCCTACGGGGATGCAGGGGGGCAGAGCGTTGGCCGCTGAAGTGCGTAGACCCTCCACAGGTTGCACAGTAGCGGCGGCGACGTAGATCGTGCTGCTTACATCATGCTGTTGCGCTGGCGGAACCACAGTAGTGGTACCTTGGTTGTGCTGAGCAGATCGTCTCCTCGTGCCACAGCAGCGCCTGCAGGACACCTGGCGTTCTATTGGGCTGGCCTCGTGCGTAAGCACCGCAATAACAAGGGCAGGCCCGCTCTGAAGGCCGCTTCGTAGTCGCCAGGGTCTGCGAACTCGATCCTGACGAGTGACGTGGGTCCCTGGGCTCCGAAGATCCGAGTGGCCTTCAAGGCTGAAGGACACTGCTGGTGAGCAGCGCGGATGAGGAACCTGACTGGCAGGTCTCTCGGGGCCCCTCGGATGACAGCGCTGTACCTCCCATGAAGTACAGGCTGGATCTGCGCAGGCTGGGTAGCTCGCAGGATCGGCGGCATGGACACTGGTGAAGGTGGCACCTGCGGAGACAGTCGCGGTGAAGCTGCAGTGGATAGCGGCGAAGCGGCGGTCGAGGCGTAAGTAGCCCCGGGCTGCGACGGCTGCGTCGGTATCTCCTCGGCGGATGCTGGAGGAGAAGAAGAGGTTCCTGCCTTAGCAGGATCGGCGGCTCTATGAACCTTCTTCTTAGCCATCTCGGAACTGAGTGCTTCTTAGGGTCTCATTCTGTATTTAGCGTGAAAGACCGAAAATTTTGCTCAGAGGCCTCTTAATCAGGCTTGAGATTCTTTTACGTGCCGTAATTCTACGACACTGAACTATCTGTTTTACTGCCCTCCCGAAGGAAGCCATGCTAAGAATTTTTACGCCCGAAAATAACCATCGCCATCCGCCGAATCCGAGTTCGCAACCTTGGGAACTAGAAGCTAGTACGGTACCCCTAGACCGTGGAGGACGACTACTAGTAGACGTTAAAATAGCGGAGTTGGTACTTTTTTACTCACAGCATATGTGGGCTTGGATTTTCTTGCTGTGAAGCGCTTTAGGAAGAATATTCTTCCATCATCAGCTGTAAACCTCGACTGGTTCAGTTTCTCCACCCCTACCCCCAATATTTGAATTGGAAGATGAAATTTCTGCCCTCTGTTGAGAATAATTGTCACCGTCTGTGTTGGAATCACTGCCATCAATGGTTAAGGTTGAGAACTCTATTGTTTTCTCTCCTTTTTTCTGCCAATAAAACTGATTGAAGAGCTACATCTGATGGTGGGATTTCGAAATTCAAAACCTTCTAGATGTTGTGGTGGGTGAAGATTTTTTTCTCAAATTTACAAATATGAAGGAACATGTATAGCTTTAAGTAGCTTGATGTCTCGGCCTATCTCTGGGTTTGACGTCCAGAAGTGATTGGCAACTACAGACTTATCCTTCTTCTTCTTTCTCTGTTTAACCTCCTCGTATGTAGGACATACATACCCCAGGACTTACAGGCGGGTGCCTGGGGTCAGAGGCCCGTCGAGGAGCAGACCTCATGGATCAGACAGAATAAGCAGGATGGGTGATCAGCCCGAGGAAGGAGGTTTGTTTTAATTTAATATTTCTTTGATGTTCACTCAGACGTGCTTTTAAGTTTCTTTTCGTTCTTCCAATGTGGAAACCCTCGCAATCTTGACACTGAATTAGGAAAACTCCTAATTTTTTTTACCTTATCTATTGTTTTAGACAAAGGTGTGTTCAACATGTTTCTCAAATTAAAAATATCGGCAGTTGCCAATCACTTCTGGAGGTCAAACTCTGAGATAAGCCGATACATCAGGTTAGCCTAAAGGTAGCCTAAAGAAGGTGCGTCGCGCATGAGTTTACTCTCGTACAGCACCAAAGTTGTTTAATAAATCCTTGAATTGCAGATCATGTGCATAAACAATTACCCATGTTCATAAACAATTTAATACTGTTTTTGAAAGTAATATAATACCACTTATGAATATTCCATGTGTAAAAAGAAAGCTATTTCTGTGAAAAAAAACACTTTCATTTTAAGTATAAAGAATTGAAAACTAACATATAGGAATGAATAGTGGTTGCCATATTATTTCCATTTTTTGTAATAGTGGCTTAGCGGAAACCGGTAATAGTAGTTAGAAGAATCAAAAAGGCTGACGAGATGCCTCGCTGGGCAAAAGGTAGCTCAATGGGACATCACATGGGCGACTGAGAATTAAGACCCGGAATTTCTGCGACTGTTAAGACATTTGGAGAGTAGAACTAGGACAGAAAACTGTGGAAACAGAAGAAAGGTGGAGTTGACAACAGAAACAAAGTGGAAGCGACCTCTTTCTACCTCGGTCATATAATATTTATCACATATATGCAGTTTGTAAGCACATGTACCGCACTAAATAACATTTAGCAACAGTTAAATAGTGCACTTTCAGATTTTGTTCGTACGCCTCTGCCTGTCAAGCACATACTTTTTTTTTTGTTCTCAAAGTTACTTTCAGAGTAGTCAATCTAAAAAAACTTCGGAAAGATCAACAGTAGAACACATTCACTTGGAACTGACATCCAGATTGTTGTGCATGTAAACTTTAATGTTAAAAATGAATTTTCTGTTAAGGGATTTATACAACGTGAGTGCCTACATTAGGCAAACATCGTTAACGTATCCATCACAAAGAATGGTTCAAATTGAATGAGTTGTTTCTGAGATACCTTCGAACAAGCATAACTGTTACAATACCTGTTTATACAGAACGAGTCAGAATAACGCCGACCATATCTAAGGCGTGATTCAAGGAATCTATTTGAGTATTTTCTTACACGTAATGTATGCCTATAAACGTTTTGTTTTCAAGCTAACGTTTTTTCAAAAGCCTAATGTTAGACTAAATTCCTTAGAACAGATCGCTACGCATCTTTTGTTACAAGACATTGAGAGAGTTTTGGACTAAGAGTAGCAACGTAACTTTAAATTAACAAACCACTCTTAAATTGACTTAGTTACTTATTAGTAATTTTGTAACTCTATTGACGCAGCTAGCCTACGTCCTCCAACCACTGAAGCAATACCTTTGCCTCACGGTTGCTGCTTTTCTCCTCCTAGATGTTTTTTTTATACTTTGCCACGGCTGCTCGAGCATGAGATCTTAATCACTGGGTATGCGTTGGTGTATGTACATAGAAACACGAACGCTTTCTTGGAACACTTTTATTCACCATTAAAATAAGACTTAGATTTGCCGATCACTTTTAAATTCTTACGATGTTACTGTGTCTTTTCCAAGACAGAAGATTATCAATTACAGCTGAACGTTCGACCCTCTTGCAAGTTCGCACCCAGTCTTCAGACCTCGACGAGACCGTTGTTCCGCACTCCCAGAGTGCTCCAGCGAGAATGTTCTCACCACACGCGCGATAAAAAGGAACACCTCCTAACTTCCCCTCTCTCCCCTTAAAATTTGCACAAAACAGAGCGTCATGAAGCTTCTAATGACCTTCACATCCTGGCCAGTGCAACTGCACCCATTAATTCCAAGAGAAACTGGCTTCAGCGGATTTACCCTTTATACCTGGGGCTGGTCCGTAATTAGCTAAACTGTGCCTGTCTGGCCTTTATGTCGCTTTTAACAGTCAACAATTTTTCCAATGCTTCTCCTTTTAATACATGTACTGATTATAAATATTTTATTATTTATTTTATTTCGCTATCCTTCCCAGATTATTTAGATAATAATTGACTTTATAATTTCAGCTTCTCTATGCGCTTCTTTTCGGAAAATTGTTATTTCTCCCATTTTGGGGGGGATAGCGACGGGAATAGGTAGTGAAGTTACGGAGAGGAATTGAAAGGAGAAGTGAGGTAAGGTTTTGGGGATCCGCTGAGCACTCCCGTTAGTGCGAAAGGTAACTGTCAGCTTATTGCTCTGACAGCGGGTGAAGGAGATATCCAATGAGACAGTCATGACCGTGCCAGGACCCTGACTGCCCCTCGGGGAGTGAATACGGATTGGATATGGATTTTTGTGTGTGTTTATTGCATCAATTTGGAGAAATTGTTGAGCGCTACTCGAGAGGTGAGCTCAGGTTTGGCGTTGGTAACCAGTTCTGCCATGCGAAAAGAGGCGAGCGTGTTCCTGTGCCATCATGAAGCCGCACAGCCGTTCCTGCCCACTCTTTAGGCCGGAGAGTACCGCAGTCCACTCGGCCGTCGTCGTGTGCAGGGCTTTTACCCGTCAACAAGACCTGTAAGCTCTTCCAGGTGAGCTGTTGGAGCTGGCGGTGGTGAGTTCAGTGGCAGGTGTCGATGACTTGTCCCAGGCCACTGATTGTGGTGATTGTGTTGTCAAATCGCTGCAGGCAGCTGGCGGTGAAGGAGTGGAAGGTCGTTGTAAAGGCGGTGGTGATACCATAATGTAATGCATATCTTCCAGTTCTGGATATGTAAAGCGGAACATTCTTACAATAGGCTGTAAAATTAAAGATCCTTCGAATAAACGAAGCACTTTAATATTCCCTGATGTATTTGAACGTCTTGGGGAACCACAAAGTCCCTGTATATTATGCGACACAATCTATTTGCAACTTAAATGTACTAGATTTTAAGTTAATGTTAATATAAAAATATTAGGAAAAGAACAAGCGTTATTCCAAAACGCAAACTAGAAAACAAGGTCCAGGAGATCTGCTCAGTGGACTTTTATCCAGCCCTCGTATTTAAACAAAATTAATATCCTCTAGCTCGACAAAAAGACGTTTACGTGCATACATTCCCTGTAAGAAAATACAGTAAGCGTTAGAGGTATTCAGTGTTATTCTGGCTCATCGTGCATATGGTATAGATATAGGATAGTGAAGACAGCACCCGTCCATTTACCGAGCGAGATGGCTCCGCGCTAACTTATGAGGCTCGTATTAGGAAGGTTCCGGGTTCGATTGCCCTTGTACCGGCCACTCTAACCTTAGGTACTACCATTTTTTATCCTATTATTAACAAGGGATATACAAAACTTCATTGACGTATACCGAAAAGTACACTGTGTGGAAAAATTTAAAAATGAGAATGAGGCGATAAATGAAAACTCGAGAAAAGAGTGTTTACAATTTATAACGCTAAAATAGCTTTTGAATTTATGCCGCTTAAAAGCCATTTAGTGCAGATAAACACCTACCTTCATATTTTGTGTTTCTCTGCAACTAATTTGATATTTAAAGATCCCTGAGGGCATTTCTTGAATGGTATGTTTACTCTTATATAGATAAAACTTTTCGTTTTTGCTACAGTTTTATAGGAAGCTAGGTCTACAAGCAGATATATTAGATCCTATATGACATGATTTAAAACGTCATGCCGGTATAAAAACTATACAGAACTAAAGTGGAAGGTTTCTACTGTTTATAACCCTAAAATCCATATTTTTAGACAGCAAGACCTAAAACTATAGCTTCTGACATAGTGCACACGAGATAAAATCTTTAAATTATCACAGTACTGTGGCCAACTTTGGTTTAAGTCCAATCACATAGGAGTCCCTTTGTATTTGCACATGTTTAATAACTCAACTTGGTTTGATTAGGTTTCACTTTTCATTATGTCGTTTCATGATTAATTTCTCGTGGCTATTGCATTATTGTTCACAATAGAAACCGTGGTATTTGAATTTTTTGCAATTCGTTGTAGAGTTAACCTATACGTTATATTGGCAGCTTTCTTTGACCTAAAACGTTACTCTTTTATCTAACCTACATAAAGGTTAAATGGTGGAAATTAGAATTCAGAAGAAACTGAAATGGAAGTGAAATTACGGAAGCAGCAGAAACAATAACACTAAAACTTACCCAAAAAACCCAGAAAGCAATGCGATATAGCACTTAATCGCTGCATTGCCTGGTATAAGGCAAAATATGGTGAAAATAATTTCACTGAAAATGACAGCTAGCGAATCAACAAAACATCAAAACATTTGACATCTCGATTTTTTTAAGTCATTTCTCTTGTTTCAAGAACGCGTTCTATACCTACGTCATATTTGTTAGTTTCAGGAATCAATATAGTATTAGTGATATTTTACAAATTCGAGAGCTGTCTAAAAAATAATATATGCCACAAGTGTTAAAGTGGTTTTATTTTGCTCGTAGGATTGCAAAACGAAGGACCTAGGCCTTCGCCTAGGGCCTCGCAAAATAAAACTGTTTTTACCACTGGCATCATATTTACTATTATGATTTTTGGCAATTTTTGGCCTTTTTTCGGAGATGAGTATCCTTATGTTTTGGACTTTGACTTAGAAATCTTATCAAGCCTAGCTTCCAGCGTACATCATAGCAGATTATCTGGAAGCTTGCACAATGTAATACTGAAACCTTTTGTATTGCTTCCATAAAAATTGTAAGCAGCTTGTGGAAATTTGCTGTGTATTTGTCGCTCTACCATTTGTCTCCTTAGTAGTTCTTGAGCTGCAACGCTGGTTAGCATTTAAGGCTAGCAATATTTGGACTAGGGTAACGCTCAACTATACTTACTCACCTTTCATCTTTTTAAATGTTAAAAGTTATGTAACCTTAATATTCAATATAAATTTCAAAAGAGTTAGTTATTAGACATTTTAGAATGTTTGTGTTAGATTTTTCTGAGTTTTCTCTTGTTCTCCTCTCCCCCTACCTACGGTGTTTGAATATCTAAAACGTTCCATCTACAGCAATGAAGTGTGCAAGCAACGCGTTGAATCGACTCTCGACAACCTGATATTTGCTTATAATAAAAGGTGCGTTGCTGTTGTTAGGCACCTAAGTGCTTGCGTTTAGAAGAAGCTCGTGGAAAGTTTCCCTGCTCCAAAATTTGCGTATAACGAAGTACCAGCTGACCGGAACTAATTATACATAATACCGTTACACGCTGCGTTTCCCGCCTAGTGGTTAATCACCCAGAAGAGGCTTTCTTATACTGTATACCTCCCGCATGGTCCGTAAACTTTCCCCAAAATATTCTCCCTCTTGTTACAGGATCTTGGGATTAAATATTGAACGCCCAGCTAGTATCGATTTTGAAACACTCGGGGCAAATAGGTTTTTTTTCAAACATTTGTTACATTACCCTTATTCTGCTACGTTTTATGAAGTTTTGGAAGGAAATACTGCATAACTGGAATGTTTCATGCATGACTTTTTAATTAGAGAAGCAACAAAGTTACGCTAAGGATAAACGCTCTCTGCTATATTTTTCACAAATGAATTGTTATTTTTAAAAATGGATTAGAGACCATTTACAACAACAATAACAAGGTACAGTCTGCAGAGTAAGAACATCATGACATTTTTCTTAAACAAAACCCCCCTAATATAACCAAAGAAGTTAAAGGGATCGATACAAATGAAGCAATTAAACAAAAAACTTTAAAGAGTAGGGTTTGAAGTGCTGGCTTTGAAATTTCACAGTTTTTGCATGACATCACAAGAAGTAAATGAATAGAGACTTAGCACTTAATTATGGTCAGATAAGTAATGGAAAATTCAAAGAAATAGTCCACCCAACGTCATGTGAATGTGATACATCAGGTATTGGGGGGGGGGGGGTTGGGAAACCTTAAAACATATATATCCGGGGAAATATCAATATAAAATTTTGCGGTGGAATATAATAATTACTATACCTTCTATATATAAGTGGTAGTAGTCAAAAGAAAGAAAAGCAAGGTGAAATAATATGAACAAGTGTGTAAGGGGTAAGAAATAAATCTATTTTAACAGTCAAATGTCTTCTATTACAAAACTCTACCTAAAACGTTTAATTTATAAAGATATATCTGATACCTAAGTCTGTTATGTGCCTGTTGTTGTCGCAACATGCTTTACCTCGTCCTTATTTTGATCCACTTTATTGTGTTAGTCAATAAACAAAACCGAATTGAAACTAACTTTGTTATTACAGTCCCTTATCTCTATGGTCGTTAAAATTTACGAATTATGGTATTCCTAGCACGGTTATTTATTAACCACATTAGAGGGCGTCAGAACACCCACTTAGTATTCTATGAAGCATTTTGGGCAAGAATAAGGTGACAGGAAAGAGAACGAGCCAACATGCAAATTTTTGCGCACTCAAATTATTTACCACGCGCTACCCTTGTTTCGAGAGAGTCATTAGAATTGCTAACGGAACGGCGCGTAACAACACAAGCTAGCCGATAAACACTTAAAAAGACAGCCCGCCCTCAGGCTCTGTGCTAACTCACTCCATTTTCTTTCCTTTCCCGCTATTTTTATGCGAAGCCTGACAGCTCGCTTTGAATTGCAGACGAACAGAAAAAAAATGACACATATGGTGGTTAAGGTTATTTCGTTTACGTCATGCACAGCTAACTGTTCGATAATTCATAGAATGCATTTATATTGTAAAAATATGAATACCTAATTTTAGAATTAAAATAAACTTTAAAAAAAACGATGTGTTGCATTCACATGACTTTCTCTACCTACTATTGTTTATACTTATATAGCGTTACAAACTGCTCTTAGGATAGCTTATTACTTGCTCTACTATGTATAGTAAGTAGGGGAAGTATTGCATTCCACCCAAAAATTCGATGTCGAGATTTCACCGGAAATATATGTTTTGAGGCCCCTGAATTCCCCTGAGGCCCTTGTACCGGCCACCTACCCTACTAAAAGTTGGATAAATATCAAACTTGATATTTATATTCAGTATCTTTCAAAGACGCAACACGAAGATTTTCAAGAAAATCTCCCAGCTCAGACTACTCTTTACAGGAAACACTTTTGAAAAATTTTGATTTTCTCCAAAATGGCTCTAACGATTTTGATTAAAATATCATATATTTAAGATAGTCGGCGCCGTGGCCGAGTGGTTAGATCGCTCGCCTCCCACCGAGGCGACCCGGGTTCAATCCCAGGGATTGCATGTGGGATTTGTGGTGAACGAAGCGGCGTCTGGGCGGGTTTTCTCCGGGTTCTCCGGTTTCCCCCGCCATTCATTCCACCAACTGCTCCATCATCACCTTTCCTTTCATCCATTTCACCAACATTTCGTTTCATCTACTTCCTTCATCCCATACCAGGCATCGGGCTGATCACCCATCCTGGATGTTCTGTCTGATCCATGAGTGTCTGCTCCTCGACGGGCCTCTTGGCACCCGCTTGTAAGTCCTGGGGGGTGTAAGTCCTACATAAGAGGAGGGTAAACAGATAATGAATGAATATTTAAGATACTTTTATTACAAATGAAATGTATATCTTGAATTTTCTGAGAATGTCCCCAAAAGTCCTTTTCATTCTGAATGGCTTTTGCATAACTGGTAAACCGTAAGAGATAGACAAAATCTTACTATGTTAAAACACACAGTTTATGTCATATACATTTTTTTTTCTTCTGTGGAGTGAACCACTTCCAGGATATTCCTTGTTATTTGTTTGAATTTTCCAATACTTATACTTATTCTCAAATAGGAATACGATATTCATTGTTTTTACGTCCTGGACATGCAAAGAGAACGGAATTCTTCACATAGCAACCAGCTCTTAAAACATTTGACTATCGCTTAAATCCTATCATATTCCCCCTGCACCTACAAGAAATTAGCAACAGGATAATTTCTGCAAATCTTTATCTCGATTAATATGAAAACAAATTAAATTGAGTTTTATTTATTGAGGCTCTTCAACTGTTATGGTCCTTAGCGTCTCATTCTATATTGGGCGTGAAAGACCGGTAATTTTGGAGGCCTCTTTATCAGGCTTGAGGTTCTTTTACGTGCCGTAAATCTACGACACTGTACCACCGGCTTTACTTCTCTTCTGAAGGAAGCCATGCTAAGGGTTTTTAGGCCGAAAAAATCCATTGCCCTACGCCGAATTTGAACCCGCGATCTCGGGAACTAGAGATTAATATGAAGTAGATGGAACAAGCGTTTGTAAAAATTGTTTGCACAAGAGTGGAGAAAGTCATGTGAGTGTAACACAACAGATTTTTTTTGTATGCACTTCCCGTTAATTCAGATAAACCTATGCAGCAACAGTTTCATTACATATTTCGTTGAAGGTACAAAGGGATCAGAGGAAACCGATAGTCGGATGCTTTTAGCTGGCCTTAAAGTTACATACTCTTTCCATGACATCGCGAGAAACAACTGAATGGCGACATCGTGTTAAAAAAATACCGATTATTAAAACTTCAAACCAATTGCAACGTATATATCATAATTGGTTAGGGCCACAAAAAGTTATTTGAAATAGTGTGTGTGCTTTAAAGAGATATACATCTTTATATAATACGTTTTTGTATATCCCTTGTGGTTTATAAGTTGCACAAAATTATACAAAATTCCTTCTGAATGCAAACGACTTCACAGATATTCTCAAAAATTAAAAATATATATTTTATTTGTCATTTAAATATCTTAAACATATGGTATTTTAATCAAAGTGTTAAAGCCATTTTTAAGAAATTCGAAAATTTCTAACAATCTTCCATGTAAAGGGTAGTTTGTGCTGGAAAGATTTCTTGAACATCTTCGTGTCGCATGTTTTGAAGATGCTGAACCTTAACACTATTTTTGGTATTTATCGTACATTTCATTTTGAGTTATACTGTCATAGGGAGCTTTTTCTAAAAATCTAGATAGAGAATTTTTGGGTGGAATGCAACATCTTCTCTACCTACAGGTGCGTAGTGGAAAAACTAAAAAAGACAGATTTATGTGTTTAGCTCTGCGTCTTTTTCATATAGATAATAATTAGTTAGTCCGGCTGGACGTGTGTCTCAGGAATGAGAGGAATGGTCCTCAGTACAGTGAAACAAGTGTGAAGTGCTGTTGTTAGCTGTAAGAGTGTTGGCCAGGTGCACCATTCTCGATCAAGATTTTACCGTGGTAAAATATGGACTTTACCGTGGCGTACGGTTATTTGTGGTGCATCGATGCCGGTAAAAGTTTATCAAGAATTTTACCGCGGTTAAATCTGACCGGCCATGAACGGCCGGTTTTCGTCGATTATTTCCAACTTGTGCTGAAATGTTAAAATATCGAACGGTATAGGCTAATATTCTCAACGAATAGATACACTCCATTTTCACCATTCTTATAAAGTTACTTTAATGTACTTACTTTGTAATTTTTAATGCTTTAAGGCCTTTTTGTGCGACAGGTGTCTTAAATATCCTGACACAAGACGTAACTAAAATTCACACAATCACGAAGTTACACATCCTAATTATATCAGTTGAAGGATAGTTCCAAGAACAAGGCAGAAATAAGGGGCGTAATGAATGGATTTAGTGCAACTAATACATTTACAGGAGTATTAGGTACATTAATTTCACAGGTATATGAATACGGTAACCTGAAGAGACCAGTGCAGAAGCCTGAAATGTAAAGCCATCGTGGATTCGGAGTAGCGTGTGCACTTCTTAAGCAAAAGATTCCGAGTTCAAATATTCTCTGGAAATAATACTTTTTCTTTCTTTTTCTGCCCGTGTTTCAGTAAGTGAATGTCGACTAAGCTAACTGGAATTTAGTCAGTGTGGAAGGAAACAAAAAGGTCTATAATAGTCCAGCATGTTTTTCTAATCAATTGTAAGGCCAGCTTTACCCACGTGTCTGTCTTAAAGTTATTGCTTCTATCTCTGTACTTTCTACGTTTTCTTAAGAATTGCATGTTAAATTTAATAACATAATAGAGAAACTTGGGTTGCTTTTGCTTTCCTCCACTGCACGCTGAACTACATGCATGCGCTTCAGCAAAGAGGTAGAACAAATGAAAAATAGACATGATATGCCACCAGGTGCGTTCAGTAGAGTTTACCTGCACTGAACGGTGCGCTCAACCAAGGTGAGCGTCTGCCAGGTAATCACGGTCACCTAAACTGCGGTGAACGTTGGTGCACCGCTGTGTAATGTTTAACCCGGTCAAATTCTTACCGCGCTAAGCTGAAGGTTCCTAAAGGGTTCGTTTAACTAGGATGGTGCACACGGTTATGTGGGTATGCCAGTGATGGTTCAACAAATAAGTATAGGTATTTATGTTTCTGTTTAATACTTTCGCTCTGGTTACTGCGCGATTTCCTGTCGCGCCCGCCAATATTCCGTCGCTTGATTCGAATGTGCTCACGAGACTGACACGCTTTATCGGCACGGTGATACTTTCTCAGTCCTATTACTTACTACTACTTAGCCGCAGGTCTTAAGTACATGGAGGTCGCCTCGCAGTTGGGCAGACAGTGATATCGATATGTGAATAATTCATATTTATTATGAATACTAGCATATCTCCATGACAATTCTATCCCTACTTTCCGGTGGTCACATGATTGTTTTCCTTAAATGTTTAACCCTGTGACTTTTATTTCCTTCATCAGTTGAAGGACCAGGCGCCAGTGTTTGGTGTTGTGGTTGGGTAGTGGAAGTGCGCTTTGTAGAGGTTCCTTGCTGGCGTTGGTCGGACTGCTAAGTTATGTCCCGCCACCGGGTGCTCTCCTTTCTTTACCCTTGATAACAAACTTCAGCGAAATCAGAAGAAAAGGTACTGATATGATCACGAAATATAGCTTCCCTCTCAGAGCCCCCATTCCAGGGATGAAGGTTTACATAGAACATCGTTTTCCCCTTCATGCAACGCCGAGACTCCCGCCGACACTGCAACTCTAAAGCAGACCAAGCAGATGAACGATGAAGTGAAATGAGAATGGAGGTGAAATGGAGGGACAGGAAATTCGGAAATGTAATGAACCTTCTCAGCATTCGTAACGACCCGTAACCCCGAATAAATCCATGGGTCAGGAAGGTCGGCCGCGGGATTCGAACCCACGAATGCGGCCTGCAGACGTTACTGTCTGAGCCATCCCACTCGGTTGCATTCGTTAAGTAAAGAGTTAAAATAAGGATAGGGGTGTTTTTGAAATTTATGAACAACCTACAATTTTCACTCGTATAAAAGTTTGTCAAAATTGGTCAAATGGTTCAAATTTGTACGTAGGGGTTGAAAATGTGAGTAGGGGTAGCTGTAAGTTATGCTGTAATTTTTACCAAGTCCTATAGCCTAAGTGCTAGAATTTCTGCCCTAACTGCTCAAGGTTTGTGTGTACGGGTTGAAAAGAAAGGTCAAGCGTGATTTTTAAAAATGTCATGGTGCTGCTTAATTGGAAAGATGGGTTTTTTGAAAGTTGTAAGATAACTATACTTTTTGTCAAGTTGTATAGTACAGGAGCGGCAGCGTTTATAACGCATTTATAAAATTGCAGCTTAAGCAAACAACTGCTTTTTGTTTGTTTACCTTTGTCGGTACAATATAGTAACAGGATTGACAGTTATAATTTACTGTTTAAATATGACCTCATGTATGAGCTCCTTTCTCGAAGGAGCAAATCCATAATTCTGCTGCAGCACTCCATTTTGTGACGACTGATTTCATTCTCCTTCTTTCTCACTCCAAATTCATGTGTTGGGGTGGTCGGACTTTACGGCGACAGTTTCTTGCGCGGTAGGCAAACTGAAGAACAAAACAGGAGGATGGGTTAAATTTCGTGTCCCTCCAAGTGGCAACTCCGTGCTAAACTGTTCTCGTGTAGCGACACCTTTAAGATTGAAGTTCGTGGGCAATTTGGAGTTAATAGGGATGGAAACTGAAGCCTTCATGCACTAATCTTCTGAATGTACGGTCTGAAATGTGCAAAGCTACAGACAGAGTGGCGCCAAGCAGATTTCTTCGAGTTCCTCACGATGGTAGCACGAACATTTTCAACCGCATCTGGTGTCCGCACAGCTCTTTCACTACCTCCAGCTTACGATTATAGGCAGATGCAGTTGCAACCCACTTGGTAAATGTGGTTCTCTCCGGCACTTTTCAATGGCGTCGCTAATTGAAGAGTCGCTAGATATGCATTGTTACTCAATCATACTATCGTTATTATTGAAATAAGTTTCAACGGAAAAAGCACAATACTCAGTAATCCACCTCTCCATGTTGACCACACAAACCAAATTACAGCTCATTAGCAATAGAACGTCGTATCACACGCTTATTTTGGATGTCCTATATCCATGTACTGTGCGAATCAAAATACGCTATGAACGCTCCCCACCCTATGCAATCGTGTGATATTTTGGCTACATCTACTAGCGCAGATTTCTACTTACGGATTGAAAATATGTTAGAGGTGGGTAATGTCTGTTGGGTTCTATAGTATAAATAAGTATACAATGTTTTGTTTAGATAAGTCAAAGCGCATTGGTTTGTAATTATTTTAGGTGAAAACCAAATTAGGGGAAGAAAATTGTAGGGTAGCTTATTCTTTTTTGTCATTTTCCAAATCCCTAAATTCCTGGTGTAACAAGTTTTGCCAAAATCATATCAAAAATTCTTCTTGATAACAAACTTCAGTGAAATCAGAGGGAAATTTGGTAATACGAACACGATAAGCAACATCCCTCTCCAATAAAGCAATTTTAAAACATTGTAAGCTCCGCATTTAGCCCTTTGGGTGAAAGTAATTAAAAATCTGCATTTTCACAATAAGGTGCCAAAATATTCTAATATTCATATTCAACGACGGGATTGAAATTGTGTCGCATGATTATGAAATCCCCCATAAATCCCCTAGTTTTAGAATCTTTGGAAATGTATTATAGTCTATGTCCGTTGGGAAGAACCAGTGCTTTTCAATAGTGATAGAAATTGTCAAAATGGTCGAATGGTTTCCATGAATACCCTTCACCATACATACAAATTCTCTCTTATTATTATATTAATGTAGATTAAAGAAAGCCAAAATACTGTTTTTCCCAAAGTTCTGATGGATCTCTACTAATTTTACTAGCAAATACGTAGTCAATATGCAAATGAATACTTCAAACTAAGCTAAGCTCAATGTAATTGCGAAGAAATCTTATGCAACAACACTGTTCTTGTTTAGAATATTACACTGTTGTGTCTAATTACGAATATTACGAAGCTTCGTTTTCTATTGCAGATTCAGTTTTAGGATCCAGTAATATTTTTATGGACATTAATATTAAATTTGTTAGTATAACACCAGTCATTTATCTTCTACCACAAATCATTGACTTGAAACTGAAAGAAATATTCCAGCAATAAATGTAATTTATTAGAAAAAAAATATTAGAACATTAGAAAAAAAATAAGCTCCACAGGATTCTGAGCAATATTAATAAAATATCATTAACATACACGGGGCGTTAAGTTCTCTGCCTGGCCAAGAAAATACAAGATTTAAGAGAATTTTTCAACATTTTTTCTTGGAAATCATACATTTGTCACGATGTAGAGGCCGTTTTTCTAGTCAATGCAGTTCGACCACCATGAGGAACCCTTATAATCGTTTTACACCACAGACCTACACTTTCTGGATCCCTTCTGCAGAGTTGCAACTTCTTAACATCACCACCTCTTTCCAAATTGACTTTCTCTCTCTAAACAACACGTGAAGTGAGCAACATCCCGCAAAAGACAGTAGATGAGGTTCAGTCGGGTGAAAATAATGACACACTCAACAAACATTTGCACCTAATGAAACAAAACAACTAGAATTGGAACTTTGGCGACAATATGTGTTTGTAACTTCCTTAAAATCAGAGTTGCTAATTGATTCTCAAGGACAAGGATAGAAAGTTTCCCTTTCCTGAATGTGAAGATGGATTTATGACAGTCATTAGTTGTGGGTAGGCTGCTTTTCCTTTGTGAAGCAACTGCACTCGCTTTTGAACAAGACTTTACTCTATTGACGTTCCAACTTTTTGATACTCGCAGTAAAATAAGTTTTGCTCAACTTGCAGTTTCAACCTCATCATTTGAAGTGAATCTTCGTCCATCCGGCCATTTGGGAACAAAAAGTAATCTTTGGGGCCAAAGCCGACAAAATTCGGATTTTGAAGCACTTGGAAGCCAAGATCATGCAGTTTTACAGCAATAATCCAAGACGTGTGTTAGAGCACATTATTGCGATGAAAAGGAACTTTCGTTCTCGTAAGGTATGGGCGTTTAGCCTGAATAGATCCTTTAATAAATGATCAAGTAGTGAAACATCAAGTGATGTTTCATTCAATGAGCACCATACTATGAGAATCCCATAAAACTGTAACCATGACTTTTCCTGACGATGGTACGTTTTTGCTTTCTTTGGTGCACTTTCACCCGTTGCCACCCACTATTTGGACTACTTCTTCATCTCTGACGTGTAATGATTTTCTATGCTTCATGAAAGGCGATAAAACGTCCGATAACTCGCTGTAATTGTGTTTAAACAGGTCTAAACGCTCTTGAGAAATTAGCATTTGGTCCATTGTTTACGATTGCTACACCCGTCAAGCAGAAAGAGGTTTCTCATATAAACATTCGTGTTAAATGTAGTGGACATGGCCTATCGAGCTCTTTGCAATACCAGTCAACTCGCGTATGAATCGGCGATCAATGAGTACGGCATTGTAAATTTTTGTTACAATCTCGCCCATCGTTGCGGTTTTGGGACGCCTTGAGCGCTCGCCATGTTGAATGGATGTACGACCACGCTTAAATTTAGCAGCCCACTTTTTAACCGTTGAAAATTAAGGGGAAGGGACCATTAATGTTGAGTCAAACTTCTTTTGTATTTCCATTGGTGTTAAGCTATCGTCATAAAAAAGTGACTAGAGTTACGCGTTTGAAACTTCATAGCGCGCCATCTATGATACTTAACTATTATGGTATTTTGGCTATATTCACATCCGTATATCAGGACGAGAACTTATAGAACGACTCTCGTATATAATATGCAAAATATTGCAAGTATAAGGTTTTCTGTAAATGTTCGCCCTTGCACGCAGAAATTCAGTAACATTTCAAAGTTTTCAGAAACAATAAAACGTTTGTTATTTATTACGTACATAAACTGGTGTCCATGATAGAAGAAACATTAAGACGATGGAGGACTGCAATTTGAATTGTACTCCAAAATGTATGATAATGTTGATACGCGTTTAAAATATTTTCAATTTTGAAATTTCCTTCTTAAAACGTTTTAAATTAGTTTAAAGTTAATTAATAAGTTAATAATTTATAAATTACAAGCTCTTTATCACAGTATCATAGCCACGTGAGTTCTTCTGTTCTTTATCAGTTCACCGGTTCAAATTATGTATTGTAATGTTCATAAGCCTGATTAGTAGGCATAGGAATTCTTAAGCAGTCGGTTTCAAGCTAACAAGACTCAAACCAGAAAGAATGCGGACTCCAGCGGCCAAATGTCACTGATATGCAGATAAAAACAGGTTTGACTGCTTTCTGCAAACGCCAAAAGACTATACTAGGGGTGAGGTGGTGGGTTACCTGCGATATTCCTGCCTGTGGTCTAGTAACAGTTCAACGTTGTTTTCTTCCCTTTAAACTTCCCTTGTTTACCCAGTTTATGAGTACTTTGTGTTACTGTTTACTTCACAGCTTATTACCGCTATTACAATATAACACACAAACATCCATGCCATGGCAGGAATCGAGCCCGAGACCCTCAGCTTGGCGGAGCTCCGAAACTATACGCTCCAGCGACCACGGTTACGAGGGCCAGCAGTGGGCCAGCAGTATTAACAGGATACTTGGCATTTGAATTAACGACCAAGTATATACTTATAATTCTAATACGCTTGGCTTTATTTCCAGGGGTTGGTTTTCTATTATCTGTCCAAAGGTTAGCACATCAGACATAAATTGCTTAAAATTCAAGGTAAGTTACCTATCATTTTTCTGACGGAGTTTATCATTTTAACCGTTTAGAAAATGCTGCAGCACCAACAATAGAATTTTTGGCGCCAAAATCTTCTAAAAAAATTAGTTGAAATAAATTGTGTGTTTTAAACATATCCATCGTTTTTGCGTATCTCTTATGGTCTACTATTTATGCAAAATTATACAAAATGCCTTCCGAATGAAGGGGACTTTAAAGCCGATTTCTAGAAAATTAAAAATGTGCATCTATCTGCTATATGAATATTTTAAATATGTGGTATTTTAATCAAAATCATTAGAGCCATTTTTAAGAAAATGAAAAATTTCGAAAAATTTCGTGTCGCATATTTGGAAGACCCTGGACTTAAACACAACCAAGTTTGGTATTTATCCAGCTTTCGTTTTTTAGTTATTCTGTTCACCCACATGCACACACACGCAGATACACACGGACCTTTTTCTAAATGTGCATATTCAGGGGACTTTAAAACATGCATCTACGGTGAAATCGCGATATCGAAGTTTTAGGTGAAGTGTAATACTTCCCCTAGCTAAAGTGCTAGAGGAAGTAAAATGCGTTACTTTTGAGCAATCCTATGTACTGCTGCTGTCCTATTCAACACCATCATGAAGGAAGATGTATAAGGGAAGAAGGAATCTGTATCGCACACTGCCCACTGACCTCTGAACCCCTTCGCGATATTGAGGACGCGCGGGGGAGAGCGTGGTGGGGGTCCAATTACTGGTCATGTTAGGTTTTGCTGAGCAGGACGGCGCAATAATTTAGGATCCAGTCGGTAGATCGTCTTTTGCTTGCTCTGTACAAATTACTGGGACAGCCAAAACTTCCCCTCCTGACCTCCAACCCTTCCTTCCTTCCTTCGTCCGCCATTGCAGAAATTGACTAAGTAGACGTGATATGGAGCTACAAGCGCAGTTCGATAGGAAATATGTATAATCACAACCTAACCCTCTGCTGTCAAGTTTGTTTAATTACTCGTATCTTAGGCAATCAGGAAATTCTATCCTAAATTCCTTTGATGTACAAAGTCTGGTTTATCAGATTATGTGATAGTTCCCATATCAGGTTATAGATAACTCAGAGTAAAAGCCAAATTAACGTTTATAACAGAAAGCATAATGTGTGTCAGCACCGAGCTAGATTCCTCCGCGGTAATGTCTGCCGCTCGCATTCGGAAGGTTCTGGATTCGATTCCCGGCGATCGCCCACTAAGACCTTGCGGTTTTCTCTGGTCGGTAGGTGAATGCTGGAGTAGTTTATTCTCTTTCCCTTTCATTCCGTTTCAGATGTACTTCTCGGTTTTGTGCCGGATAGACGGCGCAGATGCTTGCTCAAAGGAAAGAGTATTCCCTATAGATAATGGAGAGCTGCTTGTTTGAACGGGTCTTTCATATCTCTGTCGGAAGCGCTCCTTTAGTGGAACGGGCTATCGAGCCAGGAACTATCAGGCACTTCCGCGCGTCTCCTGTGAGCAGTTTGCATGCGGCGTGTGGTTCCTTCATTTCATACCTTCCTCCTTGAGGTGAATACATCCCATAGGTCGCAGCGTGCGAGGTGGTCCCCTCCATTGTATACCCTAAATGTAGCAGTGATAAGACTATGCCTATTATAATGTATTCTCACAGCTATTTGCCATTCGTTTATATGGAGCTTTCCTGCCTACTTTGTCATAAGGTACCGTATCTGTGAAAATTAAAAATCCACGACTTGCTTTTGAATAACTTCAAGTATTTACAATATGTGTAAATATAAAGTGCAATATACGACATTTAAATCAGCTATTTCCAGTCAGGTTTGTTCCATTATATTTTACACTGATAATTAATAACTTTTGATGCATTAATATAAAATTCACGGTTTAACTTACGATTTAGCCGTTCTAAAATGTTACTTTGAACTTAAAACATCAATGTTCTTGTGCAGGCTTTCATTAATTTTAATTAATGTACTAAGAAACAGCTCTTCAAATGTATGATCTTGAATTATACAATTAATATACCATGGATGGTCCAACCATTCATTGCGCTCTTCGTACACAGCCATTCAGAATTTTCGTTGTTATTTACGTTGGTGTAAGAACAATTGCAAAGTGCTTTATACAAATATTGTTTAGTTTTATATGAGGAGTGAGAAAACAACATAAAAGAGCTATTTCCCATTAAAAAGAATTAAATTGATTCTAAAATGAACCATAACGTCCTCCAAGTAAAACAGGACTAATGGCATTTACTTTCCCCCATAATATTAAGCAACTTTTATTCAAGAAATTTCTTTCTGAAACGCTTAGTTTTGGAAACATTGTACAGCCTCAACATAAATGGTCCACCCTGTATAGTTAAATTTGAAAACTTTTTAAAAAATTCATTTTGCTATTATGGGACACTTTTTTCGGCTACATGTACACTTATTGGTTTGGTCGCTGTTTACTTATTATTTCGAATGTAAACAAAAGATGGTTGAAAGCTAACGATATAGGTTGTTACTTTTTAAAATTCTGGTAATGCGCACCGGAGTATTTGTGAAAGAGTTCTACGAAGCTTTAAATTTTATTTAATACTCTGTTTCCCAAGGAATCGTCTATTTTTGAACTAACTTTTCATAGCGAATACCATTGCTAGTCATTGAAAGAGTAGATTATATTCTATTCTAATTGTTTGTTTCTAAGAAACATAATATACCCTTGGCCCGCTCAATTTTTGGTGATAGTTTGCAATGGTACTACAATTTAATTTCTAACATTACACAGTTCGTTTGATCATGTCAGTGAAAGCATAACATTTTCTTCCGGAATGTGTTTGAGCTAAACCAATATTTATCTTGAGGATATTTATTTTCAAATCTAATACTAGCAAGAAATAATCGTCCAATGAGGAAAGAACATTATCTATAACATGCACATGACTTCCGCTACTCAGTATCGTTCACTTCTATAAACCTTCCGCTATTTTTACAAAAGCGTATTTTTCTATCTACATCGTATTACTCGAGATAAGATTTGCAGAAACAGTTTCATTACAGGTTTGATAACTGCAAGAAGAAACATGAGGCTTAAGTGGGTCACTTTAAAATTCCATACTGTTAGAATCAAATGGTCGCCTAGCGTTTAAAAATGTAAAATTATTGGAAAATTCAAAACAATAGCAACGAATATCTTGGAAATAGGTAATGTTACAAAAAATATTTATTGGGCGTTTTAACGAGATGTACATTTTCGTATGCCAAGATTTTCTCCATGCTTAAGGTTTACAAAATTATGCAAACCGTACTTAGAAGGACTCCAAAGACTATTCGCAGAAAATTTAAGACATACATACATCTTACATTTCAGCTATTTATAGGTATAGGTTACACAAAGGAGGGGGTATACCTCGAGCACTGCGATCTACATAGATCTATTGTGGCTATCACTCCCCAGGAGGAAGGGAAGTGAAGGAACCACAGGAGGCTACAAACTGCAGGCAGACAGGTAAAACACACGCGCTGAAGTTCCTAATAAAACATTTTTTTTTATTTATGGACGCTCTTTAACTACTATCGTCCTTAGCGTTCTATTCAATATTGGGCGTGAAATACCGGTAATTTTGTTCAGAGGCCTGTCTATCAGGCTTGAGGTTCTTTTACGTGCCGTAAATCTATGACACGGGACCACCGGCTTAACTTCCCTTCCGAAGGAAGCCATGCTAAGGATTTTTACGCCCGAAAAAAATCCTTCGCCCTCCGCCGGGTTTGAACCCGCGACCTCGGGTACTAGAGGCTAGCACGGAGGACGACTAATAAAAGATGCCTCTCACTGCTGGAGCTGGGGGATGAACGACCTATCGACCACTCAGCCCTGAGAGTCCACGGGGGTGCACCTTCCTTGGAGCAAGCATTAGCGCCATACGTTCCACACCGCCATATACTACGAAACTTAGAAGCTACAGGAGGCTGAAAGGATATTTTTAATCTGCCAAATACTGCCATAAAAATCCGTAATGAACACTATTAGCGGTTCCCATAATATTTGATAAGCGATTTATGTTGGGTTTAAATTTTTAACTCACGTTTATACTGTTCTATCTTTTACTAATTAAATAGTATGTGTAATGAATCTAATTGTAATTTTGTAATTACAGTTTAGTAATTTGATCAGCAATGATACTATCATTTTTCGGTAATTCATAATGTTGCTGATTTCTGAGCACTGATTAGCAATACCCGATGCTTTCTTTATAGACACGTCTAAAGATAATATCACTTCTTTCGGAATAATTATGATATCGCTTTTGGTTTTCAGTATACAAGCATTTAAAACAGCTTTACATCATATGCTAAGTCTGTAACTGTTGCGTTCTTCAGATGGCAGCAATGGTTTTTCTTTAATTTTCATAAAACAGAGCCCTTATACTCCTCCTCCTACTACTACTACTAGTAACATGTTGGTAGTATTATGTTGGTAGACTTCACTGTTTAACCACATGTGGCTATCGCGGAAGCTATAGTATTGCACTGCTCCTCATTTTCAGATGTCGCTGTTTCAGCTCTGACGGCGTTGAGAAGGTTCTGTAAACTTCATTCAATCTATACATGTAACATGCTTCTTTAAATTTCATTTATTGTGTGACTTATCGCGGCGCGAACATATTGTGTTGCACATTTTACACCGCGCCATTTATTAGTTGCGTCCAGTTCAAATTAATTGCTCACTTCTCTTATTTTATTTAATTTCACTGTTGTACAAAATCGAACACAGTGATTGAGACAAACCGTACTAACATACAGAATGAGGGCTATACTTACGAGGAGACTATGACCTAAGTGTGACTGCGATCCATAAACTATCACACTGAAGCAAAACCAAAAAAATTCAAATGCTAAATTATGTTTTGATTGCACATACTTTTTTTTCGATTTACCGATTGTGATCACCGTATTAAGTAAATGTAAAGCCTAAGAGCGAGACAGTTACCAAGCCAGGTGACACCAGTGTGGTGAGTCAGCTAATTCAGTCATTCATATCCTAATTATTATCGCAGATTACGTGAGTAGGATATACTGTCTTGCTTTTCATGTATTTATAAGAGACGAAGTATTGGTTTACCTGCAATAAACACAGTCATGGTTAGCCGGCAAGAATGATGAATTCAGCAACACTTTGGTTAGCTAGGCAATTTAAGCCTCGCTCTCGTTCTACTGCTTTCGTTCTTGTCTGGCGCAGCTATACCAAATAATGAATGGTGTCTGGAACAAAAATTCTAAAACTTAAACCTTACAGGTATTGAAGATTGAGTTTGAAACTACACATACTTCGACACCATCGAGAAGGTATCAAGGTTTTGGCGGTATTGAGGTCATGTCTCCAAGAGGAATATGTGTTCTTAATATTTAAATTTTCAAGTTTTGCGTAGTCTGTTTTATCTCTTCCGTATATGGACTCAAGAATTCAGCAGAATTTTAAAACATAGATATGTGCATGTAAAGTTGGACTCTTTTTTGTTCAGCATTAATTACACTGGTCTATAGATAGAAAAAATTTTAATCATCAGAGAGGAAAACAAACTTTTCTAAACCATTTAAATACACTAATTTTAAACATATTCTTAGACTTTCTGTATCAAGTATAATTTTTTCAGCACAGTATACAACAAAACTTGAACACTTATGCTTGGTTTTCTCTGGAAATTTCTTGCAATAAATAATTAACAACTTTTCCCAACCTAAACGATAAATACCGACAAAATTACAGTTAATCAAGGTATTTCAACAACATTCATGTATTGAATATCAGTTGATTTTCCTTTTCCTGGTTTGAATTTTCTCGGTACAGCATCCAGCAAAAGTCTCCCATCATGAAGTCATTCCAAAATCCCTGATATCTTTGCTCCATTACCTTGATATCTTGGTGAAACATTTCTCCTTGCTCATTACCGATTTCACCAAAACTATGTGAGAAAAACTCCAATTGGGAATGCAGAAGATGTAGCTTTAGTGACATCCGACATCCCATCGCTTTGTAACAACCCAAAAGTTTTTCCACACATTCTTTGTAATCTCTGTGATCCAAGCAGCCTTTACTTATTATTTAGAGTTTCAACAAAAACAGGATCTTGAAGATCTCTCGTATTTGTGGCCCACAAAAGTCCCTTCTTTTAGTTTTTCTGATGATACCTTGGGAAAATTCTTCACACAGATGCTTAAATCCTTTAGAATCTCTCTTGCTCATACCTTTAACAAGAACTCTAATTAAGCCCATTTAATGTGGAGTGGAGGAACAAATATTTTCTCCCGATTCACTAATGGCATATTTTCAACACTATGCCTTCGTGGTTCATACTCGTTCTTTAGATCACAATCTCATTTCTGATAATGTAGGTTTGTAGCACAACTATACCATTGACATAGGAAGCAGCGGAACTTTATTACGCCTGCTTGCATGCCCGAGAGGATACTGATGATTCTTAAACCCCCACAAATACTCTATTGGTGAAGGTTATATTTTATGGCATCCAAGAGTATTTTGATGTTACCATATGTCTCCTTCAAATTAACGGAGTGACCTATTAGAATAGATGATTTTGTATTCTCATTGTGCAACAATACTGCTTTCAAACTTCCCGCTGAAGAATCAATGAAAACTCTCGGGTCAATGACAATTCCTTGAAGAGACCAATAACGTAGCATAAAAACCCATAGAACCATCAACTGCAAACAACTGGATAACACATAATTTCTTTCTCGATAGAAAGACACTTTAACATACCTCTACAGAGGAATTGTTTCTTTTAGTCTAGAGGTGAGTAACTCCGATGTTTCTTTATAAGGAGATAGGTCTCTTATGAGGTAATTAAATTCTTCCTGATTAAATGTTTGTGGTATTGAAATCTTAGCATCTGGTGCGCACTCACTGCCATAAGATTGCTCACTTTCGACTGATTTTGGGTCTCCAAATTCTATTTGCTCTATAAATAATATTCCTCTGATGGTTTAGGAACTGGCAAATTTTCACAATGGAGAACTGGTCTAATAGGTATACACTGGTATACAGTATCTGATTTTTGGTTTTTAAAATGAAATCATTAATGTTTAAATTACAAAGCTAGCAATCGTCATGATGATACTTTGGCTCCCACGAAACCATGGGGATGACTAACATTGCTACTTTTCTTTTGTTTCACCAATCATAATTTTAAAAATATTATTTTTACCTTAGAAAACTAAAATACAGTATACCCTGCATTTTAATATTTTTTTTGCAAAAATTATACATATGAAGCATGTACCTGATACAGAAGAACTAATGACATATTGGAAATCAGCACGTCTATTTACGTAAGATCTACCTAGTTTTATTTTGATGGTGTTTATTATTGACCATGTTATTAAAGTTACCTTTTGCGCATCAAAAACATAATCTTCTTAGTTTCCACGTTATTTCACCCATCATTACATTGTATAAACAATTACATCCTCTCAATGCAGCGGAATCCATTACCATATCGCAGGTATTAGTTCTCATTGGAAGTGGTTTGATCTGAAGTTAAAAATAATTTCTACGTTTGCTCCCAGAAAGCAATGCTTGAAATTCTGCCTCTGGTGGAACTCCGTTGAATGAAGGGATTTTCATATTCCAATTGTGAACTAACTAGGTAGAAACTCTACTTAACCCTATTTGTTTCCTTGCCGGCTGGCCGCAGGATATTGTGGTACTCGGCGTGTTGCATCCATCTGACCGCTTGAAGCGAACAATAGATCTCTTTGTTCTGTGCAGCATAATGGGCATCTAGACAATGAGAGCTCCAGCGAAGCGGAACATACAGCTCTTCACGATTCTTAACATCAGAATAATATTCCTGCTTCCTTCTTGTGGGTTTATCCAGTTAATCTCCACATGTCTTACCTTTGTCAACCACAAGCGCTAGAACGTAAGCATGTGCATGGTGACAAATTAATAATTAACAACAGCGCTTTTGTTCCAAGACAGCATTCTGGGACAATGGAAAACTTGGACAGTGTTATATTTAATACGGCATTCATTTCAGAAAAGTAGAGACAACAATTACAACCAGAGATGATTTTTTTGCTAAAACCAATATCCTGGAAAGTTTTCTGGAGCATTTCTGAGGCTTCGCCTTCACTTAATTGGCCTAGATATGCAAAAATACTAATTGCGAATCCTAATTGCGAAATGGGCATTTCATTAAACTACCATCACTACTACCACCAGCAGCAGTAACACCACCACCACCAGCACCACCACCACCACCAGCACCACCACCACCACCACCACCACCACCACCATCTCCGTCGTCGTTTCAAGATTTAGATTTAAAGTCTCAGATCTTCACTCCATCTTCTCCTCGGTCTCCATATTTCAGCGTCCTAACGGTTGTTACTGCAGCATTATTTTAGGAGGACTTTCTTCTGGCATCCTATCGCGTAATATTTCTAGTTGTCTCTGTTTCACTAATTTAATAATGGCACTCTCTATCTGAAATTTTTCTGTTATGTTGGCGTTTGGCGGTAACGCATGCGACTCGCATTTGGGAGGTCCCGGGTTCAAACCCTCGGGGCCGACCAACCTGACCGTAGATTTCTTCGTGATTTTCCTCGGTCGCTAGGCGAATGCTGGATTGGAAAATTTCATGTGTAAAGTTTTCTATGATTCCTTTCATCACTACTTTCAGTTCCTTCTTCTTCACCTCCATACCGGGCATTGGGCTGATCACTCATCCTGCATATGCTATGATCCAAAAGTTTGCTTGCTCCTCGACGGGCTACTGATCCAAGGCATTATTTTGTAAGTCCTCTGGGGTGTAAGACCTACAAAGAGGAGGATAATCCGTAGAAGAAGAAGAAGAAGAAGAAGAAGAAAATGCTGGCGTTTGGAATTCTACAAATACACTCACATCTTTGACAATTCTCAGGAACCTAATTTCAGGTTCTTCCAGTCTTTTTCAATATCTTTGACTCATTATCCAGGTTTCGCTTACAGAAAGTAAAGTTGACACGGCCATAATTCCATTAAAGTTTAGCGAGTCTTTACTTCTTAAACAGACAGCAAAATATACACCAGAACTGCATAGATTTGGATTTTTCCCGATATGTTTTGATTCAGCAGGTATATAATATTTATTTGGTAAATACAGATAACACTATTCGTGGAGAAAACTAAGTTTGGAGTTAGAAGCATGGTATAATGGTTGTATTGTAAAGCATGAATATATATCCAGATAACGTTTGATTGTAACGATTTGATTTTTATAAATTTATTGCATATAGTTAACATTTGTTATAATTTCTTATTGTTTTCTATGGATATTTGTTAAAGCCCATTATTACTTTTCTGAATTGATGAATTTGTAATCGTTCGTGGATTTTGACGCCTTAAATGTAATGTACATTTAATATACGTTAAGCAGAATTTAAAATTATTTTTATGCATAAAACTTAGTCACTAAACGAAAAATTTCAATTTGTTGATAGAGTAAACCACTTACTGATATCTGTTACTCCAAATATTACGGAGATAGACAAATAACCAAGATGAAAGTAAAATTGTTTGCCAGTAGAGTGCATACAACCATCATAAGTTCAAACATGTTGGTACAAAGTACCAATCCTTCATCGCAATGGGAGATATAATAACTGTATGGTGGCAACACTTATGCGAAGCTAGTACACAAGAATGATTTCCAGATTAATTGAATTAAGATTTTATTTGATAAATTAAATAATTAAATGTATGTTTTAAAGTAAAATCTTCAAATTGGCAAAACCTCATGTAAATTAATTTGTTCTCGAAGTAAGTTTTTCTCACGCCCGAGGATAAGAACTCATTGCCTAAGTTTCAAGCTGGAACACATTTGTTTATTAAATTAAAATAATTTTCAGCTTAATTTTACACTTGAATGTCAACCGCCGTTACGCTGTAACTTTGTATTCACCCCCACTTATGCTTTAAATGGCGACCAATTTAGGGTTTGTTAAATCCCTTCTCCACTACAAATGGAGACTCACGTCTGGGACATTATACGAGTATACACTTCATCTTCGCCATCTGCAATTCGACTTCAATTATTGGAACTACGAATATGCTGGTATCAACATACTGATTATGAAAACGAGGTAGTAGGTTTCTAATTATTACGATTAAACATGGGAGCGTAATCAGCTCTTCTGGTAATGGCAGGAGAAAGAGCAAAGCGTAGGTACAGAATGTAAGGCATGAAGTTTTAATAATAAATAATAAGTTACAATGCATGCGTACTAAGAATGTATAATAATCAATATACCTACCTCTAGTGTGAGTAGTGGTAAGAGAGATGTCGTAGAGAAGCCAAAGAGCGGTGCCCGACAGATAAGTACCTGTCGGAGCACCTGTTGCCTTATAGACCCAGAAGCGAAACACAGACGAAGCCAGGACGAAGAATAGCAAGAACTAAGAGAAGAATCGAGAGGTAAGAGATTTCTTTTGCAATGGGCTCTAATATGATCTTAAGCATTACACTAGAGATGCACGTGGTTCTCGATTATTCAGTGACCATTTAGCCAATAAGAATGCGGCATAATGGCACCCACATTATTGTATGGCAAATGTATTATTCTGCAATGTCAAAAACAAAATTTTCTTTGCAGTTTCACAAACATACTTGTAGCATTCGCGTTTATTTATGAATTTACTTTAATACACTTTTGTGGATATTTACAGATCGGCTCTGTATTCGTACGTCGGAAGAAACGTTTCTGCTGAACGTTATTTCTCAAGTAATTTGCAGCATAGAACATGAAAGTAAACACATGAAGCATTGTTCAACTTTTCATCCTTCTTGATGTTATTAAATATCTTATGGCTATATAAACATACATGAATTTAAATAGAGATATTTAAAGTGATGATATTTCATCCCATAGCTGGAGAGTATTAAGGGGGCTTTTAAGTTTTCGACAAATGAGTATTCTTCTTGTTCTTCAAGGTTTGATCTTTAATCATTTCTGGCTCCAATTTGCTGATGGCGTCTTTTCATATGTCTATCTGACATTCTCTTCTCAAGAACGTACACTTCAGTATACTGCTTTGGGTATGCTGTTATTCGAAATTATGTCCTAGTACTTTCCACTTTTCTTTATATGCCTTTGTTGTAATACATATTCAGTTCGTTTACGAGATATTTAGCTCTTCACGATTGCTTAGGCGTATTCATATTTCCGTCATGTTTTACGTATTCTATTATTAACACTAAAATCTCATTTCTGATGTTTTTATTTTACACGCACTTCGATTAGCATGGATTCACGTTTCCGATAACTGGATTATAGTAGTTATTTGCAGACCCTTAAATAGCTTGATTGTCAACCTGCTCTTTTAGAACATTAGAAACATTCGAAAGAATAACCATTTGTTCGATAATGCTAATGTCAGAGTTATTGAATACTTCATTGTAATAAAGAATTATTATTTTTATATACACTGGTGTGCAAAACCTAAGGACGAAAGTAATCTTCGCATGCTGTGACGCTGTCAAGTAACATAGCTCGACTAAATTAGAATCATACATAAAGGGAACTGCTTCGGTATGCTATAGTAGGCAAGTAAACGAAATATGCAATGAGACGAACAGAAAGACCACTTTTATTCATAGACCATAAGCTACACTAAAGTCAAAACGACATGTGATGTCTCTCTAGATTTACAGAAACAGATACACAGTACTTAAAAGGGTGTATGAATCACCACGGACAGAAATGCACGCTCAGCATCGTGCTCCCTGCTGGACACACGGTAGGGCGTTCCATTCCTCCACCAGCGCTGTTGACAACTGTTGGATGGTCGTTGGTGCCTGTGGATGTGCTGCAATACGTCTCCCCAAAGTACCCCACAGGTGTTCGATGTGATTTAAATCAGGGGAATGAGTAGGCCAGTCCATTCGCCGAATATCCTCTCGTTCCAACAGATCCTCCACTTGCGCTGTTCGATGCGGTCGCGCATTGTCATCCATAAAAATGAAGTCAGGGCCGACTGCACCCCTGAAAAGACGCACATGAGGAAGGAGTACAGTGCCTAAATAACGTTCAACAGTGATGTACCGTGTTGAAAGAGTTGGAGGTCGGTGCGCCCATGCAACACTATGCCTCCCCAAACCATAACACCCGAACCACCAAACCGATCATGTTCAAGGATGTTCCTGGGTTCATTACGTGTTCGCACCTCTCGCTAGATGAGGGTACGTCGAGAATCACTACTTAGACTGAATCTGCTTTCATCCGAGACGAGCACGCGACCCAATTCCTTGTTGGTCCAATTTTGATGCTCTTGGGACCATCGCAAACGGTGCCGCCGGTGTGCGGATGTCAATGGAACACAATGTACTGGCTGTCGGGCAAAGATACCCCTCTGTGTAGTCGCCGTGCCACTGTGTATCGTGAGATTGCATGCCTAGCTGTCCTGTTAAATGTAGTTGCAGTTGCACCCGCTGTTTGGTGCGGATCCCTCCTTGGCTGTTGCACAATGCAGCGGTCATCTGCTGCTGTAGTTGAACGTGGTCGACCACCACCTCGGTAGCAGTACCTGTGGTTTGGAAGGTTCCTCATGCACGTGAAATAATGCTGTGAGCAATTCCAAACTCCTGAGCAACACTCGTCACACTTCGCCCTTCTTCCAGTTTCCCGATGATTCTTCCCCGTGTGAAGTCATCCACATGGTGTCTACGGGCTATGTTGCACTGAAGAACACCACTACAGTGCACCGTAACTGCTCGCTAATTGCCACACACCGTCTTGTCCTGTTTCGTCAACTGCCCTCTGTTGTGGGACCCGACCCATTTGGCACTATAGGCTCGCTACATTCACGTCATGTGACGTCCAGCTTTCTGTGTACGTAGAGAGACCTCTGGAAACATGCTCCCGCGCCTTATCTACTTCCACCAATTAGATCATTTATGTTACTTTATCCATCTCGTCCGTAGGTTTTGCACACCAGTGTATATAAGGTATATATAAATTTCTTGGTTCGGTCCAGCGTTCAATCTAAACAGTTGGGTTGATAATTGTTCCTGTAATGGTGGCTGGTTAAATCAATACGCCATATATTATAATGTTCGAATATTCCATGAACTTCCTCGTAGACAGCCAATCCTTTCTGCCTCAGTGCACTGACTAGCTAACAAAGCGCTAATGTTATAATACTTGGTGTTTTTTTAATTGCTCTCTGCAGCTTCAGAATAAGTGTTCAGTACGTGTGCTATTGAGAGCTTATTGATTAAGCTGAAGAAAATTGTTAGAAATTTACAATACGTTTCCATCTAATTTAGATATCCTTAAGCTCTTTCTTAAATAATAAAATAAGATATATTTTAATGGGAGCAGCAATCTCTATTAAAGGCAGTGAGAAGGCGGTTCGACCTGTTAGAGAGATGGCGTTGTCAAATAGCCACAATAGTTTTAAAGTACAAATTTTTAGATGGTGGAATGTGCTATATGATGCATGTGCTGTCATTTGTTTGTTGCAATAGTGCTACAAAACAAAGACATTGAAGCTCCTTCTGAATGCCATGCAGTGATTAAACACATGTATTAAAAGGTTTAATGCCATGCGAAATAAAATAGGAACTGTATTCCACTTTGGAAGATACTCCCTCATCATTTTCTAAGGTGAAAAAATGAGCTGCGGAGTATAAACGTGGGTGTTATTTCTTCTATAATGAACGTCCAGCACATTACCGCTACGAGTGAGGACATGGCGAAAATCAACAATGCCGTGTTAATGATAGAAAATCAACATATGTGAGTTGAGTTTTCTAATGTTGCCATGGTCTCATTTAATCGGGTTTGAAATGCTTGTATGAACATTTGCATATAAGAAAGGTCGCATCATGATGGATGCTGCGTTGGTTAACCGCCGATCAGAAGCGTTTCCGTGAATATCTCGCAGGAGTGTTTGGGGTTGTTCAGGGGAAACTTACCACTTTTGACGAAACAAAGATTCACTACCACCCGCCGAAGACAATAGGTACAAGAGAGTGTAAGCTCTCCAAAGACGGTCAAGGTGTTCCTCTAGCAGGAATGTGAGATGAACGCTGCCTTGAAGTGCCCAGGGTGTGGTATTCGAATATTACTTTAAAAGGGCAAAATAATAACGGAGGGAGCTATATACATATATCTTTGCTGGAGCAATTGAAGGATACTATGAAACCCAAATGTCCACATCTGCTAAACAAGAAAGGATTTTCCACCAAGACAATGAACCGGCGCTCACTTCATTAATTACAGTTGCAAAATTGCCTTATTGCACTTTGAACTGTAGTCACATACACCGTATCACCAGATTTGGCTCCAAGTGACTTTTTCCTTCCCCCCCAATCTGAAGAAATTACTCGTGGTCAGAGA
The DNA here is from genome assembly GCA_030765065.1 of Deroplatys truncata. Lineage (NCBI taxonomy): Eukaryota > Metazoa > Arthropoda > Insecta > Mantodea > Mantidae > Deroplatys > Deroplatys truncata. The sequence goes on from CM060975.1 coordinate 233,285,158, forward strand.
GTAACCTGAAATCAAAAATCACGCATAAGCTTATTTTGCAGCCTTGGACTGAAGGTATAAAGTTGCATACAGTTCAAAGGTGACAATATTAGAAAAAAAAGACTGGTTTAAAATTTTGTTCTTTCATTTTCACACTTTCCGAACAACTACTGTCTCTTAGAAGCGTACTGATTTCTATTTTGGTTAGAGCTCTTTTCAATAGAGTGATAGAGGGAGTATTGTTAGAGTCTTCACGAAACATTTGCCAAGCAACGTCTGATGTAATCTGAAGAAGGCAATGCTATTGTTTCTCTGGAAACTGTAACCTTACCTATAATAAAGAGCAGAAACTACAGAAGCGTGATAGCGGCAGTTCTGGAAGCCTGTTGCATTAAGCTTTCTGCCTCGGTTGTAGCGTTAGAGGATAGGAGCGATAGTGCAGGAATGTAATCAAAAGGACATCTCACCCCTTCCATCCCTCCATCAAGTGAAGACCTCGCCTCGTCTCTTAAAGGTAAAGGGATACTAACGTCCAAGTGTGCGTATGAAGGCAAACAGTGTGATCGTCTTCTTTCCCATGGAGTTAATATCCTTGCAGCTGGCATGTTTCCAATTAATATTCAATGTCCTTACTGGAAATCCGTAAGGCTAAGGTGATAAATGAAATTTCTGTTTACTTACTCTTCGAATAAGTAGATGAAGTACTTTATCCCAATTAAAATTGTCGGTATTGAATGATCGCTGGAAATTTTACACGTTTTAAGGGCTCATAAACTCCCTGGAATTTGTTTAGGCACACATGCATATATAAAGTAAGAGATGACGTTTCCCTGTTCAGGCATATACTCCAGATGTATTCGGGCTTGAAGTCTCACTATTGTCTCACTGACGCGACGTTTTAGGAGCGTACATTTCCGCATCTTTAAAATGGAAGAGATACCGTTCCCAAAACGTCGGTATTCCAACTATTCACCCAGCTTTGCAGTAGTTCCGTTGTTTTTTTGTCTTATGTTTTATGTTTTGTGTGTGTGTGTGTGTGTGTGTGTGTGTGTGTGTGTGTGTGTGTGTGTGTGATTGATGACTAGTTTTCACCAATGTGGCTAGATAACTAAGGTGAGCCACTCCGGGGTGGGAGCTGCCATTGGCTGCCCGCCTGTGACGTAAGTGAGAGTGAAGACGAACGCGCGGAATACATACACAGCGCAGTGAACACACTAAATTCCTCCCAATTAACTCCCAATTGTTTATTATTAGCACTTCTTCCAGTTTGTTTTTAAAAGGTATACTATTTCAGAGGATTCTACAAACATTGTGGGCTAACCATAAAGCAAAACAAATGGAAACTGCATTACATTAGTAATATATTTACGTATAAACAAAACTACTGGAACACATGTAGTACTTCAACGTAAACTGTAGGCGCTACAAGAGATTCAAACATATATTACTTTAGTACTAAAGGAAAATTTACAACTACTCTAAAGGAATCGCTAAATGGATATGCTGGTGTATTTTTTTAACGTAAGAAATGAAAACAATAATTCCAGAATACATTATTCTGTTACAGGATGTAAAAATGAAAAAGACATATCTACAACATTCCACTTCTACTTGGACCTTCACTAAGTGCATATCCATGCCAATTGGGAATGAACTGCTACGGAACTGCATCTGGGAGCAGAATTTTCTTAACCGGCAAACCTAAAAGTTCACTCTTCAAATCCCGTTTATAGTCACTAGGAAGAAAGTGCACTGAACATACACGTGAATTATCAGCGTTAATTTTGTCAGTACGCTTACAGCGAGACACCTACACGCGCTTTAATTGCTCATTTTTTTTGGAAATGTGTGATAATTCACACCAACCGTTTTAAAACCCTAATTACGGTATTGTGCTACAGCACAATACATTCTACTCTTAACGTTCTCACTCATTGCACACCGACTTAAACACTTCACCAAAGCAGAGAAAACTGAATCTATACTCAAGATTCTAGTTCAAATATGTGTGTGCAACTTATTTGTTGAAGTGGGGGGGGGGGGTATATGACTGAGTGATAAGGAACAATGCACTTTCGTACATCTGTTGTTAAGTTGTGAAGTTTCCGCCAACATAGCGAGATAAAGTAGGATAATTTAGGATAATTTACCAAAACAGCTTAAATATATTATACTTTCAAAATTAAGCCAGAAGCATATATTCCCTTCCGATATATGAGTACATCTTGATTTATTGCACTTGTACGTGACTTTTAAAGCGAAGAGAAGCTCAGATTAATATCTGTTGCGTTTTACGCAGTTGAGCGGCATAATTATTTCAAAGGAAATGCTGTTTGCTCTTACAGCCAAAGTTTAACAACCTTTTTCCGTTCACTGTGGTTCTGTAAAGGATTATATACCTGGAAAAGCTTGCCATTTTCAGGGAACCTTTGGCCCGCATTACACCTGTTTTCATGTTATGAGTCGGCCTACCTGCCAAAAGTTCTTTATATTCCTCAGGAATGCGTATTAAACATTAATTATTGTGAGCAGAAGCTATTTGAAGACCAAGAATCATATAAGCATGATCCGGATTCTGATGACATGCCATCTTTTAATTCTTGCAATAAAGGTATTGCTTAAGTGTACATAAATCCTTATCATGGGTCCCATATTAAGAAAGAAAAAAAATATATATATTAGGTCATTTTGGTAGTTTCAAGTGTTCTATTTTGGATAATCTTTTTTTCGATATTACATCATTAATTTGTAATTTCTCTGTCCTTTGCCGCTTTATTTGGTAATTTTCTTGCATAAGTATAGAGTATATAAAGATTATTGCTTGGTCTGGAAAGAGTTGCTTGTGGGTGGAGAGATGATTATAGTCAGGGAAACAGGTATAACTACTGTTATGAATTTATGTCCAAAATTAGGGATGAGGAGGTCAGTTTTCCCTTTTTTGCTTAATAAGTGCGTATTGCTCTTATTTATGTATGCCATGGACTGTGAAATCCTCTTCATTTTCAATAAACATTGCATATTCTGAGTTCTCAAAAGAGTTAATGCTACACTTTTGTAAGACCTGTTTAAAAACACAATAAGTTAGAAAATTAATTGAAAATATATTTGTTCTATGTTCTTGTTTGGAGAATCTGAAAAGCAAAGAAAATAATGTTCTTACTTGTTTGAAGAATCTGAAAAGGAAAGTAAGAACATTTTCTTTTCTTTTCAGATTCTTTGAACAAGAACATTTTCAATGCTCTTTTACTTATTTTTTCTTCTTGTATAGGAGTTATATCAATATATAAATTAATTTATAACTTTCTGTACACTAATTTTAGTAAATCAAATAAATCTCATTTTAGATAATTTTTTGTAATTACAAAGTCATTTTAAAACAAATGTAGTCATTTAAAAAAATAGTCATCAAAATCCGCGCCCTGCTTATAAAACACCGCTCTGACCTTATTTCTTCTCATGTATTTACGTTCATCTGCCCTGCATTTGCTCACATAATATTGATTTGTTTCGTAAAGCCTCTCCTGCCAGTTTGGCGTGAAATGTGTCCATGTTTTACACAAAATAATGAAAACTAAGATACGAGTAAGCTATTGCACTTTCCCTGCATAAATACTAAAAAATATAGGCACCTAATTACAATTGGCAAGTTCCTTAGGTCTACCTCCTTTTAAAAAGATCAGTGTAATATGTTTCAATGATCGCCAGTGCAATACACTAATACACCTCCTTTTAACAACACCCACTTTCCCGTGGGTGAAAGCATTACATTTGTGTGCTTTTAAGGGTATTGTTTCGAGCGTATACTAAAGCATACAGGAAAGGTTGTTCTAAAATTAATATTTCCAAAATATTAAGGCTAGACGCATCCTTGTTCTTACTCTTTCAAGTAGGAAGGATCAAATGGGAACTATGTACAATTAATTATTCATTAATTAAAAAATTAAAACAACTTTATACTTGAAATAATTAAGAAACTAGGTTTATAGGAGCACATTCTCAGCCTAAATAATGAAGCCAAAATATCCAAATTCTGAACACATCATTCGAATGTGCACTACTCTGTAAATTCGGTTTATTTGAAAATTGCAGGATATTTGCAAGACTTGCTGTGCAGATAACTGTTTTTCAGCATGTGTCGATTATATATTTCAAGTAGTCGAATGTTATGTGAATTTAATTCATTTTTTGGAGTTACTCTCTTCTGCCAAAATAGTTATATTAATAAAATTCTTTTTAAAAAAATTATTTTAAATATGCATGTCGATTATTCATGCTTTTACCTAGACGCGAAAAAAAAGTATCGGAAAAAATGCACATATATCAAGTTTTCAGCTATCATGACTTTTAAAACTGCTATGTTTAAGTCATATTACATAATAGCATGATCAACATACAGTTTCTCTCATTAAGCTGCGTTTTTCACAATCCATAAACAAACAATACAATTTAATTTCGAATCAAAGTTTAAGACCCGATAGCGTATAACGTTGAATTTTATATAGCGTATAACGTATTTTATTTTCGTGGCTAAAATTGGCCGAATAATGTGTTATTGCTTTTCTTTAACATAATATAATTAAAGTCAAGCAATAGCATAAGCTAAGAAAATGGTTTTAAAGCTTGCTACTTAGAGCTTCTGAAAAACTTTAATATAACAAATATCTGCTTTATGTCTACATATCTCTCTTTCTTTGAATAACATATATGCTGTAAGTCATCCCTCAAGACCAAATTTCATATATCGACAGCTTTTTAGTGAATATTTCAAGGAGAAATGAAATTGGCGCCAGTTGGTTATTTAGCTGTAAAAAGACAGGTTTGTGTTTATTATTTCCAAGACTAAGTCTAGTTATAGATGCGATTTTGTTTCAAGTAGTACAGGGTCGAAACAGATCGTATAACGAGAATATTATGCGAACTTTCATGTCGAAAAGTACGGTGCAGAATACTGGCTAGCTAAAACTTCACTCTCGATGACGTCATGCAGCAGGCGGACCGAAAGCAGTACAAGCGAAAACGGTGCGGGAAGAGACCCCCCTGGAGTTTTCACAACGCTAACAATATATTTTCTGTTACCTGTAATTTTGGGTTGCCTCCTCTCTGTTGCGGTGTTTTTTCTTTGTCACCGTGTTGTCTCTTGCCTCGGCTATTCTCAGATTCGGATCTTACTTCCCTACAAAAGGTTTGTTTAATTGCTAGGAGAGCGGGGGGGGTTCAGATACTAAATATTATGATCTATTTATACGGGGAAAGGCTATGTCTGGGGCCCCTAATATTAAAGGTACTAATCAATTGTAAGGATGGTAACGTAGATCTCAGTGCTAGGTTGAGAAGCGCAGTTTCCGAATTTTTCAAATTTATTCTTTCATTTGAATATCCTAAGCATACAACAAAATGCTAGCCGTATTATTTGCCGCAACTTGGAACTGGCCGGTTTGCTTCCCCGATCGCGCACTTTATACTGCTTCACGATATCACGAATGCTGACTTCCCTATTTTTTGTATTTCTTTTTGCGACGGTTCGACACTTACGCTCTCCGCGTTAAAGAATCACTTGATGCACTTTAATTATTTCTTTCGCGACTTACTCAGATGATTTTGATTTTCTAAACTTTACACGCGTTCTCATGTTCCGTCCGGGCATAGCTTTGCCGTTAGCACTTCAAAACATACCATGATTCATAACTTTGCCTCTCTACACTGATATTGAGATTTTGACGTATTTACACTAATTTTATGCGAATGGTTGTTTTATCGCGCTGGTACTGGCGCTTACCACCCACGTGATCGTCTACACATCATTCCATCCGTCTATTTGATTTACTCGCGTAATTTTCCTCCGTTATGTTATTTCGCCCGAGTCAACTCTTAGTTCCCTACTAACATTTTCTGCAACCTATACGATATTTTCATTATTTATTTACATACCTTTGATTCTTTTATTTATATAAAACGTGTTTTTTGTTTTTATTCAGACAGACTAATTTAATAATAACGGCTACAATTCTGCCTCGGCTTCAAGCCCGAGAACATCTACAGTAACTCAAGATACCAAAACACGGATGTATGTCAAACTTCACCTTTAAGTCAGGCATTCTTAATGTACACAACACTAAGATTTTCATGAACTTTTACTACCCTTTGCGTAGAAAATGTTCAATAACTTTTATTTTCTTTAAACAGCTATGACAGTTTTAATTCATATAAGTCGACATGAAAAATGTACATGTTTAGTCAGATTGAGTTTTCTATATTTTTATATTACTGGAAAATATAAAAGTGTTATATAAACAAAAATAAGGAAATCCTTAAATGTACAATTGATGCTAAATGGAAATCTTCATGGCATTAACTACTTCCGAGATATTTGCTGTCGTTCCTTTGAATCTTTCATTTCTTTAATAGTATAGATTTTTAGGTGACAAGTCAATTTTTAGTTTTCTTATGATGCTATGCAAAGCGTCTGGATTATCAAGGCCAGTATTTAGCGACCAGCTTTTAAATATTTGACTATTGCCTCAGCCTCACATGCTCCTGTTTAATGAAACCGCTTGTTTAACCCGTAGATAATATATGGAAATAAATGATATTCTGTAGAGAAATCCTACATTCTGTCGCACAGCAGAAATTTGTGTGTTTCTGTATTACTTGACAATTGCAGAAACAGCAGCTCTGCTACAATTATTGTTCTAACTGCGGAGATTGCTCTCTCTCTCTCTCTCTCTCTCTCTCTCTCTCTCTCTTACACTCAGTTATCCCCTCATGATCTATCTATCCATTTATCTGCCATCCCTCCTCCTCTCTTCCTTTTCTGACTTTCCCGCTAACTGTTTCTCTCTTTCTTCCCAACTCCGCACAACCCAAATGTTTTGAAAACCAGTTATAAACCTATTTTCCTATTTACATCAATGTTAAATACTTTTACATCATATACGTACTTAGTGTAAGTAAATGGGTGCTGCAGAGATGTTTTAGTGTCGCCTTTGCATCGATCTCTAGACATGAAACAACTCTTCAGTCTTTTAAGAGAGAAGAAAACCTGTGAATCTATTTCAAATTTCGTTGAAATCGGTAAACAATAACTGTAGATTTGCCTAAAATTTTACAATTTTAGGGTAAATTTATAAAGTGTTCGTATTGGTTGATACATTTTTATCAACATTACCGAATTATTTTCATAAAACAGGCAAATAAAGCTTAAGGCTGTATAAAAGAGATTTGATGTTATAGAATCATATTTTTTACATTTATTTAGAGATAAGCACTTATAATTCAAACAAAATCTTAAGTATCCACTTCTATTTCATTATAATCGTAATTTTTTCTAATTTTGGCTTTTGCACAAGAAATTATGCAGCGAAACAAGTCAGTTCAAGCTTAGTGTATCTGATATTTAACTTCTGTGCTTGGAATTGGTTGTAAATATTTAGTTTTATTCCCTCCGCGGAATGAAAGGCGAGATGCTGATCTTCCCCGTTTACTATTGTACAAACTGATCCAGTGTATCGCAAAATATTAATTAAAGTAGCAATGCTTAGTGCACTCGCACTGAATGTTTAGTGTAACTGTTGAAGCATAATTACTTACCTACCTTGCAATCCTCAGTTACTCAACACGACATTATACATGTTGAGGTGTCGTGTGTTTTGTTTTATTTCAATGCTCAATGTACGCTCTACTGCTACTTTTACACGGCTTTTAATAAAAGTATGTCGAGTGACGATGGTGCTTTACCTTCAAGTTCAATAACCCTTATAGTAAACAGGATATATTCCCCCAGAGATACATTGTGTACTTCTTTTTAAAAAATCCCAGTTTATCATTACTGTGTTTTTACTGTTTTTCATTACTGATTTTACTGCAAGTACACACACACCCACACAGACACAAACCCATTCCCATGGCGGGACTCGAACACGCGACCCTGAGCTTGACGGAGCGCCGAAGCTACACACTCCAGCGACCACGGCTACGAGGACCGGCAAACGTTAAAAAATCAGATAAAAGATGGTAATGAATGATGAAACCCGTGAACAGGTTCCCATATTTAGGTACTTGGAATATGCTTTATTATAATAAATAAATGTAAACAAATAACCCTATAAATTTAATTTCCTGTGGGGCACAATAGGGACAGTACTAAGACATACAAGGAGGAAGACACAGCTGACATTTTATAAAATAATGGCAGTTCCTGAGCTCTTAAATTCAACCGAAGCTTGGGCTCTAAACAGGAAATAGAAGAGAAAAACAAATTGGCAGAAAAGAGAAATGAGGGAGGTATTGAAAATTTTAAACTTGTACAGAGGATTGTGCAATATAAGTAAAATTGTATATGTCATGCTCAGAGGATAAATAAAAAGAGATTACCAAAAATATTAACGTAATGTGAAACACCTGAGAAAATAAATGTAGGAAGATATAGGCGGAGACGAGTGACGAGTTTGGTTAATGTGAACGGAATGGATCTTGAAAAAGATCGCTACATGATGATAAATGCAACTTTTTCGAGCTAGAACAGCTGCAAGCGCTCGAAAGATTTTCTCATTTGAATATTGCTTATCTCGGCATATGCAGATTCTTGCAATCGTTAAAACAACAATATTTATAGTTTAAATAATTCAAGTTGTTATTTTAGTAGTTTTACGTTCTTTCTTCGTATTGTCTTCTGAAGCATTGAAACCAAGCTTCGCCAGCAATTCGCTGAAATGAGGAACAGTTTATTACCTACAGAATATAAAAGAGGCACTCCTGCTGCAAGAGCCTTATTTTCGGGACCAAACGTACGTAGGAACAATGCCTTAAAGTTGGCCGTACTGGACTATGGGAAGCCGGCAGGTTATAGGCTCTGGACGTTTTAATGTCCTTTCAATATCCGCTTTTCTACAGAATGATTACAATCTCAAAGTTTGGCCCGCAACAGATGAGAAATATGGGAATGGGGTCGTACAAGTAGAATGACCTCATCGTGAACTTTGATTGGATGGCTAGAGGGATGGTACACAAAAGAACCCTCTCTTCTTTTACGAGCGCGTCTAACAATGGACGCCCTCTAAGGATGAATAACGAAATCAACCTGTGACGTCGGTCGGGGTGAGAGAGTTACATTGTAGTAACATGGGGGATGCGCTTCTGATTACATTCCTCCGCTATCACTTCTCCAGTACCGCTACTAGCATAGCAAAAACCATAAAAGGTGCGTTTTGTAACAGGTCACTTGCTCGGCTCCCATTTATTTCACTAATGCTCAACAGGAAGTGACGGTATAATTAACATACGAGATCAACAATTCGCTCCAAAACATTTTAAAAGCTTTTACTTCTTTGTCCTCTCTCAAGGAGAGAAAGTATGTCCAAATTTTTCAATTAGTATTTCATAGAACCGAGCAGTTCATAGAATCGAGTGAAATGGCCCCTCGGTAATGTGTGAGGTTCGCATTCGGAATGTACCTTATTGGATTCTAAAGAAACCCCGGCAAGTGTCGCCCTTCCTCCTTACATTAATGATAGTATCATATTAATATACTAAACAAGTTCAGGGTTGTTTAAAGTCAGTTTCCAATTTCATTGCACAGAACTTTGGCACGTTTTAGATTCGGAGAACTCCAAATTGTTTGTAAAGAATTGGATTTTATTATAGCATTAAGTAACAATAAAAAATTACAAACAGCATTAGTCAGCGCAGTCCTCCAAATGCTCTCAGTAACATGCGATATCGATTCATATGTAATAGGTTTGACGAATAATACCCTTTCTTTCAGATAAATCTGCAATCAGCAGTCAGATTTATGAATGATGGTGACCCAGAGGGTCAACTTTTCCGAAAATGTTTATAATTACAAAGGCCACCAATTGTGTTACGTAATAGTGGTTTTACAGGATGGTGAATATTATGAGGTGGAGCGCCGACTTGCATAACTACTGATACCGTAACTATTGACGAAGATATAAATAATTCACTAAATAAATACTAGTAAGATAGAGAAATAATTGCAATAAATAATGTCTGTATATTAAATCAATCTATAATGTTACGCGCATGAGTTCAAAGGATTTGCACGGAGAAAGAGGTCATTAGCGAGTCATGTTGAGCAGAGTCATTAGCAATAGGCTGAATAGCGAACGCGTTAGGCATAAAGATTCTTGGAATGCAGTTAAGCTTATAAGTTCAGTACGTTTGCAGAGTCACGCAGACAGAAATTCTGTAAAAGAGAAAGGGAATGAAATTTTGAGATTCGAGCGGATATTCTACAGTAACTGTGTCAGATTCACAACGTAGGAGCTTAAGATTGGCTCCGCGCGGGAAGGAATCTTGTAGGACAATTATAAGGTAGGTGAAGCTTGAAGTCATAAAAGAGAGTGTGTATTGCTAAAATTAACGCCTTTCTTTTCTTCGTGTATATCCTCAGGGGCTTAGAGTCTTTTGTGGTGAGCCGTAGTTCGTAGAGCCTAAGACCGCACTGGTTATCAGTTTCTTAGCGGTAGCCGCGAGGTGTTTTGCCGATAAGCATTTTAGTGACTCACGGCAAGTTACGCTTCTAGTTTCCCTTATTGCGGAAACGTAATTTCAAACCGTAAAATAAATACTGCTGAAGATAGCAGGCATAATAAGTCAATTATTATTGTTTCGAGTGCTACTATTCATAATTAGTTTCATTATTTATCTTCAAACGGTGGGCAACTCGCTTCAAAGTTCAAGTAACAGACGGCATTAAATCTCTCAGTCAATTTAAACTGATACTGTCCTTTCCAAATACATCCACGAATACCCTGAGAGAAAAATCTCATAGCCAACCGCTGTAGCAGCCGGCAGCAGAATCAACAGCAGATATTGGAGACGACGTTAATAAGTGACACTGGGAATTCGTTCTCAAACTTGGCGACCATCGTGGGGCTGGAAATGGCTTCACTACAATATATTGATTGGAAAAGTAAGATTAGACTGAAAAATTCAATCATGGCCCGGATTTCAACCAGAGAACTGGTCACAAATATACCTGGAAGATCTTCCGGGCTGTTATGCAGTGGTCTGCTGGAGATAGGTGTTCCAGACCACGGCATAATAGCCCAGAAGATACTTCCTTATATTAAACACTATTAGGCCAATTAATTAATACTTTTATTTTAACTGTCCTGATGCTGTACTACTGGTATTACAAGTTTTTACAACATCTGAAAATATAGCTACCCGTTTACTGTTACTGATTTCGTGTCCATTTTTTCTTTTTTCATATTATGAAATGTGATGCAAAACCACACAATACAGTAATTTTCTCAGCATGCAATTAACTGTGTTCGGATTATTTTCCGACCATGTCCTACAATTAGGAACGTTTAAACCCGCGATTAATTCGAAATGTGCCCATCTGTTCAGGAAGATTTTGCTTAACTATTCAAAGCTATTCTGCATTTCCGCTAACCCTTGCAAAGCGAAAGTGACGCGAATCGGCTTACCTTGGTTTTTGAGTTCAAATATACTTTCATTTTGTAAGGATAGAGCTGAGGCTGTCTTCTCAGTATTCGCCACACATTTGAATAGTTACTCACCTACATATGCTCTGCAACTTTATTAACATTGCAAATATGCAGAATTCTCGCAAGATTCCTGGACTTCTTCTAAAACTAGACCTGCACTCAGTTTGTTTTCTACTAATTTTGGTCTATCTGTTGCTTTCTATCAGAAATTAAACTTATTTCTATAAATTCATTAATCGGCCTACCATAATTTTACAGAGCAGGGTCTATATAGTGTTCAGTATCTTCACAGTGCATATGCATACTGCCTATTTCATTAGTTAGGTTAATATATTTGGCGTGAATGAGGTTTTTGCCATTGCCTTTATTTTTTTATTTTTTATTCGGCATTAAATATTTTTTTAAAGGATTGGTTGAATAAATTAAAAGTTAAAAATCTGATGTGTTGCACTCATTTGACTTTTTCTACTCTTGTACAAACTATTTTTATAAACGCTGATTCTCCATCTGCTTCATATTACTCGAGATAAACATTTGCAGAAATTGTCTTATAGCTAATTTTCTTGTAGGTGCAAGGGGAATATGGAAATACAGTAGGCTTTAAGCGATAGTCAAATCTTTAAAGAGCTAGTTGATGTCGAATATTTCATTCTCTTTGCATGTCCAGGAGATAAAATATCGATTAACGGATTCTCATTTGAGAAAAAGTATAAGTAATGGAAAATATCTCGGAAATGGTTGACATAACAGAAAAAAAATGTGTATCACCTAAATTGTGTGTTTTAGCGAGATATACGTTTTTTGTGCAGTAAAATTTTGTCTATCTCTTACGGTTTACCAGTTATGCAAAGGTCGTTCAGAATGAAGAGGACTTTTGGGAACATTCCCAGAAAATTCAGAATATGTATACATTTCATTTGCGATGAAATATGTTAAACATATCTATGGAATTTTAATCAAAATCGTTAGAGCCATTTCTGAGAAAATCAAAACTTTCGAAAAATTTTCCATGTAAACGTTAGTGGGGGTGGAGGATATCCTTGAAAATCTTTTGTCGCCTTCTTGGAAGATATACACTCAAATACCAAGTTTGGTATTTATCCGACTTTTCGTTTTTGAGTTACGCTGTTCACAGACAGACGCACTGACCCACAGACACACACACACACACACACACACACACACACACAAACGGACATGTTTCCAAAAATGCTTTATTTGGATTCAGGGTTCCTCAAAACATGTATTTTCTGTGAAATATCGGTATCGAACTTTTGGGTGGATTGAAATACTTGACCTGCCTACTATATGTATTAGAAAAATTAAAAAGGTAATTGAACATTGGAAGAGGCCAATATGAACTCGTAAAAATAAAATATTTTGAGAATTATTTTTCTACAAATTTCGTCAATGTGTAAACCACAGCTGTTTTATGTACATACGACATTGTTTCCAGAGTAACAAAAGTTAAAGGAAATAGATTTCGAAAAAGTCTCTCTAGAGCATAATGATATTAATACAAAAACAAACTGTTGATATGTAAGAAGATTCACCATTTTAAAACAGGGAACTGTGTTTAGGATAAGTGTATACAACACCATTGTTGCGCCGTATAGCACAGTAAGATTAAAATTGAGAAATTAGATAGGCTAGCCAAACTACCCGCAAGTTGCCCAAGTCTGACTTAGATAGGAGCATAGTCGCCTGCTTCGACAGATATTAAAGTGCGATTGGTTTGAATGTCTGCGCTTTATCAAGCTGGGCAGGTTAAAAAGGGGAGTTTTACACCTCTGTTCACTATAATATCAGCGTATGTATGAACAGCATAAATTAAACACAAAATTAATGAAGCATATTATAAATCCTATGAATCCTACTCTGAGTTTAAGATTGTATGTTTATAATACAATTATACTATGGTTAAACGCATAAAGAATGAGAGGCCGCCAAAGGATGCTGGAAATGTCCTTGACTGAAACATCTTCCGAAAAAGTCGAAATATTTACGTATTTTATACAACTAAAATCAGTTCAGTCCTGCACATTTGCCACTTTGATCTCATAGAGAAACTCTAAGTAATACAATTTTGCACTTCGTTCTAAAACGGTCGAGTAATTCTGAGCCGTAGTTGTTAAAAATATGCCGCATTTAAAATTCATCGTCAATGTGACCACCTAGGATGTGGCTGGCTAATCTTTAATTTTCGATTAAACTTTATTTGCAACTAATTGTTCTCCCACACAAAACGTGTGTTGGACAAGTTTGGAAAGGTAGAATCAGACGACTGAAAAATTCAATGCCCTCCGCCAGGATTTGAACCACGGATCTCACGGTTTCCGTCCGGAAATGCGAATGAGTTAGGGAATTTTCCAACACACGGTCTGTATGGAAAAACAATTAATTCCATTAATTGACCTAATAATGGTGGAAATCATGAAGCCCAGGACTTAAAATACTTAGAAAATTGTAGGTCGCTATTGGGGTATGTCATATCAATACAATTTGAGATCTCCTTGTGGTTTACTGGGAAAAATGGGAATCAGTTGGGGAATTTAAGGTTGTACTGGAACGTTGCCAAAGTAGCTCAGTGGTTAGAGCAATCGGACGAAAATCGGGAGATCCATGGTTCAAATTCCGGCGATGCCATTGAATTTTTCAGTCCTCTGATTCTACCTTTTGAAAGTTTATTTAATTTCTTTTTGGCCAACTATAAAGTTATGCATTATTCTACTATGCATATTGCATATTCGTATACATATTGCATACTCTACTATGCAAGTTACCTACGGTAGTTAAATATTACAATTAGATAACAATGAAAGATGTTTCGCGAAGAATGTTGTATTCACCACAGTTTTCGCAGTGTACAGAAACCACCCTTTAACTGCACACCCCGCACTACACCATATTGTGCTACCAGTGCTTCTTCCGTGGGCACTGAAATGGGTAATTAAAATAGGAGTTCCAGCGTGAACGCGGAGCTTCTGTATTTAAAATGTTATTTCAATAATGGAGAAATCTTAGAAGTATTTAATTTCCTCTAAATTAATTATTCCACGAAGTTTCCTTTCCCTAAAAATATAAATTTAATATTGAGCATTTGCATTTCTTTCCATCCGAACCGACTTCAGCAACGTGAATTAGATTAGAAACACACGAACGGGAAAGTAGTTGTAGCATGCTTTGAGAGAGCTCGGGTAGAATGTAATTAATTAAACATTGTCTTACTTAGGTTTTTCGTTTTACATTAGATATTTTCTTAGACTCTATTTCATTATTCTATATAACTCTTAGGTGCGTGATAATATAACACAGTTTCAGAACTGGGATGAAGGAGTTGCTACAACATTCTTGGTTTGTTTTTAGCATTATATAATATAGTTTATTTTATATTTATACTATATTACAAAAAGAAAGTTGTATGTGCTGTGTACTTGGACACCTCTCTACTAAAACCATTGAAAAGCAATGTTCTTCCCGAAGGAAGCAGGCTATTAGACACCAAATTTAAATTCTTAAAGGACTGAAAAACTGAAAAGGATGTAAATAGCCTTCGGTACTAGAGTACGAACTTGTTGGTGTCATAAAATAGCATGCTTGCAAAGGTGGTTAACTTTTCGTTGAGAATGTCATAGAGAAGAAAACAGTTTCTGTTGTTACTCTACAGAAAATGTGTCTAAAAATAAGAAGAAAGCCGCAGATATTTCATTCCAAGCAATATGCATAGGCGGTAATTTAACTGCCTCTGTGGTCTGGTGGTCAGCAGAGGACCCGGATTCGAATCCCAGCCGAAGGTAAGGACGTTTCTAACCAAGATTATACCGTATCTTTCCTAGAGTCTGGAAGTAGGTATGCATGTGAATGATATAATGTTTAACCAAAAGTTGTAAGACAGATAAACCTAAAGATAAAATAGACTGCATCTGAAAAACATTTAATCCTTAATTATGAAAAAAGAAATTAAACTAAATCACAACTGAGAAAACATAAAGACACAGCAAAACAAAAAAAGACAAATGATTCTGCTTATAATGATACGATTTTGTATGCAATAATTATTTATTTTATAACATTTTATTTAAATATTGTAGATGTGTGAAAGATGTAGCTGAAAACATATGAGATACTCCATCACTAAAGCTTTTAATAAGCCTTATGTAAGAAAGTTTTGCTGTATGCTGTAAGTGTGTTGTAATCAATTTCATTATTAGCATATACTAAATAAGTAATTATATAAAAATAGAATACTTACCAACTAATATCATAAGCTCTCAAATCATATACATATTTAATTAACAGCTGCGATTGTGCGGTATTATAACAGTTACAGACCGTGTTCGATTTCCAGAATGTTTAAACTGCTGGCCTGAGGATGGAGTCTTCATATCCTATCAGCTTTATATCAGCTTCAGTCATATTTCGTTGAACATTTATGCCAAAGGTTATTGCATTATGTAAAAATGTTATAGTTTTTATGTTATTAATAGTTCAGTAAAAGATTTAAAATTCCAATTATTGCTATTACAACAATTATTCAAGTATTACATTAATTATTTCACTCCTAAAACGCACCTTCTAAAAGGCTTTACAGAATTCCTAGGATTTGGAAGACTGCCAGGGAGCAAGATTAAACACAACGTCCATCAAATGTTTTGTATGTTCTTTATGAGAACCAGGGATTTTTCTCTGGAAGTACGTTATCTCGGGGCTTTAGGAAATTACAGTTTAGATTAAATATGTATAGTCCAATAGGAAGCAGAGTGAAGTGTGCAATGACAATGAAACACAAAACCTGAGAGTAGTCAGAAGTAACTGCAGCAGAGCTCCATGCGTAGGCCATAGTGGACTCTTTGTGCTTTCAACATGGCTCCTGAGAGGAAGGGATGAAGGGGTGACCGAAAGGGCGACCAGATCCGGACGACTTTGTGTGTTACCAAGGACGGGGTCCCTAACGATTCCAACATAACACCAATCCTGACACCGTCTAGCCCTCCCTTAGCCACCCGCAACCTGCGGATCCCGGAAATACACGAGACAGCTCCCAGAAAGGAAGCCCTCGGCAGTCCCGCCAAGCTGCAGGGAGAATCATTTCCAGAGCACAAAATCCACCGTCCTACTGCAACATATAAACCATTGCCACCTGGTCCTACAACCCTGAAACAGATGGGGTGAAACAAATGAAAGGAGATGATGGGGACAGGAAATACTCGGTAGAAGCGGAACCAACCCAGCATTCGCCTGCCGATCCGGAGAAACTACGAAAGAACTCATAGTCAGAGTGGCCGGCCCAACGAGAATCGAACCTGGGGCTTCGCGAATGCCAACCTCACACCACGGAGCCATCTTCGATAAACACACAGGTAACACAAATGCTCGTAGTTGGGATATATATGTGTAATTTAAAACTTGGAAAATATTATTATACAAATCTAGGAAAATGCTCATAAACTTTTTGAATGTCCTTATATTGATCTCTCTCTACTTTAAAGGATGATGCTTAAACCCTCCCACTCTGCAAAACCCTTCCACTCTCGTTTTATGTGTTTATGGCCCTAATTTGTGTATTGATGCACGTAGAAATATGTTGCGTTTCCTGCTGATTGCCAGTGGTATTCAGGTTTTGGGAACTTAATACTCCTCATACTCGTGTTGGTTGCAGTTTTTAAATAAGTTACTTGTAATGTACACTTATCGTTTCATTTCTGCATTCTCTATATGTTCTTGTGCTTTTCTTTGTTATTATCTATGATTAACTTAATAGGTTAAAAAACTGATGTGACAATCACCTTATGGAATTTTAATTTTGTCTCTTGCCTTGCGTTTTAGTATTTTGTCATTCTTTTGAAACATGTTAAGTTTGTTCTTTATATTATTTTTCTTTCGTATCTTATAGCAGGGCCTAAAATATTAAAATGGGATATTTGCTCAATAATTATTACCATTTATTATAATCTCAGAACGTACGGGGTATTTTCTGTGAATACTATGACTTTAGTTTTCTTTGATAATTTGAAGTTATATTTCTCATACAATTGGTTTAAGCGATATATTGCGTGTTGCAGGTCATTTTCATTTGTAGAGAAGGTAATTAATAAAGTCGCTTTCTTTTGAGAATTAAAAGCATTAATTAAAATTCCTTTGGGTGTATTTTAACTGAATCATGTAATACCTGATTTACTGTATACAGAAACAGTTCATTTACGCGAGCCCTTAACGGTGGATTGCGTGAACAGAAACATTTGGTTTCCGGCCGCAGTTAAGCGCATTATATTATGCAATCCCCCTAAGCTGTTTACAACTTGATCTGGAGCGATATATGTTAAGCCCTTCTCGTTCTTGATGCTGAAGTGAAGAGTTTGCAGCCAGTTGGATTGGAGGTCACTTCGGCACAAATCCGAGCACTAATTGTGATGGTGTTTCGAGAAGGGAGTGCCAGACGTAATGACGATCTGCAACTTACTAATCCGCAGAAGCAAGCATTCGCCTCAAGTGGTTCCTAACAGATCGCAACTAACAAGCCCATTAGCTAACAGCTGGACTTCAAATTAATCGCAGCCATGTGATCCTTATCTCTGTCATTTCGGTCCAATTACATTACATTCAACACAATTATAGAAGGTGTAACTGAAATAGTGTTTATGCTTTAAACTGATGATGTTTGCTCTACTAAACATTTGAAACAATTATCAACAAAGATGACCATATGGTTTACTCCAGAATTTCTGAAGTGCATAGCATATCTTTAGGTGATTAGAGTTCATTATTACATTCTTCCTGAAGAGCACACAATTTGGTGAAGCGATGATCTTCATATGATGTTGTAGGTGTTCAACAAGCCAGTTGTTTTCTTTTTGTTGTTCTCACTGGTAGTTTGTTTTCCAGCTATTTCACAATTCACTGAGTGTTTAATTTTAATTTTTACTGAGTGGAAGGATAATGGAGATTTTTAGCGCTTGACACTGTTGTTTCTTTTTGCCAATAACTCGGTTTCTTCATTTTCTTACAAAAGCTGGTTATCAAAGACTGAAACTTATTTTTTCAAAGGACTTATTACTAAATTTCAACGTTTACATGCTCTTTTTCAAAGTAATCCCCTCCTACTTCAATACGCCCTTTATGGTATCTCCGCCAGTTCTCGAACACATGGTGTAGGCCATTCTTTGTTAAGTCATTGAGAATCGCCTCACTGAGCACTGCTTCGGAGTTCTCAAATCGAATGCCCCGAAGCTTTGCCTTTAATGATGGGAATAAAAGAAATCACAGGATGCATGATCGGGGCTATAAGGTGGATGCGGTACACAGATAATGTTCCATTTAGCCAAAAACTGCATGACTTGATTTGTGAGTGAGGCCGCTCGTTATCATGAAGCCATCACCCAGCCCGATGAAGTTCTGGTCATTTCCTTGCAATATGCGTCCTCAGTTTAGCCAATACTGACGTGTAATATGCTGCTGTAACAGTAGTATGAGGGGGAGCTGAATGTTGATAAATCATTCTATTACAGTCAATATGGTATGCGAAATACAAACTGGATCTATAAAAGAGAGCATTACTACCAACTTACCCATACAAGAATGCTGCTGCCTATTGACATTGCACATAAAACCCCATTCTTTTAAAATATTGATGGTACAGACAGGATACTATTAAGGAAGCTACAGGAAAAAATCACTCTCAGTCTTTGTTGATCAGCTCTCGTATATACCAACATGGGATGTTGTCAATTGGAATGTGATGATCTTCCGGTTCTCCAAGCAGATTTTTATGTTCTAGTAACAATGAAGCAACTCTATTTTATATTTTGTTATAGCCTGGATTGCCAAAATTGAGTTATACAGAATGATGTTTGCGTCTACCTTTAAAATGTGTTATTACATTTAAAAATCCACCTTTTCAGGTTGAATAGTAGGCCGAGTAAGTGCTTACACGTGTAGCAATTGCCTCCGAGTTGTTACTAAGTTACATCACATAAACAAGCATAGTCCTTCAGGCTATGTCTCGCAACCCTGGATAGGTACAGATATATTGAGCACGCATGAAAGTTATGTGTTCTTAATTTTTAGCAGTTTATTAAACATTAAAAATACTACAAGGTTAGGTAACTTTTTTATGTGGAGACATTATTTAAGTATCTTACTGCGCATTTCATCATATCTGAGCACTAATTGCGGTTGACAGATGTCACAGAGCGATGATCTTGCAGAATGCCCATCTGCAGCGGTTACACTAGACTGTTGTCATCCTCCTCTTCTTTGCAGGGAATGTGTAGCAAACAGTCCCTTTTGTAAGTTGTTTCTAAAGACAAACAAAGGTTTATACAGCAGATTATGTAAGATGTCAAAAATAATGACAAAGGCAACATGAAACGACGAAATAAACTTACCTTGACTCCTAATGGATATTAACACGTAAGTTTAACTATAAGTAAACGTTCGTAATATTTACAAGTGAGGACCTGAAGTTAGCTAAATATAAGCTCTTCAAATGCCGTAAGTACACCGAGTCATTGCAATGACCTCACTAGTAAAGCATTTAGATTCCGGAAGTTTATGTGCAAACAATCCGTATCATTGAACAAAAATAAAATGTAGCGTCCTAATTCCTACGAGCCTTGCCCTGTCAAGGGTTAACGTCTCCGATGCTAGGGTGCAAGATTGATTACATGATGACCTAACTCAAGAATGGAGTAATTGCAGCATGCGGAAGGTTTTACGTCGGCCTAATATTCAACCTGAAAGCTGGTGATTTTATTAATGTTAATGTTATTTATACTATAAAATGTCGATTAGTTAAAATGTTATAAAGATTCTGTGCGCTCATATTGTATATTAGCATTGTTGTTGGTAACATGTGATAACGTTTAGGGTATTTTGGTAGTTAATAAATGCGCGTCAGTTTTCTTTCACAATATAAATATATTTTCACAATTCCATACTTTTAAATCTCTCGAAATCTTAATGATCACTCTACACGACCCATGCGCACGTATTAGGTATATGTGATTTAGTTACAAGTAACTTGTATCTGCCAGCTAACAATACTTCGTAGCCTAATGATTTTTGGCAGTTAGGTTACACACAATTGTGTTAGTTCTGCATATTACATGTTAATACACACATTCTGTAAGTTAATGTCGCTTACATGTGTTATGCTCGGTTGTACTACAAACTTCAGTTTTTACGAAGTTAAGCGCGTAACATTAGGTTTTCTTTCGCGTTATTGCGTGCACATGCTTAAATAACGCTTTTCATAAAAGCTATTTAATTAATGCAAACAATAGTAATGCTAAAATACCTGTGCATTCCTACTTTCAGCGTAATCAGTTAAAAGAAAATTAACAATTCACGCAAAAAATTTCAGATCTTTACACCATTTAATTGTGATTGACAACATTAAGAACTGCCTCAGATGTAACGCAGATTTATAGATACATGAAATATTACTAATGAAACTTACTTAGTATGACATCTAGTGCAATTTGATATCAAGTGCACCCTCCGCAGTACCTCTATTTTAAAATAAACTATAAGCATGAAGGAAGCGTTTGTTTTAGAACTATTTCACTTTCAGAGTTTTAGAAATAAAAAATCTGATGTGTTATATTCAAGTGACAATGCACTCCTCTACATACTATTCTTATAAAAGCTTATTCTTCTGTCTGTTAATGAAGATGAATATTTGTAGAAATGGTTTTATTACACATTTTTTGTAAGTAAAAGGCGAACAGTAGGCTTAAGCGATAACCACATCTCTAAAAAGCGGGTCGCCATTCAATTTTTTCTCGCGATGTAATGGAAATAGTATGGAACTTGAAGAACATTACATAGCGACTCGCTTTTTTGACTATCGCTTAGGTTACCTGAAAGCTTCTTGTCCTACAACGAAATGTGTGTGAACCGAATGTCTGCAAATGTTAATCTCGATTAACTTGAAGTAGATAGAAAAATAAGCTTTGTAAGAATGGTTGGTAGAATCTATACCATCTATAAAAATGCACCGTAATGGGCAGAGAAAGTCATGTGAATGTAACAGTAAGATACTTTAACAACATATGGATATTCACTAATATTATTTATTTACTCGAACCAGTTGATGATGATGACGATGATGATGATAAATGGATGACCTCTAAAAGAAACTATGCACGCAGATTCAAAAGCCCATTGTGCCTTATATTCTGGCATAACTCTAGTTCAATGGTCCGAATAAAACGGCCCACGTCCTTGATATCAGCCTTTTTTATATTCTGAGGTTTCAAAAAGAAGGATCCTAAGGATGCATACCTTTCATAGCGAAACCTTCGCATTCGCATAGTATATGCTGTGAGTTCTCAAACCCCTCATACATTTTGCACATAAAGGGTCCTGTACAAGACCCATTATGCGTAAATGTCTGCTCAGAGTATTGTGCCCGGAAGATAGGCCACAATCCCTCTGAGCATAACTCTAGACAAATTCAGGAGGAACTCGCTCTCCGGTCCGGCCCAGATATAAAATCGTGGGCCTGCCTGGCAGTGGTTTGCTTACTCTAGATCTCAAGATGGGCCCTCGCCGTGAGCTGAGTAATCTCATACTTGACATTTCTAGCAGACACTCCGCAAAAGGTCTTGGGCCCTATAAAATCGAACCCCGATCCCCTCTTCGCTAGAACCTCTGCCATCTCATTGCCTCTAATACCAGCATGCCCCGATACCCAAAGAAGTGTAACCGGGCAGCTGGTACATAGTTTATCCAACATCCTCTGGCATTGCCACACCACTCTAGATGTTATTTTAACCGCCCTAAGGGCTTTCAAAGATGCCATTCTATCCAAGCAGATGTAACATCCGCTCTTCCGCGAGCATAATGTAAATATGCATAGCACAGGCTAAGATCGCAAAGACCTCAGCCTAGAAAACCGTGACAAATCGCCTAAGGGGAATGGCAAGCCTGGTTCTAGGGTCATACGCCCCAGACACCTCCATGTCCCCGAGGCGGGAACCATCCGTGAACCACGTCCTTTTCCCAGTCTTCGGGAGAGACCCGGTCTCTGGCTCCCACTCCTCCCTGAAAGGTATCACCACAGAGTAGGATGGATTTAGGTTACACCTAGTCCCCATGAAGTCGCCGATTATCTGGGTTATAGGATACTTCTCCTGCAATCCAGAAAGGATCGGCGACTGCCATTTATGGGGTAGCTTGAAACACAATCCCCTACAGTTCAGAGGCGGTGTGCACTCATCCCAGCTACCTCCTCCACAAACAAGCCAGAGAGGGAAGGTCCACCAAAATCTCTAAGGCAGATTGAGGAGTCTTGGGCACCACCTCTGTTATCATCATACATGCCAATCTTTGCAGCGAATCCAGCCTAGCAGCCACTGCATTCATCAGAGGCAGGCCACTAGACCAGTGCCGGATAAGTTATTGACGGCCTAATAACCGAGAAGTATAACGATTTGGCCACCTTGGGTCTCAGGCCCCATCTCAGTCCTATCGATCTTCGACAGACTCACAAGGCATTGTGGGCCTTCTTAACTTTATAATCAGCTCAGCCCAGCATCTAGACTAACTCCTAGATACTTGACGCTCCGGAAAGCTTCAGTTTCTTCCCAAACAGATGGGGCTCTACCAAACCTGGCAGCCTCCTCGCTGTGAAGGTAATTATTTCAGTATTGTCCGGGTTAGCGAAAAGTCTGTTGCTCTATGCCATTCCTCTAAAGCCTATAGGGAGTCCTGCATGAGCTCGGAAACAGTGCTCGGAAATTTTCCACTTCCTACAAGGAATATGTCATCAGCATAGCCTTGAGCATAGATTCCTCCCCTGTTTAGAGTATCCAGCAGTGCATCTACCACCAGACACCATAGGGTAGGTGACAGAACTCCACCTTGTGGGCCGTGGCAAGTTCTCCACAATAGAGCGCCTTCTCCAGCCTCACTACAACTGATGGAGCATGATATCCGTGGATTTACCCGGCCAGTAGGCATACTGATGAGGATGTATGGGTCTGTCTACCAGTATGCTCTCTTTCAAAAATCTATCTACCAGTACTTCCAGAGCCTTTAACAAAAAGGATGTTAGACTAATAGGACGAAAATCCTTAGGCATACGGTAGGATTGCCTACCCGGTTTAAGTATAAACACCGCTTTGGTCTGTCTCAAGAGGCGAAAAATATGCCTCCTAGCCACACAGGCCATGAATATTCTCACTAAGTGGAATGATACAGCCTCCCAGCCCTCTTGAAGGAGATCCGGGAAGATCCCATCCACAGCTTAACTCTTATAGGGCTCAAAACTATAAATGGCCCATTTTAGTTTTTTAAAAGTAATAATCTGGGTGGACACTACCCAGGCTTTCTGAAAACACCAGCGTGCCCTTTCAGAGTTTGGTTCTTGACTTGTAATGCAAGCCTCTGGGAAATAGATCTAAAGCAAAAGGCGTCCGACTGAGTCATAGCACCGGAGGGGATTCTATCGAGGCTAGCCTGGCCCTAGCTCTGGAGACCATCAATTTCTACAGGCGAGCAGCGTTCAACTGCGCCTGTGCATTATCACAGAAGAGCCTCTAAGATTCCTCGGAGGTCTTCCTGATTTGATTCTCGTATATTCTTTGAAACTCCCTATAGGCGGAGTTTCAGGTTTCCCAACGTTTATTGGCCTTATAAGAATTGTATAGCCTTGTTTCCTTTTACCTGTAGAACTTAGAAGGGAATTTCACCTGAATTTATCTTTGATTCGTGCCTAATGTAGGAGGGGGCAATTTCTTTCATAGAAGGACACCAGAGTGTTAGTGAGAAGCTCCACGTAATACTCCGAGTCCTCCGCATTCCTTAGCTTAGTCTGGGGTCCATTTCTTAGCCCACCTTCCAGGTCCCTTTTAAAGGAGTCCTAATTGGTTCTCCTTGGGTTTCCGTACAGGCGGTCCTTTCCTTTTCCCTCAAGACTAAAGCGTATATGTATGGGTCGGACATGCAGGGTTCAGAACAAACTTCCAATCCTTAATGTCTTCTAGTATCCCAAAGGACACTATTGATAAGTCTAGAACCTTGATAATTAACCGTTGATGTCTGTGCTGCCCCAAACTCTATGATGTGCATTGGTGTCACAGCCAATCAGCAAGTTGAGGTTGTTATCGTTGCAATAAA
This sequence comes from Deroplatys truncata, assembly GCA_030765065.1. NCBI lineage: Eukaryota > Metazoa > Arthropoda > Insecta > Mantodea > Mantidae > Deroplatys > Deroplatys truncata. The sequence goes on from CM060975.1 coordinate 233,309,733, forward strand.
TCACAAGGTATTCGAACTCCTGAGGAGGAGGTGGTTCCTCGGAGTGATATGGGAAACAGGCTGAGCAGATTACTACCGCCCTCCTCATACCTCACCAGAACTGCTGCCAGGTCTTTAGCAAGAACTCCTGGCAGGACCCAGGTATTACTGAGCCTAGTAATGACACATGCTCTAGCTTTTACGTCAACGAAGCGCTGAAAATAGTAAAACCGTTAATATTCATTCCCATGATGCAGCCCTCGAAGCCAGGGTTCCTTTATCATGACGACATCTATTGTGTACCTCGTTACGTTACTTAGGAGCACTCGCGAGACAGTTACGCTATGTTGCAGGTTAGCTTGAGTGAACGAAATCATCTCGGCTTACCCTGCCCCACGTAAACACTTTCCCATTGGGGCTGGTTCTCCAGGTCCTCTGATAGGTTGTCTGAGGGATACACGAACCAGTTAGACGGTTTTAATTTGGGAACCGGTATTGTTACAATGGTGTATCTACATATGCAACAAGTGCAGCTTCTTAAACCATTGACTTACGTTTTATTTTTATTAATACGCAGGAAAAACACTTTTATTACTGGTTTTCAAAATGTCACAGGAAATGTTCAGGAGTTATAGGTTGTCTTGGTTAGTAAATAAATATTCACTCGGTGAAAGAAGATAAATTTATCATACCAGAAAGGTAAAGGACAGAATGCGAATCCCTGCCTAATATCTGAAGTAAAGTGGCACTTTTGTCAAAAATAAGATCAAGATTTGAAATATTTTTTCTCTTACACTCTCGATTTGACCACTCAACAGGCGTAAAATACGCAGTATCCTTAACATCTGCCGGAAATGGATGAATTTTCATTACGTAACAGTCGCGTAAACCACTAGAAGAAAGTTGTACGCTTGAAAATTCAAGTATCCCGCATTAATTAAGCCTTTTTTTTTATTTAAGTTTGAGTTGGAAAATGTTGATTCACATCACATACATGCGCTAGGTGTTATCGTAGGAGCGCTTTCGAGAGATTTGTTTCTCCCATCTTCAGCTGAGACCCAACCAAGATGGGAGAAACAAATCTCTCGAAAGCGCTCCTACGATAACACCTAGCGCATGTATGTGATGTGAATCAACATTTTCGAACTCAAACTTTAAATACTACACAACATCACAATAAACAATACTTCTGGTTTATTATAAAATTAATTATGCCTACCCATATAAGGACGAAATGGGCGAGCATGAGCGACCAAACCAAGTGCCAAGCACATAAGTTGCATGCTCAGACAGAGGTGGGCGATCATCCAAGCTATTCGGGGAGATGATATGGTTAGCACCAGAATGTTGCTTCACTAGACCTACAAATCGCTACTTATCGCATCTCCTCAAATGCTTGACGACGTTGACAGGATACGTCCTATACATGAACTGAAAAATCACCACCCCCGTGGGCCATCTCGAACCCATGCGCAGGTTAGAAGGCTGGACCACTGCGTTTCAACATACCACGCCACAGTGTAGGACAAACTGGTGTAAAAGAAGCAGAAAGACTTGTATGCTATCAATAAATATTATAAATTAGTAAGTTGATAATATATTTTAAACTTATAAATAGGATTGAATGTTTTACCAACTAATTTTCAACATTTCTTCTTTGAAGGCTAATTTTTCTTTTTCTGTTGTGTAAACAATATAATATATTATTGTTTTTATGATTATTATCATCATTGTCATTACACCTTGTATCTACGTAAAAAATAATGGTCTGTCAAAATTTGTGTAGATGAAGAATAGTAAATGGAGACAGAATAATACAATTTTATTGGTTAAATATTTTGATTATAATATGTACCCCCAAAAAGAAACTTGCAGAAATAAATACACATAAATTTTGCTATATATAATGCTACCAAAAGAATATTACAGAATAAAGTTACCAGAGCCACAAAATTAAAATTGTATATGTACAATCTATGACATTGTTAATCTGAAATTAAAAAATGACATTTTAATGTGAGATTATCTGATGGAAACAGTTACGAAGAAAGTAAGAAGTAGTTTTGGAATATGCACATTAAATGAAAAAATAAATAAAATAGAAATAACTGTATCTCCCTTAACGGAAGAATGAATGATAAAGATATGCAAAGCAAGTGTTAAGTTATGTGCATTACGGAAAGAGAGATTTAGGAAAACATAACATAAGAAGCAGTGCCAATCTTAAATGGAACCGAAGTAGGTATATCAGAGCTTTATGACCGACACGGGTAGCCGAGATCGTCAAGACACGGCACAGTGAACGGGAGGTCTGTTGTTTAAATCCCAGCGAGACCGTCCTCCCTGAGCGAGGTTTTGCTGTCCTCATAACCAGCAAACCCTAGAGTGGTACTTTGAACACAGGCTTGGAACACTTCCTTCCCAAATTTCTTTTCCAAATCATTATTTCGCTTTCATGTATCACCAGTGTCACCGCGTGTGGTGCTATATGAAGTAATAGCGGGAGTTAAACACCATTAAAAACAAATGAAAGCTTTATGGGTGAGCCTATATGGTGATTATGATAATTAATATTACGTCTATCGTTTTTATTTGCTTAAAACCCTCTTCCAAACTGCTTGCGACATCCTCTCTACAAACTCGGAATCTGCCGCTGTAGGCATTGCAACTTGATACGAGGGACAATGTGATAAAAATAATTCAGAAACAATGGAGTAGAGAAAATTTTGCGAGTATTATATATATCCGATATTTTGACAAATATTGTTTTCATAAATGCGTCTTCAATTACGATGATGACCGCGACAAAGGGTGTAGGTAAACATTGTTAGTGATGGTATCAGATTCGCTAAGACTTAGCGACTGTTCTACATGGAAACTGCCACCCTGGATATTTTTGACGCGCGGGTTGCACTGAACGTGCCTACAAGAGAGAGAGAGAGGGGCGGTTTCCAAGCGCTGCAAGGGAGCCTGTAACATGGTACTTCTCTAATTGAGGGAATTACACAGGTGCACGCAAATTGCACAACATGGAGCGTGACACGTACTGCTCTGTTTCCGCTGAAAAAGTAACCGAAAACTGTAAAGTGCGCTTCACATCTCCCACCGCTTCGTTAACGTTTTAAGTTGGATCATGTGGCATTCGATACAAAAAATACTAAACACAACACGGTATTAATAATCTGCTTAGAAAGGCATGAGTTTGCATTTATAAAAAAAACAACAGATATTTAAAACAGTGGCATGGCTTTCTGTACACTTTTGATAGGATCTAAAAAGTCCTTCATTTAAAAGCTTATTTCATTTTCTACCACCCAGCTAGAATATGCAGACGAGTAGTGTACATATATTCGCCCAGAAGTTGAGATGAATATTTCAATGGAAAGTTTTAGATCAAATCCCACAAATAATTTTAAGGAAACGTTCTGCATGTGCGTATGTGTATCTGTGAGGAAGAATGAATTGAATACTGTTAAATACCCGTTCATACTATATACTCGTACGCCACGTCGATTATACGTGAAATGAAATGTTAATTAGAAAAGGAAACATTCCAGGACTGGTTTTAGGGTACCACCACACATTTGCCAGTTGTTAGGTCTGAGAAGAATTTGAAAAAATAAACAAGTCTGGGAGCATGGTCCTGCCGGGATTTGAACCGCAGACCTACTGTTTACGACTCCGTACCTCAATGACCTCTGTTATCCTTATCGATTCTGTGACGGAGAGTTGGAAAAATGCCAAATTTAATTCTTGAGTCATTGTTTAGGCATGCTAACTGAACATTTTCAAGAAAATTTGCCCATACCAGCAACCGTTTATACGGAAAAAATCTTCATTTTTCATTTCTAAATTGGATTTATTTCTTGAATTTTTAAGAATAACCTGTACATTCCTCCGCAAATAAGTGAATCTCGTATAATTTTGTATAACAGAGAAATTATTATTAAACGAAAGCTTACTACAGAAAAAATGTAGATCTAAGGAATACACAATTTAGCTAAAATTTGCTCCTATCTTTGCCAATTTTGTAATATTCCATGTTGCATTTTTGCATACTTGAAAGTGTATCATGTAATAGAAATGCCGTAAAACATGTAATTACTATTCTTTCTTTCCACATTTGAACGTTGTGCCTGCGTTACTGGTTACTTAAGTGAAAAATATGTCGTGAATAACGTGACATGGATAGAAGATTCATTTCTGTATGAATACTACAGTGTGTAATAGATATATGTGAGCTTTTTACGTCTATAGAAAAACAAAACAGTAACGAAACCTCATTTTCTCATGTTTGGTCCTAAAATAGCATTAGATTTAGGTTTATGAAAGTCAAGTTACAAACACTGAAGTTTTGTGATATAAAGCTCAGAAGTAGGCACGGTTTTCCTAAGCATCAAACTTTTAACACCTTGGATTTTTGAAATTTCAATACGAAAGAATGCATACACATCCTTTTTACTTTCTCTACCACGTAATAAATGGGTACAGAAGGTATTGTATTTCACCCAAAATTTCGATACCGATATTTCACCGAAAATACCTGTTTTGAGGCCACCTAAATAAAAAAAAAGCATTTTTGGAAAAATTTCCGTTTGTGTGTCTATGTGTATGTCTGTGTGTCTGTGAACAGCATAACTCAAAAACGAAAAGAGTCGGATAAATACCAACCTGGTATTTTAGTAAAACATCTTTCGAAGTTTCTGATTTCCCAAAAAACGCTCTAAGATTTTTATTAAAATACCACATATTTGATATATTTACATCACAAAAAGTATATCTTGAATATTCTGAGAATAGCTTGTGAAATCCCCTTTATTTGATTGAATTTGGTGTAAGTTTGTGTAAGTAGAAAATATTATAGATAGACAAAAATTTACTTCAGAAATATTGTAGAGCTCATTAAAACACACATTATGTGTTCAACATTTTTTTTCGTAACATTAGCTGTTTTAGAAATATTTTAGGTTTTAATTTTACACTTTTCCGGATTGTTCATATAACGGGCATGCATGAAGTTATGTGATCCTTTGAGGCAATATTTTATATCACAACACTGTGAATGCCAGAGTGATTGTAGCGTAAATTAATATTATTGTATGTACAGGATTTTAGATGTTTGTTAGCCATAAGTATTGCTAGGAAATAAGTTTACACGGCCTCACTGAAATAGAAGTGGCTAACAATAAACCGAGGGGGTGAGTTGTTTATCACTAAGAAGGGACAAACAAATGACGTCAGGGTAGCGTGCCTTTCTTTAGAAATGGTGGGAATATCTTCCCTAGAGTATATATTTTAGTAGCAGTGATTGGCTGACAAAACAGACGTTAATGTTGGTGCGATTTGGTAACCAACAGCAGCTCTATTACGATGTTTAGGCAATTCTAGGAGAGGGAGTATATATTCTCGAGCCATAAGCATGTGTCGCGCAGTTCTAAGGAATCTCTCGCGATGTACACGTCGTAAAGTTAGTTACAAAAATGTGAAGTACGCGAAGTAATTGGTACGCGGTAAATAATACGACAGTAGTTACATTAGGAAATATCAGAGTTTCAGTCAGGCGTGTATAAAGATTAAATATGTGAATTATTAATTAAGTGTGACGGCAATAAAAGTGTAGAAACAAATTATTTTATCAGTGTTATCTTTTAGTAACAACTCCTTTCCGTTTACACGCCTTGCTCAGAGATACTTGCTCGGCTGAGTAATAATAGCTAGCCGGAGGACAAAGAACCCAAATTTAAATATAATAAAACAACATGCGCTCAGTAAATAAGATAACACGAGACAGATTACCGCGACACCTTCTTTGTTTGTTTCTTTTCATCACAAGCCCTTGTTACCACGAATGAAACATTTGAATGTTTACATTGAGAAATTAATTTATTACTGTGATTTTGTTAACAAATATAAACATCTATGGTGACTTTATAAAAGATACATTTTGTAAATCTTCTTTCAGCGGCTGTTGCTTCGAAGGAACGCTGATTGAACCAATTTCATAAGACTCTTTCATTTTATTAATTCATGTCCTAATATTTGTCATATTACCATTTTCAGGTGTTCCTTAGTTTAGTTTCTGTTCTTCGTTTTCATTGCTTACGTTTTAAGTCTTTTCATTATGCCTAGTAAGAGACAATCAGTTTAATTTTAATGTTAAGAAGTGTTTTTCCGTGAAAGCAGCCAAAGTTAATACTGGTTCTATGAGTCAAAATAATGATTTGTTTGGTGAGGTTAAAACACATAGTGCATTATCTCCTTTAGTGAGATAGTTTGTATGCGCACTAATAAACTATAGAGGATAGGAAAAGGCATGTTAATGTATAACATCAAATTTTTGAGAGGGTAATGGTACATTGGTATATTACTTTTTGTACAATTTTTATAAATCTTTCTCGATCATTTATTGGACATTTGAACTCCATTAAAAATTCTGAAAAGTTTTAGTTAAACTTACATATATCTAACCGAAATGTGCAAACAGAATTTTTCGAAGTATATGGTCACAATAAAAAGTTTACAGAGCATATAAATCAAATAATTAACAAAATAATTTTCAATATGTATTAAAATGGTTAGTTATATAGTTGGAATCTTGTGGTCAAGTGTTTACAAGTGTTAGATTAAAGTCTTAAAATATGAAGTACTCTCGTCTTTTTCAAACGGAATACTTGGAAAGAAAAAAAATGTCGTTTACTTAGAAACCACTATACTGCTTATTGGCGTGTGAGCGTGTGCGGGGAGGACGCATGGTTAATACTGAGTAACCCTGAAAACCACATCACCAATTTTTTTAAGCCTTGTGCCGTTTTCCCTCTCACCCTTGGTCATGGCTTATGCAACCAGCTCAAGAACGGCCCAATGCTTCGGAAATGATGACGTTAATATCCGAAGCTTCGAGAAAGATGTCGTCATGCGTGACGTAATTCATCATTCCACAACTTAAAGCGTCGTACAGAGTTACCGTTGGCTGGTTTGCTTCACGCTACTGACGCCAGCGCCATCACGCTCGCGGTCAACTTCAGCAACTCCTGGGCAGGCAGCAAACACTCTTCGGCCAGGGACCGAGTGGATAGCACCCAGACTCCTGTTCTGGTTTTTTGAGAGATTTGGTGAGATTTGGGGTAAACCACCAAGAGTTACCTTTTGGCTTTTCTAAATTATTTTAATTGTTTGGTAAGCTACAAAATTTAACCTTTTTATTCTTGGTCTTTCTAAATTCATATTTACGGGAGAAACATTTACATATCGTGTAACATTGCATTGTATTATTCGTTGTTTGAGAAATATTCCGGATTGGTAGGGAAACTTAAATTCTAAAAAGGTGAAAGAGTGTATTATATTGTCGTCTCCGAGCATATTGTTTGTAAATCATAAAACTTTTAGAATGTTAAAGCAAGCTGATGATGGAATTGTTAACATATGCAAAACCTTTATATTAAATTGTTAACATATGTGGCGGGGTCTTGTTTCAATTCCTATCTCCTATGCAATAATACTTTCCACAATATATAACGCCTACGGGTATGGGAAAACCTAGTGGTGCAGCCTTAAACCACTGAAAAACATTGTTCACCTGAATGTAGGTTACAACATATTTAAAATATTAAATTAAATTGGAAGCAGTTTTGATAATCATGTCAACCAATTTTGTATAGTTTGATGAAAATTTTGATTGCAAAGAATTATCCAAGGACCTAAAGGGTGAATGAAAGGATTAAACTCTTAAGTAATGAGATATAACCATCATATTATTCAAAAAGCTTATATACTTTTTTCTTCTTTTACTTGTTAACATTCCCTTTGTTTGGGAAACGATTCTTAAGCAAATTTCGTATAATAAATATGATGAAAATAATAACATATACATTTTAGAATTAAGTTACAAAATGTAACGACTGACTTCAAGATAGAAATTTGTTTAAGCATTTACTTATTATTAAAACACAAAGTATTCTGTACTTTGCATTCATCATCTGGAAGAAAGAAATTATCATCCTGGGGTGTAGTTATCAGTCGTTGAGTATAAAGAGTTTGATAACCAATTGCATAAATGTTATGTGTATAAATACACAGCCCTCCTTCTTTTTCTTCTTATTCGGTAATTTGTTGTTGCTGGTTTCATCCCCTTTCAGAGTAGTAAGAGCACAGTATCTATATTTAGGAAACGCCAGTAAGACGTAGACGTATTGGGAAGATGTTTTGAGATTAAATAATCATGCACGTTTGAATAACAAATATTGTAATTAATGATTAAATAACAACTTAAGTTTAGCGAAAAGCAAGCTAACTAAGAATTTTTATTCCTGAAAGTGTGAATATTTGGGCAATAATGAAAGTTTAAATTGAATAAAGCCTTTTCTTCTTAAATTCAAAATAATTATTCCCTTCAAAAACTTCAATCGCTTGAAAAGTGAAAATGAATATAAGTAAGAAAATTATTTTTGAATGGGATGGTAATTAAGAAAATAGAACATATTAACCAAATACCAGTGAGTTAATAATAGTAATAATAATAATAATAATAATAACAATAATAATAATAATAATAATGGTTATTAGTATTAGTGTCATATGTTCTGTATGATAACATCAACCAAACGCGACTTTATTCATTTTAATTTCGTATATCAGCTTCTCTGTAGACTGTGACAGGTGTACGGTTTCCCTTGGTAGGACCCCACTACGTTGATGATGATGGATGCTGTATTATGTACCTATAGGTCGTCTTGATGCTCGTAGGAGACTGACATTTCTTCGTCGGAGATGGGAAGAAGACGTACACGCCAGACCGCCGCTGAAGAACCAGCCGCAGCCCCTTTGGCACCCGCCGAAGGGGCCATCGCCGCGCCGTCAATTGAAGAAGCCGCTCCGAGCTTCGCCGCCGCAGTTTCGCCGGCCGTTCCCCCGGCATCTGCCGGGAATCCAGCCACCACGTCACCGGTGACCGGGCCTTCTTGGGCAGCGGTCACTGCATCGCCACGGCGCCAGCAACCTCACCGTTCTCCGCCAGTCAGCACCACCCCTCACCTCCATCCACAACAGTCGCCAATAGCACCGCACGTCTTATCAGCACCTCCATCGCAGCAGCCACCACAACATCCTACACCACTGCGGTGCAGCGCAGTGATTTCCGGAGTTCCTCGAGACCTGCCTACAAGATACGTACTCTCCGCAGCTCAACACCGGTGGCCTTCTGCCTTGAAGGCCACACGCATCATCACGTCTCGAGGAGCAACCACCTTCGTCCGCCTGGCACTGGCTGATCCGGCCGACCGAGAGGCTGCCTTCAGGTCCGGCCTGCCCTTATTAGGGCAGGTTCTTCGCGTCGAGGCCAGCCGAACTGAACCTCACCAGCCATGCCGCAGATGCTGCTGCTTCCGCCACGATGCCAACACCTGCGCTGCACAACCCAGGTGCCACTACTGTGGAGCACCGAGTTTGGCAGCACAGTGCACCAGTCACGATCTACGCCGTCAACGCCGGTACTGCGCCTCCTGCAATGGTCACGGCCATTTCACCGGGCAGGCACAGTGCCCTCAGTATCCGAGAAGCCGTCGATTCACTCCGGCTTCAAATATACCTGCACCTACATCTCCGACACCAGCACCGCCACCACCCGCAGCACCAGACACCACCTTGCGAGATGCAATCCAGGATCTACATTCAGAGGTCCTGAACATCGGATCCAGCATCTCGCAACAGGACGAAACACTTGCTTCACTTGCCACCGCCTCTCAAGCTACCAACCTGGAACCACAACTTGATCGCCTTGACGCATTGGAAAGCGCAATCCAGGAACTCCACACCATCGTCACAGACTTCACAACCGCCTTACAGAGCTTCACCGCACGCTGCCTACGGCGGTTCGAAAGAGCCGACACAGCCATCCGAGGCCTGGGGGAATCAATCGCCAGCCTGCCACCACCATCAGCACCGCCACCTCCGACGGAATGCCTAGAGGAGGTTAGGCACACGACTACAAGCCTGCGCACGACGATTGACGAGTGGACCTCCACCCTCTCGGGCATGAAGAGTGAGCAGGAACGTACAAACGGCTACTTGATGTCGCTAGAAGCCGCTCCCTTCTTTCCAAGCCACTACAGACCACCAGCGGGCTCCTTTCGAGGACCGCGCCAAAATTAACGACAGATGCAATAAAAGAACGAACAACAACGCTACAAACCTTTCCTACTCCTTTCCACGTACCTACCCGTGGTGCCGGCCAGGGCCTCGGTCATGGTCGTCTCCCGGACATTTCCGCTGCCAGCGCAATAAGCTGGCAGCCACCTATCCTTCCACGTACTAATGGGGGTGCGAAAGCGGAACCCCAATACCTTACCTTACTTCTCCTATCTACTCCACGCCGAATCCTTCCTATTCCCGAAAACCCAACCAAAAAAAAAAAAAAAAAAAAAATGATGCCCGTACTCTTGTGATGTATCTTGAGGTTTTCGTAGACTGGAATCTGATCGTGTATCTGCATTCTTGTGTGTGTTAGTATGTTGTAATTATTATTTTATAGTTGTGCCACGGCAGCTGTATTGGTGTCGGAGAGCACTAATGTTTGTCAGTGTTGGGTATGGAGGAGTTAAAATATTCTGCACACACGTATTCTGTTAATTATTTCACCTATATTTTGGATAAACCACATGTACATGTTGATAATTCATTATCACCGTTGTTATGTTAAAATATGTATAATTGGTAGACTTTAAATAAGTAGTTTTAGGTCTATTCAGAGACGAGTTTATACATGGCCTTCCTGCTTGAATACTGACAAGCTTCTGTTAGCGTTCCCTTCAGCCGTTCTTCTTAATGTACGTATTTCAATTGTAGGCATGTATCAATGTACCTGATTGGTGCTAATATCCAATAACGTCCAATACATGTAAAAAACTGTTATATGTTTATCAAACTTCCATGATCTTAATTATGAATCCAAGGTTAGTTACATGTTTACGTAGAAACTACTCATTTCTCGTAGTTTTATATTATTGGTTATATAGCTAACAATGGTCTTTTCCCCCTTAAATTATGTTTGATATGTTGCAACGTTATATGCTTGTCCTTTGCTATGTGTACATTATGAATATATGTATTTTAACATCGTCTCTATTCTTATACGTACAAATATTAGCAAAGAAATACTTAACACGTAAAACCCAGAACAACATATATTAAAGAAGGAACTTACTAATGTATTGATGCTGAGAAGCTATGAATTAGATATCTTAGTACATTAATGAGTTGTATTAGTTTGTCCGTGACTAGTACGGTATGTTGCTTCACAGGATCTGTGAGGGAGGGAGAAAGAGAAAGAAATGCGTAAGTGGACTGAGGATGTGCAAGTGTCTATGGTCGCGACGCTTCCGATGTTAGCACAAATGAAGCTTGCGTTTCTGACTAGACAGTTTTATTCACACAAAGTCGCATTACCTCCCTTAATACGATCCAACCACATAAAACATTTACATTATATTCGCGTCAACCTCCTCACTTGTGAACTGCCACTACCAACTTTTATTCTCGCCGTATACGCGTTGCCTGTTACATGCCTGATATACGAACTGCCCATCCTGCGGACTCCGGAATGATGAGTGATCTTACGTGTGTCTACAAGATATATGATTTTTAGTTACTGCAACTAAATCATGTGAGATAAGGCTTTAATGTTATTTGGAAATTTCTCCCATTGGTTCGGAAACATTACAGAAATTGTCCTCTGATTTCTGTTTCTTATTTTGGAGCATGAAAAGATCTTTTGAAGCCGACAAAAGATAGAGCGCGTTCAGGTCAACTTTAATTTACTGCTCTTAAAGTCTAATTGTTTACAAATGAACACGTATCCTTTAATTACAGTAATTCAAGTGGGACTACCGTGCGGGATGTCTCAGGCGGTAACGTCTGTGGCCCGCATTCGGAGGTCGTGGGTTCGATTCCCGTGGCCGACTTTCCTGGCCCATTGATTTTTTCGGGGTTTTCTCCAGGTCGTTAGGTGAATGCTGGAAGGATCATTAAGTGCCCCGAATTTCACCTCCATTCTCATTTCACTTCACCTTTCAACCGCTTGGTCTCTATCAGGGTTGTACGTGTCGGCTGGAGGTCTCGGCGTTTGTACGGGAGGGGAAAGAATGCTGTGTGGAAACCTTCGTTCTCTGGAATGGGAGTGGTGTCCTGGTTCCGGGCCCCCAGGGAATATGTAAACACACAGAAGGGGAGGGGAGCCGGCTGCATCAATGCTCATCCGGAGAGTTTAAATCTGTAAATGATAGGGACCCTGCCCTCTGTCGTGTACCTGGTCCGGCCGCGCTCTGTCTCCTATCAACTCATTCCTCTCTCCCGGGAGTGCCCCCTCCGGGGCATAGATACAAAGATCTATGTAGGTCGAAGTGTTTAGTCCCCCTCCGCGTTGAATCCTAATCCCAACTGGCAATTCTAAGTCCTTTAACGTAGCCTCAAGGAAGTTTCTTATTGTCTAGAAAAACGCTGTTTACACAATTAGCTGTTGGCTAAACTTACATTCCTCTCATAGTGATTTCAGAAACTATATATTTTTTTTAAATTATAGCAAAGAAAAACAGAAATGCATGTCACACATTTGAGTTATTCAGGGCGTATTCTCCAGCTTCAAGACAAGATCTCATAGCAACAGTCTTGAGCAATACTGCAAGAAATCGAAGCAGCCCACAGCATCGTCTACATCCTCACTTCAACAACAACATTCACCATTAAAATGCTATTCAAAATGACTTACAACGAAGCTAGATAATGCTATATTTACTGTAATTCTAACACCAAAATTCTGTAGAAAAGATTGTCAGTTATTTTTGACAGTATGGTTTACAGTCCGCCGCTGTATTCTTGTTACCTATTTAGAAATCGCGGTTATCCCAGCTTTGCTCTTGGCTATTATAAAACAGAGAATATTTTCAAGGGAGAATCCGCCTGAAAGTTTCTTCCCCAAAGCGCATGATAACGAAGCATAAAAGGAGAAACAAAAACGTTTGTGTTTAGTATTTGAGGATATCTTGAGAAACAAGCCCTTTACGCCGTTCTGTGAAAGCATCTTTTCTCATCCCATAGCTCCAAGAGAGATTACTCTGGTCCATACAGCGCGAGGCAGGCAAGCAAGCAGTTTGGTTTAATTACAAAACCATCCGCAGTGTGTGCTTCCTTGGAAGCTTTGCCCGGACGTCCCTCCCTTGTAATATGATTATCCGGGATTCCCGCTCGCTCTCCTCGAGAATAAACCGCCGTGGCTGTTCCTTCGTTTGGAATTAGCCACACATTTGTACCACATACACTCACAGACCGGGCGACCAACCGCAAGAAAAAACAGCCTCAACTTTTCTATACCCCACTCGCGTCCGGCCGGTACTACATACAGAATCCACGATAATTATTTTTCCTTTCTGCTCCCCGTTATTGCTTCCGATCCTCCGCCGTCTTTTTTCTCCCTCCTCCACCCATTTCAGGTCCTCCCCATCTACCGAAAACAATCGCGTGATTGTTTTCATTTTCTTAGCTTCAATTCCATCGATTTGTCGGAAAGTAAGGTTCTCCACATTTTCGTTTTCCTTCCAAGGATTACAGCTTTAAGGGACCGTTGTGGTCCAACAGATGATTTTAAAAAGGTAGGGAAAGGGCAGAATTTTGAACATGTTTAGCATCATACCGTAACATTTCCGACGAATTTTAACCTAAACCAGGAGTTAAGTTGAACGTTCAGAAAGGTATCCGAAATGAATGCTGGAGGATAGCAAATAGCATAGAATATTGTGGTCTCCTGTGGCCTTTTCGTTTAGGTTATGTATTTCCATTCTTATAGAACTGTTGTGATAATCAGGCACAGGAATTCCTAAGAATTAAAACAGGATGGAAGGAAATGAGGTTGAAATATTACTGGATCATATTGCACCACTCCGTTCCTCGTACAGTCTTTTGGCGTTTGCAGACACCACTCATCAATTTTCATCTTCCTATCAGTGACCCTTGACCGCTTCTGTCTGCATTCGTTCTGGTGCTAATGGCTTGTGTGTTGATAACTTGAAGCCAACTACTTAAGAATTCCTATGCCTGGTGATTATGTTCATTTTTTACATAGTGGTGTAACTCGTATTTATTTATTATTACATATACGAATTGTTTTGTTTATATATTTATTGGAGCAGCTGCGTCAAAAATATGGATAAAATAGAAACAAAGAAGATAATATTGACGTAAATTGGGCGTAGACGCCCCACTGCCAAATATGCGAATCATATACTGCATATTCAGAAGATGGTGCTCTCATGTGCGATAAAGCTTAGTTATTTATTTTAAAATCATTGTCCAGTTGCAATAACTCATTCAGACTTAAACGGTCGCGCAGAATCGCATATCCTGTATGTGATTCCATATACTGAAGGAGTCTGTATAAATAGCAAATTGTGTAGCACCTTTCTTAGAAATAATGAGGCATATGTAACTAACAGTGGAAGGTATATTTGGTGCAAAAATTAAGGGAAAATAGCGGTTTAGTCGTCACGCACAAACAATCCACATGGACTGATAATAAAAAGAAAAGGAATAGAGGGTTGTATTTTTATTTTTGAGCACAATAAGCGAATCTGCGCACCTCGACAGCTTTTTCTTCTGCTTTACTGTTAATTTCCTCCTTTAATTTCTACGGTCGTATCGGGGGACTTGACTTCAGAAACAACTGATGCAACTAAATGTTTTTCCTTGAAAAATTTATTGTGCGGCATGTACAAGGAGAGCCAAAGTACTACGAACCGGCTGCGCGATGTTTTTCTTGTCCGCGTCCTCGGTGCTCGTTGCTCGCTATCATAGAAAGGCGCGGATGAAACCATACAACATTTTTAAAACTACTTTTAAAGGATTTACTTGACAACTTTATGAAAGTGTGTTTGAGGACAGAATTATTAGTACAAATTTGTGGCCCCTCGGTCCCACGACCTAACCCCCCTGCGACTTCTATCTCTGGGGTAACTTAAAACAAAGTGTACAAGACAAACCCACACACCCTGGAAGAATTAAAACAAAATATTCGCCAGCAAATGGCCAGCATTTCTCAACGTGAACTACGGTGACTGATGGATAGTTTCCTAAAGAGGTGCAAAACATGTATGGACAACGACGGTGGCCAGTTTCAGCATCTCCTTTCATAAAGTTGGTATGGTTTCATCCGCGCTTTTCTATGAAATGCGGCAGACGGCAACGAGCGCCGAGAACGCGGACAGGAAAAACACCGCGCAGCCGGTTCGTAGTTTTTTGGCTCTCTCTGTATTTTGTGATAATAAAAATGCACATCAATATATATTTAAACCTATATTTGAATAGCTACCCGTATGTACACAAAATTTAATTACATGTCTTAAGAAATTCAAGCATGAGTCTGAGTATCAACTTTCTTTTCAACCTTTTGTTTGGCGTAGCGGCTAGGATATATGTAACAACAGTCATAGAAGAGTGTTGTAATGATGAGTACAAGATCTGAATGGTGATTTATACCTGATGCGGACGACAGTTCCCCATGCCAGCATGTGTCATCATTAACATCAACCAAGGAGTTCCTTTTGTCGGTCTCAGGTAATGGCTCTGAGGTCTTTATATTCTGCACATCTGCGTATATGTGGCACAACCCAGATACTTGCCTAATGAGTGAATTACAAATAATTTTGTTATCTCTTTAATGGTATTGTCGACAGTTTTTATGACATTAGAAATATGTTTAAGCTAAGTAAATTTTTCTCAAGGAAAACAGAGATATATCCTTAAATATGTTTCGGTAATGGTACTTCTCCCATAATTACAGGGTAATACTATGTGCCATATATAATTGAATTTCACAAGTTATGATTTATGGGAATCATTATCACGCGGTAATGTTTGCACCATTCTTGGATACTATAGCAGAAGGTTTTGAGCTGAGCTACTGCTGAATCACGGTTCCTTCCCTAATAAAATGCAACATTATCAGCGAAGTATACCATGGTTACATTATTTTGTGTTAGAAAATCAAATGTTTACATTGTCTATAACAGTGGTCCAAATACGCTTCCCTCTGGTACATCAAAGAGTGTAGCAATGACCTTAAAGTGTTCTGACTCATATAGAATGGGGAAGGTAGGCTTGAGGCATAATTTATTATCACGTAAATAAATTATGATAAGTCAATTATTAAAGTACAGTATGTAAATTATAACTATGTAAACAAGTAAGACATTTTATATACGCCAATTAAGAATAATTATATATATATATATATATATATATATATATATATATAGAGAGAGAGAGAGAGAGAGAGAGAGAGGGGAGAAGGAAAGGTAAGGTTTGTGTATACAAATATTTCATGCAATAGTCAGTAAGATTTCTTAGCTGTTAAGTTTTGCCACTAACAAGACGAAGCGACTTCCGCTGGTGGGAAGGATCATAAAAGAGAAATCGGGGTGCTGAGGACAAGTAACTGTACCCCACTTTTCTGTCCACCCAGAGCCAAGGTCTTGCAAGCAACCCCCACTTGATTTCACATTCCCACTAAACAGATCACGTGGCTAATAGAAACCAATTATGCAATGGTAAAGATTTTAAAATGTTCTAGAAGCTTCCTCGCTTCAGCCAGTAGCCAATCGGAATTAAGAAAAGCAAATGTTCGCGCGAAGTTAGAATGTATCTAAAGTTAGAAAATACTGTTAGTGGCTTAGTTTGTTAACATTTTTCAGCTTGTCTTCACGTTACTCCGGGAGGCGAATTCGCGCCAAGAAACAAAGGAGATAATATCGCGCTACAAATTTGCTAAATAAACTCGTGTATCAGATATAATACATATAAACAATTCAACGTGATGCTCATGCGTTGTACCTCAATGGAACAGTGGAAGGGTCGTCCTCAAGTGCTGCTATAAATAAGACAAGTGCAATTGTGGCCAGTGTATGTAAATTTATCTGTGGAAATGTTATGTTAATCAACAAATGACTATTTTATATGTTGTCTCTCGTCTCATTGCTCTGAGATCTCCAATATCTTCTCACGCTCTACCGCATTACTACAGCTGGCTAGCCGAGGAAGAGCCAGGGACCACGAGGATGAGTAATCCAGCACTGATAGACATGATCACCGAACGATATTTTACCTATTTCTTAAATGACTCCAAACACCTATAAAACACAATTTATTCAACAACAATGGGGGAATGCCGCAGGACGTTGAAGATATGTTTGGATGAATCTAAAATAGATGTCTATAATAAGCCTTCGTGCCATGCTTTGTCGAAGGACTTTTCAATGTCAATGTCTGAAGCCAAACTGTGTTTCTAACTCGTCGGGTTTTTTTTCATTGTGTGGTGAAACAAAGCGTATTTGTCCAAAGAGAGCAGCTATAAAAGTAATTATAACAGAAGTTATGTGCCTAAATTTGAAAATTGGTTATGAGAAATGGGGTAACAACACAGGCAGTAGTAATGAGTGGCAGACAATTTCATGAAGCTTTCCTAATAGTTTGAAACAATATAGGCTTATTACTCTGCGTAAGCAATTAATAATACGTTTAAAGAACAAATAATGCAGCAAACAATGCACTCTAAACCATATCTTCAGTGACGTAGGGGACTCGGCGCCGATCTATTGTCCTACGCCCCACAATGGGGGGTCTCTGGGCAGAAAGATGAGGCGAGAGGAGACACCGGGCGGTCAGATCCATGAGCGATGATAGAGCAATAACAGGGTCCCTAAAGTTTCCAGATATAGACACTCCAGCAGACGAACAGGCAGAACGGTGACCCCACTTCACACAGAAGGGGTCAAACGCCTCTCAAATTGGACCCGAATGCACCGGTGGCCAGCCGACAGCCGAAGGACGGAGAGAATTACGAAGAACATACTTTTCCCCTGCCACGGTGCACCAAACACCATCGCCGACACTTCCGAATTCGTAAAGAGACCAACAGGATGAAGGATGGAACGAAAGGAACGAAACGGACGGATAGGAAATTCGGAAGCTGAAAGAAATCACTCCAGCATTCGCCTGACAACCCGGGAAAACCCCCGAAAATAGTTATGGGTCAGTGCGGGCAGAAGCTAGGAATTGATCCTGGGACCTCCCGAACCACCCGACCAGAGACGCTGCTGCCAGAGCTATCCTGATCGGCTACTTTAAACTGTAAGGTGAAGTAGTGGTGAATGTTGCATTTGTTTATAAATGCGTGCATTTAAACTAACACGTTCGTTACTAATATTGTAGTTGACAAAAACGAATACATTCAACAAGGAGCAACGTTTTAAGTCTTGATTGAAAAGATAGACCTGGTTCTAATTTGGTTTGGGTTCTCAGTAACACCCCGCACATCACTAACGTTATAGTTAGCGCGATAGCTGAAGATGAAATCAATTTTACTTGTGTGTGATACCACTTCCATGACATAAAAAGTAGCTTTACCGACGATTCTCCGTGTTTTGCTGTTTGGCTGATCAATCGGAAGTCATGTGACATAACGGAGCATGTCCGACCCACATTCGGGCAGAGCTGTCTTGCTTCATAATAGATTCAGCTTTCCATTTGTTGGTTAATATTGCAATTATACGTCCATCCTAATAATAGCAAAAAGTCGTACTAGCATCTGAAAGACCATGCAATCTTGGAGTTCCGGAACCATTTAGAATAAGGAGAAACGCTGAAAGAACAGTTCTCACTGGTATTAAAGCTGTAGATAAATAATCTGCTGCAAAGAAAAAGAAATTTTTCTGGCAATTTCAAGCGAACATGCAGAGGTGACTTCAAATAATACTGACAAGAGTGGCAAAATGAGGACAGTTTCTGTTAATGCCATGACCAAAGAAAAATGTAACTGAATTAAATGGGATTTAGAAAAGAATCTTAAGAATATCGCAATACTTTCTGACATGAGCATTGGAGATGGTAGGTAAAAAGTAATGTGCAAAATAAATAAATTAAATTTCAATAAATGAAAAATGAAGACAAAATAAGTTAAAACTTAATTTTGTAACTATATTATTACTTTATTCTTTTTGAATCTCTTGAGATGTCTCCTTATAAATCTTACCTAGGTAAATATAGCTATACCTATTCCTAGCGTTGTATATGATATAATCATTAAGGAACACCATGATGATAATCAAATAAATATAGAACTTATATATACATATATATCTTTATGGATGTAATATTTAGTCTCATCAAAGAGGGTTATTACTTCAGGTTCAAGTAGGTTGAATAAAGAAGAGTGGTTTCCTAAACATTTGTTTGCTAACACCCAATAAGCATTTCGATAAAATTTACACTGAAGCTTTAACAATGAAACAAAATCGATATTTTAATAGTTTTGGTGCACTAATTTGAAATCGGGGGAGACATAAGGAAAGCGTTTTGAAAAACACAACTTTGTGTTAGTTCATGCGTTTTGAGCTGGTATGTTAAGAACCTTTGAAAATACAATTCGCTTAAGTACAAAGTAGTGAGCGTTTATTTGTGTTTGGTTTGGTTCTTGGTTCTCGGGAGGCGCAGGAAGATGTCAGCATCTAAGCGCATAGCCGCCTATTGTGCTGCTGGAAACTTCCATGAGGTTGGATTGAAGTGAAGGAAACAGAATGTGATCAGATCTGGCGTGACAGGCTCGGACACAGGCGGCATCCCTAAATTCTCAAGGTATTACATCCTGACGCCGGCGGGACCTCCCAAAAGCCGATCTCTCCCCGCGGAGAGGTCTCTCTGAGGTTCCGTCAGACGCCGAACGCCAGGGCAGACATTTCCACAAAGAAATTCCACAAACACACGCTCGCCTGCCGTCCTCTCGCCTGATTCTTCTACTCTGTGAGATGGAAATTAAGCGTGGCCTCTGCCATATGATGGCTTGATTCAGCGATACACTCCCATGACGTCATACTAGCAGTGCACCATTGAGTTCCTACCGGATGCAAGTCAGTTGAGCTACGACACTAGAGTAAGAACATTATGAATGTCTTCTCTCTGTGATATGTGCCTCCAGTGATTATATTTGCTGCACGTTTGATCAAGAATACTGTTTTATACAGTGCAAAATGCAAAGTTAGTGTCTTATTTGATTATGAAACGAAGTGTACAAGTGAAGGTGTTGCACAGAATACGACTGTGAATGCTATTCCAGTGCAAGCATTGATGCTCAGTTCCTTGCTTTATTTTAACAAAGACATAGTAGTTCTGTTCCCTGTGGCAGCGCTTGGTTCCATAAATTTTATTGAGTTTACAAACAGAGTTGTCAAGCTGTTAATACAAGCAAGCTGCGTAATCGTTTCTCTCACTTCGAACAATGATATAAACAATAAAATTTTTGAGACACTATGTAACGGTAATCTAAAAATAAGCATCATAGATCTCTTCAGTTCCGAGTAAATTATTGTTTGAATCTGCTGATTTATTGAAATCAGTAAGAAACAATTGGATAAATCATAAAGGCCATTTGCAGTCATTTATTTTTCCGGATTTCGTAAGTTATTGCAAAAGGCTTGTGTTGATCACTTGAAAGAAATGTGTGCATTGGAAAAAAGACAAGGACATAAAATTAGCTCCAAGTTTAAATAGAAAAGCTCTCTTTCCATGTCTTTGAGAAACTTGTAAATCTTGCTTTGAAATTACTTGATGAAAAAAAAAATAACAGCCTGAAATTGCTTGAAAACACGTCTGAGTAATAAGGAAATGTTAGGGACACCTAAGTTTATTTCCATCATAAGCAAATGGTGGAAAATTTTAAGTGTAAAGCATTCTTTGAAAGTTGGAAATCTAGGCGATTCTTTCTGTAGTCTTTTCACTTTTATTCACAATAATATTCATTTTCTGAGAAGACTTTCGTGATGGTTTTAAATGGAAAAATACTTGATTACAGGGATCATTAAAGTCGTAATTTTGGCCATCTGACATCAGAAACTCAGACTGCTATGAAACATACCACTGAAACCCCAATTGCTGTTTGTGAGTACGTGATTTTCTAATAAATTAGAAATATGTCCTATTAGGAAAATTTAAACAGACATTTTGGGAAGTAGCTGTGGTCAGTAAAGGCAAATGAATGGGGGAATTACCACATCTCTGTGGGACAGATCCTAGAATCAGAAACGAAATTAAGGCTAGTAAACTTGATAAAACTCCATTCCTCAATCAGTGGTGATTTTCCTATAAGTCATTTTGTAATAAACATAGTCAATGAAGATTAATTGTACGAGAGGATGAGAGATTCAGCAGACTCAGCAGAAGTGGATGAAACTCAAAATGTGAGTCTTACTTATATTGCGGAATATGCTAACATAAAGTGAACGAATTGTGTCCTGCAGTATTGCGTTGCATTTCTTATGTATGACAGGAGCAAGGAAATAAATATAGAGGACGAGACAGGTTTCAAATACTTGTTCATTAATTTACAGAGGAGGGTTGAATGGACAAAAGATTTTATATTCGAAGTTGTTTAGTGTATAAAGTATTTGAGACATTAATTAACGAGAAACTTGAAAGATAATTTTTAAATGTAACAAACAAAGCACTTTCGTGTCATTAATGAAAATTGAGGAATAATTGAGTTTAGTGCATTGCTTCTGTGAGTGTAGTGTGTCACGAATTAAATTAGTAGAAAAACCGTTTCTACGGCTACAAACCATATTGCTAAACAATTATTACAAATTGTAGAAGCGATTTGCTAGCTTAAATAAGGTCAAATTGGGGGATGTTACAAAAATTATGTGCACATCAAGCAGAGTGGATAAACTCCTTCTTTCAAACTTTAGGTTTGTGAAGCTACGTTTCATACCTAAAACCCCCAATAAGCACAACTTCCAAAGCAAAAGTAGGTAATTCGTTGTAGAGGTAAATATAAAATATGCCAGTGGTTTCTTTTTCAGGTTGTCTAAAATACTGCAACTAACCTTGTTTATTCCCCAGCATATGTGAGACACTATGTACCCATACTGGTGTCAGTTCCAGTTAAATAATTAACTATTTGTGTATTTCTGTCATAGTGAAAACATTGTGGCCTTTAAATGCACAAAACACATTCAAATAATGCAATAACGAATGCTTGGGCTGGAACCGTATCTCAGTTGGTGCTATGCAAGGGGTCCTAGGTTCGATTCCCGACTGAGGGGTTGGGAATTTTTCTCTAGCCAAGATTATTCCCTATCTTGTTCAGAGTCTGGAAGTATGAATGAGAGTGTGAATGTGTGTGTGATCTAATGATTAAAACCCAAAAGAATACTATTGCCAGTATGCAATAAGTTCTAAAGGAAAGGTCGCGATATGACCAATGTTGTTAAAGGCGGGATATAAATGGAAACAAAGAAAATGCTTCATTCCGCATGCCCATGCACCGCTCTCTTGACGTGACAGTCATGAGGAGCGGGCCATTATATAGCGGAGGCCACGAAGTAACAGGAAATGAGGAGGCACAAAAATTCGCGGCATTATATAATCTAATCCAGCATTCGCTTACCTATCAACCAGGGAAAACTGCGAAAAAGCACAAGGCCAGAGTGGTGGGCCCAACGGAAATTGAGCATGGACCTCCAAAATGCGGGCCCCTCACACGACCGCGGAGTCATCTCGTGGTTTGTGTTTGGTTTGATGAAAGGATTACTATCTGTCTCAAACTTTTTAAGAAATCGAATTGGAGTTGTCTGGGATTATTTAAAATAAAATTCCCAATCTCTCCCATTCCTTCCAAAGAGGGCGCTATACATATTGGTAGAGAGACTAAAAACCGCCGGGTAGACTGTAAAGGAAAAAGGAACAGAAGTGACAAATTTTAACGCAACAGCAGGTAATTGAAATTGGTGCTTGCTAGAAGCTATTCTAAGTCAAAGGCTATGGACTGGCGGAAATTACGAAAAATGGAATGTAGTTTTTAACTTCAAAAAATGAAATAATGTTTCAGTTTTCTAAACCTGTGCTTATTATAGCACTATAACAATTTAAAGCCCTTTGCGACTGGTTTAAAGAGGCCTGTGCTTGTGCGATTCTACTGCCCTTTGTACCGCAACTTTGTTATCCCTCTAGTAGACATTGCTACTAAAAATGGCGAGTTTCATATATCACTCAACTTTTATTTCTTGCAGTTATAAGGATAAAAATGCACACGGTTGACCTTTAGCGTCTAAGAGCTGAAAACAAGGTGTGAAATTTAAAAAGGTGTGGTGTAAAGATGTTCGAAAGCTTATTACTTATATACTGTGTATGTAGTTATTTATTCAGTTTCTTTAATAGTTTAGCATTGTATAAAGCAATGCTTATAAATATTTATCTCGCACTGCTAGTAATAGTTTATAGATTAGGGTAGTTTTTGTAAACAGAGTTCATAGTAGCTTTTATTTATAGAATAAGTATAAAGAACATATACATTTATACACAGTTTTGATTCATTTCGTATACAGAACTTGTAAATATGGTAAAAATGTTTACAAACCAAATAAAACAAAAACAAGAGGCCTTGCACATACTTCATTGCAACTTTCAGATTGATAACGTAAATGCAGCTTTTCCCCAGTTTCATTGAAATACTTCATCCAAGTCCATAAACAAATGGTCAATAAAGTGACTTCCTTATCTTCTTTGTTATACAACTGAATTTACTGAAACCAACATAATTATGCTGAAAACCTAATAGCTTTTTACAATCTGAAAAATTAATTATAACAGTATAAATATTATTTTTTAGAATTAATCTAGAAATATCTAAAAAGCATATGTCGCATTTGAAATACATTCATTAGGAACAGATCAAGTTGAGAAAACAGCGTTGTGAAGTTTGAAATTTGGGACAATTTTTATGTGCTACCAAAAATATTACAAATAAATTATTTTAAACCTGTCATATCAAAGTGAAATTTTGTGTACTGCATGTAGCAATCCTAGTACTCAATAGGCGGTAAAAAGTTCAGATTAATAAGTGTATTAACGTAGATGTTTCACTTTTCAGGGATCCATAGCCAAAGCGCTTATCATATAAGGGCATGTCAATTTTATGTCCTTAATGCCACAAAACCTTTTAAATGAAATTGTATAAAATGCATGTTGTCCACATTCTAGCATCAACAGACATTGAAAAGAGAATTAATTTTTCAAATGGTTTCAGCAGGCTGTTGAGGCCGATCCTGATTTAATTTCCTATACCGACGAGGTAAATTTCACCTCATTGCAACATTGAAAAATTTGCAATGAAGAAATTGAAAACTTTTCAAGATCCAAAAATTAAGAGTCTGTGTGCCAATGATACACAATGATTCAATATTTCTTGGCGAAACGGTCAACACATCACGAATGCAAAACACTGATATTATCGCGTTTCTTCGCTGAATTGATAGATGAAGATTGTAATCACGCGTGTTTTATGTAAGATAATAGCACTGCACTTGCATCTATGGATAAGATTCGTTATCTATTGATTATGGTGAATAAAAATATGTGGCCTCCTTGATCCCTTGTTATGAATCCTTGTGGTTTATGTCTATGTGGAACTCTGAAAAGTAGACGTGTGTGAAAATAATCTCCACACGATAGACATCTAAAAAATATCTCAAAAGCAATTAGGAACATCTTATTTGAAGACCTGCGCCTGGTTTCTAGGAACACTTTCAGAAGATAGAGGCACATAAAAGCATTCGAGAGGATGTTGTATATATAATGTATACTTTTTGTAGCCCGAATCTGCAGAGAAATTAATCCGCAATTGTCGCATCGCAATAACAGACGAAGGTCGTACGAGCAACGGAGACTTGTATCAAATTAAAGTAACATTCCGCTATGACCCCAGTTATAGTTTGAGTGGAGAATTTACTGCGAATACTTCACAAACTATCCTTTAAAAACTGACGGATCTGAAAATTTTAAACCCTGCCTTATAAGTGAAAATCCTCAATTTTCGTATATGCATCGATAATTCACACATTCCGACTGTAAGTGATGGCGAACATGGAGAGCTGTCAAAAGCGCATTTCTTTCATGGGAAACTATTTAGGAAACCAGTTTTTGTTCTACTTTGATAACGTATTAGAGTATAAGTGTGCTTAACTATATATGATTTCCTCTTATCTACAACACCAAGTTGGATTCATGCTGAGCGCATCATTGCTGAAAATGTTTATTTTGTTGTGTAAGATTTCAATATTTTCAGGTGAATCCATATATTTAAGCAATTTAAACAATTTCGGTTGGTCTTAATTTTAGTTTGCTTCTTGCCATGTTGCTTATTTAAAACAAACGCCTTAGAATATTGACATAGTCTATTATACTTAACCCGGCCAAAGAGGCACAGCTGGACACTTTTGTTTCCCCTGCACTCAGGAAGTTTGGAAATATGTCCCTCATAGTAGTCTCCTTTCTTTATCTGAAGTTTAGAATCTTCATACTCAGTTACTCGCTTGCTTTGTAGCGTTCATTATCATATTCATTTCATAAGAGCATTGCGCCCGAATTCGTCACGCATACATCAATTCTTTATATTTTCTGATTTTTTATTAGGAATGCTTATTTTACTCATTTCATGACTACATAGTAAACATTTGTAGATACTTTTCGGAAATATGTGTAATTTACACCCTGGCCTCCCAGGCTCATTGCACCCGAACACGTATATTCCAGATTTTCCATTAAAATGGCCTGGAAATTCTACTATTTATCTAATCGCAGTCATCTTGACGAAGCAATGGTTTAGTTACGGAATTCGACGCTGAAGAACACTTATTGAGCGAGAATTTGGGTGAAGAGAGTGACATTGCTTCTCAAGATGAAGTGGAAGAGCGTGAAAGCGATTCAGAAACGGAAGATGGTGCGGAGCCCGAAGTTGGGTACAAACCGTACCCAGGAGCCAGCTTTTTTTTAAAAAAAAAAGATAAAAGGACCAAGTGAGCTAAAAATTCGTCCGCGCGAAATGGTTATAGGTGAACTGATAATTTTGTAAATAATCTTCCTGGAGTCATAAGAACTGCTAAGAACTCTCAAATTGCAGTTGGATTTGGGAATAATTTATTCACCGACGACATCTTGGACACAATTGTTATATACACCCATTTCTCACCCACTAATGCAGTTGAACTAGGAGCTTTCATTGGGTTGTATCTAGCGGGAGCTCTCAGAGGGAATCGTCAATAATTGGAGGAACTTTGGGGTAAAGAAGGCGACGGTGTTTAAAATTTGGCCTTGCGATGAACATCAAACTGTTTAAGACCCTTATACTTACCTTCGTTTTACTGATCTTACTACCAGGGCAAAACGAAACAAATTCGACCGAGTTGCTCCGTCTTGTCCGAAAACTTTGTGAAAAACCATCAGAAGATCTATACCGTTGGGAAGAGTGTTACAATCGATTAAATGCTTCCAGGTTTCCAAGGAAGGTGTCCATTTTGGCGGTATATACCATGTAAACCGAACAAGTACGGCATAAAATGTTTTTCGCTTGTTGACGCAAAAATGTTGTACGGTAAAATGTGTAAAGACGCTCCACTTTTAATGGACTAGAATTTTTTCTCAATAACGACATATGAGACATGCAATAATGTATGTAACAATTCCGGTGATATTCATTACATATGCAAATAAGCATATTTTTTGTAATTTATAACATGATAATTTATTATAAACAAAATAAAAACACAATGTAAAGGACCATCTATGGCATATGATTGCTAAAAGATGCCCCATCAAATATCTTATAAGAAACAAAGAATTTTAACCTAAAAGATACAAACAAAATTTAAATTCCTCAAAAATACAGTTTCTTCATGTCTCTAAGAATGTTTGCTATTTTTGTGGCTTTCACGGGTTTTATCACCATTTTGTTTGAACTTCTTCTGCCATAGCCAATGCAAAATCCTTAAAAAATTGTGCAGTTTTCATGTAGCCACTTTTTGCATGCAGTACACTGTATCCAGTCGCATTCTACTTTGGTGAGATAATAGTATTCTTTACACTCCTTGCAGGTGTCATCGTCTTGTTCAGCTTCGGTGTCTGAGTTCTCCAAATCACTGGAAATTCCAATTTTATTTGATCTTCTTGGAAACTTCTGGGCCATTTTCTTGTCTCGAACTGCAGCTATAGCCATAGTTACAGATTCTTCGCTCCACCTTCCTCGTTCAGACGTACTTTTTTAAGTATTTTCCCATCTGAAAACATAATGGGCATACCTTACTATTTTTATTAAGCAATTTGTTCCCGTAATAATAAGTTCAATTATCTCCATAGGGCCTAATATATGCCAATTGTTTTTATTCAAATGTTTTATTACAGTTTTAGCTATGCAAATTAATAACACACCATATTATTTAATATAAAGCGTTTCTTGACATTTTAAAAATATAATTGAATGAAATTAATGCCAAAAGCATGTGGGGTTTCTTTGCCCACTCGGTGGTGGGGCATGTTCCCTGATCGTGGTGTAAAGATGCCCCGAGTGACCACGTGACTCACACGTGCATGGTCTGAGATTTTAACACAAAGGCACAGTGTGCCAAAGAGTGCTCTTTCAATATACCAGTTGGTAATTACACACTCTGTTATTAATTTGCAATCAGTTCGTGGTCAAAAATAACTTCTGCAAAACTTCAAGGCTGAAAATAATGCATACGTACCTTGCAAACAATGCCACAACACTGTAAGGGAAATAAACGACGCGACCAACACATCGCTACCTTACAACAAACTGCGCTTTCACTGGAGTGGTATGCTGCTACCATCCTGAGTCACAATTGGAAAATATCAGAGGTGGGGCAACTATGGCACTGGGGCATCTTTGCCCATTTTAACCTATACGCTGAATATGAAGATTTATGCTGGGAAACAGCCTGAAGGTCCTCTCTGTATCAGCAAGTGAGATGATGAAAAGAATGGCTAAGCCGTTATGTGGGTCTGGTCAAAATATCACCTGATAATTGGCTCATAGGAATATGATCGACGATTTGAAAAAGAAGTTGCTGTCTTATATTGGAACTGCAAGAAAAATATAATAATAATAATAATAATAATAATAATAATAATAAAAATTAAAGTAAAGACAGTTGCCACCACAATTATTTTTCATCAAAGGAAAGAAACAATAACGAGCATTTTTTGTTTCAGTAGTGGTAAAACTTTGGTGCCCTATCTCCTGCAATTTAAGAAGAACATGACACTCGTGTCTTCGCTTCATGATGGCAATGCCATCGATCCTGAACCAGAAGATCAAAGGAAGCCAGAGATTATAAGTTTCTAAATTCCACTGGGGGAGGGGGATTGATACTGCAGACCATCTGTATGCCGCTTACAGTGTAAGACGGAACGTCAAGCGCTGGCCAATGGTCATATTTTTTACAATGCTGAATGTTAGTGGTATCAACTCTCAGTGATTTACCTCGGCACTCAGCTGGAACCATAGCGTAGAAGACTTTTTCCGAAAACGATAGCCCACCAACTGGTGCTTGGAGAGCCAAGCCGAAGAAGCGTAAAGACATTTGGGATTCCCACCAGGTTCCAAATGCGACTGAAAAGCTTTCTCCCATTCGTGATGATCGAGAAAGTTCACCACCTCCAGCCCCAAAAGACCTAAGTTCTCAGCCTATACCACAGACATGAGTTTCGGGTAGATGAAAAATTATGAGTGCAAAAACTGTCACACCCCAATCTGTCTGGCGCATGCAAATATGGTCTGCAGAATGTGCAGTGCTGTGTGCCAATGCCCATCTTCTGCTCAACTTCAACTGACTGACGCCAAGTAAACCCTGTTCTGAACCCTGAGCTACAATGTTTTAATTCTCTTTTCCTTGCCAAACTTTGAAGTTAATTTAATGTTTAAAGCCTAACAATTTCAGTCCATTTGGTGGTGAGTGGGACATTTTAATAGATTACGCTTTATAGTTTTCTGACAAATAAATTAGTTTCTTTTCCAAAGAATTTTGTTTTTTCCCTTCCTTTAAACATCTCCACGAATACGTTTAGAATACTAAAATTGAATGTGTATTAATGGAAATAGTTAGGACTGTTTTATTTACCTTGTATCTATCAAGTGAATTGCTCCCGAAATCGCCAGTGCATATATTTTGCTAGGTAGGGGTTAATAATATGCAGGTTAATTCAGATGTTTAAAAATTGAAAACCAAAGCGCTCTTAAATAAGCATCTTCCGGGCCAAACCCAATCACTTGGTGGTCAGCGCGTTTGATTATTATTTCCGTATTCCGGGGCCTTACCATTTGTTATTGTTTAGAGCAAATCCCTTGGTGACCATGCTCTAATTAGGCATGATCTCCTGGTTAAAGGCATCTCCTGTACATCTTTCACATACTCACGGTTCGCTCCCACCGATCGGACTGACATGGTCTTATGGGGACTCAACTTAAAAGCCGCTGCAATTCCGATATAAAGGAGAACTTCTGAAGGAGAATGCTATTATAGACGACATGGAAAAATATCCTCAGCTATCATACACAATACAAGCCGGAATTGAACTAGTGTTGAAACCCACAGGGTACGGAAATGTTTAATAAATCACTTCGGAGGATGAATATATCACTATGACATGAACTATGAAAGGTTTTGATGCGTCAGAGTTTTCCTACTTTATTTCGACACATTCCGGCATTTTGTTAAATCCAGTTATGGAGGTTTAATTTCCTCCAGAACAGCTGGACATATCCGTATAATATACAGAGAAAAACAAGTCGGAATTTGTTGAACGACAGCTGCGTTTTTACGGTGTGGATTATGAAGCTGGTCAGGATTTTACTTCCATATAAAACTCCGTGCATAAATATTGTCACTGTTAGCGTTTGAACCAGAGTGTTCGGCTGGAAATTCTATTATAAACTTGAACCAGGCTTCCAAACTACCAGACATTCCAGGGCTGATTTTATGTGACGTAATTCTTTCTCATTATTTGTGAGTGTTTAAAAAAGATTGAAAAGATTCAGGTTCAGCATCTGAACTATCATATTTGATGAAATTCCGGAAGCTCTCGAAAGGGTAACATTGGAATTGCTACCAGAAGATCCCAAACACATTATGATATAACAAAGAATTTCTTTCATTTGTTTCTGTACATTCTCAAAATCTCTAAGGTTCTCTACAGCCACAAATTCTCACACGAAGAAGGGACATTTTGACATGGACTCAGTTGTGCCGGCACAAGTATTTATGTATTTCAGTAAGTATTGCCTTCAGTTCAAGTGGATGAACTTTATTAGCAATATATTGGTACAACTGAAAACTTCTTATTCCAGGTGATTATCAGCAAGTTATAAAGACACGCATCTCTTGCGATAGATAGAGAAGTCGTGTTTATATTCTAGAGGAAAGGAAATTTTGCCATCCGTAAATACCATGGGACAACCCCAGCGGTCATTAGAAATTCGCCTAACGAATGGATGCCTCAGATTACAAATATTAATGTAGGAAAGCTACATTAATAAGAGCTTAATTTATCTTAGATAAATCAGAGATAAGCTAGTATTGTTAATTCTTTGCGTTTGTGCATGTTTTTTTCATACCAATGTTTACGAATGGTGAAAGAATATATCACAATAAAAACGGTTAAATGGTTTCAGTGATTATCCTACACACATTTATGTTTTGTTTGTGATGCGTAACATTTGTTTCATTAAATCTTGTTTCTTACCTACAAGAATTCAACTTGGTCTCAAACAACAGTAGTGTTGAAGGTCTGCTTTGTGGTTGTTACTCTGTTGAAAGATTTAAATAGTAGAGAGTATTCTTGATTTGTTAATGCGTTTGAGAAGAGGAAGTCAAACTAGTCTTCAAGCATACCAGTTATTTATTCATGGTAAGAGAAAAATTACCCATATCATCTAAATACAATTCCGAATGTCATTTAAACACTTTTTAATTTTGGAAAATTAAATCAGACGAAAAATTTACTGCCACTGCTAGTATTTGAAGCATGGATCTTCGACTTTCGCTGCAGTTACTAGTTAAACAAATTCCCTTCTGATACTCTAATGCTGAGATATCATGGTGAGATACTCGTGGCCATTAAACTGTTCAATTGTCCAGGGAAACCTGGAAAGCGAACTCAAATCAGCGAGAAATCGTACCTAAAAGCAACTGTCAGTGTTAAAAACTCTCGTGTGGTTTGAATCCCAGCCGCGGTATTGAGTTTTCCAAGGCTAATTAAATTTTAGTATTTGGTGTCTAAGTGCATATAGTGTGAATTATTATTATTATTATTATTATTATTATTATTACTATTATAATTATTATTATTATTATTAATAATAATAATAATAATAAAAAAACAGTTATCACTGCCTCTTCTTTGCTTTGTGTTAAGGCGTTACAGAAATCAACGAAAAACATTCAATGGTTACAAAGGAATGTTAGGTGAGCACTTTGTTATAGCGCACTTATGGTCTTTGGGTTCATGGTTATCTGCAATAGAACAATAACGAGTAATTGCGCCCCTGATAAAACTTCCCCGAGTTACTGCTACTTGTAGGTAATTATGCCCATGCTATCCTGAAACATTTATGTGAATATCTCTGTACTACGTACTTAAGCTTTTAAAGAAACGCGATAAATTAAAATTGGGTTCACTAAAAACGTCCACCATTCATGTTTGGAAAGAAACATGTTTAACCGCTGTTTAAACCCATCTCCATCGGATTGACAGGTAAATACGTTAATTACTGAGTTATTAACAGAACTAGGACAAACAACCTTTAGTTTACAATGTGTGCACGCTGCGAGTTTGTATCGTCAGTCCTAAGATGGGAAGGGGTGCCACAGTAACCTAAAACTGTAAACAGTAGCATCAAGGGTAGAACAGAACGTAAACACAAAGAGCATTTCTACCATACCAGTAATGCAAGCGAACTACTGACTGTCAACTTTGCAGCGATGGGTCCGTATATTCAGTACGACGTCACTGTACTGGGGTTGGTAGTTACATTGTTTCCTCACTCAATGGATATTTGTCCTAGTCCTAGTGATTACTAGGTAACTCTTGTTTGTTCTCTCTGATACGTATGACTCTTCGTGTGAAAATGGCTCTTGCTGACGGAGCATTTCTCCAGCAAATTAGAGCTCATAATCTTGAAAATACCACAATAGCTATTTTTGTGCTTGTGAAAGAGAAGTTAATTACTATTTTAGAACGGAGATCAGCACCTCATTCGTACAAAGTCGTCATTTATTTGAATTTACGGTACGAATATTCCAATGAAGAATCATTACATAACTTAAAGTTTGTCAACACAGACCAACGGAAGTTCCTATGCCAAATATCTGTATCCCCTGAAAGTTCGTCGATTGAATTCTGTAAAAGCTGGTAAAAGCACAGCTGCACTGATCTTGAGAACATAGCACTGTTAACTGTACAAAGTTGTGAAACAAGTAGCACATAAAAAAAGACCCCTCAACAGCTTGATGTATAAAAGTGTGAACACTTGAGAAGTACGTACTTCAATTGAAACTCTATTATTGGAAGTATTAGAGTGGTAAACATTGCCAGTGGAACACATACTTTCCGATATGATTGGTTAGTTTGCCAAGTCTGTAGTAAGACGCAAGTTTTACTAAAAAATTTTACTTCGCATTAATAAGTTCAGAGCAAGAATTAATGTTATTAAACGTCTACACAGGGTACCAAACTCCGCCCTAATTGGTTACTTCTAATTAACTATTTCCTACATAGATGGAAAAGAATCTATTCGTGGACGCTTTGAAAGATCCAGCATGCAAAATAATGAAGAAAAATATCTAATCGCTGGAACTTTAGCAAATTCTGCAAATAAAAGTCATTTACGTTTATTTATAAAATCGTTGTTAAAAGTCTAAGCTTCCAAGTTTCATAGTTCCTTTAATTATGTTACATTTAAGTATCTACGCACACAAAATGTCCTTTAAAGTATTTTTCTGCACTATTAGTTAACTAGGATTGCTCCATAAAAAGCTATAGAGTGCTACTATTTTCAAGCTAGCATCCTGAAAATTTTATTGCATGTTCTCAAAACTGTAGTTAAAGAAATTACACAGCCCTCTTCTTGATAAATGAAATATTTTCAGAGTTAAGGAATAAAAACGCCCTGATGTTTTTAAGTGCATTGGATTCATGTTTTCAGATTTTTATACATTCAGCATTCAAACAAATGGTTTGCAGTTAAATCATATACACTTCAAAGATGCTATGCATTTTGTTTCCAAGTCTGTAGCTTATATTTATGGGATTTGATAAACCGTAAAACCCATGTTTTATAAAAAAAATAAATAGCAAAAACACTACTGCAAAATACAAATAAAAGAGGTTGCCATGCAAAAAAAAAACATGTCTAGCCTGATAAATGTAGAAAAGAGAATTTTCATCAAGACCCATTAATATGCATGTGTATATGTATATATAATTTATATATATATATATATATATATATATATATAAATTTGTTAAAGAAATTATGCAGCTTACGAGTTTTGAGGATATTCACCACTTTGTGGTCCAGTAGTTTTATTTATTGAAAGGTGCACAAGTTGTTCAATTCTTTTATGTGGAGTGTTCCAAAACTTTATCGTCGAGCATGTAAAAGAGCAAATATTTTGTGTAAAATCGAAACATTTCAAGAAATATAATTTAAATAAAGGGAGAATAAATTCGTGAAGCTGTGAATAATGAAAATGTTTGCTGAATTTTGTTGTTAAAACTTTAATTAAGTACAAATATGTAATCGAAATTTCGTTCAACTTCACAGATTTCTTTATAGTTACACATTTTCGTAGAACTAAACTTTCGGGTCATTGGTTTCATTTATATGAAACACAACAACCAAAATGTTCTCCCAATAAACTAATAACGTTTCACAAAAAGGCGTGGGAGCATTGTCCCATAGATGGCACTTAAGTAAGACTTTGCAAATTAAATTAAATTGAGTTTTATTTATGGACGCTCTTTAACTGCTATGGTTCTTAATATCCCATTCCAGTTTGGACGTGAAGGATCGAAAATTTTGCTCTGAGGCCTTTTTATCATTTACGTGCCGTAAATCTACGACACGGCACCACCGTCTTTACTTCCCTTCCGAAGTAAACCATGCTAAGAATTTTTACGCCCGAAAAAAGTCCATCGCCCCCGCCGGGTTTGAACCCGCAACCTCGGGAACCAGAAGCTAGCATAGTACCCCTAGGCCACAGGGGACGCCAGACTTTGCACAGCAAAAGGTTATGGAACTAATATTAATGATTAGCAATTACTAAAAAGTGAACCACTATGTCATCGTAGTAAATGATTATGCAAAATTTAATAACTATGATTAATATATCTTGGAAGATACGAGCTGTTAGCTAAGACAGTCTATTTTAGCTCAAAACTCCTTTTAACATAAGCTTTGTGTGTGTGTGTGTGTGTGTGTGTGTGTGTGTGTGTGTGTGTGTGTGTGTGTGGTGTGGTGTGTGCGCACGCGTGCGTGTAGTAGCCTGGGCGTGTATGTAGTAGTATTCAGAGAAATTTTCATATCTGGTATGATCTAACGGAAACAATCTGTATATAGATTAAGAAAAAATTCTGATGTGATACATTCACATGGCTTCCTCTCCCTTCTATCATTTATTGGTGCGTATGCAAATTCTGCTTACATAAACTTACTTTTGTCTACTACATTTTAGTCCAAATAAACCTTTGCAGAAATAGCTATGTTACACATTTCGTTATACATACAAAAGACTGCATTAGTCAAATGTTTAAGACGTGGACCCTAAACGCTGACCTTAAAATTACACACTGTTTCCATGGAATAGCGAGGAACAACTGCATCTTGAAAGGACTTCCAGAAAATGGCCAAGAAATAAACAATTCGAACGTTTAATAATGCATGTCTCAGAAACGCTTTATACCACAAAAAGCTTATTTTAAATAAATTACGTATTTTAAAGAGTTTTTTTGTGTCGTACGCTTTCGTTTGTCGCTTAACTTTTACCAGTTATACAGATTATACAAAACTTGTTCCAATTTAAGTGGACTTCACAGGATATTCTCAAAAATTCAAGATATAAATATTATTTTTCATGTAAATAACTCTAATATATATTATTGTAATCAAAATCGTTAGCCATTTTTTGGAAAATTAAAATTTTCGAAAATCCTCCATGTAAAGGATATTTTTGGGTGGGGTATTTTCTTTAAAATCTTCGTGTCGCATCTTTTGAAAGTACTAAACTTGAATTCCAAGTTTGGTGTTGATCCGACTTTTCGTTTGTGTGTTATGCTGTTTACAGACACATAGACAGATTCACGGACTGTTTTTTAGAAATGCCCTTTTTTTATTCAGGAGGTCTGAAGCATGTATATCCGGGGAAATCTTGATATCCAATTTTTGGGTGGAATGCAATACTTTTCCAACTTACTATACATATAGAGAAAGTAAAAATGTAAGATAAATCCGTCTAATCACTACGACAATAAAGTTTTAATGAGAGAGGAGTATTATGAGACTCATACATTACCAACTACAGTAGCTAATATGAAGCTTGTATATAGCAGTTTGTAAACTTATCAAATTAATAACCTGAAAGAGAATAGTTTATTTTTAAAAGGGTATAAGTCTTAATTTGGGCGGCGCCGTGGCCGAGTGGTTAGACCGCTCGCCTCCCATCTAGGCGGCCCGGGTTCAATCCCAGGGACCTGCATGTGGGATTTGTGGTGGACGAAGCGGCGTCTGGGCGGGTTTTCTCCGGGTTCTCCGGTTTCCCCCGCCATTCATTCCACCAACTGCTCCATCATCACCTTTCCTTTCATCCATTTCACCAACATTTCGTTTCATCTACTTCCTTCATCCCATACCAGGCATCGGGCTGATCACCCATCCTGGATGCTCTGTCTGATCCATGAGTATCTGCTCCTCGACGGGCCTCTGACCCCAGGCACCCGCTTGTAAGTCCTGGGGGGTGTAAGTCCTACATAAGAGGAGGGTAAACAGATAATGAATGAATGAATGAATATAAGTCTTAATTTGTGGAACTATTTCATGAGAAGAAAGCAATTGTGCAATAACTTTGTATGATCCGAATTAAAATCCTTGTTGTGTTATTGCTTAGAATCCCTTATTGCTAGTAATGTTATCTACACGAAAACATTACCTTCAGCAGTAACTGATTGTTACTAATATAAGTTTTACGACCTAAACGTCGTCCTCCGTGGCGTAACGGTTACCATGCTAGCCTCCATAGGTCGCGGGTTGAAACCCGGCGGAGGGCGATGGATTTTTTCGGGCGTAAAAATCCTTAGCATGGCTTCCTTCGGAAGGGAAGTAAAGCCGGTGGTCCCGTGTCGTAGATTTGCGGTACGTTAAAGAAACTTAAGCCTGATAAAGAGGCCTCTGAGCAAAATTTCGGATCTTTCACGCCCAACATAGAATGAGACGCTAAGGACCACAGCAGTTAAAAAGCCTCCATAAATGAAATTCAGTTTAACAACCTAAACACACTCATTTCAACAACGGACTATAGGAATCAACTTGTATTTATTTATTGTAACTTCATGAAAGCATGGAGACTTGATTGGTATGAGAAGACTACCAGGACATTAAACACACTTTTGGGCTACTTGACAGTATTATAATGAAGTGAAGTTATTGACGATATAGTGCAGAGTGATTCTTATGCAACCAAACCCAGTGTTTGGCAAATAAATAAAGTTACAGTAGTGACGTGTGTCGAAGACTTACTTTGGCTTTTGTGAAACAGCCGTACAACATAAAATATGCCGGAAGTGATTCGCTGTCTGCCACTAGGCACATTTGCACCTTCGAATCATGTAGTTTTAACTCGTCCAAAAGTATCATCATAAATGCTTTAAATTTCTCTCCTGATATTTTAGAGCTTGGGATCTTGTGCTAATACTCTTTCTTTAAGATAGCGCCACAAGAAGTAGTCAGGGCTCTAAGATTGGGCGACGGCACCACCCAAAGCCCGGAGAAATGACTTGGTTGCCAAAATAGGAAATTGCATCTGTGACTTCTTCGGCACTGAGAAAGGTCGTCCATCTTGCTGAAAATATCCTTAGGTTAGTTCCACGTCATCAAGTTGTGCCATCGGCTATGCCACTGAGGTCAGTCGCTTCCACATTTTCCGCCGAATGGGGTTGGTTTTGGCCGCCTTGATCAGGTGTCCTCTCCTAACATTTATATGGGAGTCACTGGTTCGAAGAGCACCTCATCCTGACAGTTGCTGTGCTTTTGGAAATATGTGTGATCTGGTCCTTCCACCTGGCACTGTCATGACGTGAGACTTTACTGAGGTTAATCGCTGCCTCCGGTCATTGTTTATGAACCTTAAATTTTAAAATTACCGGACAGCTTTATTCTCTGCGTATAAGGTTTAGTGAATCTGCGGCTAATTTTCCTGATATGTGGAATTCTTGTCTAAGGGTATTGGGCAAACGTAACACTAATATTGCCAAATTTTCACGTAATGCACTTTTTTAAAGTACTTGCTATTCTACATATATTGTTGTTAAGTTCTAGAATTTTCCCTAGTTTAACATATAAGATATGAAATTACAGTTTATTCAAGTTTTATACATTTTATTATACATACTACATATATATATATATATATATCTTGTAAATGTTAAAATCTCGTATCATTTGTTATGTTAAAATCATTTTGAAATTTATTATGGCTTTGTGCCTAAACACCTTTGACCTGCATGTTTTCGACACACGTGAGTGTTTGTCACATTGCAGTGTAGATAACATGTAGCCTATGTTATATTGATGCGGTATTAATGTTGTAGATCATTAATTGTAGCTCCGCGTTTGGAAGCCAATATGCGACGGTTGCTGCTTTACGTAATGTTGTTTACATCACGTGTGTTGAAGCCTTCTTGTGACGTCATTCTTTGTTTGGTTCGTAGCTCCCTCTGACGTAGCAATTTGTATCAATTAGTTTCTGAAAGAATTTAAGGTTATGTATATTGTCCTCCGGCTAGCTATCATCTTATCTTGGTAGAACTTGTATCTCTTGCAGTGTGTGAATCGGAAAGGAATCTTTTATCCAGAAATTATACTGACGAAGAAATTGTTTTTATAACTTTTATTGCCGAACACGTTCACTAACACTTTACATATGAATCTGGATACTCGCCAAACTGAAACTGTTTGTAATAACTTCTTATTTATCACTTTTAACTCGCATACTTCAACTTTATGTAATTTTTTAAATGTATGATACTTTATAACAATTCTTGTAATTCTGCTGCGCGTAACTTGACGAAATAAAGGACTGGCTGACGATATGTAGTGTACTGAGAATTCCGTTGAACTGGGGGACACGCTACCTCGAACCTGGCTTATTTATACGCTTGCCTCAAGATACGCCTAAAGATTATAAATGAACTGCCATTGGCTAATAAAACGCGCCAACATTAGCGTCTATTTTACTATCCAATGAAAACCACTAATACATATTTCTTTTAGGGAACATTCTAGAAGCTTTTAAACGGAAAAGGCGCGAAACATTACGTAACTTCCTGGTTCCCGGTAATGATAAACAACTCACCCCATCGCTGCATTATTGCGTTATTGTTGACAGTTTCAGTAAAGCCGTATATTATTATTTACCAATAACAATTACAATTAATAAACCTCTGAAATAAATGTCACATAAAAATACATATTCATATTACTATCATTAATTACATCTGAGTAATTTGTGATACAAATTACCGTATCATATGCCCCACTAGAAACATAATTAGAAATATTTATAACTTGTTTAGAAATTTTAAAATTGTGTTTTTAGTCTCCTAAATCTTGGAACACACGCTATCACTTTCACTTAACACTTCACACGCATTTAACACACGACATGTTTTTCCCCTATCTCGCCACTACTTCTTGGCTCTGGTTTAATTAATTTTGATATTAATCTGACGTTACAAATTTTTTTTTATAGCAACTACTTTACCTTAAATTATTTGATTACTGTTACCAAATTGTTTACTTTATTAAGTTGACAAAAATTTATACATTTAAGATTTTTTTTTTGTAATTGTTTAACATTTTTACCAAAATATTCACCCTCTATACAAATATTGATATCTCTTAAATCTAGGCACTGTTTTACATGTTCTATTTACTACGTAAATATTTGTTTTTAATTATATTTACCAATTTTTTTTTATTTTGTACTTTATTTTAACAATGTTCTTGGAATTGTATTTATGTATTTTTTTTATTTTAATATCATATTAAGTTTCAATCTTTGCACTCTTAATTTTCAAATATTGTTACAGTTACTAAAAATTTAGTTTTTTTTTATAATTTATTTCTCTTTTCAAATGACATATATATATATATATATATATCTATATATATATATATATATATATATATATATATATATTTAGTTAACCCTCTTACGTTCCAATACATTTCTCTGCAAGTCGTCTTTAACTATCCAGCATTTACTTTACATCACATTGCTATTTACCCTCCTGGATCAAATTGTGTGTGGCTAAACATTACTCGTAGCCGTAACCTAACCTTCCAAAATTTGTTCATGAATAACCTCTTGTATTCATATGAAATTTCGTTTCCTGATAATATTTGAAAACAATCTACAGTTTCTTGAACAACACATCTTTTAACAACTTTCATTTTCAATTCTTCTATCATTTTAATCTGAGAATACTCTGACAAATCTGTACTAAAGTGTACTGGACTGGAGTTTTCATTTTGAACATCTTGGTACAGTTTATTTCTTTGCATTACTGACTTCTGTATTTCTGATGTCTCCCCTCTGAAATTAACTTGCGCCTGATTCACATCTACATTCATAACCTCATTTATCTCTCTTACCTCACTTGAAATATTACTCACTTGACTTCCTAACTCTGTACATTCTACATTAACCTCACTTTTAGTATTAACCTCACTTTCTTTGTTACCTATTTCCCTGCTCATGTCTAGCATTTTCTTTGAAATTTCTCCTGTCTCACTTGCTATTACTTCATTTTCATCTCTCATTTTTGGCATACTACTATCTAGCTTCGTAACTTTCTTTTCAATTTCTTCACTGCTTTTATCTACTTTTTGCTCTAATATCTCATTACTCCTACCAATATCTTCCCTTAATTCCCTATTATTCTTTTCCATATCTTCCAATATTTCCCTGCTTTTTTTTATCTCTTCCCTTTCTTGATCTAATTTCTTACTAAGATATTCCCTGTTTTGATCTATTTTCTTTTCCATATTCTGAGTTAGTTTTCCTAATTTCTCAATATTCTTATTCATATTTCTCAGAATTTCCATCATTTCCTTCATCATACCAGCATCAATAGTAATATATCCTGCTATTTTATTCTTACTTTCTGCACTAACATTTTCATCTTCAAATCCTAAAAAGTCTGGGCTATTTCCTGTAACCTGTATTGAATTACAACTAACTGTTACATTATCTCCCTCCATAATTATTTCTTCTGTATTATTGGTAGCCATTGTTTTTTTAATCCTACCACTCCTCATTAACATTTATTTATCCTTTTTTTTTTTTTTTAAAAAAATTAAGATACTCTAACCTTATTGATGCTGTCCGTTGCTGTTACTTTGATGTCCAGCGTTCTGCCCCATTCTCCTAGATTTGTATGTCGCTTCTGCGTTGTGTTGTGATGAATCTACGTCGTCTTGTAGTTGAATTCCTTGTTGCCTTGCAATCTCGGAATTACGATGTCCAATCATCCATGTAGTCTGTCGTTCCTTTTGTTTCTGGAATCTGCGTCTTGTAGATCATTTCACTGCTGCATTCGCCCCTTTGGTCATCTCAATTCTTCTTGGTTAATTCTGATCCTTTCCTGGTTACTCGAGTTCCTTTCCTGGTCGCTTTGCCCCACGTTCTGGGTGCCAATATGAAGTAGTATTAATGTTAATGTGTTTAACATTATTATAGCACCACGTTTGGAAGCCAATATGCGACGGTTGCTGCTTTACGTAATGTTGTTTACATCACGTGTGTTGAAGCCTTCTTGTGACGTCATTCTTTGTTTGGTTCGTAGCTCCCTCTGACGTAGCAATTTGTATCAATTAGTTTCTGAAAGAATTTAAGGTTATGTATATTGTCCTCCGGCTAACTATCATCTTATCTTGGTAGAACTTGTATCTCTTGCAGTGTGTGAATCGGAAAGGAATCTTTTATCCAGAAATTATACTGACGAAGAAATTGTTTTTATAACTTTTATTGCCGAACACGTTCACTAACACTTTACATATGAATCTGGATACTCGCCAAACTGAAACTGTTTGTAATAACTTCTTATTTATCACTTTTAACTCGCATACTTCAACTTTATGTAATTTTTTAAATGTATGATACTTTATAACAATTCTTGTAATTCTGCTGCGCGTAACTTGACGAAATAAAGGACTGGCTGACGATATGTAGTGTACTGAGAATTCCGTTGAACTGGGGGATACGCTACCTCGAACCTGGCTTATTTATACGCTTGCCTCAAGATACGCCTAAAGATTATAAATGAACTGCCATTGGCTAATAAAACGCGCCAACATTAGCGTCTATTTTACTATCCAATGAAAACCACTAATACATATTTCTTTTAGGGAACATTCTAGAAGCTTCTAAACGGAAAAGGCGCGAAACATTACGTAACTTCCTGGTTCCCGGTAATGATAAACAACTCACCCCATCGCTGCATTATTGCGTTATTGTTGACAGTTTCAGTAAAGCCGTATATTATTATTTACCAATAACAATTACAATTAATAAACCTCTGAAATAAATGTCACATAAAAATACATATTCATATTACTATCATTAATTACATCTGAGTAATTTGTGATGCAAATTACCGTATCATATGCCCCACTAGAAACATAATTAGAAATATTTATAACTTGTTTAGAAATTTTAAAATTGTGTTTTTAGTCTCCTAAATCTTGGAACACACGCTATCACTTTCACTTAACACTTCACACGCATTTAACACACGACATGTTTTTCCCCTATCTCGCCACTACTTCTTGGCTCTGGTTTAATTAATTTTGATATTAATCTGACGTTACAAAATTTTTTTTTTATAGCAACTACTTTACCTTAAATTATTTGATTACTGTTACCAAATTGTTTACTTTATTAAGTTGACAAAAATTTATACATTTAAGATTTTTTTTTTGTAATTGTTTAACATTTTTACCAAAATATTCACCCTCTATACAAATATTGATATCTCTTAAATCTAGGCACTGTTTTACATGTTCTATTTACTACGTAAATATTTGTTTTTAATTATATTTACCAATTTTTTTTATTTTGTACTTTATTTTAACAATGTTCTTGGAATTGTATTTATGTATTTTTTTTTATTTTAATATCATATTAAGTTTCAATCTTTGCACTCTTAATTTTCAAATATTGTTACAGTTACTAAAAATTTAATTTTTTTTTATAATTTATTTCTCTTTTCAAATGACATATATATATATATATATATCTATATATATATATATATTTAGTTAACCCTCTTACGTTCCAATACATTTCTCTGCAAGTCGTCTTTAACTATCCAGCATTTACTTTACATCACATTGCTATTTACCCTCCTGGATCAAATTGTGTGTGGCTAAACATTACTCGTAGCCGTAACCTAACCTTCCAAAATTTGTTCATGAATAACCTCTTGTATTCATATGAAATTTCGTTTCCTGATAATATTTGAAAACAATCTACAGTTTCTTGAACAACACATCTTTTAACAACTTTCATTTTCAATTCTTCTATCATTTTAATCTGAGAATACTCTGACAAATCTGTACTAAACTGTACTGGACTGGAGTTTTCATTTTGAACATCTTGGTACAGTTTATTTCTTTGCATTACTGACTTCTGTATTTCTGATGTCTCCCCTCTGAAATTAACTTGCGCCTGATTCACATCTACATTCATAACCTCATTTATCTCTCTTACCTCACTTGAAATATTACTCACTTGACTTCCTAACTCTGTACATTCTACATTAACCTCACTTTTAGTATTAACCTCACTTTCTTTGTTACCTATTTCCCTGCTCATGTCTAGCATTTTCTTTGAAATTTCTCCTGTCTCACTTGCTATTACTTCATTTTCATCTCTCATTTTTGGCATACTACTATCTAGCTTCGTAACTTTCTTTTCAATTTCTTCACTGCTTTTATCTACTTTTTGCTCTAATATCTCATTACTCCTACCAATATCTTCCCTTAATTCCCTATTATTCTTTTCCATATCTTCCAATATTTCCCTGCTTTTTTTTATCTCTTCCCTTTCTTGATCTAATTTCTTACTAAGATATTCCCTGTTTTGATCTATTTTCTTTTCCATATTCTGAGTTAGTTTTCCTAATTTCTCAATATTCTTATTCATATTTCTCAGAATTTCCATCATTTCCTTCATCATACCAGCATCAATAGTAATATATCCTGCTATTTTATTCTTACTTTCTGCACTAACATTTTCATATTCAAATCCTAAAAAGTCTGGGCTATTTCCTGTAACCTGTATTGAATTATAACTAACTGTTACATTATCTCCCTCCATAATTATTTCTTCTGTATTATTGGTAGCCGTTGTTTTTTTAATCCTACCACTCCTCATTAACATTTATTTATCCTTTTTTTTTTTTTTTAAAAAAATTAAGATACTCTAACCTTATTGATGCTGTCCGTTGCTGTTACTTTGATGTCCAGCGTTCTGCCCCATTCTCCTAGATTTGTATGTCGCTTCTGCGTTGTGTTGTGATGAATCTACGTCGTCTTGTAGTTGAATTCCTTGTTGCCTTGCAATCTCGGAATTACGATGTCCAATCATCCATGTAGTCTGTCGTTCCTTTTGTTTCTGGAATCTGCGTCATGTAGATC
This sequence comes from Deroplatys truncata, assembly GCA_030765065.1. Lineage (NCBI taxonomy): Eukaryota > Metazoa > Arthropoda > Insecta > Mantodea > Mantidae > Deroplatys > Deroplatys truncata. The sequence continues at coordinate 233,353,561 of CM060975.1, forward strand.
ATTTCACTGCTGCATTCGCCCCTTTGGTCATCTCAATTCTTCTTGGTTAATTCTGATCCTTTCCTGGTTACTCGAGTTCCTTTCCTGGTCGCTTTGCCCCACGTTCTGGGTGCCAATATGAAGTAGTATTAATGTTAATGTGTTTAACATTATTATAGCACCACGTTTGGAAGCCAATATGCGACGGTTGCTGCTTTACGTAATGTTGTTTACATCACGTGTGTTGAAGCCTTCTTGTGACGTCATTCTTTGTTTGGTTCGTAGCTCCCTCTGACGTAGCAATTTGTATCAATTAGTTTCTGAAAGAATTTAAGGTTATGTATATTGTCCTCCGGCTAACTATCATCTTATCTTGGTAGAACTTGTATCTCTTGCAGTGTGTGAATCGGAAAGGAATCTTTTATCCAGAAATTATACTGACGAAGAAATTGTTTTTATAACTTTTATTGCCGAACACGTTCACTAACACTTTACATATGAATCTGGATACTCGCCAAACTGAAACTGTTTGTAATAACTTCTTATTTATCACTTTTAACTCGCATACTTCAACTTTATGTAATTTTTTAAATGTATGATACTTTATAACAATTCTTGTAATTCTGCTGCGCGTAACTTGACGAAATAAAGGACTGGCTGACGATATGTAGTGTACTGAGAATTCCGTTGAACTGGGGGACACGCTACCTCGAACCTGGCTTATTTATACGCTTGCCTCAAGATACGCCTAAAGATTATAAATGAACTGCCATTGGCTAATAAAACGCGCCAACATTAGCGTCTATTTTACTATCCAATGAAAACCACTAATACATATTTCTTTTAGGGAACATTCTAGAAGCTTTTAAACGGAAAAGCGCGAAACATTACGTAACTTCCTGGTTCCCGGTAATGATAAACAACTCACCCCATCGCTGCATTATTGCGTTATTGTTGACAGTTTCAGTAAAGCCGTATATTATTATTTACCAATAATAATTACAATTAATAAACCTCTGAAATCAATGTCACATAAAAATACATATTCATATTACTATCATTAATTACATCTGAGTAATTTGTGATACAAATTACCGTATCAATATTAGCTTGTATTTGTAATATATGGAGAACAGATTTGCGTCCTAAGTTAACGTTTGTTAATTTCTTACAATTATCTTCAGTTATCTTTCTGTTAGTTGTCTAGTAGTTTGCGCACCTCACGTTCAATAGGCAGGACGCTGAACATTTGTTTGAGAAAAAACTATTTAAGTGATACGAGAAGCGGGGTACTGATTAGGTGCAAATAAAAATGAAAGTACTTACACTAAGTGTAAAGCTCTGTACCGTAACGCTATTCATGGCGTAGTATTTTTAACACTTAAACGATTTCAGGCAAATAATATATATAAAAATTCAATAACATCCCGCCTTAAAGCAATATGTGTATGTAAGAATATATAAAAAGTGTATATTATAGACATTGTATATGTTTATATTAATGTATACATGTGTAACAATGTTATGTGAATGTATTACGTAATTTAATAATGTAGGAGCTGTGAGAATAATAGGTTAAAAGTTGCTAACAATGAGGTAACCTTGAGGCAATAATGAATTAGCTACTAGTTATTCTTGGAGCAACAATAATGTAAATTTTGAGACAGTTCATAAAATAGCCAATCAACAACCGGAAAAAGCTTAAGTTAAATAAAAGTATTCTATTGGATTAGGAATCGCCAATCAGAGACTTGAAATACAGAAATTTACAAATTTTGGCGGTAGAATCCAAGTCAGTTGCTTGTAGACAGTGCTCATAACTGGACGTGTTGCTTGCAGACAGTGTTCGTAACCGGACGCGAGATGTGTCCTCGAGAAATTTAATACGTATTTTTGTGTGAGAAAATAGTTTACGTGTTTAAAAAATGCAAGTATTTAATAAAAGAAGCTCAGCTCTCTCTATATCAGTGAAGTGTTATTTAAATCGTGTCAAGAATTAATAAAAAGTAGTGAAGTAAAAATTATAATCTGTGTAAGCCTACATTCTTCAGCCGCATCACGCCCTGTTAAGAAATTCATGTCTCTAACAATAATACTGACGCAGCCGAGGCAAACAGAAATATATAATATTTAAAGAAACAGTCAAATTACAAGGTTAATATTTTTAAACATTTTTTATTTGGGTCGAAGGCTACCGGAAAGCGGGTACTATACGTGCGGTTGCAACGAACTTCAAGTTCGGCTCCCAACAGTCGAAATATAATACATCTTCAAACTGACTTTCCATACGTAAGAGCAACAAAGAAACTTCAGTGTACAATCCAATTAATTCATTGACATTGTATCCTTTCTTGGTAAGCAATATTTGTTACAGCAGTTTTTGCATTTTTGTTAATTTTATGGATAGGGCAATTTTTTAGGATTTTAATGATTGTTTAAATATTTCACGAGATTTAATTGTATATTTACGCATTTTAAGCACATCTTAGGTGCATTTTACATTTTTGAGTTTTCAAGAGCAAAGGAAGACTTCCGATCTTTACATTTAATTTCTTAATAAGTTACTTTACTTGATCCATAACAGTACCAGATTTAGAATTACACTAAGTTCCAGAAAACAAGAAAAAGACTAACTTCCTCCCCTTCTATAGATTGAAAATGAACTTGCCCAGTCGCCAGTTGTAACAATGCTTCACGGCTTCACACGTAGCAGGTAGGTGCATTTCTTAGTAGATAACTCATTGTGTTTGTTAACGTCTTCTGAATAGCAGGTGAAGATTAGGTATCCTTTACACAGTATAAAGAATTGTAGTGTGCAGTAAACCATGCCTTAAGTAAAGCTAAGCAAAGCATGGCAAATAAATTAAATAATTTTGTTCGCGTTATGATGAAAAAGTTTTCTACATGAATGGGAATATACTTTTCTGCAGGATATGCAAAGAGTGGCGGCCAAAAATACGTTTACTGTAGACCAACACATAAAGAGAGAAAACACATTCCAGGTCTACAGCTGCTTGAAGGTAAAAACACAGAACACCAAGTGTTACTTGGGGAAGTTAGCTCTTCCTCAGGTTCACCTTTCTTAGGAACTCTGTGAAGCGTTCATTTGTGCAGATATTCTGCTGAACAAAGTGAATAATCCAAAGTTACATATCTTCCTAGGAACACATACTGCAAAGCGTTTACCAGATTCTTCAACATTAAGGAAGAATTACATGAGTAGATTCTACCAAAGAACATTACAGGAAATAGGCAAAAAGTGCCAGAAAAGAAAACTGGGTAAGTATTGACGAAAGTACGGACCCACTAGGTCGTTATGTGGCAAATGTTATGGTAGGAACATGGAAGAAGATGATTCTGAGATCGATTCCTAATCAATTGTAAGAGTTGAAAAAGTAAACTTTTCAAGAATTAGCAAAATATTTAGCACGTCTTTGGATATAATATATCCCAATGCATATAACATGACAACGTACCCTTGTTGTTGATCGGCGCTGCATTATACATGTTAAAAGCAGCTAATCCTCCTCAAGCTCTTTACTAGAAGATGGTGCATGCAATATGCCCAGCACGTTTTATACCGAGTTTCAGAATCAGTTTTCTGTAGTTGACCAGCTAATAGGGTGCATCAAGAAAATCTTCTTGAAGGTACCTTCTCGAGTTCCAACATTCACGTCTGATGCCCCTGGTGTTCCTTTGTCTCCTTCCTCGGTTGTGATCAGATGAATCACCTGGATACAGGCGTGCAATTACTACTGCGAGAATATAAACGTGGTGAAAAAAATCACTTACATGTTTGATAGCAGTGATGCGGCCTCAATCAATATTCTTCAGGAACTTCTTTCTGACAGAGAACCTGCAGGAAAAATTTGTACATAAAATCAAATTTTGGATTCCTGCCCGGTGCTATAACTTGCTTACAAATGGAAAGGTGTGTGTCAATGTAGAAGGCTTTATTGGCAAATAATCAGCAGTCGTTTTCCTTTGAAAATCTACAAATGGTGTTTATTGTATATTGAAATTCAGGACAGATGTAATAAACACATTATTTTCCAATAAAAGAAATCATTTGTTTATAGATTAACATATTTTTAATTTGTGTAATTTCATTAAATAAACCTGATCTTTGCTAAATTCTATTGTGTAAGTTTTAATTTACCATAAATAAACTAATGTTAAAATAACGTTTTTCAGTTTAGAGGGCATTTTTTGCATTTTAGGGCATTTTTTTGATTCTTTTAGGTCATAATTGCATCTTTAAAATTGCATTGCTTTTTAGTATTTTGTAGGAAATCAAAATATAGCTCTAAATTAAGAATGCGTAGTTCCTATTTATATATAATAAATTTAAAGAGAGTTATACTGTAACGTACCACCGTAGAGTAGCACGTTACGGGCGAAACATTTGATTCAAATGTCCCTATCAAATTACAAAACTACAGTATCTAGTTCTCTTACTCGTTTCCCTAGCGGAGATAAATGCCGACACATCAAAAGTGCAAGAGTATTGGATTTACGTATTAGCATTATTTTATATATTGAGTTACACACCGTTCGTTTAATTAATATTAAGAATACATCTTAAGGGTAAGAAGGGACTTTTTTTTCGCTGATATTCTGTCGCTAGCATTGCACTCGACCATACACTTGAAACACTAGCTCCAGACTGAACAAATCCAGTCAACTCTCAACCGTCGGATAACGCGTGATCTATCGCTGCCCTCTCATTGGCTTAGAGAGACGTCCCTTGAACTTCCCATCCAAAGACTTTTTTATTCAACGGATATGTTAACTACCCTCCACAAAGTATTCATAGAGCTAGAATTTTCATGAGGGTGCACATATTTTTGGTAAGTCTCATAAGTTCCTTTATTATATACAAATGCTTGTTATTAAAACAAACTTGTAATTTTTTAAGTTATATTTATGCATATATGGCAATATCTTTCTGGTAGAGGATATTTTAGTAAGTAAAGTAAATGGTTATATTCGTTATATTTCCACTCTTTCAAGAAGTAAAGTACTCTTCTCGTGCTATTTCCTTCTTCTGTATTCTTTTGATTTGTTAAGTTCCTGAGAATTAAACATCACGTTTTGTTTCCTGGAAAATTGTAAAAATCTACCTTCCTCCTCTGCTTCGTTTGAGTTCACAATATGCACTTTACCCTTACGTATCAGTGAGTTTGTGTAGCATATTTTTACACTATATTTGGTAGCTACTTAAGCCTGTTTTTCATAATTTGGGCGTCGAAATGCAACAAGTGTCTCGTTATGCAATTGAATCTTATTAAAGTCGGAAGGGTGTGCAGAATAGTTCAGAAAGGTGTCTAAAGTTATAAGCAATACATTCAAGTAAAATTACAATAGTTCGTGTCTCAATATGGTAAGAACATGTCTTTCACTGATGATAAAATACTATATTGTAAATTGTGTAACGTAAGAACTAGAAAAAACAAACAAAGCGTATCATACATTGTGTTCCATTGCAATGATTTTGTTAGGTGAAAAGTTGTCCTTTAATCGTTTAGAATTAGATTCAAATGGTCCATTTATGGCAGATAGATTTTCTCTTATAAAGTAATGCAATTATTTTAAAAATATAAAAAAGTAAGAATTAATTCTATATAAACAAAAAGCCGGATTAAACCTTTTACATCACCATGATGCAAGCAAAGTCAAGAAAATATGATAATGAATAAAGAGCAAAATACGTACATATTGATATGATTTCAATTGAAGAACTGAATGAAGTACTAGGGAGAGAAAAAATAGAAAGACAACCGGAACCAGGTGGAATTAATATGGAATTATTAAAATGGGTGGCATGTTATTACATTTGAGATTACTTCATCTAATAAATAATGTTGGAAGGTTGTGAAATTTCAACATCTGGAATAATGTAGCAGCTGTTTCCATTTTTAGAAAAGGAGGTAGGAAATCTCGAGGTATAAGCCTTCTCAACACAACATAAAAGGTATATGCAAGAATTACAAATAAAGGGCTTAATATAATAGCTGAAGCACTAATGGAAGCAGAATAAATTGTCCTTAGACCAGGACGATCAACAACAGATAATATATTTGTTTTAGAGCAATTATTTGATAAAAGACAAGCGTTTAATTTTCAAACACTTCGCGTTATTTTTTGCATTCTTAAATTTCAAACAGGCGTTTGATATGGTTAACAGGGACAAATCAAAGTACTTAAGAATATGTATTGCAACTCGAAAGGAGTATGTATAAAATATGCATTAAACTCCTTATAAACAGGAGTTTATAAAACCGAACTGAGGGTAAGACAAGGGTGTAGTGTATATATATATGTGTGTGTGTGTGTGTGCGTGCGTGTGAAATACCATCATCCAGAATTGGAAAAGCATACTTAAATCACGAATAAAACTAAATCGGAATACAATTTTAAATATGTTATTGTATGTAGATGACGTGGTCTTGGTTCAAGAGACTGAGGAAGAATTACAATACGAATTACATCGCTTGAACCAGTTATGAGAGCAATATGACAGAAAATATCAATGGAGAAATCTAAGCTAATGGATATTTGGGGAAAAGAGCACATAAAGTAAAAAGAATTTTAGAAAATAAACCGTTAGATCAAGTAAGAGAGTTTAATTATTTAGGATGTATTTGCAGCTATACGGTAGGAACTGAAAGAGACACCAGTAAAAGCTTGCAAGATGATCTCTAAAACTATACATAGAGCTTTGAGAAATAAAACAAGGAAAGAAAAAGGGCTAAAGTTCTATAAAACAATGGCGGTTCCTACGCTGCTTTATGGAAGTGATACATGGGTTGTTACAAGGAAACTGAAAAAGTGCGGAGATGAACCCTTTAAGGCAGGCAAAAGGATACCTAAGGTTAGACTAATAACGAAGTGAAGGTATCAGAGCAAAACTTAATACATATTCAGTAAATAGTAAGATTTTAAAATGTCGGAACGAATGGATGCAGTATGTTCGAAGAATGGAAGATGATTGCATCTCAGTATTCAGCCAAAAGGAAGGAGAGATGTTGGCCGGTCCAGGAAGAGGTGGAGGGAACTACGTGAGACGGAATGAGTATTATGGCTATGCCGTGAAGTGAAGGAAAAGATAATGATGATACTGGCCATTTTAAATATGCTCCTTTTGTGTCAGCTGAAGTAGAAAGAAGTTTTTGAAGCGTAAGCCTAGTTGGTTGACAATATGAAATGTTTGTTATTTGAAAATTTGCACAGCGTATCCATTGTGTACTTCAACTCAGGGTTCATAAACTGAAGTAAAAAGAAGTATATAAAACATCACAGCATCACAACTATATGTGTACTGATGATTTTAATAAAATAGAAATAAATACACGGCAAAAGTAGTTGTGTAGTATTTTCAGACCTCTATTTTCCATACTTATCCCCCTATGGTCATAAACGATTTAGTTCCACGTTCTCTTACTTAACTCGGCTGAACGTATCGCAATAACTGAGAACACAAATGACGCTAATGCATAAAATACCTTCATCGCGCAAATTGCACGTTAATCTATCGCATTATCCTACTACGTTATTAATTGCACGATATTAAGTTACTTTACGCTTACTACAAAATTGTTCAGCTTTCTCCATGATTCCATCATGATTACTAATTAACTACTGCTTGTTTTAATGCGCAGTGCAGTCTTCTTTCAGGCGGCGCCCTGCAAAACATTCGACATAAAGCGTTTTCGTCCCACTGGAGATCAAAGCCTGCAAGAGCTTAGCTGTTAGCTACAATACCTCACACAAACGCGCAATGTGGTCGCCCTTTAAATACAAAATTAAAATAATTAAAAATCTTACTAAGCTCATCTGAAACGGTGATGTTTGCTACACAGAAACTCAGTTAATTGGTTGTTTCAATTAAAATGTAGGCTTTAGTGTTTAGGTTTGAAGCTCGTTACTTTGAAGTACAGCATCGACGCCTACGTACAACGTAAACATATAGCTGGATATTTTGTTACCTAAAGTATTTTACCCATAAAATGTCAAAAGTCCAAAAGAATAAAACTGTGCCATTTTATAAATAGTGAATTCATAACCTGAGTTTTGGAAAAATTACTCTGGCACCACAGCATTAATAACAATGATAAATGAAGTTTAGACTTGACTCTGATAGTAGTTAAACCGCAGAATTAATGCGTGTTATATCCAAGGCTTTCTAATGTTGAAGCTTTGAAATAATAGTATGCAAAATAGAAATTGTCATAAATAAAAAATTGAAGTGATGTAAATCTTTAATGTATACTTATACCAGGTGGCCCAACCGCGCCGTATTTCAAGTGAGTATATATCCCTTCGTGCGTTAAGAGCTGTAGAACTCAACGGGGCAATTCCAAGTGAACACAGGTCATTGGAGAACTGGCGAATTAACGTTTCTCTTTTTTCTTCTTTCTTTTTCTTTTAGTTCCATTTATACTCGCCTTTAACGAGAATGGTCTTAACGCGACCTTTCCCTTGGAACACATTATTGTCTGTCGTTAATGGTGTTAACTTGTCATTGGGTTTCTAGTAAAGTTTGAACTTTAATCATTAGATCACACACACATTCACTCTTTCAGACTCTTAGAAGGGTAGGGAATAATCTTGGCTAGGGAAAAATTCCTTGCTTTTCGCCAAAGACGATGAGTGGCTCGCGCTCATTGAGAGGTACTTCCCAGTTTGCATTACGGTGTACAGTCCGTGATGATAGACAAAACTAGATGAAAAGATCTTAGAATATTTTCTACTTCAGTAACACGGGCTCTATTTTCTAGGAAATAAACTCAACTTTTACACTGATAAGTAATTAGAATGTCTTTATTTGACCTGTCCGTATCCGCCCATACACATTTTTAATTGTGATTACGCTGTTCTTGTAAAACATTATCGACTATAAGCAACAAACATGAGAGCACGTAGTTTCACTGGCATTTTTTTCGCTTGCTGTTATAACTTTTATTGTTACTATTATTATTATTATTATTATAATCATTATCTAACGGTACTGTTATGCTGACTTCGCTCATTGAATAGGTGTTCGAAATTTGCCCCCTCCTTATTGATACGACGTTCCAACATTCTCCGTATATCCATATGGACATTTCGGAAAAGCACTGTAATAGTAGTAGTAATAGTAGTAGTAGTAGTAGTAGTAGTAGTAGTAGTAGTAGTAGTAGTAGTAGTAGTAGTAGTAGTAGTAGTAGTTGTAGAGCAGCAGCAGGTTTGTGGGCTAATGCGCCAGTTCGCCACTGATTTGTGTTTACTTGGAATTGCCGGCTTGAGTTCTGCAACACTTTTAACGCACAAAGCGTTCGTTATCTGCACATGTCAAAAACGGCGCAGTTGGGCTACTTGGTGTGACTTTGTGTGTTTTTTATAACTGTCACTATCTCAGTTCTCACTGTTACTGTTTCGTTTTTATGTACTTCACCTTCACTGGAATTCCACTTCACTATGTAAACTAGTTCATTTCTCCGACACTTTACCTCCTTCGTCTCGTAGCCTCTTCACGCAGGATGGCTCACTTCATGGGAAGTAGAACACAAGACTTCCACAACTCATCGCTTCACAGTATCACTCGCTGCACATCACAACAGCTGTCACCAACTCGCTCGGAGAATCGCTCTTGATGTCGCACTTGAGTGAATCGCGAGAAGCACTCGCTAACTCGCTTGCTCACTGACTGACTCATCAACGTTCACTCGGCTCGCACTCTCGCGAGAACGCTCGGTTATATAGTCGGTGGAACTTTCCACAAGGTTCTCGAATGCTCTAGAACTATATCGACACACATTGAGGAGGGAGTGAAGGTTCCAGAATGTTCTAGTTATTTATTGATAGCACGCCCGGTGTTTACGCTGAGAGCGGCCGTTATCATGTTTACACCAACCGCCCGGCGCCGACCTCCCGATAATCTTGGATCATAGACGCTGCCTCACACAAATTGAGTTTTTTATTTTTGGACGCCCTTGAACTACTATGGTCCTTGGCGTCCCTTCTATATTGGCCGTGAAAGACTGAAAATGTTTCTCAGAGATACCTTTATTAGGCTTGAGGTTCTTTTATCTACCGTAAATCTATGACACGGGACTACCGCCTTTACTTCCCTTCCCAAGGAAATCATGCTAAGGATTTTTACGCCCGAAAAAAATCATTGCCCTACGCCGGGTTTGAACTCTCGACATTGGGAGCTGCGGCACACAGCTCCCTCCACAGAACTGTTCGCCCCGAACAGCTCCAAGATCACAGTGAACCATCTTCAGCCTCCTTTGGGGCCGACACCGAATACGTGACGGGGACCCAGGACCTTGGCACGGATGTGACCTCCCCATGTCACTTCGAGGACGCAACCAATAGAATCGGTGATGTAGCTTCTTCACGGTGGTTTTTGCAACCAGGTGCCCTTCAGTAGTACTGGCATGGGTTTTCTCGAGAACTTCTTTCACGTTGCTCCTCGGGAGTACTAACTGTTCCACCTTAGTGCTTCTGGCTACGAACTCCCCCTTCGGTACCCGTTCTTGACCACCAGGGAGTTCCACTGCGTCGAACAGCTTGGGCCTCTGGGTGAAATATCCGCCCACGGGGATCGTACGCCAGATTCTTTATTCTTCAGGATGGGCCCTATGTCTGGATATCTAGGCACCCTCTGCTCAAGGTCTCCTCGTCCCAAATAACCGCAGATGCACCGTGGGTGCAGGGCTGCAGTACTCTCCGTCATCTGCTGGTCCAGACTCTCGTCCAGTGTAGCTTCTATCATCCCCTTGCTATCTCTCATCTGCCCATCTAGCCGTTTTCCTTGCTGATCGAGACGCTCCTCCACAGCATTAATGTCATATTCCATATGAGATTTAGTATTTGCAACGTCGGCTTTCAGAGCTTCCACCGATGCATTTATCTCAAATTTTACAGAGTTGTTGTTACCAACTAGATCCGATGACATTTTCTTCATTTCTGTCTCCATCTTAACCATTTCGAATTTTACATTTTTAATTTCACTCACAATTTTCTCCATTCCAGATTCCATTTTACTTAATTATTCTTTAAACATTGCCTCCATACTAGCGTTAAATCGCAATCCTGACACCAGTGTGACTTTGTTCATTTCTTAAACTGTCACTCCCTCAGTTCTCACTGTCACTGTTTCGTTTGATGTAGTTTGCCGTCATTGGAAGTTCACTTTGCTAAGAGAACTAGTTCAACCCTGTGTCATTTTGCTTCCTTCGTGGGTAGCCTCTTTACGCCGTACGGTTCACTTCACTGGGGAATAGAATAAAAGACCTACACAACCTGTCGCTCCGCAGTAGCACTCACTGCACGTTACAACACCGGTCACCAACTTGCTCCGAGAATTGCTCTTGGTGTCGCATCAGAGACGAACTCGCTAACTCCTTGCTCACTGACTGACTCAAAAAGTCTCATTCGACTCGCACTCTCGCGAAAACACTCACCCATATAGTTAGTGGAATCTTTCCACAAGGTTCCACAAGGATTATATACATAAACTGATTTGGGAACTTAAACTATCTCGTAAACCACTTACACTAGAATCTTGCAACAAAGACCATTGACATTCTAATTTACCCTACCTATGTTCTGTTGATGTAACTGGGCATTGTTCCATTTAAAAAATTGTATGTTTACTCAAAAAATACACTTTCTAAGTATTATTAAAATCTGTTTATGGGCTAAATGTACGAGCCCCTGACTACCAATCAGTGCTGTGAAAACTGCACATGAACAGCACTTTCCATTTCCAAAATATTTGCGGTGCAAGTTGTAGGTGATTCACTCTGTATACCAAGGATATCAGAGAGATCAGGCCCATTAGTGTTATATTACATGCACGGCTGTAATAGAATAAACAAAAACATTTAAAAATGGGAATCAATACACAAGACGTATTAAATAATGTGCATGAACAGTTTAAAACAAATACATTTAAAGTATGTAACATTAAAATTAATTTCTTACAGGTTAAACTTGCATTAATATTAAAGCATGCAGTGATTACAAATCAGTAGTTCTTTCAGCAAAACTGTTCTAAATAACTTCTTTTTAACACGTCCTTTATAGTAAAAATAATTACTGTGAAGGTAAAAAGGTTGTTTATTGCCTATATTTATATATTTAATAGTTGCGGTATAGTCATCAATTGGCTATTTCTTGAAAACTTATTTAAATTAAAACTATTTTGAGAAATATATTTTCTGGAAATATACCGTCATGTGTAGTATTATTTGGAAAAAAGATTGTAATGTTTCTCTAATTGGACCTTCGATTACTGATGTTCGTAAAAATTATAATAGTTTCACAGCAACAAAAACATAAAGTTTTCCATCCTTCTCCTATGATGATTCATTGCTATATTTTTTTTCTTCTGTGAAATTTAATTATAACCAGTCAACAGGCTAAGATTAGAAGTACTAAAATCTAATACGTAGTTAAAGGGGTAACTAACTCGGACCATCTATAACATTTACGTTACCCTGGTGTCCAACTGAGCCAACACAGGATGCACATTAGAAAGGGTACGCGACATGCAATTTCACATAGACGTTCTCTTTCAAACTGTAAAGCTGGGAGTCCTGTTTGGTTAAATACATAAATCCCAATTAGTATATCTATCTCAATAAGCTGTACTTAAAAAAAGAATTGAATTTAACTCAATAACGTATATTTAAACTATCTCAAGTAAAATAGCACCTGAAATACTACACAGTTCTTGTGGTATACTTACTTGTTAGCCGGACGTTATTCCAAGTAGCATTCTATATTGTGTCGCTGACGAACACTACCTCGACTCCGCACAGCCGAATAAAGCCCCTATGCAGGGTGTGCTACATTGATTCAGTTTTGCTCACATAGTTCATAACGTATAACCTTAGAAAGTACTAACCTCTTTATATGATCCATCTTGAGCCGTAAGCACTTGTGCCATTATATGTCAGCTTCTCCAGACCCCTATTAATAACGTTTTCAGAATATTGTACCCATCACCGGATAATTGGTTCTAGTTGTTCAGACTAGACAAAATGAAGTCCTCGAAGGTGTTTCTTCAAAGCCCCAAAAAGCAGATAACCAGATAGAGTCAATTTGTAAGAGTAAGGAGTTGTGACAGCAACTAACATCTTTCTCAGTAATGTCTCCGTCATTCTCCTCCGGGAATTAGCCTTCCCCTCAGTGGATGCGTGAGGATTTTTTTCTCTTTCTCTCTCCTTCTAGGTATGCATGTTTTTCTTTGGTGGTTAATGTTGCTCAAACACTGTTACTGATTACCGATAATTTTCTACAATGTTCACGTTTTTTTCTAGATCATGATAACTACCTATATTGTGACAGAGCCTGAAGAAATGTGCTATAATGCATTCAAATCTCAATTCTTTTTCATGTGCTTTCAGTACGAGCTACATCATATTGCTAGCTAGCGGTAGTTATCATTGACAAACGGAGTTGAATATTACAGATTGAAGAAAACATAAAGTGTAAATCAACATATTAGGCCTTCACACTTTTCTTAGAGAATGTACCGCTGCAAATCCTGTTTTCTAAACTTTCCAACTAATTCGTTGAAATTTTCATATTGAGCTTATTTTACGTAAATATTGAAAGCTCTTAGAATTCGTTTCAATGTCTTTTTAGTTATAAAGTTATTGAGTTTCAAAAAGTGTGTTACTGTACAAAGCCAAATGCTGCAAACGAAGTTATTTCAAAATTAAACTGTGCTATAGCGAAAAAGATGGTTTATATATTATTTTCACTAGTTTTAGGTAAAAATGAAACAAACTTGAACTATCCTTGTAAATTTATTTTGCTTGTTCTTTTTGCTGTAAAACTCAGTAATTCAAAATGCACCTAAAACCTATAGGATAGTTTTAGTTCTTCGAATTTTCGGAATGTGCAGAGAACATTTCAGAGGAATTGGTTGAAAACCGCATAATACGGACTTGAATGAGCTAAAAAATGCGAAACAAAATTTCCAAAAAGTTCAAATTTTAAAGTTAAAAGTTATATGGTTACATTATAGCATATAAAGGTCGCATTACAACATCAACACGGACATGAATTTGGAAATTGTTATTTAATGTTTTAATTTTTTATTTTTATGCACAATGCAAACATCTAGATCTTTATCAAATTTCATTGGTGCATTCACTTAATATATGGTAACCTGTTAGTGAAGAAGATAACTGCATGCATGTACTGCAGAGTATTCCGTTTGTAATACCGCAAGTAGACAGCTTAACAATATACAATAACTAAGGTCCCAGCATGCGTTGTTATATACCAGCTAGAGATGAAAACAATTGTTAGTTTTCCGTAAAAGTTTCTGACGTTCCATTTCCAAGACAACATTACGGTACAAATAACTGTTCCAAAATAACAGTGAAGTACGCACACGGTTATTTACACATAACCGTAACAGCCAGGTACTCTCTGCCTACTGTTACCTTACTTCCCTTATTCGGGTTCTTCGCATCCAGTCGCGATTCTTCGTTTTGTTATAGAAAGACCCTCCCTTCGGGAGTTGGTAATGTACTGTTAACAACAAAACGTCTAAGTATTAATTAGTGCTCATTCAACTCGTACAAAAGGAATTGAGGTCCATTATTGTAATAAAGAACATGCATCAATTTTCATGATTCTAATGATTATATGTTTCAAAACAGCATCTCGGGCAATTGCTTTTCACTTTTGTATCAGTAGCATAACTAAATTTAATTACCCGTTTGTGGAAATTGCTATGTATTGAACTTGCTAGTAGGGACGTTCCCAAGATCTCAGATCATATATACTCTTGTACCGGTCATAATGTATCGCAACGTACTCTGAACGATCAGATGTTACATCTGATTGTTTGGAACTGCTTAAAAACACTCGTTTATAGAAATTCTTGTTCACATGATATCTCTATCCACTATCGTTTATTCCTATATATCTTCTGCAAGCTATTCCTATAAATGTTATTTTATATCCACTTTATGTTAACCGCAATAAGAAATGGTTTCACTACGCATTGCCTATAGCGGAACCCTGCAGGTACAAGGGGATACAGAAGGCTGAAGCGCTATCTTTCAAAAGCGGGTCCCTATAAGCTGGCTTTAAAATTACATACTTTTTAATAAAATTACTCGAAGCAAAAGAATGGTGGCTTAACACTTTTTAAAATGTTCACCAGTTTTTCTCGGTTTGCTATTACCGTGTTTTTCTTGTTTACTGCTTACCACCTGTAATTGCTCTTACATAGATACACACCAGACACATAAACACTCATGCCCATGGTGGGAGTCGAACCCGCGACCCTCAGCCTGGCGAAGCGCTGAAACTATACGCTCCAGCGACTACGGCTACGTGGGCCGTCTACACTTAGGAAAAAGTAGAATTATTGGGAAATTCAAACCAACAGCAATGAATATACCTCGAAATTATTAATATCACAAAAAAGAGTTTCACATACGATTGAATAGTGTGTTTTAACGATATACACATTTTGTGTGTGGTAAGTTTTTATCTAAATGTATGAGTTAGCAGTAATACACTTCACTGAAAATAAAGAAAAAACATAGGATATTAATTGAAAATTCAATATATAAATTTGTTTAGTCATAAAAATATCTTACATATGTGGAAAGTTTCATAGAAATGATTATAGGTATTTTTAAGAAACTAAAAAATAAGAGAAAATGTTCGATTTAAATGGTAACTTGGGTTTGTGGATTTTCTTGAAACCATTTCTGTCGCATTTTGCGATGCTGAAAGAAATATGACAGTTTTCGCTTTAGAGTCATGCTGGTTCACATAACATATTCAGACAGACAGACTGATGGACACAGGTGCGCGCGATGCATTTAGCGGACCACAAAATGTGTATTCTCGGTGAAATATCGATTTAGAATTATATAATTTTTGGGTAGATTACAATACTTTTTGGGCAGGTACCAAAGAAGGCAATGTTAAAACAATCCCTTTCCTAAGTAGGACGACTGCTATTTTTGAACCATATAACCATATGTAAAATTATATTTGGAGCGGTTACATACTCGGAAGCGTTCCAAAATAAGGGTGGTTATCTTTTTTAAAGTATAAAATAGGACACAATTTAGATGTTTATACAAAAGCTTATGCAAACATCGTAAGTATCATTCACAGTGCATGACACTTATCCCCACATGAAAGCTAAGTGTAGATAGTATTCCTGAAGAGCAAGTTTCCGTAAGCTCGAGTGTTACACATTGCATTATGTCATCTGTCCTTGTCGGCAGCACACTTAACAATCTCTACACTGTTGCAGAAGTAAATCTGACTTCTGGCAAATGCTAATATACCACAGAAGTGGTTGTCAACTAACTGTCCGTTTTAGCCTGTGAGTTTAGATTAACTCCTATTGCGAAGTGCTCGCAACGCTCTTTGGTAATGAGAGAAAACGAACACATCCTGTTATGTAGAAGCTCAGCGGGCGATGTAAAAACATTGTCTCTCATTGGGACACCTCACTGCACTAGCTTTAAATTTATTCTTGTATGACATATCTATGGATCTAACAAGCGTGCCTGCAATCATCACAGCAATTGATTAGTAGATAACTCGTACAAAACCTGTAATAGAAATCTTTGAAATGTACACTTTCATTAATGAAAAAATCTGATGTGTTACACTCATATGACTTTCTCTACTCTTGTACAAAATATTTTTACAAACCTTATTCTCCACATGCTTCATGTTAATCTAGATATTGAGATGTTAATCTTATTGCTAATTTTCTTGTAGATGCAAGGGGAATTGGTAGGCTTTAAGCGATAGTCAATCTTTTAAGAGCTGGTTGCTATGTGGAGTATTTCATTCTATTTGCATTATCAGGACAAAAAAAATGAATAGCGAATTCTGATTTGAGAAAAAGTAGCAGTATTCGATAATTTAATGGAATAACAGCAATATCTCGAAAATGATTCACTCAACAAAAATAAATGTATATGACATAAATTGTGTATTTTAAAGCGATCTACGTTTTTGGTGTAGTAAAATTTTTTCTATCTTTTATGGTTTACCAGTTACGCAAAAGTCGTTCACAATGAAGAATACTTTTGGAGACATTCCCAGAAATTCGAGATATCCAATGCATTTGCCATAAAATGTCTTAAACTTATAGTATTTTATTCAAAATCGTTGGAGCCATTTTTGAGAAAATTAAAATTTTCGAAAAAGCAGCTAGTAAAGGGTAATCTTGGATAGGGGGATTTTCTTAAAAACCTTCGTGTCGCATCTCTGGAAGATACTGAACCTAAATACTTAGTTTGGTGTATATCCGACTGCTCGTTTCTGAGTTATGCTATTCACAGACACACACACGGACATGTTTCCAAAAATGCTTTATATGCATTCAGTGCACCTCAAAACATGTATTTCCTGTGAAATCTCGGTATCGAATTTTTGGATGGAATGCAATACTTCCCCTACTTGCTATACGTAGTAGAGAAAGTAAAAACTAGGAACAACATTTTTTGTAGCAGAAGACGTCCCTGTCTTGTCAACATATACACAGAACTGTACTAATGTCGTGTTCATAATGCGACAAAGTAATCATGGACAAAGCTGCAGTTTTATTTCTTCACTTACAAAACTGCAGCTCCGCTCGCGTTATTGCATTAAATTCATCATTTATTGTCTCTCCCTCTCTGCCTGTATTCTGAACTCAATCTTTCTCTTCCCCTCCCACTCACCTTGACCACACTTTCTGAACTTTCTCCCTCTCTCTATATTTCCACTCATCGGTGTCATACCTTCTGTCTGTATAACTAGATAAAATGTGATATTTGAAAACCCTTCATATATCTGCTTATCTTTGGGTTGTTAACCCTTCGATTAGCATCCTTTGTAACACTTTCTGTTTACCAATACTCCAAGAAAGTTTTAATACATTTGTTAATTTATTTTCAAAATACGTCACATCAAATTAAGTGAATTATTGTGATCAAACTTCATACTAAACCATGTATTTTATCGACATTTCAAATATGTGTTACTACTATAGTTTTTAATTGAAAAAAGGAGTAAACTATAGATATATGAGAAAACTAGTTTTATATATGTACATATTGCTCTTACACACTTATAGCCTATACAAAATGTTAACAGCGAGAGGAATTTTCATAAGAAAGCTGTCTAAAATGCACACCAAGCTATCAATATTATGATTAGAAATACAAATTATTTTAATTCTTATTGAAATATCAGTGCCAATATCTTTTGCAGCATATATTGTAGGTATATTCTACAGCATGAAACGGCAACTCTAGGCCGAGCCCAAGAACTGTAATTACAGATAATTTATTAATTAACTTTTAGTGATGTTAAATCGTATTATGTAAATATCTTTTTCTCAATACTGCTTGTATATTTTAAGAAGGGTGATTTAACATTATGTATCTATCTAGGTTACTAATATTAGTAGAGTTATAAATGGTTTAATGTAAATAATTTAAGCGCTATGTTAAAATACTGTCCACGATGGAATGTTTTAGCTACAGGAAGAGTGCTTTCGAAGGCAGAAAACCTAGTTTTATTACCTCTCTTCGGTCGCAGTGCTATTATTCCTACAGCGAGGGTGTAGAGCCTTTGTCCCATTATTTGATAATTCGCCGTGACCAAGTGAGTGAGAAGGACAATCTAACGGTACATGTAGGAAAAACCGCGATTTATATTAAAATTGGACCAATGAAATCCCTGGAAGTTTATTCGAAATAGTTAGACGCGTCGAGTCGCGCTAAAAATGTACCAATAGGAAAGGAAGCAGCCTCAGGAGCCTGAGACTATAAATGGATCTGTTTGGGGAAAATTGGGGGCAGTTTATGTCATGTGTGGTCAGGGAGAGATGCTGCAGGATGTGTGAGATATCGCGCCAAAAATGGAATCAAGTCAAATTTGTCATGTCAGCTTAGTATTGCATTTTATTCGAGAGTTTTCGTAATGTGTGGTCAGGGAGAGATGCTGCAGAATGTGTGAGATATCGCGCCAAAACAGGGAATCAAAATAGCTTTAGCAACACACCTAAGATCCGCTACTCTGAAAGCGACAATAAGAATAGTTATATTTCGTGCCATATCCACGCCATAGTTTAACAGCAGTGGACAGTATTTTACAGCGGCAATACCAGTTTTGTATACTACGAGTGTTAATTAAATAAAAAGAAACGGCAGTGTCATCTTTTCATAAACAAAGCAAGTCTATGTCTTCCTATATCACCACCCGAGATCTACGTTTTCCTTTACCGAGGATAAGTCCATGCTCCCATATAATTTAAGGAAAATTACTGCAGCTAGCCGAGGATAAATTGAAGAACCAACACGCTGAGAACTTCTGGAAGCAACGGGAGAAGCATCAAGGTAAGCTACAGCAACGGATGAGGAGGTGATCGCCGCAAACTGGCTCCCAAACGTGGGGCTAACAAACGTTAAGAGCGCCGCAAACTGGCGCCATAACGTGGAGCTTGAAGGGAAGAACGACACAAACGGAGGACTAGGAAACAACGAACGGACGAAGGATCTTCAGAGGAAAGGGGCACAGCAGAACAAAATTACAACGCGAACTTCTAGTCTACCTACGTGGGACAACAAAACGGCTGAGAACATCTCTTCTAGAACTTCACCAGGATTCGAACCCGAAACGCATCAGTTAACATTAAAAAAAAATACAGGTTAGAACTTTTATTCAAAAACAAACAAAAAGGCATGCAGAGTAGTGACCCAGTTGTGTGAACACATGTTATTGAGAGGGGGTAAAGTCATTACTAGGGAGGTAGAACTTGCTAACGGAACCATGAGTAGGTCAAGGGAAGATTTGGAAGAACTGAATAGGGAGGCTATTGTCAGCATAACAACAGAGGGAGAAAATATGGGTGCAGCAGAAGTAGAAGTTAGGCTAGAAAGGAGACCACCGATTAAGCAGGTCATTGACGCAGGTCAAAACCAGCTGCTAATATTGCTTCAACATTTGAGCACAAAGATAGACGAGATGGGTAAGGACATAAAGGAACGGGGTAAGATCTTAAGTGAACATAGTAAGAACTTAGAAAGAATCGTAAGTGAACATGGTAAGAATCTAGAAAGAGTCGTAAGGGAACAAGATAAGAATTTAGAAGGGGAAGTAAGGAAGCAGAGTAAAGAAGTAGAAAAAATCGTAAGTGAACAAGATAAGAATTTAGAAAGGGAATCAAATGGGCATAATAAGGACTTAGAAAGAATCGTAAGTAAGCAGAGTAAGGGCTTAGAAAGAGTCGTAAGTGAACAAGATAAGAATTTAGAAGGGGAATCAAATGAGAATAATGAATACTTAGAAAGAATCGTAAGTAAGCAGAATAAGGACCTAGAAAGAATCGTAAGTGAACAAGATAAGAATCTAGAAGGGGAAGCAGATGAGCATAATAAGGACTTAGAAAGAATCATAAGTAAGCAGAATAAGGACTTAGAAAGAATCGTAAGTCAACCAGATAAGAATCTAGAAGGGAAATCAAATGAGCATAATAAGGACTTAGAAAGAATCGCAAATGAGCAGAGTAAAGACTTAGAAAGAATCGTAAGTGAACAAGATAAGAATGTAGAAGGGAAATCAAATGAGCATAATATGGACTTAGAAAGAATCGTAAGTAAGCAAAGTAAGGATTTAGAAAGAAAACTGAGTGAACAGAAAAAGGATTTCGAAGGGAAATTAAGTAAGCAGAGTAAGGACTCAGAAAGAAACTTAGGTGAACAAAATAAGAGTTTAGAGGGGAAATTAGTTGAGCGGATTAAGGGGAAGTTGATAGAAACACTTGAAGGGAAACTACTACAGATACTAGAAACTAAAGATCCGAAAACACTAACGGGAAAAGAGACGTCAAAGAAAGCTTTTGAAAGAATGTCAAAGAGGGCGCAGAAAAGAAAGCAGGAATTTAAAACCAGGAAGCGAAAGAAATGGTTGATCGAACTTGGAGAATTAGTATGGGTATAAAAAAAAAAAAAAAGACAGAATATCATTGATCCTGACTCTACAGTGCCTGGAAAGGAGAGCTTTCACATGTGAATTAATGAATTATCTTAAGCAGTTGTGCAGAACATTTTTTTTGCATTACTAAAGAGACTTGAGTATTAAATGATCATTAGTGATAGTGAAGAAGAACAAGAAACACCTTTGCCATTAATATGTTTCAGTTTCTTTCTGTTTGAATAAGTTTGTCTTAAGGTTGAAACAGCTTTTATTGTCAGAATATTTATTATTTTTTTTTGATATTTAGAAATATTTGTAAATTATTAATTGGTTGGTATGCTAGCAATATGCTGACAGTTTTCTTTAAACATATAAATTAGTTTTATTAATTATAAAAAAAGAAGGTATCATAGAATGGAACATTTATTTAAAGGTCCATACCGGGTGATTAACATTTTTGGCTCGGATACATTTGCGTTACAAGAAATAAAGAATTCCAAGATCGTAGGGAGATACCATAAACAGTTGCTCAAACCATACAAATGTTTAGAGAATGAGAAGGGTGAAGAATGTAATGAAAATAGTCAGGTTAGTTTTACTCGAAATGAGGTAACAACCCTATGAACAAATAGTAAAGGTAATACACCCGATAAATAAGGATGTAAGGAAATAAATAAATGCATAATAATTATGTACCAATAAGTATGTAAATAGATTTAATTTTAGAACTTAATTTGGGTATTAGCGTATTTGTTTGCGTCACAAGTTATTCGTGTGCGGGAAATGTATTGTGTATAAGAATGTCTCTCGGAAACTGTTTTTAAAAGGGAGAGTGTAGAGTGAACGACCCAAATGTAAACACCACTGGTTTGGCAGAACCCTTGTGAAGGAACCGGTATAGCGAAGGGTCTATGTCAACAAAACAAACGAACAAAGGCCATAATCAGAGGAATTATTCTGTAAAAGAAAATTGTATCAAGTGTTGAAAAATTTATTCTTTTCCAGAACAGGGCAATTTGAAACGGCAACTCTAGGCCGAGCCCAAGAACTGTAATTACAGATAATTTATTAATTAACTTTTAGTGATGTTAAATCGTATTATGTAAATATCTTTTTCTCAATACTGCTTGTATATTTTAAGAAGGGTGATTTAACATTATGTATCTATCTAGGTTACTAATATTAGTAGAGTTATAAATGGTTTAATGTAAATAATTTAAGCGCTATGTTAAAATACTGTCCACGATGGAATGTTTTAGCTACAGGAAGAGTGCTTTCGAAGGCAGAAAACCTAGTTTTATTACCTCTCTTCGGTCGCAGTGCTATTATTCCTACAGCGAGGGTGTAGAGCCTTTGTCCCATTATTTGATAATTCGCCGTGACCAAGTGAGTGAGAAGAACAATCTAACGGTACATGTAGGAAAAACCGCGATTTATATTAAAATTGGACCAATGAAATCCCTGGAAGTTTATTCGAAATAGTTAGACGCGTCGAGTCGCGCTAAAAATGTACCAATAGGAAAGGAAGCAGCCTCAGGAGCCTGAGACTATAAATGGATCTGTTTGGGGAAAATTGGGGGCAGTTTATGTCATGTGTGGTCAGGGAGAGATGCTGCAGGATGTGTGAGATATCGCGCCAAAAATGGAATCAAGTCAAATTTGTCATGTCAGCTTAGTATTGCATTTTATTCGAGAGTTTTCGTAATGTGTGGTCAGGGAGAGATGCTGCAGAATGTGTGAGATATCGCGCCAAAACAGGGAATCAAAATAGCTTTAGCAACACACCTAAGATCCGCTACTCTGAAAGCGACAATAAGAATAGTTATATTTCGTGCCATATCCACGCCATAGTTTAACAGCAGTGGACAGTATTTTACAGCGGCAATACCAGTTTTGTATACTACGAGTGTTAATTAAATAAAAAGAAACGGCAGTGTCATCTTTTCATAAACAAAGCAAGTCTATGTCTTCCTATATCACCACCCGAGATCTACGTTTTCCTTTACCGAGGATAAGTCCATGCTCCCATATAATTTAAGGAAAATTACTGCAGCTAGCCGAGGATAAATTGAAGAACCAACACGCTGAGAACTTCTGGAAGCAACGGGAGAAGCATCAAGGTAAGCTACAGCAACGGATGAGGAGGTGATCGCCGCAAGCAACATCATTTGTGTGCTACATTCGCTCAGCTCACATACAAATAAAATGAGGGGATAATTGTATAATTTCATCTTTAAACTTCAGGCAGTTCACAACATTTTCTTTTTTTTTGCGTAAGTTATGTGATATTATCTTGTTTTACAGTCATCAGTTCTCTAGCAGTTCTATGCAGATGTTAATCATGAGGCATTAAAACTAGACTGAACTCCAAAATCATACAGTCTAAGTGTCTCTTGAAAGGCCATGTGAAGGCCATTTCGACTCTGTTGCTTATTTCTTCAGTGTTTGTTTTTCACAATCTAAAGCGTAAGTAATTCAAGGAAATGTGTCTGCTGTGAGTATTCTTTTGGTAATCAGGAAATATTTCTCGTAGATGATATACGAGTATACCAGGTGGCTCACACAAGCCGTCCTTCGTTGAAGTTAGTTTATCGCCGATGCCAAAAGGTTTGCCTAAGCAGAACTGTAAAAGGGACTCCATACAGACAGAGAGGAGGCCTTGCTAAATGAAAGAGCAATGATTGAAAACAAACACTGTTATGACTGGTTCCGTAGCTCAGTCGGTAGAGTATCTACCTACTTAGGAGGGGTCCCGGATTCGATTCCTGGCTGGGCTCGAGAAAGTTTTCCTTAATCAAGAACGTTTCACAGTATGCTCAGGATGTGGGGTTTAAATGTAAATGTGAGCGCGTGGGTGTGTTGTGTATGTGTATGTGCATGTGTTGTATCAGTCATATAATTACCAATTTGCCCATAAACAAATATTCAGGATTGCCATTGTGCAAAAATCTGAGCACATGTGCTGAGTCATATAATTACATTACAGCCAATCAAAAACAATACAACTATTCGCTTCGTGCTACTCCCGCCGCCGATCGCTATCTTGTGGCCTCTCGCTGTCCCAGGAGGGACTATCCAGCTCTCGATGCTTTGGCGCCGCAGTTGTGTCTTGGATCGACGAAGTAGTTCTCGGCACAACTCTCCAGCGAGCTTCCCCCACCTCTTGGAGAGGGCGTTTACGAACTTTCCCTGGTGAATGTCTTATAAGAAGTTGTATGCGCCGACAGACGATACTGGGAGTACAAATGGTACAACTTCGAACCAAACAATTCATCCAATTCAGCTGTAATTTTAGCGTACACTGTAATCAAAGCGATTACAAATCAGACTGTAAATAAAAATACTTAAGGCAGGAGCAGTACCAGTTGTATTCCCTAATTATCCATCTCATAAGGTACCCAAAGCAGTAACACCAAGGAAAGAAATTGTAAAGCAAGAGTTGTCATCAAATACTAGAAAAAGCGCAGCCAAGCATGGATCACAGCAATAAGGATAACAATGCTAATGCAGGTAATTCTATTTTAATGCCAAAGAGGTTCAAACATATGATTACCTAGTTTCAAAATCAAAGCAATTAGAAAGAGAAAATAATGTAAGCTGTGGAGGGTAGAAAACAAACACAGGGATACTATTAAGAACCAAGAGGACCAGCGTTCAAAGGTGAAGCATTTTGAGAGTAACAACTATCACCCTTCAAAAAAAAATACTGTTTTTAAGGAATTTAATCATTTTAATTGGAACAAATAATAAATTTTAGCAAATGCACGCTTAAGTGGAGTGATAATGCAATCAAAACATGTGTGCTGTGGAGTACTGCTCACCGATTCATTTATGGGTTCGCAAGGGACCACATTTTGAAGCTTCCAAGTGCTCAAACACTTTCCCGCTTTGTAACGATACATGGCTTGAAACCGACGTCACATCGCTGACAAAACTCAGTCTTAAATACGAAGCTGAGTTGTGCAGTTGGTAGTAGATGAGATATCTATTGTTTAATATCCTCAGTATGACGATAACTCGATACATTCTTTAGAGAGTAGGATGCAACAAAACACATTGACACTTTAACAAACAAACACAAAGATAACTGGGACAATGAGGATGACAGCTAAATTGTTTCACAGTCGATACAGAGACCGATTTTGGTAAATAGGTTTCTGTATTTTCAAATCCCTGGCATATACACTAAATGCAGACTTCCAGTAGCTTTCTTCTTTACAAAGAAACCTTCAGGTTAATATCTGCATGAATTCACAAAGTACGTTATAACAGAAATTGAGGATTCTGGATATCTTTTGCTTCGGTGGATTTCGGACAATTATAGGAACAAATGTAGCGATGATGAAGAAATTTTCAGATAAAGAGCTTTTGAAGCACGAGGCACCTCACCCTATAGACCCTCAAAGGCCCTTATTCTTAACATTTGACCAATGTCATATTTTAAATAACTTAAGGTCACTATGTTTAACGTCAATGATAAAGTCACAGGGATATACATAAAGAAGCTATGTGAAATCCAGGCTACAGAATCTGTGAAATTAGTGGAGTTTTTTGAGTAGGAAACACATTCCACCAAGAAACTTGTAAAAAAGGAACATGAAGCAAATCAAGAAAATATTTTCAGTAGAAATCATCTCTGCACTTAAGTTCCTGATGGAAATCCAATATATCCCTAACATTTGTTTTCAGTAGCAGGGGCTACAATACAGTAGAAAGAAAATATTTCCAAGTGGTATTCCCTTCTTGACATTTGTAGCACTAACACCACATTAAGAGTGCGGACGAGAACAAGAGACATTTCTCCTTGATAGATGATGAGGGACTTAAATGGCTGGAAGAACATTTCCCGTAATGTATGGCACACATTCGGACCGACAGCAAAGCAGCTGAGATAGATTTTCTCAGTGCCGAAAGATTCGAAGCACTTATCACCACGACAGCTTCGGCAACCACCATTACGTACGATACTTAATTTGTAATGAGTATCTTTTTGTACTCACTAGGGCCTTCAATAGTCATTCAATTTAAATGTTTTTCAGTGGAAGCAGACAGTTGGCAGGAGCAAATGGTATGCTAGATTGCAAGGCTGTCACTTTTTGTATGAGTAGGATAATGAAAACTGCAGTTTTATCCCTGTCAGCAAATATTGAAGTAGCGAAAAAAAGGATTTTATTATGGAAGTCAACGACAAGTAACGAAACAACCTTGCTATATACCAATACCCATTTTCCAGAGAAAATTCTATCTACAAATATTGGGTGACTTTCGTGACATTCAGAGTAATTTGACTTCTTAACATTGTTAGACTGACCGAAGTATTTTGATAAAACGCTTCTAGTCAAGGTAATTTCTTTTGATGTCGTAATTTGAACCGCTTCTCTGTTTACTTAATCAATCATTAAATTTTTAACCAAATAATATAGGAATTCTGTTTATTACAATGTTTCTCTTAAAGACGAGCTCTAAAATACAATGAGCTTTAACATGCATTCTAAATAATCATGTATGCACATATGTTTTATGTATGTGTGAATGTAAGCATGCATTTATTATATGTGTACTTTTGATGCACATAGAAATAATGCTAGACAAAAGGATTCTATCCTTGCAGAAATAAAATTGCAGGAATGACGTGTTCACTGTGTAGTGATAAAGTATCTATCACAAAATGGAGTTCTTCTCTTGTAAGTTTTATAGGTATACAAACGGGACGAAAATTAAAGATTTCATTATCCTTTCTCAAGATTTGTTATGCTTCTGCCAGTGCCAGAAAGGTTTCTTGCGAGTGCTGCAACAAAACTGACGAAAGTCTCTGTCAAACCCTGAAGATGTACATAAAACCAATATTATCTGCTATAACCGAGCGAGATGGCCCCGCGGTAATGTGTGAGACTCGCATTCGGGAAGTCCCGGATTCGATTCCCGGTGGCCGCCCATTCTGATCATAGGTTTTCGTGGTTTTCCCTGGTTGACCAAAGTCAAGCTGGAGTGGCGTGTTCTACCACGGATTTCCTCTTTCTCCATTTCCTTTCGTTTCATTTCCCTTTCAGGTTTCAGGTTGACTCAGGTGATTTAGTCGGTGTCGGACAGATGGCGCAGAGACTAGCGATTTGCAATTTCTTCTCGGCCCTGCTAGAGGGAAGACTGTCGAAGCTCCACTGCAGGGTCGTGTTTCCCTAGTCCACGTCTCCGAGCGAACCTCCCGTGGACAGGTGGTCTAGTCGGCAACTACTAGGGAGCTCTGCGCATCTCTCTCGACTTGTGTAGGCCTAGCTCTGCAACCCACACGTCCCCTCTGTTCCTTCGTCTCCTGCGGTTCCATCACCTCCTCCGTTCCTGCCGGGGGTGTACGCACAAAAGATACATTTACGGTCGAGGTGCTAGGTGTTCCCTCCCTTAACTAGACCTATCTGCTACAAATTTTCCTGTGTATGAAACAAAATTTACTCATACACAGGTAATTAGTGAACAAATATGCAGATATTTCTTTCCTGTGATTCTGAGGAACATTGCTAAGGCTACAACAGAAAGCCTTAGAGAAGCTAAAATATGTGAATCTGAAGCCTAAGCGTCGGCAATGGTCGGTGTTCATCGCCAGTCAGTAAGTGTAACGGAGCTATTGCCTATAACAAGAGAGCAGTCAAACTGTCGGTGTTCTTAGGCATAGTAGCGACCTATGCTCTAACACAATTTGTCGCCATTATCAACAGCGCCTTTAGTCTTATTGTAATGGAGAGTGATTCAGATGGTTTTCCTCACTGACAGTTTTATCAATGTGCTGAGTAGAAAACAGATTAACTGACTTGGTTTAAATCCATTTATATCTTATACTTAATTTATATAGTTTAAAATAAAACATTGCATTCCCATTGTAAGGACAAAACCTTATTCTTCTTTGCGACGTATGGCACCAAAGTTGTATTGTCTATGGAATCAAGCTGATGAATGAACATATTTTTTTCTTGGAATGTTCTTCTTATTAGAATGTAAGTTTCCTACCATGTTAAATGCTGCTTTGGGAGTTCTAAAGTCAACGATAAAAAACTTATTAGCGGTCACTTGTCTAACATTACTTTACTTTGAAATGTCTTGTGGTCTCAATATGTGTGAAGACTTTATATTGGCGCATATCCAAATCTTCACACCATTGTTTCCTTATAACATATTGCTCTTCCACACATGCCGTGGGTAGGCTAAAATTGGAAAGGTAGGATCAGACTGAAAAATCCAATGCCATAGCCGGAATTTGAACTCGGATTTTCTCCAACTGACTCACCAACATGTCGTACCTGTGAGCCGTAAGTCGAAGATCCGTGGTAGTATAATTCGTCATTCACGTATGTTATTTCAAAATGAATTTGAGAACGCCCTCTGGTTTACCGAAAAAAATGTCAGTCGGTTGGGAAATTTAGTATAGTATCGTCATGTTGCCGTAGTAACTTAGTTTATTAGAGCAGCCACATGGTAAGCCGAAACTCCTTGGTTAAAATTTCGGTTACTTTATAGAACTTTTCAGTCTTATTCTACCTTTACTGGGTTGCTTTTCATACCAACTAAAAAAGAGACACTTTCCGTGATATATGGCTAGTAGTTCATCGATATTACATACCCCTTTGAACAAAAATTATCGTAGATCCAGGGTAGATTCAAACATATCCACTATTACCCTGATATTTTAGCATATTGTATCTTTGATTTCCGCTATCGTTTGTTCCCCGGTAGCTCTATCATCAAAACTAGTGAATTTCAAGATCAATAGGAATCAGTTTCTTGACGTGGCAGCAATAAAATGGCTGTCAAAAAGCTAGTTCCCCACCCCAAAGATCAAAGACGCTGATTCTGCTGCCATGAAATGTACCAGCTGCTAAGAGTTCTCCCATGAAAGAATAAACTTCTGCAGTCGTACCTTCCTTCCAACATTTCCTGCCGAGGGGAGATCTTTATTCCATGATGGAAAAAGTTTTTCAGCTTCTTTGTTGCTTTATTCGCAATAATGTTAAACATATAAGGTATATATAAACAGTAAAAATGCGTGTAGGTGTATTGACTTTATTACCATCCTGGACAGACAATGAAAATAATGCGACTCCTTCGTCGCCCTTGTTTTGGGGAATGACCAAAATTGCGCTTACGAATTGGAAATTTAGACATGAGCAGCACTTTCCGTTTCAGACTCACCTTCTATTTCTGTGTCAGTTGTAATAGATCAGCTTCGTTATCAACAGTAATTCTGTTATCAAGGGCTCCATATGCTGTTCATGTTCATCATTTTACAATTAAAAACCGTTATTTTCATTGTAATCATTATCGGGGTCATTTTACAGAATCTGTAGTATTTCGTCATCTTTAACACCTCCAGAAATATTTAGGACTTGATATAAATTGTAAAAATAATGTTTTGTGGGACGTTATAAATGTTAAATAATAATAATAATAATAATAATAATAATAATAAATAAGGCCATTAGATCCCTTAAGTGCAAGGGCCACATACTTACGTAGGGATATCTAATTTATTTCTCACAAGCGGACTAGTCCTGAAACCCCTGTAACATACAGCCAACACTATCAGCAAGGCGTGCGATATAAATTCAAGAAGTGGACGGTGATTTGGGATCACCGTGTAGTTGTGTAACACTGTGTATTCATAACATTAAATTAATCGTGAATAAAGTTAAAATGATATTATTTCACTTGTAGAACCCGCAGGTGCTTTGGCTTTATTGCGTTATTTATACACTTCTCTCATCCTTTAACTCTTTCCTCTTCATCTTCTCTTTCTCAAAAAAGTACATGCCATATATTCTATATCGCGTCTCACGCTTAAAAGACAGCATAGTTTAAATGGGGCACACTGTTGCCACATGTGCTGTACGAACCCTCGCAACTTTGGTGCCCAGCTGCGATCGGTCAACCAATCGCCAAATCGCCAAATAATGAAATATCTGCACTGTTATTTAAGTCTATTCTAAGACATCTAATTTTCACCTGCACTTTATCTCTCGACTTTGTATTTTATTACTTCGAATACGGCTTTACAGGCATACAAATATGTATTGTAAAACAAATATGGAGATAGGTATAAAATGGTAAAAGCTTTAAATTGGTAGGATATCATCATTGATTACCCTTGGCAAAATTACATTCACCGTGGGTGGAATGTTTTCAAACAGCAAAGAATGAACGATGCGCCACACTCCGTTTTGAATTTACTCTCATGTTAAGCTAACCTGGCGTGTTTTAGTTCCCCCCTCACTTTTTGTTTTCATATTTATGGTGTCCTTAGAGGTCCTTTCATTTGTTCCTTTTTTATCTTATACATTACTATTGAACATCCAGTAGCCTTAGATGTTTCTTTTACTGGCTTACTAACACACTTTTCACTTGAATAATCTAACACCATTATTATTTTGCGTTTATTCTTTGTTTACCAACATTTCTTCTCTTCAGCTTCTCTCTCCTTAACTATAAATATTTACGTAAAATGTTAAATAAATAACCTACATAACACTTCGCAGTGTATAAACGTACACACTTCCTTACAATTAATGTTGACCTACACTGTCTTCTGCCTCGTGCCTTGCAGTTGTTAGCTAAATAGATGAATAATTTTTGTTTCTCATACATAATGAATGCAACAAGTTACATTTTCTCTCGTTTGGTCCCCGTTGTAAATCCAATAACAATAAAGTTTCTCGCTGGCTAATTTTCTAAAGTTTTCTAAAAATATTTAATTAAAAAGTTATAACGCTCATCTCATTAGTTTTACTCCAGCTAAGAAAAGAAATGTTGTTGCTTCTGACACTTATTTTATTGGTTGCTGGTGATAAGCATTGAAACAGGTAATATCAAACCTTCACTGAAAAACTCTTTTGCTTTAAAAACTTGTATTCACAGAGACCTATAAACGCTCTAAAATGATATAGTCTGATAGAGAAAAATATTTTGCATAGGATAATGTGTTCAAACTTGAAATTTATAACACATGAATATTTACACCATAATGGCAACTTGGCGACAGCACGAGAGTAGAAAACGACGAAGCCAATGGCAACATGCATGGACAGATATTCCATTTACCTCTATACTGTCTTTTAAGGTTTAAACAAGCTATGTATAGCATCTAAAGTGGAGGACAGAATGTTTAAGAGACTCGAATATTTCCTATCTCAAAGAATTTCACATTGCGCACGCCTTGTTCACAAGACAATGTGATGTGGCTTTATGTTTCCATTTAAACGCTCCATTAAGTCTATGCTAATGAAATATAAAACCTACAGTCTACAATTTCAAATAAATTTGCGAACTCGTTAAGATAAAGTACGATACTTTGTGGTGGGCGGGGGGCTGCAATATGCAGAAAGCAGGAGAAATTCTACTGTGTTAGAAAACCTGATAGGTTTGAAGTAGGACGCAGATTTGTCCAATGAATTGCGATGTATGTCTCCATAGCAAGAGCTCTATGGTTCGCATCCTAATAATATGCCTACTTATTTAGTATTAAAATTTTGGCTAATAATAATAATAATAATAATAATAATAATAATGCATCTAACCTTTCAAATATATAATTTCTTATACGATTAGGTAAATTTGGTAATTCAATTTGTGTCTACGTTGGCGTTTTAATAATTTATTCAAATTATACTAGAACTGATTCATACTACACGGTAATACAAATCTGCAACTGCATTTAAGCATAGAAACAGTAATACTGAAATCGACTGAGATATACTTCTAGATATCTGAGAAAACAAATCCAAGTACAGCTACAAGAAAAGTATGCATTTTGAAGGTTAGGTGCATTATACTCCCAAGAATTTTAAAAACAACTGAGTGGTATTATTAGAATATGAACTCCGGATCTGCTACTCTGTAGACATACGCCACAAACCAGTTACGCCACTATTCCGCTTACCACTTCAAAAGTGTCACTTATTCTTTCACATGAATTTGCCCTGAATTTTTCACATTTCAGGCTTGTTTGTTTGTTTTGAATTGTTTTACATCTTATGTTTGTAAAAATAAGTGTGGTTACAAAGTTTGGTGAATATATGTTAAGTCGTTCTTGCATTATGCGTTTTAAGTACACTGTTTGTTTGTCTTTTTTTTTTAATTTAAAGTTCCCTTGTTTTACCCGGTTTATGATTACTGTGTTTTGACTATTTTCGTTACCGCTTATACACAAACACACATGCCCATGGCGGGATTCAAACCCGCGACTCTCAGCTTAGCGGAACGCCGGAGCTATAGACTCCAGCGACCACGGCTACGAGGGCCGGCATTCTATTAAGCTATTTTAAAAAATAATACCTCTTACAACATAATTTTCATAATTTTTAAACAACATTTCACATTTATGTCTTTTATTGAGCTAGAAAACAAGTTGGTCAAGAAATGCACATTTAAATTAATAGGATACAAAATAATTTTTCTTCAACTGTGAGTTTCAGCTTTTACAAAAAATATATACATATCAACTTTGAGTGAGCCTAATGTCGTAACACGTTTGCCTTATATTAATGATTGCATATCAAGTTTGATTGGCATATATTAGGGAAGCTGCTTTCGAAGCTTTATTCCGATAACTTAAAGATTGCATCGTAAGGAGCATTTTAAATGCTGAAAAATGTCTCAAATTTTACAACGGGAATAATGTACCATAAAATTTACTGATAAGAATTGCCCGAAATTCTGTTTGTTTTTTATTAAATAGTGTACATTTTACCTCAGATACATCATTAAGAAACTATTAACATATATTCAGCTAATTCTGCAAAATACTTCCAGAAATGTTGGAAAAAATGTGAAAAATATCAGAAAATGCCTCAAATATACGACCATTTTCTCCGGTCAGGTTTACTTAATCATCACGTAACTCATTTTTACACTGACAATAACAATATATGTACGAAAACATGTAATGGAAATTAACAATAAGTTAACTAGACTAAATTGTGCTTTTTGATAATTTTTACTAAATTTCACCGATCGGTCCCCTTAAGTTGCTCTTCAGCATAGATATGAAATAGTGAAAAAAGGAAGCGCACGTCTTGTTATCTTGTTTTTTTTAATTACTTCATTTAACACGTTCCATTAGATTTACAGTAATGCTACATGTGCTATTAATAATTTTATATAACTTTGGAAATAATAATTTTACATTAGTTGTTGAATATAAACTATAGTATCTTAAATATGCATGTACGGTCAATGACCAAGTATTTGTGAAAATCCCTAAGTTTATATAACACAATTAAGAGAGACTGGGTGAGAGAAGGTTATGTGGACTTACATATGTAACAGACAGGAAAGAGAGGATTTATGGGTGAGAACAACGGCTATCAATCAGAATCAGGAACATGTGCCATATTTGAAGAAAAGGAGAATAAGATACGTAAACAGGGAAGTGGAGACAAGATGTTGGGATCTAAAATAGGACAATATGAGCAAATAAATAATAGCTATAAAAGTATTATCAGTTAAGGGAGGAAAAAGCATAATGGAAATGGGAGAGTGTTCAAGGAAAATCAAGGAAAATGGTTAAGGAAAGTAATAAAAGCAAGGGGAAAGGAGCAGGAAGGGCAAGAGAAATGAGAATAATAGCAAAGCAGAAATCAGGGAAGTGGAAAGGGAAAGAAAAGAATAAGGCTAACTGAAAGGGCCAGGGTGCCAGGCACAAGCAGCTCTTAAAAGGAATAGAAATCGGATTAAATTTGTACTAGAATATATGTATTTGTGTAATAACTTTGATAATTTGACACTAATAAAGTTACCTTTTCAATCCATCCACTCACCCATCCATCCACCCACCTACCCGCCGAGCGTTTGTCACTCTGTCTGTCTATCTGTCTGTCTCTATCTATCTACCTGTCTGGCTGCCCACCCGTCCGTCTCTCCGTGTGTCTGTCCGTTCGGCCATTATCTACCTACCTTTTATGCTTTCTATGTTTTCTTAGTTGTTCAGTTATTTTGTATTATTTATAACATTTATGTTACTAATTTTTCCAAGTCTATGCTTTTTACAAATTTCATGAATAATTTTAAATATTTATTCTCTAAATCAATGGCAGTTGGAGGCCAATTTCTTCCTCTGTTCTCGTTATCTTCTGAACCAAGGCGCTAGGCTGTGATCATGCGCAGTTTGAGATT
The DNA here is from genome assembly GCA_030765065.1 of Deroplatys truncata. NCBI lineage: Eukaryota > Metazoa > Arthropoda > Insecta > Mantodea > Mantidae > Deroplatys > Deroplatys truncata. Next base: position 233,387,653 of record CM060975.1, read on the forward strand.
CTTTGACTGAACATATTTCACCCGCTCAACTATTAAGTCCCATATTGCAGGTTTTACATTTGTTTAGTAGTATACAAATTTGAGCCTTTGCATATGCGTACGTAATCGATCAAAACTGTTTCCCTTTGTGACAATAACACGAAATCCAGGATTATAATTCATTTACCCGGTTTGTGTGCATGAATAATACTTTTGCAAAATTGGGTAAAAAGTAAGTACTCAATGTACATAAATTGCATAAATAGGACTTTTAATGCCATTATGATTATCCACTTTGCGTGTGTAAGATTTTTCATGAAATTATTAATATGCGATATTTATGTTGTTTTTATTCAGTTGCACATTATGGCGCTATTCATATAGGGAAAACAGTTAAGATGCCATAGTTTTAGAATACCAAGTTCAATAGCAATTAGTTCAGTGAAATCGTATTGTATACACATGAAAAAATAAATATAAACGCCATTATACTCGTAAATGTAATTTACTTAAATTTTGGGTTCTGTTTTAGTTTTATAATTCCGTGATTAGGCTTTTGGATTCAGAATTTACTTAAATTTTCATTTATCAGTTTTAGTTGTCTTATTTTGCCTGCTTCGGTCTTACATTGTTTCTCTTTACTGATACATATCATGTCTAAAGTCATTAATTACTTATGTGCGAATAGAAATCCCGTTATAACAACGAGTGATCCGCTGAGCATGCCAACCGAAATGTATGGCTAAACAGAATGAGGATCTAAAGTATTGGGAAAGTGAAGGATTTTCTGTTGATAATTCTGCCAGTTTAGATTGCTGGTTTCAAAAGAACCTGGGAACTGCTGGTTTAAATCCAATCTAAAGCATGTGGGTGTATATTTTGTGTGTGTGTGTGTGTGTGAGTAGTAATTAAAAAACGAAGATTGTGATGAACATACAATTTCATATTTACGCCCAGTTTTTTAAAAAAACATACTCGAAATTCCACCTTCTTAAATCTACATGAAACATTTCCCTAGTTGTTTTATATTCTTTAAAATGGCTATAGCAATGTTTATAAAATATCATGAATAAAACGCAAATATTGAACAATCTGTATATATTTTATGAACTTCTACTCATTGTAATTGAATTCTGCATAACTTTGCACTACTCGAAAAACCAAAGATACATAAGAAATGCCGTTCTCATTTAAGTATGCAGTTTATGTCAATTAAAAGCTTCTGTGAAATTAGCAGCTTCCGAGATATTCACTGATAGACTTTCGAATGTTCCAGTGTTTTAAGTAGTTCATTGTTTGAGCCACTATTTCTTTCTCGGGAAGTTATGCAAAGAATGGACAGTATCAAGGTCAGTATTTGGACGACTGCTTTTAACCTTTGACTTATCCTTCAGCCATCTTTAATGCAAATAGGAGAAACAATCTGTATATTGTCACGGGCAAATTGAGGACGAGACGAGGTGAAGAAGGAGTGACAACTGGTGCCTTCACCAGGTATCACGGTGGGATTGGGAGTACTTAGGGGCTCAGAACTGGCACCTCTACCAGGGACGGCAGGTGAAATCACCACTGTAGCGGGAGACCCGTGCGTCTTCCCCACATGTTACTAGTAACGTGAGGTTCGAAGCCACGAACCAGAACTACACGCTTGGGGGTGTAAGACAGGATGGAGGTTCCTTAGAGGTTCCTACACTTTATAGTACATGCCAGAGGAAGTTGCAGGTATGACCAGAGCGGTCATAAAAATCTTATAGTGCCCCGCTCTTCTATAAAACATAATTTATTGTGACATGGCTAGGCCGAATATAAAGTTGCACACAATTAGTTAAACAAGTGCCTTACCTTGAGTTGAACAATGATGCGGCTGAATGCATGGTGTTAATACATTGTAAAGAAACTCTTTTACACCACGTAGTCTTCAATAGACTGACCAGCGTGGATTCCTTCAGTAACTTCGCAAATCCAACCATTAGTTTTAGAAATGGGGATTTTTAAACCAAATCCTGACTAGCTACTCAAAGCGTCACCATCCAGGTAATACTCTTCCCGCGTGTCAGCTATATGCTGGTTAATGGCTTAAGGCTAACGATTCCTGACACTGCTACTTGTGCGATCTATCATTCACTATGTGGTAGCTCTACGTCCCACGGTTTGTAAATTACATTTAAATTACTAAAACATATGTTAATAATGCAAAATAGTACCAACCGCTGCACCGCGACAATATTAACGCTAGATCTCACACGTAGGAGGTATCCAGTTGAATGACGATGCTGTGTGATATCCTATCTCATACGCCTACGGAGAAAAGCGGAATTTGCAGTTCAATCTAAAGTTGTTTGTCAATTAATTATAATGGATATACTGCAGAACAGCTTGTGTTTATTGTGCTAAGTTTTGCTCGAACTGAGTCATGTGTATATACAGAAACGCCCTGGTGTAACTGTTACCAATAAACAGACAGTTTTACGACTGTTTGAAAATTTAAACAGGCTGGATGCGTGTTAGACAAAAAGAAACATAGACAGTTAACAGTTCCAAATCAGGAAGAATTAAAAAGGATGGAGGCTGTCGTGGAAATAATTCTATGAAAATCACTACTTCGCATTATGCGTTTCTGATGACAGAATTTGACGAACCTACTGGCTCCCTAGATCAAAATTCAGGTTATTATTATTATTATTATTATTATTATTATTATTATTATTATTATTTGTATAAAAGGCTAATAGATTAATACCGTTTTTGCAACAAATCTTCGATGAATTGGAACATCGTTTTGGCATACGTTTTCCAATATTTTGGCTGCAGAAATTCATCAAGAGTTCAATAGCGTGTTTTTAGTTCTCTGAGTTACTGCAAGCTCCATTGCAAATGTTGCAATACAGCATTACATTTTTCATTACACTAATTATTTCTTATATTAAATTGATACTTATTAGGTGGTTTTGTTAATTAAATACCTAAAATATGTAAACTCTAAGTAATGCACTTTAACTCTAACTTGTCTATTATTACACGCGTTAGCTGATATTCATTCCATCAAATATTGTCAGTTATTTAGATGAATATTGGGCCTTCAATTCGTACACTGTCTACAACCTTTTTTACGTAACACATTTATGTCCTTTCGCATCGTTAATATCCTTTAGGGGAGAAACGGTGGACCGGTCCACCCTACATTACGAACGGAATCGCATAGCAGTGATGTGGAAGCGGCGGACCGCCAGTCCTGTCATTCAGGAGAAAGCAAATTAAATTAACTGAGTTTTATTTATGGATGCTCTTTAACTGCTGTGGTCCTTAGCGTCCCATTCTGTATTGAGCGTGAAAGACCGGTAATTTTGCTCAGAGGCCTCTTTATCAGGTCTGAGGTTCTTTTACGTGCTGTAAATCTACAACACGGGACTACCGGCTTTACTTCCCTTCCGAAAGAAGCCATGCTAGGGATTTTTGCACCCGAAAAAAAATCCATCGCCCTCCGCCGGGTTTGAACCGCGGCCTCCGCGGCCTCGGGAACTGGAGGCTAGCATGGTAACCACTATACCACGTTCAAGAGAAAGGGATATGTTTAATTTATACTCGGTAGAGAAAGTCATAAATTATCCAAGTTGCGTTTTTTTTTCTTTCTTTCCTTCCTCCTTTCTTTCTTTCCTTTTTTATGTTGCATTTGCCGCCTTTAACATCTAAGATCATATCGGGGGCTTTGCCTTAGTAAAAATGACTCATGGGCAGTGTTCACTCGTTTACTACTATGTTGAGCTTTTGGTTTCTTTATGTTAGGTTTTTCTCTATAAACATTAAATTAACATATACATTTACATTCCCACTCATACTTGTAGACTCTAAGGAGGACGGTGAACGATTCTGGTTAAAGAAAACCACCCATTCTCCAGCCGGAATCGAATTCGGATTTGGAAGCTGGCATGCTAACCGCCAGACGACAGACACAGTCTAGTTGTCTTTCATGTTTTCTAAAAAAGTGTCAACTACGTCCTAGAAATTACATAAATGCAACTCTTTTCTGTATTAAGGTAGAAGGATATAAGAAATTTACTTGGAAACTTATTTTCATGCGCACAATACAATATGTCTTTAGAAATGATAATATACCTCCTTGGTAGAAGAGTTTTGTAATCGTTTCTGCTCCTAGTGATCTTTTATTGGTAATATAATGTTAATACCCTCCACTTCATCTGCAATCTTCCTTAGGAAGACGTACATGTAACTTCACAGTTACAGTACGTTTCAAACAATTCACAACACACTAGGTCCGAAATTAGTAACCAATGAAATGTCTAACCAGCAGCAAGTAACCAAACGTAAATAGTGTGGTATACTCGTGGAGGGAGAGCATAACTCGCAGTATGTCCGATATATTAATATATGATTTAATATATGAACTATGGGGTTACTGATAATTATCTTGTGTTTTAGTTGTTACTCTTAAAGTGTTATTTATATTTCTTGCCACGGCTGCTGTTATTTAGGTTTTTGGTAAAGCTTGTATAACTTTGCAGGGTGTGATACGGGAAGGAAGGTAAAAAGTAACAACTCTAACAATAGATTAAGTCATGAAGAACACTATGATTTAATGGCACACGCATTTACTGTTTTAGTAATAACCTACACAGTTCTTAAGTTAGTTGGAGCTGTAGAACGGTCGAGCCCTACCACGTTCGTAAGCCAAACTTGCGGTCGCTGAGCAATGAAGTATTTTATACGTGCTCTAGAAATAATTGTAATATTTATCACACGTTCCTACAGACATTTAAATCGATAACCTGTCACCGTTCCTACTACATTATAAGAAGTAAATAATATCGCCTGCTTCTGAGAGCTTATATGTATCTTATTCACATCGCAGCACTTTATACTCAACCGCCCTGGCTGATGGAGACGCTAGAACTAACATTTCTCCCCTTAAAGATTTTAAACATGTTTCTTCCTTAAAATTTCATTGTCTGTCTTCGTTCAGCTTGGAACCTTCCAGAAGACTTACCCGCTATTGTTCTACGTTTGCAAACATGTGGCCTCTTTACAAACATATGTTGTGTTCGCTTGTCGCATTTTCTATTTCACAAAGACACAAGGTCTGGCTTTTATGACCTTCCCGTACAAGTCCTTTTTGCCTGGGCCTTAATTCTAACACAAAGATATGTTTGTCGGCTTTTAACAAGAGTTCCACAGCTCCAGCTACACTTGCACATACATAAAACTTATGCCTTAACTTCTATTTATACAAGTATTTTTCTTATTAATACCATTTCACATTACAATTCACATTATTGTATATATGGCATATATATATATATATATATATATAACCATAGTTACTGTCTCAATAGGGATATAAGATCTTATAGTTGCATACCTCCTACTCTGTGCAACTAGGTAACCGAGCACAACAACAACGATAATAACACAATAATAATAGGACATGAACTTTAGGAGGATTTTCTATAAGATATTCAAAAATAAATAATGAAATTACACATGGTACAAGAACAATACTTTAGCGTGTAAACCAAACTAAACTATATTTTATTATTGGGAAATCTGGAACCATTATGCTTTATTTGCACCAATAGATACCAAGTATCCATCATTGCCCTGTTTCTACATTGCCAACCTTTTGGACTTTCAAGTAGTGCTATTGTGTTTTATGTCCTGAGGAAGCTATTTGATTTCGATCCGATTTTATTGCTTAAAGAATGGAGATTCTGTACCGTAGTACACGTTTTTATGTCGGAAAAATAATTATTTATACATTTTACATTAGAAAGCTGTTCCACGTCCCTCACACATACTGTATTTGTTCCTTCCGGCTGTTTCAGAAGCAAAAGAAACGTCTAGGTAGACGATTTTTATAGTGACGGCGGAGTGAGAAGCACAATCGTGAAATTGTTTAGTGAGTAGTGCGCCACTTTCTGTTGTCAGAGAATGTACAATCTCCTTGTATACTAAGACCTTTGGCTATACGTCAAAAACAAAGGAATTGTGTAGCAATAAAAGTCCTTATTTCCATTGACGTATCTTCACATGTCCTATAAAATCTCGGAAGCTTACTTTCTGACTTACCTCGTAGTTAGTAGAAATAGTGTCGGACAAAACATGAGACTTTACAAAAATGGGAAGAAAAATAAGAGATATGAAATAAAGGGGGTGAAAAAGGAGAAAAAAATAAGAGAGTGCGCAGGAGCAAAACAGTACAGAAATAGCACAATTAAGAGAAACACGAGACGGAAGGATAAGAAGAGAAAAATGACAAAGCCTAGGGGAAAAAGTACAAGAACTTGAAGGTAACAGCAGAGGGAGCAACACTAGCCTCACTTAGCTTAAAACGCTCCAGCTTTATTACTTTAATCCGCCACTGGTGTTCTACTCACATTTCCCAAGTTCTCTTGCCGTGAAAATATACGACTTGCGGAAAGGGGCTCGTAATTCGCCACCCCTTCCCTGTTTTAATCTGCGTCACACGAAGGGAGTTATTCGTTGCGCCGCTCCATAATTTCGCTTCACTACCAGCGCCTCGCACTGTAACAATTCACCAGATGGAGGGGAGGGAAGGAAGGAATTCATAATTTGATCTCTCCTCCTCCTAGCGATTCGGACGCCCGCCACCGCCCGGCAGTGGAACAGGTGGCCGAAATGACGTCATACCGTCGCTGCTTCCCATATGGCTAGTATTCCCCTCCATATCTAGGTCAAATTGGTATTACTGGGGAAGGGGATCACTGACTGAACACTGCAATTGCCTCACTAAAGTGTGTCATAAGTCGGTGAGAAGTTTTTTTCCCCCAGAAACACTTTCCCATCGTTTTCAGCGTCTCTCATTTGTCGTGAAATGTACAACTGCCTTCCCTATTCGAATGGTGGAGTGATTGTCCACGATTTTAGACGACGTCGTCTTTTCCTGCAGGTCCTATCAAAAGTGTAAGGCTGTAATACTCGGCCTAGCGAAGCGCGCCCCTGAACCCAATTGAGTGCAACCTGACGTCACAAAACACGTTGCTTAAGCTTAGAAGCTAACCTTCGTAGTACGCCGAGTAATACTGGCAATGTTCCAACAAATTGTGCTGGTTTACTACAACTGGTAGTAGGAGTAGGACTAGGTACGGAGGGAGACTCAGCACCTCGTCCTACAAGATCTTTTGTGCCTAAGCCCCTGACGGGGTACACGGGAGGGAGGGGTGAGATAAGACGAAACAGAAGGTGGCCGGAGCAGGAGCAAGACAGGGCAGAGGACAGGGTCCCTACCTTTTACAGTTTGAAACTCCTCGGATAGCAGTTGGTGCAACCGGCTCCTCTCGGCCCCTGCAGGCTTACTCATCCCACTGGGAGGCCCGGGACTCGGAGATCGTCAACATTCTGAGGGACAAAAGTCACAGAGAGTATCCTTTTCTCCTGCCATGCAACGTCGAGACTTCCACCGACACTTTAAATCCTGAAACGGACCAAGCAGATGAAAGGTGAAGTGAAATGAGAATGTAGGTAAAATGGAGGAGCAGGAAATTCGGAGTACGTAATAAACCTTCCCAGCATTCGCCTAGCAACTCGGGGAAACCCCGAAAAAACCCATGGGTCAGGAAGGTCGGCTGCAGGAATCTAATCCACGACGTCCCGAATGCGGCTCGCAGACATTACCGCCTGAGTCATCCTGCTCGGTTTACTACTACGGGTATAAAACCTCATAAACTAATATTTTCCTATTGTTGCTCTCTGCACTTATTTACTTTAATCTGTCATTCCTTAAGTACATAAAATAAACTATTTCATTCTGATAGAAGAGTCTTCTAGCTTAAAAATGGGATAGTTGAATATTAAGATTACATGCAAGTGTAATAACTACCTTCTTTTCTTAATGACTGCGAAAGTCAGATCAATCATAGTTAATTAGAAGCAAATAGGTTTGTGTTAGGGTCTTGTGTGCATAAGTGTAGCTATCACAGAAGTTATAGGTATTGTATAAAGTGCTAGGGTTCAAACATCTTTCACATTCAGGGAAAAAATTGTAAGATGTTACTCATGAATTAACTTACCAAAACACAATTTGTTGCTACTTATTTAGCTAAATTCTTCTGAATATTTATTGGAACGTTATATCACGAGAAAATTTAAATTTGTTTATTTTTCTTCTTACGTTACATTTTTCTTTTATACGCTCCTAATTTGAACTATATTTCAAGCTCGTACCGAAGTAGAGTATTAAGAAGTTTTTATGCGGGTTGTATATATTTTTCAAAAAGGCCAAATCTGCATAATATAGCATTGTTAGTCTCAATGGAGGATCGGAGTATGTTTTAGCCATTTTGATTAAAACAAGTGCATTTTTCAATTTATGATACGTTAGAGTATAGTTTGGAAAATGATTCCCTTAAGGTGGGTGCAGTTCGTATTTTGTTCGTTATTTTAAAGCGTTGTGCCGCTTCAGTAACTCTGTAAGATAAACTTTATGATCATTTTTCTCACATTGCTTATTTTACTCTTTTCTTGTTTTCTTTAATTATTTTCTTCCACAAAAACAGACGTGTACGTTTCAAGATGTTCCACAACGATATTCAGAACTAATGTAATATATAATTCATTGGTATTTTTATATACCTTGGATTGGATGAATATTTCCGGTGTTACAATGTACAGACATTTTTCCGGCACCCAAGCCTCCAGTTTTTAACATCTTCTTATCACTTTTCTTCTTTCTTTGCCTGTTGGACCGTAAATATTCTTCAATTTCCCAATCCATCATTTCCCCTCTAATTCTTTCAATCTCCTCCTCCTTCCTGGTGGCGTCCACGCCATTATTCTTTTGAGTAATCTTTCATCTTCTATCCTTTTAGCGTTCATATTTTCTTTTATAACCTCATTTCTAATTTTTCTCTTTTAGATATCCTAGCAGATATGCAATAATCCATTTCTGCTGCCAATGATTTTCTTTTTAACTGATAGTTCATAGTCTAACGCTCGGAGCCGTAGGTTATAATACTTCTAACTATTGCTTTAAAAATTGTAGTTTTAGTTTCTTTCTAGACCTGTTTATCCCATAAAGTACCATTCAAACTCTATACAGCACACTTTCTTAAGTTTATCTTTGATCTTATTTCCTCCCAGGTATTTATATTACCCTGTGTTTTAATTATCTCCGTTTCGTCTTTCACTACTAAATCTTGATGAACATCTCCAATGGCCATATATTTGGATTTATCCATATTTACTTTTAGACCACATTTGCTATATTCTTGAATCAATTTCCTTGTAAGATATTCTATGTCTTCATATTCCAGGACCAGAGTTAACCGATCATCCGTAAATCGCAGGGAGTATATTTTTTTAGTCATCTTCTATTGAGATTCCCATATTTTTACACTTATTTTTGCTTTTATAGCGTTTTCTGTGTAAGTTTTACGCAACGTAGAAGATATACAGCATCCGTGTCGTAATCCTTTATTAACACGAAATCCATTTCACAAATACTTTCCCATTTTTACTTTCACATAAGTATTTTTGTATAAATTTGGAATTGCTCTTATCAAAATAAGTGTAATTTCCTCAATTTTAAAGCTAACCATATTTGTGATAAAGGCACATTACCATAGCCTTTTTCCACATCAATGAACACCAAATGGAGGGGTTGTGTTCTAGCTGTTTTCTTTTCTAATATCTGTTGCAAACAAAACATATGATCAATAGTTGATCTGCCTGCTGTTCATCTGCTTCCATATATTTGTATTGTAGCTCAAAAATGCTTAATTATTTTACCATATAATCTTCTTAATATGCTATTTATGATAATGCCTCTGTAGTTTTTATATTAATCCTTTCTCCCTTTTTTTATGCTTGCGAAAATATATCCTATTTTCCAATCTTCTGGCACAACCTCATCATTCAGGCATTTTTCAAATATATCTCTTTGTTCGTGTAGTTTATCTGTTCCATACTTTAGCAATTCAGCTGGGATACCACCAATCCCTGATGGTTTTCAACATTTTAACGATTTTATTGCTTCCTTTACTATTTTTAATTATTCTAAGTGCATATACCCAATCAACGTTTCATTAACTTTTTCCTCCATTGCACTCATATACATATATCTTGATTAATACAGTTTAAAACAGTTTGTTTAATTTAATTGCAATTACTACATTTTTTATATTTTATAACATGAAGTGTTTTTATTAAAAAACCCATTTTTTAAACATTTCCATGGAAGATTTTGTTACAGATTAAAAGAAATTTCATTTTAATAAAATAACAATTTTAATTCCTTATCTATGGGATTATATACAAATTGATTTTATTCAATAAAATGTATATCAGTTAATTTCTCAAAGATGTAACTATGTACTGATATGAGACTTCGTAGACATACTTCTGTAAGTGCTACTTATTAACTTCTTCGCAAAAATTAAGACTCTAGCTTTAATAGTTTAGAAAATTGCTCTGAAATACAGGTAACTATTTTATTCAAAAACATTATACACTATTTCATGAATAAACATGTTCTTGGCCTTGAAAATTGCACGCATACACTTAGCAATTTGTGCAATGTGGCAGTATTCGACGTATTTTGTAATTTGTAAGTAAAATACTGTGTATGTGCTAAAAGTCAGACTTTTGAATGACTTCTTTCAATTGGCTCCATCATAGTATCAATTTATTTTGGCAGCGGATGATTTTCATAGTTATTTATATTAAGTCACATTGGTTTCAGTACTTAAATATTATGTTTTCAAACTATACGGAAGTGCAACGTATGATTACAATGCAGTTTGTAACGTCCTTTATGTAATGCTATTTCTTGGTTTTCTTTAAATGCTTAACCTTGATAACAGTTCAGTTATCTTTACGTACAGCACAGTTTAAAATGTGCAATAGTAACGAGATGTTTTAAAATACTATGTTCGTTTTTCATTCAAAGACAGGTATTTTGCTTTACTTTTAAAGTAGATTAACAAATAGCAGCAACTGGAGGGACAGTCTCAATAAACGTATATTTGTGACAGGCGTGGAGATCTTGATAACCGCAGATTTGTATGCAATAAAAATATTTAAAATATGAACCAAAATTGTTAGCTTTTTGGCACTTACAATTTACATTCTTCCTTAGATATCATTGCTGTCGTTGTAATTTAATTTGCAGTATAAAATACCTAGTTTTTCCAAATACTGAGATGTAAGTTTATGACGTATATCGGTTAACACAGGTTTTCACGCTGCGAAGGATTATTCCACGTCTACAGAAGTTATTGGGCGACATTTGAAAGCACTGTGTAACTCTGAGCAAATTTCTGCAGGAAGTACTACGTTATTTATTCCCATAACATAAAGCTCATAGCAGAATTCTTCTCTAAAACACTGCATACTTTAAAGGAGCACTATCAAGTTTTCTCCAAACCTCCATATAGGTGTATCCATATTAAGGACTTTATTATTTTATGCGCTTTATTATATAATGAGCTTAGGCATTAATATTAAAATTTAAAAAGACCCTGTTATATTCTCGTTGCATGGAAAAATGATGAAATGTGTAGCAACATTGAAAATATGCAATTATATGCACTCTAAAACTTTTGCTTACATGAACCAGTTTGCGAACAAATTTTCATACAAATCCGATGTTTATTGATAACCCAAACGATATGTAGTACAACCATAGTTGATTATTAATTAAAAAGCTCATTCTAGAGAGCCTTGATTTCACTTGTGGTATAAACTGATTGTTAAGATTAATAGGCTCAGTATTCTTCAATAGTCTCCTTTGTTGCTATTCATTTTTATTTTATGTGAAAGTATACATTGACAGGTCAACTGAGGTAATTTTCTAAATATTACAAAGAAATTTGCCACTTAAGGGAGTGGAAGAAAAGAGAAAGGAAGACTGACAATATAGTGTCAATTGGTGCTGTGCTATTATTTTGGACCACTTCTAAAATTATTAGAGAACCATTCGTAATGCTTCCGAAGTATGTTTATACAAACATCAGAGTATGAATGGTCTATAAAACGTTACAGGATGCAGAATATCTCAAACCTTCAGTGCTACTTTCTCTTATTTATTTTAGTGTGTAAGCAATGCAGTAGCTAACTTAGTATAAACGAAGAACTAACTAGGGAAGGGCTGCTTCATTCTCTCTAGAGAATGTACTCCAAACGGATGAGACACAACATCTACTTCATTAAAGTAAACTATATATAGCTATGTAGGTATTGCTTTTCTTTTATTATAAATAATAATGGATCAGGAGGTAATACAATATTTTTTCGACGATAGTGTTTTTTTAACCTAATTCCCGTTCATGCTCTATATATATATACACACTGTCGTTTGTGAAAATTGCAACACCAAGAAGGAAACACATGAAGTCAATGAATTTAATACCACAGATTAGGTACATTACAAGTAACAAATGATAAACTTTTCAAATCTATACATGATCTTTGAGCCCTAATATTCAGTATTTGGTGTGGCCTCCATGCGCTGCAATAGGAGCTGTAGCATTGAATCAAAAAGATTCTGAATAAGTTCCTGAGGGATTTCCATCCACGCAATTTGTATTCGAGCCCATAAATCCGTGACACTGGTTAATGGAGAACCGTGACGCACCAGGTGCCGACCAACCATATCCCAGACATGTTCGATGGGCGACATGTCAGGTGAACGTGTAGGCCAGGGAAGCAGTGGTACCGTCGCTCTTCGAAGAAGGCATGTACATTCCTTGCAATATGTGGCCGGGCATTATCTTGTTGAAATGTGGCCTATGGAGATGCCTGAAGCAGGGGGAATACCTCAGGCTATACAACCACCGTTAGGTACCGGTTGCTGTTCAAAGTGTCCTCAATTCGTAGGAGGCGAGATCGTTGTTGTAACCAATGGCGCCCCAAAACATCACACCTGTTTTTTGTCCGCTATGCCGCTCAACAATGCAGCCCTCCAGGTTGCGCTCACCACGGTACCGCCGATCACGTATGGGACCATCACTGTAGGATACGTTGAAGCGGCACTCGTCCGAAAAGACTACAGTTGCCAATCAGCACCGCAGTAACGGTGTTCACATGCCCATTGCTGTCGGAGGACCTTGTGGTTTCTGGACAATGGAAGCCATCGTTGCATGCAACCAGTCCAACCTGCAGCAGATGGCGACGAATCGTTGTTGCAGACAAGATCACACCTGTTGCAGTGCTCCAGCGTCGAGCCAACACTCTGGATGAAGCTGTACGTCCGTTATGGCCATGCGGACAAGATGACGGTGATCCCGTACTGTGGTCATGTTCCGTGGTTCAGTTCCAACTCTTGCTGCGTATGTCCTTCGTCTATCCACTGCTTCCACACACGCATCACTATCGTAGCAACTTGCCCTGTACGAGCCGAAATGTCACTGTATGACAAACCCGCTTCCCGGAGACCGATCATTCTGCCCCGTTCGAACTCATTCACATGTCGACGAGGCATACTGGCACTCTCTTTATTGTTTCCACCTTGTTTGACAGCTCTACTCTGATTACACTGGACGCAACACTGACCTTGTCGGACCGACACGAGAGGGCTCTGCTCGGCCTACGTGTACCCCATCTCACCGCAAACCTAATCACGTATTGCTTGCACACTCTTCTACACTTCCACCAAGTTTGGAGTTATTCGGGAAATTCTTTCTTGGTGTTGCAATTTTCACAAACGGCAGACACGCAAAATAACAATATTTAATGTTTCAATTTTACCATTTCAATTTCCCCCCTTTTTTAGGTTTAACGTCGTTTAATTAGCAGGTTATATCGGACGATGAATGAAATGGGTGATATGATGCTCAAATGAGTCCGGGGTCCATAAAGCTTAAAATTGCCCGACATTCGTCTTCTCAGGAAAAGGAAAAGCCCCGGAAGAAACTTATCCGAGTAACTCATCCTAACCAGTTTCGAACTCGCGACCTCTTGAATGTGAGGTTTGCCGTCTTTACATGCCTTTATTTTTTAACACTTACTTCTGATAGAATTTATGCAGCATTTAAATATAACTCTTTCGATGCAAGCAGCCACTTCATCTGAAGTTGTGAACTAAAGGAGTCAACAGCTTCAGATGAAATCAACACTACCAGGTATGACTCATGATCACGAGTTCTTAGAGGGTAGCAATGAAATATCCTCATAATGATTCATTTTATTTTCGCTTAAGCATTTCTATTATTCACTATCGTTGTAAAAATAGAATGCATTATACATGCGTTAAGTGCTTTGCAGATACTCTGAAGTAGGTATACTCAACTACGTCTCTATTTTCAAAATTCTTCCTCAAAGATGCACTTACCGCACTTGTGTAGCAGTATAGCATTGCCCTTCTGTTGAATTATGTACGAATACATATATGACGAAGAAATGCTTATTTTGATTACGAAGTGTATTTTATTATTTTATACTCAGTTAGGTTTAGAATGTACACCTTCTGAAAGTTAAATACATAACACACGCACACATACACACACATATATATATAATACATAAAATACATGCCTGTATAATTTGCATATAAAATTTAAATGCCTACTAATTAATTCCACGTTCTGAATACCGATCTGTTCTATACATCCACGTCCTTCTTGTAAATGTGTTGTACTCGTATCTCTCATATCTCTCGTATCTCTCACACAATTATCATCTTCCCCATTGTATGTGGCCGTTCTCCCTTTATCTTTCAAGTTCCATTTATACCTCGTCTTTAACTAAATTGGTGTGATCGATGGCCTTTCCTTTGGAAGTTATTGCCTAAGGTAATGGTGTTGACTCGCAATCGCTTGTTGTTGGATTTTTTGCACTTTGGGTTTTAATCATTAGATCACACACACCCACACCCACCCCCACCCCCACCCACCCACCCACACACACACACAACCCACCCACCCACACACACACACACACACACACACACATTCACACCGTGATTCATACTTCCAAACCCTTGGGAGGATAGGGAATAATCTTGGCTGGAGAAAAATTCCCACACCCAACCGGGAGTCGAACCACGATCCTTCGCACAGCAGGCAGGTGCTTTACGAATTGAGCTACGGGGCCAGCTTTTTTTTTTTTGCTGTGATTCATTCGAATGAAAGACATCAAAATTTTGCAATTTTAGTAATCTTTCTTCATTCATCAAATTTCGTACGTTAATAGTTGTTTTGATGAAATGCATACATCTTTTGTAACATCCAATTTTGTTTTATTTTATTTCTAATGTTTTAAGCAATTCTAGAAGAATATTTCCAAAAATCTATTTTATTACCAATTTGTTTATATGCATTAGTTAATGGCCAAGCTTCGGGACCATATGGAGCTGCAATTTTAATAATTGAGTTAATGTTACTTTTAGTTTCTTTTTTTCTATCTGTTTATCCCATGAAACACTGTTAAGCTGTGATATAGCATACTTTTGTATTTTATGTATTCAGTTCTGTATAATATCTTACATCATTAATGATAATAACATCCAAATCTTCCTAATTATTATAATGTTCCTACACTCTTTTTATCTTGAATTACTACATTCGCTTATTCCCTCCTATAACCATATAGAGTGATTTTTGAAAGTTATTTTTAATTCTATCGATCATAATCTACAATTTAGTAACTGAATTCTAAATCATCATAATCTTGAGTTAAAACCATGTGGCCATATACAACCGTAAATGAGTTAGTAGGCAGACAGATAGGCCTCTAGTAACTGGAATACAGCACGGCTAGTAGGTCACAGTAGGGTCTGTTTGCTTCCAAAGTTACCCCTGAAGGATGATCATATCTGGACGACGCTAACAAGAACGGGGTCGCTAACGATTCGAACATGACACCAATCTGAACCTGGCTAGCTCTGATTATGACAATAGAAACCCGGATATCCGTGGCAGTCGAGATAGCTCCCAGGATGTAGGTCTCAGCAGTCTTGCAAAAACCAAGGAATTTGGAAGAATTTCTATGGCGCAAATTCCACCGTCTTGCCGCAACATACCACCCGCTGACGGCTGGTCCTATAATCCCTGAAATAGATCAAAAGAAGAAATGTGGGCAGGAAATTCGTGAGGCGAACCACTCATGCATTCCCCTTTTCCCGACCTGGGGAAACCACGAAAAAAACCCTTCGTCAGTGTGGCCTGGCCCGACAGGAATCGAACCGGATACCAGCTTCACGTGTTATTGCGGAGCCATCTCGCTCGGCACAAAGTGTAAGGAGTAAATTCTTTTCTTAACGTTATCCCATACAACTATATTTTTTCTTCCTGTAGAACAAAGTTTGGTTCAAATATATTTTAAATTATGTTCTGGATAAAAATTCCTGGTCAATCCTTTTGATTTGTTGCTGGAATTTAAAATTTGCTTTAAGCTTTCTTAGAATTGAATCGCAGGAAACAAGTATTGCATTTGTAGCAGCTTTGAATTTTAATATCTTGTTTATACTAACAAATGGTATGTATTTATTCGATCTACTTTAGAGAACATTATGTGAAATAAAAACTCAAATAAATGCATGTACTGTACAATAGCAGAACTTGTAAAACACCAGAAGTTTGTGGATGTACCTACGCCTGTAAAAGTCAATTTTCGGCTCAGGGTTTCATCAAAAAGGTAATCGTTGCATTAATGCAGCTGCTATCGTCTGCTCTTCTGGCGCCTGGACGTTCTCATTCTGGGACATAGGCCATTAACGCTTCTGCTCCATTTCTCTGGCCCATCCCGTCCCTTTGAGAACTTCTATATTTACAATAGAAAACGAAGCTAATTAGGAAAATGTTGATAAGGTTCTCACTATGACTGAGACTACTTCTCCCTACACATCATTAAGAATCACCCTCACTTCCGTTGCCATCTACAGGCTGTATCCTTATTGGTGTCATATATTTGGGGGACGTGTTTTGGACATCAAAACAGTAAAAATAGTTCATATGAACATGTGTCTGAAAATCATTTATTTCAGAGTTACAAACGCAAAATCAAACGTTACAAAAATGGCTCGACGTGGCTTCCTCTTGCTTCGATGCATGCAGTAAGCCTGCGTTCCATGCTCTGGCGTACTCTATTGAAAATTCCTGGTGTGTTTCGTATTTGGTCAAATCCAGTTTTGATATGGCCTCTCAAAATGTCAACATCAGGTACAGGAGTCGCATAAACCAAGGACTTCAAATGTCCCCAGACGAAGAAATCCATTGGATTTAAATCAGGCGATCGAGCAGGCCATGAAATGGGTTCCCCTCGACTAATCCATCTTTGCGGAAATCGATCATTCGAAAACTTACGAACTAGCATACTGAAATGAGCTGGAGCACCATCGTGTAAAATCACATTCGTTGGATGATGCCCAGAGGCACATTATCAGTTAAATGATGTAACTCATTTCTGAGAAACTGGAGATATGTTTGTCCATTCAGACGCGGAGGGAAGAAGTAGGGACCAATAAGGTGATCATGAATGATTCCACACCAAATGTTGAGAGTCTCTGTTGATGGTTGTCCTGTCGTACTTCATTAGGATTTTCAAATGCCCAGTTATGAGTGTTATGGAAATTGAATATGCCGTCGCGAGTAAAACCAGCCTCATCCATGAATAAGATACAGGCTAGAAATTGATGAACACAGCCCACTGCTGTAACATGCGTTGATAGAAATGTCTTGTATGCTCAAAGTCCGCATCATTTAATCCTTGCACACGTTGAAGGTGATACGGGTGCAGAAGGTTTTCATGCAGAATTCTCCAGATAGTCGTACGACTAACTCTTTCCCTTACAGCCACACGTCTTGTGCTTTGTGATGGGTCTGCATCCACATCACAAAGAACTCGTTCTTCAAGCTCAATGCCTCATACCGCTCTAGGTCTCCCAACATCCCTAGTACTCCTCTCAAATGCGCCATTCTCTTTGGTGAATTCGTACGAATGTTCTTGCACACGGTAACGGCCTGTCAGGGTAGCTTTCTCCATAAAGTTCACGTGCTCGTGCTGCATTGCCGTCTGCATGGTCATACGTGTAGTGCATATCCGTCTGTTCACTTATGGAATGCATCTTCTTTGACCTATAACAACGAAACGATTGATTTTCAGACCCATGTACTTATGAACTTTTTTTACTGATTTAATGTCTGGAACACGTCCCCCAAATATATGACACCAATAAACATACACTCTGCATAATACATCCATGAGTAAGATTCATGCAATATTAATGTTACGTATACCACATAACCTTCACAGACAATTGATGCGCACAAGACACAAGAAACTCTTGTGTGATGCTGAGGAAAAGTGTGGTAGAGACTATTGACAGTGAAATGACGATGGTGATGAAGATACCATGGTTATTGCAGCAGTTTCTAGTCCTCAGCATTCAGGACTGCGTTGCTCAGTGCTTTATGTTCAAGTGGGTAGTAGACCAAGAGAGATATCAACATCAATGAACTTTACAAAATGATTTTGGAGGCAAGAAAATCTACCGATGACGAGGGGTTGTTGGTAATCAAGGAAGAGGACATAAGGGCCATTCATATTTTTACTGAAGGTTTATATCTCTTCGCGACTTACGTAGATCTCCCTTTCACAGTGTCCAGTGTTCCCGTGGTCATACTCAACTTCGTCCAGTGCATTAACGTAATTAACAGCTTTCACAGACTGTTTGTTTGATGTGCCAAGCATTCAGTATTAAGCATTGCAATTCTTGCTCGTGTCAGTTTCGGTAGTTATCTTTTGTAATGCCACGAGTGCTCATAGTTTTTTAGTAATTTCATTGAGGTTAAAGAAAGTTTGCTGTTACGATAATTGCTTCGTAATCATTATTTCTGAGCAGATAATTTTGCGATCGTCCGTGAGATATTAAGACAATATTTCCTCTCATGCGATTTGGCTATCCTTTGCATTCCTTCCTATTATTGTAGTTTTTCTTTAATTCTGTAGTGAGTGTAAAACGTTTTAGGTTTTAGACGATTCTTCTACGTATACATAATAATGAAAATGTTACTGCAATTTTATTTTGTAAATCCTTATTTCTATAGAAAAAGGTTTCCCATGCTTGTTGTATTATAGTTCACGTACGGAACATTAAGGTGAATATTATTGATATATTTGGCAGAAGAGTAACTAATCTCCATTTTTGTTTTATTTTCACCTTCCTTCTTGAGCGCCTCCCTTTGCAGTGTAGTATCTGTCGCCCACGTTCATATCTTCGGTGTAAATATTGTTACTCGCATTGTACGGCGTTGCTACCAAACGACTGCGAATTTAAAAGCGTTTTTCTACAAGTCTGTATGACATAGAAAAAGTGCTCATAAGGTTTCTCATTGCGTTTATCGATCTTTACGGTTATAAAAGAAAACATTTATATACTTCCTGCCTTATACATTCTGTTCCTCTCTTATCTCTTGATTTTTAATGTCAGTCCTCTTTGTTTATTCTTTCACAATCCTTAGAAACGTCGTTTCGTCAGCTTAAAATTCTTCCTCTCGTTTTAAAATAAAACTACAATCTTATTTCTTTTCTTGTTTTAGTCTTTAACAAAGATTAAAATAATAAAACTAATAGAATTATGTTTGTTGAAAACTGCTACATAACGCATGTTTGTATAATGCTTTTCTTTTTACTCACACCATTTGCATACAATGAATATTTATTCAAGATAAGATACTTTTACTGGCGGTTTTCAATTCGTCATGTGGAATGCAACTTCGATAGATAGGAGATATAGAGAACAGGTACGATGGAGAATAGAAGTCAGTGGAACGAGAAAGCAGTAGTGAGAGAAAAGAGAGGGACAGAAACACAGCTGAAGGTAGGGAGTGTTAGAAAGTAAGAGAGAGAGAGAGAGAGAGAGAGAGAGAGAGCCAGAAAGTGAGTGAAACAGACAGAGAGAGAAAATGTCCGTATTTAACCCAATAATGTGAGCAGAGCTGCGGATTCTGTCATTAGTTAATACATATAGGCAAAGTTATTAACCATTAAACTTGTTTCACGTTTTCATACACATCAAATGCATTTCTTTACGATGCAGATGAGGGTAGACCATGAGGCTACCTTTGCATAGGTATACCTCCACTTAAAATGTACAGTTCTGCACTACCTCAGCAAAGGGAAGCAGAGAAAATCTGCTTATCCTCCGATGGTCCAAGCGTAACATATCCATTTTACAAATTTATATCGCTTGCAGAACTACAGCACTTGATAGCTCATTAAGAATATTTAACTAAAGTACGTAGAAAAACGAAACGAAGTCAAAAAGGCAGTGAGGGGAGGAAAAACCAAAACATGGGAAGAATTTGGAAACGAATTAGAAACAGATGCAAAAGATAGGAACACCAGAAGATTCTGTAAAAAAGTCAAAGCAATAAGAGGAAAATATGGAAAAAAGTAAGACCAATTAAGGAATGAAATGATGTACACACAGAAAAGAAAGAAGCACTAGAGTTTTGGAGAAGATATTTTTAGCAAACATTTGGAAACGAAGAAGGAAAGCAGGAACGGAACGCGATAATAAATGGACCATACCCCGAAATAACTTAGCAACTGATCGAAGGCAACATAGACCAAATAGATATAGAAATCACACTAAAAGGAATTAAAAACGGGAAGGCAGCAGGGATAGACGATATACTTCCGGAGTTATTTAAACACGGGAAAAATACAATGAATAAAACAATAACTAGATATGGCAGACAGTATGGAAGAACAAGATTCCCTCCGAATGGAGAAAGAACATAATAATATCCATGCATAGGAAGGGTAGTATCAGCAAATGCGACAATTATATTGTTATGCCTGTCATCAGCCATCTATAAAATTACACAGGTGTGTTGGAAAGAAGACTAAGAAGAGCGGTAGAACAGGACCTAGATGAAAAGCAGGTAGAGAGAGTAAACAAACCCAGGATCATATATATATAATATACATTACGAACAACATTGGAGAAAATATGGAGAAAAACAAAGACGAGCTCTTCGCCTTCATAGACCTGAAAGCAGCATTCGACACGGTACCAGGAAAATATACGTATCGGCAAGCACAAGTTCCAATGAGATTATTATCAAATGCTATTATAACATATACGAGGATCCAGTAGGAGGAATAAGAATTGACGGAGAAATTTTCGGGGAATTTACATTGAAGAGAGGAGTTACGCAAGGAGATAGCCTTAGCCCACTGCTCTCCATAATCTTCATGGAAGAAATACACAAGATATGCAAGAGAGGAACTCGCAAAACAAAAGTCGGAAATTGGAAACTGAAACCGTTATACTTACAAGCACTATTGTATGCAGATAATATAAGCTGATAACTGAAACCAGAGACAGACTACAGCAAGCATTGGCAGAATGGTACAAAGGACTAGAGAGAAAGGCATGAAGATTAACACGAAAAACAGTAAAATAATGTGGATATCTAAAGAAGACAGACAGAATGATTAACTGGTAATCAAATACAAGGATCAAGTATTGCAGAAAGTAGGAAGCTACGGGTGCCTAGGAACCAGAATAAACAGCGATGGAAAAATAGAAGAGGAAGCTCTGAACTCAACAAAGAAAGCAATAAACGCCTACTACGGAATAAGTAATACAATAGTAGGAAAGAAGGAGGTTAGCAATAAGACGAAAATGCAAACATTTCATTCGCTAATGGTTGCGATAGCACAATATGGAAAAGAAAGCTTACCCATATAAGATACGAGATCGTAAACATAGGAACCATGACAGCAGTCGAAATGAAATATTTGAGAAGAATGTTGGGAAAGACAAGAAAAGATAATATTATCTACGAACAAACCAGGAAAGAGGTAAAACAAGAAATACCACTATTCAAATACATTGAAAAAAGACAATTGAAATGACTTGTACACGTTTATAGGAAGTTAGAAGAAAGAAAATTAAAGCAAAAGCAAATAGAAATGAGAGTAGAAGGAAGATGGAGTAAGGGACGACCGAGGATAAACTGGGAAGACACAGTGGCAAGACTCGGAAGAATGAGGATGAGAGCGATGAATAAAATGAAGAAAAAATGTGGAGACCGGATTGTCTGGAGTGTTTGGACAGAACAGGGTGAAGCCAACGCTTAACGGTATCAAGAGACGGAAGAAAAAGAAGAGGAGGAAGAAGAGAGTATTTCATTAATAGCGATCTGTAATTAGGACCATCTGCCTCAATAAACAACTGGAATTTGGCGTAGACATGAACACCGTGGAAAGGTTTAACAACTAAAAGTAAAGTTATATTTGTACAACGGGTCAGGGAAATACAAGGAGTGCGTGGAGGAAAGCTAAGAAACGGCGGAAACATATTGAAAGGAAACCAGTAATGAAGCCGTACACGGAAAAGAACTCCTTTTAGGTACATTAATTCATCTACTCTGAGCGTATTATGGAGCAGAAAATCAAAAGAGTGTCCAAATTCGTTTGGCAGGGGTTTGCATCGCTTATACTTGGTGTACTGTAGATTTCAAAGATTAGCCATAAAACAGTTTGATAAATCTATCCGAGGAAGAAGAATCCTGGATACAGATACCGACGATCTGTCTGAGGCATATGTATGTGATTAAGTAATTCCATATGAGTATTTGCGGTATTCAAGTATTGCTTTATTAATTTATTTATTTGCCTTTAATACTCTTAGGTATACAGGGTACAACCATACGTTTGATAATGCTTTTCATTCTTTCATAGTTTATCTTCTTATCTAACATATTATGCTCGAATACATTTATCTTTCTGTGTTTTTATTGTACTTTTATTTTACTATAGTAATTATTTTTCTTTATTTCTCTAGTATAATATAAAATAATTCTCTGCACATTTCAATTTAAATCTATACGTAATTCATTCATTCAAATCACTATAGATTATATCTGAATAAAGAACTGTTTTGTTATTTGCCTGTCATTCACAGACATTTTATCTTTGCTGAAGAGAAGGGAGAGAGAGAGAGAGAGAGAGAGAGAGGCGGTTCCTGTTACCAACATCCCTAACTTTTACATCCCTTAAGTTTTTGTTGACAATATTCCGTGTGAGAAAGCTTTGTGTTCTGCCTCATACAAAAATAGCCAGTTTCCGTGGTAGTGATTGTATATTAGCATTTTAATCGATAAATATCCACAACAGCGGGTGTGGATACAGAAACCAATTAGACACGGGAGGGTCGCCGTTCTTGGTATTCCCACTAGATGGCCTGGACTTTGAATTTATAGAGATGTAAATGAAAAAGAGGCTATACACGAGAGAGAGAGAGAGAGAGAGAGAGAGGGGGGGAGAGAACGGAATTAAAAGCCGAGTGAAAAAAATTAAATTATTCGGAAGAAAGAGGGGAAAAGCGCTTCTGAGGCTTAAATTAATTTGTGTAATATAAGTGGCGCGGTACACGTGATAGAAATACAAAACCTGTTCTTTTTTTCCACTACGTGAAACTTTGAAAGGATTGGGAGCTAAGTGCTGTAATTATGTCAAGTTAAAACCCCCCTATTCCAGTTTTTCTCTGTAATTTCCCTTATTCAGATGTTAAAGAAGAAAGAAAGAATCTCACTTACCACCAGGATTTAACGCCTACGTCTTTTTGAAATGGACAGGGGAAAAGTTTAGAAATGTGGGGAATAGTGCATTTGGAATACTAACAAGATATTGGCTCTAATGGCGGATTGAAGAGAGGGTTAAGACGGGTTTTAGCTCTGCAGTAGGTATTAGCTTTATTGAATAATTTTGCATTGATAGTCCATCTTTGTGTGCTAATAAAATGGTTGAAGTCCGGCGTTATCAATGGGTTGATGACTGTGCTTAATGAATGATAAGTAAAGGATGGGTGTTGCTGTTTTAAAAATAAAACTAGAATTACTTAATCTGATAATTTCCCAATTGTTTCCACTACAAAATCTGCAACATTTTTTAAACATTAATACATTTTTTGGGCTAGATTTCTATCACAAGAGAACCAATGAAACTTAGTTTTAGACTAATCCCAAGGATGAGTGATTAGTCCAAAGAAGGGGATGATTGTAAAGAAAGAAACAAGTGAACAAAAGGCTGAAAATTAATCTTCTTGGGGTCTTCTCAATGCCTCTTGAGTACGAACCACAAGTGTAAGGTATCTTTAGCATCATTCATCCGGAAATCTTCCGGCGCTAGGTGCGGTAGTAAGTATTACAAAAATGCATTATGGTCATCTTTAAATTGTATTAAATAGTTAACGTCAGCCATACTTCAACGCCACAAGGCTTTATAGCAACTTACCATGCACATTCTTGCCCTCCAGATCCTTCTGCGCGAGAGGTTTCAACTCCTCCAGGAACACTAGCGCCAGCAGCGAATCTAGGTAATTTTACTAAAATGCTTTTATAAATGAGCATCAATTAGCGCGATGAGTTTTGAAATAACAAAATATGAAGGCACGTGATAACATTCCCCTCCATTTCCTTTATTTATCAACTGATGACTTGCCAGAAAAATATGTTAAAGCCACTGAAAACAAGACGCAAGTGATAGATGAGGCTAGTTCATCTCTCCCTCCATAGGTACACCGGTACCTGTTTCGAAATGCTGCATTTTAGATTTCACTGAACGTTAACGGGGAAAGCGTAAGGACTTCACACGAGTGTGCGAAATGTATATTTTTTTTTTTTTGCTCATTTCAGCAAAATTTATGTTTACTTGCAAACATAAAAGAGAACTCTACATGGCTACTAGAGCAAGCAACTGTTAGAAACATAGACAACACTATAAAGAATATTGTAAAATTCTAAAAAATGTTATAAATGCAGCTAAAAAACTCTGCTATGAAACGCAGATAGAGCCCTCAAATAGAGCCGAACACAATATGGAAAATTATAAAAAAGAGACTGGTAAAGTCACGCAAAAAATGAAATAAAAGATATTACAGTAAATCATATCACCACAAAAAACTCACAAGAAATAGCAACATTATTTAATGAGTATTATATTCAGTTAGCAGAAAATTTACTGTTACAGTCCAAAAAACATGTGGAGGGCCCTATTTCATATTTGAAAAAGCAAGCTTAGAACAGCCTATTTGTACGGAAATAGTACCCACGAGCACACAGAAGTAAATAAAACGATAATAAAATCCCTCAAAAGCAAGAATTCATCGGGTTATGACGAAATAACTACTAAGATATTAAAACTATGCGCCGATAAAATTAGAAAACCTTTAAGCCATATATGTAGCTTCTCCTTTGTAACAGGAACTTCTTCTGACAGCCTAAAATATTGTATAGTTAAATCACTATACAAGAAAGGCCAAAAGTCAAACTATAGACCAGTATCATTACTAACTGCTTTCTCCAAAGAATTTGAAAAACTTGTGTTAAAACGAATATGTGATCACCTAATGAAAAATAATATTTTAGCAAAGAAACAGGAAAAGGATTTAGGAAACATGTTAACCAAGTATGCCACTTTCAACTTAAGGAATGAAATTTTGAAATCACTTGATAATAAATGTAATACACCAGGAATATTCCTTGACCTATCAAAAGCATTTGACTCTGTAAATCATAACATACTTTTA
This sequence comes from Deroplatys truncata, assembly GCA_030765065.1. Classification (NCBI taxonomy): domain Eukaryota; kingdom Metazoa; phylum Arthropoda; class Insecta; order Mantodea; family Mantidae; genus Deroplatys; species Deroplatys truncata. Next base: position 233,413,142 of record CM060975.1, read on the forward strand.
TCAAAATTATCATATTATGGCATTAAGAATAAAACATCTCAATAGATTGCATCTTACCTATCAAACAGACATCAAAAGTCATAATGAATTCTGCAGATAATTCCAAAATATATTCCAAATGGTCAGGAATAAAGATGGTGTTCCATAAGGTTCGATTTTGGGGACATTATTGTTTCTAATATATGTCAACGACCTCCCCAGAGTAATAAATGAATATGCTTACCCAGTTCTCTTTGTAGATGATACAAGTATTATAATTAAAGAGCATAACATCAGTCGCCGCTCAGGGTTTTCCAACAGTATTTTCAGTGTGCTAAATAATGGTTCCATAGTAACAAAATTCATATAAACTTTGGAAAAACTAAGTATATCAATTCTCGCACAAAAAATAAAAGTATTGCAGACATAAGAATTAACCTTAAGGCAATGAAATTACTGAAACTTGTAGCATAAAATTTCTTGGTCTTTTTTATAGATCATAATAAGAATTAGAAAGACCACATTGACTACATCCTACCGAACCTAAGCTCTGCATGTTTTGCAATTAGATCATTAATTCTTTTACAAATAAAAGCATCCTAAAACAGTATATTATGCTTATTTTCTTTCAACTTTGACTTATGGAGTAACATTTTGGGGAAGTTCAGTAGACGCAAAAAAAATATTTCTTTTGCAAAAAAGGTAATATGAATAATGGGAGGTGTAAAGCAATAAACTCATTGTAAACCACTATTCAAAACATTTGGAATTCTACCATTAGCTGTGAGTATATTTTAGCTGTACTTATAACAGTGGTTGACCACCCAGAAGTGTTCATAACAAATTTAGACATACACAGCAAACAAACCAGAAATGGGCAGGACTTACACAGGCCAAGCAATAAGCTACAAGTATTCCAAAAAGGGGCTTACTATAATGGTATAGTATTATTTAATTCACTTCCATAATATATTAAGGAACTGAGATCTAATAAAAATACATTCAAATGAGCATTGAAAAGATATCTCGTCACTCACACCTTCTATACACAGGACCATTTCTTTCATTCAAAAAAGTAACTGACTATAAAATGTTACTGAATTTTATAAATACATTAAGTATAAATAATATTGTTTTAAAATTTTTAGCCGTAACGTACTCTACATAAGAACTACAATTTATTTACATACAAGCACACAATATAATTATGTATTTATAACGTAATCTACATCCTAGAGTAGACTAGCTCACTATAGGGTCTACAGATTGAGATGTTACGTTATGCTGCCATACTATCTATCCAATCTGAACAATGCAACAGTGTTGATATTTCTTCTAGCAGTTGACAGGTTTTTTTTTTAATTTCTGACATACAGGATGCTAAAAAGTCGGTTGTCCTTATGTAAGTTCTAGAAAAGGTATATTCTTATTTCTCTTTCAGATCGTATGAAGTAAACAATGGCTAACGCGTCCAGTTACACGATTTAACAATGTATTATTGCGAGTTGTTGGATGCATGAAAGAAATAAAAGCGAGTAGACTATTGATTTTCGGACGCGGTTTAAACAGGATATTCCTGAAAAACGGACACTTCTGACGTAAGGAATTAGAAAAGAAGTGACAGAATTTCCAGCAGAGAAGAAACAGACGAGACGAGGAGAAACTGTCGAAAAAGCGATGTATAAACGATCTATTGAATTGAATGGACCATTCATGCACTCAAAACTCATAACAACGCATTACACAATCATGTAATCATACATAACTATTTTCACTGTAATTTATTAGGGTAACAGGATTTTATGTTATTTTCTTCTAATGGAGAATAATAGTATTGATATAATAATTATCCAGAGATTGGAATTTTCAATGGAAACATTTTATTTAATAGAGAAGTTGGGAGAATGTTCTTTACTATCGGAAAACGATTCCAAGTTAGCTGCTAACTTATTATTTAAGCGATTTGAACCCATTTTAATTTATATCTTAAATCTATATAGTTTAAAATAAAACATCAAATTCTCCGGAAATTTTCCTTTAACTCTTGAAAAAGTTTCACTTGAAGACTGCAGCAACCAAATTACAAAATATCAGTTTCTACGGCGCCGTCAATTCAATATCAAAAACCTTCTATGTTGCATTCACATTGACTTTCAGTAATCGTTCTTCTGCGAACTATTCTTACAAAACCTTATTCTTCTAAATACTTCTTGTTAACCGCTATAAACTGTCTTACACATTTACACCTTTTCTTACAGATATAAGAGAAATAGGGTAGACTAAAGCGATAGAGATTTAAAAATCGGAAGCTGTATGATGGCTTTCAAGTTTCTTGCAAGACCACGAGAAAAAACGAATAGCGATTTCCACTCAAAAAAATTCAAGCTAGTAATAAAAAAACATCTAGGAAACTGTTAACGCGGCAGTTTTTATTTGAGATAAATTGTGTTCTTCAACAACATCTACATTTTTGTAAGATTTTATCTATTTTTATGCCCATAGGAAGGCTGAGAAAAAGATGAAGCTAATTCTTTGAAGTCGGAATGGACATATTGCTTAGGCCTTAAAGTGAAGAAGAAAAATAACATCTTATCTCCTACGGTTTACCAGTTACACTAGGTGATCCAATTGACGCCGTATTTGACGTGTGCATATAACCCTTCGTGCGTTAAAAGAGTTGCAGAGCTCAATGGGGCAATTCCAAGTAAAACTAGGTCAACGAGGAACTGGCACATTAGCGCCCTAAAAATCCACCACCACCACCACCACCACCACCACCACCACCACCACCACCACCACCACCACCACCACCACCACCACCACCACCACCACACTAGTGGTTGTCATAAACGTTCATATGGATACACGGAGACGATAGGAACATCCTATCAATCAACAGGGACAAAATTTCGAACATCTTTTCATTGAGCGAAGTCAGCATAACAGCACCGTTAGATGATGATGTTGATGATAATAGTAACAATAACTTTTATAATAGCAAAAGAAGTGTGAGATACTGCGAACTCTGTGTTTATTGCTTATAGCAGTAATTTTAGACAAGAACAGAGAAAACAAATTAAGAAAATAGCTATTGGCGGATGCGTATAGGTCAAATAAAGACATGTTAATTATTTGTCAGTCTAAAAAGTGAACTTATACACTCGAAAATAAAACCTGTGTAGCTGAAGTGGAAAATAATCTAAGACCTTTTCGGATCAGCTTTTGTCTATCATCTCGGATTGTACACTCTATTGCAAGCCTGCAAGTGCCTCTCAATGAGCGCGATTTGATCAGCAAGAGGAGTAAAACGAACCTCGGCTGGCCCCGTAGCTCAGTCGGTACCTGCTGTGCGAGGGGGCCGGGTTCGATCCCCAACTAGCAGAATCAATTTTTCTCTAGCCAAGATTGTCCCTATCCTTCCCAGAGTCTGGAAGTATAAATGACATGGTGAATGTGTGTGTGTGTGTGTGCGATCTAATTATTAAATCTCAAAGTTTACTAGAAACCCAAAGACAAACGAATACGAGTTAACACCACTGCCTATAGGCAATAATATGATCCAAAAAAAATGCCGGCGATAAGACTATTGTAGTTAAAGGCAGGGCTATAAATGGAACTTAAAAACATTAAATACAACAAAATTCGTCAGTTTCACAGTGGTCTGTATTTACTTGAAACAGCCCCGTTGAATTCTGCAAATCTTTTAACGCACGAAGGGATATCTAAACACTTGAAATACGGCGCGGTTGGGCAACCTGGTACAAAATTCATCAGAATGAAGAACACTTCACAGGCTGTTCCCAGAAAATTCAAGATACATATATTATTTGCCATGCAAATACATTAAGCATATAGTATTTTAATCCAAATTGCGAAAGTAATAAACGAAAGTTTTTCGTGTAAAGAGTAGTTTGGAGTAGTGGGATTTTGTTGAAAATCTTTGTGTTGCATTCTTATAAGACGTTGAACCTAAACGCCAAGTTTGATATTTAACCGACGTTTGGTTTTTGAATTTTGCTGTTTACAGACAGACAGGCACTCAGGCCTTTTTATAAAAATATTTTTCTTTTGTATTCACGTAAGCCTCACAATGCTTGTTTATCAGCAGACTCTGAAGCTCCTGACATATTATATACCTCTGCTCGTGCTTGCTTTCCTATATGCAGCTGATGCCCACTCATATTTTGTTTACGGGGTTTTGTAGAATCCAGGAGCCCGGAAGTCTCTAAACGGCGTTTTCGTGAAAACTCTGTATCAGTTTTTAGTGTAGAATGCAATTCTTCTCCTACTTACGAAGTAAGCAATTGAGAAATAAAAAGTATCCATATCTTGTTATACCCACTGCAGAAAGTCTGTAGGTTCTAAGAAATTCAGCAATATTACATATATCGATAGGGTTTAAGTTAAAACATAAGGTGTTCATGGATCTAACATCCCTATTGGCCTTAGTTGCTCGTTAATGACTTCTGCATGCATAAAATAAGAGTAATTGAAAGAAGGATCCGCTTTTAAGCCGGTGAAGCATGTGTTGATTGGATTTTTCACATTATATGAATAAAATAACATTTACCTAGTTAGGTTGAATAGCTGGAAGTTAATGTCGTCCCACAGTCAGAAAGGATCTTGGCTTGCTTCCCTGGATTTATTTTCAGTTCATCGCACGTTGCATGCTTCACAAGATCAGTATATCTTGAAATTCTCACATTCCAAACAGCTGACCAACCGTCGATTGAATAATTTTGAAGAAATTATGTTGCGCCCACATTTTTACAACTAGCCGAATACAAGGAAATATTACTTTAACCATTTAAATAATGCTGCGTTTTCGTTCGTATTGAAATGTGGATGCTTTATTTCAATCACACCTTCTAAATATATTTGATTTAAACAGAACTTGAGTTGAGATATGGGCAGGCAGAAAACGAAATTTCTATTCTCGTATTTCTACGTAGTAGAAGAAATCAGGAAATAAAGTTCATCTTTATAAGCAAATTGTCATTTAAAACGCTAATCATGAAAATAACGCTCAAATAATAATTTCAAAACTAAGTCTCGACTTTGAAGTGTTATCAGAAGTCAGCGCTCTTACAGTACTCACTGTTGTAAAGCAACGAGGACAAATCCGTGATCAATAAGAGACACACCAAATGTGTAAAGGTTACTTCATGGTAGAGATGGAGGTATCACCTTCGTCCTAGCATTTCTTGTGTTGGTGACATTTTGAAAACGGGACGATAATTGCTAGTGGTTGTCGCTTTCAAAGGTCAAAAGAGATAGAACGGAACTAGTTTTTGGCTGAGTTCTCTCTTCTCGAAAGAAGAGCATTGTGTGATTGCTAAATTCTTGGTTTAACATAATTTTCGTATTTAAATATGTCAATTAAAGCTTAATGGCGTTTAGAAATGTAGTTAAACAAACGTATTATCTTGAATTTAGTGTCCTATTCCAATGAAACCTACCATAAATGTGCCTCACGATCTATTAAAGCAATCTATGGAGGTTTTTGTTGCATAGTGGTGCAAAAGTTTAGAGATGCTGTGTACTGAAAACGTTAGAGAATATTTTAAGTTACGCAAGGAATACCTACTGCATATTGTTTCTCCGAATGGTAAATCATTTACTATACCAATATGTTGTTATACTGGATCCGCTCTAAGAAGCATGTTTTTGTATTACTCCACGCCCTCACGTGCAGAGCATAAGAGCTGTCAAGGACATGTGCTTTACCCGTTCGTTTCATATGGTACATGATGGGACTCGGCCGTTTCTCCCAGCCCAACCCGTCAGAAATGCACCAACTAATATATGGAACTACGGTCGAGCTTCTGGTTCACATGCCCGTTCGTGGGAAATGGGTCGCATTGGGATTTTACCGTTCGGGTATTCGCTCATTTAAGAGTTCACATCATAGCGGTATTGTTAGGCGCATTGCTTCAGTGCGTTAAGGCAAAGGAATGACAATAGCCTATGCTACGCTACAGCGCATTCGACTTTGTTTCTATCTACTGCTGCGGTCGAGATTTATTTTACTGCCTTATGATACGCAAATTCCATTTTCATGTTTTGTTTTATATTACCCTTAAGCAAAAGGTCTATGAAAATATGTTCCAAAATAAACATTATGAAAGCTGCATATAAAATTTCATCCTGAATTTCTGTGAGAGAAAACAACAACTCTGTCATCTGTATAAATATTATATTATTACGTAACAAATGAAATACTGATTACTCTATAAAGTCCAGAAATTGCACAACTGCCATTAAAGTAAAGCATGTTACTACCGACCTTTAATGCAAATTCGGGTTAATCGTTCAAAAGCTGTTTCTTTACATTAATGATATATACAGTTAGGTTCACTGCTGAAAAAGAAGTTTATTGTATTTAAAATTTCGTTTTCTTTTAATGAGATACAAATTAACAAGCTGAGAAAAACTCGATAATGGTAAATGACGATATTTGAGAGCAACTTAACGTTGTACAATATGAACTATGATAAAAAACCCAAAGACAGTTTTCTTAAAAGAAAATTTAAAATAACATTCCAGAAGAATGTATACTCAGGTTGAATATGTATGACCTGATTCTGCACTAGTGTCATGTGTACATTGCGGAGTTCGTTTTCAAAACCTAAATGAGAAACTCAGGTGAAAATAACCATACATTATCGTGCTCTATCTTGTATGCTTCCAGCTAAGGAATCAATAGCTTAAAATAATAACTTATTTTTCTTTTAGCAATTTATGCTTCGGTAAATGAATGTAGCTGTGAATGAACACAATGTCATCAGCATTTTCGGTTGAAATAAAATATAACACAGCAATAACTTACTTATCTAGCTTTTTATTAATTTACAATTCCTGCAAGCTGCTTTAAATGAACACAATGAATAACTTTTTCAGCTGAAGGAGAATATGACATAATTATAATATAATAAAAACAATAACTTATTTTTGTTTTAGCATTTTACGCATCCAACATGTAAAAGTTACCGTGTATGAATTCCATTAGGTAAAGGATCACAATATCGAATAATCTACCATGCTAGATAGGCCAAATATGGTTTCATAGAAGGGACCGATTCAGTGTTTCAGCCATAAAGATGTGGTGGTGGTGGTGGTTATCGTAAAGAGATGAGTAATGTAGTATTTAGGGAATGGTTTACCAATCTCCCTCAGAGACTGCAAGAAGGTGTGTATAGTAATGGGCAATGTTTACATAAAAAAATTCTAATATAAGTTCTAGCAAAGGTGAAATTTGTCCATGCTTTAAAGCAAGGATGCACGTCATAATATACATACAATAACCGAATAATAAAGTAATTGTAAAACAGCTGACTAAGCATATTATTGTTAGTAATTTATTGTCACTGCATAAACACTCACATATCAGTTGTGACGTTGACCACACTTGTATTTACTTGTATGAGAGACGTCCTCCGTGGTTTAGAGGTATCATGCTATCTTCTAGTTCCCGAGATCGCGGGTTCAAGCCCGGCGGAAGGCGATGGATTTTTTTCGGGCGTAAAAAGCATGGCTTTCTTCGGGAGGGGAATAAAGCCGGTGGTCCTGTGTTGTAAATCTACCTCAAGCTTGATGAAGAGGCTTTCTGAACTTTCACGCTCAATATATAATGGGACGCTAAGGACCATAGCAGTTAATGAGCGTCCATAAATAAATCTCAATTTAATTTTATGCGCACTTGATCTACAAATAAGGAAGGCAACAATGTAAGTGAAGTAACGGAGTGAGCCTTCCCCTTGGATATGGCCATTTTGAACGTTCGAACAGAAAATGAGACATATACCCGTTCGTTATACCAGACGGAATGGTCTGAGAGAGGGACATCGCTCGGAATCCAGTACACCCACCCCGTCCGTATGGAAGAGCTCATTTGTGTTCTAAGGCATGAATGGTACAAAATAATCACCAAAACTAGTTCCATGGGCAGCTCCACAGAGCATTTATACGATCCAGCGACCGGGCGGTAATAGAGGATGTTGCCTTCATCCTGAACTCTCAATCCATACTTACTTTTGAAGTACAATGGCTTTCATAACCCAGGTGCCATCCAGGTAATATATTTTTCTGTTTTTCCTCTTGTAGTGGCGAATATTGATCAGATATATATATATATATATATATATATATATATATATATATATATACACACTTAGCGCAAACTTGCTCCTATTCACAATAACATTGACATTACTTCTTTTCATAAAAAAATCTCAAAGAATGGAAGCTTGTTCGCTTAAAGTTCGGTAAATTACGGCTGCTGTTGACATCCATTTAATACAAATGTTAAGTACCTTGTGAAAAAATGAGTGCACCTTTCCCTAACTGTTTTAGAATTTTTGCGGTGTTTTAACTCATCAGTCTCTTTGAATTCATCTCGCGCATGCTCCACACTGGCTTCTGAAACACTGGTATTCTCTGCAGTTAATTTCAATAAGCCGTTCACTGAAATGCCCAGATTATACTCCACTAATTTTTGAAACACATTTAAAATAATTTGTTTCTCACCACTTTTCAATATGGTGTTTTTGTAACCGTGAACCTCATTTTACTCACTGCTGCATTCACAATAAAAATCAATTTTAAATAAAACATAAAGGAATTTAAATTAGAACCAAGAAAAATAATACATATTAATATTCTCATAAATAAAATTCTTAATATTCACCCAAAAAATCCACAAGCTTGCTATATTCCTAATGGACATTCTGTTTGTTTTCGTTCAGTCACGATAAGTACTCAGTCTCAGTAACCTGGTTGTTTTCTATTTCCAAATAACAGTGAAAATGTACTATATTGTAATGAAATTGTTAAACTAATCTATAAGCGTATTTAAAAGCAATAACAAAAAGAAAATATGGAATGTATTTTTTACTCTTAGGCTGAATGTTGCGATCAGGAGACCAATGAGAGCATTTACGGCGGTCACGTGCTTGGGGCTACCACTGCCTTTGTTTAGCTCAAGTGTGTTTCTTATTAAGTAAAGAGTATATTTAGAATCTCTGAGAAGTTTGAGAATCATCGAAACGTGGGTTCGTTGATGGAACGGTTGCTAGGAGCAGTTAGTCACACTCCCATTACTGAATGTAACATGTGACACAGAAGATTGTGGTGTGACACAAACATAGATAGATGTTCTCAGTGAGAGAACCGAGTGCGTTGACCTAGACGATAGCATAGTTCCAGGAAACATCTTACCGTCCTGAGCAAGGTTGTTTCGTGATTTTCTTTGTTCGCTAGAGGAATGTTGCAATTCATCACGAATTTTCTCGTACCTCATTACCCCTCCTTTCATTTCCTTTTTTTTCATTTTTAAGGATAGTTGGGCCATACCTAGCGCACGGTGGAGTGAGTATACGACGGGCGGTCTGGTTTTTATCAGAAAAACGTTTACTTTGGCATCAGAACATTCTGCCTTTTCCCGTAGGGGAGCCCTTCCCACCTCTTTAGCCCTTTTATTGCCAGCGCCCCGGATTCTAAGTGATGCTCCAAACTTGTTTAGAATTACTGTAACCAAACATCTGAACCCATTCCTTTAGAGGGCTGATCGGATTGGGTTGGTCTCGACGGTGCTGTTGTTGCTGATACCCATGGGAAATTGGGTAATCCTTGGCATGAAAGCTTGAGCGGGTTATGTACACGCTTCAGTATACTCCGGCACCAGCCTGGACGACTGGTAGACAGCGAGCTAGGCTCTGTCACTTTCACCAAGATATCGGTAGTCTTCACCTTGGGTTGATGGGCTTAAGCTTCCATTCCGAATAGCGGAGTGGGGCGTTTTAATAAATAAAGTGCTGGTTGCAATGGAAAATTCCGCGGAAGAAGAACATCTCAGACATCGGCTTCCTTGGGTCTAAAGAAGAGCTTAGGTTCGGTGTAGACCCCTGTTGTATCACCATATCTGCCCTTGAAGAAAGGAATGCATCGAAGGGGTGCACCACCTGGAAACCATCACAAAACCTAACTATTGGTAATCCTGCAGTATTCTATTCCCACTCAGTGTCACTGGGTGACAGTTAGTTCACTAACTAGTCCTATGCAGAAATTTAGCAAAATCAGTCTACTAACCAGGGAAGTGATAGTGGTTTGGATGTAATTGTCTCCACTTAAAAATTTGTCCTTGAAAGACGAAATTATTTCATTGTACTGCAATAGTTTTATCTAAATAAGCATTAAGACATCACTGCATTCATATTTGTTTGTTATATTCTGGTGTGTTTCCTTTCATATTTTACTACAACGTAGCAGAAGTATTTCAGTTTTAAGTGTGTATTTAAGAAAACATTTCGGCATGATTTATAATATTATGTAATCCTACTTTAAGATTTTGGGAGAATATAATTCTCAACACAAGGCTGCTTAGGTTTCAACATTGGTTTTTAAAAACATACGCCGAGGATTTGAAAGAACGTGTTCTTCATGAAGCTTATAAAATGAGAGTATACACCAGCCTAAGACTAACACGAAACCAGAAGATCCGTTGTTGAAATTCCGGCTATAGCATTCAAATTTGCAGTCTGAATCCATCTTTTCAACGGATGATTTAATAGGTCAGGTAAATCTAGTATTGTAACTTTCTTGATAGAAAATGTAGAGACCAAGAATTCGATTGCTTCATACACCAGCCCACACATTTACGCCTGGAGCGTTTAGTTCTTGGCGGCGCCTTGGCCGAGTAGTCAGACCACTCGTCTCTCAACAAGGGGCCCGGGTTTAATCCAGAGAACCGCACACGGGATTTCTGGTGGACAAGGCGACGTCTGGGCGTGTATTCTCCGGATTCCCCAGTTTCCCCCTTCCATTTCTCATTCCACCGGTGCTCCATCTTCACCTTTCTTGTCACTCATCTCTTGCATCTCATAGGAGCATCTCTCAAGAGCCTTCTTCTCTCTCATCCCGAACGTCGGGCTGATCCCCCACATATCGGTGATATAGGTTACAAATAGGTTTATGGATAGAGCTGCAGTTTAAGATAGTTTTATGAACAACCCGAAGAGTTTTATTCTTGTTAGTCTTCAACCAACATTATAGGGGAAAAAACTCGTTGTTCTTTCATAACTGTATGATATATATTAGCACCACAATGTATTGCAGGTTTCAACTGGCATGCACTGGAGCGACTGCCTGCAGAGTTTCGCAGTCACAATTTAAAGCTGTCGTCAAGAGCATTCCAAGCGCGTCAAACGTATGACAATTTATAACGGAGAAAACTCAGTTAAAACTTGGGAGACATAATGCTGACCTATGGTATTTAAATGTTCATTTGATTTTTATAAACAGTTACTCATTTTTCACTTTCCTGAGCAAGGATATATTTCTTCTCGCTAGGTCCCTATTTTGGTAATGGTTCTGTTTTTGATAAAACGCGCTGTAAAATGGGTCTGATATATAAAACTGAAGTAAAAATATATGTCTAAATTATAGAAAGATATGCAAGAACTAATTTGAAATAAAATTAAAGATCTGAAAGGTGACAACTGCTCCTATCCGTAGTGTTTTAGAGAGTAATAATTTGAGCTCATAGAGATTCTTGAGAAGCGTCCTGTTATATACGAAAATATGACTTAAGTTAAAACAAAGACATTTCAGAGGCATAAAATTAAAACACAAAGAACATATTGAGAGACTAGAAAAGTGTCAACTAAAGATGGAAGAAATGTCAGCAGCCCATGAAAAACGTGGATCCATCATATAATTAATAACACTGCATCGAGACTTCTGCCTTGAGAGTGAAGAAAACGAGTGTTAATAACTTAAAACTATGCAAAGCAGCAACGAAAGGATGGCATATGGCATCGACAGATATACAGATAACGACAGATAATAGATATAAGCACAAATTTTGGAGAAGATATAAAGCAGGAGAAGATACAATGGTAACGTTAAGATCCAGTGTATTAAATTTCATCCAAACTGTAGCTCTGTGTCGGACTGTGGCTTTCCTCCCTGGATGGTCTTATTACCGGCTCTCTGAATCTGACTCCCTTCGTCAACAGCATATCTGCTAAAACTGTCATAAATACAGGGTTCCGTCTAGGGGCTAGGATTTCAACTGCCTTCCTCTATTATTTCCTTGCTCAGCATTCAATCTGTACTGTCTGTAACTTGAAGCCTTGCAGAATATTTCTTGGAATGAAATTCCTATCCGGGTATATTAACGCTACTGAATAACCGGTCTTGTTCGTCAGAATACAACAGCTTGCTCTTCTTGTCCGTGTAACAATGATTTAAGCTGGAGCCGGGAGTTATTATTGAAAGTTTGTACATCAGCACGTGTCATAGCATTCACAAGGTCAAACTCCATTCCGCTGTTACACATGCTAACACATGCCTATGTGGCCCGCTGGCTAGCTTCCAAATCTTGGAGGTCCCGGGTTCAATTCCCGGGTGGGAATTTTTCTTTTAGCCAGGATTATTTCCCATTCGCCCTAGAGTCTGGAAGTATGGGTGAGAGTGTAAATGTGTGTGTATGTGAAGTTAATGTTCATAAAGAAAACCTAATGTAAACAAATCCAAAGGCAAAGGTTGTTCCAAAGGCAAAGACCATGACCTTAGATGCTAAAGGTGCATATAACTGGATAAAATAAATTCTGATGTGATATATTCACATGACTTTCTCTAACCTCTATCATTTATTAGTAGGGATACAAACTATCCTTACTAATGTTTATTTTTCTATCTACTGCATTTTAATCCGAATAAACCTTTGCAGAAATAGCTACATTATACAGTTCGTTACAGATACATAGGGAAAAGCGAGAGCCAAATGTTTAAGAACTGGGTGCTATATGCTGTCCTTAAAATTCCATACTGTTTATATGCAATCGCGAGAAACAACTGAAAATCGATGGGACTTAAAGAGAATCAGAAAGTATTGAACAAATGAACCATTAGTAACGGATATCTTGGAAATGCTTGATACTACAAAAAAGTTATTTGAAATAAATTGTGTGTTTTAAAGAGATTCACATTTTTTGTGCGGTACGTTTTCGTTTATCGTTTAACGTTTACTAGTTATACAATATTATACAAAATTCCTCCAAATGAAGAAGCCTTCTCAGGTCATTCCCAGGAACTGCAAGATATACAGTTTACTTGTCATGTAAATATCTTTAATGTATGATATTTTAGTAGAAATCGTTAGATACATTTTTTAGAAAAAAAATTGAAAATTATCTTCCATGTAAAGGGTAGTTTGGGAGGGGGATTTTCTTGAAAATCTTCACGTTGCATCCTTGGAAGGTACCAAACCTAAATACCAAGTTTCGTTTTTGAAACACACACCGACCTTTTTCTAAAAATGCTTCTTTTTGTATCCAGGAAGCCTCAAAACAAGTATTTCCGGTGAAATCTCGGTATCGACTTTTTGGTGGAATGGAATACTTCTCAACCTACTATGTACATGGTAGAGAAAGTAAAAATTAACAGATATGAGTAACACATACTCCATCAGTTCTCCCCTAGCCACTTTCCAGACTGTTTTTCGCACAATTCCCAGTTATGCATGTTGCCCTGAGGAACACCCTTCTAAGCGATATACAGTGTGATGTTGAGCACATCTGCTGGATGCCTTCCGTTAAGCTACTTGTACACGATCAAATTTTTGTCAAATCCAATACTTTACAAGACTTTTCAAGAGTTGTCACAGCTTCACAACCTTTCTTGTAAAATTGCTTCCAATACTTTTAAAGTCTTTGAAAGTCTTGAAAGCAAATAAAGACATGGTCTAAACGGTCAAAGATTTCACAATGATTTGATGGTTTTAGCCAATGGAATGCGAGTATTCACAGTGCGTCAGGAAATCTGTAACATGTCTGAAAGCGAAAGTACACAAAAATGGCTACCCGGCCAAGGTATGTCGTATGCGAACATAGGTTATACTTAAGATGACCATGTCTGTACATCGAGACCTCCATGGATTACCACAAGATGGAGCAGATGAAGGCGGTTATGAAGAAATAATTACCAGGCAGTTTTCAGAACTAAGTATACATTAATGCAATGTTATATAGCGTGGTTAATCTGTCGGTTGATGATATTTTCATTGTATTACACACTCGTAATGTGATTTCATTGGATATAATATATGAAAGTGCTACATAATATTCGTAAAGAACAGTTGTTATACCACGACGCAAATACTAAATTGCTTTGCGCGTGACAAATCATTATCAATGTGTTCTGAATGGTTTCAGCTTCGTAAAGAGACAACTTGTAAATACATATTTTTGATCTTACCAGGTCTTGTCAAGTCTTTTCCAATCTTGTCACATATTTAAAAATATTTCACAATTTTTCTTGTAAACCCTTAAATTGAAAAAAAGAAGTTTTATCGTGAACAAGGGGCTTTAGATGCACAGTAGAGTTGGCCTTCACAGAACTCACAGTGATGGGCACTACGTATCTCGGTATGATACAGCTTCCTATCCTTTTAACTGCAATTGGAGCAGGATGGCAGGTTGGAAACTGGTTTATACTTTCTCTGCTAATTGCCTATAGTAAGTAGGGGAAATGTTATATTCCACCTAAAAATTCTACACGGAGAGCTCACCAGGACTACACATTTCGAGAATCCCTGAATGAAACAAAAAAGTATATTTAGAAAAAAGTTGTGTATCTCTCTCTCTCTCTCTGTGTGTGTGTGTGTGTGTGTGTGTCTGTGTGAACAGCTAGATCATAAAAGTTCAGCAGCTTCAAAGGATACGATACGAATATTTTCAAGAAAATCCCCTCAAACCAAATTATCCTTTGCATGGGAAATGTTTAGTTATTTACTCAAAAACGGCTGTAACGATTTTTATTAAAATACCACATGTTTAAGTTTTTTAAAGAAAAATGTATATCCTGACTTTTCTGTAAATTGTCTGTGATGTACTTTTAATTCTGAATTACTTTTGTGTAATTGGTAAACCGTAAGAGATAGGCAAAAACGTAGGAGACAAAAAGTTTATATCTCGCTAAATCATACAATTTATGTCAAATAAACTTTTTGTGACGTTAACCATTTCCAAGATAGTCCTTGTTATGGGTTTGAATTTTCAAATACTTACACTTTTCTCAGCTGGTAAACGCTATTCGTTTCTTTTTCCGTGGTATAAAATAACATGGAATTCCAAAGCCTCATACAGCGATACACGTTTTAAAATGCTCTCACTTTGAAAGGGGATATACCACATATATACATATAGACATATAAATCAATATAAAACAAGAATTGTACCTAATAATTTAATTCAGCAAGAAAGATGTTAGAATGTGTAGCAGTCAAGAAAGGTGCAAAGCAGATTGTAACTTAGATAAGTAAGGGACGGGCGAACTAGATAATTCCAGGTAAAAGGTAATTCTAGGTAGAGCCCACCATCTTACACCAAGCTAATAAGCAAGGAACTTGAAGCAATAACCAGAAACAGAAAGAGATAGATAGAGAAAGGAAAGAGATATTGAATCTGCTTCCGGAAGCGTCACTGGGACGCGTGTGAGAAAAGCTTTGGAGCAGAATATTTTCATACATAGTAATGTACGCGGTCTGAGTACCAATTAGAAATGTCGTTACATTCTAAAGCGCGAAGGTCAGGTTCACTAAATTTGGGTATAAAAGGGGGAAGAAAGCCCCAGATTTCCATCTTCTCTTATAGAACCTCGTCTCTCTGGACGACGGATGCACGTGTGTACATATGGGTGGGAAGCTTGTGTATTTGATTAGGCTTCCAATTTATTATTATGGTGGGAATTGTTACAGATGGGAAAAGCTAGCCCCCCATAAGTATTTTATTCATAATAAACCGCATTTTAAGGGAAATGCAGTGTATTTTAATTTGCCTCACCTACGAAAACCTGAGATCAGTGAAACTAGTTAGATAGGTAATTTATTAGGAATGGAAAAATCATCAGCCGCTGAGCAGCAATAGCCGGGGACACTGCAGTAGAGAGCATCAACCTGAGGACAAACGATTTCCAGCTATCAAAGACGCCCAAAGTTTTCCCGCTACAACTTTACCTACGATATCATACAACGAAATTGTAATTTTATAATGAAAACTTATCTAGATTAACAGAAGTAGATAAAATAATAAGTAAGCATTTGTAACAACAGTGTTTTTTGATGAATGGAGAAACTCACGTGACTGCAGTACTTATGAATTTTTCAACAGGGTCCGCTTGAATGGACTGGTAGGGAATCTCAAAGCATTTCGGCTACGTTCTCCAATCTCACTTATCCGGTTACAGTTATACAGATTAAGATCAGTTCCATTGTCCAACTAAAGAAGTCTGCTCAAAATCACACCCATAGTGCTAGTAAAGCTATTTATTGCAGCGAAAGAAATGTGAACTGCAGCCACCACCTGGAATATGGCTGAGACATTAAAGGATCATGCCTTAAGGGGCGATGTAACGGTTTGTGGTTTGGGGTAAACTTCCGAATTTTGAGTCATCCTCCGTGGTGTAGTGGTTACTATGCTAGCCTCTAGTTGCCGAGGTCGCGGGTTCAAACCCTGCGGAGGGCGATGGATTTTTTCGGGCGTAAAAATCTTTAGCACGGCTTTCTTCGGAAGGGAAGTAAAGCCGGTGGTCCCGTGTCGTAGATTTACGGCACGTAAAAGAACCTCAAGTCTGATAAAGAGCCTCTGAGCAAAATTATCGTTCTCTCACGCCCGATATAGAGTGGGACGCTAAGAACCATAGTAGTTAAAGAGCGTCCATAAATAAAACTCAATTCAATTTCTGGATCTGAAAGTTTAGATTATATCTTGGTATGCAATGCATTAATTAAATAGCCAAGACTACATTGAGAGAGCCACATATCCTGGCTGCATTTTGTTGTGATCATTTTAGATTTTAAACCAAATATTTGCTCCTGTATAAACAATTGTTCTCCATTATTCTGTTCGGTATGGAAACGTGTTGAACACTACTAATATTTCCAAAAGCAGTTGCTTATGATTTGGTGGCACATAGTGAGCTGGGGAATAACCATTTTTAATGTAGTCGAAGCTTATCTTTTTCTTACTATGTGGTGTACTTTGTTTTAGGGACTATGTATTTAAGCCTATATTTTAAAAATTTAAGGATTTTGCTGTGCACCTTTGTCTAGACTGGAAACAGGATTTATCTTAAAAGATACTGATATGCTTTTATACGAATTAGCTGGTTAAATAAACTCTTTATGCTCAATTACTAAAAATAGTAATGATTTCATAAAACACTGCTCAAGAGTATTATTCTGTCTCCTCTACTTCTGCAAAGCTTCATGATGTTGTGGTTAAAATTGGGTTATTACGACCAAAGCGATCACACACGAAAAATTAGCATTCATTAAAATGTATTTATTTTTACCTTCTCTAGCACCTATTTATAGCAGATAAATTGACCGATTTGACCGAATATTCGATATCGAAAATTCACCGCAAAATCAAATTTTGCGATTCTCTGAACTTCATAAAAAATAAAGACATTTGCCAATTTGTTTTTCTCCGCAGAATTGTTTTGTTATTTTTTCCATGAAACATCTGGTCAATGTCTACGACTGATCACATGGATCCGAATACAATTATAACAAAAATATGCAAAAGGCGCAAACCATGAAAATATGAAGAAGCAATTCGAAAATATTATGAAATATAGCTTTTAAAGTCAAAACACCTTATGCTCTAAAGGTTTGAAGCAGATTTACGTCATTAGTTAAAAAATAAGCTTTGCAGAATTTGTTGACAGTAATAAAATATAAAATTAAATACAACACATTACATGGGGTTTATAGATTTTAATCATTATAACACCCTTAAACTTAGAAAAAAAGAAAAATAAATTGTGTTGTGCTTGCTTCAGACTAAATTAAAATATGTCACTAAAAGCGAAAATAAATTCTCTTCGGTAATAGAAGGTATTTAGTTTGGCACGTGATGTCCCATAGCGGAAATGCTGCATTGTCCAAACGATATTTGGCTTGTTGGAAAGGACAGAGTGGATTGTGTTTTCTAAATGTATTTCACAGAAAAATGCCCGAATAGAATACCTGGAGAGTCTATTTCTTTGCTAACGGAAATTATTTTAAAAATGAGAAATCACAAATCTTACAAAATATGAATAAATATAAATGTTTCATAGAATATGAATATTTGACCAAAATATTATGAAATATAAAATGTTTTGCTTTCTCTGCAACATTAATAGTAGGTAAAGAGGATTGTATTTCATCCAACAATTCGAAACCGGGATTTCTCCGGAAATACATGCTTAGAAGCTCCCTGAATAAAAAAAAATTAAAGAAAGGTACATATGTTATGTGTGTGCGTCTGTGAACAACATACCTAAAAAAATTCAGATAAATAACAAACTTAGTATTTAACTGCAGTATCTTTCAAAGGTGCAACACAAAGACTTTCAAGAAAATCCCTATTCCAGCTACCCTTTAATAAAACAGCTTTCAAAAATTATGATTTTCTCAAAAATGACTAACGATTTTGATTAAAATTATTTATTAAATATATTTATCTGACAATTAAATGTATATTTTGAATTTTCTGGGAACAGAAGTCCTCTTCATTTGGAAGAAGAGTTGTAAAATGTATAACCGGTAAACGTTAAGCGATAGATGAAAATGTGCTACACAGAATGTAGATGTATTTAAAACACGCAGTTTATTTCAAATAGCCGTATTTGTGCCATTGGCCGTGTCCGAGGTATCCATTATTATCAATGGCTCCAATTGTTTCGTAATCTGTTATTATTTTAAAGTCTTGTCGATTTTCAATGATTTTTTGCTTGAATTTTAACATCCTTTTACCTGATAGATGACGATGAATGAATTAAAAGTGTTGCATAAATGAGACCATAGAGGTTAAACAACATTCGTTTTCTCAGGATGAGGGAAAACTCCAGAAGAAACCTTATTCGGGTAACTCGCCTAATCGAGAATGAAACTCGGGACCTCCTAAATGTGAGGTAGACACACCCCTCAGACCGCAGAGGCGGGATCTGAAATTTCAAGGCCTGCATATAGTGTCCAGTGCTTAAAATATTTGACTACATATTGCCGTTCTCTTTGATCTATAACGAAATGCATAATGCAGCTATTTCTGCAAAGATTTACCCCGATTAAAATTAAAGAGATGGGAAAATAAGTTTTCATAATAATACTTTGTATACCCACTAATAAACAATAAAGGGTAGAGAAAGTCATGAAAATGTAACATATAAGGTATTTTTTTAAATATATTTTGTGGTACTTGGTGACAAATGACGTACAAAAACAGGCATCCCTTTTCTACGATATGTTTCTTGAAATTTGCTATTGTATTTGTAAAACCGAATTATTGAGCATTTTGTCAATGGGTCAAGTTTTGTTCGCACCTTTTGGCATATTGCCTATTTAACTGAAATAGTACACTCCTCTCTGTGGGCTAGTGTTCCAGCACTTGATTGCTTTCCACGAAACTGGTCCTTATTGATATTATTAGCTATTATTTGTTAAGGCTACCCTCTGAAATGGGTAAAAAGAAAGAACTATGGACAAATAACATCAGCTGAAATGGGTTATAAAGTAATCAAGGCCCTTTCCCCGCGGGAGACTGCCCATTTTTTCCTTGGTAATTGAATACTGCCGGTATAGAAAGTTGAGCGACCCGCCTCCAATACGGTGTATATCTTTCCCTGAGGATACATGTGACAGCTGGAGTGGCATAACGTTGTCCCGGGAGTCTCACTACGTCACTTTTTTTTTCTGTCGGGTTGAAACAAGCAGCAGACATTCGATATTTGATCACCGCCTCCCTACAGAGTCCAGGGACGCGCGCAGTGGTCAATAGAGCCGCCGATCCTGCGTCAAATCACATTCATTCCGGTGCTTTGATCGAGAAACAAGACTCTTGTTCAGTATACTATATCCCAGCATTAACACGAGACTCAACTAGTTCCTGTTACGTTATTTAGAATAGTTTCATCATAGAGTCCCGCGAGAACCAATCACTTGCGGAAGAAGTCACAAAAAACTTCTTGACTGGCTGCTTCTGGGTCTGATAATTGGTATGCTGGACTCTAAAACCGAAGGTTCCGGGTTCGATTCCCGGCAAGATGGTGGATACTTTTCCTTAGCCAGGTTTATCCTTCCTAGAGTATGGAAGTATGAAATAGAGTCTGAATGAGGGTGAATTTAAAGACAACCCAAAGATTAACACAAACAGTAAATATCATTGCCATGAGCAATTGCTCCAAATTCAAAAGCCGCCGATATGATCTAAGATGTTAAAGGCGACACATAAATAGAAAAAAAGAAAATTTGAGAATGTACCTATTTGTACTCCGGCAACATTGTGCTGGTTAGCGCCAGCTTCCGCTCAGGTTTTGACGTATGTGCAATTTGAGCATAACCATGACAAATTCACTTATCAGCGTTATATTCTGTAGTATTCACATAAAATGTAACATGTTATACTCGCGGACTTTCTTTAACCACTTTGCTTCAAAATATACTTGCAGGAATGGTTCCCTTACACAAAACGTTGTAGATGAAAAAGGTATACTGTAGTTGAAGTGATGGTCAAATCTTTAAAAAGCGGGTCACTCTACTGGCGTTGAAATTACACTCTTTGTAGGACCACGAGAAACAATTTAATAGCTACTTATTACTTTAAAAGTTGTTAAAGTAGGTACTTTAAAATTCAGACCAACATCTAGGAAATGTTTAATGTCACAAATATATATTTCACAAAAATGGTATGTTTTAAAGAGATGTATATTTTTTCAGAAACATTATACCAAATTCATTCCCAATGAAGAGGACTTCACAAGCCATTTCCAGAAAATTCAAGGTATAATTTTTATTTCGCTCGCAAAAGTCTTAAAATTTGGTCCTCTAATCAAAATCATTACAAACTTTTGAGAAAATGAAATATAACCACAAAAGTTACAGATTTGAGAGCGAGAGTTTCTTGAAAATCTTCATGTCGCATCCTTGGAAGATTCTGAACTTAAGAACCAACCTTGGCATTTACCCGATATTTCATTTTTGAACTGTCCTGTTTGCCGTGCATACAATAAACAGGGACCTATTTATAAATCCCCCTTTTTTGCATTCAATGGGCCCCAAGATGGGTATTTATAGTAAAACCTGGATATGAATTTATTGGGCGTACTACAATGCTTCACCTACTGGCTGTACATACTCTTGACCTGAAGTTATTCTCTTTTTCACTATATTTTTCTTTCACGTATGATTTATTTTTACCTCTTAATGATTTCAAACTAAGCATTAATAGCTTAGTTACATAAAACATGTGAAAAGGGCAATCAGAAGTTTATTCGTGGTAATGAACTCTTGAATTTGAAAGAAAAACGAAATGAATCGCAAGCTTGCATGCAAGTCCGTAGACGCGTTTAGACTTGGAACGGTAGAATTTTGCAACACGGAATATTTGAAAAATGGCTAATGTTACAAAAGAAATATATATATATATATATATATATATATATATATTACAGCGTGGACCATTTTAGTTGAGACAGTACAATATCTCCAAAAGTAAGCGTTATAGAACAAATCTCTTTAATAAAAGTTGCTGGATATTATGGGGGAAAGTAAATAGCATTAGTCGTCTTTTATTTGGAGGACTTTATGATAGTAATTTTAGGGTCTATTTAATTTTTTAAATGGGAGCCTACAATTACGGTCAAATTAAATTGACCCTAAAATGACCATCACAGCGTCCACCAAATAAAACACGATTAATTGCATTTACTTTCCCCCATAATATCAAGCAATTTTTATTCAATACATTTATAACGTTTAGTTTTGGAAATATTGTACAGTCTCAGCTTAAATGGTCCACCCTGCATATGGACTGTCATTATCTGACATGATTTTCTAGTTGTGCAGGATTACACAAAAGTCAATCAGAATGAAGAAAACTTCGCAGGCTATTCACAGAAAATTCAATGCATACATTTTGTTTTGTATGTCAATATCTCAAACGAATGTTACATTAGTCAAGAATCAGTAGAGCTGGTTTTGAGAAAATAAAAATTAATCAACAGTCTTCCGTATAAAGGACAGTTTGGGTTAGGGGAATTTACTGAGAACCTTCGTGTCACATGCTTGGAAGATGTGCGAATGAAATATAAAGTTTGATCTTCAGCCGATTTTTTGCGGTTTAGAAACATGCGCATGTACACGCCGGCGTGCAAACACACACACACACACACACACACACACACACACACACACACACACACACACACACGCATACACACCTTTTTCTAAAAAAAATATTTTCTCCCGGAGAACCTCAGAGTGCCAGTTCTCGAAGTCATAGAATCGTTTACTTTGGTGCTCGTTTGCGTGGAGGATCGCGAGTTCAAGTCCCACCTCGGACATAGAGTATGTGTCAGTAACATGTGTATGTATGTGCGTGTAGGGGTAAATACAGAAAACATATCTGATATGATACATTCGCATTGCCTCTTTTACCCACTATCGTTTAATTTTATATAGTTTATACGAACTATTCTTCATGTTAATCGTTAAACTTTGCAGAAAAAGTTACATTGCACATTGAGTTGTAAGTTGTACAACGTGGAAACGGTAGGAAACAACAGGCAATTGTTTAAAAGCGGGTCGCTGAATACTTCTACGCGAGAGGGATTTTGCCGGTAAGCATTTTAGCGACTCAGATAGCTTACACTTCAGTGTCGTTTATTGCGGAAACAGTTATTTCAAACGTAAAATTGATACTGCAGAAGCTAGCAGGTATACTAATTTAATTATTATAGTGCTACGATTCATAGTCAGTAGCATTCTTGAACTTCAAACGGTCGACAACTCACTTTAATAGCTCAAGTATAGAAATTAAATTTCTTAGTCAATTTAAAGTGGTGTTATCCTTTCACACTACGTCCACGCATAGCCTGAGAGAAACAGTTCCTAGCCAACCATTGTAGCAGCCGGCAACACAATCAGCAGCAGATATTGGAGACGTTGTCAAAAGATGACCCGGGCATGCGTCATCTATATATGTTGCTTGGAATGAAATATCCACAGCATTTATGCTGTTTTACATGCATGTTTTGTGGAGTAACAACTATTTTTACTCCATAACATTCTCAACTAAAAGTCAAAAGCTTCTGCGCAAGCATATTCTTTTATAATTGTCATATAAACCTATTGAAGTACAAGGACTTTGTAAATTGTTCTTAATCCTAGTAATTTAGGAAAACAAATTGAAAACATTCTGTAGACCATGTATATCACAACGATTGGGCTTTTCAATTCTGAAGGAATTATCAAAATCGGTTGAATGGTTTTTGAGGTTATGCTACGTACGCACACACACATCAACACATACTGATGTTCTGTCTTTATAATATTAATATAGATTTAGCATACCTTGCTAACGAACTTGATTACAGCATAAGTACAAAGAATATAAACCAAAACTTTCTTAAGTGAGGATTATTAAAATATTTTGGTAGTGATATCCCATTCCTATCGTAGCATTGTGAGCAGATTCGATTCTTTTTTGTTTTTCCGGGCCTTTGTTTCCTTAGTTGCTAGTTCCTGACCATATATATTGTTTGTAATGGAGTATCGAGGGCATTTGTCTTATTTTACCTGCGTTTTGTGTGGAATAACAACAACTATTTTCTACGCCATGGTATCAAAGCCTTCTACGCCCGAATGTGCTTTTATAACCCCAATGTGTTCGTATTCTAGTACATAGGTTTTGTAAATCTGTTTTATTCTTTTAGTGATTCATGAAATGAATTTTTATAGCCCCATGGCCGTCAGAAAGAACAGGGCTTTTCAAGGGAAAGAGTTATTAAAATTGGTAGAATGATCTTTGAGATTACCATCCATCCGTCCGCCGCAACTATCAGGAGAATGTATAAATCGGATATCTTAGGGTTTCAAAGCAGTCTATTTTTTCTTTTTCAACCATGCTTTTCGTAAGTGTCTATAACGAGCTGTTTCCGGATGTTGTTTTGCTTATTCTCCAATTAGCTCAGTGAAGCTTCAAGTGGGTGTCCATTTCTTTGCTTCTGTGTATGTAGGATCATTAGTGTCCATTTCCGGTAGCCTCCGGCGTAGCTGTTTCTTTTCGTATATTTCTCCGGAGGTCTTTCCAAGTCGTTGCTCACCAGAAAACTTCCTGTCACTGATACAATCATAAAATTAGCGTGAAATTCCCAGTGGAAAACTTCAGAAACCTTCTCAAAAGCTCATAAACTAATTTGCTCATCAAGATCATTACTCTCATTATCATCAACAACATCATTCCTGTTCCATCCTAACTTTGCAAACTCTGCTTTTTCTCCCAAACAGCTGATGTGTTACAATCACAAGACTTTTCTACCCACTATTCTGCAAATTAAAGTTAAAATAGACTTACTTTCTACCTCTTTATAATCATGATTAATGTTTTCCGAAATAGCTGCAATACCCATTGCACCACTGAATTTTTCCCATACCAAAAGGTACTGAATATTGTGGAAAAGTGTATTGCGTAAGAGCTAGGAATTGAAAAGATCACCGCCAGCTATGTTAACAATTTATTATAAAGTGTTTACATTAGTTAACAATTCCATCCTCAGCTTGCTTTAACATTTTAAAAATTTTGTGAATTACAAATAATATGCTCGGAGGTGACAATGTAATATAATCTTTTACCTTTTTAGAATTTAATTTGCTTACAAATCGAGAATATTAATCAAACAGCAAATAATACAATACAATGTTACACGAAATGAAAAATATAAATGCTTCTCCCGTAAATGTGAATTTAGAAACACCAAGAGTAAAAAAAGCTTTAAATTTTGTAGCTTATCAAACAGCTGAAAATAATTTAGAAAAGCCAAAAGGTTACTCTTGGTGGTTTACGCCAAATCTCGCCGTCACAGAACCAGGCCACGAGTCTGGGTGCTATCCACTCGGTCCCTGGCCGAAGAGTGCCTCTGCTGCCTGCCCAGGAGTTGCTGAAGTTGACCACGAGCGTGATGGCGCTGGCGTCAAAGGCGTGAAGAAAACCAGTCAATGCTAACCCTGCACGCGCTTTAAGTTGTGGAATGATGAATTACGTCATGCATGACGACATCTTTCTCGAAGCTTCAGATGTTAGCTGTTTCTCTCGATGAACCACGTAATTTCTGAAGCATTGGGCCGTTATTGAGCTGGTTGCATAAGCCATGACCGAAGGGAAGGAGGGAAACGGCACAAATTTAGTTGTAATTTCATATAAGCACACAGAACCGTAGTACAACAATCCCATGAAAACTCTTGACATGAAACAAGTTAAGGACAAAATATTTCAGAAGTGTGTAGCGTGAAATACTGGGAATGCCAACCAACAACATGAAATATCTTGTAAACGGCTAAGCCTACAAAAAAGTTATTTCACTAAAATTTTATATTTTAAAACTCTTTATACGTTTTCTGTTTTAGTGCATCTCACTTATGCTTTCATAGCTTTATAAAATTCACTCAGAATGATGAGTTCTTTACATGCTATTTACGGAAGGTTCAACATATACTCATTTCAGAATGTCAAATATACAATTTTTAATCAAATCATAGGAGTTGTTTTTGGATGAAAGTGAAAAAATAACGAAAATGTTTTCAAGTAAAGGCTAGCTTGATGTAGGTTTCTTTTAAAAATCACCGTGTCGGATACTTGGAGGACGTTGAACTTTAATACCAACTTTAGGGTGTATCTGATGTTTTTTTTATTTATACTATTAACATACATACACACCAGGACTTCTTAACGAAAGGACCTTCCACGAAACTCAAAACGTGTATTTTCGATGAAATCTCGATATCGAATTTCTGGTTGAAATACAATACCAACTTTTTCATTTTCTTTGAAGCTGAAGTCTAATCTAGACATACATGCTCAGCTTGCAACAAGAATTTGCAATGACCCAAGAATATAATCATGTTGTATTTTTTAATTTGAAACTTTCCACAAATAAATGCTAACTCCGCTGAAATTGATTCCGGTTAACTGAAAATAAAAACATAGATAATATCGATCTATTAAACTATTTTGGAAACTTGCTTAAATAGTAAAATATTTATTCAAACGCCAGAGTACCCCTTGATTAAGTTGGCTGCAGGTCATCTCTAACTCCTCAGTCTCACTTGGCAAAGTAATTTTAATCTGACGACGGGAGATTCGCAAATTTAGGATAGCTTCACAAATGCTGTTTTTATTCCTAGGAGACAAAAGCGTTGAATAGAGCAGGTTCTCAGAATATGATCAATCGCTGGAATATTACTTACCAGCGCTCTGGGATTTATAAATGAAATTCCGAGTAGTACTCGAATATTAGCCCTCCAAACACAAATGAGTGGGTTTCTGCATTCAGGTAAGATTCTCAGAAACGGAAAAGCGAATCTGACTTTATCTGCGCACCTTATTCATTAAAAGGAGATAAAAAGGAATTCCCTCGCGCAAAGCTCTTACGAATTTTCCGTTCCCACCTTTAATTCAATTTCAGTAGAAATAATTTTCAATTTGTGCACTGCATGACGTCTGTCTTTACTTCAGCCTCTTTGTGTTACCAACTTTCCAGCATTTACTACCCTTCATTTATTGTTAGTCTCTTACTTCTCTTCCCTTTTTCACTCATTGTATTCATTTTTATTAATCTATTATTTCACTTTCAGTAAACCGGAAAGATGACTAAAGTGCTATATTTAAGAAGTGAAATTTGAATAGGAAAATATTTCTCTGAGTTTTAAGAAATGAACAAACTGAATAAGACATAGAATATATAAAAGTACTTGGACAAACTTTGGGGAGCGGTTCCTCACAATAAAACAAGGAAGGAATGTTAGGTAAACATATGACCGGAAATGCTTCATTTTAGGCTATTATTGAACATTTACATTCAAAGCGTTTGGAGGTACAATCCAACGCCCAAGTTTCTTGAAGTTAACCTACTGATTTACTCATTGTATTTTAGTGTTGCCATGGAAATTTAATCGCATTTGCCATTTGTTTACATTTGTGGTTAGCCTATCTCCTCTGTTGTGTAGTGCAGTTACGTTTTAATGAAATGGATTATGCACCGATTGATGTCTACTATGAAAACTGGATAGGTACGAGAGGGCCAGCTCCATGGCTTCTACATTTGCCCGGCCTCAGACCTTTGGAGATTTATTCTGTTAGCACGATAAAGGCATTATTTTATGCAACCGCAATTATTTCAAACACAAGGACACTTTATGAACGTATTTTGAAAGCCTTCGAACAAATGTTTGGGAGTCTTTGAAAAGGCTATAGTACATGATTCGACGAGTTCAGAATCAGGGTGCAGAGACTAGTGAGGGTATTTTAATCATTTTCAATGGGCTTCTATGAGAAGTGGACATTTGGAATACTTCCCGTGAGCTGAAAATTTCAAACAGATAATCTGACATTGTAAAATATGAGGCAGTATTTTAAACACTTAAATGATTTCAGTCTAATTATATAATATAAATTCAATCACACCCCACCTTAAAGCAATATGTGTATGTAACCATATATAAAAAGTGTATATTACAGTCTTTGTATATGTTTATATTATTCTATACATGTGTAATAATGTTATGTGAATGTATTACGTAATTTAATAATGTAGGAGCTGTTAGAATAATAGGTTAAAAGTTGCTAACAACGAGGTAACCTTGTGGCAATAATGAGTAAGAAAGTTTAATAATACTACTAGTCATTATTGGAGCAACAATAATGTAAATTTTGAGAGTTTTTAAAATAGCCAATCAACAACCATAAAACCTTAAGTTAAATAAAAATATTCTATTGGATTAGGAATAGCCAATCAGAGACTCGAAATACAGAAATTTACAAATTTAGGCGGTAGACATTAAGTCAGTTGCTTGTAGATAGCGCTCATAACCGGACGCGTTGGTTGTAGACAGTGTTCCTAACCGGACGCGAGATGTGTCCTCGAGAAATTTAATGCGTATTTTGTTTGAGAAAATAGTTTACGTGTTTAAAAAGTGCAATAATTTAATAAAAGAATCTTACAGCTCTCTATATCAGTGAAGTGTTATTTAAATCGTGCAAGAATTAATAAAAATGAGTGAGTTAAAAATTATAATCTGTGTTAAGCATACATTCTTCAGCTGCACCACACATTGCAAAGAAATCCATGTCTCTAGCAATAATACTGACGCAGCCGAGGCAAACAGAAATATATAATACTTAAGGAAACAGTCAAATTAAAAAGTTAATATTTTTTTAAATTAGGGACGAAGGCTACCGGGTACCATACGTGCGGTTGCAACTGCTTCAAGTTCGGCTCCCCAACAATTGAACTACAATACAACTCCTACTTCAAATTGGCTTTCCATACGTGAAGCAACCATCTTCTTCAAATTGGCTCCCAAAACGTGGGGTAAATAGCAATACAATAAACCTTCTACTTCAAATTGACGCCCAAAGCGTGGGGCAAAATACAAGTACAATAATAACGTAAAATAACAACTTCAAATACCATCTCAATAATAACTCAGACGGAACACTTCTGGACATACTTGTAAATGACATGTTTTCCTTGTTTTGGTGTGAGAAACACGGCCCATGTGTTAATGACACAACCTATGTTATCAGTGGCGGAAAGGGGTATCACGAGTCTGGGGTTTTCCTGAACGTCCGTATGAAATGGAAGGCAATGATGACCGTATAAAAACTGCATTTCCTATACTGCTTACCTGTAATAAGTAGAGAAAGTATTCCATTCCACCCAAATATTCCATACCGAGATACCACCGGAAATACACGTTTTGAGGTCTCCTGAATAAACAACAAAAACATTTTTAGTAAAAGGCCCGTTACATGTGTGTCCGTGTGTCTGTGAACAACATAATTAAGG
This sequence comes from Deroplatys truncata, assembly GCA_030765065.1. Classification (NCBI taxonomy): domain Eukaryota; kingdom Metazoa; phylum Arthropoda; class Insecta; order Mantodea; family Mantidae; genus Deroplatys; species Deroplatys truncata. The sequence goes on from CM060975.1 coordinate 233,442,008, forward strand.
AACGAAAAGTTGGTTTAATACTAAACTTGGTATTTAGGTTCAGCGTCTTCCAAGGATGCGACAAGAAGACCTTCTAGACTACCCTTTACATGGAACGTTTTTCGAAATTTTTCATTTTCTCTCAAATGGCTCTCACGATTTTGATTAAAATTTGGTATGTTAAAAGACATTTATATGTCAAGTAAACTGTATATTTGAATTCTCTGGGAAAAGCCTATGAAGTAACTTTTGTACAACTGACAAACCGTAAGAGACAGACAAATCTTACTGCACAAACAATGTAGATTTAGTTAAATATACAATTTATTAAACTAAAAGTTATTGCGGCGTTAACCATTTTCGGGATAATTCTTTGTGATTGGTTTGAATTTTAAAATATTATTGTTTTCTATAACTAGAAATAACTATTTCATTCTTTTTTCCTTTTTTACTTTCTCCACCACGTACCTAATAGGTAGAGAAGATATTGCATTCCACCCAAAAACTTCATCCCAAGATTTCACAAACGTTTTGAGGGCCCCTGAATAAAAAGACCATCTTTAGAAAAAGGTCCGTCCGTGTGTGTGTCTGTGTCTGTTTGTAAACAGCATAACTCGAAAGCGAAAAGTCGGATAAATACCACACATGATATTTAGGTTTTACGAGGGCTATTTTTTTTTTCAACCTCCGATCGTGCAGCAGCGCAACCACACTTGCGGTGGAAACTGTTTGTGCGTGGAGGGCGACTGCGCATGTCCCCCACTCTACCCTCAGTCACAGCCAACTTCACCATGCCATTGTGAGCCTAGTTTTTGGCACGGAAACATGGCCGCTACGATTGACTCCCCGCCAAATGTGAGTTGCGTAGTGTGATTCGGTTCCTTTAAGGAGAGACATTACGACGACTGCGGAGAGCCTTACAGAACAAACGAAGAGGCAAGCTGACGTCTGGGATTGTCTTGATTCATGACAAAGCCTGACCTCACAGTGCTCGTGTCACTCAACAAATTCTTCAGGAATTTCGATGGGACGTTTTCGACCACCCGCCGTACAGCCCTGATTTGGCGCCGAGTGATTTTCACCCCTTCCCTGGACTGAAAAAGTGGCTGGAAGGGCGGAAGTTCGAGAATTATGAAGTCCTTCAAATCAACGTCCGTACCTATCTTAACTCACTGGCGGCAACATACTGTGTAGAGCGGATCGAAAAGCTTGTCCACAGGTATGACAGATGCCTAAACCTTAATGGCGATTATGTTGAAAAGTAAACACATTTGTACCTAACATTAGGTAATAAATTGATTTGGCTATATACTCTTGTCTTTATTATGACCCATGGGAGGTTAAAAAAATGGCCCTCGCACCTCCAAAGATCCGACACAGAGATTTCCAAGAATATCCCCCCATCTCCAGCTACTCTCTACGTGGAACATTTTGATTTTTAACACAAAAATTAGACCTCTTTAAAATACGGAATTTATTTTGAATAATTTTGTTGTTGTAAAATCAGCCATTTCCGAGATATCCGTTATTAATGGTTCAATTTCCTCAATACTTTGTCATAAGTCCCATCGGTTTTTAGTTGTTTCTCGGGATTGCATGGAAACAGAATGTAATTTTAAGGCTAGCATATCGCGTGCAGTTCTTAAAAATTTGACTATCGCTGTTCTCTTGTATCTATAACGAAATGTGTAATGTAGCTATTTCTGCAAATGTTTACTTGGATTAAAACGTAATAGACAAAAAAAAGCTTTAGTAAGAATACATTGTATATCCACTAATAGCTAATGTAGATGCCACCATATATATATAAGGTAATATCAGCGGCTTTGCCTTTGGAATAAATGCTCATCGGCAGTCATGTTCACTGGTTTATTATTGTGTATCTTTGGGCGGCTTGTTTACATTGGGTTTTGTTTTTAAACATTAAACTCACACACACACACATTTACACTCTCACTCATACTTCCAGACTATAGGAAGGATGGGGAATAATCCTGGCTAAATAAAAATTCCCACCCTCCAGCCGGTAATCGAATCCGATTTTATATGCATTTTATTAATTCCAATTAGATTATTCACCCCCTAAAGGTTGGGGAGTTGTAGCTTCACCACAAGGACACAAATATTGTGGAATATTGTGTTACATTTGGAGAAAAAGCCGTTTTATTTATACTCTTTCAGTCTCCTATACAACTGCTCATAAAGCGCCACTTAGTTTTCTCACACAGAAACATCATACAATTCAAATACTTAATTATCTTTAAAATACATCTCATAAGGATGATGCATATTACACAAAAATACTCCTAGTTATTAAGTAATTTCTTCTGCATCTAATACATCACACATCAACTTTACAGCACACCTGCACTAGTACTTTACAATATGAGGATGGAGAGTGGTTTTTGCAGAATCGAGGGAAAGGGCTACAACAAAAGTGAACCAGTATTTTTATTTTAGAGATTCTGTAATGTCCCCAGGCAACCGTCTGTAAGTCCTGGGGAGTGTAGGTCCTACATAAGAGGAGGTTAAACAGAGAAAGAAGAAGAAGAAGATTCTGTAATGCCTTCACAAACAAGTATTGTAAAGTATTTTTTATTGCTTTGGAACATATTGCCTATAGGCAATGGTGTTAACACACACACACACACACACACACACACACACACACACACACACTGGGTAAGATTGGGAATAATCTTAGCTAGTGATAAATTACTATCCCCAGCCGGGAATTGAACCCGGAACCCCTCGCGCAGCAGGCAAGTGCTATACCTGGTAAGCTACGGTGCCAGCTGTACAATACCTTTTAAACAATAATGAGCTTAAAAGTAATACATTTAAAATTCTTAATATTTATAATGCTAATATCATAATACTAATGTCAGCAGTCTGACAAATGTAAAGACGCTAAATGCTGGAAGTGATATAATTGCTCGGAGAGCTTTTCAAAACTCAAATGACGAAATAATTAATTTCATTTAACTCCCCGCATTGTTATGGAGTTATTGAACAGTCATATATAGGTTTATTTTAATAGTGTATTTGTACAGTCCCAGCTGTTTCTAATAACGTATGAATATTCACACAAAAGGATGTGAAACATCTGTGGACTTTCTTAACCTCCCCTCAATTGTCTTTCAATTTATAGAAATACTGTATAACATAAAGTACCCTTTGGCGGTGAAAGAGTTATCGTTCGAGTAAGTTGGTAATGGTCAGGTAAGATTTTAGATGATGATCTGCGACCGTCGAGAAAAATAATATTCTGAGTTGTTAATTATAAAATAGTGGTTTATTGAATTCTAATGTAATCTGGACGCGGTTTTCTCTCTTTATACTATTATATAACATAGCCTGTTAACAAGTTTGGTTACAACATACAAAGGAAATAAAGCAAAACTCTCTTACATGGGGTTTATTAAAATAAATACGTTGATATTAGTATCGCATACGTATTGTAGGGTTATAACCAGGTTCGATTTTGTTTTGTTTTGCAGTGTCTGAGTTGCTAAATCGTGACCATTTATACAGGGTGGAAGTTGAGACTGTAGAATATCTCCAAAACCAAGCATTGTAGAAAGAAATGTCTTGAATAAAAGTTGGTTGATATTATGGGGGAAAGTAAATTCCATTAGTCGTGTTTTATTTGTAGGACGTTGTAATGACACGACAAATGGTGTTTACTTTCCCCCATAATATCAAGAAATTTTTATTGAAGATATTTCCTTCTACGACGCTTAGCTTTGGAGATATTGTGTAACCTCAAGTTAAATGGTCCACCCTGTATACTGCTTGGAATGAAATATCCGCGGCATTTGTGTTATTTTACATGCATATTATATGGAGTAACAACAAATATTTCTACTCCATGACAATCCCAGCTACAACCCAAAGGCCTTTTGGCAAGCATGTACATTTATAACTCCAATTTATTCGTGCTCAAGTATAAGGGCTTTGTAAATCCTTTTAATCGTTTATAATTTATGAAATGAAATTAGATGTTTTATAGACCATGTTCGTCGGAAAGAATTTCAATAGTGAAAGAATTGTTCAAAACCGGTTGAGTGCAAATTGAGTACAAATACAATTTTTTCTCTTTATAATATTAATATATATATAATAGTAGGCCATGATAAGAATCCAGTATGGCACTATATTCTACCTAGGTACATTATTTGTGTCTGAATTGAAAAGGATGAAACTGATGAAGCGTAGAAAGTACTAAAATAATTCAAACACTTTTAATATTTCTTCTTAATTTGGAATTAGTTTCATTTATTTTTAATAAGTGACGTTTTAAATGTTTAAGTAGAGTTCATCACATTTAAAATGCAATTATTTATTTCGTATATTATAATACTGTATTTTGCGCATGAAATTTACATACATTATTTCATACATAGAAGTCAGTGGTTTCACTTACAACATTATACTTACAAAACTATAATTACAATATACTTATATAGATTGACAACCCTGAATTCAGTAAGATCATCTTCCAAACAGCGCGGCTATTTTCTCTAAGGCAAGTTTCAAGTATAATAAGAGGTTTCATGTAATGCTATTTCGCACTTGTAATTATTACTTGTAATTTGGATGACATATTTGTGTAATTATTAAATTATCAGTTTTTTGCGTTATGCATTAATATAATTATCGAGAAAATGGTTCCAATTGCTACATAAACTAAAATAATAATAATAATAGTAATAATAATAATACAGCGATATCCGAGAATCAAACATTACTACTGTTATGCTTTTGCATTACAGGTAGGGAGTAACATTTTCAGGAATCTGTACATATTAAAAACTGTGACCATTAGGTGTATTTGATAAATTTCGATGTTAATGTTTATATACTGAAGTAAAAAGAATATTTTATGTGTATGTTTATATATCTCCTAACGTAAGTATGAAGACAACATGGTATGAAACGTGCTATATATAACATGCTATGTATAACGTTACGTCAGATTCTCTAAGCTCAATGGTGATCTTCGAGACCTATAACTATGAAGTTGTTATACATATGTACCTATATGCATACATAACACCACACATACCTCAAGTACTACACTGCATATAATTAAGGACGATAACGAGTATTAAAGGTATGTGTGGTACTATTTATTTGTTACTATTTCAAGAATGATACATGTTTGAAACTTCTACAGTCTTTCAATACAATCGGCAGCATTTTCAATAACCCGTTGCCAGCGATCTAGAAGTCTTAGGGTCATTGTTGCAGCGCCTATTTTGTTTATATTCCTGATGGAGCTATCTAATGCGAGCAGAATTTTCCGAACAATCCTGAATCGAATTGCACGAAGCGGCTCCTTCATCTTCGGGGCTTAACTCCGGTGAATCTGGTGGATTTAAAAGTACTTCCTAACCCCAGCGACGGTACCATTAATTGCAGGTTTTGTGCCACGTAAAAAGTGTTCGCTTTCTTCGCAACAGTATTCTGAGACGATGCTCCAAAAATGACAGAATTACTGTGCAATAATATTTTGTCCTAATGGTACGGTATGTGTTACGATAACGCCATGAGAGTCTTACATAAGAAGCATCAAACTTTCACATTTCTAACCCTCTCCGCCACTATTCTGTATGGTAACGAAGTTCCCCACATGCATGATATTGTCTTGCTGTACGACCACGAGCACATTCAATCTTCAACCAACTTTGTTGTTCCTGTTTTGTGAATATGACGAAGCACAACACACAACCGTTTAGATCGGTAGCTCATACAGATTTATCCTCTACTCGCCACAAAGCATGCACTCTGTTTCGAAAGGGAGAGTCCATTTATTTAACACAGGCACACGTATGGTAAACGTGAGAATAATACTTCTTTCTCGTTTAGGTTTCACAGCAGTATTACCGCTATTTAACTTCCAGCTCACGTTTTTACATTTCTACCTAGCTACATCGAATTTAATAAACGCTACTCTTATATAGATAAATAATTTTCTACATTTACACAAGCAAAACATTATTAAATTGAGCATAATTACGCATACATATAATTAAAGTAAAGCCACAACCTAAAGCTTTATTCTCTTATAATTATAGAATGTATAAAAAAAACTTTATACGAACATATATACAAGAAAGGCAGAACTGCATAATTTTGTTGTATAATAGCACGATGTATAGATACACAAAATATTAAAAAATAAACAAGAAATGAATGTTATTATAAGAAATATCAGTAAAGAACTATAAAAGTACTAGCTAAGAAGGAAGCGAACGGCTTACAACGAAACATTTGGACAACAAACGTACAGGCAGATAGGAGTGTTTTTTCCCTCTTGCAAGTTGACAATATAACCAAGTCTTATCGTCCCCGGTGGTCTAATGTCTACAATTGCAATGGCTTTCCTGGTACCTGCCAACTTTTTTCAAAGAAAATTTCCGTCCTTTAACAAGTTTTTTTTCGTTCCCTAGCTATGGACATCCTGTCTGATCATAAGGCAATGTTGCCCATGGGACCTGCCATCGCATCTCTGTTCTTCATTGCGCATGCTTCGTAGGGGAACATTCAAATTCCAAGGGAAGATACTTGAGTTATCTCCAGGGAGCTATGAGGCACCATTGTCGAACCGGCAACAGCACACAAAGGACAAAGCGAGTGCTTTTTCTCTTTTTTATTGTCTTGCAGGACTTTTTGAAATGCTTATACTAATTTTTACGAGCTTAAACTCTTCCCGAAGTCTGCTATTGTTTGCAACACATTATCCTGAAGACACAGTGAACTGATTTCAATGTTGAAGATCGGTTATTTCTTTGAAGAACAAACATTTTAAAGGCTGCTGCTACATTAAGGAAATATCTCCCAGATTTCTTCCTCTTCCAGTCTCTTCCTCTCCCCTTACGATTGTCTCTCCTATTCTCTCTTCACTTTTGCCGCCCTCTGATCTACCTCTTTTTCTGCTAACATACAGAACCTTCGTTTGGACGCATGGCTGGCCTAACAGGAGTTTTCTTGGCTCCGGGATGCACACAGTTTCCTGGCGGAGTCGAACATTCATAGTCCCTTAAATTCAAGCGCATGGATTCCTCATTCAAATTATAATTACAATAAGCACGTACCTTCGCCAGAGAAGGTGTTGGGAAAAAAGTCCTTGTGGCACCACAAATCTCTCACACCTTTTAAGAAAGTTTATATTCACATGCATTAATTCTCCATGGTCATGTAAATAAAACCACTCTTCGACCGTAAAAAAATTAATACACCAACCATTAACATTATCCAATACTCAATTGCAGAAATCAATTATACTCACCTTATCGCGTGGTTGCAATTCCTGAATTACAGTTACCCTACGTTTTTAATTTTAAAGCTTCAGTGGCAATCCAAGCCGAGGTTTGCAAAATTACTGATTCCTATGCAAGCTTTCTCAGAGGTTTCTTTCGACCTCGTTCTAATTTTTCTCTGATTTCATAGAGTTTTTCCTCTTTAAGAATACCGTGATTTAATTTCAGTTTCTTTTTAGGAATAGATCCCGTTTCCCTAAATGTATTTGCAAAATTAAGAAACATTCCTCTGTGCGGCGTACGGACAGCATGGAATCTGTCTATAAACCGCCCGTCTCATTTCTCTATAAGATTTTGTTGTCACATGGGTGTTATAGGTATATGAAGATTCTGTGTGCTAAAGTATACAGACGTTTTGCATTATAATAGCACTAACACACTATAATGCTGAAACACGTGGTCTCACGTGGATTTCTTGAGGGCACAGACTTCGCAATAACTGATTAGCCGACACAGGGAGAGTAAATTGAGCTTTACTTATGTACCGTCTTTAACTACTGTGGTGCTTAGCGTCACATTCTTAATTGGGCGTGAAAGATCGCAAATTTTACTCGGAGGCTCTATCAGGCCTGAAGTTCTTTTACGTGCCGTAAATCTACCACCCGGAACCACCCGCTTTACTTGCTTTCCGAAGGAAGCCATGCTAAGAATGTTTACGCCCAAAAAGATCCACCACTCTACGCCGGGTTTGAACCCGCGACCTCGGTAGCTAGAGGCTAGCATGATACGCCTAGACCATGGAAGACGAAAACACACGGAGAGGAGGAAGAGTGGAAGGAGAATAGAACTGGTTAGAAACAGCGCAGTGCAGGGCAAGCTATTCGCCGTAATATTGCCATGTGATCATTTGAAAACTAGTATTAAAGCTTATTTCTCTCTGGAATGTAAATGCTGAGGCATAAGTAAAGGGTTTAATAGTCTACAAACTTGTGTATGTTGCATGTACTTGTTTTGTGATCGAACCATGCTAAGAAAAACTGTGCAAAACTATCCACTATTACAATGCGTGTAACTGCTTCCGATACATTTCGGTTGTCCAAAGGAATAGGGCTTGGAGAGTTAGATTTGTACTCCATACCTGTTACGGCGACAATTTCTCCTGTTTTAACTCTGAAGCGGAAGATCTACTAATGGCGCTTGTGATATTAAACGGCACCTTTCTTGTAACCACTAATTTCAAATTAGACTGTATATTCCATTCAAGCTTAGAAAATGACAGAAAGCTGGGAAGAGTATTACATTAATGCAAAAGGGGTGGTTTGTTTTATTCTGTTTCATTTGTATAACTTGTAAGTTCATATCGGGGGCTTTGACTTAAGAAACGAATGATGTTGTTATAACAGTTAAACTGTAAATTTATTCTTAACGCCTCTTATATTAATTTCTACTATAATACACACCTCCCTTATGCTTTCAGACTCTGTTGATGCTAGGGAATGCTTTTAATTAAAGAAAATGTCTCCAGAAAGAACCAAAATGCTGATAGCTCGGCCACAGAGGTGGTTGAATAGATTTTTGCTACCGTTAGGAATATTTGACTGATGTATATATTAATTCTGACTAAATTCTGAGGCAAACAAACTATCGTCGCCCGTGTTCTATGTTACATTCATGATTAACTCTTGAAAATGCATTCAATATTTTGAATACGGCTAAGGCTATAAAAATCATTTGACAAATCTGTGTACGCGTTTTATTTATATTATGCAATATTTTTTTAAAAAAATTAGATCCGTGCAATGTGTCTTAGCACATTCGCGGTTATGACAAACCAAGCCGGAATACACTTCTGCACTTAACACTTTCCGTGGAATATTTCTTGATGATCTATAATTTTTACACGCGAAGTTTTTCCTCATAGCTACTGGTCTCTGCGTAATCTATGATAAAACTGTGTGCCTAATAAGGAATTACACTTTATATATAATACTTATTCACAAAATGTAGAAGGATGGTATGATCACGAATGTTACGAGACAAAGAAAAAATGGAAAGGGAACTAAAGAAATGGGGGCACACAAGAGAACAAAAAGATAAAGAAAAGTTTTTACTACAAATATGGACCTATAAATGTTTAATGGAGGCAAAAAAGAAAGAAGCGGGGAAAATTAAGTCGTAAAATTCTGAAGCAGCAAAAAATAAGAATAGGAAGTCGAAACGGGAAATGATGAAACAGATATATAAGAACAAAAGTGGGGGGGACAATATAAGCCAGAAACATGGTGCAATTACTTTAAAGATTTATACGGCTGCAAACATTAGTCAAAGTTCAAGAGAGTTTAAAAGAACGAATACATTTTATTGAGGATTTAGAAAAAGGAATTAAGATAAATGAAGTAAAAACACAAATATTAAAGTTAAAAAATTACAAGGCCTGTGGAATCGATGGGTTACCAGGTGAATTCTGGAAAATATGGTGCTAAAATGATGATAGGCTGAGGTTAATGGTGAAATTGTTTAACTCAATACGTGAAAGAGGTGGAGTCCCAGAGAACTGGAAAAAGGGATTATAGTACAATATATAAAGGCAAAGCAGATATAGAGGATTCTATAAATTATAGGGGTATTACCCTCCTAGCAGTGATAGGTAAAGTATAGACAGAGATACTAGCGAAGAGAATGCAGAAATGGACGGAGAAAGAGGAGAAGCTATAATAATTCCAAGCAGGATTTTGAAAAGGAAGAACAACAGATACCATATTATAAAGACAATGGTGGATAAATACTTAAGTATAAAACAGGGAAGGGTATTCATGGTTTTTATTGTTTTAGAAAAAGCATTCGACACTATCAACAGCGATAACTATGGTTAAAACTAATTAAGAATGGAGTGAGCGAATCATTTATAAAGAATATAAAGCATTTATATGCAAATAATGAGTGGTGTGTGAAAATAGCCAAGGGAAGAATTACTGAAGAGCACGCGAATAATGTAGGGCTTAGATAAGGGTGCAAACTTATTCCAGTGTTTTCTTTACCTTTTCATGGAAGAGATAAAAATTGAATAAGCATCCGCCAGTTATTAATAATAAGAAAATATTAGGATTATTGTTTTCAGATGATCTAATTGGTAGGTTCCATCTCAGTTGTAGGCTAAGTAGTGCTATCGAAGCAATTGGCAAACACTTAAAATTTGCGGGTTGAGGATAAACAAAAAGAAATCGAAAAGCCTGATTTTTAAGAAAGGATATAAACTAAGAAAAACTGAAAAATGGTATTGGGAAGGAACGGAGCTGGAAGTAGTGAGGACAATTGACTATCTAGGAGTAAGGCACAATAGTGCAGGTGATTTCGGAGAACAGAAGAAAACAGTACTAGCAAAGGGGAAACAAGCAATGGGTAATCAGAGCGTGTGTGGACAAAATACCAGAAATGCAAATAGCGTGGTTAGAAAGGATATATACACAGCTGAGATGTGGGGGCTGGAAAAAGGAGGGGAAATGTAGATGCTACACATAGGAATTTTTGCAAAATAAGCCTGGGATTACCAAAAAGTTCAACGAATGGGGTAGTGCAAGCAGAAATAGAGCGGGTGGCAGCTAAAGTCACAATGGTAGAAAGGGTAATCAAATACTGGTTCAGAATAAAGCTACTGGAGGAAAATGAGATACTAAAGCAATGCTTGGTTGTACAGGAGAAAATGGGGAAAAAACAAACTTTGAAGCACAATATACAGACAAAATTGCAAGAAATAGGAATGGGAGAATCAAGGGCAGAAAGAAACAACAAAAGTAAGGGTTTCTGCAAAGAAATTAGAATAAGAGTGGAGGATATTGAAAAGCAAGAAATTATAAGTAGTTTCAAGGAAAAAAGATGATAGATGATAGATGATAGATATTGAAAAACGAATGGGGAAAAGAAAGATACATCGACGTATGCCACAAAGAGGCCAGAATGTGGTATGCATGGGTGAGGACAGGTGTAATGAAATTTAAGTGATCTAACAGCGAGAAGAAGGAGGGAGAGATGCACTAAATGTAATGGATTACATGACAATTGGTATTATATTCTGGAATGCGAGGGCACGGATAAAGGAAGAGAGAATTTAATACTGGAGAAATGGAAAAAAATTACCGATAGGGCTAAAATACAAGATTATTAATACAAGATCAAATGAATATATGGAGAAAGCAGACAAATATGTAGGAAAAACTAGGTTAAAGTGATTAAAAGAGACATAGGGCAAATTGGAGAAAATACGGAAAAAGTATAACAAGGCAAAAAAGTAAATAGTGGAAAATTATACTTTCCCTTATATATACAACAGAATGTTAAATATAAGGGAAAGAGAAATAATAATATTGTATTGTAAACTTTGTATAAATTGCATTTAAGTGCAAAGTAGACAATAAATCATATATATATATATATATATATATATATATATATATATATATATATATATTCCACGTTTTTATGTTCCCCTGTTTTTCCAGGTTTATTATTACCGTGCTTTTATGTTTTTTCTATTTGTCAGCTCATGTAAATAGCATGTTAATACCCATACGCTAATTTATTGTTCATCCCATTTTAATATAAATTTGCATTGCTTTGAATATTGAGTACATGTTTTTGTGTGGACTGTCAACTACGTCCTAAAGTTATTAATATCACAATGTTAGCATGTAGCTGAGGAGCATTTGCAAGGGAACATATACCCAATACAATAGAGTAGGAATGACCAATAATGTAAAATAATATTAAGAAATATCTTTACTGTAAAATAACTTGCAGCTTAGAATGTATTTAACGTAAAGAAAGCAGGTAGGGAACAGTATAGTTAGTAACTACCAAGCGAGCGAGCAACAGGGGTAAAGTCCACATGTACATACACGCTAATGCACACAGGTTTAGGCAAAGGCACAAAAATTAGAGAGAGAGATCCGAGATTAGAGTGAGACAGAGATAGTGGTCCAATTCCTGGAAGACAAGGGATTTGTTGAGTTGGAGATAGTGCAGAGAAGTCAATAGGAAGCATGACTGCTAAAATTGGAACATTTTATTTTCATAGCACGCTAAGTAGATAACCAATGAGAATAGTTATTACATACTCGTATAAAGGCGCGAATCCTAGCGTCATAGTAGGAAGGTATAAAAAGGGGAGGAGGCTCCAAGTTGCACACTCCGATTTTACTCTCACGATGTAACACATGTGACTCAGGCGGAAGATTTTGTGGGTGTATGTGGGTGGGGAAATATCGTGTGACGCAGTTAGATATGTCCACGTAAAGAGTTCAGTAGTGGGATAGTTAAATCTACAGCTTTTATATAATTCTGTGTTAAGTAAGGGAAAGTTGGTAGTCGCCTCAATGGACATTATACTGTGAACAAATTAAGCTGTTTAAGGGGAAAGTCTGTTTATTATTTTCTTTCACCTACATAAAATCCTGAGAAATATCAAATTAGCTACCTAGGATAGGAATTTCTCCTCAGCTCTACGATAATCAGCCCGGCAGAGAACTTCAAGGAACTTTGGAGATCCGAGACGACATCTGCGTGAGATAGCAGATGGTACTCACGTGCGAGCACATCTCCCGCTGTATTCTCTTCCGTCAGTTCCAGTGCGTTATTACATTTAATTGCTTAAAGTGTTTGTGTCATCATTTTGTAAATTTTCCACTCATTGCTTATTTCTATTGTTTTTGGTAGTGGGTTTCAATGAGTAAATGATATATTCTCAATTATTTGTATATAATTCACCCAATCGGCATGTTTCTGACTGGATAAGAACGAAGATTGGTAAAAATATCCCTGAGTAATTCTCTGGATTTGTGCGCAAATGGCTGTAAATTCTTTACGTCAAAGACATGCCTAGAAATTTTGCATCTTCAGGTTTATTTGAAAATACATTTTTGTTTTCCATTAACACTTTCTACAATGCGTCTTCTGCTGTTCCGACAGATAGTGTACAGTAATGAGCTTCTCTTTCTGTTTGTTTTGCTTACAAGTGAGCGATATAATGCATAGGTTCTGTTGACGGAAGTAAAGGCTTATAATGCTCAGTTTCTTCTGGTTCATTCACAGGCCGGCTTGCCATTCCATATGCTGCAGTAGGGTCATGTAAGACCTCTCCGATGTGCAATATACATATTCCTTCGTCTGGCTCTGCTTTCATAAATTGTAAGAAAAACTACTCATCGGCAAGTTTCTCTTCCACAGCCGTCTGATTTACTTTATTTTTATTAGTTTCCGCCAGAAATTGAATGTTGTATTCAATGTCGTTCTCGCGAAACAAAGGATTTGATTTACAAAATTTATATTGGCTTTAGCTTGTATAATGTGTGCTATTTCCTCAACCAATGAGAAAATTACATATGAAATCGTTAATTATAAGAAAGATGATTTCAACTTTGTCTGCTTCTATTTTAAAGTTTTTCAATACCTGGTGTTTTATGTGCTGCACTTCCTTATTTGCAGCAAGTCGGCAAAAAATATTGTTTACGGGGAACGTCATTAGATTTAATTTTCTATTTACTCTATATCTGAGCACCATAGACGTACGCAGGCCCCTGAGTGAATGTAAACATCATACATTGACTCTCGATTTCAAAATTGATATTTAGTGATTCCGTGATTTCCTTTTCGGATTTATGGTGTAATGTCCCTAAGTTTCACCCTAATCTAAAAATTGTAGTTTGGGTCCATCGTGATCAGTACTAGAGAAATAATGTCTGCCAGTTGGAATCAAAATGGAACCCATAGTATAACGGTCAGTTTTGGTATTGAAATCACTGCCTCACACAGCTCTATTTTATTCGGGGTCTGAAGAGTGTCTATGGCCTTCATCTCGGCCACGTCCTCTGCCATTACTTCGCGGAGGACTGTAGTAATTTTGGTTATGAGTGGCAACTTCGTCTTCGCTTGCGATATGTCATCATAGTCGTGTACCTGCTGGACCGGTAGTTTCTATATCAGTTTAGACGTCCCCTACGGCTTCCACGACATCAGTTTTCGTTCCTGGTATTTAAAAAAATTATGTGGCGTTCCACCTTATCCGCGGTTCGGGTATGTGTTCCTGCCATCAAACTCGGCATTGTCAGTCTCTCTCGGACGTCCAGAGCAATTATCCCCCTTGGAGGATGCTAGTTTTATCCACGGGTATTTTCACTTTGACAATTACGTTGATTTTGATTCTGGCCGACATTTCTAGGCCCTTGACGTCGCTCGAAAGCTGAGATTAAATCTATCAGCTCAGGATGGATCGAGGCTTTGCAAAGTATAAATAATGAGTTATTCTTTCAGGAAAGTGCTGAATCAACATGTTAATGAAGTCGTGTTCTGCGACAGGAGGCTGCAATAGTCAACCGTTCTGAGCTTGCTGGAGTAAATAATCCAACATGGACTGTGAGGAGCGCTCGTCGCATCTCCCGTTGCATAAGACAACCTTACAAATGCTAGAAATGATCCAGAATGTATTAAAGAATATCTGGTGAATGTATTCAAAGCTCTGGTTCTCTCCAATAGTTAATCTCGCCCATTGTAATATAGTGCCAGGATCTGATCAAACAATTAACATTTATAGGGTTCTGGGACTTGTTTTAGTGCAAAGTGTTGTTCTAAGTCACCAATATACTGCTTGGGATGGTCGCCATTTTCCTGGTTTAATCTGGGCATGTTTATCTCATTAATAAGATAATTGAACCCCTCATGCATTGCTAAATTTGTTACGTAGTTTTAAAAGTTGCAGCTAGGTGTAGGCTTGACAAGTGGATGTATTTGCTCATTTGTCTTGCTTCCACGATGCATTCCAGTATTTTCTACACATGAACTAATAGCACAAATATTAGAGTTAATACTAGGTACACTATTAACATTGGCATTCTCTTTCTGAGTGTTTTCCAGTTTTCTGTGTGTTCCGTTTATTTAATTGATTTGGCTCTCAGCTGAAACATTTCGAGTCTCGAACTCGTGGTGATTTGTTATATCCTGATATATTATATAATTAAACAACTCAAACGTGTTTTTATAGTGCAACTTTGACCCTCATTGAACATTTTAACTCTGTTTGCATTATGATTTCTAACCGTTCTGCTTCTCGAGGAATTTGTCTCTCCTTTGTTTGAGCTCCTCACTCAATCAAACCTCGAGGTGCTACTGATTTGCTTCCATATCTCTTTCCTACTTATGATCTCATTTTGTATAAAAAATAACTCAGCTTCAATATTTGTCTACAGGAGACAGTTGGTTTATCTGCCCTGCTTTGATTTCTTTCTCCATGATTAGACAAATTTACTTTTATTTTACTTACTAGCTCCCCATGCTTTGCATCAAGGTACTGCTTTACCTTGGAGTTAATCTCTTTACTTAGGCTACTCAAATCTTCCAGCATGTTTACTTTACTAATGATCAATTGACTCATTTTCTCATGGATATCTATATTATTTGAACTAATTGTCCTTGCATGCTTTTGTTACTGTGATTTAGCGACAAATTTGATCACTTAACTGTTTAATTAATAGTAAAAGCTGGTTTGTGTGGAGGAACGTATTTGATTTTCGGAAGTTCCCTTCGCATTCAGAAGAAAATGAAATGTTTACGACCTCTCGGCTTCGTTACCCTGACCTATTTCTACAAGTCTGCCTTCCTGCTAGTTATCCGCAATCTCTTAGCTCCCCCCATACCTTTTATTGTACTCAGCTGCTTCAAGGCTATCCATGTTTGCATTGACTCCTTCCATATTTCATCATTTACTGTCATCTACTTCCTTGCTACTTTGCAATAACATGAACTACTAATGAGTTATGCTGCTATTTATATACACAGGGCTTCATGCAGTTTTCTGCTGGATATATGACAAAGTAATATACAGTTCAGTTTTCCTTGCTGGGAGCGGTATCCGTTCTTGTCCGTCATTGGATGTTTGTATTTCTATTCCAACGTCGAGTGACTTGAAGTTCTGGTCACGTGCCCCTTCCTCTGAGCTTCTTAACTCGCTGTAGATGTTTGCTTGCCGTCCTGTAGCTTCTTGTCGTCGCCCAGTTTCCAGTTTTGCGCCCCACGGCTTGGAATGCCAAATTATGAGATCGCAACTCCGTTGCCCATTGACTCTACTCCGGACGGAAGAGTTGGCTGCATCTATGTGCAGGGGTCGAGGGTTCGAAGCCCGGGCGTCACGCAGTAGATCAAATTGCTGACGGTACATAATTCTGTTCGTTAATCCCCTCTTCTGGACTGGATTTTTCTTCTCCTTTTCTCCGTCGTTATTGTGGTTATCACTTTAAAAAATTTCCGTGGCTAGAAAACTCTCAGCAGAGAAATAAGAATATTTCAGGAGAAACATCATAGATAAGCGGTAGTAGATATCTCGGCGTGTGAAAGGAATTGAATAAAGTGGTAATGCACACATAGTAAATGAATCTAAAATGTATTTTCATACAAGCCAAGACGCCTAATGGAGTTTCGTTAACACAGCTGACTGAATTTCTTTACGCCATACGTTTTTTAATTAGATCCGTGCGGTGTGTCTCAGCACCTTCGCGGATTATAACAAACTAAGCCGGAATATATTTCAGCACTTTACACTTTTCGCGAAATATTTCTTGATAATCCATAATTTTTGAGCGCGAATTTTATTTCCTCAGAGCCATGTAGTCTCTGCGCGATCTGTGTTGAGGCAGTAGTTTTAGCACTTGAAAAATTTCAGTTAAATTATATAATATGTAAATTCAATAACAGCCCGCCTTGAAGCAATATTTATGTAATATTTTGTATAAAAATGTATGTAACAGTCATTGCCAATGCTTATATTATTGTAAACATGTTCAATAATGTTATCTGAATGCATTATATAAATTAATAATGTAAGAGCTGTGAGAATAATAAGTTTAACGTTGAGAGTTTAAATGTTACTAGTCATGATTAGAGCAACGATAATGTAAACTTTGTGACAGTTTTTAAAATAGCCAATCAACAACCAGAAAAAACTTTCGTAAAATGCAGATATTCTATTGAACTAGGATTAGCCAATCAGAGACTTGAAATACAGAAGCTTACGGGTTTTGGACGGTTGAAATATGTTCAGTTGCCTGTAGACTTTGGTAGTGACCGGATGGAAGATGTGTTCTCTAAAGAAATATTACCTATTCGTGTGTAACGAAAATTAAGTATACATGATAACAACGTGCAAGTTTTAAATTAAAGAATCTCACAGCTCTTAATATCAGTGCAGTGCTATTTAATTTGTGCCAAGGATTAATAAAAAGAAGTGAATTTAAACTTTAAATCTGTGTAAGCCTACATTCTTGTCGTACCACGCCCTGATTAAGAGAAGCATGTCTCTAAAGTAAAACTGACGCAGCCGAGGCAAACACAAACATAAATGCTATCTATAGAAGTAGTTTAGTAACAAAGTTAATATAATATTTTTAAACTTGGAGAGTAATAACAAAAATACATCTTCAAAAATTGGGTTTACATACGTAACAGCATATTACGTAACAAGCAATTTATTTCAAATTAACGCCCAAAGCGTGTTGCAAAATCAACAACAGTAACACTACTTCAAATTAGTGACGTCCATACGTGGAGAGAAATAAAAATAAACAACATCAACTCCAAAAATATCAACAATTTACTTCAAATGAACGCCCAAAGCATGGTGCTAAATTACGTAAACAACAACTTTAAATTGGTTTCTCAAGTGTGGAAATAAATAAATAAACAACAATAGTAAAACTTCAACAACAATAAACTCCAAAAGTTGAAGAAAAATAACTTCTTCAGTGTTGAAGCTGTGTCTAGCAAGGAATTACACTCTTTACATATACAAAAATATCCCACTCATGTAATGTTGTTAAATAATGTCGTATTGGCTAAAGTTTCGCGCCGTTGCTGGCTTCGGATTATAATTAGTAATTACGTCATTTAATAAATCCTCATTGGTGTATTTGCAAAGTCACGTGGTATTCTACGCTACGTCACACGGTGGTTTCCCTCTTTCTCTCAAAACTTTCCCGCCTTCTACGTCGTCTATACGTCTTGGGGCTCGCACAAAAACAATAGACATTTTCCCCTTTTCAAAATACAAAGGAGTTGCGGGTTTATTGATGTCGCAACCTGGCATCTACAAAAAAATAAATATACAAATAAAATAAAATAAAATCTGCAATACGTCATCCTGGTACCTTATTTTCTACACCAGGACGTGTATACCAAATTTGTTATTTATTTAAATATTTCTTTCAATTTATACATTATTACTGTACAAATTTTTCTTACATTCTAGTGAATAAAAGTAGAAAATAAAACAAGGAAATTTGATACATTAAGTAGGCTAAAAATAATAATTAAATCAAAACTATAACCACTAAAGTTAAAATTCAAATCAAAATTATGTATTCAAACTACTGGTAGCCGGCAACATAAAACAACTGGTATCCAGCTATTCCCAATTTCCAAACTAAACAAAATTAGAATATCAAATCTCTATTCTAAATTAAACTATATTCTAATCACTGGTATCCAGTGATTAAGGTACTGGTAACCAGTATTCAAACTACACTTAATATAAATATTAATTTTAAACTAAGGATAACAATTAACAATTTCTTTTAATATCATACCAAGTTCTAAGTGTTATATATACCAAAATTCTAACTGCTATTTTATTTCTTTGTTTTTAAAAACTACTACTTTCAATACATTTTCCTCAAAATATATACTTTAAACCTTCATTTTTCTTAATATGCTTTAAACGTTTTACAGTATTTAATAATTTTATTAAACTTATCACTCGCTCTAAATTGAACCGATCTTTCCTTTTCACTCCACTTAACACAATAATCCCTATATTTATTACTTTACTATAAAATCATTATTTCATTTTCTCTTTAAGAATCATATTTCACTTCACTTAACACTACATTCACTTTATCTCCAATTACCACCATTCACTCCACTTGCCGTCATTGCCAACTTCTTCTCCTCCCTCAAAACCATAACTGCTCCATTCACCACCTCCCGCTCCAAACTTCTATTCTTATTTACTAATCCTCCTCCTCCTCCTACTCCTCCTCCTCCTCCTCCTCGCTTCTAAGACTAAATTACACTTCTTAAGGTTTCCTAACACTATGAAATCAATAACACTTTACACAGGCTAATATTATACATATAAATAATTGTCAATTGTGGCTGTTCCTGAATATTTACATATTGCATACATATATCAAAATAATCCGTGAGAAAAAATGCATATTATAAAATTATTTATTAATTGGTAGCAAAATTCCATCTCACACATTTGATATTATCCACTAAACTTTCCTAAGCTTTCTTATTTGATTCATGTTGTTCAAACATGTGTTCGCGCAAGTGGATGTTTTATTTTCTAAAATAACTTTTTAGGAGGGCCTCGAATCCTGTATTTCCGATGACATTTATATATCGAATTTTTGTAGAATACAACACTTTCTCTGTCTTGTATAAGGGGTAGAAAAAGTACACGTTTATAATTTTGTGATAAACAGCTTTATTGTAATGCAGATGATAGTAGATGTGAAGGTTTAGTAATTGAGAATCCTTGAGATTGTAAACCGCGTTCATTATCGTGGTGAAAAACAATTTCCGAAGCACTTGGTAAGAAATACGCTTTTGTTAAAGGCGTTAGTTTAAGCCAATAGCTCCAGCTGCTTGGAAGGGCGCCTGCAATTCGTTTTAATTATTAACAGGCGGAGAAAGCGAGGAGGAAAGGTTTTTAGATTGGTAAGAGAAACGAGAAGCTGCCTTAAATGCCTTATCGGTGCCATTACTGCTAATTCGTTAATGTAGCACAGCTTGAAGTACTGAGGCAAAATTCACTGTCACAGCGCTGTTGAGAAATCAGACTTGCAATAATTTTGTTTGAGTTTTAAAGTTTACAATTCCATCTAGAGTGCAAATCAAATACCAGTTGTAAATCTGTATTTTAAAGGAACAAAAATATCAAATTCCGGATGACAGCGATAATAAAACACTTCCATATTTCACAAGAAAACATGAACCTAGGAGCTTCATTTTTACTGGGAATAAAATATTGGATTGCTCTAAAGTGTATGGATGCTGAGTTAGTTTGTTCATTCCGTTCATAAAAGATATGAACAGTTCTATTAAGAGACGTTTACCTTAAATTAGGAAACCAAATAAGAAAAATACATTCTTTATTTACCTGAAGCAGTATTAAATCACGAAAATGGGCCATTCCATGAAACAGTGACACTTCTGCTGGTTATTTATTTCATGTTTGTTTACATCATAATACTGTTCCGGATACTGGACAGTTTTATTGCCAAACTATTGTCGTTATTTCCAAAAAGAAAAAAAAGAATAGTAAAGGGTATAGACAAGATAGGTTTAAGCATTCTTTATTTTTTATTATAAATCTAAAACAGTTTATATTAGACTAACTCTGTTGGCTTTATAGTTCCAAATGTGGGAATTGTTCTGCGTGTCTCCAGCTTTTCACTCTTTCACCCTATCTGCCCTATCTGCATCTCTCTCTCTTTCTCTCTCTCTCTCTCTCTCTCTCTCTGTGTTACACATGTCTCCGCATCTCATCCTCATTCCCATCATTATTTATTCCTCTCTTTCCATTCACGCTCTCCCATCCATTATCCTCATCCATTCGTTACCTCTCTGTTCAAACTATATGTAATATGATGTTTTTTTAGAACTGCTTTCTCTGGAGTGTTAATAAAAACAAAGACAAGTAAAGTACAAACAAAATAAAACGTGTACATCTTCCTTGCACTTGTAATGCGACCGGAACTATGTCATTTGTCATTGTAACCTCTTAACATGCAGGACTAATAGTAGCAAAACCTGCGAGAAATTCTTAAACATGAATCCTTACAAATTTTATCAGTAACATAATTTGCCAGCAACGTTATAATAATCAACTTTGATTGTATAATTAATTTCATTATATGTGTATTTTTAAATTGCATTTATGCCACCAGGTTTATTAATAATTATTCACGTAAAATAGAAGATTACCAGAAATATTTTCGGTTATATTATATGTATAGATTAAATGCTAGTTTTAATGTGTCTTTTTTGTTTGTTTTATAAGAGCTTCATGATCTATTGAATGGTGCCACAAAACTATCCTCATTGCGTCGAGAAGATGTGTTCATGAGATGCGTTTATTAAAAGTGAAAATCTTATGTCTGATTCGTACAAATATTTTTGAATGAATCGTACCAAACATGTTCAAAGTATACTATAACTATAACATTTTACATGTTACAGCCGAAGAAAATATACTATCAGAAAGCACTAACCTTAGCTAGTTTCGCGCAGGTCACTTCCCCATCTGCTGCTGAAGTTTTTACCCAGACATGGCGAACAGTTTGGGGGCCACTTTACATATTACAAGGTTTATTGGCGGTTGCAACGTATGTAATGTAGGTGTGCTATCCTCATTAATGCAGTTTACGGTTTAATTACTCAGGTTCTTTAGAACGTGATCTTGCTCATGGGTCTCTTTACATTATGTATTGCAATGGTTCCGCTGTTTGACTGAGTTAGGGAACCCCGGCCAAACGAAAAGGGAAGCCCTAACGAGTGCCGTAGGGGAAAACAAAAGGAAACCAGAACTCTCAAAAATATACTACTATTGATAAGTTTGTTTTCGGGTACTTTAATGATAATAATAAACAAACATTAATAACCAGAACCGTAAAGCAACCATAAAAGAATAACTGTAAAACAAAAATGGCTTAAAGAGTAAAGCAACCAAAACCAATTGAGCAGAGCAGTAAAGGCAAGTTTTAAATACAGCAAAATTAAGTAAATCCAAAAATTCAACAAACCAAATCAATTTAGAAAGTTTATAAAACAAGGCCACTATAAACCTCAGACCAAAAAATTTAATTATGTTTAGCTAGTCAAAGACTAGCTAAGAATGTTGAACAAGACCGAAACAGACTTTAATGAAATTCAGGAAACCGAGAGCTTCAAAGTCCAGCTAAGCTAGATGTAGATAGCTTTACAACCCAACCGTTTTCAGTTACAAAGTTCAGCATAAATGGGTTCAGCATAACTGGGTTTTAACTGCAATTACTGCTCTCATAATTTACACAACAGAATATCTGTAATTTTGAATTAACTATGCATTTTCAAAGTGCCCAAAATATGTAAAGCTCTACTCACAAATTTCTACTTATATTGCTTCTTGCCCTCCTTTTATCAAACTATGCAATTTCAGACGACAAATGCCAAAAGCTTTTCTCACAAATTTCACACTACTGATGCTTTTTACCTTCATGAATCAAAATATGCATTTTCAAATTGCACAACTGTGTAAAGCTCTTATCACAAATTTTAAACTAACTAGACACTGAAAATCACGTACTGAAAATATAACTCAACTGGAAAAGAAACAAAACACACTAAACCTATGAACAACTCCAAGAGCCAGTCACTTTACGAACTCTTATTTTCAAACACACATAACGTTTTCCGCCCCAAAATTCACTCACCATTACCAGGACATAAAACTGATAATAAAGCCTACCTTTACATAAGGTCGATCCACCGAAAATCACAAAGACGTTCCTTAAAAATTCATTACAAAAACTTCCACAATCCGCATCAGTAGTTGCCGGGCAGAGAGCTATCCCTGCAATGCGGACAGAAATCCACCACTCAGCGCGTACGGCCAAAGCACATGCCACGTCAGCAACCCACAGAGGAAAAAAAAAGAGAGCACCAAAGAGAGCGTTAAGCAAAGGGGACAAGCAACGTAAAGTGACTGGCTGGATGTATAATACAGATACAAAACATAAAAAGAACACATAACAGCACAATAGCCCCCCCCAATCTGCGAGCTTGCGAGAAGAAAAAAAAATAACCATTTATAGGAACTCGAGGAAAGGGAACAATAAGTAGCCAAAAGGGGAAACAACTAGGAAAACAGAAGGAACATGCTACACTGTAAGTAGACGAAGAAGGTAACTCCACACATACAGTCCGCAAACTTCAGTAGCTGACACTGAACACACAAGGAGAAGACCATAATTGAGGCAAGCAAACCCCAACAGTATATATCCCACGACGTAGCAACCGGGCAGCCATCCAAGGTGATGAAAAACTTAAGTATATAACTCCCAGGAACAGTCACAGGCGAAAATTTGCATCATAATTTTGGCAGCAATATTAAGCGGACAAGCCGCTAACCAGGAGTATAGATTTTTCTTTACTAATAACGTCGACACGGCAGACGGATGACGCTAAGGCAGAAACTGAAGCGGGCCAAAACATGTATAAAGTTGTCAGGATCCGGAAGAGGAGGCACAGGCTTCAGTATTTTAAACCACCAAATAGCGTCCGACGGTGAAATTCCCACGTAGGACCACCCGGCTGCACACACCACGAGAGCAGAAGAAACTTGCACAGCAGTCAGCACATCGCAACACAGAAGGTCCAGAACGTGTCCCCACAGAGTAGCACGAGGAAGGAAAAAGGGATGGTAGCCGAGAAGGTTAAGAATCTGAAACATAATAAAACAAAGCAGCAGAGGGGGCTCACAAAGCAAAATATAAACTTACATATACAAACTAAATCATCGTCAATCAATTATAATTTTATAGACATATAAATATTGAATTTCACAATAAACCATGTGCATTTTTAAATTAGACAAATATAGCATTACAATTATAGAACAAGAATTAAACATGGTATGCAATGAAGCAGCTATGAGACATAATGCACTATATAACAACTATGTACAACAAAATAATAATTCACTTGCCCCGACCCCACACAAACTATAACTGGGGAGAGGCAGGTGAACAGGGCATACCGGCAAGGCATCACCGGTGTGGAAGCATGAAAATTTTCCCAATAAGAACAATTTAATTAAGCTGACACCCACTGAAATTAAGTGACCTTATAAATATATATATATAATTTAAAATATTACCCCCAAAAATTAAATAAAAAACAAAGGATATTAAATTCGAGCCAAATTTATAGAAACACAAAAGGTCACTCAAAATAACAGGATCAACAGCAAAGGTAGGCTCTGCGCAACAGCTAAATACCCCAGCAAGGGCGAATGGAAATGAGGCAAAACTTTCAGAATTAGATAACCATACATGTTACCATATTTATCTTGCACACTGACTTGAAAAGGAAATCATAAATTCCTCCAAAATATTCAGGAACTCGCAAGTGACTGACTCTTGAATAGCCCTAGCACACGGACATAACCATACATTTTACGGGCAAACTGTAGTAGTTGGCAAGTATGCAATAGTGATATTCTCATGTGTCAAAGATCTGAAGACAAATCACTGGAGTTCTATATGCTAACATCCGAAAAGATACCATTACTGTAGGAGGAAAGGAAAGTATAATTGGGAGCTTTCATGAATATGGAAGGGATAAGAAAGGATGTTTGGGAGAGGAATGGGACAGGATTTATCCCGGTTAAGGGAATGGGACAAATCAAGAGCTCGCATGGGGCAGGATCGCTAATTCCTGAAAATGAGTCACCCATCATCAGGACAATGCCAAGTGACTCACTTGCTACCCCGAGTTATACAATTTAAGCTGAGACAGGTGAGCGCGGCGCCTGCAGGAAGAAGACAATTCTTGCAAAAGAACAGACACCCCCTTATAAATTCTGAGAATCTTAAACGGGCCAAGATAGCGAGGAGCTAACTTCGCGGCAAACGCATCTGCTTTCGAGGACTGAGGATAGTTACGGCACATAACAACATCTCCCACTTTGAATGGGGAGGGACGACGGGACGCATCGTATCGCTGCTTTCTCATAGAGTGGCCTCTACGCAGATTATTCAAGGCAGCCTTCCAATTAGTACGAATGGTATGCGGAGAATTGTCAGCCGGTAATAAATCATTTAACGCCCACAAATTAGCCAAAGGAGACGCAGGTTCGTAGGCAAATAACAATGAAAACGGCGTCGTCTTATGAACCTCATGTCTCGCAGAATTGAAAGCAAACTGAAGTTGCTTCAAGTATTTATCCCAGCAATTGTGCTGCTGGTGATGATAAGCAATTAAAGCGGACTTAAGGTTACGGTTGACCCGTTCCGCTAATGAGGGGTTAGGGTAATAAGGGGTAGTAGTAAAATGCTTAATACCCCAATCAAAACAAAAGGAACGAAAGAGACGCGACTTAAATTGCGAACCGTTGTCAGAGACCAGATATTGAGGAGCACCAAAAGATCCAAATATTGTTCCAAGTTCCCGAATAGCAAGGCGAGCAGTAGCAGCACTCAGAGGTGAAATCCATACGAACTTTGAGAAAGCATCAGTAAGCACCAATGCAAAAATATTTCCCTGAATAGAACGAGGGAACGGTCCGATAAAATCTACAAATAGTTTTTCCATGGGCGCGGAGGGAACCTCCGAAGCCAAATATCCCCAATTTGTAGCCTGCGCGGGTTTGGACAATGCGCAAATGCGGCAAGACTTAACATGCTTTCTTACATCGAAATCCATGCCCCGCCACATAAACTGTTCACGAATTCGATTTCTGGTTTTGGCAATGCCTAAATGACCCCCGAAAGGAGAATCGTGAAAATAACTGAGAATCATGGGAATAGCTGCCTTCGGAACTATGACTTTATAACGCCGATCAAAACTAGCTCTTCCCATCAAAACACCCTCATGAATCTTATAATCCTGCAGTGAAACTCCTGATTTAATTTGCTCAATAATTGAGGCCAACCCAGAATCGGTAAGTTGAAGTTCAGGTATACTGACAAACATTTCAGGAAATGCCGAAAATGAGAAGCTCTCAATCTGAGTATCCGCAGGAGCATCCAAAGTCTCGAAATAAACACACTCCTCAGTAGGTTCGGAAAATACCCGGGTAAGAGCATCCGCAATACAATTTTCTGAACCTCTGATAAAGGAAGGAGTAAACTTAAAGGCACCTATCCGGACACCCCAACGCGCAAGACGACCTGTCTTCCTTGGGACAGCTAACGCCCACGTTAAAGCCTGGTTATCGCACTCTAAAAAGAAATGCACATGTTCTAAGTACACCCTATACTTCTCCAATCCAAAAAGCACCGCTAAGGTTTCTAATTCATATGTAGAAAATTTACGTTCTTCAGGAGATAAAGTACGCGAACTATAATAAATGGGACGACGACCTTCAGGAAATTCCTGCAACAAAACAGCCGCTAGCGCGCTAGCACTAGCATCCGTCTGTAAAATAAAGGGCATAGCAAAATCTGGAAAAGCCAAGACAGGAGGGTTTGAAATAGCCTCTTTTAGATCAACAAATGCCGCTTCCTGCTCCTCGGCCCACGCAAAAGTAACCCCTTTCCTACGTAAGCAATTAAGAGGTTCCGCCCGAGTAGAAAAATTTGAAATAAATTTAGAGAAGAAGTTAACCATTCCCAAAAATCGAGCCACCTCACGCTTATTCTTGGGTGCCGGAAAATTTCTAATAGCCTTAGTGCGATCTGGGTCTATGGTAATACCAGAAGGGGAAACCATATGGCCCAAAAATGATATTTGAGAGGTAGCAAAATGAACTTTAGACTGCTTAACTGATAACCCGGCGCTCTGTAGGCGACGAAAGACCTCACGTAAATGAACAAGATGTGAGTCAAAATCCTCGGAATATACTACAAGATCATCTAAGTAATGGTACAAATATTTAAATTTTATGTCCGAAAACAAATTATCCAGCAAACGAGTGAGGACTTGCGCGCCCGTAGCCAAACCAAATGGGACCCTATTGAATTCATAAAGGCGCCAGGGGGTAGCGAAAGCTGTTAGATGCTTGGAATGTTCAGCCAAAGGAATCTGATGATAAGCATTGTTCAAATCCAGGGTCGTAAAAACGCGAGCCTTCGAAAAATGATGAGCAGCTGTATGCAAATCGGGCAAAGGGGTACTTTCAATAAGGATTCTTTTGTTCAAGAGACGATAATCTATGACCGGTCTAAAATCCTGATCTCCCTTCGGTACTAGAAATATGGGGCTGCTGTAATTTGAAGTAGATGGTCTAATAACCCCTTGGTCAAGCATCTTCTGTATTTTCTCTTTTAATATAGCCATCTTCGGTGGTGTGAGCTTATATGGAGATAACTTGACCGGAGTAGAATCAGTTAACTGAATTTCATATTGAGTCAAATGAGTGACCCCTAAAACATCTGTAAACAATGAATCAAATTCCCCAACTAAATGCTCTATTTGCTTTGCCTGTTCAGGGGACAAATGAGACAGAGAAGAAGTTGCGCAATTTTGGGTTACCAAATTAATATCTCCCAAAGTTAAAGGGGGCCGAGATGGTTTAAAATCCCTCACAAAGTCCAACTTTATCCGGGGAGCAAAATGAAAAGCGATCTGCCTAGTGGAAAAATCAATAGCCATCCCAGTCCTTGACATAAAATCGGCACCTAGGACACATGCATAAGGAAGCTTGGGAACGACAAAAAAACTATGTTTCCACGTAAAACGTGGGAAACGTATAGTACATGATACCTTTTGAGTAACTTGAAAGGCCTGACCATTGACCATCAAACAAACCAACTGACACGTGGTTGCACGCGACATAATACATGGTAAATTTAACCTAAGCCAATCAAGCTGAATCAAAGAGACAGAACTTCCGGAATCTAATAACGCCAATAAAGGCAACTTCTCAAGAGAAACTTGAACTAAGGGTTTACCCGAAAACGGATAACCACAAATACGCCGAGACAAACAAATGGTCGACTTAACCTTCTGGCGTCATAAAGGTCGAAACTGTCGCCCCTGATTAGAAACACGAAGAAAACCCCGATTCACGGTCCTCCTATTGGGACAATTTCGTCGAACATGGCCTTCCTGACCACACTGAAAGCATTTAATAGTGGCCCGACGACCAGAAACCGGAACAATGGCCGAAGAAGGAGCTGATACAGTGGTATTAGGAGTTGCTAATGAGCCCGGAGGCTCCGACAGACGCAGCCTATCAACAAGCATAACTTCATTGAGTTTAGGTACCAATGCTTCCAACTGCTGCAAATTTGACGGCCGAGGTCCTAAAACCAAAGCCGACCTGACGACTGGATTGAGTCCTGATAAAATGACATCACAAATTTCCGCTTCCGTATCAGGGAGCACCAACACTAAAGCAATTTCCTTAACCCGAACCATATATTCTGTAAACGGTTCCGTTAGACCCTGAGGACGAAAATATACGTCTTGCATTATCCTCGTGCATTCCCTACGTGGAATGAACATGTCTAATAGGGCCAAATGAAAGCGAGTCACAGGCTCGGCCAAACCAGCACACCGCATTAAGAGGTCCAAAACTATCCCAGACACCTTGACAGATAATAATTCTATCACTTGAGCCGTGGGTACCAAATAACGCTTAGCCATTAGCGTCAATCGAACAAGAAAATAGAGAAACTGTAAAGCCGATGGTACATCAACAATGTGGTTTAACTGAAAGCCCTCCACGAATTGTTGGAGGGGATGAGCGAGTCTAAGTGGCCGAAACGCAGATACCGCAATCGCAGGCTGAACCACATCCGACAATCCTTGATTATACAAGGGAGACGCCCCAGTGTCATTCTGTGTAGTCCCAAAATCTTCCTCCACCTTATGGGCTAATTCCTTAAACTGATCCTTTAACTTTTGCAACGCTATACATGACTGCAAAGTAGGGAATCTCTGTAAGACATAATCTAAATAGAACAAGTAATGTCGAATTCTAACTTGCCACCGGAGCAACTGTGCCTTAGAGGGAGAATCCTCGCGCCCAAAATCCATTAAATTATCCTGAATCTCTGCTAAGGCCAACGAGCAAGTGGACTCACACTTAGTCACTACCACGTGATCAATAGAAACAGTAATTAATGGAGCATCCTTAATTTGTCGAAAAACTTCCAACATAATAGCCACTTCAGTTGTCATAGAACATTGACCTCCACGTACAACCAACTCTACCCACAATTCACCTTTCCGTAATCTGTCCACATTAGTAACCGATACCGCCATCTTGTAACTACGGATATGGTACAAGTAAGAAAATGAAATCCGGAGAATACAGAGCAAACAACAAACCCAACAATATTCCCTAACCAACACAGACAAATCAATTAACCACGCTCTGCTGCCAGTAATTTGCAATGGTTCCGCTGTTTGACTGAGTTAGGGAACCCCGGCCAAACGAAAAGGGAAGCCCTAACGAGTGCCGTAGGGGAAAACAAAAGGAAACCAGAACTCTCAAAAATATACTACTATTGATAAGTTTGTTTTCGGGTACTTTAATGATAATAATAAACAAACATTAATAACCAGAACCGTAAAGCAACCATAAAAGAATAACTGTAAAACAAAAATGGCTTAAAGAGTAAAGCAACCAAAACCAATTGAGCAGAGCAGTAAAGGCAAGTTTTAAATACAGCAAAATTAAGTAAATCCAAAAATTCAACAAACCAAATCAATTTAGAAAGTTTATAAAACAAGGCCACTATAAACCTCAGACCAAAAAATTTAATTATGTTTAGCTAGTCAAAGACTAGCTAAGAATGTTGAACAAGACCGAAACAGACTTTAATGAAATTCAGGAAACCGAGAGCTTCAAAGTCCAGCTAAGCTAGATGTAGATAGCTTTACAACCCAACCGTTTTCAGTTACAAAGTTCAGCATAAATGGGTTCAGCATAACTGGGTTTTAACTGCAATTACTGCTCTCATAATTTACACAACAGAATATCTGTAATTTTGAATTAACTATGCATTTTCAAAGTGCCCAAAATATGTAAAGCTCTACTCACAAATTTCTACTTATATTGCTTCTTGCCCTCCTTTTATCAAACTATGCAATTTCAGACGACAAATGCCAAAAGCTTTTCTCACAAATTTCACACTACTGATGCTTTTTACCTTCATGAATCAAAATATGCATTTTCAAATTGCACAACTGTGTAAAGCTCTTATCACAAATTTTAAACTAACTATACACTGAAAATCACGTACTGAAAATATAACTCAACTGGAAAAGAAACAAAACACACTAAACCTATGAACAACTCCAAGAGCCAGTCACTTTACGAACTCTTATTTTCAAACACACATAACGTTTTCCGCCCCAAAATTCACTCACCATTACCAGGACATAAAACTGATAATAAAGCCTACCTTTACATAAGGTCGATCCACCGAAAATCACAAAGACGTTCCTTAAAAATTCATTACAAAAACTTCCACAATCCGCATCAGTAGTTGCCGGGCAGAGAGCTATCCCTGCAATGCGGACAGAAATCCACCACTCAGCGCGTACGGCCAAAGCACATGCCACGTCAGCAACCCACAGAGGAAAAAAAAAGAGAGCACCAAAGAGAGCGTTAAGCAAAGGGGACAAGCAACGTAAAGTGACTGGCTGGATGTATAATACAGATACAAAACATAAAAAGAACACATAACAGCACAGTATCAAAAGATCACATTACTTCTATGTATACTATGTTATATATACTATATATGCTCATATAATATGTTGAAATGAATGCCTTTGGATGAATTGATGGATCGAAGATAGACGGATGGACAAATCTGAACAATTTAAGATAATCTGTGTTCACAGATATCCAATACTACAATAGAATTTAGATAGAAGAAACTAATTCAATTGAATTTAATCGGCCGTTTTGACTCCTCGTTGTAAATTCCGGTTTTGGAAAGAATGTCAAATTTTGAATATTCCGGAGGCTGTGCAATACACTGCCCTTTTGCTTTTATTGGGTTTATTGAATTTTGAAATATATCAATAAATGCTCTTCAAATGTTTTCGTGTAATAAATCTGATTATTCAGAGAGATGGGTAGAATAATGGGTAGATATTGACTAATAAGCATATTAACATTCTCTAAGAACTTGAGAATTTATATAGGCAGTATGAGATATAGAATAAAATTCCTGAGTTTTACCAACTTGGCGTATTCAGCCAAGAAAAAATATTCTCAACGAGCAGCCCATGATAAATGTAGACTCAATAATATGGTATTTTAGCCAGTAGTAATTAGAGAATTCAAATACTACGAGTTTGAGGCAAACAGATGAAAGCCTGAGGGCACTTGGGACAATACGGTTTTGCTTCTGGGACACCATTTCCATTTCCATTTATAAAATATAAATGCGTTCAGCTTTTAGTGCAATCGATATCCTCGAATGATTAAAACATCGTTGCCACTACCTTGGCTTGTTTGCTTTATTGTGCCTAAATTATGAAATGTTCAGTCCTTGCAATTACTTTAATTTTGATTCCATCCCAGAAGTGATCAGAGCGAATTTATACCCTTATCGTTTAACAAGACTTCCCCCTAAAACTTCTTGGAAATGCTTTGACACAAGTGTTAGGATGAAAATTGCCTAAACTAAACATAATAATTAATGGCGAAATGTTATTAGTAAGGGACGGATCAGAGTGGTCATTTTATGAGGTTGACTTACCTTGTACTGCATAGGCACTCAGCTGCGCCATTGTGACCACGGGAGGTGATCCTGCCCTAAGGGATATCTTTAGCGACTACAACTGTTGGCCTATCACAAAACTGGGTAGCATACCAGCTATGCAAGTGCCTGAAGTCGCTACTGGAATTACGTCAGAACAGAGGGCAGAGGGAAGTGCAGTGTAATCGCCAAAGTTTCCTTCCCTCCCCAACTGGAAGCGAGCAGCACGTCCGACTGGAGAAGGAAGACAGGGCCTACCTTGGCCCAGTCGGCGACAGACAACTGTTCAGTAGGGGATTAGCAGGGGATTCTAACTTTCGGCTTTATCCTAAATACAACTATAATAATTTTGTAAGTAGAAACCAGAAATGTAATACAACAGACATAGGAACACATAGTTTTGGAATGGCATTTCTAGATGTATAGGGACGCGAAGGGCATACCAATTGGTAACGCCGATTAAATTCTTTTAAATTTGTATTTTCGTAATTGCTGATCAAGAAATTGTAAGAAATATACAGATAAAATCCTTGAACTAGGGAAACGAGCTGTATAGTTTCAATTGCATTTATTAAGTAGAATATTTGTAACAATGAACGTAAGTTTTGCGAAAGCTGAGTGGTTGAAAATGATATTGCTTTTAATTGGTTTTCTGAACTTTATACAGGATCATCAGATTAAACGGCAACGCGGCACTTGGGTCGCGGGCGTGCGCCACTTGCCTGCCGATACTTCATTCGAGCGCGAACCGTCATATGCAACGAAATAAAAGTAAAGAACGGACAAGACCAACTAATACCATCATTATTTCGCAAATTTCAAAACTGAATGTCCCTTACACAGCTTAACATTACAAATGCGATGTTCGAAATGTTCTCCTTGTACTTAAAGACAGGCATTGCAGCATCTTAACAGATTACGATTCACCTAAGGCAGCGCTTCTTGGGAAATGTTGGTTATTTCTTTCCGTTTATTATTCTGCAGTTATTGTAATGTTTGGGACTTTGGTTTTGGATGTTGTCTTTTAAATTGCCCCACAATTAAAAACTCACATGTGAGGTCTAGGGATCGAGCGGGCCACACCTATACACTGATAACTCCGTCAGCAAAGACGTCAACAGTTGTATGCAAAGAAGTCCAAGCTGCTTGACGTATAGCCTCGTCTTCTTGAAATAGAGCGTCTATTTCCTCATCTGTCAATTGAGGGAGAACTGCTCCAAAATTAAGGCCTGGTACTATGCAACATTAATTGTTTCGTGAAAGAAAATCGGGCAATTATTCTGGCCGCCCTCACAGCACACCAAACACCGACCTTAGAACGATGTAGTGGACTTTTATGTACGAGTATGAAGGAAGCAGCGCAATAGCGGGGACTGGAGTCTCGGAAGGGAAGCGGCGCGCGACTGCGAAACAGTGCCATTAACAGCGAAGCCGCTTTACTTGATGGAACTGTACATAGAGAAGTTGGTGTTAAGGTGAATATGCATATATTGCTGTTAATATTTTATATTAGGAGATAATACTTAAAGCAATTTTCTTGTGAATGTTATAAAGTGGAAGGAATCTAATCTGAAGTTTATACGAACACTGAAAACCAGATTGAAAGGTGTTCTGCACAGTCATTTGGAAACAAATAATTTTCTTTAATCAACTCATTCCACGTCCTTGTTGTTTTAGGCCTATAAATTAATCAGTTTGGTAGCGATCCACACAAAGCATTGTGATGTGAGTTATGAAAAGAAATTGTCATTAGAGCGTGCAGAATTAATTCAGCAGACCATAAAATTAAACTTGAAAAGCCGCAGAAAATTATTTGCTTGTATATTAGTGCAATTTTTTTTTAATATTCAGTGATATATTCATGTTAGTTTGTGCAGTTCTTCGTTAGAGTTCGTTTGTTTTTCTTTCGTTAATAGTCAAGCTTTTAGTGCTTCATTCGTTGATCAGGATTTTCTTTGTTCGGTTCCTTCTTGGGAAACATATATATGCGTTGCTATTGCTCGTTTCTCTGTTGAGTTCATATTTAGAACTTCTTCGGAAGGTTGATTAATATTTCATTGGCTGGACTCATTTGGTAGATCACCTGCCTGCTCTACAAGGGGTGCCGAGATTCGATTTTTGGCTGGAGGTTGGGATTTTTCTGTATCCAAATTTATTTTATATCTTCCTCGGTCTGAAAGTATGAATACGAGTGTGAATGTGCGCGTGATCTGTTGAAAAACCCAAAGTTAACCAATAATCCATTCAAAGCGAATAGAGCTAACACCAATGCCGGTGCAATAATATGTTCCAAAGGAAATGCCGCCGACAAATCCATTGCAATTAAGGCAACGTATACATGCAACACAAAGAAAATATTTCATTCGAAATTAGGTGGACTACATTATGTTGGCATATACACATTGCCTTCCTTAGTCCAAATATTGGAAGACAATGCTACTGCTCAAGTAGATATTTCTAAGGTCACGCACACAAATTGAATTTTTTCTGCAAACTTTCAACACGCCGAATTTCTGGATTCTTGTTTAGATTCTCATTTAATGTGTACACCTGTTATATAACATCGATTGCGATCTCGCGTTTCTCACTATACAGAATGACTTCAAAATCTTTTGACTTCGTAGTTTGCTAAGGAAGTCATTTCCTAATTGCAAGATTTAATTGTGGGTTACACCGCCTGTTCACATTCTATTTCCGATTCTTCCTTTAATTTAAAGGATTCCGGAATTACATTATCTTTCGCTACTATTTCGGAACAACCGCTGACTGAATCTCAGTTAGACACGCCAGGATCTGCATTAAGTTTACACGTACTGTTATTAACTTTAAGGGATTGAAGGTCAAACTTCCAGCGCAGTCATTGTTAGAAGAGGCACTCATTTCTGATTAATGAGTCAAAGAAAGCGTTACATTTTTAAGTTCTATATCATTTTTTTGTGATCGTAGTGCCTTTAGTGTAATTTTCAATTTGTAGTATATAATTTGCTCTTAAATGTTGTACAAGATAGATTGAGTTTTCTGTTGCAAACGGCTATGACTTTAGTGGAGTCCATTCTTCCGTGATTCGGTTCTTTTTTTCCGCCGCGCATATTAAATCAATATTTATCCCAGTATTATTATGCCGTTCAGTCAGGCAGCGAAGATTTTCTCGCGTTTGTGTTACGCTTAAAGAAATTTGCGTGAATTTTTCATTTTCCCGATACTGACGAATAAATGTGTAACTTATCCGGACTAAATTCGCAAAATCATTGGCACTGTATTTTTACTACAGCTACACGGCACTTCCATGGATGATGTTCTTTCTTGGTATCAGCAAATGAATCTTGCACGGCCTCCGAAACTGGCTTCTCAACAAATAGAAAACCGGGATTTTTCAAGCGTGCCTTATGATCGAAGGTTTACACATACTTCTTTGCAAGCTCATGGTGCTTCTAGTAACCCCGTTTTAGGGATAAATACGCAAATTTGTGCTTATTTTCGCAAAATACGACACACGCATCCTTTTTGTTTCATGAAACGTAAACAGTTACGATAGATGCTTAGGCAGTCTTAATGCAATTATCTTTGCCTCGGGAAAATGCTTCGCCTACCTCTGTAATCTCTGGAGTTCCATTTCACTTTTTGTCTATCCTTAAAGCATTTACTATGCATAAGAATGCTTTATCTTTACTTGATTGCAGTTTTGATATTAACTTACTTAGTGCACAATTTCACGGTACCCTGACTGCGTCCAATATACACGTCCAAGATACATTTCGGTGTATTTCGGTGTCAGGGCATAACTCACTCTTCTCAGTATGATGACTTTACACATAAAGACTTCCGAGTTTTCTTGAACCTTAACGTTTTCTGTTGTGCAGATATTCCACATGGCGTGATTTTGGGGGCAGAATTTATGACACACTCACAGTTGTGTCTAAATTTGTCAAATGTTAAATTTAATTTCGAATATAAACTGCAAGATTTGATACTCTTTTCATTGGGAGCCCGTCAACCCAAATGTTTTCTCTTTACCTCCACGTACACCTATCTTAAATCTTCAGTTATTATGCTTAACTTCAGAGTAACGTGAACCTATTCTTCCTTTGGTTGACCAATTTGCTGCTATTTTTCCGATAAATTGGGTACGATCAAGAGTGTACAATGTGAGATACATTTAATAGACAAGAGTCTGGTTCGTTCGTCAGCTTACAAATGTACTGCACCTAAATTGGAACTCTTATGTACTAAAGTTCACCAGATCTTAAAGTAGGGAATTATCGAACCTTCCAATAGCTCTATTCATTTCGTATATACTTCACCTACTCCGTGATTTATAATACCGAAGTCGGATGGAGATTCATGTTAGTAGTTTATTACCGAAAATTTAATAAAAGCATTCAACAGAATTTTAAGCCTCTACAGGACTTTTACTCCGCTGCACATTATTTTCTGGATGCAAAAGTGTTTACGGTCCATGATTTAAAGCAGGCGTATTATCAAATTCGCTGGTGGAAAGGTCATGTCCCGTTTCAGCGTTTTCTACACCATGGAACTTATATCAGTTTCAACGTGTTCCTTTTGGTATATCAACCGGTCCACAGGTTTTATCCAGATTGCTTGATGATGTGCTGAAGGATTACAAATACAAATTTGTCTTTAATTACCTTAACGATCTGCTTATTAACTCTCCAGATTTCGTTAATCATGTTGAACATTTTTGTCTCCGCCATACCGGCATCACAATTAGTCCTCAAAAGTTAAATTTGAGCTGAATCAAATCTCATTTATGGGACATTTAATTACCCTGAATGGCATTTCCATAGATCTGGGTAGAACATCCGCAGTTCCTCAATTTCCGGCTCGTTTGAATTCGACGTAACGCATTCTTTCTGGGAACGGCAGGCTTTTTTCCAACATGTATTCCTAAACTTTCATCTTTGGCGGAGGCGTTAAATGCTCTTCGCCGTAAAGGAGCTCCTTTGGTTTGAGACTCCAGAGTACCCGTAAGAGTTTCTTAACTTGAAATCGGCCATCATGAATCCTCTATTTTGGCTATTCCCGACTTTAATAAACAATTTATACCACAAACTGACGCTCCTCGGAGAGCGGTCACATCGATCCTTCTTCAGGAGATGACTTAGGGTCGTCGACCAATTTATTTTGACTCTCGCCGTTTGTTTGATTCTGAACCAGTTATCTGTGTATGAACTCAAGGCTTTATCGGTCCTTAGCGCTTTTGACAAATTTCGCCCCTTTTTGCAGCACAGACCGTTTAAACTTGAATTTGATAACCCAGGCTTTAATTTGGGTACTGTTTCACGCGCGTAAAACATGCAAACTCCACTGTTGGGCTGTGCAGTTGAGCGCCTGTCAGTTTACGGTACAACATATTCGTAGTTCTGAAAACTATCGCGGATGCTTTATCTCGTAGCTTTCGTGAGAGCTTAACCCGGTTCCGATTTGTGTTGTTCAAACCTATCCAAAGTATCCGCATCCGTTTAGGTCCTCTGTGTTTTCTGTCAACAATTATTCTTCCGATTTGGCAGAAGTGTCATCCAGGACAAATTCCACCTGGATACGCCTTTAAGGATAATTTGCTTGTGCACATTTACCACATTCGCAGATTTTGAAACTCTTATTGTCTACGGCCTTAATTGCTTTGGTTTTGCAATATCTTCATGCGTCCTCTATGGGTGCTCATTTGGGGATATGTAAGACAAAATTAAATTCGGCAGTACTTCGGCTGGAAACATATCGCGACATTCGAAGTTTGTGAAATCCTGTCGCGTTTGTAGTTATCAAAACCTCCTCAGCCTACGAAGGTCTGGTTATTGACGTCTGAAATAGCTACCGTATCTATGCAACGGTATGATTTTGTTGGCCTTTTGCCCCATTCTTTGAACGGTAACTCATATATTTGCGTCCTTATCGACTATTTCACTAAATTTATATGCCTGATATCAGTTTGCGCCTCCACAACGGCAAACGCTATAGCAGTGTTAGCTTACTTTTTGTCGTATTTGGCTTTCCGCAAACGCTAGTTGCTAATAACGCGTCTTATTTTCGAATGCGAGCTTTTCATATCCTTCTTTTCGAATGTGGTATTCATTTCGTATATACTTCCGCCATATTATCCGCGGTCATCATTAGTGAACGGGTTGATAGAAACCTTAAGAGTACGTTATAGCGCTTCATTGGGATAATCGTTGTTGGGACACACATTTCGCACATATTCAATTTGCCTTCAATACCGCTTTTCATGAGGTTCATAAGAACATGCTGTTTCGTGTTATGTTGAAGATTGCTCCGACTTCCCCTTTGATAAATCATGGGTCATTACGCCATTTACTTCCAGGAGAGCAATCGCCTGAGTACGTTCGTCAGGTATGGGAGGAGATATTTCTACACCTTAAACACCACTTAAGTAAGCGTTCTGAACGTTACAATTCTAGTATATATCATCTCCCTTAAAATAAGGCGACTTAGTGTTTCTGAAGAACTATTCTTTGAGTGACGCTTCTCGGATTTGAAAGAATTATATAAGCACTCTAGTTATTGTAATGGAAATAAATTGTGTAATGGATTACAGTAAATTATAATTATTATGAGTTATCATTGTAAAATAATTTGAAAGTCATTTAATTGTAATTTTACAAAGATTATCACTTCTGATTCACCTTCAGGAAAATAAAATTTTGTCAGAAACTGGATCCTCGGTATGTCATCCCTTTCGCATTATTACGTTTGTTAGTGCTGTCACTTACAGATTACAGGATTGTGTTACAGGGAGAGTCACTATCTCGCACGCTTCTCAACTGTGTGTCTGTATGTCTGTGAATAGCATAACTCAGAAACGAACAATCGGATAAACACCAAACTTGGTATTTAGGTTTAGTATCTTCCAGAGATGCGACACGAAGGTTTTCAAGAAAATCCCCCCACCCCAGACTACCCTTTACATGGGAGATTTTTCGAAAATTTTAATGTTCTCAAAAATGGCTCTAAGGATTTTGATTAAAATATCATATGTTTAAGATACTTTTATGACAAATAAAATGTATATCTTGAATTTCCTGGGAATGTCTCCAAAAGTATTCTTCATTGTGAACGACTTTTGCATAACTGGTAAACCATAAGAGATAGACAAAATTTTACTGCACAAAAAATGTACATCGCGTTAAAGTACACAATCTATGTCATACATTTTTTGTTGAGTGAACCATTTTCGAGATATTGCTTGTTATTCCCTTAAATTTTTCAATACTTATTTTCTCAAATGGGAATTCGTTATTCATTTTTTTGTCTTCGGT
This sequence comes from Deroplatys truncata, assembly GCA_030765065.1. Classification (NCBI taxonomy): domain Eukaryota; kingdom Metazoa; phylum Arthropoda; class Insecta; order Mantodea; family Mantidae; genus Deroplatys; species Deroplatys truncata. The sequence continues at coordinate 233,481,014 of CM060975.1, forward strand.
ATGCAAAGAGTATTAATCTGTGGTAAAGGGAATAGTGCTGCACATAGCAACCAGCTATTAAGAGATATGTATGTGCTTAAAAGCTACTGTATTTCGATACTGCCCTTGTAAATATATATTTCCCTTACATCTACAAGGAAATTAGCAATAAGATAGAGTCTGCAAATGTTTATCTCGATTATTGTGAAATAGATGGAGAATAAGCGTTTGTAAAAATAGTTTGTACAAGAGTAGAGAAAGTCATGTGAGTGTAACACATCAGATTTTTATTAGTATTCCTACAAGAATGATTAAACGTTATTATAAGGGTACCCTATAATTACTATATGCTAACGATATTGACGGCCATTACCTTGCATAGTGTAATTATACTGTTATGTCCTTTTGCCTTACTTTATAGTTCTTCCCCTTCACCATGCTGTTCATCACATTCCTTCCTTCTCTTTCCGTCGTTATTTTATACAGTCCATGTTATCTCGTTCCCTTTATATTTGGAATATTGTGGCCTTGCCTTCTTCTTAGTACTTATGGTTATACATTGTTATATTCGCTGTTCTTGTTTGTAAGTCCTTATGTTGTCTTTCTTTCAATTTCAATGTCTATAGAGTGGAGAGGACTTGTTCCTGCCCTTCCTCTTCTTCGCATGAGGTGTATTGTGCCGTTTTGCATAATTCCTCCAGGGCACTCCAGCGTATTGTGACCACAGGAGGTGATCTTGCCCTAGAAGACATGTTTAGCGGCCAGGACTATTGACCCATCACAAAATTGGTTAACATATCAACTACCCAGGTTCCTGAAGTCGCTACTGAAATTACATCGAAACAGAGGGCAGAAGTTCTCCAAGTCGCCACTACATGGGGAGGGGCAGGCAATCGCCAAAGCTTCCCTAACTGGAAGCGAGCAGCACGACTGATGGGAGAAGGAAGACAAAACCTACCATGGCCCAATTGGGACAGGTAACTGTTTAGCAGGGTACTCGCGAGCAACTAATTACGACGTATGTCTAACTTTCGGCTTTATTCTAAATTCAACCGTAATTATGTTGTAATTAAAACCCACAAATTTAATATAACGGACTAGGAACGTATAGTTTCGGAATGATGCGTAGCGAAGGTCATACCAATTGGTAAAAGCGATTACATTTTTCTAAATTTGTATTTTTGTAATTCTATGATGATCAGGACGCTGCAAAAAACATATACAGGTAGAATGCTTAAACTAGGAAACGAACTGTATGGTTTCAATGGCACATATTAAGTTGGATATTTGTAACAATGTACGTAATGTTTTGGGAAAGTTGAGTTGTTGAAAATGATATTGCTGTTAATTCGCTTTCCGAATTTTCTACATAGAGAAGTTGATCTTAAGTTAAATATGCGTATAGTAGAAATGTATTGCTGTTAATGCTTTATATTACGAAGGACAATACTTAAAGCAGTTTTCTTTGGGTGGGTATCTAACTTGAAGTTTATACGAACACAGTGAACCAGATTGAAAGGTGTTCTGCACAATCATTTGGAAATAAAGATTCTTTTTCATCACCTCATTCCACGTCCTTGGTTTTTTTAGGCCTATAAGTAATCAGTTTGATAGCGATCCACCCTCGGCATTGTGATGTGAGTTATGAAAATGTTAAATACCACGGTGCATTGCAAAGCGGAACATCATGCCTAACACGTTATGTTTTACATTCACCGTCTTTAACCAAGGGACACGCGCCAAGACATTATGCTCTCTGCATCGGTACCTTGAAATCACGGAACAGGTCACTATAATCCCCCCTAGTTATTGGTCCCAACTGTCGAATTTAAAATCATAAAAATCTCTCATTGCCGATCATTGTTTCCAAGCATTCCGTGGAATCGATATTTTAAATGTGTGCTCACTTGCAAAACATTTTAATTAACACTTAGGTACATTGTGATATGTTACACTTCATCTAGATGGAATATACCCAACGACATTGCTCAGCATCAACATCTTACATTCGAGAGGTCGTGGACTCATATCCCACTACCACCAGTCTGACTAGTTAATTTTCTTTGTTTCCCTCATTTGTCAGATAAATAATCTTACTGATTATGTCTAAACTGATTAGATAATCAGTAGTGCAAACCAAAGTTACGCCTACAGAACTGAAGAAATAAAAATAGATAGTGCAGAAAGGCAAATACGCAACTACGTTTATCTGTCTACAAGTTACGCATATACATCTACTTATGTAGGTGTACTGTAGGCAACAAAAATGCCATATGTGCAGCCTCACAGTCACTACGAGTACACTCAAAGAGGTAACACGATCCCAAAGGTCCGCATTCAGCCAAAACACAATAGCAACAAAAGATACATGTTACACGAAGGCTACTAAGCGACTAAGTTCACCTATCAGAAATATCTTCCAGCAGGTGGTGGAAGAAGGCGACTATGCAACTAAGGCTACGTCTAACATACACCAATTCAAGTGAAGCTGTGAACTTACACTACCCGTTGCAGTATTACCAAAAAGTTCAAGCTACGCAAAACGCTGAAGTAAGACTACATAACCTAAACGTAATTTTCCGTATACAAACACCTTTTAAATGGTGCAAGTTATACAGATGTCCACAAAACAATTACCTAAATATAGTGGTATTTTATGGACAAATCAGAGACAACAATACTTAAGATTATTTTATACGTGCAGCCTAAGAAGTTAGTCAGGAAACACGCATCCAATCACACACTCTTGCCAGGTCCACCGTATGAGCTACTAAAACGGTGGAGCTGGTACAATTGTGTGGTTGGATGCGCGGTTAGTTCTGATGAAAGCTGCAGCTCGAATTACTGATTTTTGTCCTCTGCCATACATCCCTCATTGACTTTGTTAGCACGGATTCCTTGACTTAATGTAGTACTGAATATATAACATATCTAAGTTACATAGCATCTAAGTGGCTATTGTAAGCTGTGAATTATAGGCCGTAAACTTTATTCCAGAAATTAGCATAGCAAATAATCTGTGTATTAACTTTCTATTTTTACTTTCTCTACTACATACCTGGTAGGTAGAGAAAGTATTGCATACCACCAAAAACTTTATACCGAGATTTGATCAGAAATACATGTTTTGAGGCAGCTAGGTCAAAAAAGAATGTCTAAAAATGGTCTGCGCGCGCGCGCTCGTCTGTGCGTGCTTATGAACAGCATAACTAAAAAAGAAAAGTCGGAGAAACACCAAACTGGTATTTAAATTCATTGCCTTCCAAAGATGCAACGCAAATATTTTCAAAAAAACTACAGTTTACATGAAATGTTTTTCCAAAATTGTGATTTTCTAACAAAGTGGCACTAACGATTTTGATTAAAATACCATGTATTAAGGATATACACATGATAAATAAAATGTATATGTCGAATTTTCTAGGAAGAGTCTCTTAACTATTTTTCATTTGGAAGGGATTTTGTATAATGTTGTACAACTAGTAAACGTTAAGTGGTAGACGAAAACGTACTTCACAAGAAATGTAGATCTCTTTAAAACACACAATTCAAATAACCTTTTCTTGTGGCATCAGTCATTTCCGAGATATTAGTTATTAGTGTTTACGATTATTCAATACAGCCATTCTTTTAAAGTCTTGTCGACTTTCAATTGTTTCTCACGGAGTTTTAAGGCCAACGTATAGCGTCCAGTTGCTAAACATTTGACTGTCGCTGTTCCACAATGAAATGTGTGATGCAGCTACTTCCGGAAGGATTTATCTGGATTAAAATGGGTAGGTAGGAACATACACCTTCTTAAGCATAATTTGTATGTCCACTAATAAATGATATAGGGTTGAGATGCTCATGTGAATGTATCACAAGCTTTTTATACTTTAGATTGTTTCACTCTATATACTGAATTCCTGTATTACTACATAATTGAAAGCAGTCTATTGGTATATAATCCATGCTATTTTTGGGCGATCGATGATTATGTTAATGGCAATATTATCTACATAGTTCTTAAAAAGCTGGTTCAAGTATCATGACAGGCCATTACCAACCTCAAAAATACTGCGTCTGAAACTATGTTCCAAAGCCAGCTTTATTTGCAAATTACTGCAGATCCACTGAAGTCCAGCCACGAAAGTCCATTGCCATCGTTTACTTTGTCTGATATTAGAAAACATTTGCTATCCTGGCAGAAAACTTTGAATCGAAATTTGAAGAGACATGGTAAGTAGAATGTGCTTCTTTGGTTCCTAATAAATCCAAATCAAAGTATAGCACATGCTATATTCAAAACGTGGTTGGAAGAGAAGAACGCGCTGACAAAGAGTAACAACAATAATAATAATAATAATAATAATAATAACAACAATAACAACAACAACGTTATTCGTCTGGTTTTCCCTGGTATGCTAATTTGGAAATGAACACGATGTGCAAATTAAATAGATATTAAGAAATATAATGTAGTTTAATTGCTAATAATAATAATAATAATAATAATAAGAATAAGAATAATAATAACAATAATAATAATAATAATAATAATAATAAGAAGAAGAAGAAGAAGAAGAAGAAGAAGAAGAAAGCCATTCGTCCAGTTTTCTCTGGCATGCTAATTTAGAAATCAACATGATGTGCGAGCTAAATACATATTAAGAAATATGATTTCGTTAAATTGCATATTTAATTACATATTACTGGCATTAATGAGGTGGAAATGATATAAATTTACAAAATTTGAATTAATGATTTTATATAACTGTTAATACTTGTATGATCTACACTTTGTGTTGCCTCTTGTTATATATTTTGTACGTAAGTATCGTTTTTAGACAGCATGGTCTAAAAGTAGAATTTCTAATACAGTGCACACGAGCTAAAAGTTCTATGCGCACTGTGACCAATTTTGGTTTCAAGTCCAATCACATGGCAATTGTCCTTTCTATTTGCACATATTTAATAACTCGACTTAGTTTGATTAGGTTTTACTTTTCATTATGTCTTTTAACATGATTAATGGCTCTTGCATTATCTGTTCAAAATATAAATCGTCATACTTCAGTTTATCGCAATTCGTTGTAGAGCTAACCTATACGTTATTCTGCTTTCTTTTATCTAAAACTTCAGTATTTTATCTAGTATAATCTACATAAACATTAATGGCGGAATTTATGAATTCAGAAGAAACTGAAAGGGAAGATCCAGGTGAAATTATAGAAGCAACAGAAAAAATAACACTAGAAGTACTTACCCAAAAAATCCAGAAAGCAATATGTAGTAGCATTTAATCGCTTCATTGGCTGGTGTAAGGCAAAACATGTTGAAAATAATTTCACTGAAAATGGCTGCTAGCGAAGCAACAAAACATCAAAACCTGTTTTTTAATTTCATTTCTGTTGTTTCAAAACCGCGTTCTAAACGTGTTATCTGTTAGTTTCAGGAATCAATGTAATAGTATTATCGATATTTTATAAATTTGAGCGCGGTCTAAAAAATAGTGTATGCACGTACTAAAAGTGATTTTATTTTGCTCATAGGATTGCCTACGGCCTTCATTTGGCAAACATTCCTACTCGCAAAATAAAACCCTACTTTTACCGCTTGTATCATAATCCACTATTATTCTTTTCTAAGTTCAGGAACTTAGAAAAACCCTTGGGAGGAGTAACTCACTTGGTCATGTATTCCCCTTTTCTAAGTGCCCTGGGCGTGCATGTCTCTGAGTCGCTGCTCAAGCAGCACACGCCATAATTTTGCCTAAGCCGTGTTTTATTTTATTCTTACAAAATCGTTTATCACTTAATCACGCCGCTGTTGTACTATCCAGCTGTAGAGACTGTGTTGTAGATTGTGTTTTTTAGATTGTTGTGGCAGGGTATGCAAAGAACAAGATGCAGTGGTGTGAAAACAAATATTTGCATATAACTAGCGATAGCATTTCACATGCATATGGTATTATCATGGGATATCTTCCAAAAGTTAATTCACACTTTTTAGGGTATTTCATAGCCGTCACTTCCACGTCTATCTCTTCAAGGAAAAAGTTCCTCGCTGATTGATTTTCATAATACAAATTATTTCAATTGAAGTTTTACAAAGAAAACTAGCGGCTTTGATTTTTTACAAGGAGACCAATCACACATAATCATCATCTCGAAACTGTGCTCTTTAACATACGTCCTACAGAACTGGAATAAGGCTTTTAGTTTTTGAGCTATCACGATTTAAACAAGATCCTATTATATTTTTCTACACTATAAAATCCTGCGTTCACAATAGTGACGTGAGGCTTGTTTCCCGCGTATTCGCTCACTTCATCTTTAAGCAACCTCACTGGATAACCCAGTAGCTAAAGGCAAAAGACAAGTAGAGTGGGAGCGATTTATCACTCCTGAATACTCGCACAGTCCGTAGACCGAGAGATTTTACTAAGCTGTTATACTATAGTAAGAAATGAGAGGATTAAGACATTAAAACAAATACAGACAGAGGAAAGACTGAAATGAAAACTTTTAACTAAAGGTATGACTGTATTCCATGCTGATTGTGGTATGAGAAGCGCCTATAGGCTGCTGAAACAGCAAAAGAGGTGGGTAGGTTGGGTTGGCTGCAGCGAATGTGACCGACTTCTCAGAATGGGAAAAACTGACTTCCCAGAATGCCAAGATGGATCGTAAGTTAATGATAAACACAAGTGTCCAGAAATATTTTATTATGTATGTAATTTAATAATTCAACAAATAACTTTTAACATATTTTAACATATATTCAGTGCTTGAGTAATAAGTTATTAGCTGGAACAGTTTAATGTCTTCAATTACCGGGCTCCTATGGATCATTAATTTTTTTTCATACCTTACGTTTGAAACAAATGTTTTAATTAAAACCTCCGATATTTCTGGAATTCGTCATACGACATTGTTTTTATTATCCAAGAACACCGAGGCATATTTCAGATCTATTGTTCTGCAATATTTGTCCTTATAAGAGCTTCAAAGAGTGCCAGACCATTCAAATGTCAAACAACAAGGATTTAAATAAAATTATACCTGCTTTAGTACTTACAAGTAAATATATAAATGGGAAATGTACAGTTGTAGTGCATATACTATAGAATCTAAGACACTTCTTTTGGGGCAAATATAGTAATTTGGTGTTGTACAACACCGCAAATTGTCTAAATTGGTTTTATTCAGAAGTATTTGTGCTCCACATGTATCTTTAAGATCGTGTTTAAATGAGTGCTACACAAGAAAGAAAAGAGCAATGCAAAGAGGGGAGTTTCACTTGGAAGGAAATGGGCGTTTACACTGCCCCTCTAGGGGAAAAATCACCAATCTAACCCTTCCTAAGCGCCAGACCGAACACTTACGTCGCAACCATTTCACTGCAACCCTTACGCCACTGTTCTTTCCCTAACAGGGAAGAGAATAGGTCATGTTAGTTCTATGGTTCACTTTACTCACATGAAGTTCTGTGAGATTTTCATGCCCCTTTTGTCAAACGGTACACAGTAGACATAGTTTTAAACCTGCATAAAGAAAGAACAACTGATAATATTGTTTGATTCTAAAATTCCAACTAGAAAGAAAGAATATGACGTGTAACATTCATACAGTTTTCTCTGTATTTATATTTAATAGGCATTCTACTAAATATTTAGGTTGTCAATCACAGGTTTCAGGTCCTTTGCTTTAAATAGCTCCTCGCCCATTATTCCCTCTTTTACGTTTTCCTTTCGGCTCTTCACACGAACCATTTATCTTAAAATTATCTATGGTCTGCTATGTTCTTCTGAACCACTTTTTCCGCATTCTAGTGCATCTTTAAGCAATGAATTTATCTAGAGCTATCACAAAATTTCCTATTCACATTCTGAACAGTATCAGTATTGTTCTTCATTTATTCGCTCATTTTACAACACTTTAAGTATTTATTTTATTTGTTCATTTCATACGCTCCATTCTTCTCCATATTCACATTTCATTCAGCTTCCTCAATTCGCCGCAAGGTTAACTGAATCACCTCCTGTTAAGATTTATTTCTTGAATTAACGTAAGTTCTCAATTCTGACAGTTGCTCTCCTGCCATGTGCGTTTCAGCTACGCTACGCGTAAAACATGCGGTGTTGTCGGCCCGTCCGTCCGCCAGTCGTTCGTGTCGAGTGGAAGAGGAGAGAAAAACTTAACCAAGATAAAAATGACCTGACAAAATGACGTATTTTTTAAATAATATACTGCACTAAACATCTCTATTGCATTATGTTCATGTTCGTGCTATGTGAGAATAAGCCCATATTAAATATTAATAGTTTTAACACCTTTTCACTCTGTATTATTTTATTCTAGTGCTTGTCTTCCGTTTTGTATCTTTTAAATTCATTTGTGTGATGCATCAAATGTCTGTACGCAATATTATATTACCTATATAGATCAAACCTTTAAAGCTGATTTTTTCGCTTTCACTTTCATTATATTTCTAAAATTTCAAAATGCGCTACTCCACAAACGTTTTCAATACTATTGTGAAACTTTCAGATAGCAGATTATTCAAGTTAGTACCATATTTACTCTGAAGTTCTTATCTTTACTGTTATGTTTATTTTAACTCTCAATTAGGTAAAACAAACTTTGCATTTAAAAGTGTGAGGTAATTGTGTTCGTATAATAACTATACATATGGCGACGAGTAACGTCTACTTGGAAGGCTGATCTGTAATGGTTTTTGACGATGTCGGGTTTTTCCTGGGGTTTCTAATATTACTTTTGAAGATCCAGACTGCGATTTCTCAGGTTATTCCTCTTCTCTTTCTTGTTCTTTCCCTATATTGACAGCAGTCTGTTTACTTGTTTTAAATGCAGCAGCTGTCCTATCTACATCAAGCATTGGTCCCCCGTTTTCTCTTTTCAGTTCGAAACATGCCCTCAAAGCACATACTATCTCATGAGCTTGGCCGCGAATTGCAGTACCTTGTCCAAGCTTAGCGCATTTTTTTCTTTGGGGAACGAGTTCGTGGTCTTCCTCTACGCTTCTGTCCGGGATTAGACATTGCCAATCCACAGAAATTTCAGCGCAGGTTATATATTTTAAAATATTATAATCACCACAATATTGGTCATTTGCTATACTACAGCTACACGTTTAGAACTTGAAAAATAACGTTAATATGCAATTGCACACTTCACTGGTTTAAAATAGTTGTATGCTTAAACTTTAAAATATCGCGCTACACTACAACGATACACAAATCATGCAAGTAACTGATACAACGTTTGCCATGTGGTAACACTTCCTCTGAGCTCTGGTGAAGGGTGCGGAGGGGGTTTAAACGGCGATTGGCTACTTCAAGGCCAACCCTGGTTGTCATGACAACAGATCCACATACACGTGCGGAAAGCACGCTGAGCTAGCTGTCAGAATTGAGAAGTTACGTTAACTCAAGTTATAAGGTATACAACCTTCTCAGCGGCAGATGTACCTTAAGAGCTTATTTCGGTATTCAGACCCTTACTAGCCGGTTTACGGACATTTGCTATACCAGTGATGTCCAAGCGAAACACAGGAGGACAGATTTATCCCCACGCATTGTTCGCAGAGCTATGACACGTTCACGTGGCCATGGGTTGTCCAAACTCCTTGTAACATGCCATTGCGACCCGCCGTCAGTGAGTGAGTGAAGGCGAAATGCTTCATAACACAAAAAGGAGGTGGGGTAAGACGGCAATATGATGGTATGGCTTTACGGTGCTATACCATGTACATTGCTACCCACTCCCGAAAACTCATAATGAGTGAAGCACCCAACATGGATTCAATATCACAATCGACCAAATACAAATCGAACGAACAACTAAAAAACTATAGGCTACATCATTTAAGAGATATACGTATAGGGGAGAGAAGGGTAATTGCACTCACTTAAGGAAAAATTGCTAAGAATTTCTCAAAATACACTTAAACATACAGGTTGCTATCAAAACACAATCATTGAACACCCTTTTTATATAAATGAACAAGTTTTATTCGAAAAACATTATAATGCAGGAACTAAAAGATAAATAATAAAACTATGCAATGAGCGGCATTACCCGATACCTGGGGGTAATTGCGCTCACTGTGGTCAGATCAATGGATGCATAAATCACATTTATAATGTTGTGGTTTATCATCCCCACTACAATCCTTATGGGTCCAATTTGCACAAATGGTACACGGAACCAGATTTCATGGGTTTGGCATGATGTCGTCTAGTTCATCTTATCGCATAACTCTTCTTCATCCATCTTCTTCTGAAGAACTTTCAAACAACTGGCTTTTTGCTCTTTTGGTTTTTCTTTATCCTACCATTTAATGAAGTGGTCATTGCTCACCTCAGCATCATTGCCCTCTATGGCTATGTTGGAATTCTTTACTTATAGTGAAGAAGTTATACAGTTTTAGATGCTGTTTAATATATTAGTGGGAAGCTGTATGCATTCTCTAATCAACATAATAACTGTTAAGTGCAGAAGATAATAGATAATCACATACCTTTAGCTTTCTTCACGTTTATTTCTATAAGAAATCCCTGCTGAAAATATTTTGTACATTTACAACAAAACTTCTCCCTCCGGATCCACCTTAAACTACTACGAAGTTATAAAGACTGCCACACAAGTTCAGTACCACTTGGGCCGGTCAAACTCTCACCCAAACCGAAATACTTACATGAGCGCCATTGCCCGCTGAGCGGGAATGCCCTCCACTCCCCTACCAAAAATGGTTATTGCGTACTCATGTGAAACAGAAAATGTTAAAATAATATTTCAATTTTTACTGAATTACACCCCTACATTTGATATACCATACATTTAGCTTCTGCTCATGTAAAACTCCTAACACGTGGTTAAAGTCCAGTTAAAAGTTTCAAGTAAAGCTAAGAAAAGGTAACAAAGAGTTCGCCTATTTAAAAGTAGGTCAGTATCAAATTACTTAAAGAGCTTACTGGAATCGTTAAGGCTCGAATCTTACAACCCTGTTTTTCTTCTCTTCTTCCTATAGCCTTTACATATGGAGTTGAATATTTGACCATAAAATAGTGTCGGAACTTATAAATAAGCTGTGTTGCTTTATATTTTTAAGTCATTGGTTTCTTTAGGCATCCACGCTGATTCCAGACTCAAAAGATCGCTGCGATCATCTCAGTTCTGAGGCGCTCTCGACTCGTTTTGCCTCTCGCAATGTAATATAGGACTTGCTGGCTGTATTAGTTTCAGATCGTCGTTTAAAGAATTCTTTCCATTTTGTTCTGTACTTACTGAAAATACATCCAATTTCGTTCTGATATCTTCATATCTCCTCTTAACTTTTAGCTAATACCTGTCACTTATCTATGAAATCTAATTTCTGCTGTCTGTATAGAATTGTAGTCTGTTTTTGTTAGGGTACAGATTTCGGATCCCTAGAGCAAAACAGGAACCGCCATAGCCTTACCCTTTATTGCTCTTACAATAGCTCACATATTGTTTGAAATCGACTTATATTGTTTTCTACATTGTAGTTGAAATTAAAATTTATAGCACATCCTAAATGGTTTATTTAAGTAAGAAGTAAACAAATATATACCAAACGTAAAATATTAGTAGACAATTATGTCCGCAATATGACAAAAATGTGGATTATTTGACGAAGTCTTTTGCAACTTTATGTTACGTGTTTGTCCCGTCGTAAGCTGCTAGGTTATGATTCCTAAATATTTTGTTTGAAGTCATTAGTTTATAACAAGTTTTACAGTTATTAAGAACTGTAATCATGATTATGTATTTTTATGTGAAATGGCGAATCAGTGGTTTGAGTCCAACTGATGATAAAGGGGTTGATAAGGGAGGATTATTGTTTTGTTGTTTGAGTTTTTTAATTATTTTTCGGTGTTTACGTTAGTATAGACGTCATCCCAAGATTTTCCTACAAAAAATAAAACTGTGTTGTCCACATATGAGATTAAGACCCATCACACATTTCAAAACTGTTTTCAATAAGTTATTAATTTAAAACAGAAAATGAAGCGTTGAAGAGGAAAGATGAAAAGGAATTGATGGAGGAAGCTGGGTTTAAGGTGAATAAATGTATTTTATTACTGAAACATCTATTCGTGGTTTGAAATTTCACAAAGATATTTTGTAAATATCATATTTACTAGAGTAATTCCATATTTTGATTAAAGTAATCTAACATTTTGTCGCTCTCTTTATCTGTCTCTGGTTCATGCATTAAAATGATGACACTGGCCTTTACGGTTTCATATGTAAGGTTATTTATTTTTGTGTACTTTCTTTAAACTACTAGTAATTTCAGTTTATCTTGACTACATAATACATTTTTCATATTTTCTCTTTATTTCTCGGAGAGGCAGCGTGTGTTTACTGGCTGGAATGAACTTTCCACAGCTGCAGACGCCACACAGCAGTACTTATATAATCTCTCAGGTTTAAAGATATTCCCCTGCGGAAGATTTAAGACCTCATCTCGTAAATATTTACTCGCTGGAAGCAAGGTTTTGGAAGCTACTCATGTTTTTTGCAAACAACATGCACTGTTTTTCCTCAGAAAATGAACACAGCTAGAAAGGCTGACATTGTGTTTAAACACCCTTGCAAAAGCTGTAACTACTTTAGGATTTAGCAACGTAATTTTATACAGTTAAAACATAATTTTATATAGAGACAAGCGTTTCTTTTTGTACGATGCTTCACATGGGAAAATAAATATAATTAACTATTGCGGGTTTAGTACTTCAATCCATTCTCCTCTTGCTATGTGATTTAAAACTGCATTTAATAAGTTTAATAACATTATACTATGATATCAGGAGCCCCGTCCTCTTTTTACTTTCTCGACCACATACTTGTAGTAAGTATACGAGGTATTGCATTCCACATAAAAAATCGATGCTGATATTTAATCGGAAATACTTTCCAATATTTTCAAGAGAATCCCCAACTCCAAACTATCCTTTATATGGAAGATGTTTCGTTATTTTTTTCTCTAAAGTTTCTAATGATTTTGATTAAATTACCATATGTCATTTGCATTACTAATAAAACGCGTATCTTGCATTTTCTGCGAATTGCCTGTGAAGTTATGTTCATTCGAAAGGAATTTCGTATGATTTTGTATAACTGTTAATCCTTAAGAGAGGGACAGAACTTACAACAAAAGCCGTAGATATCGCTAAAACACGTAATTAATGCCAAATAAAATGGTTGTAGCACTAAGCATTTTCAATATATTTCTTGCTCCTGGTTTGAGCTTTTCAATTGTTTTATCATCCATCCTTAATGGTAAGTTGCTATTTTTTTGTTTCTCGTGAGGTCATACAAATGGTATAGAATTTTAAAGCCAGCTTATAGCTACCCACTTTTTAGACATTTGAATATCGCTTCAAAATCCCCCCTTGTGCCTATAGCAAAATGTGCAATGAAACTATTTCTGCATATATTTATCTGGGTTAATCAAGCAGATAAAAACAGGCTTTTCTAAAAAAAAATTGTAGAAGAGATACAAAACTAAAAATAGTTGGCAGAGGAAGTCATCTGAATGTAGCGCATCAGATTTGTGGTTTTGGTTTTGCAAGTTTTAAACAGATAAAAACTTAATGGCTAATCTTTCCTTTTTCACGAGCCCATCCAAGGTGTATTTATAATGTTATGGTCAGGCTGAGGCTCCGGGACAACTTAAGAGTGATGTAAAGTTTACCGCGCATCAGGTAGAGGGGAGTGAGGTGGAGCACTGGGGTGTTGTTTACCTGTGAGTCCGTATACAGTCCGCTTAGTGACTAGCAGTACAACACCCTTCTGTCTCTCATTTCGATGTATGTGTCCTACTTCATTTTCCATTATCTCTAGACTGTGTTGTTTACATTAGCAACTAAGACAGCACATTGGCGTCTTTGTTTACATCAGCAGTACTGTGTTAACGAAACTCTATGGTGAGGTTGCATATACATTGGTTGCTAACTTGTCCCGGATCCTTAGCCTGATGATGGATTAATATAATTATTTATATGATTTTATCACTTCTATTGTATCAAATTAAAATGTATATTACTGCAGAATAGCTACATGAGTCTTTTGTGATGAATATTTATGTGATTAATAGGTATATGCAGGTAAAGTTTAGAAACAAAAGGATAAAACTATATAATGTGCGTTACTTAAAAAATTAGTATATGATCAAATAAATAACTGCTACTTAAGGAGAAAATTTATAAAGAAATGTTTTAAACTATGTAAATTACGAGGGTGGATCGAAAAGTAACGCACAATAATTTTTTTCTGCCTTGGTATTGCAACTGGAATATTGTAATTTCACACAGATATAGCTTGAAGTTTTCACAGAGGTGTTTCTTATTTTATGTACAGCTCTAGCGAGAGAAGCGTGAACTACGCAACAAAGATGGCGTACATGTCACTGTTGTCCACCCGTGAAGAACAGAGAGGTGTGATTCAATATTTGTGGGCCAAAGGGCATAAACCGAGTTATATTCACACGGACATGCGTAGCGTGTATGGGGATGATTATATGGACCGTAGCAAAGTCTCCAGGTGGCGTACATTCTTCCTATAGGGCCCTGTGAACCTTAGTGATTCGCCACGATCCGGGAGGCCGGCAACAGCTGCAACCCTGCAGAATGTCAGAGGCATTGAGGCGGCAATTTTGAACGACCGGCGTATGCAACTGCGAACCTTATTGAAACAGTTCAACATTTCCTATGGTGCAGTGTACGATGTTCTTCATGACACGTTGAAATTTCGTAAAGTTAGTACTAGCTGGGTGCCTAAGAACCTGACAGACAACCACAAGGACCAGCAAATGAATGACGAACTTGTATCACTTAACGCGGTGCACCGCAGAAGAGCATGACTTTCTGAAAGGAATCGTCACTGGTTATGAGTCATGGACGTACCACTACACGCCCGGAACCAAGCAGACAGGAGTGGAAACATGCTGGTTCCCCAGTAAAGAAAAAATTCAAAGTGACTGAATCTGTTAGGAAAGTGCTTGTGATGGTGTTTTGGGATATGCATGGTGTTGTATTGGTTGACTTTGCTGAACACTGGACCACTGTGAATGCCAACACGAAAACTTTAGTGAGGTTGCGTCGTGCCCTTTGTGACAAACCCACAACATGAATGCTGACGATGTCAAAATTCTTCATGACAATGCTCGCCCCCATGTTGCTGCTGTTGTTCGTTAGAAAATCGCGAAATTTGGTTGGGATGTGCTCCAGCATCCACCATACAGCCCGGACCTTCCACCGTCGAACTTTCATCAGTTTTGTCCTATGAAGAAACTCCTGGCCGGCCAACGCTTTGCGACAGATGCGGAAGTGAAATCAGCAGTCCACAGAACGCTATGCTCCAAGGAAACGGACTTCTACGAACAGGACATATTGAAACTGGTATCACGATGGGAGAAACGTGTTGAGAAACTTGCTGACTATGTCGAAAAGTAGGTAAAAGGTGCAAGTTCATTTGTCAGTTTTTGTTTTAACTATTAAACTTTTGTGTAAAAAAATTATTATACGTTACTTTTGGATCCTTCCTCGTATGTAAAGTATGTAATTTTAAAAGAAATCAACATAAAAGATAAACACATTCCTATGGAAACCAAAATTATGATAAAAACAACGATAAGAAATAAAGTAATTTCAACTACCGGAACCGCCAAATTCCATTCGACTGGAATAAATATATAATGCCAAAACAGCAAACTTTTCAGAGACAACTGAAACTCTATAAAATATTAGCTGTTATACTGTTGCTCTATGGATCAAAGGCTTAGTTTAAAAACTCGGATGTGACAGATTCATATGGCTTCTCTACCCCTACTTTTGTTAGTGAGTATGCAAGCTATTCTTACTAAATCTTATTTTTCTGTTTATTACATGCTAATTGAAATATACCTTTGCAGAATCAGCTAGACTACCTATTTCATTATAGATACAAAGAGAAAAGCGTTAGTCAAATGTTTAAGAACTGCACGCTATACGTTGAAACCCCATACTGTTTCCATGGAATTGCGAGAAACAACTGAATGTTCACCGGACTTTAAGAGAATGACGAAGCAATGTGCAGTTCGAACCATCAATAACGGATATCTCAGAAATAGCTTATGCCATAAAAAATCATATTTGAAAAAAGTCGCGTGTTTTAAAGAGATCTACAATTTTTATGTAGTACAATTCGTTTATCCCTTAACGTTTACCAGTTATACAAGATTATACAAAATTCCTTCCGAATGAAGAGGACTTCACAAGCTATTCCCAGAAAATTCAAGATACACATTTTATTGGTCATGAAAGTACCTATAATATATGGCATTTTAATCAAAATTGTTAGAGCCATCTTTAAGAAAATCAACATTTTCGAAACATGTTAAATGCAAAGGGTAGTTGGGGTGAGGGATTTTCTTGAAAATCTTCGTCTCGCATCCTTGGAAGATGCTGAAAAATACCAACTTTGGTACTTCTCCAACTTTTTGTTCTTGAATTTTGCTGTACACAGTCATACAAACACACACAGGGAACTTTTTCTAATTTTATTTGGTTAACGAGGCCTCAAAACGTGTATTTCCGATAAAAGTAAGCTGTCGAATTTTTGTTTGGAATGTAATACCTTCTCTACCTACTATATACATGATAGAGAAAGTAAAAAGGTTTTATGTTACACTCACATGACTTTCTCTATCCTCTGTCGTTTATTAGTTAGTGTACAAACTATTCTTACGAAAGTTTATTTATCGGTCTACTTCATTTTAATCCAAATAAACCTTTGCAGAAATAGCTACATTACACATTTCGTTACAGATACAAAGGGAACAGCGGTACTCAAATGTTTCAGAACTGGACGCTATATGCTGGCCTTAAAACTCCAAACTGTTTCCATGCAATCCCGAGAAACAAGTGAAAATTACAGACCTTAAAAGAATGACATTGTATGTGTAGTACGTTTTTCGTCTACCTATGATTTAAATTTTACCCGCTATACAGGATTATGCAAAATTCCTTCCGAATGAAAAGCAATTCAGACTACTCTCAGAAAATTCAAGATATATAGTTTATTTGTCATGCAAATATCTGTAATACATAATTATTTTAATCACAATTGTTAGAGACGTTTTTTCAGAAAATTAAAATTTTCGAAAAGTGCTTCATGTAAGGGATAGTTTGGGATGGGATAAATCTTTCTGTCCATCTTTGGAAGATACTGTATTTAAATACCATGGTATTTGACATTTATCCTTTTTGTAAAATATTTTTTTATTTAAGAGCCTCAAAACATGTATTTACAGTGAGATCTCGGTATATAAACTTTAGGTGGAATACAATATCTTTTCTACTTACTATGTACGTGGAAGAGAAAGTAACTAGAAAAACAGAGATGGAAAAGTGGTGAAGAAATGAAACTTCTTAGAACTGTTAAACGCAATAAAGTAGAAAATAAATAAACGTAGATATTAGGAATTAACTTAAAATATTCTCTATAAACATATTCATGATTCATATAAGCAGAATTGGAATGGGCATGTAAATAGCATGGAACAAGATGGATACTAAGCAAGTTTTACATTATACGCCAAGGGGAATGAGAGATGTTGCCGGCCTAGGAACTTTGGGATTAAAAAAATGAAGCCAGAACAGGTTCTTAGAAGCTAATTTACGACCGTAGATTTGAGCTATTATAATTCGAATCTTGATCTAGTTCCCGTACAAACTTAAGTTACATTCAACTTTTAGGAGATAGTTTGGTATATGATGAAAAGTAACTGCGGTAAGTAGTGCTAGTTTAGAACAAATACATTAGAAGGCAAGGAAGTGTCCTCAATATTTGGACATATGTTTATGTAATAAAATAATAACGTTGTAATTATCGAACAGGTAAATCTATTCTAGCTTGATTAGTTATGACAAAAACTGCGAAAGCTTCGAAAGTCTGCACGCAAAGTGAAAGATGTTCATCTGCATGCAATTCCAAACGAAGATAGATTGCTTCAAGAGGGCTTTTGAAGTTTCTTGACTAAGTGCATGAGAGAAGTAGAGATATCCTGGTAATTACTCATTTAATTTTCTTCCAAATGTGCAAGCAACTAAACTGAGATTGTTTTTCTTCTGTTTCAGAAGGCCGCTCGGTAAAAACTCATTCTTCAAAGGTCGAAGTAAGTGAACACGGCCATTCATAATAACATTAAATGAAGGTTTTGCATGACATGACTGTAAGTTGATTATTATCAGATCGTTAGACACACGCTATTGCTTATGTTATTCTTGATACTTCTGACTTACACAGCAGTAGAACATTTTGTGAGGTAACCGTATGGTTTATCGTCTATTAGCATGCTAAAAGAATGAACACTCTCAACTGAAGAGTTCTCTGAAGTACAAAACAAAAACAAAAATTATAATAAGATTTTACTAATCGTTAAAAATATCACCACACAAAAGTAAAATATTGGCTTTCAGAGGACCAGACACATTAAGAGCAAAAATAGTAATATAAGAGAAATATTAGAAAAAATAAACTGTTTTAATTATTTAGACTGTAACGTCTCATACTTAAAAATGATGACATAATAAACAAAATTAATTAATTCAACCAAATATGCGGCACCATCAAACGAAATTTAAAAAATACTAAGAAAGAGACAAAAATAGAATTTTACAAAGTGATGGCTGTTCCAGTGTTAACGTATGGATCCGAATGTTGGACAATGACTAAACAATGTGGGTCCTCGTAGCCGTGGTCGCTGTAGTGGTCGCTCCGGCGCTCCGCCAAGTTGAGGGTCGCGGTTCAAGTCCCGCCACGGGCATGGGTGTTTGTGTGTGTGTGTGTGTATGTGTGTTGCGAAAATAAGCGGTATAAAAACAGTAAAACACAGTAGCATAAACTGGGTAAAACAAGGGGAAAAAAACAAAACAAAACAAATGGAAAGAAAGATAGAAACAGCAGAGATGCACTTTTTAAGATATGTAGCAGGATATATATTAAAAGATAGAAGGACATACGTAAAGAATTAAGAATTTTCAAATTACTAGAAAGAGTTAAAGAAAATCAAGACATGTGGATAGGATGGATGATAACCGCTATACAAAGTTGGTTTTAAGATATACACCAAAAGGCCAAAGAAACATTCGGCAGACCTAAAAGAAGATGGACGGAACAGTTTAAATGATGAGACCGAAACAAACCAAAGGGCTTAAACCATGAAAGATGATAATGACTAATCGTGTAGGAAATTCTTTTTAAAGTCTGCAGCTATATTATGATAAACGTTTCTATTTTCTAATTGCATATATTGTTCACTCGCAGAACTGCAGTTCGGTTCGTTTTATTACACTAAATGCAGAGATTCTTCTCTGTTTCCTATTGTACTTGGTCATTTTTCTTTCTCTCTCTCCATGTTTCTCATTCCCTCTCTCCTTTTCTGCATTTCCCTCTCCTCCCCTTTCCGCGGTGCACTCTCGCCCACGCTCTCCTCTATGACCAACACTATATGTCATGTAATGTTTTGAAAACCGGTAATAAAGCAGCTCTTTCTGATTTGTTACTAAAGGCTAAAATAATAATAATAAATAATAATAATAATCTAAAAGGCTTAAGCCTCGAAAGCTAGTTCCGTCTCATGAACTGAGTTTTTGCTGTGACCATCTCTGTCTGCCAATGTTTGTTACCTGTAGCTTTATAATTTAGTACCAACTTTGGGATGCGGCAATCTTCCATTCTGTTCACATGTTCTGTCAAGTTGTTTCTCTATTGGTGTATCTTTTCTATTAAGTTAAAAATGCCGAGTTTCTTTCTGATCTCGTGGCTACTTTTTTATCTAATATATTGTAGCCTGCGATGCTCCTCGGGACTCCATTTCTGCCGCTTCCATTATTCTTTCTTCATTTTTGCAAATCGCCCAACATTTTGAATCATACAACAGCATGGGCACAGCCATTACTTTATAAAATTTTAGTTTAGTTTCTGCACTAGTACTTTCAAGGTTTTCTTTTATTGTACCGCGTGTATAATTGAATTCACAGACCTTATTTATCACATCTTCGTTTTTAATATACGAAACATTGCAGCCTATGTAATTGAAATTATTGACCTTTTCATTCATTTTTCCTTTTAAAATTATTTTTGCTCTAATTGTATGGGACTCCTGAAACGAATTTTTTTTTGTTTTAGTGGTAGAGATATTTAGTGAGCATTTGTTACATAAATTATTAATTGGTATATAGCTTTCTGTAAATTCTCTTCTGAGTTTCAGATTGGAAAATGGTCATCTGCAAATAAAATTGTATCTAAAAACACATTTTTAATTTTAAAGTGAATTCCTAAATTTGTCTGCCATTTTCCAATGAGATCATCCTGTATATGTTAAAAAGCAGTGGCGAAAGGGGGTAACCTTGTCTTACACCTTTATTAATGGTTGCCGTTATATCATTATTCTTTATTCCTGTTGCTATCATCATATAAACTTCTTATTATTGTTATTAATGCTTAGTTATACCTTTTGTTCAATAATATGCCACAATTTATTTCTATTGACCTTATCAAAGGCTTTTTCTAAGTGTATAAGCGCAATATGTGTTGATATGTTATACTCACTATGTTTTTAAATGATCTGATTAATGCTAAATAAGCAGTCTTCCTTTACGGAATCCAGTTGGGCTTCTGAGATGACGTTATCCATTATTACTTTCAGCCGATTGTTTATTATAGATGCATATAGTTTATAACACGTGTTTAAAAATATTTATTGCTCTATAATTATTACATTTGTTCTTCTCACCTTTTTTTTAAATACAACATATATTTTGGCTAATCTCCGTTCCTCAGGTACATGGCCGTTTTCCAATAGACATTAAGGAAATCCAACATGCGATATTTTATAGACTCAGAAGCATGTTTAATTAATTCATTGTTTATGTTGTCTGATCCTGCAGATTTTTTATTTCCACTATTGTCTAGTACAACTCTTCAAATGAAATGGAATCGACATGTTCGTCTGGTTGCATTAGAAATATGTCTTCTTCTTCGTCCATAGGCTTCGAAAATATTTGATCCATTGTTCATTTGATATCGGATTTGATTTTAGATTATCTCTCTCTTGTTTGTTCAGGTGCCTTAGACTTTTATAAGCTCTATCTTGATTTCCATGTACGTCATGTTCTATGTCACTAATTTACGTTTCCCATGAACATATTTTGGTTTTTCGGACTTCCCTTCGGACGATAGCACCTTTATATTTGTAATCTATTAAATTGTCTTCTGATCTTTGATTAAAATATTTTATATATGCATCTTTTTTCTTTCTTTAATTATTCTTTCTAAGTCATCGTTCCATATTTTGATACATCTTCTTTTATAAACTCGTTTCCTTGTTCCCAGTGTTTCTTTTTCAACTTTTGTAATAGCGTCCTTTATTTCTTTCCATTATGGCTTTATATTTTACCTTAATGGATTATATACTGAGTATGACTGCAGGCGGATTTTAAGCGTTTAATAGAGTCCTCTTTCAACAGATGTACTTTGAAAACCTCATTGCTTTCATTCCTTAGGCTACTTTTACTCTTGAACTTTTTTCCATCTCGCTGGAATGGCTATTTTAGAAATAAGTAGAATATGATCTGATCTAATATCATTTCCTCTATACATTCTTGTATCTAACACGAGATCTTTTAATCTGTATTAATGATACCGTAATCAATTATGCTTCTATAGGCTCTAGTACACCATGTATATTTGTTTGTGTCAAAAAAAGGTATTTCCAATTTAGGTAGTTAAACGCTACAGAGTCTGTAAGTTGTTTGCCTTACGATTTTATGTAATTTCTCCAGGCTTACCAATTATGTCTTTCACTGGTTTATTTCCCACTCTGGCATTCAAATCACCGGCTGTTACTACATGATTATTTGCATTAGTTTTGTCATTATGTTTCCCATAAATTTTTCTGTCTCCTCTACTCGACCTTCTTCTGCACTGTAAACGCCTACTACCATCATGTATCCTCTTTGTATTCTAAGCTGTATCTTAATGTTTCTTTCATCAATGAATTCATAACTATGGATTTTATTCCTCCAGTTATTTTTTATCATTATCGCTATTCCAGCTGATGCCCATTTTTCTTAAGGTACACCTTCAAAATCTATGACATACTTGTCTAATTCTGAAGAACCCATTTTTGTTCGTGGTACAACAACAACATCTATTTTCATGTTCTCTAGTTCGTTTTGTAACTCTATTTCTTTATTTGTGATTCCTCTATATTCCATACACCAATTTTTTTACTTGCGCTCTTCCCAACTGCGTGTTCCTATTACTAGTTGTCGTTGTCGTTGTCGTTGTCCGGTTTTTCTCTTTCATGAGACGTATAGTAATTAAATATCCCTAGAGTACGTTACTAGCGTTCTGCAGGATTAGATGATGCTTGGGCTGCAAGCTTTAGACTAATCATTGTAGCGTCCCGTGTACTATCCCCATGAGGAAAGTTGCCTCATCCACTCAAATCTTTGACCGTTCAGGACTTTACCCTTGTTTCCCCGGAGATGGATCTTCAATTTTCCTTGAAGAAAGGTTGCCTCTTCTGCCAGTCATCGTGTTCCTGTATTCTTACCGTTGAGATCTCCGCCTTTATCCCTAGGCAAGGGCTTTCGATATCTCCCGAGGATGATAAAATATGGAAAGGAAATGACTAAGGATTGATAATGTAAGTCTATGGGCTATCCACTCTTCGTCTTCCATTGTGAGGGAGATATAGGTAAGAAGGGAAAGAACTAGGAGAGTATGGACTGTGGGAGCTGCTCCGATTAGTCGACTTTTGCAAGGGGAGATCCTGTAGTGCTATTCTAAGCCGGGCACCACACGGCGCGCTAATATATATATATATATATATATATATATATATATATATATATATATATATATAGGTTTAACAGCACACAAACTTCTATCTCTTCCTTATACTGGCAACTGCTTGCTCTTGCAGTGACGTAGCCGGTAACTATTTCTATTTACAACTTTTATTGTAGGGAATAATGGGCTATATGAGTTGCATGGACTAAATGAATTGTTCTGTTTAAATTTTCAATCTTTATCCCATGAAGTTGGCAACTAAATTTTCTAGTTGATTTTTCTTCTGACATTCTCATTTCTTGCGTTGCACACCAATCCTTCAAATTTCTAAAAGTATGGAATTACAACAATATTAATGTTTTAAGAGCTATGAGTTTTATAGTATTTCAATATTATATTTAGAGTAACATTCGTACAGTTTTTTCATCGATAAAATTATACTAAAACATCAATTGAGACAGCTTAAAATCCGTTATTCGTATACTCTGCTTCGAATAATAAAGGTTGATCAGTATACTTTAACTTGTTATTGAATAATTATGCAGATTTAATACCTTTAATCTTGACTGATGATTTTTATACACTATTATTCTTCACAGATTTAAGCATCTTCATAAAACGATAGCCTGTGCATGGGCGACTTTATCTTATATTTTGATCTGGGTCTGTGGAAATTTGATTTTTTATGTTGTATACTTTCTCAAAGTTTGTGAGTATGTAGTGTGTATCGCAACTGTAAATTAGAACTTTCGTATTTTTAATGGAGTGAGCGTGAATGTTTGTCCTATAGATGATATATGATTTTAATAGTTATTTTCCCAGCTGACTCCGCCACAGCATAATATAGCCCCAGATGTCATTAAATAAAGGTAGCCAAAATATACAACGTTCATGCATGAAGTACAGTTATTCAGTACCATCCAAACTGTATAGATACTCCATGGCGCTGTGGCCCATGCAGGACCTTGGCTTGCCAACTCGACTGCCGAACACATACGCGCTGCAGAGGTGCGCGATCATTTAGCCGATGCGGGGAGGAAATGTGCCCAGCATCACGCATCCCCCAGCCTAAATGTTGACTCTCGAGGCTGGGATATAGATATCCATAGCTTAATAATTACTCTAATTTGTACAATGAAAGAGATATTACAGTATGATATTTTCTTCGGGTACTAGAATTCCACGTAAAAATATTCTGTAGCTGTAATGTAGTAGGTATTTGTGGTGTGATATCTTTGAACATCAAAATGCGATTAAGCTTAGGAACATTTCAAAAGAAACATAATAGATTTCCCTCCACAACGTTTTTGCTAAATACAAAAATTTGCCAAAATAATCAATTGAAGCTTCCGCACAATCGTAATTGTTCGTCTTGTAACACCACACAGAGCCCGTCTGCTCTCACCTCATGTCACACATTCCTCAAGTTTGTCAAGCAGGTCGTTTAGAACTCAGGCTAATGAGGGCATTGTATAAATAAATTATGCGAGATGACAAATGTCGAAGGGCTGCGTAATGAAGGCCGCTAAGGATGTATTTGCAAAAGGGACAGTTAAAAGTGCTTTTAATTTATTAGCAGCTAGTATGCAGTGCAAGAAATGCAAGTATAAATCTATCATAGGTAGAAGCCTAAAAGTTCACATGAAAATTAAATTAATTTTTAGTACACAGCACGTACATTGAGGGGACGTATACCCACTTGGGCGCGGAGGATTGAAACGTGGTGTGGAGGTTAAAAGGAAGGCGTAGGTTTTTCACTGTACAAAATCCATAACACATATCTGCTTATATATTCCTAGATTTATTTCGCAGCCGTTTGGTGTTCCTACATTATTAAACATGAGAGGTGAGAAGAGATGTTCACCGATCCAAAAGCCGGCTTGCACGCGCAATCCGCTTCTCTCGGAATACTCAGCAAGACTGACGCTATATCCCTCACCACTCGTGGTTAGCAAAGCTACCAGCCAGGAGTGACGTAAACAACAATGTGTCTGGTAATGACAATATAACCCCCAAATTGTTAATACGCCACATCATGTTAGCAAAAGCTAACCACTGTTGGTTGGCTGCTGTTCAGCGATGTGGTTAATGCAATGGTCTTCGCCGAAACGGAGATCCCAAAATGAATCCAAAAACTTCGAAGCAAGAGAATGTATTCTGCAGCCAATGAAGTTAGAGCTCGAAAGGGCCAATGAAAAAAGTGGGCCAAACAAATGAAGTTTTTTACTGATTTATTTTAGGATCATTTGGCAAATTATAAATTTGTTATGAACAAATACCCTTAGGGTTCAGCTCACAGTGAAAGGGATTTTGAACCATACAGAAGACATTTTGTATACAGGTGCTACAGCAGTACAACGATGCGACGGTTTAGGCGTGTTTTACAAAATGTTTCTTTGATTTCAAAACAAACATGTGAATACGTACAATGTTAACAAGTGGTAAGCGAATGCTCATGGGTATAATTTGTTCGAAAACAAATCAGTTTTAAGAGCAGTTCAAATGAGGAGACGATAATTTGTATTGACGTCGTTTTATAAAATGTCAAATATACAGAAACCAAAATACAAGAAACACAACGTCGCGAACGCACCTGTAATGTAACGCTATATTTACAGTTATGATCTTGTAAACTTTCTACATCTTCTTTACATTTATGATGTTAATTTTCTACATCTTCTTTGCATTGGTACATAAATGAATAAATAATGCCACCCAGGAAGAAATACATGAATTTACAAGATTCGTAGCTACAGGAGAAGTTTGGTTTGGAGGACGGAGGGACAAAAAGGAGCAGTATTTTCACGAAAATATAGATACATAGATACCCATACGCATACTTGCCTTACTGTGTACTGTATGTTCATAGCTAAATTAAATGTTTAACTCTAAAGCTTGTAATTTTTACTTTCTCTACTACGTATAGTAAGTAGGGGAAGTATTGTATTCCACCCAAAAATTCGATACCGAGATTTCACCGGAAATACATGTTTTGAGGCTACCTGAATCCAAAAAAAGCATTTTTAGAAACATGTCCGTGTGTGTGTGTGTGCGCCTGTGTATGTGTCTGTGTGTCTGTGTGTCTGTGAACAGCATAACTCAGAAACGAACAGTCGGATAAACACCAAGCTTGGTATTTACGTTCAGTATCTTCCAGAGATGCGACACGAAGGTTTTCAAGAAAATCCCCCCACCCCAGACTACCCTTTACATGGAACATTTTTCGAAAATTTTAATTTTCTCAAAAATGGCTCTAACGATTTTGATTAAAATATCATATGTTTAAGATATTGGCATGAGAAAAGAAATTTATATCTCGAATTTTCTGGGAATGTCTCCAAAAGTATTCTTCATTGTGAACGACTTTTGCATAACTGGTAAACCATAAGAGATAGGCAAAATTTTACTATACAAAAATGTAGATCGCGTTAAAATACACAATTTATGTCATATACATTTCTTTTGTTGAGTGAACCGTTTTCGAGATATTGCTTGTTATTCCCTTAAATTTTCCAATACTTATACTTTTTCTCAAATTCGTTATTCATTTTTTATGCCCTGGACATGCAAAGAGAATGGAATGCGCCACATAGCAACCAACGCTTAAAATATTTGACTATCGCTTAAAACCTACCATATTCCCCTTGCATCTACAAGAAAATTAGCAATAATATTAACATCTCGATTAACATGAAGCATATGGAGAATAAGCGTTTGTAAAAATAGTTTGTACAAGAGTAGAGAAAGTCATGTGAGTGTAACACATCAGATTTTTAATATTACATTGCGATATAAATGCAGTAGGTACATTACTGGAAAAAGAGGAGGAATTTGAAAATACGAGACTTCGTCTCGTAGTTTCCACTTCCGAGATTCTCCAGTTTACTTAACGTGCTTTTATTGCATACTGTTTTTCCACGACAGTGATTAATAGAAATACTACCTACGTAAAAGTAAAATTCATTATTTTCTATTGTTGAACGTTGGTTCCAGTAGTAAGGTCACCAACATAAACATTGGTGGCGTAATAGTGAACGATTATCACTCCTACTGTTTAAAAAATTCAGTAACTTGCAGCTCATACTTATCTGCTGCAAGAATGTAATAGAATGGAAATATTAACAAATTAAACATAAGTAAAGAGTCAGGTAATATTTAAAAAAAAATCATCTATCAAACATGATTATATTCCATGCCGGCAATAATAAATATATGAAAAGTTAGAGGGATTTACTAAGTTAATGCACATACATGCAGCAAAATAAACAAACCACGCAGTTAGGTTAGGTTACCAGCACTGATCGCAGAAAATTCAATTTCCACCATGACAGCATCAATGGAAAATGGATAAAAAAGCCACTGTGGTCGAGAAAGCTACTTTACTTACTTCCAGTAGGCACCCCTCAAAGACCATATATCAAAATCGAATGTAAACCTCTCTGATGCATGTTTGGTCGTTCAGAATGAAGCTCAGACTAATCATTCATTTAGGAGACATATAAAATTTATCAGAAGGTTCGTGACCTCACGAGGGCAGGGCTTGTTTTTGCGAAAGGCATTATTTGAACGAGTGGCTGGCTACTTCAGTCCCTATTATACACAGATGTATACTCAAGGGGATTAAAAATAAACGCATAATCTTTCCAGGGGGGACCAGTTGCGTGCATTTTGAAAACTGTTTGTAGTTTGGCTTTAGCCCGCCCGCTCGCCCGCTATTGTGAAAATATTTTCAGAGGCTGTACGGAAAATACCGCCCACTTCTAATGCTAATCTCGCATTTATCCATTTTGCCAGCCGGCGGGCCGCTGCCAGCAACAACCATTTCGTATTACTGTAGAGTCACTCAGTGGCGCTAGTTGAATAAATATGGCCGCTCGGCGAATTGTGTTTTTATGTGGAAATCGCAACATCAATATTTGTTAAAGTTCATTGAATGTGCGGTGCAAAATATTGATGTATTTTTCCTATTTAGATTCATATTTATTTTACTACAATAATGTGTCTTCACTAGATAAATATAGATAGGGTCGCAAGTGCATCAGTGCAATGATTTTCGGGAAATATAGTTTAGAGTTTACGTAATAGGGTATCTTAATAATTTTTTAATTAAAGCGTTAGGCGTAAAGACATATTTCAATACCAGTTTTTAATAAACGTTAGATAGCTTTAACACAAGTAAAAAGTAGGTATTGTAAAGTTTGAACCCTATTTAAAACTCGCCGATGATCCTACAATAAAACTTTTTAGTGTTACATTCAAATGACTTTCTCCACCCAGTGTTCTACAAAAACTTACAAAAGCGTCATGTTATTCGAGATAAGCATTGCTAGAAATTATTTTATTATACATTTCGTTGATTGTAGAATGGGAATACATTAGGCTAAAGCAATAGTAAATCTTTTTTAGGGTCGCAAGGTAATGGCTTTGAAATCACCAAAAACAAAAAAGAATCGACTTAGTGGTTGAAAAATTATAAATTACTTGACAATTTAAACTAATAATAAAGAATATCTCAGAAAAAATTAATGCAATAAAAACCTTATTTGTCACAAACCATTTGTTTTAATTAGGTCTATATTGTTTGTGTAGTAAGTTTTTGTCTCTCTCTCTCTCTCTCTCTCTCTCTCTAACGGGTTAAAAGTTATACAAAATTAATGTGTAGTCAAGAGGATTCCACAGACTATCCCCCCAAAAATTCAGGATTTAATTTTATTTGTCAAGTAAATATCCTAAATATATATTTTAATCAAAACTTTTCAAAATGTCCATTTAAAGGGTAGCTTGGGATGAATGATTTTTTTTAAAATCTTCGTTCAACTTCTCTGGATCATGCTGAACTTAACTGTCAATTTTGTCGTTTATCCGACTTTTCGGTTTTTAGTTATGTTGTTTACAGTCACTTACACACACACACACACACACACACACACACACACACACACACACACACACACATTCTCTCTCTCAGATATTTTTTTTCTAAAAATGCTCTTCTGGATTCAGGAGGTCTCAACATATACTTCAGGTGAAGTCTAGACATGGGTGAAATACAGTACTTCTTACCTACTATAGTAGGTGGCAGAGAAAATAAGAACTAGAATTATACTAATGATGCAGATTTGGAGACTGGTTCCACCATAAAGAAAGTTAGACATCCCTCACCTGAGTTCAACTCTTGGGAACAGATAATACATGTTGATTCCGAACGCTATGTAAATCGCTGACCTGACCTTGTAACAGCGCAAAGAGTTATTTCAATTCCTACCTATAGGGAGGATAGTTAACTTCAAAGCACTGAATTTCTCTATATATTGCTAAGATTTTATTCCTACGTATCACAATGTTTGTACCTTAAGTCCTTTACAAAAATATTTGTGTAAAACGTAAGCTTTCTATAATAGCTGTAATTTGTGTTTTCCCTTTAAAATTAATTTTATGTATTATCCATGCACAATGTAGTGGTAAGGTTAAAAATCTTTAATAATGACACATTTTCCTTATATTTCAGTAATACGTACTCTTAGGGGGCAGAAGCTACTGTGGAATAAAGTCTTCAATTACACGGTCGTCTTCAAATAAAACCTTCAACAGTTTTACTCTATTTTATTAACCTTTGCCACAACACGTACATTGCCAAACAATCTGAAATCTCTTAATAAACAAATCTCCAATTGCATGGAAATAAAAAATAAAATAGTAAATCTATAAAATTAGAATGAATTACATCCACAATTGATATAACACAAATAATTAATTACGCCATTTGATTAATAATGCTAGGAAGGTTAATAGAGGCTTTGGGTCTTGTTAAAAAGCTATAACATAAAACAAATGTTCGAGGTGATAAACCGATTGTGGAGTATAAAGCTGTATTGGATATGAAAGCTGCTGAATGTTGTGGTTCCAATAGTTGAACAATATCATAATCATTGTTACAAAATAACAGCTTGGGTCTGCGGCAGTATCTCCTGCTGTCCGATGTTGTTGTGGTTTTTAATGTCCGTTGCTCGCGGCTTACCATTCTGCAGCCTCCGCGTTGACTCCAGATTTTCGAAGTATGCGGGTTCTCTGCATTTTTTATCCTCGACTAGCTGAAGTAATTTCTAGAATATGTGAGAGCATGGACTTTTCCTTGGTAAAGGAAACGTAGATCTCGGGTGTGGTAAAGGAGAGAAAATAGACGTGCTTTAGTTACTAAAAGACGACACTGCAGTTTCTTTTATTTAGCTACTTCTGGTGGTACACAACACTGATATTGTCGCCGTTAAAACACTGTCCACTGCTGTTGAAACACGGCGCTGATATGACGCGAAGTTTATATATTTAGTAGATCTCTTTACGCGTGGCGATTCTTAGGTGTGTTGCGAAAACTGTCTTAATTCACTTTTGGCGCGAGATCTCTCAAATATCCAGCAGCATCTTTCCCTGCCTGTAGTTTAGAAAATGAGCCCCGATTTTGTTCCTAGCAGATCTATTTATAGTCGCAGGCTTCTTGGGCTGCTTCATTTCCTTTTTGTGCATTTTTAGCGTCACTCAACGCGTCTCACTATTTCATATAAATTAACAGGGATCTCATTGGTCCAATTTTAACATAAATCGCGGCTTTTCCTAATTTTACCGTTAAGCATGTTTTCTCCCTCACTCTGGTCACGGCGAATTATCTAACAAAAGCACAATAGCTAGACACCCTCGCTGTATGAACAATGCCCCTGCCACCAGAGGGATATCGTAAAACTAAACTTTTTGCCTTCGAAGACACTATTCCTGCAGCTAAAATATCTCGTCGTGGACAGTATTTTAACATAGCGCGTAAATTACGTACATTAAACAATTTATAACTTCTCTAATATTAGTAACCTAAATATAGACATATCATTAAATCACCCTTCTTAAGCTACACCGGCAGTAAATTAAAAGATTTGTACATAGCATAATTTAACCTCACTAAAGATTAATTAATCAATTTATTAATAATTACCTAGCTCGGGCTCGGCCTAGAGTTGCCGTTTCAGGTCAAAATATTAAATATAGCTTAATTTCTTTATCCTATCTTTAATGCTCTTGCCTTGGAATTTGATACGAAAATTATGAATAATAATGTTCTTTATGTTTCTCGGAAATAATTAAAGTAACACTTAGAATAAGAGCTAAAGATTCTATTAGTATTACATTAATATAATACTACTACACGGGATATTTAAATATATTAATAGCTCAAAGGGTAAGACATTATGATGAAATGAATGCACGAGATTTGAACCGTTGATCTTCGACTTCTTCTCTATAGCATATACTTATACGAGAGACAAACTATTTTAAATGAAAAAGTAAACTGCCTGACACATTCGATTTTTTTTTCGATTTAAAGTTTTTCCAAAAGCATTGGTCTACTAAAGTATATTTTCCTTACAAGTAGATAGATTGTTTTTAAAGTAAGTACCGATTATTTTTTTAAAAAAATAATAACATTATTTTCCAAGTACCTTATTATCATTCATCATCATCATCATCACCTTACGTACACACTTCTCAACATAGTCACCGCCGTTATTCATGCGTTTGTAACGGTAAACCAGATTTGTATGCCTTGTCAAAGAATGATGTCGCCTGTGATGAAAGTCAAGTCTGCATTTGACGCAGTAATTTGTATCACAAATTATGTAAATGTCAGAGTGATTGTAGTGTGAATATGCATTGTTGTGTGACATTGATTTGAGATGTTTGTTGATTTAATTATTGTCGAGAAGTAAGTTTATACGGCCTTACTGAAACTGACAATAATAGCGTGCAATAATGTAGCGAGGGGGTGAGCTGTTTATCATTATTAGAGACGAGCAAATGACGTAATATTGGCGCGTTTTTTTTTTTAGAATTTGCGGAAACATTTTCCCTAGAGCATATGTTTTCGTAATTTTCATTGGATATAAAAATAGACGCTAATGTTGGCGCGTTTTATTAACCAATAGCAGCTCGGTTATAATCTATAGGCATATCGGGGTGTGGAAGTATAAAAAGAGCTAAGTCAGAGGTATATCCCTCCCAGTTCATCGGAAACATTTGTACATTACACGTCGGCTCCAGTCCATCGGAAACATTTGTGCATTACACGTCGCTGAGTTCAACAAAAACAGTCATGGTGAATACATAGCATAGTTTATCGATTCGCAGGTTACGCTTAGCAAAGTTATAAAAAAATCTCATGTGTCGTAAAGTTAATTACACAAAAAGTTGAAGTACGCGAATTAATAAGGGGCAGTAAAGAAGTTATTTTAACAGTTTCAGTTTGGCGAGTGTCAAGATTAATATGTGAAAGTAAATAATGTGTTAAGACAATAAAAGTATAAAACAAATTCTTTTATCAGTGCTATCTTTGGATAAAACTCCTTTCCGTTTACACACCTGATTTTTGGGTTCACACAGTGAACCCAAAAATTAAACACAATAACAGGCGCTCAGTAAAAGATAACACGAAGTGACCACGACAAATTGTCTTTTATACGTGCGGCAAATAAACAGTAGCATTCTTTAAAACAAACACTAATACCATCGCAAATTGGCTACCACAACGTGGAACTTAACAAAGAATACCGTCACAAAATGGCTCCCAAACGTGGGGCTCAATAAATAAATAAACATAATACCGCCGCATATTTAGCTCCCAAACGTGGGGCTCAATAAATAAATAACCATAATACTTGATGCAGTAATTTGTATCATAAATTATTTAAATGTAAAGAATGATTATAGTATGAATATGCATTTTTCTGTGGCATTGATTTGAGATGTTTGTCGATTGTAATTATTGTTGAGAAGTGGGTTTATACTGCCTTACTGAAACTGACAATAATAGCGTGCAATAATGCAGCGAGGGGGTGAGCTGTTTATCATTATTAGAGACGAGGAAGTTACGTAATGTTGGCGCGTTTTTCTTTAGAATCTTCTGGAACATTTTCCCTAGAGCATATGTATTCATAATTTTCATTGGATATAAAAATAGACGCTAATGTTGGCGCGTTTTATTAGCCAATAGCAGCTCAGTTATAATCTTTAGGCATATCGGGGCGTAGGAGTATAAAAAGGGCTAGGTTAGAGGTAGACCCCGTCAGTTCGTCGAAAACATTTGTATGCTACACGTCGCCT
Organism: Deroplatys truncata; assembly: GCA_030765065.1. Taxonomy (NCBI): domain Eukaryota; kingdom Metazoa; phylum Arthropoda; class Insecta; order Mantodea; family Mantidae; genus Deroplatys; species Deroplatys truncata. The sequence goes on from CM060975.1 coordinate 233,514,010, forward strand.
TCAGGTCAGTTCGTCGAAAACATTTGTACGTTACACGTCGCCCTCAGTTCATCAGAAATACTTGTACAGTACACGTCGATTATCGATTCGCAGGATACGCGTAGCAGAGTTATGAAAAATTTAAAGTGTTGTAAAGTTAATTACACAAAAGGTTGAAGTACGCGAATTAAAAGTGATCAGTAATTAAGTTATTATAACAGTTTCAGTTTGGCGAGTGTCAAGATCAATGTGTAAATGTGATAGTAAATGTATTCGACAATAAAAAGTGTAAAACAAATTCTTTCATCAGTGTTATATTTGGATAAATGCCTCCTTTCCGTTTACACAACCTGTATAAAGAGAAGTGCTCGACCAAAAAGATCATAGCTAGCCGGAGGACGGTGAATCAAAAGTAAATAAAATAACAGTAGCATTCTTTAAAACAAACACCAATACTGCCGCAAATTTCTAACACCAGATGGAGCTAACAAACCTAACAAAGAATCACGTCACAAAATGGCTTCACCACGTGGAGTAAACACAAATACACAAACAACATTAATAATACCGCCGCAAATTGGCTCCCCAACGTGGGGCTCAACAAATGTTAAATAAATAATATCACAAGTTATACCACTTCATACTGTCGCAAATTCTTGTTTCACAATATAATCGTCGTTGAAATGTTTTCTACCGAGGAATTTCTTCAGCTGAAGAAACAGATGGAAATGGCTTGGTGCCAAATCCGGACTGTAGGGAGGGTGGTCGAATTGTTCCCAACCAAATGATGCGATCAAATATTGAGTTTGTTTGGCTATGTGTGACCGGACATTGTCACTCAGTATTGTTTCTCCATAAACCTCACACAATTGGCGATGAATGTTTGCTCGTGTAACTTCAGAAAACGACTCACTGATCTGACTTCACAGTCGGGGGTCGTTCGATAATTTTGAACCTTTCAAAACGCTCTAACAACAGGAAAACACAAAGTGAACAACTCACAGCTGCATTTGGCTTCCTAATGAAGAGGAAGTGATCGCTCATGCTCAAAACGGCAACTGCAGCGGCAAAGTATTAAAATGGTACTTGCTATAAAACCACGCCTCATAGATTATGTATTTCCTACTGAATATTTTCTGTGACCCAGACATACTTATGCTACTCTGAACTTCTGAACAATGTCTAACTAGAAGGTGAATATTGGGATTTACTAGCTGACCAAACGCACTCGAAAAACATTCGCAATTTCCTCGCTAAAGTGCGCGAAGCCAGAAAAATTTGTTTTGCTAGTCAGAAGCAATTTATCTCTATTTTATTATTATTATTATTATTATTATTATTATTATTATTATTATTATTATATATATATTCTTTTCTTTTGTATCTTTAACTTATGACTTAAATATGCATATTCGGTGACTTCCCCATGCACCAAGCACTTGTGTAATAACTTTAATAATTTGACGCCAGTAAGTCAACTTATATCATGGAATCTTGTCTGAGAATACCTAAAACGAAGCATTTCTACACTATTCTCCTTTTACATCTATGTCAACCTGCCGATTTTTAAGTTTTCTGTGTTTGTACTATTAATGTTTGGTAATCGTTATTTCATACCAGCCGTTTATCGATAATAAGATGGAAACTTAATCAGACTGGAAGAATTTTCCGCCATGGCTGGCTTCTCTCGCTGATGCTCTACCTCTGAACTACCACGTGAGACATCCGTATGCACATTAACCCTAAAGTTTACCTAAAGGTCGGAAATAAAGGAACTTGCAACATCACAAGTCGTCTTTATGTATATCTCGAATGTCTGAGATCGCCCAGAAGGTTTACTGAGATGCCTGTTCCAGACAGAAGGTTTATTGCGCAATCGTAGCTCATCGATATATCATGGTAATGAAAACAAAAAATCCGTCGTTTCAGTCCTGCCGTCGCACTGAGTATTCCTAGTCTACACAATTAATGCTTTTTAGCTACAAGAACGAAGTTACAAGAATCATATATAGATGCACAGAAGGTTTAAGCGGATTATTTTTTTTTATTTGCAAAATTAAAGATATAAATAAACAAAATGCAGCACACAACTGAGTTGATAATCACACGCGAGCACCTTTCAGCTCTGTTTGGTCTCATTGATGCTTATTCACCAATCAGATTCGAACTTAAATCACTAGTTTTAAAGCAACATGCTCAAAATTAATATCTGATAGTTTTTTCTCTTACATTCGGTTTTTATGCTTATAATCTCTACTTCTATTCTTCAAGGGAAATAATAAGCCTGTTCTTACTCATTTTCCAGTTCACTATTGGCGGTTTGTGCAAGTTGTAAAATTCGGGAGATTTTGTGATCTGCGAATTCAGAATATAAAAGAAGAGATACAATATCTAACGCTGCATAATACAAAAAGAAACCTGGTGTTTTCTAGGTGGTATGGAATCAATTTTCAAAGTTTTCCACCGAATTACCTTCAGTAATTATACTAAAAATAACAGAAAGAAAGGCATCGTTTCCGCATTGTAATTATATTACCGAACCCCCCTCTTGCTTATAATTTTTCCCAGTTAATTTAATTGAGCTTTCAAACTCACGTTGTTGTTATTAGCGTTCACCTTAATTAAATTAGCAATAAAATATCAGCACTCAGGGTATTACTCAAGATAATCTGCAAAAATGGAAGCCTAGAGATGGCTGTTTACCTGGTATGTACAGGCGTCGAATGCACACGATTTGAGATCGAAATTACCCGGCTGAGACAGGTTAGTTGCGGCGATTCCATTTTTAGAGTACGTATTCGTTACGGCCCTGTGTAAGAGTGCATTAAGCTCATAGAATATTTACATTATAGTAGCAATATAGTTAGTTCAGATCCGTTCATGTAGCTTAAATTTTCAAATTATAGATGCATGACGATTAATTAAGGTGCAAGTGCTATGTAAGATGTGATTTACTGTACGAATCAGTGTACCCTAACCCTACACCTCTATGGCCCGCATTCGGAAAGTCCCGGGATCGATCCCCAGCGACCGTCCACTCTAGCCCATGGGTTTTTCCTGGTTTCCCCGGGTCTCCAGGCGAATGCTAGGGTGGTTCATCTTCTACTACGACTCTCCTTCCTCTCATTTCCTGTACCATCATTTACCTTGTCATCTGTTTCAGGGTTGTAGGACCAGGAGACCGTGTTCGGCGGGTTGCGGCTGGGCGGTGACTTGCGCTCTGTAAAGGTTTCTTCCCAGCGTTGCTCCAGTACCGCTCAGTTAGGTCTCTTCTCAGCGTGGGGTTCCACTTCCGGGGACCCTGGAGGTTGTTGACTTGTGGGCAGGCACCTTGCGGCATCGGATGCGCTCTATCTGGAAACGTTAGGGACCCCGTCGGCATCCAGATTTGGTCGCCCTTCGGGTTTTTCCCCTCATCCCTCCCTCCTAGGGGTTACGTTGTAAGCACAATGGGCCGACTGCTTGCGTACGGTGCTCTGCCCCGCTCCGGAAACCCTTCCGTGATATGTACCTTTATCTTTACCTTTACCTTTACCCTAACCCTACAATATCACGAATCCCACCGAAATTCGTAACTACTAAATACACGTTTCCACCACTAACAGGACGAATAGCTGTGAAAACTGAATCCTTCGTTTTACACGTGCAATTGCAATATCAAATGCAGAAGTCGAACGTCAAGAAAGACATGAAAATTGTCATAAGGGAACAAATGGAAAGGTTGTAAAAAGAAGTAACGCGATCTGATTTTGTAAAAAAAAAAAGTAAGGCCCGCAAACTTTACAGTAGAACAGTGACATTTTGTTGCATATAACTTTTAAATTGACTACAAGCACAGAGTTTTGGGAGACTACTTAACCAACCTCCCCTTTCGTGGGTAACACTAATAGGCTGATCAACATCCACTTACTTGGCCTCAACTCAGGCGTCCCTCTCAATATGTTAGGCCGCAATTCGTACGAGCGGTAATTCTTACGTAAATTTGAGAGTGAGTCCTTTAAATATCTTACATTCCAAATGCATTGATGTCCTTTAATTACTCTATGTGTGCTTTTGCTTGAAGTAATGTTATACACTTATGTTATATCAATAATAATCTTGTGCTGATTTCCTTTGTGGTAGTTTAAAGAATACTGCTTGCTTAATTCTACAGCATATGTTTTTATATTCCAAAGTTGATATTTAAAGCCAATTTTTCTCTATTTGAAACTATTTAGGTCTTGAAATGTCCAAAGCGAGACTGAAATACATATTTATTATAAATGTACGGAATATTTAATTAATATCTGAATGGTTGAAGTTTCTCAAATTTTGCGCTACTATTTCTACACGAACGAAAACATATACGAATACGTCAGTTAATTTTACAGACTATATACAAAGATCGTAATTTACTCTGCATTGTTTTAAACTAGCCATCATCAAAATTTGTACTTATGAATTACCTGCCAACCACTGCACCTAAGCATGAATGTGGGACACACAATTACATCTCTTGTTTTGTTTACCGGAGCCTGACGTAGACGATGCTTATAGATATAATGTAAAGTGAGAGAAACCTATCTGATCTATACCGGTTTGATCCTCTTAGTTCAGAGCATGTTCTCAATTTTTACTTTTTCTACTACTTGCTAATAGTAAGCAGAGGAAGTATTGTATTCCACTCAAAAATGCGATACTGAGAGTTCACCGGAAATACACGTTTCGAGACTGCCTCTGTATCTGTCCGTAAAGAGCGTAACTGAGAAACGAAATCTTCTGTGAATACCAAACATGGCATTTAAGTTCAGCTCTTCCAAAGAAGCGACACCAAGATTGTTAAGAAAATCATCCCCACCCCAAACTCCCCTTTACATGGAAACAATTTCATCATTTTGTTTCAAAAATTTGTTTCCTTAAAATACCACATGTTCAAGATATTTCCATGACAAAATATATGTCTTGAATTTTCTGGCAATAGCCTGTAAAGCTCTCTTCATTTTGAATGACTTTTGTATGATTGGTAAACGTAAGAGATAGACAAAAATCTTACTACACAAAAAAATGTAGATATTGCTGAACCACAAAATTTATGTCAAATAACATATTTTTGTGAAGTTTACTATTTATAAGTTATTATCTAAAATTGGTTTGAATTTTCAAATGCTTATAATTTTCTCAACTTGAAGGTACTATTCGTTTTTTTTTCATAGCCGTGCAAAGAATATGAAATTCCAAGGCAATGACATAGCAACGGCTCCTTAAAAATCTGACTATCGCTTTACCTTCAACAAAACGTGCTTTGAAAGTTTATTCGGTTTAACAAGATGTAGAGAGCATAATAATATTTTCTATAGTCATAAGAATGAGTAGAGAAAGAAGTGACTTTCAGCTGCAGATCGCTATTCTGTTTCTTCTTTCTTTCGTAGTCATGCAAACAGACCCACTTTTGAAATATTTAGTTATTAGTTTCTTATACTTACAGTGATATAAAAATATGCAAAGAAAATGTATTTGGATTAACAAGAATTAGATACCAGAATAAGCTTTTTAAGAATAGAATGTAGAAAAGTGATTAGAGAAAGACATTTGAATACAAAGCACCAGTTTTTCTTTGTTTTTGGGGCTAGACTCGTGAGGAATATGCCAAAAAAGTATCACATACGCACACATACGTACAAAAAATTAAAACAACATCACTAGTTTCATTCTTTGTGACTAAATTTAAATCCGAGTTCATGTACTTCGTTAGGATAAATGGTGACGAAAGACCTTTCAGTTTTGATATCAATGATAAAACACAAAGTTCAGGCTTCAATAAATCAGGCAGTGAATGAGACTGGTATCTAGCATTGTTCATTGGCGGGTTCTAACGCGATCGTTCTGTTAGCGACGTTTCAATCGGAAACCTTGTTATTCGATTCCAAGCCCGGAGAGACATTCGTAACAACTCCACCCCTCTAATGGGGCGTTCGAATGTTTATAATTTACTACTGCAGTCCATTCTACTTCATTTCTTTTTGAGCACTAGTCAATACAGAAACAGCACTTGGATGAAAAATAAAACAACGATGTTTTTAACAAAAAGACTTCCATGGAACATATGAATGTTTATGGTCGGTTCAATATAACACAGACACTCCAGAAAGTATTCGTCCACACTTTAAAAAATTCTGGTGTTTTCCAGATTTTAAATTCTATTAGCTTTATTATATTTTGAATATTATGCCTACTTTTCAGCCTCTTCATCGTTGTGCTTACAAAATTATTGTATATGAATGAATGAATATTTCATTTATTTATTTTTATTTACAAATCTGACCGTATAATAACGATTTGTCATGCGACACAGATAGCCCACAGACTGATTTCATTTTAGTTACAAAAAGAAATAAGTGTTAAGAAAGTGTAAATAAGTAAATACCCGGTAAGCAATATCAATTTTGATAATAAAAATTATATTTCTGAATATTAAGAGATAATCAGTTTGCTGTAGATTGAACTTATTTATGCTATACTAGCTTACCGTACAAATGATTTCGTAGATATCCATGGAGTATTTTATTATACTTAGTTAGGACAATGTCCTATTTGGGGATCTTGTGTTGCTGTCTCCATTGTACAAATGATTTTGGTACTCTGCCCCTGGCTTCGAAAAACAGGCCTGTGACCACTATGTCGCAGATGTCATTTGAGGCACTGAAGAATGGAATTTTCGGTTCATATTTATGGTCTTTTCTTTATTCACTTCCGTTGACTGACTTAAGGACGTCTAGGATCTAAGATCTCGGCTGATCCTTTATTACTGTTCAACAAACTACGAATAATATAACACAGCATATATTTTAAGAAATCTAGCACTAGGGTACCAAGGCTCTCCCACAACTTAAGCCCTAGATTTTATGTATGGTTAAAGAGCCTCTATAATGCATCATCATTATCACAACTATGTACGCTCTCATGCTCCTATAAATTCTCATACACCCAACTCTTACTTTTCCCAGAAAATCTCCCATCTTATTAATGTTCCCTAATCTCATACCTGCCAAGAGTTTAACTCTTACTGCATTTTGGTAATTTATCTCATTTTACATCCCAGGTACTATCTCTCCACATGTATACTATTTAACATTATTAAAATGTAATCACAATTTAAATTAATTGTTATTAAAATGAATTTAATTAAATTTTAATTTCCATTATTAAATAATGGAAAGTGTCATCACAAAGCACAACTTTCCGCACAGGTTTTTCTTAATCCTTTTATGTATAATGCCTCAGTGCACATCCACACAAAACCTCTTCTTCCAAATTCATTACAGTTATTTATATTTAGTGATGAAAATTTCTATATAATAACCGTTAATATTATGATTTAAGCTGGTTGAAAAATATATTTGTGAAGTCTTAAAAACTGAAGGGTTAACGAGGAAAACGTTGATAATTCCTAACTTTAATATTATTTTCCTCCGACAGATCAAAACCCATTTTCATCCCAATATCTTGAATTATACTAAATAATTTTCTCTAATAAAAACATCTTAAATAATTTTCTAATTTTCACAAAGAAAACGTTGAAGCATAAATGCATTTCTCAAAAAATTCAAAACGAATAAAGTGAAACATCATAAAAACGGTAGAACACGTAATCTCTAATATCTCTTATTCTGTCTGCATAGGGAATTTTCTCTCCGCAACTGCAAAAGTTTTCGAGATGAATTTTTCGAGTTAACGTATGTTGGTTTTTGAAGGTATTTAGAGGAATCGTCGGCTTTCCACCACTGGTTTACTATTTAAAAGGATGAGATACACCGTATTTTACGCCACATGCCATTAGGCCTTAAATTTGCCACTACTCTTAATTCTGATTGAATTTGTGTGATAGGTTTAAGAAATTTTAACATTTACGTAGGTTTTTATTATATAATATTAGATAGTTTATCTTATAAAATTACGTGTAGAAAAGTTAGTGTGGTTTTCAATGCTATATTTGCATATTTAGGCGCACTTTTCTAAAAATCTGCATGGGTTAGGGACTGCTGTTTTAACATAAGCTCTTATTTAATACCCACTACCTTTGTAATAGCTTGGAACTAATGTAATCTCTAGAAGCACTAATACCTTTCTACTTCGCTCAAGTGCATATGGTACTTTTAAATGAGGATATACATCTTTTTCGGTTCAAATTATAAAGGTTAGTGCCTGGAATATCATTATTGGAAGCTGTGGGTATTATGATCATTTTAACAAAATATCTGTACTAACATGTGTGTATGGTTAATGTAATACTTGAAGCATGTTAAAATGTGTTAACAGCAATGTATTCATTGAGACAGTATTTTTAACACTTAAATGATTTCAGTCAAATTATTTAATATAAATTCAATAACAGACCGCCTTAAAGCAATATTTGTATGCAACAAGATATAAAACGTGTATATTACAGTCATTGTATATGTTTATATTATTGTATACATGGTAATAATGTTATGGGAATGTATTACGTAATTTAATAATGTAGGATCTGTGAGAATAATAGGTTAAAAGTTACTAACAATGAGATAACAATGAGGTAACCTAGAGGCAATAATGAATTTGAAAGTTTAACAATGCTACTTGTAATTCTTGGAAACAAAAATGAATTTTTCGTGACAGTTTATAAAATAGCCAATCAACAACCAGAAAAAGCTTTAGTTAAATTAAGGTATTCTATTGGACTAGGATTAGCCAATCAGAAACTAAAATGAAGCAAAATTTACAAATTCAGAAGTCAGTTGCTTGTAGACAGCGTTTCTAACCGGACGATGATGTGTCCTCGAGAAATTTAATACGTATTCAGTGTGAGTCGAAAATAGTTTACGTGTTAAAAAGCGCAAGTAATTAACAAAAGAATCTCACAGCTCTCTATATCAGTGAAGTGTTATTTAAATCGTGTCAAGCATTAATAAAAAGAGTGAAGTAAAATTATAATTTGTGTAAGCCTACATTCTTCAGTCGCACCACTCCCTGCTAACACAGGCTATGTTTCTAAAAAAAAATATAAATACTGACGTAGTCGAAGCAAACATAAATATCTAATATTAAAAGAAACAGTGAAAATTACAAAGTTAATATTTTTTAAACATTTTTAGGGGGCAAAGGCCACCGGAAAGTACATTTGGGGCAAAGGCTACCGGAAACTTTTTACCATACGTGCGGTTGCAACTACTTCAAGTTCGGCTCCCCAACAGTCGAAATATAATACACATTCTTCAAACTGGCATTCCATACAATACAACACCTAAAATAAACCTAATCCAAATTGGCTTACCATACGTGAAGCACCACAGCCCGTTTTTCATCATAATGTTTGATCAATCATATCATAACAACAATGAGATGCAAATATTATCCTAAATATTCGGCATATTAGAGGGGCTCAACTGAAAGCGGAAAATTTATTACTTAAATGTTAAAGCTATTAAAAAGCAGTATTTCTGTGAATAACATGAAGGTTTACTTCATACTCTACATATTTCACATGTTTACGTTCATTATTTCTTGTTATCGCGTAAACGCACATAAAATTTGGCTAAACATAAGCACCTCGGACAATTTAAACATGCGCGAATGATCAATTCTATGATTATGCAAGAATTTATCTTCCAGGAAAGACTTTTTTCCGCCTATTTTCCTAGTCCTTCCTCCACTTTGTTATAATGCTCTTATACCATATACGTGTTTTTAAAAGTCAAAATATTTGTACTGTGTTATTAACGGGCTGGTTTATTTTATATATTTAACTAAGAATATCTGTAGAGCTGGCCAATTGCTCCTGTCAGGTGGTTATTGATAATTTCTTATTTCAGCAGAACGGAGAAAATTATTAAAAGAATGCTTCAGATAAGATAAGGATTCTACAGCATTTCTATAAGTACGTCTACTTGAGACATTCCAGCTTAGGGTTGATCATCACCCCTCACTTGGCTCCTGAGAGATTCAGAACCTGGAAAGCCAAACAGAACGTTGGGTCTAGAGGCTAAAAGGTGCAAACATCACGCTGCAACATCGGCATATCAGGAAATATTCCAGTGCAGATGACATAACAAGCATATCCTGACAGGTGTAGCTAAAAGAGAAGGAGAGTGTCGCAGGTCTGCCGAGACTTAAACCTTTTGGGACTCGGTTGTGACTAAGATCAGATGCCGAGAAATAATATGAAAAGTGTAAGTATATCCTCGGTAGGCTAGGAGGCGCATTCACATTTTGAGCACATTGCGTGACACGAAATGGCCTTCAACACTTGCAGATTGTTAGCGACTGCATGAAGAACCGATATTGATATACCTTTAGCCGGGGTTTCAAAGAGAGTACCTTGTGTTTTGTACCATCCTATCTGCCCTCGAATTCTAAAGAGGGGTCAAGATTACCAATAATGTGATCTACCGCATAAAGTATTTTGTACAGAAATATATAATCTAAAGAAAACAGTAGAAAACAAAGAAAAATATATGCCACTATGTAAAATTCTACTAAGTGGTCATGTCAAATTGTGTAGGTTGATCAAAACATGTTACTGCATAACCTTAGCAATGCAAATTCATTCTGTATAGGTGTTTTTGTTTACATTCGCAGAAGGGAGCCGCAACACACTATAGAGCATAAGGCATGTGCCTTATCTAAATATGATAACAAGTACCCCGTTTTATATGCTTGAAACTATTAACTCTCATTGTAAGGTTGGAAGTATTCTAGTGTGAAATCGACCGATTTGAATTCTTGGTAACTGCCATTAACAGTTACATGCCCCTATAGCAATGTATACCCTGTAGCAGAAATTTATAAAATTTGAGGATTCTTTCTCTAAAAAGCCTTTGGTGCATCTGAATCGTCTGGCGAGCTGTGATACCATTGATCGGAATTTAAGAATGAGCCTGTGTTGCATTACGATAGTCAACTTTCAGAGGTAGCAGTGATTAAGTCGAATTTTGCACTCAAAAGAATGTGCCCATTGATTATTACGAAAGGTTTGGCATTTCCAAGCAAAATGAGAAACTGTGAAGTGGTTCCTACCCTAGTTATATTATGGACAAGTAAGAATCAGACAGCTGTGAACCCTGGAAAACTAAAGGAAAATGCTTGAGATTATTTATTATTGTTATTATTATTATTATTATTACTTCCTGTTAACATTCGCAACTATATGCAGATTGGTTGATTAGTTGATTAATTAAAAAATGGATGGTCCCTATTGGAGCCCTGGAACGTATGCCAAAGGAAGGCCTATTGTGCCCTTTAAATTAAGGAATCCACTCAAGTCCCAAGGTACCAATAAAGCTAACCAAGCTTCTAGGTTTAATCCGTTTAATATCCTCCGGTTCCAAAAAATAAGATTTCAGAGAAATCATCCTCTGCCGTCAATAAACATATGCAGATGTGCACATAGCTTTTTATCACCCTGTTAGGAACACACGCGTAAATACTCCATCGAAATTTGAGAGTTCTGATGCTGTGCGAAATAAAAAAGATAACGGGATTCCGAACAAACAGAAAATCCAACGTTTCTGTCGGATAACTGACGCTGGAGGCAATGTTTTTATCTGCAGTTCGCAAGCGAGAATTATTGTTTTTATACGTGATCATGTCATGCAGACGTGCTCTAGTCTCTAAACTAAATGATTCCTTGTAAAAAAAAATTAAACGTTTGTTAAACCTCAATGCATTTATGTTGAACTTCTGATCTCTCTCTAAAATAAAAAAGGCAGAAAAAAGGCTTTGCTTTTCGTCCCTATACGAATCAGTAGATTCGAAAGCAGAAGTAGATCCATTACCGCTTTTTCTCAAAAGCAAAGCTAATGACTGCTTCCAGAGTTCCTTAACGAAAAAGACACATATGTTACCTTTTTCTTTACTGTATCTAAACGTATACTTACTGTTTTCTAGTTAAACAAGTTCTAAATAAATGAAATGTTCAACGCTGCGAAAAATATGAGGAATACCTTTATGCTACACAAATACGGAGACAGGTGAAATAAAGCGTTTTTTCCCAAAACTGTACCTAGACACATTTTTTTTAGGAAATGATAATTCTTATGAAGGTACGTAGTTGTAAGTTATGTCTTTACTATCTGGATAATGAAACAGTATTTAACGTTCAACTAGGACAACTAACTTATAATTCGGCATAATTACAAAGAATATTATCTATAGAGCTATAAGCAAATATCGCTACATATTGATACAGCAAGCTTTTCTGAATTCAAGGCAGTTACCGAGATATTGTAATGAAATAAGGTAAAGCACACTTGATGGGGTTTTGCCGAGCCAATTTATTTGAAATTACATGATTAATAGAAAGCTGAAACGACAGGACAATATTCATCTTAATCCCTAAGATTAAAAATAATGTGACTAAGTTTAATAATACAACTATGCGTCTTACAGGAAAGAATAGCTGATCAACAACATGATAGTCTTACTTATTTATTTTATGCTTTTGTAAGCCCCAGCTTAACTTATGGCTCCTTAGACTTATAGTTTTACTATTTTTTGGATAATTGTACTTTATACACATTTAACCAAAAATATAACTTATTCTGTTTATATTTGATGAAAACAGTTAATATTTGTGCTTTCGAAGGTTCGAATAAAAGAAACGTTCATCAAAGTATACGTTTAGGTATCGTTTATTAGATATCTTAACTTTTCAAAATTAACCTTAAAAGCTTATGCACCTAATAGTTCTCCCCCGGAAGAAAGTTACTGAAGGCACAATCGCTTTGCCGGCCGTTTGCATTCTGATGCTGACGAATCTTTGATGGGTGTCCAGCAATAATCGGCTGACATCGATTCGTTCCACTTTCCTGGTACCTTGCTTCAATCGAAATTTCTTAGTGGAAGCATTTCTCATGTTTATCCTTAGGCATCATTTTCGGGGAAGAATTTCAAACTGAAAATATAAGAAGTGTACCTACCTTTCAGGACATGTTCCACCCCAGATTGGCATATTATTGCAGATAATTTTCCACTAGATCTTTAGTTATCTGTATTTTTATTTTAGAAGAAGTTGGGGATATAAAGAAAGGTATTTTAGGATAACTTTTAATTACCTGTGAGAATATTGAACACCTTGCGTTTGTGTGTACCAATACAAAACCTCTCCCTGGCTTCACAGAGACGCGGAAGTTTCTAGCATAGGAAAGAAAATTCTGCCCGAATCGTTTTCTTGGCCTTTATAAATTGTTTCATGAGGCCCAGTTTTTCATTAAGGACAGGGAATTCAGCTTTTTTGGATTCTGTAAGTGTATGGTTAATTAAATTCTGGTTCAGAATGAAATGTTGACTAGGAAAATCTTTCTGTTTGTAGTAGCACCGCTGCCCACAGACACAAGAAGCCACTAATTTGATATAACCCTGTTGCAAACCAAGTAATGTGGCAGTGACTTTGAGATAACCGGAAATGTAACTTGTCATAGTTCACTCTGCACAACAGCTACTTCATGTTACCTGGTTAACTACTCGGAACCGATGGCAAATTGGCATTATGCAGAACAACAGGCCTTGGACTTCGATGAATCCATGAACAACAACTGCTTTGCAGTCAGTTTTAGGAGACTATGAGGCATCTTAATGCAAAATAACAAATTATTTTATTTGATATATATTGCTAAAACTGTGAGTATGGCGTCACTAAACAAAGCAATATTTACGGTCTGGTGAAGAAAATATCTGTAACCTAGATACTAACGGTTCAGCATTTAGGCAGTTCAACTCCCAGTATGTTAATTTATATTGTTGTGTGTACTCCTCGTTGCACCAGCAATCGAATATTTCGTGTACTCTGTTTTTAAGGAGATAAAGTAGTACTAGATGGCCTACTGTCCTTGTCATTTTCTGTATACGGTTTAAATGTGATCGAAAAAGGCAGTCCGACTCCATGAGACACTAGTCACATAGCCGATGGTATGTCAAGATATATCAACGCTGAGCTTTTCTTCTTTGAAATACACGTATTAATGGATGTCATGCAAAAGTAACAGCCATTTACATGATTTAATAGTTCTCTACAGATCATGGCAATCCCATTGATGATCCATTTTTTATTCAACCACGAACGAAGAGCTGAGCTACTAGATACTCACCATATTGTAGCGTATGTGTGCGTGTGTGTATTATCACGTCGGACACATTATTGCTGTGTATAATATTTTTGAGCTAATTGTTGTGTTTGTGTGTTAAGTTCTTGTCCGGAGCAGCAATTCCATCTTCCTAGTTGGTGGGTGGAGGCAAGTCGAGGGAAGAGCCTCTTTGTTTGGTAGCTTGGCGTCACTTGTAGCCAGAGTCTAATGTAGGTCTTCAGAGAGGATGGTTGCGTGTGTGTGATGGGTGTGTGTGCGTGGCGCATCTTCCCCAGTGTTCTTCTGTAACCCTTTGTGTATAATGTAGGGCACCTGGTTAAGTATAATAAATCAGAGGTAAATGTGAATTTATGTATTTTTAATGTTTCAAATATCCCACGCCCGCTTACTTTTGTGCAGCAGGATCCTGGTATCTTTGTTTGCCACTGATGTTACTTCCCCCAGTGTTTATGCCGGGGTAACTAAATTTAATATTTTAGCTGCAAACCTTTTGGCCTCGCCCCGGTGTATAACTGATGATCCGTGTTTCATTCAACCAGGAACAAAGAGCTGAGCTACCAGATACTCACCATATAATAGGTGCCCAGGCCTTGACCCGGTGCCCGAATTTGCATTCGAAGTACAGAATTTACAACTTCTTAATCTTCTTAGTGTTTCCATTGTGACTTCAAAGTTACCTTTCCACAAATAAAGCAAAGCTTGTCAGTAGATTTTACGCACTTGCGGACAGTATTAAATTACATCCCATATTATCCTCGTTAACGGGAGGCATCTGTGCAAATTGCTAAAAATCCATAGTTTTGGTCACAATGATGTGAAATTTTATATGTATTTGTGCCAGAGTATCTAGTAGCTCTACTAAATTTCACTTTTCTATCTAAGATAGTTATGCCCAAAAGTATTTATTGGTTTTTTTGCTGCAGTTTTACTTTAGTATAACAAATGTTCCATGCAAAACATTATTAGTTATAAACAAAATAAACTTCGGCTGTGTTTCTTTTGATTATTTCTACAAAACTTGATACTCTTTTTAAGATATGTCAAATAGTTTTGGAGAAAAAATATTGAATACATAGATGACCTTTTTCAAATTATTAATAATTTTCAATATAAAAATTCAATAACAATTAAGCTGATGCATATAGGTAATTTAAAATACCAATTTTTATGTAGCAGTTATCTAAGAATATATGTGCAAAATTTCAAACAATCTATTAAAAACTACATTGCAAGGAGGGTTTTGAACATTAAAAAATGTAGAAAAACAGAAACTGAAGAAAAATGACTAAAGTTTTAAATGTATAATACATATATTTACTGCTTTAGAATTCCCCTGAGCCATATGAAGGTCCTTCAGATAACTGTTTAGCTTCCTCTTCTTTAACTTTTACTACTCTTAACTGTTTCTTTACTGATTTGAATGTACTTAATATACTTAGTGCATGTACCCTGACACTACTAATTCTTCTGCTGACTGGACTTACATTACTAGCTGTGGCCATTTTCTTTCACACAGAGTAGCCTCACAATCCTTAAAGAATTCACTATTAGCTGAAGTCACAGAAATTTATAATTTCTTTCTACAAAACAAAACCTTCTTTGGGACATTTACTGCATATTAAACTATGCAAACTCTCATTTGCATTTTGAGGTTTTCCTTTTGCATGGCTCTCTAATAAATTAGTACTGGCATAATTGCACTAACTACATTGGATGAAAGAAATGTTCTCCTGTTCCCTTCTTGTCTAGGGGTTCCTTACTTTTTGCAACAGCGCGATTATAAAAGCACCAAGATGATTCACCTCCAGGACAGTGCTGTAGCTTCTCAACAGTTGACATGCATTATAGAGAGTTGCAAATATTGCAGATTCCATCAGTTCTACATTTGGAACATTGTTTTAAATTGCACATCTATAATAATTTTGAAGCTCTACAATGGTTTCAGATTTCAAACTGCCTGGTGAAATGCATCAATCATTTTCCTATTTATATCAAAAGGTGGCCTAGAAGAATCATTGGTAACTCTAGGACTAGTGTACGTATCCACATAAATTTATGAAAAGAAGCTTTTGTATCACTAAATTTTGCTTCCAAACTTTGAAATCCACAATCTGTGAATGCTATACTGTTAAATATTTGGCTCCAAACTTCACTGTGCACAAGTACATAATCTGGACCTGCTAATTGCATATTCATTTCATTTTCACCATCCTTGGAGAAATTTTGAAACTTTTTACCACTTGAACTTGCTTTCTCAAGATATACTGTATTCCTGACTTTGTTTTTGTTTCCCCCTCAGGTTTCCAGTTTGCCATCTAGACATTATATTTTATCTTACTGCAAGAAATTTCTTTGTCTGCCTTCTCTTGCTAGGCCTACCCATTTTGCAATAATGTTATGCCAATTAATACCAAGAAATTTATGGAAAGTTAGTCCACCTAACGTACAATTTTTACAACCTTATAGTAGATTCTGATAGTGACATGAGAGTTAGCTGTTTGTATGCTTATAGACAGCTAAACAAAGAACCAGGCTTCCTCCTATAGCAAGACACTTATTTTGTATTCTCTGCCTCATTTTCTACTATATTATAACGATTATTTTCTAAATTGTACTTCTATTTGTAAGTCAGTATAAAGAAAACTACTCTCTCTTGTACAAGGTGTATATCATGTCTAGATTTCGCAAAAACACGAGCACGTGGTCACTCATTCAGAATAAACAAACGAACTGAAGCCATGCTTTCCTGGGGTGAACGTTGCTAACATTTACCAACACTGAATGCGACTGTTTTAAACTTCAAAAGTCTACGCGATTTTGCTGCATCGGGGTAATGAGTGCATTTCAGGAGCCACGCCCACCCGCACATGGGTATTTAAATCATGACGTAACGGCTTTTTAAATGGCGATGGGGCGTAAACTACAATAGATTCTGAAAGTAAAAAGTATAAACATAATTATAAGGCAAGAAACAAAAAATAGGAAGTTTCATCATTTTTGCCCAAATTTCACCGATGTCTCCCCTCGTTAAATACAAATTAACACTGAAGCACTATTTCGGAAGTACCGTATTGTGTCTATAACCACACACACAGATAAGTCGTCCTCCGTGGTCTAGGGATACCATGCTAGTCTCTAGTTCCCGAGGTCGCGGGTTGAAATCCGGCGGAGGAAGATGGACTTTTTCGGGCGTAAAAATCCTTAGCATGGCTTTCTTTGGAAGGGAAGTAAAGCCGCTGGTCCCGTGTCGTAGATTTACAGCACTAAAACAACTAAAGCCTGATAAGGAAGCCTCTGAGCAAAACTTCCGTCCTTCACACAAACATAAAATGGGACGCTAAGAACCATAGCAGTTAAAGATCGTCCATAAATAAAATTAAATTTCAATTTACACACACAACAAACACATCCGGTCTTTTGCAACAGACACTGCGTTACGCTCTCCTAGCTACACACTTGAACAAAAAGTGCACTAGGAACAAAATCAAGATCCAATCAGACTAAAGGGATAATATTGTATTTATTTTATCCTATGCGGTTAATTAAAATGAATGCTTATTGATAGTGATAACCCCATTTCTTGTAAACGGGAACTAACAGAGATTTTCATGATCATTTTCGTAGTGAGCGTGGTCGATTTAGTGAAAAAAGCAACTTGTTGTGTTCAACATATATTTTCGCTGTTGATTGGTGCTACTAACACAGAAGATAAAGAGTATGGATAGCCGAAGTTTAACCTGGAAACAACAGCGCCTCTTATGCAATCATCAGTTCTTTCGTTCTCAGTCTAAGCTGAAATAATGCAATTCTCCTATTCTATTGCACTCTTTTTAAATTTATGCTCCTAACAGCCTTAAATTAAATTCAGTTTTATAGACTTAAGTGCTGTTACCGAGTGGGATGGCTCAGGCGGGAACACCTGTGGCCGGCATTCGGCAGGTCGGTTCTCGCTGACTCCTGACTCATGGTTTTTTTCGGGGGTACCCCGGGTCACTAGGCGAATGCTGGGGAGCATAATTACATCTCCCGAATTTCCTGTCCCTCCAGTTCATTTGCATTTTTCTTTTACTTCGCCTTTCATCTGCTTGGCTGTTTCAGGGTTGTAATGTCGGCTGGAGTCTCAGGTTGCATAGTAGGAGAAAGGATGCTCTATGTGACACTTCGTCCCCCAAAACGAGGGCAGTCTCAGAGTCCCGGCCTCCCCCAGTTACATGTGAAGCTTGTAGGGAGAGCGGGGAGTTGCAATCTGTAAAAGTAGGGAACCTGACCTCTGCCCTGTCGTGTCTACCTGGTCCGGCCGCTCTCTGTCTTCTCTCAACTTACCACTCCCTCCCGGAGGAGCCCCGTCGAGGAGCTTCAGGCAAAAAAGATCTTCGTAGGTCAAGGTGCTAAGTCCCCCTCCGCACCTGGTCCTAGTCCTAAGTGCTGTGAATCAACATTGACTGAATAAACAAATGCTTGTTACTTTGGCCAAATTGATCCGCTGGGATAGTTTGTTCATCTGCGAGTGGATTTCTTGATCGTAATTCCCCATATGTATTGTGACAAATAAAAACACCGGTTAACTCGTAAAAAATACGTTACAAGCTTCACTTTACAATTCTAACTTACAAAACGCTCGTAACTGCTTGTAACTATCTCGTAACTCACTCACATTTATTTTCTGCCGTCGTTTTATAGGTTCCTGTTATTAGAGAGACACTTTAATGTAATGTTTCAGAATTCATCAGAATGTAGATGGCGAAGTTTCTCGAAGACAGCCAGTTAAAGCCTCTTTCAAAGCTTGGTCGACTGTACAATACGGGTATACTTTCTCGAATATTTCGCACTCAAAGCCTTCATCGGTAGTTTGGCCGAGTGTACCACGCAGGTTTAGCTACAATACTCCCACCTCAAAGCTTGTCGTCCCGACGACCAGCTTGTAGGAAGTCCAAATGTATCACTAAGATCCTCAGGGCAGTCTGCGGTAGACCACATCATTAAACCTCTTCACCACAAAGTACGTCAGGGTTGTTGAAACTTGGAGTACGTTCTTTCATCCATGTAGGACAATACAGGCACACCAGGCCACCTGCTGGAAACCTTGGTTATTGGCTTTCAGTCGTAACGGGACTTGATGAGGTCGCTCGATACCTGGATGTCCTAATCGGTGTTCGATGGATTTAGCAGCGGGACAGGAACTTCTTCTCGGCTCGGTAAACATGCCCAAGCGACACATAGTCCATGTAACGGTGCTTTCCTGTCCAATATCAGGTTCCTCCACCGCTGGCCTCTAAATCGCGCAATCGCATCCTTCATCAGGATCATCCTGCAGATTCCCGGATGTTCGTTGGGGCTTCTGAGCGTCATCTCGTCTCGTCCGAATCGCAGCACAATACCGCCTCCTTGTGACTCTGAAGACATGCAATCAGCAGCATAGACTCATAACGCTCCGCCCCGTGTTCAACTTCAACAGAGCCTCCTTCTTGATGGGCAAGGTGTCATCCGATGTAATAACTAGCTAATAGGATCTGTGGAACTTGTCCCACAGATAATGAGACATAATGTTTACGTGACAAATAATACGTATATCTTGGATTTTCTATGAATAGAATACGACTTCCTTATAATTAGAGAGGAATTTTATAATTTTGTATAGCCGGTAAACCATAAGAGAAAGATAAGGGCTCAACCCACCAAAAGCCTCTTTAAAAGATACAATCTATTTGAAATAAATGGTTGTGACATCGCCGATTTCCATACAAAGTTTGAATTTTTCACTAATATGGAATTATTTTTTTGACACGCATGTCATGGAAAGTGTATGGAATTTCACGACTAGCATTAGCGATCGGCTTTTAAGCATTTGATTATAGCTTCCGTTTCCTACATCCTCCGTATACCTAAAACGAAATGTATAATGAACTTAATTTTGCAAACATCTATCTTGATAAGATGAAGGAGTTACAAAAACAAGGTTTCGTAAGCATAGTTTGTAGAAGATAAATAAAAATAAACGAAGGTGGATAAGGAATAAAACATAATAATGAATGTGAATGAAACATATAATTTGTTGTTTAAACTAGTGGATTTAAAGACCTCTTGCTCAAACTTCCAGTGTTTGACCTATGGATTCCCCATACCTACTTCATTTATTTGCTCGTAAAAATGTCTACTCCATAACAAATAACTACCAGGAAATGACAAACAGAGCTGCAATGTACCACGGAAATATGTTGGAAATGTGAGTTAATGCATCTTTTATTGGAACCTTGGTAAATAGAGAGACCACATCAGAGCTTCTCATAGATTATTCTAGTGCCAGTTTTAACGATTTCAATCTCTCATGAAATGATTGGAATTCTGTATTTGGGAGCTAGTATTATTCGTACCAATACTGGTGGTTGAACTATCATGGAAAGATGTTTGAACCACGGCCAGAAAGTCCGGAATCTAGTTTTTATTGGATTCACGGCGCCGTGCCCAAGAAAGCCTAAGTACGTATAGTTTTTTAACTGCTGTGACCATTTTTCCCCTGTATTATAGAATGGGTTTAGCATTTCAAAACCGGCTTTTAGCGAGAAGTTTTTTTTTAAATTTGGCTATCGCTTCAGAATCTGTGCCCCTCTTGTACCTGCAATAAAATGTGTAATGAAACCATTTCTGTAAATTTTTTTCTCGATTAGCATGAAGTGGATATAAAGTAGAGAATAGTTTGTAGAAGAGATAAAATAAAAAGTGGATAGAGTAAGTCATGTAGATGTAGTAAATTAGATTTTCTCTTTGTTTACCTTCTTGAAACAACTGGACAAGAGAAAATCATTTAGTTATATGTGCAAGACATCCCACATAACTACTGTAGGAAGATGTTAGCTGAAAGGTACGTAGAAGTGGAGCTCAGCTTCCGCAGATAGCGTTGATGGATGTTACTGCTTCTCTCAACACCTCCAGAAAAGAAAATGAATATTCAAAGAAAGGAAAAAGGACAGGAAACTGTAAATGAGAGTATATTACGGTACTCTAATAAACACCCAGCTTCATCCCCAGGTAGCTTCTCAAGTTCTCAGAACGAGGGAAAGGTGAATCAAAGGAAGAAGGGCGGAGTTCCGTACGAGTTTCTCAAATTGAATCCCACCCCTCTCACCTTGGGGGCTCATCTCTGCCACGTGCCTTAACAATAGGTTTTCTCGGATTTCCATTAGCGTCCTAACAATGCTTCCAAGTTTACCAGCGGCGTTGCCAACTTTCAGCGAGGACGTTGTCACTTGTAGAATTGAGGAGTTTGCTCAAGAAACGCTCCATTTCCCATCAGGGCTGATATCTTTAGGAAACTTCTGTCACACAAAGCCATGGCCGCTCCGGAAGACACGGAACACTGCACGCACAAACAACTATCTCAACAAAAGAAGGGAGAACAACTTGCCTTGCTCTTAGCTACGGCGTAATTAACAAACTGTTTCGTGCGTTTTGCCAAAGGAACACAGATTGACAAGCATTCAGATAATCTTTATGAAAACGAAGTTTTGGGTCATTATAATAAAGGTTAGATCTTAAGGGTATACGGTCTATCTCTGCTAGAGAATTATTTTTAAAAAATCTTGTGTGTTACATTCACATGCCATTCTCCGCCTCTACGATTCTAGCAAAAGCTTATTCCTGTATCTACTTCAAGTTGTGAAAATGTTTGCATAAATAATTCCAATACAGATTTTGTTACATGTACAAAAAGGAGTAGCGATATAGTCAAATGTCTAAAAGCGCGTCCTATATGCTGGCCTTGATTTGCCATGCTTTTTCCGTGACATCGCGAGGAACAACTGCATAGGAACAACACTTAAAAAAAATGACATCTATTACAAATTTCAAATCAGTAATAACGGATAGTATATTCGAAATCCACAAAAAGCGTATTTGAAATCATTTGTGTGTTTGAAAGATATCTACATTTTCTGTGTAGCACATCTCCCTCTTTCTTTCTCTCTCTTGTGGTCTATCCGTTATACAAAATTATACAAAAATTCCTTCTAAATGAAGAGTACTTTACAGTCTATTCACAGAAAATTATTCAAGGTATAGATTTTATTTGTCATGCATATATTTTAAATATACAGTATTTTAATAAAAATCTTTGGTCATTTTTGAGAAAATCAGATATATCCATAATATTTTCATTGAAAGCTTAGACTGGGTTGGGGGGGGGGAGAATTTTCTTGAAATTCTTCCTGTCGCATCTTTGTAAAACACTGAACTGAAATTCCAGGTTTGGTATTAATTAGACTTTTCTTTTTGATTTGTGCTGTTCACAAACACGCACACAGATAAGCACACACACAAGGATGCTTTCTTTAATACATTTTTTAGATCACGTAGTCTCAAAACATGCATTTCCGTTGAAATCTCTACAATGAATTTTTAGGTGGAATACAATACTTCCTCATACGTACTATACCTAGCTAGGTAGGAGGTAGGAAAAGTAAAAACTAAAATTCGAGTCTCATGATGAAAATTTAGAAATGCAACTATTGTAATACATATAGTATACTAATCTTTCCAATTCAATATTAAATTTTGTGTAGTATTAAAGCTTTTCCTTGGAAAAAAATCTGATGTGTTACACTTACATGACTTTCTCTACTCTTGTACAAATTATTTTTAAAAACGCTTATTCTCCATCTACTTCATGTTAACCGAGATAAACATTTGCAGAAACTTATTGCTTATATTGCTAATGCTCTTGTAGGTGCAAGGGGAATATGGTAGGCTTTAAGCGACAGTCAGATCTTTTAAAGCTGATTGCTATGTGGCGCATTCCATTCTCTTTGCATGTCCAGGAAATAAAAAAACGAATAACGAATTCCTATTTCAGAAAAAGTATTGGAAATTTCAAACAAATAACAAGGAATATCTCGGAAATCTCCACAAAAATGTATAGGACATAAATTATTTCTTTTAATGAGCTCTACAATTTTTTTTGCAGAAAATTTAATCTATCCCTTACGGTTTACCAATTATACAAAAGCCATTCAGAAAGAAGACTTTTGGGACATTCCCAGAAAATTCAAGATATACATTTCATTTGTCATGAAAATATCTTAAATATATTATATTTTAATCAAAATAGAACCATTTTTGCTAAAATCAAAATTTTCAAAAAATGTTCCATATAAAGCTATATATAAAGGTAGTTTGCGGTGGGGCATTTTCTTGAAAATCTTTGTGTCGCATCTTTGAAAGATACCGAACCTAAATATCAGGTTTGGTATTTATCCGAATTTCGGTTTGAGTTATGCTGTACACATACACACACACACACTTTCTCTAAAAGTGCTTTTTGGATTCAGGGGCCTCTAAACATGTATTTTCGGTGAAATCTCGGTATCGAATTTTTGGATGAAATACACTACTTCCCCTACTTACTATATGTAGTAGAGAAAGTAAAAATAAGTAAATATTGTAACGCACATTTAAAAATGTGCAGAGTGACATCATAAACGCTGCACTTATGGTAAAGTAGCGCCGCGTATGAACACACAAAATGGAAGTGGTTTCCGTGGCCGGTACATAATACTACTGCACAACCTACTGCAGGTAA
Source organism: Deroplatys truncata (assembly GCA_030765065.1). NCBI lineage: Eukaryota > Metazoa > Arthropoda > Insecta > Mantodea > Mantidae > Deroplatys > Deroplatys truncata. The sequence continues at coordinate 233,537,656 of CM060975.1, forward strand.
CGGGAGAGCTTCTCTCCCAATTGTTTGGTTATCTTTTCGGCAAAGGAATTCAAAATTTAGCTGCGAGGTAGTTAACCTTATTAGCGAACATTAATAACACAGTTTATTGTCGTTCTGTATTTAGTGTAGTAAAGGCAGGAACTCATTGTTAATGAAAGCTTGTGGCAAATAGGTGGCAGAACGGGGCCAAGAGTGAGCAGGCAGCGTAAATTTCTAGAATTTCGAAATTACATAGAAGTTTCAACCTGCCATGGATGTGTCAAAAATTATCACTATTCCTAAGCAAGCACTAGAAAATTTAATGTGTTTCAAATTATATTTATTGGCGTTTTTCAAGCTTTTAAATGTGTAAAAGGTAACAAGGTCCAGCATCCATTGTGTTTTGTGTGTCTAAGTGTTACCTTTATTATTATTATTATTATTATTATTATTATCACCATTTAAAACACACACATTTTCTTACATTATACAAATACAGAGAGAGCCAAAAAACTACGAACCGGCTGCGCGGTGTTGTTCCTGTCTGTGTCCTTGGCAATCGTTGCCGTCTGCCGCTATCATAGAAAGCGCGGATGAAACCATGCAACATTTTTAAAACTACGTTTAAAGGCTTCCCTTAACAATTTAAGAAAAGGAAATGATGAAACTGGCCACCATCGTTGTCCATACATTTTTGGCATCTCTTTAGGAAACTATCTATCCCTCGCCGTAGTTCACGTTGAGAAATGCTGGCAATTTCCTGGTGGATATTTTGTTTTAATTCTTCCAGTGTGTGTGGGTTTATCTTGTACACTTTGTTTTAAGTTACCCCAGAGATAAAAATCGCAGGGGATTAGGTCGGGGGATCGAGGGGGCCACAAATCTGTACTAATAATTCTGTCCTCAAACACACTTTCATAAAATTGTTAAGTTCAGCATTTAAAAGTAGTTTAAAAATGTTGTGTGGTTTCATCCGCGTCTTTCTATGATAGCGGCAGACGGCAACGAGCGCCGAGGACGCCGACACGAAAAACACCGCGCAGCCGGTTTGTAGTCTTTTGGCTCTCCCTGTATAACATCTTCACCATATCCATCGTCATTCACAGGAGATAAATAACAGCTATAAATATTGTAAGTGTCTGAAGGTTAATAATCTAGATGATCATGGATCGGGACTAAAGTTATACAAATAGTACTGCATTTAACTTTAATATATATAAAAATAATTATATATTATTATACTATCGAGTTATTTATATGGGGAGGGATAAAAGCTGCATCATATTCCATCCTCATTAGTAAGGTATAGGGAACATCAAAATCTTAAACAAGTTGAACCTCTAATTAAACATATGAAAATTGTTTGAAGAAAAAGGGTTAATTCGTAATATGAGAAACAAATGATGGTCAAAATCTGTGCCTAGATCGAGGTTTCCATAGTAACAAGAAATTTAGCCATAGGAGAGGGGTGATACAGTATAACAGTTTTAAACCTCTAAAGCTCAAACCTGTATGAAATTATGAATACCCTTAATCCAAAATTCAACTTGATATCAAGGAAAGTCTCTTTAGATATCTTCATCAAATTTCAAAGAACTTATACTGAAAGAAACTGAACATAACTTCCACTAGGGCGAGCGTTTTGCACCTACAAAAAATATATGTTAAATGTTCATGAAATACTCACACACTTGCGCATTCCATTTAAACTTTCTTTTGGGGATTTAAATGACCCGAAAAACAAAATCTCTAATACAACCTGTTATTGTAATGTGTGAGAGCTCTTTTCACTGTTTCGAAATTTTGTCGAATATTCTGCTAAATGTACAACTTTTCTTGGGAAATTGTTGCTGTAATGTGCATTAACGCAAACCTGTTTAAATGTCTTTCAGTACGAAGAGGAATTAAAACTCTTATGTATTTCATTCACATAACTTTCTCTATTCATTATCATTTATTTTTATATATCTTCTGCAGACTATTCTTACAAAATCTTATTTTTCTATCTCCTTTATATTATCGAGATAAACGTTTGGAAATAGTTTCATTACAGATTTCGTTGTAGGTGCCTAAAGATGTATAAGGAAGTTGAAGCGATAGTCAGCTCTTTATATGTTGGCGTTGATATTTCATATTGTTTACATGACATCGAGAAGCAACTGGATGGTATCCAGTTCAGAAAATGGCTAATGTCACAAAAAAAGTCCTTGTCTGTTCCAACACATTGTCTGTTTCAAGGAGCTCTATATCTTTTATGTAGAAACCTTTTATAAATAATATCTTATCCGTTATACACAATTATTTAAAACATCACTCAAAGGAAGAGAACTTCAGATGTCAATCCTAAAAAGTTCAAGATGTACATTTTATTAGTAATAGAAATATCTTAAATATATTGTATTTTAATCAGCATCTTTAGATTGAGGATTTTCTTGAAAACCATCGTGTGGCGTCCTTGAAAGATGCAGAACTTAAATATAAAGTTTGGGATTTATCCGACTATCTTTTTTCGATTATGTTATTCACACATACACACACAAACACAATGAGAAAAAACCTGTAGTAATAAGGTGATATAAAACTAAAAAAAGCTATCGTGTCCATCAAAAAATAAAACAATAAATGCATAGAAATAGATAATAACGTTGAAACACTTCTATCTATATGTAGTAATTATTGAGTCGATTGTAACACTACATCACTTGTTTTTATAACGAAAAAGCTTTATAACTTGTTTTTCGTTATAAAAACAAGTAAGTGATGTAGTGTTACAATCGACTCAATAATTACTAATTATAGACACATCATTGTCACAAAGTCCACCAAAGCAATTTTATTGTGAATTAAAGTCTATATGCGTTTATTTTCTTTTAGACATACATTCACTAGACTATAAAATGCTTTAGTCTTCAGCCATTTTTTGGGTTTATCTTATATTTTATAAATTGCATTTTATAATATTTTACATTTTTTAAACACATATAATTTCATACGCGCGCCTATGCCTCTGTGTGTGTGTGTGTGTGTGTGTGTGTGTGTGTGTGTGTGTGTGTGTGTGTCTGCTTAGCGGGCTTCTCAAATTCTAACTAGGTGACGACGAATTTTTTTCCATTAAACTACGCTGTAGAGCCATCTAGTGGCGGGAAGAAAAGCAACAAAAGTCATTAACTTCATCTTCGTAGCATCACGGTTCATCTCCAATATCCAGTAAAATGCAGCAAATATGAACCGAGTACAGCTATCACGATGCATGTGGTTTTCCGGGAACCTGTAGTGAGCATAACCCCAACGGACGATAGGTTTATCCTGTTCTCCCCATTACTGTCATTCAGTTCGCCACCCACCGCCATACCTGGTCCACATTCTTACAATACAACAAACGGTGTTGTAGAGCACTGGTGGCGAAAGCGCGACTCGCGAGGCACTGTGGCTCGCAGGCGCAACTCCTTTTCTAACTGTCTATTCATTGGTTTGCATGTGCTGCTGAGTGGTGTAGTGCGTGTTGCATATTTAATGACTCGCGAGAGAAACAATTTTTCGCCACTCTTGTAGACTGTCTAGTCTCGTGCAAAACTCACAGTCACCATGTGAGAGCATCCCATGTCGCCACTGTTTCTCTCCTGTAGGAGTGAAGTTATTAACTGTAGCATATACTACCGCTTTCCAGTCTGTAGGAATGCACTGGGTCCGGAATAAGGACCACACAGCCTTCCATCCACATTCCGGATGTTTAAGCTGTACGAAAGGGGAGCAATGTGTAGGTTCAAGAAGTCTGTATGTATGCCGGCAAGCACATGCTTGGAACAATAAGAGCTTCTGGTTCCGAAGAGTGTAATGCTGCACGAATGTGTCGAATTTCAGTCAGGAATGGTAAGTTAATAGCAACGACAGCTGAATCCAGAAATGTGCCCTCCCTATAAAATTTCCTAAAAGCCGCAAAAATCAGTAAGGTTGTACACTTCAGTTTAACGGCTGCCAAGATCAATCCTCCTCTTGTAATTGATAGTCGCAGCTGATTTCGCACCACACGATAGAGCAGTCCATGCCATAGAAAATAACCAATTTTTTTCAAATTCCTGAGAGTGGCGTTCGGTAATTGGAAGCACTCGAGCAACATGCCAGAGTTTACTGAGAGCATACACATTTACAAACCACACTCTCTGGACTCCTTGATCTCCTTGTGCGATGTTTGCTTAATTTATGGCGTAGTGAACTAAGTTTGTCAGTCCACGTATGTAGAATAGTTTCCTGGAGGTTATGGTAAAACAAAATCCCTAAAATCTTCGTATAGGAAACAATTGGCATAAGTCCAGAAGCCAGAATCTGTGGCTATTAGCCTAACAGCATTAGTTGCGATTTTTGCAGGTTTAATTTTGCACCACTTCCTAGGCAATAGCAGTGAGAATATTGTTCAATGTACATCTTGAGTATGTTTAGCAAACACGTTATATCATCTGCATATGGTCTCACCACAACTTTAGAACCTCGAAGTATTACACTATCTAGCTGTTCTTGTAGAGGACAAAACAGCTGATTAGTCAGTACGAACAATCCCTCGAGAGTGGACATCCTTGGCGCATCGACCACTCAATCATCACAGGAGAGAATAGAAAGTCATTGAGAGTATGCGTGACATTGCTCTACTATAGAGATTTTGAAACAAACACTGAAACATCTCAGGCAAATCAATAGCAGCAAGCGTTTCCCATATATAAGTATGCCGGACGTTATCAAAGACTTTCTGAAACTCAAGGTTAACTATAGCATCAGTTTCTTTGCTACGGTTAAAATGGCCTATCACATCTCTGAGGTCCATCAAGGAATGCGTGATAGAGCGGTTAGCAACTGCTGTATGTGAGCTGTGCAAAACTTCTATGAGAACTGTTTTCATTCCTTAGCTAATATTTTATATTCGTTATTTAATAAGCTGATAGGACGATAATTTGCCGTATATTTTGGACAGGGTGTTTTTGGAAGCAGCACTATAACACCGTCCATGAAGTGCTCAGGACAAGGTGTGGCCGAAAGGATATAATTTAACATTGCAGTGAAGGTTGCTCGAATTAGTTTCCAGTGTTGTATGTAAAAGGCTTAATGGATAGCATCAAAACCGGGCGCAGAATGTTTTCGTGGAGTGCAGATAACATGTGAAGGATCTCGTTCTATGTGGTCGGTTTAACTAGAGCTGCTGCTGTTTGAGGTGTAACTTGCACATTAGGGTGATCACCTGTGATGCGAGCGTTTATGAGCGGCTCTCGCTCAAACGGAAACCGGGAATGATTTTCAAATACCTTTAAAATTGATGTTGCCACTGTAATTCCCTGGTCACTAACATGAATTTGATAAACGCATGATTTACTGGCCCCTGTCCGTTCTTATCGACATCTGGAAGAATGAAAGGCGTTCGTCGTCCACTATTTGGCGAATATGTCCACTAATAGGTGTGTCTTCCAACCATTTCTCCTGATCCTCTGAATCCGCCCTTTAACAAGCCTAGGAGCGCGCATCAGATCCTCTCCACTCTGCTGCTTAAGAAACAAAGTCCAGATTACGTTGTTATAAAATTTCATTGTCGCTATCCGGTCCATTGCTCTCTCCTTAACCGCCTGCCTGTAAAATGATCTGATAGCGGCTTTCGCCACATTGATCCACCAGCAACACTTTCGAAACGATGACTCAAAAGATGGTCTAAGTCGATCTCACTTCTGAGGAAATGAGTCTACAGTATGAGATTGTTCTGTTATACTGTTAGGTGTTTTCCAATAACCTCTTCCATAAGAGAGAAGAATTATATTTGAGCACAAAAGGAGAATCACAGCATGGTGATCACTAAATGCAATAGGCGCTACTGTAATCTCATGAATGGAGGGGCACATTGATACGTATAATCGATCTAATCTCAACACTGACAGGCCTCGGTGAAAAGTATAGACCGAACGGGAATCGTGCCGGTGTTCACAGGCATCTTATGTTGCAACTGTCTGACGTATTGTGTAAGTATAGGGCTAATATTTGGATAACCCTTTTGATCCTTTGGTGTACAGTTAACATCTCCACCTAAGATTATTTGCTATGAACTTTCAAGACATCCCTGAAGAACCCTTCAAGTTCTCGCCGGTTATTATAACCGGCCGACGAGTAGATATTAAGTATCATATCCCCATACAAAGCTGATAAAAAGGAGACTAAATGGAAGCATCAAGAATTATGTGAGCGTCAAACCATGACGATAGACAGTAGCAGTGCCCCTGACACCTTCACCTAGATTAATCACAATCCTAGCGAGATAAAAAATCTTTGGTATTAGCTCCTATAAGAAATCTACGCCAATGTCTTGTGCATGAAGAAATAGATCCAATAAGCGTTGCGCCGACGCAGACTTTATACCATTTAGATTAACTATAGCGTAGGTTTGTAGAGTGATCACCATTTGTGATATCAACTGAGAGCAGGGGAGGCGAAGAAAGTTTAGTTCTGCCGCAAGGAATACTGTGAAGATCTTCTAGGTCATTCTTTGGGTTTATTCTTTGCTCGCGCAGCTTGTCTGTGTTTGTTGGCTTTAAGGGCAGATTCAGCTTGCGGTTTGTCTTCTGCAGTATCCGAGAGAATGCTTTTAACATCATCATTAGCACACACTGTAGTGTCCTGGGCTAAAATTTGCACTACCGTATACCGGTTGTTGATATATGGCTGGAACTCACTAAGTCGAAGATCGAGTGTCCACACCAGTTGCATCTTTGGCATCATCACTTCCGGCATTCCCAGAAAACAGACGACCGCGCGACGCTTATCAGTACAAAACTATCACGTAAACATCTGCAGACAGCAGCACTACCTCAGTGTCCTTTCGCTTGATACTTGCACTGTCCCTTTGAACAGCAGTTATGCGCAACTTCTTTTGCGCCTATGTATGCGCGAAACATAAAATTGTAAAGGATGGCTTGTTTCAGCCACCTAATTTACACTTATGTTATTAAACAACTGCTTATTATCGTACGTACTATTATAATAGAATACACTTGATGGCGTTCCGGGAGTAGGGTGATATTCGTTTCTATGCTATTCGCGTCTTTTCTTAATGTAATATTAAGCGACACCCGTGTCTCCTTTTGTGCTTCTATTCCCTAACTGATTGTAATGGTTTAGCTCCGCGTCTTTGTCCCTAGTTACCATGTCATTCCTTACTGAGTGACCAGCGAGGCTTCACATATGACATTTCTCGATACTTCTGTCGAACGAGTGTTAACGACTGCTATCAAATCCCCCAATCCACAACACTAATAATGGAAACAATATGGCAGCTGTTAATACTCCCACCACTGTACATAATGAAACAAACCTCTCGTACGATACACAGTATGGAATATGCCTACATGGGGAATATGACTTCAGTGAGGTTATGCAGTCATAAACCGGCTGAAAGTAAACCAAATATGCTCACTGATAATTAATTCCATGTGTAGCCTAAAGTTAGGAAGGTAGATCACACTGAAAACACCATAGCCGGGATTTAACCGGATCTTCAGCTTTCCATGGCATTTCTCTAATCAGCTCTAACACTGCTACCATGACAGCATTCCGATGTGATATTACGAAATTGCATTTCCCAAATGACTCACATTTTTCCAGGTAAACTACCAGGTGTTCTCAAATTAGTTTTGAGATTGCATACCTTTCTATGAGAAAAACAATTATCAGTAATTGACCTAATAGTGGTTAACTCGAAGCCCTGGGCCTAAACCACTGACGAAACTGTTAACTGCCATTGGATATATTTATATTAATAATTTATTATTCATGGAAACGTACTCTATTTTAATAAAAAATTTAGAACCATTTTTGAGAAATTAAAAAATAAACACGTGTTGGTGGATCTTCATCATGTCATATCCTAAAATGCTGAACTTAAGTACATAGTTATTTATGATCTTTTCGTTTTGAGTTATGCTGTTTGCAGACAGACGTGCGCGCGCGGACTTTCACTAAAGGCACTTGGGGGGATAGGTTTTTTCCGATGAAATCTTGATATTGAATTTTTGGGTGGAATACAATACTTCCTCTAGGTGAGAAAAAACACCTAGGGATAAGGGATGAAATAAGTAGACAGCACTATGTATTCCCCTCCAGGAAACAGAAAATATTTTTAGACCTTATGAACCGTAGTAGAAAACAAGTCCAGGAAGTAGTGAGATGTTTTTTTCTTTCCTTTTTTAGTTCCCCGGCTTTAACTACAATGATCTTATCGGCGGCGTTTCCTTTGGAACGTATTGCCTATAGGCAATGGTGTTAACTGTATTCACTTGTCGTTGGATTTCTGGTAAACTTTGGGTTTTATTAATTAGATCACACACACACGCACGTTGACACTCTCGTCAATACTTCCAGACTGGGGAGGATAACTAGAGAAAAATTACCAACCCCAACCCGGGACCCCTCGGACGCAGGCAGGTGTTCTGCCCACCGAGCTACGGGGCCGGCCAGTGAGATATTGTTGTCGAATCCTTGATCTCTTCTCTTTTCTCCCAAGCTCCGGCGCCTTCAGCAGAAGCTTTTGTGAATAGGAGGTGCGTGAATATTGATCGAAAGAAGCTAACAAGTGTCTGTATCCCATGTTTATGTTCGCTCAAGAGGCCATATATAAAGAAATCCAATCTTTACGAAGTCACACGTAAAAACGAAGAGCCACAAGTTTTGCACAAGATCACCAATATTTTTCTCTGACTGTCAAACGATACTTGGATATATGGGACAAGATAGGGGCTCCGATTCACAATACTCTGGCTCGATCTAGGGACAGTTGCTGCTTGCACAAGTTTCCGAACTTTCCAACTTATACAAAAGAGACATGACAAGCAAGTCTGATAGAACGGGATAAGCTCTACAACATCCAGCCCAAGCTGTCTTAGATTCGGGTGTGTTTTACTTGACTTATACAACCAAGTGAATCGGTGTACGAGGGATGTCAATGTTAAACTTTATTCACAATGATTCCTGAAAAAATTCTGACACATTTACATGATTTTTTCTGCCCTCTATCATTTATTTTTAATATAGTATCCACAAACGTTTCTTGCAAAAGCTTATTTTTGTATTCACTTCGCGTTAATAAATATAACAGTTTGCAAAAGTAGTTTAATTACACATTTCGTTGAAGGCACAAAGGGATAGAGGAGACTGAAGCTATGGTCAAATGTTTAAAAGCGGGTAGACATATGCTGGCTCTGAAATTCTATGCTTTATGCTTGACATCACGATGAACTACTGATGTCAAAGTATTGAAAAAATTCACACCAATGACAACAGATATTTCGGAAATGGTTGATGCCACAAAAGGTTATATCAAATAAATTGTGTGATTTAGATATATTTACATATTTTGTGGAGTAAAATTTTGTCTAACTCATACGTTTAACCAGTTACACAAATTATACTAAAATATACGTTTTTTAAGCAAGAAGCGCGTTGTTATAGCACACGAAATATTTTATTTATGAACATAACTTTTATAGGAAATGAGATTATGGACATTACTTTATTTTTCTACATAGTCATCCTTATGTCTAAACACTTGTTCAGTCGTGTTACAGCTTTTGTACACCGTCATCACAGAGCTCTGCCGCCGGTCCATTTTGCACACACATTTTTGTATTGAAGTTTGTCAGTAACAATTGCATAAATTACTGACCTTGAAACTTAAGGGAAATGTTGGTGAAGCTCGTCAATAGTGAAGTACCTGTTTTCACAAATCTTCTCATCATCGTTTAGTGACAACTCTTCAATGATGACAGTAGGCCGTCCAGATCGATCCTCTTCATGAACGTTCCTCCTTCCTTCATCTAATAGTCTGCACCACTTACGCACATTTCCATTATTCATCACACCTTCCCCATACACTGCAGTTGTTACTGACAAACTTCAATACAAAAACAATGTGTGCATGATGGACTGGCGGCAGAGTTCTGTGATGACGGTTCCAAATGCACCTACCACGACTAACAAGTGTTTATACATTAATGGTGACTATGTAGAAAAATAAAATAATATTCAGGTTTTCATTTCGTATAAAAGTTATGTTCATACATGAAATATTTCGTGTGCTATAACAAAATGGTTCTTACTTTAAAAAAACCACCCTTGTACTTCCGAATGAGATCACAAGGTAGTTCACAAGTTATTCCCAGAAAATTCAAAATATGCGTTTTATTTGTCATACAAATATCTTATATGTAGGCAGGCAGGCAGACAGGTTAGTTATTTTTTATAAAATAAAGATACCGAAAAGGTTTTCACCTAATGGTTGATTGAAGTGGGGATTATTCTTAAAAATCTTCCTGTACATACGAGTATTTAGAAGATACTGAATTTAAATAAGAAGTTTGGTGTTTTCCGAAAATTTCGTTTTCTAATTATACTGTTTACACACACACACACACACACATCCTCACGCACACCACACATATATTTCCGTTTAAAACTGGATATCCAATTTTTGAAAGAAATGCAATATTTTCTCCCTCTACCATCTGTGACTACGAGCGCAGCTCTATCTGACAGGACCTAGGTGGGGCCTTCTATGGTCCCTCGGAACAATAGCCAGTGCGGAAACAATAGAACAATAGTGAGTGCAAATAACAAGGTGCTTTATATGCAGTTTACCTTTTATGGAGTGTTCGTTTCGGCATGCTCCCGTGGGTTTCTCTTCTAGTAAATTCCGCTTTGTATGCAGGGTCTATATAAGGGGCCACTTTGCCAGGACGGGCAGTCGAGTGGTGAGTTCAGAAGTGCTGAGTTCAGTTGAATTGAATTCTTTTAGAAGTGAGAGTGTAAGTGGACAGTGCAGTTTAATTGTGAGTAGTAAATCAGCAGTCAGTTGTGGGTCGTGCACTTCGTCAGTTCAGTTGTGATTGCATTCCGAGTGCGTGCCAAAGGGACTCAAGTATCACGTTTGTGTTACGTTGAGTGCCTTGTGGTAAATAAAGTGAATTTTCGTATTAACTGGCGTTCTCATTTGTTACACTACTAGAGAATGTAAACCCAGCAGTCAAATTAAAAGAAACAAAATTCTTAGTATGCAGAAAAAGCAAACAATATTATAACTTACTTTTCTAGTGTATTTCCATACTTTTCATTTTATTAACGCTACGATATCTAAATTGCTCCTAATTTTCATAATTTTTGCATCTGTGCATATTTGACATGCGTTTAGTAGAGTAATGTTTTCATAAAATACCTGATAGTATAATCGATACTGACGGAGGAATAAACTCGCGAATTCGTAAAACCTGAGGTGCTAATGATGAACTTTACTAAACGCTGGTTCACAATAACCGAGAACGGAAACCAAAACAGGAAGAGGAAGTTAAACTACATGTACTAATTGTGAACGAGGCTTTCTCGTATTTCAGAAACGGGAAAGAAAGCCAGGTTAAATTTGTCATTCCCGTTCCCAGAGATGGCATACTAGACCCATATTGTGCACATTAGACTCTTAATTGTAGAAATTATTCAAGACGGCCGTGCCATGAAATAGCCGCTAGAGGTCTCTTTAGTTGCAAGCTGAGAAAATGAAACTGGAAGAAATTCCAGCAAGTATGCATCCTGATCACAGAAAGATTGAGCGTGGTTCTTCTAACGAAAGCATCACTTGTAATTTGCTTTATGCAACTCAAACCTGGTTATTGCCTCAAAACCAACAGCAAAAAATCTGCAGAAATTAGCAGAGAGCACTAAAGTACAACAAATAGCTTTAATGTACCTATTAATAAAATGGTCGTGGTGACAAGAGTCCAAGCAAAAGTTAACTGTCATCAGGTTGTTGTCATGAGGCAAGAACAGATCTTGCGGTAGGCGATTGCAGATTCTGGTAGGAACGGTGGTCCGACGGCCAAGAGAAAATAAGACTGCACCGAAAACTGATGAAAATTTGGATTAGTGATGGATGAACTCCTCAATGGTAAGCAGACCGATTTCCCTGTGAAGTTCTGCGCTGAGCACGGATATGCAAGACCTTGGAATACTTCCTGGAGTATATAAGGAAGCGTCTGTGACCTAAATTGGTTGTGAAAAAATGTCTTAGTGTTTCTTCATACTGCGGTTTATTTAGATAATTATGGTCTACATTCAATAATGAATTTTAAAAAGAATAAAATTACTTTTCTACAAATGGGTATAGGGATCAATCATTGAATGCAAAACTCAACTTATAAGGGTGAACGCTTCTTCTTGTTTTTGTTGTTTGTTGTTTCTACCTCTTCTTGTAACAAATTATGTAATTCAAGTAACTGAATAATTAATCGGTCGTGTTACTGAACTAATATAAAGATTTGTGCTAGTGTGGTAATGAGTTTACCGCTCTACTACGAAATAAAATTAAAATATCACGAATCCAACCTTAATTGTTATTATTATTGGACACACTAACCATAGCATTTGTAACATTTGTCACTAATTCCATATACTTATTTATTCGATGTTTCCCCTTCTGCTTTCAAAGAGAAGTACCCAATCATAGCTTTGTCTGATATAGGCTGTAAACTATTTTTACATACAAATCTTCAGATTAATTTTGCACTTCTACTAGTATTTTTCATAATATTTTACTAGTAATATTCTTTAAATAGCTGTATGTTATGTAAACAGTTCATTATAAATACATTCTCAATCTCAAAAACGAATAATAGGGTAATTGGAAACTAGCTTTGCCATTAGTGTCAAATTTACCGTGCTTTAGTTTACATTTTCGAAAATAACGTGCTATATTTAAAACAAAATGTGTTACATTCACGTTACTTTCTCTCTCCACTCTTCAACTTATTCTTACGAAAGAACAGGTCTTAACTACTCATTTCGTTGTAGATATAAGAAGAATACAAAAGTTAATGTTTGTCAAAGCCGGTCGCTATGTGATGGCTTTGAAATTCTTATCACTTTGCACAAACACGAAAAATAAACGGGAAAACATAATAGCGATTTGCAGTTGAGTAAACTGTGAAGTATCAGAAAATTGAAACCAATAACAAACAATATCTCATAAACTTTAACGCCAAAAACTTTTATTTTACATAAAATGTGTCGACGAGATTTACATTTTTTTGTGCAGTAAGATTTTTCTTACGGTTTACTGATTATAAAAAGGTGGTTCAGAAGAAAGGGTATTTTAGAAGTTATACCCAGAAAATTTAAGATATACATTGCATTTCTCATAAAAATGGCTTAAACATATGCTATTTGAATAAAATTAGTTAGTCATTTTTTAGAAAATAAATATAAATAAATCGGAACATTTTCTTTGTAAAGAATAGTTTAGGGAAGGGGATTTTCTTTAAAATCCTTGTCACATCCTTCAAAGGTCCTGAAACTTAAATACAAAGTTTGATATTTAATCAACTTTTCGTGTTTAAGCTATGCTGTTCACACTGAAGGTGGTAATCTTTAAATTATTTGCACCATGCTTTGGGCGCCAATTTGAAGGAGTATTGTATTGTAGTTCCACTGTTGGGGAGCCAAACGTGATGAAGTAACTGCCCCATGTATGGTACAAAGTTTCCGGTGGCCTTCGCCCCAGCGTTTAGGAACCAACTTTGTATTTTAATGTTTCTTTAAATATTATATATATTTATGTTTGCCTCGGCTGCGTCAGTATTAATTTGCAGAAACATGTATCTCTTAGCGGGAAGGGATGCGGCTAAAGAATGTAGGCTTACACAAGTTATAATTTTTACTTCACTCCTTTTATTAATCCTTCACACGATTAAATAACACTTCACTGATAGAGCTGTGAGATTATTTATTAATTACTTGCACTTTATAATATTCTCGCTGTAATGAATTTTATATCTCTCACACTGAATACGAACTGCTCAGGAACGTTGCTTTCTAGCATCCGGTTGGGTAAGCTATCTTCTAGGGACTGCCTTCTACCGCCTGAATTTCAAGTCTCTGATTGGCTAATTTTACTCCAATGGAATACCTTTATTTAAGTTAAACTTTTCTAGTTGTTGATTGGCTATTTATAAACTGTTTTAAATATTACATTATTGTTCCAAGAATTACTAGTAGCATTATTAAACTTTCTAATTTATTGTTGTCTCAAGGTTACCTCATTGTTAGCAACTTTCAGCTTCTATTCTCACGGCTCCTAAATTATGTAATACATTCAACATAACATTATTATAGATGTACACAATAATATAAACATAATACAATGACTGTTACATACATTTTATATATTATATTACACACATATTGCTTTAAGGCGAGATGTTATTTTTTTATATTATATAATTAGACTGAAATCATTTAAGTGTTAAAAATACTGCCTCAACACACACACACACACACACACACAAACAAACCCATACGGACCTTTTTCTAAATATAATTTTTTGATTCAGGGGCTTCAAAACAGGTATTTGAGGTGAATCTCGATATCGAATTGGAATACAATACTTCTTATACTTACCGTAAATACGTAGTAGACGTTATAAAACTTTCAACACTTTAAAGCTAGTACCACAATTAAATTGCAATGAGCATCTTGAATTAATTAGTTACTTTCCTAAGAAACCTAGTATGTTACATTCCATGACTTCCTCTACCCATTCTTCAACAAACAAGTATTACAAACGCTTACTCTTCTATCTCCTTCATGTTTATCAAGATATACATTTGCAGAATATATCGGTTTTATTAAATGCTTCCTCGTAGATACATGGTGGTTAGAGAAGTTCAGTAGGTTTAAGAGTTTCATGATCTAATATTAGACGGTGTTGGTAAATCTATTAAGGCGTTATTAGAAATTTTGATTGGATTACACACTAAAAAAGTAATCTAAGGATTCCGATGAGGAATAATTTTATTTATTATCTCAGAAATCTTTTTTTGAACTTTTGCGATAGCCAAATGCTTTTAGAGAGGATCGGTATCTGATGACTGAAATTCAGTTCTTCTTGCATGATCTTGAGATAAAAAGGAATAGCGATTTTGCTCTGAGAAAAGGATAAGTATTTGAAAATTCAAACCAATAATAAAGAATATTCCGGAAATGGTTAATGCCAGAAGAAACTTATTCGACATAAACTGTATACTTTAACGAGATCTACAATTTTTGTGGACTAAGATTATCTGTTACGGTTTACCAGTTATGCAGAAGTCATTCAAAATGAAGAGGACTTAGGAGGCTTTTCGCAGAAAATTCAAGATATGCATTTTATTTGTCATAAAAATATGTTAAAAATATGCGTTAGAAGTATTTTTTTTTGAAAATCTTCGTTTGGTATTTATCCGACTTTTCGTTTTTTACGTTACGCTGTTCACAGACACACACACACACACACACACACACACACATATACACATATGGGCCGTTTTGTAAAAATGCTTATTTTAGGTTCAGGGGCCTTAAAATATGTATTTCCAGTGAAATCTCGGAATGGAGTTTTGGGATGGAACACAGTACTTCCTATACTTACTGTAACTGCCCATATAGTAAAGAAAGTAAAAATGCAATAAATTAGTTGAAATCTCGTTTAAATAATAACTTAATGTATAGACAGTGTATTTAACGTCGTCATCTTAAGTAAATGTTTACAAATTATATTTGTGCATAATATTACTTTTATTCAATGGGAATTCTGGCTGCAGTGTTTTTTTTTATCGCCTAGATTCATCTTCTTGATCAGCGTGTATTGCGTTCTGAGATTCAGCACCTTGTATAGAGAATAAAGTGCTTCGCAGGAATTACCCAATTCGTAGAGTAAAGGCTGCAGGCATTCATTTGTTTTACATAAAACAATTTGCACATTTTTACATTCGATAAGGGCTCGTTAACATCTATTCATTTATTCAGGAGCACTTCTTGAAAATTTGAATATGAAAACATGAGAGTAAACGTATATGCTTAAGAAGTTTTCTAAGTTAAAAGCAATTTCTTACGACTAGACACGCGAGAGCGTTATCCATCTTCCCCGTATCATTTTACCAGAATGTAAATTTGTAAAGCAATTTGAGAAGTGGTTAATATGAATGGGTAGTGTAGTGGGTGTGAAAATAAACGATTATCATTTGTTTAGTAATTTATGCTAAGTGCCGAAAGGTTTATTTAGTGTACACGCTCTGGTCTTGCACGGTATTAAAACGCGTGTTCCAGAAACAAATATTCCTCAAAGGTAATTTCATAATTCCATGTTATTCGGAATCAGTTGCTAAATAGGTGAATATGTTTTAATACAGGTGTTTGTAATATGTCCATACATTTTTGTTAACATATATTACTTAGATACTGAATGATACTCTTAACAAGTACGTAATTCATTATTGTTCTCTCTTAACCACGATTCACATGAGTATCGTGCAGTTCTACATACAACTGCGACACGCTCATGATCTGCCGGCACGAAATACCTTTGCTAGCATTACAGAACAATATTGAGAATCGCATCCGGATGTTGCATTAGATGCCAGTGAGGTTGGCCTTCTTCCCAGGGGTCATTCACAATAAAAATTAAACATTAACATAAGACGTAAAACTAAGACACAAATTTAAGGCGTGGTCATTCACAAACTTAAGTAGTAGCCAATCGCAAGCGACCTGGGTAGCGATCACTGACAAAAGAGGTTATGTACTTGTATACATAAAACCCAAGAGCTACCAGCTCCCCGGTTAAACGATGTCAAAATCACAAAAAGCTACAATAATAATCTGTTTTGCTGCTATTTTAACAAATACTCAAGTGATTCCTGGCCCGTGATCTTACACAGAAAGTGTGTTAACAAGTAAACACATGGTGATGGAAAATCTTATGGGAGATGGCAGGATGATCCGTGATGAGTATCGCTCTGTGATTGGCTAGTTTCTTATGTTGGACGCAGACATAAACTTAAAAGCTTGGACCTTGCAAGCTTCTAAGTTTATTCTAATTTAATGTTTTTTATGTTTACCTGATTCATTGTGAATGGTTCCATCACAATACATAGCATCTATCTTTTAAGTTTACGTTATTCTTATGGTTTATTTTCATTGTGAATGGGGCCTTACAAGACATTCGTATCTTATATGCCAGACGTACTGTTTCAATGAAATTCAAGCAGGATGACGAATTTAAATAGTTTTTTCTTTTTTTTTCTAAAGGATAGTTTCCCCTCCTCGTCACTTTGCACGGCTTCTTCACGAGTACCTTGAAGCCAAATTTCTACTCAGGAAGATGCATACGTGATCAATAGATCTTACATTTTAGGCTAAGTACCTGTTTTTAGTTTTTTTACCAGTACCTAACGGGTAGAGGAAGTGTTGTATTTCCTCCCTTCCCAAGGTACCCTTTACCTGTAAATTGTTTTCGTTTTCTTTCCTTTTGTTTGTTTTTTTTATTTTAAAGGTCTCCAACAATTTCAATTAAAATGCATATACCTAATTAAGATATTTATAGGGAAAATAAATTGAATTGTATAGGAATAGCCTGTGAAATCCCCTTCATTTGGAATCTTCAATGCTTTGTCATTTGTTTGAAGTGCTGCTGCTATTCAGTTGTTTCTTCGCGGTGTCACGTAAAGAGCCTTTCATGGCCAGCATATAGCGACACGCTTTTAAACATCTGAATATATGTAGCTTCGGTTTTCGGTTCCCACCTTGTACGTACAACGAATTGTGTAATGAAACTATTACTGCAAAGGCTAATGGTTAATATGAAGAATAGTTTGCAAGAGCTATGTAAAAATAAGGGATAATGGATAGAGCTTTAGTCGATAATTTTTTGTGTTTTTCAACTTTAAAAGCCCATTTTTATGTATTTAAACATAAATTCGTAACTTCAGGCATAATAATGTTTAAAACCACAATAGTTTGCTAAATTTGCTGTTTTGTTGTTATTTCATCTTTAATGTTCAATGCTTAATTGGATGTTTAAACGTTTCGTGCTTATAGAAAGTAGAATTACGTTTTATAAACATAAAAATCAAACGTTTAATTATGGAAACTATATTCTAGGGGTGTAAATCTCTATTCTATTGAGTGCCTGTTTTGATAATTTTATAATTTACTTTAGGTACCTAAAACAGGTTTTTAATGGTCTAACAATCCGAGATCTGCTGATCACAAAGCGTTTGGAGTTCACAGTCTCGGAATCTCATATAGAGATATATAAAGTTATAGTTATAAAGACCAGGAAAGTTGTTTCTTGCAGCTGTGCGTTGCTGGTAAAGGTGTATGGAACTTCATGGGAGTTATTTGAACGAGATTGATTTCGTTGAACTTTGCGCTAAGGATTTTGTTAAAGGCATTGTCAAAAAGTATCGAAACTTTATAAATATCCTTCAGGTTGGAAGTTTATCTGGCAGATGTACTGTACTTATTAGAAATTGAAACTACGCCAGCGGACAGTGTAACTTAGAAATTTTGGAACGTTAAAGTTTAAGCGATTGGCGTTTTTGGAAGGAACATAAAAATTAAAGAGGCTGGCGATATCTATCAGAGACCGCTTTGATGGATGGCTCACTACGCAAAGCACCAAGCCAACCAATCGCAACTAAAATGCTCGAAAATGGCTCTAAATATAGCTTTGGAAGAAACTGTTTTCATTTGCTGAAAAGAGGATCATCCGGTAACTAATCTTGCGAACCAAGGAGATGCTAATTCCGATCGAGTAGAACATTTCTTGTATCAAAATTTGAGTTTTGCGCTTTCTCAGTGCAAAATACCTATTTCTATTGCGGATTTCAACGCTTATCAAAACATACAAGAGCGAGATGACTCCGCGGTATCGTGTGAAGCTCGCGTTTGGGAGGTCCCGGTTTCGATTATGAGTGGTCGGCTACTCAGACCATGGTGTTTTCCGTGATTTACCCCTGGTCGCCAAGACGGATACCGGGGTGATGTATTCTACCATGATTTCTCCTTCCCTCCATTTCCTCTCATTTCACCTCCATTCCACATTTCAGGTGTGCTTTCAGACCCTGCGGCGCTGGCGGTGCCGGGCAGGTGACATGAATGTACGCGCATTGGAAAGATTTCTCCCCGTGAACGCCAGAATGATCTATCCCGCCCGTTAGGGTCCAGCGTCGCCTTCTTGGGATTCCTCGCCACTAGTGCGCGGATGTTCAAACTGGAGATGTTATGGGCCGCTGCGTGTCTCTGTGAACCTGTCTACCTGGGACCTCCTACGTCTCCTTCTCATCCCTGCCTCGCGGAGGGTTAGCCACAATAGATCACAATGGTTGCAGTGCGCGAGGTGTCCCCCTCCAATAACACATCCTACACAAAACATAAGCTTGAATAAATCCTGTTGCACTTTTATGCGTGTAGGAATCACATAGAATAAACAATTCAATGATAGCGACAATTTAATAGCGTAATGTTGATGAAAGTACATTTTGCTTCTTAACAAGTGCTTAGCAAACCTAAAATGTTTGAAATAAGTTTTAGATTTTGTGCTGACGCATCTAGTAGAATATTTAATTATTTCCTCCTCCATGTTTTGGTTTGGGCGCACAGCTTGATTGGTAACTGGTTAAATTCAGCCTCCTAGTAGTAAGGTGTGCCCTGTTTTGCAGCTGCCAAGTGTTTTTTGCTTCTCTTCTCCGATCATTGTTTAGAATTTTTCTTATTGTAACCTCTTTATTTTGGGGCTAAACTAGAGTCCAGGATATACCTATTTATTTTTGAATTTATGCAACGTGCTAAGCAACCTATGTGACTTACGCCTTTCTTGAGTGCTGAAACGGCAACTCTAGGCCGAGCCCAAGAACTGTAATTATAGATAATTTATTAATTAACTTTTGTTGATGTTAAATCGTACTATGTAAACATCTTTTTCTCATACTGCTTGTATATTTTAAGAAGGGTGATTTAACGTTATGTATCTATCTAGGTTACTAATATTAGTAGAGTTATAAATGGTTTAATGTAAATAATTTAAGCGCTATGTTAAAATACTGTCCACGACGAAATGTTTTAACTACAGGAATAGTGCTTTCGAAGGCAGAAAACCTAGTTTATGACATGTCTTTGGGTCGCTGTGCCATTATTCCTACAGCGAGGGTGTAGCGCCTTTGTCCCTTTATTGGATAATTCGCCGTGACCAAGTGAGCGAGACAGATAGCGTAACGGTAAATGTAGGAAAAGCCGCGATTTAAATTAAACTTGGACCATGAGATCTCTGGAAGTTTATTCGAAATAGTTAGACGCGTCGAGTGGCGCTAAAAATAGACCAATAGGAAAGCAAGCAGCCCCAGAAGCCTGAGACTATAAATGGATCTGTTTGGAGCCAATTCGGGACAGTTTTTGTCGTCAGTTTTGTCAAGGCAGTTTAAGCAAGAGAGTTTTGTCATGTCCGTTTAGCATTGCAGTGAGGCAGTTTGTCATGTCCGTTTAGCATTGCAGTGAGGCAGTTTTAGCAAGACAGTTTTATCATGGAGCTTTAGCTCGGCAGTTTATCAGACAGTTTTGTCAAGACAGTCGTTGTCATGTGTGGTCAGGGAGAGATGCTGTAGGATGTGTGAGATATCGCGCCAAAAAGAGAATCAAGACAGTTTTAGAAACACACCTAAGATCCGCTACTCGTAAAGAGATAATAAGCATATTTAAACTTCGTGTCATATCCGCGCCGTAGTTTAACAGCGGTGGACAGTATTTTACAGCGGCAATACCAGTTTTGTATACTACGAGTGTTAATTAAATAAAAAGAAACGGCAGTGTCATCTTTTCATAAACAAAGCAAGTCTATGTCTTCCTATATCACCACCCGAGATCTACGTTTTCCTTTACCGAGGATAAGTCCATGCTCCTATATAGTTTAAAGAAAACTACTGCAGCTAGCCGAGGATAAAATTGAAGAGAACCAACACACTGTGAAATTCTGGAACCATCGGGAGAAGCAAAAAGGTAAGCCATACAGCAGCGGACGAAGGAGGAGACCGCCGCAAACTGGCGCCATAACGTGGAGCTCGAAGGGAAGACCAGGACAAACGGAGGACTAGGAAACAACGAATAGACGAAGACTTATCAGAGGAAAGGGGCACAGCAGAACATAATTACAACGCGAACTTCTAGTCTACCTACGTGGGACAACAAAACAGCTGAGAACATCGCTTCTAGAAATTCACCAGGATTCGAACCCGGAACCATCAATTAACGTAGGAGAAAATACAGGTTAGAACATTTATACAAAAACAAACAAAAAGGCATGCAGAGTAGTGACTCAGTTTTGTGAACACATGTTATTGAGAGGGGGTAAAGTCATTACGAGGGAGGTAGAACTTGCTAACGGAACCATGAGTAGGTCAAGGGAAGATTTGAAAGAACTGAATCGGGAGGCCATTGTCAGCGTAACAACAGATGGAGAAAATATGGGTGCAGCAGAGGTAGAAGTTAGACTGGAAAGGCAATCACCGATTGAGCAGGTCATTGACGCAGGTCAAAACCAGCTGCTAATATTCCTTCAACATTTGAGCGCAAAGATAGATGAGCAGAGTAAGGAGTCAAAAAGAAATTTGAGTGAACAAAGTAAGAATTTAAGAAATTTAAGTGAACAAAGTAAAAACTTAGAAAGAATCTTAGATGAGCAGAGTAAGAACTTAGAAAGCATATTCAATGAGCAGAGTAAAAAGTTAGAGAGCATAGTAGATGAGCGGGGTAAAAACTTAGAAAGCATATTAAATGAACGGGGTAAGATCTTAAGTGAACATAGTAAGGACTTAAAAAGAATCGTAAGTGAACAAGATAAGAATTTCGAAGCGAAATTAAAGGAGCAGAGTAAGGGCTTAGAAAGAGTCGTAAGTGAACAAGATAAGAATTTAGAAGGGGAATCAGATGAGCATAATAAGGACTTAGAAAGAATCTAAATAAGCAGAGTAAAGACTTAGAAACAATCGTAAGGGAACAAGATAAGAATTTAGAAGGGAAATGAAATAAGCAGAGAAAGGACTTAGAAAGAATCGTAAATGAGCAGAGTAAGGACTTAGAAAGAAAACTGAGTGAACAGAATAAGGATTTCGAAGGGAAATTAAATGAGCAGAATAAGGACTTAGAAAGAAACTTAAGTGAACAAAATAAGAGTTTAGAGGGGAAATTAGTTGAGCTGATGAAGGGGAAGTTAATAGAAACACTTGAAGGAAAATTACCACCGACACTAGAAACTAAAGATCCGAAAACACTAACGGGAGAAGAGACGTTTAAGAAAGCTATTGAAAGAATGTCAAAGAGGGCGCAGAAAAGAAAGGAGGAATTTAAAACAAAGAAGCGAAAGAAATGGTTGATCGAACTTGGAGAATTAGGATTGGTATAAAAAAAGTCCAGCATTCAAAAAAAAAGGTCTAGCATTAAAAAAAAAGGTATCATAGAATGGAAAATTTATTTAAAGGTCCTTACGGGGTGATTAACATTTTTGTCTCGGATACATTTGAGTTACAAGAAATAAAGAATTCCAAGATCGTAGGGAGATATCATAAACAGTTGCTCAAACCATACAAATGTTTAGAGAATGAGAAGGGTGAAGAATGTAATGAAAATAATCAGGTTAGTTTTACTGGAAATGAGGCAGCAACCCTATGAACAAATAGTAAAAGTAATACACCTGATAAATAAGGATGTAAAGAATTAAATAAATGCATAATAATTATGTACCAATATGTATGTAAATAGATTTAATTTTTAGAACTTAATTTGGGTATTAGCGTATTTCTCTCCACCACAAGTTATTCGTGTGCGGGAAGTGTATTGTGCGTAAGAATGCCTCTCGGAAAACCTGTTTTTAAAATGAGCGAGGGATCATCCATAGCAAAGTGTAAGACTGAATGACCCAAGTGTAAACACCACTGGTTTGGCAGACCCCTTGTGAAAGAACAGGTATAGCGAAGGATCTATGTAAACAAAACAAACCAACAAAGCCCATAATCAGAAGAATTATTCTGGAAAAGAAAATTGTATCAAGTGCTGAAAAATATATTCTTTTCCAGAACAGGGCAATTTGAAACGGCAACTCTAGGCCGAGCCCAAGAACTGTAATTATAGATAATTTATTAATTAACTTTTATTGATGTTAAATCGTACTATGTAAATATCTTTTTCTCATACTGCTTTTATATTTTAAGAAAGGTGATTTAGCGTTATGTATCTATCTAGGTTACTAATATTAGTAGAGTTATAAATGGTTTAATGTAAATAATTTAAGCGCTATGTTAAAATACTGTCCACGACGAAATGTTTTAATTACAGGAATAGTGCTTTCGAAGGCAGAAAACCTAGTTTATGACATGTCTTTTGGGTCCCTGTGCCATTATTCCTACAGCGGGGGTGTAGCGCCTTTGTCCCTTTATTGGATAATTCGCCGTGACCAAGTGAGCGAGACAGATAGCCTAACGGTAAATGTAGGAAAAGCCGCGATTTATATTAAACTTGGACCAATGAGATCTCTGGAAGTTTATTCGAAATAGTTAGACGCGTCGAGTGGCGCTAAAAATGGACCAATAGGAAAGGAAGCAGCCCCAGAAGCCTGGGACTATAAATGGATCTGTTCGGATCCAATTAGGGACAGTTTTTGTCGTCAGTTTTGTCAAGGCAGTTTAAGCAAGAGAGTTTTGTCATGTCCGTTTAGCATTGCAGTGAGGCAGTTTTAGCAAGACAGTTTTATCATGGAGCTTTAGCTCGGCAGTTTATCAGACAGTTTTGTCAAGACAGTCGTTGTCATGTGTGGTCAGGGAGAGATGCTGTAGGATGTGTGAGATATCGCGCCAAAAAGGGAATCAAGACAGTTTTAGAAACACACCTAAGATCCGCTACTCGTAAAGAGATAATAAGCATATTTAAACTTCGTGTCATATCCGCGCCGTAGTTTAACAGCGGTGGACAGTATTTTACAGCGGCAATACCAGTTTTGTATACTACGAGTGTTAATTAAATAAAAAGAAACGGCAGTGTCATCTTTTCATAAACAAAGCAAGTCTATGTCTTCCTATATCACCACCCGAGATCTACGTTTTCCTTTACCGAGGATAAGTCCATGCTCCTATATAGTTTAAAGAAAACTACTGCAGCTAGCCGAGGATAAAATTGAAGAGAACCAACACTCTATGAAATTCTGGAACCATCGGGAGAAGCAACAAGGTAAGCCATACAGCAACGGACGAAGGAGGAGACCGCCGCAAACTGGCGCCATAACGTGGAGCTCGAAGGGAAGACCAGGACAAACGGAGGACTAGGAAACAACGAATAGACTAAGAATTTTCAGAGGAAAGGGGCACAGCAGAACATAATTACAACGCGAACTTCTAGTCTACCTACGTGGGACAACAAAACAGCTGAGAACATCGCTTCTAGAAATTCACCAGGATTCGAACCCGGAACCATCAATTAACGTAGGAGAAAATACAGGTTAGAACATTTATACAAAAACAAACAAAAAGGCATGCAGAGTAGTGACTCAGTTTTGTGAACACATGTTATTGAGAGGGGTAAAGTCATTACGAGGGAGGTAGAACATGCTAAAGGAACCATGAGTAGGTCAAGGGAAGATTTGAAAGAACTGAATCGGGAGGCCATTGTCAGCGTAACAACAGATGGAGAAAATATGGGTGCAGCAGAGGTAGAAGTTAGACTGGAAAGGCAATCACCGATTGAGCAGGTCATTGACGCAGGTCAAAACCAGCTGCTAATATTCCTTCAACATTTGAGCGCAAAGATAGATGAGCAGAGTAAGGAGTCAGAAAGAAATTTGAGTGAACAAAGTAAGAATTTAAGAAATTTAAGTGAACAAAGTAAAAACTTAGAAAGAATCTTAGATGAGCAGAGTAAGAACTTAGAAAGCATATTCAATGAGCAGAGTAAAACGTTAGAGAGCATAGTAGATGAGCGGGGTAAAAACTTAGAAAGCATATTAAATGAACGGGGTAAGATCTTAAGTGAACATAGTAAGGACTTAGAAAGAATTGTAAGTGAACAAGATAAGAATTTCGAAGGGAAATTAAAGGAGCAGAGTAAGGGCTTAGAAAGAGTCGTAAGTGAACAAGATAAGAATTTAGAAGGGGAATCAGATGAGCATAATAAGGACTTAGAAAGAATCTAAATAAGCAGAGTAAAGACTTAGAAACAATCGTAAGGGAACAAGATAAGAATTTAGAAGGGAAATGAAATAAGCAGAGTAAGGACTTAGAAAGAATCGTAAATGAGCAGAGTAAGGACTTAGAAAGAAAACTGAGTGAACAGAATAAGAATTTCGAAGGGAAATTAAATGAGCAGAATAAGGACTTAGTAAGAAACTTAAGTGAACAAAATAAGAGTTTAGAGGGGAAATTAGTTGAGCTGATGAAGGGGAAGTTAATAGAAACACTTGAAGGAAAATTACCACCGACACTAGAAACTAAAGATCCGAAAACACTAACGGGAGAAGAGACGTTTAAGAAAGCTATTGAAAGAATGTCAAAGAGGGCGCAGAAAAGAAAGGAGGAATTTAAAACAAAGAAGCGAAAGAAATGGTTGATCGAACTTGGAGAATTAGGATTTGTATAAAAAAAGGCCAGCATTCAAAAAAAAAGGTCTAGCATTAAAAAAAAAAGGTATCATAGAATGGAAAATTTATTTAAAGGTCCTTACAGGGTGATTAACATTTTTGTCTCGGATACATTTGAGTTACAAGAAATAAAGAATTCCAAGATCGTAGGGAGATATCATAAACAGTTGCTCAAACCATACAAATGTTTAGAGAATGAGAAGGGTGAAGAATGTAATGAAAATAATCAGGTTAGTTTTACTCGAAATGAGGCAGCAACCCTATGAACAAATAGTAAAGGTAATACACCCGATAAATAAGGATGTAAAGAAATAAATAAATGCATAATAATTTTGTACCAATATGCATGTAAATAGATTTAATTTTTAGAACTTAATTTGGGTATTAGCGTATTTCTCTCCACCACAAGTTATTCGTGTGCGGGAAGTGTATTGTGCGTAAGAATGCCTCTCGGAAAACCTGTTTTTAAAATGAGAGAGGGATCAACCATAGCAAAGTGTAAGAGTGAATGACCCAAGTGTAAACACCACTGGTTTGGCAGAACCCTTGTGAAGGAACAGGTATAGCGAAGGGTCTATGTAAACAAAACAAACCAACAAAGCCCATAATCAGAGGAATTATTCTGGAAAAGAAAATTGTATCAAGTGCTGAAAAATTTATTCTTTTCCAGAACAGGGCAATTTGATACGGCAACTCTAGGCCGAGCCCAAGAACTGTAATTATAGATAATTTATTAATTAACTTTTATTGATGTTAAATCGTACTATGTAAATATCTTTTTCTCATACTGCTTGTATATTTTAAGAAGGGTGATTTAACGTTATGTATCTATCTAGGTTACTAATATTAGTAGAGTTATAAATGGTTTAATGTAAATAATTTAAGCGCTGTGTTAAAATACTGTCCACGACGAAATGTTTTAGCTACAGGAATAGTGCTTTCGAAGGCAGAAAATCTAGTTTATGACATGTCTTTGGGTCGCTGTGCCATTATTCCTACAGCGAGGGTGTAGCGCCTTTGTCCCTTTATTGGATAATTCACCGTGACCAAGTGAGCGAGACAGATAACCTAACGGTAAATGTAGGAAAAGCCGCGATTTATATTAAACTTGGACCAATGAGATCTCTGGAAGTTTATTCGAAATAGTTAGACGCGTCGAGTGGCGCTAAAAATGGACCAATAGGAAAGGAAGCAGCCCTAGAAGCCTGAGACTATAAATGGATCTGTTTGGAGCCAATTCGGGACAGTTTTTGTCGTCAGTTTTGTCAAGGCAGTTTAAGCAAGAGAGTTTTGTCATGTCCGTTTAGCATTGCAGTGAGGCAGTTTGTCATGTCCGTTTAGCATTGCTGTGAGGCAGTTTTAGCAAGACAGTTTTATCATGGAGATTTAGCTCGGCAGTTTATCAGACAGTTTTGTCAACACAGTCGTTGTCATGTGTGGTCAGGGAGAGATGCTGTAGGATGTGTGAGATATCGCGCCAAAAAGGGAATCAAGACAGTTTTAGAAACACACCTAAGATCCGCTACTCGTAAAGAGATAATAAGCATATTTAAACTTCGTGTCATATCCGCGCCGTAGTTTAACAGCGGTGGACAGTATTTTACAGCGGCAATACCAGTTTTGTATACTTCGAGTGTTAATTAAATAAAAAGAAACGGCAGTGTCATCTTTTCATAAACAAAGCAAGTCTATGTCTTCCTATATCACCACCCGAGATCTACGTTTTCCTTTACCGAGGATAAGTCCATGCTCCTATATAGTTTAAAGAAAACTACTGCAGCTAGCCGAGGATAAAATTGAAGAGAACCAACACTCTATGAAATTCTGGAACCATCGGGAGAAGCAACAAGGTAAGCCATACAGCAACGGACGAAGGAGACCGCCGCAAACTGGCGCCATAACGTGGAGCTCGAAGGGAAGACCAGGACAAACGGAGGACTAGGAAACAACGAATAGACTAAGAATTTTCAGAGGAAAGGGGCACAGCAGAACATAATTACAACGCGAACTTCTAGTCTACCTACGTGGGACAACAAAACAGCTGAGAACATCGCTTCTAGAAATTCACCAGGATTCGAACCCGGAACCATCAATTAACGTAGGAGAAAATACAGGTTAGAACATTTATACAAAAACAAACAAAAAGGCATGCAGAGTAGTGACTCAGTTTTGTGAACACATGTTATTGAGAGGGGTAAAGTCATTACGAGGGAGGTAGAACTTGCTAACGGAACCATGAGCAGGTCAAGGGAAGATTTGAAAGAACTGAATCGGGAGGCCATTGTCAGCGTAACAACAGATGGAGAAAATATGGGTGCAGCAGAGGTAGAAGTTAGACTGGAAAGGCAATCACCGATTGAGCAGGTCATTGACGCAGGTCAAAACCAGCTGCTAATATTCCTTCAACATTTGAGCGCAAAGATAGATGAGCAGAGTAAGGAGTCAAAAAGAACTTTGAGTGAACAAAGTAAGAATTTAAGAAATTTAAGTGAACAAAGTAAAAACTTAGAAAGAATCTTAGATGAGCAGAGTAAGAACTTAGAAAGCATATTCAATGAGCAGAGTAAAACGTTAGAGAGCATAGTAGATGAGCGGGGTAAAAACTTAGAAAGCATATTAAATGAACGGGGTAAGATCTTAAGAGAACATAGTAAGGACTTAGAAAGAATTGTAACTGAACAAGATAAGAATTTCGAAGGGAAATTAAAGGAGCAGAGTAAGGGCTTAGAAAGAGTCGTAAGTGAACAAGATAAGAATTTAGAAGGGGAATCAGATGAGCATAATAAGGACTTAGAAAGAATCTAAATAAGCAGAGTAAAGACTTAGAAACAATCGTAAGGGAACAAGATAAGAATTTAGAAGGGAAATGAAATAAGCAGAGTAAGGACTTAGAAAGAATCGTAAATGAGCAGAGTAAGGACTTAGAAAGAAAACTGAGTGAACAGAATAAGGATTTCGAAGGGAAATTAAATGAGCAGAATAAGGACTTAGAAAGAAACTTAACTGAACAAAATAAGAGTTTAGAGGGGAAATTAGTTGAGGTGATGAAGGGGAAGTTAATAGAAACACTTGAGGGAAAATTACCACCGACACTAGAAACTAAAGATCCGAAAACACTAACGGGAGAAGAGACGTTTAAGAAAGCTATTGAAAGAATGTCAAAGAGGGCGCAGAAAAGAAAGGAGGAATTTAAAACAAAGAAGCGAAAGAAATGGTTGATCGAACTTGGAGAATTAGGATTTGTATAAAAAAAGTCCAGCATTCAAAAAAAAAGGTCTAGCATTAAAAAAAAGGTATCATAGAATGGAAAATTTATTTAAAGGTCCTTACAGGGTGATTAACAATTTTTGTCTCGGATACATTTGAGTTACAAGAAATAAAGAATTCCAAGATCGTAGGGAGATATCATAAACAGTTCCTCAAACCATACAAATGTTTAGAGAATGAGAAGGGTGAAGAATGTAATGAAAATAATCAGGTTAGTTTTACTCGAAATGAGGCAGCAACCCTATGAACAAATAGTAAAGGTAATACACCTGATAAATAAGGATGTAAAGAATTAAATAAATGCATAATAATTATGTACCAATATGTATGTAAATAGATTTAATTTTTAGAACTTAATTTGGGTATTAGCGTATTTCTCTCCACCACAAGTTATTCGTGTGCGGGAAGTGTATTGTGCGTAAGAATGCCTCTCGGAAAACCTGTTTTTAAAATGAGAGAGGGATCATCCATGGCAAAGTGTAAGAGTGAATGGCCCAAGTGTAAACACCACTGGTTTGGCAGAACCCTTGTGAAAGAACAGGTATAGCGAAGGATCTATGTAAACAAACCAAAC
Organism: Deroplatys truncata; assembly: GCA_030765065.1. Taxonomy (NCBI): domain Eukaryota; kingdom Metazoa; phylum Arthropoda; class Insecta; order Mantodea; family Mantidae; genus Deroplatys; species Deroplatys truncata. The sequence goes on from CM060975.1 coordinate 233,566,969, forward strand.
CAACAAAGCCCATAATCAGAGGAATTATTCTGGAAAAGAAAATTGTATCAAGTGCAGAAAAATTTATTCTTTTCCAGAACAGGGCAATTTGAAACGGCAACTCTAGGCCGAGCCCAAGAACTGTAATTATTGATAATTTATTAATTAACTTTTATTGTTGTTAAATTGTACTATGTAAATATCTTTTTCTCATACTGCTTGTATATTTTAAGAAGGGTGATTTAACGTTATGTATCTATCTAGGTTACTGATATTAGTAGAGTTATAAATGGTTTAATGTAAATAATTTAAGCGCTATGTTAAAATACTGTCCACGACGAAATGTTTTAGCTACAGGAATAGTGCTTTCGAAGGCAGAAAACCTAGTTTATGACATGTCTTTGGGTCGCTGTGCCATTATTCCTACAGCGAGGGTGTAGCGCCTTTGTCCCTTTATTGGATAATTCGCCGTGACCAAGTGAGCGAGACAGATAACCTAACGGTAAATGTAGGAAAAGCCGCGATTTATATTAAACTTGGACCAATGAGATCTCTGGAAGTTTATTCGAAATAGTTAGACGCGTCGAGTGGCGCTAAAAATGGACCAATAGGAAAGGAAGCAGCCCCAGAAGCCTGAGACTATAAATGGATCTGTTTGGAGCCAATTCGGGACAGTTTTTGTCGTCAGTTTTGTCAAGGCAGTTTAAGCAAGAGAGTTTTGTCATGTCCGTTTAGCATTGCAGTGAGGCAGTTTGTCATGTCCGTTTAGCATTGCAGTGAGGCAGTTTTAGCAAGACAGTTTTATCATGGAGCTTTAGCTCGGCAGTTTATCAGACAGTTTTGTCAAGACAGTCGTTGTCATGTGTGGTCAGGGAGAGATGCTGTAGGATGTGTGAGATATCGCGCCAAAAAGGGAATCAAGACAGTTTTAGAAACACACCTAAGATCCGCTACTCGTAAAGAGATAATAAGCATATTTAAACTTCGTGTCATATCCGCGCCGTAGTTTAACAGCGGTGGACAGTATTTTACAGCGGCAATACCAGTTTTGTATACTACGAGTGTTAATTAAATAAAAAGAAACGGCAGTGTCATCTTTTCATAAACAAAGCAAGTCTATGTCTTCCTACATCACCACCCGAGATTTACGTTTTCCTTTACCGAGGATAAGTCCATGCTCCTATATAGTTTAAAGAACACTACTGCAGCTAGCCGAGGATAAAATTGAAGAGAACCAACACACTGTGAAATTCTGGAACCATCGGGAGAAGCATCAAGGTAAGCCTAACAGCAACGGAAGAAGGAGGTGACCGCCGCAGTGCCTTCTAATGGCTGATTTGCATGACACTTTATAGAGGAGGGATACATAACTCAGTGCATAAGTGTTTTATAGGAACAGAATGCAATCTTATGTATGTCGATGCAAAAAACATCCCACCCTAGCACTGAGAGCGTCAGTAGCACATTTAGTCAATTTTACAAACTTTTATTCTTTAGCATACATCCATGCACCTCTTTGAAAACGCCCCTGAAGGAACAACGTATCATATGCATCTGCTGACAAAACCATTTGAAAACAAAATGGCAGATCTAAACAGTGCGACCAATTGGATTTAAGCCGTTAGTCATTGTACAACCTTGTCAAAAATGCTAAATATTAGTTAGATAATTTCTCTTATTTCACTATCTATGGCCTATTTCAGATCATACAGTAATGACTGATGCAGTTTATTTGTTTGAATTGAAACTACCAAACGGAGCTCAAAACACTGTATGAGCCACAAAAATCGTGTGAAGGTTCGAGGTGGGGTCTAGTTCTGTGATTACTAATTCCTATAGGAACCTCTGCTCGTAAGGTTGCATTGGCCGAATGGTATTAACATGGTTGCTTTAATGCTCTGCCATTTTAATGCGGGTTCAAATCCTTCGGGTTAAGTTCAAACGTTCTACTACCTTTTGTTTTATCTCTTTGGGCATATCATTTGATATAATTATATACGTAACATTTTAATCACTTTATAAGTGTGTACAAAATATAATAATCGTCATGTTTTCTAGTGGCAGGTGGATAATTTGTACTTCGTAGTAGGTTTTTTATTGTGGTCAGTATTAGCCTGACCCACTCAACCAAGTTTAAAAAACTTCACACACGCAAAGAGGCTTTAGCTATTTGCGCCTGCGTCAACGCTTGGCGTCAATAAATAAGTCTATCCATTGTCTACTCAGTATCCGAAACCTTTCTACGAGACACGGCTGCTGTCATAATGTATACAAACGACGATGTTGACGTGCTGTTAATCTATGGAGAAACGAGGTGTAATGCACAGTCAGCAAAGCGCCTGTATGAAGCACGGTTTCCAGGAAGAAGGGCATCTACTGCGGACATTTTTCGAAAGGTTGAAAGACGCCTTTGTGAAACTGGATCATTTGGAAGAATACCGCCAGCTCGCGAAGCTCCAGTAACCTCTGAAGGCAATGAAGAAGCTGTGGAAACGTAATAGAAAGCAATACACATACCAGTTCAAGAGCCATAGCAGAAGATCTGTACATAAGTCAGTCCTCAGTGATGCGCACATTGCATCGTAATAAATATCATCCGTAGCATCTACAACTACAACAGGCTCTCCACGGACGCGACTTTCAAGCGTGAGTGATATATGCACAATGGCTACAGCAGCGAGCGCAAATGGATGCAGAGTTTTTAGGAAGTGTTGTCTTCAGTGATGAAGCCACATTCCACAATAACGGAACTGTTAACCGCCATAAAGTGCACTACTGGAGTATAGGCAATCCTCACTGGACGAGAGAAGTTGCATTCCAGGCACAGTGGAGCATCAATGTCTGGTGCAGAATATTAGGAGACCAGCTAATTGGAGCGTACGTTTTTGAAGGCAACCTCACAAGACCACAGTACCTTGCATTTCTGCAAGAAGAATTGTCATTGTTCCTAGAAGATGTGCCACTGGTGAAACGGACAGAAATGTGGTTCCATCAGGATGGAGCTCCACCACACTGGTCACTGATTGTAAGGAATCACTTACATAGAACATATCGGCGAAAATGGATTGGCCGAGGGGTCCCAATCGCATGGCCACCTATATCACCTGATCCCACCATACTGGATTTCTTTCTGTGGGGTCATTTAAAGGAACGGGTCTAGGCTCAAGAGCCGCAAAGCCCAAATCATCTACGGGAAGTCATACGTGGAGAATGCAGCCAGATTACACCGCGCATGTTACAGCATACAAGAAGGTCTCTCCGGCAACGTACACAAATGTGCATTGATGAAGGGGGTCGCCATTTTGAACATTTACTTCCTTGATGAAATCCACGCTCTTTAACAATTTATGATTCTGTTTACCCGTGAACTTAGCACATTTTCAACTCCTTTGTCAACAGAAGAATTGAAACATAGGGTTTACACATGAAACAAAAACTGTTATATTTAATATCGCCGATATGCGCCCAAAAGAATGAAAGCTAACTACGTAACACGGATTACAACACCAGATACGGTACAGACTATTAGGACAAACATGATACACAATTATCTATGTCTTTGGCTCACAGGAGAGTCAGTAACCAAATAAATAAATTAGTACACTAAAATACAGAAAATAAACACAAGGTGCGAAAATAAAAACCAAAACGATTTGATGTTTGTATCAGATTCGAACCTCCAAAGCTAACCTTTGCTTCACTACTTTCCGGCAGCTAAACCACTCGGCCAGAACCCACTTAGTGTATACCGCACTTCGGGAAAACATTCCTCTATCTCCTTGCAAGCAATATATCCATAAAACGCCTTCTTTTTTAAGGCTTTCGCAGCTAATTGGCTCTCATTCAGACATTTAATCATTAATGCAAATTGCGTATAGTACCGTATAGAAGGGCAGAGCTACAATAACAGTTTGTTTGCTAAAAGGGTCAATGTTTTCACATTAGACTAAAAGCTGCGGGTTGCATAGATACGAATAACTAGGGGCAGCTGACTCACCTGGTATAGAGACCGTCAATAAGGAATACAATTTTAAATCATATGAGTATGTACTTTTCCGTGCAACTTCTTTTTAATTGTGTCACTGGAAAATGGCATCTCATTATAAATATCTTTACAGTAATTTGGGATTACTAAAATACAGCCAAATTATCAAGTTTTGCAACAGGAGTGTCAAAAAATTATCTTTGCTCTCGTGGGATGTTATCCTCTAAATATGTGATTTTTAGTCCCCTTGACTGAAATTTCGAGGTTAACTTTCTTGCATTAGTTGCACTGCATGAATATGGTCTGCAAAAGTAATCCCATCCTTATGTTTAATCTTCCAAATCTCTGCAAATAATAAGTTTATTGCTGGTAAATGTTACTTTAATTTTAACAATAATAGTTTTAGGATAGTATCGTGGTTATGGAAAGGTTGAATACCATGGCCTTACTCCTTGGTTATGTTGATTTTGACGCAGTATTTTATATCACAACAATGTAAATGCCAGAGTGATTGTAGTGTAAATAAGCATTATTGTATGACATTGATTTGAGATGTTTGTTAATTATAAACATTGTTAGGAAATAAGTTTACACGGCCTCACTGAAACTGACAATAAGAGCGGGCAACAATGAGCGAGGGGGTGAGTTGTTTTCTTAGAAATGGAGGGAGTATTTTCCCTAGAGCATATGTGTTCGTAATTTTGATTGGATATAAAAATAGACGCTAATGTTGGCGCGTTTTATTAACCAATAGCAGCTCGGTTATGATGTTTAGGTATATTAGGGTGAGAGAGTATAAAAAGCTAAAGCCAGAGGCAAGTATTGTCCAGTTCAACAGGATCATTCACGCATTACACGTCGCTCAGTTTGACAGAATAATTCACGAGGTAAACGTCGCTCAGTCCAATAGAATCATACAAAGGTTATACGTCACACAGTTTAAGAGAATCGTTCACGCGTTATACGTCGCGCAATTCTACAAAATCTCTCGCGTTGTAAAGTTTGCTATAAATGTGAAATACGCGAATTAATAACGTGCAGTAAATAAGTGATTATAGTGAAATTAGAAGAAAATATAACAGTTTCAGTCTGGCGTGTATCAAGAGTCAGTATGTGAAATTAACTAATTGTGACGGTAATAAAAGTGTAAAAAAAACAAATTCTTTTATAAGTGTTATCTTTCAGTAACAAATCCTTTCCGTTTACACACCCTGTTCAAGAGATATGCTCGACTGAGTAGTAATAATAGCTAGCCGGAGGACAAAGAACCCAACATTCAAACTATTAATACAATAACAGGCGCCCAGCAATAAGATAACACGAAGTGACTGCAACAAATTGGCTCCCATACGTGGTGCAGATAAACATGAAGCATCTTCCAACTACCAACACAAATATTCTACTTCAATTTTTCCATTTTGATATTGCATTGTTTTCTATTTGAATATTTTTAATTCTACTCATGTTGTAATGGTATTGCTTTTTCTTCAATAATTTTCTGAGCTTTATTTATTTTACATAATTTAAATTTTCAATGTATTCTCTATATGCCACAAACGTAGATTTACTCTGCATCGTACGTTTTCTATCATGTATATTTTACTAAGAATGCAATTTAGATAGGAACTTCCTCCTTTCCCACCAACTTATTATTCTCCACTTACCTTCGCTGTGTCCTTGAATAGCTGTATTAAATATAGTTACGAAAATAATATACCCTTAATAGTGAAACTGCCAACATAAAATAGAAAATCTGATGTGTAAGAGTCATATGAATGGCATTCGAAGTTCGCAGCTATCTATTATGCGTTATACTATTCAAGTATAAAGTGTTCATTCTGCCCGATTTACCTAAATTGCAATATATTAGTACCAACCACCTGAATTATCTCAGAGAGTAGAGGTCTCCTTTTCTCCCGGCTCTGAGAAAAAAATTCGGTGAGAAGTGTAGGGAGGGCGAGGCCAGGGGAAAGGTGAAGTTACTATAATGAGGGGCAAGGGGAATGTGTACTTTACCGGTGTATGTGGTTTGCAAGACATAGAACTGCCCTGTCCTTTCCTTCCCTTCCCTCCACCATCTCCTATCTACAAATCCCCCTAAGGTTATTTCACATGATTGTGATACGTCATAGTTAATTGAGTTACCTCACACTCCAACAGAAGCTTGTATAGAAATGATTTCCAATTAGGCAAAATGGGTTTGCTACATACAAGACTCTAATATAGCAAAAGGTCAAGTTTTGTTATAAAAAGCTCGTGTGAAAAAACAAGCATCGCACGTATTCAATTATGCTAGGAATGTGCACCCAAAGTAAACTTCAATCTTAGAAGCATTACATATATAAGAATGAATATTTCGGGCAGGGAAAACGCTAATGAAATATGTTTTATAATTTAAATGCATCAATGGAATCTACGTTTATTTTGTAGTACATTTTTGTCTATATCATATAGTTTCCAAGAAATATGAAATTCAGTGAAAATTTAGAGGATTTCTCAGACTAATTAAAAATGCAGATATACTTTCTTATCATATGCCAGTATCTCAAATGTACAGTGATTTAATCATTATTCTCACGACCATTTCTGAAAATGCAATAAAAGAAAAAAAATTACACGTAAAGATTTATTTCGGGATTCCTCAAAATGAAGCTAACTAAAGCATAATATTTTGTATTAATTTTACATGCTCTTTTTAAGCTATGTTGTTCACATATGCAGCTACGGAAACACACACATTCACAAATTCTTCAGGGAAATCTCGGTGTTGAATTTTCGAGTACCATGCAATGTTTCTTCTATCATTGGTAAGAGTTATAAAGTAAAACGGTACGTATGCATGGAAGGCCGAAGATCATGCGCTACATCCTGTCAATATATCTGAATTCCTTCCATATAGTAAAAGACAAATCGGCACTAGTTCATATCTAAAAGGGAGTTTAACTGGAAACTGTTTCATTGTTCTTTTTTCTAAAAGCATTACGTAATGAACAGAAGACATTAGAGTCTGTCTCATTTCTAGATGGAAAAAATATCCAAGCGCATATTGCAATTTATTTTGTTTGCAAAAACTTTGCTTGCGGAGCGGAAATTACCTAGGGAATTATGGGATTTGTGTACTGGCTTCCTGCTGGGACAGGTGGTGGACCTGGGGTAGAGATTACGTAAATAATAACTGCACGATGGTACAAACGTGAGGGAGAAATGGTGTCTCTGTGGAAATCAATATTGCGACAAATTTACCCGTGCAAACTCGGTTACAAAAGCTTTACACAAAACAATGCCTCAACAAAGTCTCGTATTTATTTGTGTGCCGCTATTGTGTTTTATTTTCAGTTGAGGAAACAGCTACAAATTTCATTCCCGTCGAACCCATGCACTAATGCGAATTTGTTAAGTATTATAGTGGCCGTTAACCTTTTGAAAATGGAGATTTCAATTAAATGGACTAAATGCTTCTATCGCGTTTAATTTAAATGTAAATATTTGACAAAAAAGGATTATTTAAACTGGCTGAATTATAATTAAAGGTGTTCTTTGAGGGCAGTAGGTGTGCAGCGAGGCACATGTAGAGAATGTTCGGAAGAAATCAAATGGCTTTTGACAACTCTCTCATTTTACTAACTTGTCAGCAGAGGATTTGAGAATAGTGAAATCACATTCTAAAAATACTTTGCATTTAAATATGTTTTCTTAATATTAATTTATGCAACAAGTGGATAATCTTAATGATTATGGAGCGTGTGATGCTTGTCGCAGAACGACAGTAACAGTCATATTAAAATTATCCACGAGCTGGATACAACTATTTATGGAATCTTGGCTTCATAACTTGCAGGAAATAAATCATGAAATAATGGGATCCAATGCTGCCAAAAGTGAGTGATCGTCTTCATATGTTCATAATAAGACGCCAGCTTCTCTCCCTACATCGTATTTTTTATTACCTGGCGTGTTGAACTGATAACACATGTATGCATTCTCTTCCTCTGAGGGAAGTGAGCACGTGTTACAGTTGTGATGTAGCCTATTATCAGCACAACATGATGAGTAATCATAAATCCAGATCATAATTATTTTATATGTAATAATATGCAGAAGTTTTACATCTTCGTTATTCAAAGAACACAATATCACAAAATGGTTTCATCTTCTTTCTATAGGCCACGACAACTTGTAATACCAGTTTACGCCATTCTGTAGCTAAGTAGCATTACTATTATTATCATACGTGCCACAATGAGCCAGTTATGCATGATATTGAATACAGTAACAAGTTGTTTATAATGGTAGGATTGCATAAGTAATTTTATTCCCTTTAAATGCTTAAACCCTCAAAGCCTTATTTCAGGGAAACATTTAAACCTAACAATGGTGCGGATTTCCTTCAAGACTACTAAAAACTACATTTCGCTCACTTAATTGCGTAATTTCCTCTGTACAAGCTACTTATTATGTGATTTTTTGAAAATCAGAACATAACTGTTATTTGTGAGATGTTAATAAGAATTGAAATACAAGTACAGGTTTAAGGATACTAAAGAAAATACAAAACTTCATGGCGGGTGGCGGGTAAAGCTGGTCAGTGTAAAACCCTACAAGAATATCCTCCACCTTGCGGCGTTCTACTGTTAAGAAGCTGTGAATTTACACTTTAAAACCCGCTGATACAAAATACCATTAAATTTACTAGCGCTGCAGAAAAGAAAATAATGTGTTCATGAAGAGCATTTTATTATAAAGTTTGCAGTCACAGAACCAGCTTCCTACGTAAGTCCAGATAATAATGCGCATTTGAATTTACCAGTCCACAAGGGGTATTGCTATGAACCAAAGCTTCCAAGTCGCCCATTCAGCTCCCTTTCTGCCCACTTTGTTTGTCGTATCACCATGTATATCAAAAGACATCGTGTTCAACCAAATGTTTAGGAAAAAATCTTTATTTGATGTTATGTTTTACCTTCAGCGGAGGTATGGGTATCGTATTAATGTTAGTTATAGATAGTTACGGTGATTGTGTGTGTTCTATAAGATTGGTTTTTAGCCAAAATGCTTATCGATGCGTGATGTACGAGTGATGAGAGTGAGACAATAGTACGGAACGAGAAGAGTTGCGTCATTGGGGCAGCAATACATTTACAATATGTATCTCTCTCTTGTAAATCTTTTGCTACATTAGGAGTTTTCTGCTTGGCCTGCGAAAGCTTTCTTCTTCTTTTTCTTCTTCTTCTTAAGGCATGACATTCAGGTTATTTCGTTGCTAATTTTGGAATGCAACCAGGTTTGTGTTTAAGTCCTACATTAATTTACGCCTACAATCAACATTCATGGGTTAAGCCCTTAAAGCTTGTTCAGGTCTCGAAAAGTTTAATCCGTCTCTTTTTCCGTCTACCAACATTCCTTTCACATTTCGGCTTATAATCCAATATAATCTGTGGTATGCAATTTTCTCTCATTCTTTTCTACATGTTCTTTCTAGTTATTTCTAAATTTAATTATTTCATCCATCAGCTTAAAAATGTTTACCTCATTTCTAATATCTTCATTTTTGTATCTATCCAAGATTTACACACTTCTCAAAAATCTCATTTCGACTGTCTCTATAATCTTCTCTTCTCTTCTAGTTAAAATAAAAATAAAACTCGCAACCATACGTAATACTGGAACTGCCATCACCTTGTAAAACTCTAGTTTAGTTTCTTTTCTAATGTTTTTAACATTCCGTTAATTATGCCTCATATTTGCTAATAGGAGATATCACAGCCCAGGAAATTAAAACTATTCATCTTTTCAATGGATTTTCCATCCAGAATTATTTTGCCTCTTGAACATCTACGAAATAACATTAGTTAGTTTCAATATGGGCACCATTCACTGCATGACAAAGGTCTAAGCGATATTCAACTTCAGCCCACACTCTGACAAGAACATCTGGCGTAATTCTTGCAATTGCTTGTCTGATTCTTTGTTTTAGCTGATAGACATTCTCAATGCTTTCACTGTAGACCTCATTCTTGATGCAGTCCCAAAGGTAGAAGTCTAATGGAATAAGATCTGGACTTCTAGCTGGCCATGAGATTGGTCCATTTCTGCCAATCCATCGGTCTGGAAATCGATTATTTAACTCTTCGATGACATGGTTTGTGAAATGGCATGGTGCTCCATCTTGTTGAAAGATTATTTGCAACCCCATTTCCATTTATTATATTTGAGGAAATAGGAAACTCTGTAGCATGTCCATGTATGCAATGGAGTTGGTGTTTTTTTAAACAAAAAAATGGACTAAAAGTTTTGTTATGCATAAAGACGCACCAAACGTTCACCTTAAAAGAATCTCGAATGTGTTCGTGTATCACAGGTGGATTTTCCAAGGCCCAAATTCGACAATTTGACCATTTACACAACCATGTGCATAGAAATTGGCCTCATTGGAGAAGATGATATTCTCAAAAAATTGTGGTTCATCGTCAATTCTTTGTAGCATGGTAGCAGCGAGTTCAACCCCAAGCAATTTGTCCTGTGGTTTTATTGTATGCAGGAGTTGAATTTTTATAGCCATGCAATTTCAATCTCTTCCGCATGACGTCATGCACTCTTGACTTCGGAAGACCTAACGGTAGAACGAACTTCTGAGGACTCTGATCACAGGACTGTCGGATTCTTTCGACATCTTCTTTTGAAGTTCTGGTCCTTCGTGTTGATTTTCTTTTTTTGTACACTGCCGGTCTCCTTAAACTGTTTAATGCTATCGTCTGATATTATTCTCATGTGGATGATCTTTGTTGTACTCACGTCTGAATTGCCGGATTGTGTTCCGCCAACCATATGCAGCTTTTTCTTGCACAGTAAACATTTCACAAAAGCACAAAGAAGGCAGTTTGAAGAAATCAAGAAGCACTTCTATAACATGTCTATAAACATTTCAAATATATTTAACACAAAGAAAACAATTTGAAGACGATTTTCACAGACCATTCGTATACAGAACGTGTTTATGTAATAACATGTAATGCAAATATCTTAAATTTTTCAACAATGAGTTTATTATGACGATGGAAACAATGACAGAAAAATGTGAATATAAACTGTTTGAGTAACTGGGTTAATTAAGAGTACTTTTAATCAACTATACATAATACTTAGCTCACAGTGAACTCGTAAAACCCCACCATTCCTTCTCGGAAACTCTGTATATAAATGAAAAAGGCACGGGAAAGAGGACACCTCTGCCTTACATCTCTGTTTGTGGTTACTGTTATGTCTTGTTTACTTTGCATTCCTGTTTCTCTATTGTTATCTTGTTTTATACATATAACCTTCTTAATGCAGTTATCAAACGTTGAGTTAGATCTTTCTGTTTCAATATATTACATAATTTATTCCGGTTAAATCTGTCAAACGCTTTTTCAGAATCTATAAATAGCATGACGTCCAGTATATTTTCTATGTTTCTCAGTTATTTCATTAATATACAGACTGAAAAAGATCTGCCTTTCCTGAATCCATTTTGGAATATTAGAATAATACTCTCCATTATTACATTCAGAAGAGTTTTTAATATTAATGTGTAGATTTTGTAACAGGTATTGAAAAAACTTATACCCCTGTAATTTTCACAATTTGGATGACTCCCATTTTATAAGCTGGATATATTTTTGCCATTTTCCATTCATCAGGACAGTCTTCCAGCATGCATTCAACGAGTCTAAGAGGCGATATTTTAGCTGAATAGGTCCATATTTCATTAATTTATTATTAACATTATCAGTACTAGGAATATATTATTGTTTTTACAATGGTTAATGACAATTATTAATTTTTATAAAAAAATGGGGTCTACATTTTCACTTATTAATGTCAACTGTTTCCTCATCATTTGTTTGTTCTGTCCAGAGATCTTTAAAATAATATATATCCAATTGCCTTCGCCCCCCCCTCCTTTCTGACCGTTTAAAAGCCCAAACACGCTATCTAAATTGAAGTGAGCAGTTGTACGCTAATAACCCTTGCAATTTAACACTAGATTTTCTAGTTATCCTGTTTTCCTACATTTTTGCCATTTTAAAAAGTTCCTCGTAATGGACTATTCTTCGTTTTCTTTAAAATTTTCAGCATATGTTCTTTGAAGGTGAGTGAAGGGATGAAAAGAGCCTTGTCTTGATATCAAGCATAACTTTTGATTTTAGATTTTTGTAACATAATACATTTTTTACTTTTTGAAGATTAGAGAATTATACGTTTTATTATTGTACCTCAGGAGAAGTTTTAATTTCATAAAGAATTTAATCTTTGATTATAATGAACTAAATTCTATAAGTAATGTCCAGAATTTAAAAGTTTAAAGATTTAAAATATTCAGCAACTGAAACATTTTACAAGTTTCAAAACTATTTTCTTGAAAAATTAAGTTCATAGCTCCGGGGAAATTAATGTTCTACTATAATGAAATTCTAAATGACCGGTGTATAAGTGTTTCCTATTATGGTAACTGGTTTATAAAGTAAATAATACTAACCAAATGTCATTATAATTGTACAGAAATTCGGTAAAGAACAAAACGATCATAAGCCTTTGTTGTTTAATTCTAAATAACAAAACCAATATTTCAATTGTTTACTTCGTGTCCTATTAGAGCTCGGGGAAAGCAATTAAGGTAACAGGGATTATGTTCTTTATATGCTAAATTAAAACACAGAAAAATATAATCTTTAAGGAAAGATCAAACGAATTTACAATTTACGTGTTGTGATTTTTCATGTTATTTTTATATACACACTTTTGGGAAACTTCATAGGCGTTTTACATTTTTATGTAATATTTACAAAAGTAATCTATGTACATCAAGTAGAGAAAAACATTTTGATATTACATCTACATCACCAACGCATGATTTAATTGATGAATAAATAAATTTGTAAAGTCGTAAAAACAAAGGCGTTAATGAAAGCGTTAATTTAGGACTTTTGCATGTTGATCTCCGTCAGAATCAGCCATCAATCAAAAGCGCATTTTCACAGGAATGTCATGTATAATATAATATACATGACGCAACATGCAATATATATATAACGCTCTGCTAATGATTGTAAAATAAATTTGCAAACGCCACACAAGAAAAAGTTGAAAATAGTAGGCAAACGTAAATCATTTCGCGGGTAACAACGGTCTCTGATTTGTTACCTTGAAGCTCTAGTCAAATTCTTAAAAAGTGGATTGCTATAGGTGGCGATGGAATTCCGCTCTTTGCATGACCACGAGGGAGAAAGAGAGGGGGAGGGAGGTAGAGAGAGAGAAAAAAAAATTAGCAAGCTAGCACTGAAAAAATGTATTTGAAAATTCTAACCAATAACAACAAATATGTCAGAAATGGTAAAAGACACAATATATGATGCACATTTGTGATTTAAGGAGATATGCACTTCGTGTATACTACTCGTAACTTTTACTTATCTCTTTGGATTTATAAGTTAACAAAAAAATAAAATTCATTCATAATGAAGAGAACTTCACAGGTTATTTCCTGAAAATTCAAAATATACCTACATTTTATTCGTCACGTAAGTATTTTGAAACTATGTTATTTTAATCAATATCCTTAGAACCATTTTTGATAAAATAAAAAATAACCACCTTTTTCCTTGTAAAGGGTAGTTTGGAGAGGAGACTATTCTTGAATATTTTGATGTCGCCTCCTTGGAATGTACTGAACTTACACACCAATGTACCAATGTTGTTATTTATACAACTTTTTTTTTTAGTTATAAAATTAAATTGAGTTTTATTTATGGACACTCTTTAACTGCTGTGGTCCTTAGCGTCCCATTCTATATTGGGCGTGAAAGACCAGTAATTTTGCTCAGAAGCCTCTTTATTAGGCTTGAGGTTCTTTTACGTGTAGTAAATCTACGACACGGGACCACCCGCTTTACGTCCCTTCCGAAGGAAGCCATGCTAAGGACTTTTACCACCAAAAAAATAAATCGCCTTCCGCCGGGTTTGAGCCCGCGACTTCGGGAACTAGAGACTAGCATGGTAACCACTATATCAAGGAGGACAACAGTTTTTTAGTTATGCTATACACAGTTAGACAGACTGGCTTAGCTTAGGCTTCAAAACGAGTGTTATCTGTGAAGGATCTACATCGAAATTTTGGGTGGAGTGTAATATTGCCTCTACCTATTGCCATACATTTGTGCTCATTATCATGATAAATGTGTCATGACTATGGAACATGTATTCAGGCATCTGTCCAGTGACAGTCCTGATATAGACCTTTCAAATGGGAAGAGTTTTGTTCTCCAGCAAATCAGACGCTGTTACTATGTGTTGTTACTTCATTAAACGTCCCCCCACTCTTTTCATATTTCCCTTTCACTCTGTCTAGTGCTAAGTACTTCGTGAGACACGTTTGCTTTGTCGACACCATACCCTTTAGGAATAAGTTTTTGCAACAGAGTTGATTCTTCTTCCTCCTTGTATCTTTATCTATACTCTAAGCATAATATTTCGAGCTTCGCTTGGCAATACCTGCCTTTTTGACTAGCACTAAATTCACTGCTTAAGACCACTGCACGACTTCACGCCAGTTCTATTGCTATTTAAAGCATCAATGATTGTTGATATGAAGTATTTTAACCTTGAAGGGTAAACATAAGCCCGCTTACACCTTATTAACATATCATGTCTGACTTTCTCCAGGTACAGCATTCTGCTTACCAGCCAACTGTTTGGCTCTCGTCTTGAACAACACAAAAAGGAAACAAGTTTCTGGTGATGTTCAACGGAGTTCCTTTAGCACCATCCTGGCAATAGTTTGCAACGTAATACTATATGCAATATTAAATATCATAACATTTTTTTACGTGTGGGAATTAATCACATTAATGAAGGAATTAATAGTAATCCAATTAAAATTCTTAATCAATTTATATGTAAGTCTATAAAACAAGATGATATATACACGCTGTGTGTGTAAATACATACGATTACATATAAATTAAGGATATTTCAGTGCCTAAGTGGTTATGATCGAACATATGGGTGTATATATTCATTTTTATTTATAGTCCACTTGAGCTAAAAGTATGGGGTTTTCATGGTTGTGTTATAAATATTAATCTCTACCCGTTCTCGTGGAATAATTTTTGTGTAATTAGCAATTTTGTCCTAGTATAAGAGGTATGTATTAGAGATGGATTCACTTGACGCGCCCTATTTCCTATTGGCGGGAACACAATATACAAGAACCCCATTGGTTGTCGGTCTCGTACGCTCAAGGATAGACATCATCTCATTGGAAAACAACCTTAAATTGTTATTAAATAAGCGCAACACAGACAGATATTCATATGCCAGACTCTCGACATATTGAGCAATCTTCGTTATCAGAAAAAAGGGTCTAAAGCGCAGCCGAGCATCGAATCAGGGACCCTTGAAACAGCAGGGAGGTGCTCTAGTGAGCCACAAGGGCTGTCTGTAAGCAACTGCCAGAGAAATTAAAAAAAAAGAACGTAAGCCGTGAAGACATTTCTCAGAGGGAGCAGAGAACCAAATACCGTGAATAGTTATTGTAAGCACAAACAGGTTTTTGCAGCTCATGGTTGAACGTTGCACATATTTTAATGGCGTAAAGCATTTAAACTTCCTTTTTGGCTTTATTCTTTCAATGCATTCATTCAACTGTGCAATTCCAGCAAAATAAAATTTCCTAGATAGACCTATAAAACTTTTATGGCTGGCAACACACTCAGGGTAGAAAAAGATGAATGTTTACAATGGGAAGATTCCTATGCGAAACTCATGCACTCAGATCAAACAATAAACCAATGAATGCACCAATTCATCGTATAGGAAAAGTCAGGAAAGTGGAAAGCAGTGTAAGCCATGCGAAAAACCAGTAATTTTATGAACGCACCTAAAAGTTTTACTGCAATTGCATTGAGTCTGGAAGGGTTCCAAAGCGATTGCGGGATTTTCAGAGCACTTTAATGGAAAAAGCTCTGGAGGAGTTGGCAACGCCACTTCCTATTGACTGTGTAAAAAAGATGCCAACGACCTTTGAAATCCTAAGCTCTCCACACACACACACACACACACACACACACACACACACACACACACACACACACACACACACACACTTGTTTTTCCAAAGTAAAACCGAGCAGTGGGAGCTAGGTAAACTTCGGAGCGTTACATAACGGTAACAAGAGACGAGAGAGTAAATATGGCGGACGTTGCTCATGTCTGAGTCAATAGAAGTTCTCTAGACACACACATGTCTCGTTCTGTAATACGTCGTAATTGAAATTAGAATATCGCTCCCCGTCCGAGGGTTTCGAGTTTATATACACGAACAGCTGCTTACGGTATTCAAACGAAGCAAATTTATGTGCACTGCTTGTATTGATGCCAGACTTCAATTATTGTAAGGTTATTAATTGCATTTATTAAGCAGTTATTTGGTTAAATGTAAGAGTTTTTTATACATTCTACATTTCATGAAATCATGAAACATTACTTTGGTGTATAGACTTTAAATAATAGTTTATTTATATACAAAAATACATCTTTCAGTTCATAAAGTTTTATTTTTCTTCCCCACTCATCCCTGTCATTTCATTCCTCCTTCTCCTCCTCCTCCTTCTCCAATTTTTTTGCTTTCATCCCCGTGCTTATTCCCTGCACCAAAGTACTTCTGTGTCTACCCCTTCTTCTCTCTGGTTGACACAATTCAAAAAGTTTTCTGGATATGATTTCCTCTGTATTCTCCTGGCATGACCATACCATTTACTTGTTTATATCTTACATATTCTATTACAGAATTCTTAAAATTCGTTTATTCATTAATAACAGTATTCCCAAATTTTGAATTCTTTTCTGACCTTTTTAAAACGTTTATTTCATAGACACATACTTCGATGTTAAATCCTTTTTGAGTTTCCAAATTTCAGCGCCATGAATAACGGTATTTCTCATTATTGATTTGTATACTTGCAATTTAGTTTCTTTGGTTATATTTCTGTATCGTTAGGATATGGCTCTTGTTGCTCTACCTTAGCTCATTGTGTTCTTTATGTCACTCTACTGTCTATCTTCTTTATCAATTATAACTCCCAAATACTCAAATTCTTCATAACCGTTTATGAAACCTCTTTCATCTTCCAAAACTAAATCTTCAGTCTCCGTTCCACATATCATATAAAATATTTTATCTAAATTTACTTTTAGGCCCATGTTTTATGTTCTTCTAACAATCTTCTCACCATATATTCCATTTCTTCAATTCCTGTGTAACGCCGTGCGCTCATCTGCATTTAAATGGCCAGTATTCAAATTCAAAGGTTTCTGAGAGAAAAACCTATAGCATGTAATTGAACACGAAAACTACTTTTGCATTGTTTGAAACTTTTTGCCAGATTTCAGCTTTGGTATCCTTAACTTCTATTTTCGTATTGTAGTCTTTGAGTTTAAAAACAACTAATGATGTTCGTAACTTGTTTTGGCTTTCTTGACCTTAATTTTATTCTTTCTCACCGTGTAACACACTCACATTCACATTTCCACACTCTATGGAGGACAGGGAATGACTCTAGTCGAACCCGGAATTTCTAGGTGGAAAAGACTGAACAATGACTACTCAACCAAAGTTGTAACTATACTATGGATTCATATAAGAAACCGAGTGAAGATATTTATACTGAACCATGAGAACACGTGCATTGCAGTCTTTCTACTGCGGAATGAATACCGTTATTCACTGTAGATCACTGAGATGGTCATGTCCTCACACATAATTTATACAACATAGTATTTTGAATAGCTGCCTTAAAATAAAGAGTGAAAGACTGGCATGATGGTGAAAGTTGATGTATATTTGTTCCAAGCATCGAAAAATCGGGCATGTCAGCTAGCTTTGTAGACAGTAGTTTGACGTCGAAGTCGAGCAAGAAGTGAAACTCTCAAATAACCAAAGTTGGCTGTAGTAATGCAAAAATCCATGTTATCAGAGGCTTGTCATTCGCATTTCTGTTTATGCCTCCGGCATTGAGTCTTCTCCTTCCTTCTCAAGGGGAAAACAAATGTCTTCTAAAATCAAGAAATGAATACGGATAAAGGACTGGAATTAAAAGGAGATGAAAGAGAGGCCTTATAAATAAACATGACTTCTTACAAAAGGAAACCCTAAAGCCCAATCCAAATCAAAGGACTCCGAAAAAGTATAAGATACATGTTATTGGAAAAGAAACTAATTTGCCTGCC
Organism: Deroplatys truncata; assembly: GCA_030765065.1. NCBI lineage: Eukaryota > Metazoa > Arthropoda > Insecta > Mantodea > Mantidae > Deroplatys > Deroplatys truncata. Next base: position 233,585,195 of record CM060975.1, read on the forward strand.
TTTGGTCGAAGAAAGGGCTTCTTTCTGCTATACTGGTCTTATTTACCTGTTATTTTCATCTCCAGATGATATATCGCGTACAAAGATTATATTATATATTTTATATGTGAAAATGTTATTTCAAATGTCGTATCGAGCATTAAAACATTAAAAAATGAATGAGCAGAAATAAAGTAATTCTGTGAAACAAAACTAGTTACATTAACATAAGACAGAGCTTCAATGTGGAATTACACATTGAGTATACAAAGAATACATTTGTAATTAATGACTTTGTGATCATTGTTTAAGTTATAATTGCAGCAGAAACAATTAGTATATAGTCATTTAATCTAGCTGTATTCCGTCAGAAGAATACCTATGAAACATTGTACGAGAATTCAAAAAGATAAGACTGTTAGAATTAGTTTTAAAATCGGTCGGCACACTGACTTCTAAATTCAAAAGCTTTTATTTCGGTTCGGCTGGAACTGAGAAATTCTCTTTGCTTATTTTTATCTTCAGGTACTCCAGTGGCGGTGAAAACTCGAGAAGAAATTGAACTCAAGTGGCATCGCTCCCTCCCTCTCTGGTTGACAGCATTTTATTTTCTACATACTGCTAGAGGTACAATGCGCACTGCAACTTTATGGCTCATGCAAAGAAATCATTTACGCTACCCTTGGTTACTCAAATCAATACAATACAGAATGCAGAAACATGTATACTACAATGAATTATGAAAGAACATCAGCATATCCGAAAGCAGATTACTTTAAAACCATGTTCACACTTTGCTGTGATCCTCAAAATCGTAAGTTTTAAGATGGTATCCGTTAATGCCCTTCTTCATTCAGTTCTTAAGAGTTGTAGCGGGAAAGCGTTGTGCATCATTTGTAGCTGGAAAGCGTTGTTTCTCTGGTTGATGCCCCCTGTTGCAGTGCTCTTGTCTCCGGCTATTGCTGCTCGTCGGCTGCTGACTTTTCCATTCCTAATAATTACCTATCTAACTAACTTCACGGGTCTGGGTTTTCGTAGGTGAGGCAAATTAAAATAAAACTGTATTTCCCTTAAAGAGATTTATTGTCCAAAAATACTTAAGGGCGGCAGTAGTAATAGTCCCGGATGAGCCAATTGGATTAACGATAATCCTGCCGCTAGGGGCGCTAGTGTCGCTAGTGTCGCCGCTGATTAAGAGCGACGGCGGTAAGTTTGAAAAGCGCCATGAGGGAAAGGATTATCGTTATCGCAATTGGCTAATCCGGGACGAGATAAAAGAATTGAGGATTAGGGAAAGATGAACGAAAAACAGGAAGTGACGTGGAGGGTTTTGATTGGTAAAAATAAGACGAAATGTGATTGGTTCGTTAATTCGGGTGGAAGATGAAGGAAGGAAGATAAAAGAGTATGGAGGACAAGTGATGGAGAGGAGCGGAGCGGCGAGGTGTTGTCTGTGCGGAGGTCGGGACTGAAAGAGGGAAAAGATGGCGAACGAGGGATAAAAAGTATAACAGAAAGTGACGTGTGAAGTTGTGATTGGTGTGAAGAAGAGATTTGAGGTTAGGATCAACATGCGAAAGATGCCGAACGCAACCGATGGTGACGAGGAGATTTGATGTTGTGAAAACTAAACAAGATGGCGGACGCGCGTGGTCAAGAAGATTTCACAAAAGAAAAAATAAATATCATACCTTGAACGAGACTGGAAGCAGCCAAGTAACTAACACGAAAGTTGAAAACACAAAAGAGCACAGAAATATAATGCTTGTGTAAAAAGGAAGGCAGGAAGTGACGTGGCATGTTATGATTGGAGAAAATAAGACGATTTGTGATTGGTGAAAATAAAACGATGAACTATTAAATCATTTCATCGAATTTTTATTTTCTTTTGCACTGCACACTTTTGTGTTAAAATATATATACATTTTCAATTTTGTCATTGTGTGGATTTTGTTTCTTAAATATTTTATACGCTACTATTATAGTGTGTGTGTGCCTATTTAATTTTTACAACCCCGAAAAATAGAAAGAGTTTGTGAGCGAATGTATGTCGCGACGTCAACTATAAAACGATGACGCGCTCCGATTATCTGCAAAAATCGAAGGCCGTAGCCTTGTGTGCGAGCATCGGTCAAGGCCACGACAGCTGTACTTTGTCAAGCATACCGTATGTGCTTGTTAAATAATATTAGTGTTCCGTACCGACATTTACACACATTCACCTGTAATTGCAGACCTACCCAAGTGCGTCATTTCTTTTGATACTTTTGTTGTGTGCCAACTTTCAACATGCATTGCCCTAACAAAAAAACGTGCAATTTGTGCCTTATCAAGCGGTATGATCAAAAAGTGTTAAAACTGTACTAAAACTTGATAGTGTTTTTACCGTCTGGCATAATGCACACCAAAACTCAAGTGTATACACACCAACTTGCCTGGAATGTCAATCACGTCGGGCTTGTTTTATTAATAATATTCAAATTGTTCACAAACATTCGATCTCTGATAGGAGGACAAATTGAAATAACGTGATGTGATAGGCGAAAATAAAATCGATGGTGATTGGATGAAAAATGACGAGAAGGAATTAGCGGTGAATTTGTGAACTAAGATGGTGAAGATTTTTTTAAAAAAAAAAGACGGATAATATAAGTATGGCAACTGTAACGGTTTACGGCAAACGCGCGCAGCGCAATGCGTCACGCCGGGCAATAAAACAAACATATTCAGCAAGATGCCGGGCAATAAAACAAACATATTCAGCAAGATGCCCGGCGTGACGCATTGCGTGGCGCGCGTTTGCCGTAAACTGTTACAGTTGCCATACTTATATTATCCGTCTTTTTTTTTAAAAAAAATCTTCACCATCTTAGTTCACAAATTCACCGCTAATTCCTTCTCGTCATTTTTCATCCAATCACCATCGATTTTATTTTCGCCTATCACATCACGTTATTTCAATTTGTCCTCCTATCAGAGATCGTCTTATTTTCACCAATCACAACGTTCCACGTCACTACTTGTTCTACTTTTTAACCCTCGGTCGTGCATGTTTTGCGTCCTTCAGTTTCCATACCTCGCACACGCAACACCACAGCGCGATAACATGTCCACGTGCTAGCTGGTGTACCGGTACGATCGCCTCCTGGGCCTGCTCAACGCCGAGGAAGTGGTAGTGCAGACCTGTGTACCCGTGACGAACCAGGTCATGTACGTGGTGTTGAGGTAACTCCGAGGAGTGTCCAATTTTTGAACGTTGGATGGTAGTTTTCTTGAGTGGATAGAGAGATGGGGCGATATGAGACGCGGTGGCGAAAATGGGAACTAAACAAGATGGCGGAGACAAGAGGTCTAAGGACGAGGAAATTTCGAGGTTAGTGGTCAACATGGCGGACGCAAGAGGTGGGGGCAAGGAGACGCGGTGGTGAGAATGGGAACTAAAAGAAGATGGCGGAAACAAGAGCTTAGAAGAGCAGATTTTGAGGTTAAAATAGTGGGAACTAAAAATGGCGGAGGTTCGGAGACAAGGAGATGCGGTGGCCAACGTGAGAACTAAACAAGATGGCGGACGCAAGAGGAGGGTAAGGAGATTTGAGGTTAAGATTTTTAGGTTAAAACAGGACGTAAGCATGGGAACGAAATCCAAATTGGCGAAGGAGATGTGAGGCGCGGTGGCGAAAATGGGAACTAAACAAGATGACGAAGACAAAAAGTCTAAGGACGAGGAGATTTCGAGGTTAGTGGTCAACATGGCGGGCGCAAGAGATGGGGGGGCAAGGAGATTTGAGGTTAAGATTTTTAGGTTAAAACAGGACGTAAGAAGGGGAACTAAATCCAAGATGGCGGAGGCAAGGGTGCAACGAGGAGATGTGAGGCGCGGTGGTAAAAATGGGAACTAAACAAGATGGCGGAGGCAGGAAGTCCAGGTTAAAAATATGAGGTAAACGTGGAGAACTTAAACCAAGATGGCGGAGGCGTAGTGGTGAAAATGGGAACTAAACAAGATGGCGGAGGCAAGAAGTCGAGGGACGAATTTTTTATACGCTACACGCTACTATTAAATGTGTGTGTGCCTATTTAATTTTTATTTTCTTTTGCACTGCACACTTTTGTGTTAAAATATATATACATTTTCAATTTTGTCATTGTGTGGATTTCGTTTGTTAAATTTTTTATACGCTACTATTATAGTGTGTGTGTGTGCCTATTTAATTTTTTAAAACCCCGAAAAATAGAAAGAGTGTGTGAGCGAATGTATGTGTGTGAATGTGTGTGTGTGTGCGAGTATGTGCTTAGTATCCGTGCACCGACAAGGGAAAACGACGACATTATAGAAAAACTTCATCATTTGCCTACCGGACAGGTACAACCACGAAAAACCTGAAAAAAGCTCTAAGAGTATTCTAACGCCTACCGATCTGGAAAAATCATGAAAACAAGATAGAAAGAGCTTGAGAAAACGCTGTAGCAAACGCCTACGGACCAGAAAAAAATGTCGAAAAAAGTAGAAAGAGCTTTAGCAAGCGCCTACAGACTAGGAAAGCCACGAAAAAAAGAGGTTTGTAAGCGAATGTGCATGTGTTTGTGTGCACCCAGCATTTACCCACAAACAAGGGAAAGCCACGAAATAGGAGAAAGAACTTAAACAATAGCCTACCGACAAGGGAAAACCAAGAAAAAACAGAAAGAGGTACGACAACCGCTCCAGCAATGGCCTAGCGACCAGGGAAAAACTATGAAAACGGAAAAATAGCATGCATACGTATACGGAGCAGATAAAACCCCGAAAAATAGAAAGAGTTTGTGAGCGAATGTATGTTGTGAATGTGTGTGTGTGCGAGTATTTGCTTAGTATCCGTGCGCCGACAAGGGAAAACGACGACATTATAGAAAAACTTCATCATTTGCCTACCGGACAGGGACAACCACGAAAAAAACCTGAAAAAACCACGAAAATTAGAAAGGGCTTCGTCAACCACTACAGCAAACGCCTACCAACCAGGGAAAACCTATGAAAAATCAGAAAGAGCTTGCATTCGTCTACAAACGAGGGAAAACCCCCAAAATAGAAAGAGCTTTGTGAGCGAATGTATGAGAGCGTGCGTGTGTGTGTACGCGCACACACACACTGAGCTACATCCCGCCAACAGGGGAAAACCACGAAATACGAGAAAGAACCTAAAGAATTGCCTACCGACCAGGGAAAACCACGAAAAAACTGGGAAAACCACCAAAAATAAAAAGAACTTCGGCAACCGCTTCAGCAAACGCCTACGGATCAGGGAAAAACTATGAAAAAAGCAGACATAGCTTGCATTCGTCTACCAACCAGAGAAAACCCCGAAAAAGTAGTTACTTTTTTTAAAAAAAAAGACGGATATTATAAGTATGGCAACTGTAACGGTTTACGGCAAACACGCGCGCCGCGCGATGCGTCACGCCGGGCAATATTTTTCAAGTTATCGCGCAGTTTGCAGCTCTTTAATCGCGGCGGCCATATCGTGACGCACATCGACTGCTGATTACCACTCTTGCGTCTGCCATGTTGACCATTAACCTCAAATCCCCTAGTTCTTGACTTCTTGTCTCCGCCATCTTGTTTAGTTCCCATTTTTGCCACCGCTCCTCACATCTCCGAGCTAGATTGCCGGCAAGAACAGATTTCGTTCATTCACACCTCGACGGTTGACTTCGACAGTAGCTACTGTGAACACCTGCATCGTACACTTTTTTGACCGCTTTCGACCGGCAATGAGAACCCTGCTCCTACGTACGCTAGCGACCATTACGATGGTCCAGTACCAGGTTTTTGGTATAGTTAAATTACGTCTGTGCAAAGGGCGTCTGTACCGCTTTAAAAAACCTAGGTATATCAGTGCGTAGTGATGTTGGTTGATCTTAAAGCTGGTTAAGCATTTTCAAAAACAGTTTGCTTTTATTTTTTCGCGTCGCGTGAAGCTGCTGCGCTTTTGGTGACGCATCAACACCAGTAAGAGGTAAGTACCACACGCATAATTATTTTTCGGGCCTGTTTGGCGTAGGAATATATCCTTTGGTGTTTTGGTACTGTAACCTCAAATCTCCTTACCCTCCTCTTGCGTCCGCCATCTTGTTTAGTTCTCACGTTGGCCACTGCATCTCCTTGTCGCCGACCCTCCGCCATTTTTAGTTCCCACTATTTTAACCTCAAAATCTGCTCTTCTAAGCTCTTGCTTGCGCCATCTTCTTTTAGTTCCCATTCTCACCACCGCGTCTCCTTGCCCCCACCGCTTGCGTCCGCCATGTTGACCACTAACCTCGAAATTTCCTCGTCCTTAGACCTCTTGTCTCCGCCATCTTGTTTAGTTCCCATTTTCGCCACCGCGTCTCATATCGCCCCATCTCTCTATCCACTCAAGGAAAACTACCATCCAACGTTCTAAAATTGCTGATGAGTTCTGGAGAGGCTTTTGCAAATCTTGTTGGTAGGAAAACTTACCTTTCCCATCACCTCCAACATACCCCACTCCCACACCTTTTTCTTTCCACCAATCATAATCTCTCTTATTCTTACCAATCAACAACTTTCATTTGTTCCTTTCCACCAATAACATCACTTCTTATTCACACCAATCACAACTTCACACGTCACTTTCTGTTATACTTTTTATCCCTCGTTCGCCATCTTTTACCTCTTTCAGTCCCGACCTCCGCACAGACAACACCTCGCCGCTCCGCTCCTCTCCATCACGTGTCCTCCATACTCTTTTATCTTCCTTCCTTCATCTTCCACCCGAATTAACGAACCAATCACATTTCGTCTTATTTTTACCAATCAAAACCCTCCACGTCACTTCCTGTTTTTCGTTCATCTTTCCCTAATCCTCAATTCTTTTATCTCGTCCCGGATTAGCCAATTGCGATAACGATAATCCTTCCGCTCATGGCGCTTTTCAATCTTACCGCCGTCGCTCTTAATCAGCGGCGACACTAGCGCCCCTAGCGGCAGGATTATCGTTAATCCAATTGGCTCATCCGGGACTATTACTACTGGCGGCTAGCTTTTCCCCTTGTAACAACTCCCATCATTATAATGAATTAGGAGCCTAATCTAACTGCACACTCTTCCACTGCACACATATATATGTCTCTTTCTATTTCTCCTTATTGCTTACAGTTCCTTGCTCATCAGCTTGGTGAAAGGTGGGCTCTACCTAGAATTATCTTTTACCTGGAATTAGCTAGCTCGCCCGTCCCTTATCTAAGTTACAATCTGCATTTTACAATTCCTGGTTGTTAGATATTCTAATATCTTTCTTGGTGAATTATATTATTATGTACAATTCTTGTTTAATATAGATTTATATGGCTAAGTGTATATATGTGTGTGTGTGTGTGTGGTATATCCCCTTTAGTGAGTCCTATTTGGAAGCATATCGAATGGAACCAGAATATAATTTCGCAATTTTCCGCCAGCAAGTAGAAACTATTTCCTCCTCGTGGTATTCCAGAAAAAGGATTCAGACACTGATTCCGGGAATTTTTAGGGACAATGGATCTCACAAAGTGATAAATGAGTTGATCTGATAACAACTGTCGCAACCTGTTCAAACCGATATTGCCCTATTCATCTTAATTCATGTAGCAGATAGCTGTTAGTCATTTGAAATGATATTCTGAGTTAATAGTAACAGTACTTTGGGGATCATAAACATTATGGGTTCGCACTTCACTGTGATCTTAGGACTGTTCATGAAAGATTTTCTTTCTGACAAGTCGGTTAAATGAAAATGTGCTTTATCTGGCCCAAGCAGTTTAGACAAATATAGTTGTTCTCAGCAGCGATTTCTTGAGGTTATGCAGAAAATACCATTCTTATTTCCAATCATTTCAAAGTGGCTCGTGGACATTTTGCACCTTATAAAGATGGAATTTCAAATCCGCTTCCAGTTTGTAGTGAAGTGAACACCGGCAGACTTGCACTTCAGCGAATGTCGACGGGCTGAACTTTGTTGACTGTTGCATTTCTGCCGGAACACGATTGACATTCTCAGGCGTTCGGAGTATTTTTGGTTTTCCATTTTTCCATGTTTCCTCCAAGATATCGCACAATTGTCCTTCTGTAAGGGAATGCACTTGGTCAAACAAACGTTCAACGAAGATAACTATCCAAACGGATAAAGACTTCCACAGTGTGAATGCGTATTTTTACGGGCCACCGATTCATCGCAAATAACTTTTAGAACTCCTGAAGCAAAGAAACAATTTTTGAGCCACCGTTGCGGCTACATAAAATTAGGTTAAACATTTTGCCAACGTATATTTTATGTATAAGCGAATGTGGGTATTTTATATCTAGAAGCGAATATACCCAACAGCAAACACCTAACATACACCAGAAAGTTGCGCATATAACCGAGAATATCACCATAGTTAAACGTAAATATACAAATCTAGCAACTGCCTAACTCTGCCTCTTGCGATTTTTTCAGATATCGTCTATTGCTATTGCTTCAAGACTGGGTTTATATTATTAATTATTATTATTATTATTATTAGCTGCCTCTAAGCCGTTACACGAGTTGAATTAGTTTCGAATGATGTTTTTTTATTAACTTCGTTTACCTCCTGTTCGGACGTTTGGACTTTTATACCACGGTCTACAAGATTATATTTGTTAAGTTCAATTCTGTCTCTTTATCCATTCTCCAAAACCTAGTTGTAATAATATCTGACGGAAATACCATGGTGAATAGTATTTCCACTTGGCTTAATTCCTTCGATTATCTTCCAAAATATAAAAAACTCTTGAATAATTTATAGGTAAATGAATTAGATAAAAACTTAAAGCTTTTTACCTATCTTTAATTCAGTTTGCTTCATACTTAACGCCACAAACTGTGAAGTTTAACTTAGAGAAAATATACTAACATCAAACATTTAACGATAAAGCAGTAAAACTGAAGAATATAAAGAATTTCTAAACTCCTAATGTAACAGCGAATTCAATAGCGTATAGATTGTAAACAATGTTGAGAAAATACTCCTTTCAGTCTGAATAAGAAACAGCGATTTAGTGGGTTTTGATATTATTCTGGACACATCTTTCTGTGTACATATAATGTGAACTCGAAGTCTAAGGTTTGAGGTTCCATTTGTCCCTACTGAATACAAATCCACGGGTACGGCGATTCCAACCAAATTTTCACAGCTAACTTTTAACACAATTTGATATTCAGGTTTTCATTCATCTTCATCTTCTCGCTATCTCAAAAGGGAACAGTAATCAAAACAGACAGCTGACATACGAAATACCTGTCCTTCTTTTCACCGAACGATAAGGCTCCGCGGTAATGTGCGAAGCTCGCAATCTGGAGGTCCCGGGTTCGATTTCATTCACTCAGCCATTCTGACTGAATTTTATCGTGGTTTCGATGGGTCTGTAGGCGAATGCTGGGGTGGTTCCCCTTCTGCCAAACATTTCCTGTCCCCAACATTTCCTTTCGTATATTTCACCTCCTTTGTTTTAGGGTTGTAGGACCAGTTGACGGCGGTTGGTGTGTTGTGGTAGGACGGTGGAATCGCGCTTTGGGAAAATTTCTCCTTGGTGCTTGGCGGGACTGCTGGGGCTCCCTTGCCTCCTGAGAGCTATCTCGCCTGTCCCGGATCCTCCAGGTTGGGGTGGCTAAGGCAGGGCTGCCGGCATCAGGATTGGTATCATGTTGGAATGGGTGGGGTCTCCGTCTTTACTATGGCAGATCGTAGTCCGGGTCGGTCGATCTTCGGATCTTCTTTTTATCCTTTCCACCCATGGGCTACGTTGGAAGCACAAAGGGCTCACTATGGCTTCCGTGAGGTACTGTGCTTCGTTACTGAAGGCCTCACCGTCTTACTACTCCTAACTCCTTTTTAAAGGTTATTAGCATCCCAGAAAAAACAGTTTCACTACCGATTGTTCGGAGAGAAGAAAAGGGACTGAAGGCTGGTATGGGGAAGAGAGAGCGAGAAAGAGGAAGAGATGGAGAAGATTAAGAACGGGAGGGTTAAGGACAGAGATATATGGGAAGACTGAGGGAATGAGAGACAGTGAGAAAATAACAGAAACAGAATAAGCCCCGTATTTAACGCAATAACGCCAGCAGAGCTGCGGGCTCCCCTAATATTCCAAACAACTTAGTGCGTTTTGAACTAGAATGTCACTGGTTGCGGCATTTTTCCCCGGATGTTAAGCCTTTCAAAAACTGCAGTGTGAAGCGATTCATCTACAGAGAAATAGGTTTGTGTATGTTAGTATGAATATTTACAACGTTTGTAATATGGAGTTGAACATTGCGGTACGCTGAGACCGCAGAATGAGCTTTTGCTGGATGCCAAATGATTTAAATACCTTTTAATTTGCTACATTTGTAGCCCTGAAAGTATTAAATAATTTAAGCGAATGAGCACGCGCTAAACACATAAATGGCTTCGACGCCATTACGATTTAATTAGCTTATGTTGGCAACCGTGAAATAATAAATAGTTTAAACCTCATAGAGGCGATGGTAAATTCAATGTGGCATTATACACTGCTTGCTTTGCACAGCACTGATATAGGACGAAACATTCCTAACGATCCACTGCATTAATGAAACGGCAACCGCGAAAATGAATTAACGTGTATTTAATACAGATATGTTGTTATAATCATCAGCCAGTTCTTATGATACGCTAATTGAATATATTATTAAACGAAACAGCAAGGTTCAGTGCTAAAGGGCACTACGTACTGAACTTTTGTTTGCTAAACTGTGAAATCATTCAGATATATAAACATTTTACTCGTCGTCCAGTAGCAGCTTATTTGATTAGGTGATGTCTATGAAGTCGCGTACTAGTTATTCTGTTGTACAGTATTACTTAAGATAGATAAAATAATTATGTGGAGGCTTTTGTATTTAAGTATAAGGGTTCTCATACTATGTCAAATATAATATAACCAACCAGAAGGTGTAAGTCAGATGACACTTTTTGGCTAGGTATTTAGTTATTACAAGCACAACCAATACACAGTATTTCCAATAATTACTTTTCTTCCTCAGGTGTGCAAAGGAAACGAATTCTTCTAACGGCATGGTTTGACTGATCTTTAACTGGGCTCTTTGTTATTTCAATTTGCCGTACACATCTTAGTGCCATGTATTTGGCTAATTTTGAAACATGTATTCAGGTATCTGTCCAGCGAAAACCGAGATATGGTGTTATTGGCACAAATACACACGCGCGCGCGCGTTACACCCTGGAAATATCGAGGACAATTGCTCTATGAAAGAAAAACTTCTCAACACAGCTGGGACCTTGGAAGAGCAGGCACGTGCTCTACTGACACTTATGTAATTATTATCTGAGCAAGCTACTTATTTTATCGTGACATATGCATGTCACACTGAAGCAGCCGCTTCCTAGGTTCTGTTGCATAAACAAGCTAATAGTATTACCTATTAACTAGGCTCGTAATAGTAATTGTATTTCTTTCCTAAATTCTACTACATGAAATTCCATATAACTCGTAAAAGGCATGTCTTCTTCTTCAGGCATTAGACCTCACGATCTGTTGCGTCTCATTGTTCCGACCATCTTCTCTTAGGTCTTCCAACTTCTCTTTCCCCTCTCGTCTTGTACTTTAAAATCTTCCTTGGCATTCTTTCATTACTCGTTCTATTAACTGATCTTTCATGTCTGTTCTATAATCAGCTATTTTATCATTTATTTCATATATTTCCAGACGATTACGATTGTCTTCATTGTATAATCTATCTCTTTTTGTGACTCCTAAACGTCCTCTCAAAATTTTCATGTAAAAGATATGTATGAGCTCAATAGTCAATTGCTTGTATTACGTTAGGTCTAGTAATGGACAGTATGTTTATATAACATGTATACAATATGGCTTTGAAAGTTTGACATACATAAAAGCATTACATTCAACTGGTATGCTAGTTCAGAAACGCTTGATGCATTAACGTTTATCTATGTTACCTCTAAAATGCACACCCCCGAGTTCACTGTATTTTGGCCATTGTGACATCGTGGGCAAAAAAGAAGCAGATGTGTTTGCCTAAAGGGGGGCCAAGAGCCCTTTTATAGGACCAGAACCAGTTTTACCAGGAAGTAAAATTACTGTTAGGGCTGCATTATACCAATAGGCATACAAAGTAGACATATGCAATTAAAAATAATTTGTGACAAGCAACCCAGATCAGTGAAAAAACTATCCGCACGGTAAAAACGAAGAAAATCAAATGAAGGCACTGGAAATTGAAGTTCAGTATTTTAAACTTAAATACTTTAGAAACTGCCGTAACTTATCAAATTTAAGTTGAAATGGACATTAATGAAAGGATAAGTAGATATTATATAGTATTATTATCTGTAAGTTATGCCTATATTTACGAATCACTTTGTGGTTAATTTTTGTTTGTACTTCGTATAATGTGTATTTGTAAATTTAAATTCAATTTTGATACAGTTTGCAGCTTTTGAAGCGTATTTGTAGGTTCAAATGCCTCAACCGCGCCCCCAACTCCATAATTTCTGTATTATGTGTAAAATTATACATACTTTTTTCACCTTTTAGGGATATGCATCAGATAAAAACAGTGGATTACTACTAATACTATATTTATCAAGTCAGTTCTCCACAAATTACAGCTATCTAAAAATATTTTTTACACTAAAACTTAGTCTTCTATATGAAGCTTCCTTACCTCGATCTTCTTGTCTTTCAACTTTAAACAGTTGTAACCGAAGCTTTATTGAAACTTCGAAGAGCAGTCTTCCAGATGAGAGAAAATATCATCCGAAGTTTACTCAGCATACAGTTTTGTGATTCTTTCCTAATATTTCTCGTTTTCTTAAACCTATTGCTGAGTCCAGGAGACGTCTGATTGTCAGGAACCCTTTTCTAAATGTTTTGGACTTCAGAAGTTGTTTTCATTACCATACATGAATATTTTTTTCAATAGAAAAGGTTATATCACCTTTTTAGAGGTAACGCACGCTTGGTGATGTCATAAAAGCGCACTTAAAGGTAACAATATATATTTGAATACACTGAATAACAAAATTATGTGTAACAGTCACATGACTATTTCACTTCATTCTTTAAAGTATATAGAAGGGTACCTTAGAAGCAATCCAATCCATCTACTTTTAATGTGTGTAAAAGTACATCAGGAGCAGAAAGTGTGACCCACTTAGGAACGGGATAATTTAAATTGTTAGGTGGTGCTATATGTCAGCTCCATTCTCTCGAAATGCCACTTTTCTACCTCAATTCGCGATAATTTCAGACAGTTTTGATTGGTAAGTTACTTTTGTCTTCCCAAAAGATGAGCAGAGTGTAACACTACCAATTAGTTGTCTGTTTTCTTCCCAGTTGATTGTATTAATGTTAAGTAAATAATAATAATAATAATAATAATAATAATAAATGCATTCTTAATCGTGTCTCTTACTCACATTATTAAAATGAAGTTGCCTAAACTAGGAAGCGCATTGGACCTAGTACATGAGGTGACGGCAGGGCCGATACAAGGTAACAGGACTGCCCCCTAAATAGGACTGTTACAGGACTGTTCACAACAGTCAAATTCGGGTTACTGGGTTTAGTTAATACGAGGACCACATACGTCGCCATATCTAGCATGAAAACACAAAATTTCCATACTCATAATTTCAGAAACCATCATGTTATTATATGTGTTCACACAAATCACGTACTTATTGCAAAGGAGGAGATATGTTAAATTATCTTATTATGAATAGAAAACGGATTTTACCCATTTAGTTCGATCACTACAGCTCTTCACCTCACGCCTGCCTGGCCATTCAAGCAACAGGGTACTACTACTACTACTACTACTACTACTACTACTACTACTACTACTACTACTACTACTACTACTACTACTACTACTACTACTACTACTACTACTACTACTACTACTACTACTACTACTATTGCTGCTAATAATAATAATAATAATAATAATAATAATAGCCACGATTACAGTCAATTTATTTAAATCAGTTTTTACTACCAAGGCCATATAAATGTAATTATGGAATGATGATAACAGTCATAACTATTATTATTATTATTATTATTATTATTTTCTTACACATTGGACAATTCATAAAACATTGAACAATGAAACAAGACGGTATACTAGAATAAAATTTTATGAAAGATTGGCTAAACATTATTTATAAAATTAAAAGGTATATTTGTTATAAAATCTATTAAACACACTGTATATGAAAATTGTATATTATACAAAGTTTTTGTCATCTACATATAAAATACGTATGGATCAGAGGCATGGATACAGACTGTAAAGATGAGTAAAATACGCAGCAGAGATGAAATTTTTTAAGAAAAACAAAGTATGTGCTTTATTGGATTACATAAGTAATGAAATAATTAGAAAAGAATTATATAAAGTAAATGAAATAAATGAAAATATAAGATTGCTCAGAGAAACAAAATCACAAAATCATCTCCTTTCTATAAGCCAAGGCAACTTGGAATACCGGTATTAGGTCATTGCTATTATTGCCACGCGTGCCATAATACGGAAATTATGCACGATCTTGAATACAGTAAAAAACCTGTTTGTAATGGCAGGATTGCCTAAAGTATATTATCTCCAGGTTTTAAAACGGTAATAGGTGTGAGATAGGCGGAGCAAGCTGTACTTTGTTGTATAGATTGTGTACACGAAACTCTTACTCGTTACATTCACATCATTTTGTCTACGCCCTTTCATTTATTTTTTACTTCTTCTATTCCTGCACACACTTATTACTTTCTCCACCATGTACATGGTAGTTAGAGAAGGTATTTGATTCCATCCAAAAACTTGATACCGAGATTTCAACGGAAATACTTGTTTTGAGGCCCCTGAATAAAAAAAAAAGGATTTAGAAAACATTCTGCGCGCGCGCGTCTGTTTAGCATAACTTAAAAACAAACAGTCGGATAAGCACCAAACTTGGTATTTAAGTTCAGTAGCTTCTAAAGATGCGACAGGAAGATTTTCAGGAAAATTTTCCTCACCCCGAACTACCTTTTACGGAAACATTTTTCGAAATTTTATATTTTCTAAAAATACCTATAACGATTTTGATTAAAATACCATGCTATATGCTATATATAGCATGGTATATATATATATATATCAAATGAATAAAATATATGTCTTGTATTTTCTGGGAACAGCCTTCGAAGTCCATTTGAAGGAATTTTGTATCCAAGATATCCATTATTAATGGTTGCAATTTTTCAGTATTTAGTCATTTTTTAAAATCCTTTTAACATTCAGCTGTTTCTCGCGAATGCAGGAAACTAATTTTTAAGGCCAGCATATAATAGCGGCCAGTTTTTAAACATTTGACTATCGCTGTTGTCTTTGTATCCATAACGAAATGTGTAGTGCAGCGCTTTCTGCAAAGGTTTTTTGGATTAAAATGAAGTAGATAGAAAAATAAGTTTAGTAAGAATAGTCTGTATACCCACTAATAAGTGGTAGAGGGTAGAGAAAGTCATGTGAATGTAACATATCACAGGTTTTTTTCTGTCTACTTCGTGTTAATCGAGATAAGCGTTTGCGAAAACAGTATCATAGTTTCATTACACATATCGTTGTAGGTACAAGGGAGATACTTTAGATTAAAATTGTACTTAAATGTTTAAAAGCGGGTAGCGTATGCTAGCCTTGAAATTAGATATTCTTTCCATGACATGCGAGAAACAATGCATGATTAGAGAACTTAAAAAATACAAAGTATTGAACAACTCAAACCAGTAATAAGAAATATCTTGGAAATGGCTCCTGCTACAAAAAAATTAAAATGAATAGTCTGCTTTAAAGATATAAATTTTTATGCGGTAAGTCTATTTAAATTTGTCTATATCTTCTATTATACCAGACATATAAAAATTAAATAAAATTCATTCCGAATAAAGACACCGCAGCTATTCAGAGGAAAATCAAGACATATGTTTTATTAGTAAAGGAAATGTTTTAAAAGACGTTTTAATGAGAATCGTTAAATTTATATTGGGAGAATAAAAAATAACGAAAAATGTTCAATATGAAGGGCAGTTTTGGGGAGAGGAATTTTCTTGAAAATCTTCATGTCGTATCTTTGGAAGACAGGAATTAAATGCCAAGCTTGGTACTTATCCGACATTTAGTTTTTGAGTTATTCCTCAAAACATGTATTTTCAAGAAAGCTCGTCATAGAATTCATTAGTGGAATGCAGTGCTTCCTCTACATATGAAAGTTAGGTGTCAGAGAAAGTAAAAAGTAATAACAATTGAAGAGGAAAATCCAGGAGGAACAATATGTCAGAGACATGTTAAGTGCTTAATGTTCTCTGAAATAGGAACAATCATGGAGAAGTTTACCAAAAGTAGACATATGCAATTAAAATGCTTTAAGACAAGCAACCCAGATCAGTGAGAAAGCTATCTGCAAAAGCAAATAAAATCAAATGAAGGCACTAGAAATCAAGTTCAGACATTTGAAACTTAAATACCTTAGAAGCTAAGTAATCAAATTTAAGTTGAAATGGAAATTAATGAAAGAATAAGTGCTTGAAATAAATGTTATATAGCATTATTATGTGTAATGAAGATTTATATCATAAGCATTAAGTCCAACTGTATGAACAATAGATTAGGATTAGAGTGAACATTGACTAATAAAACGGAAAAATGTCTTACAATTTGGGATTAGATTAATTCTTCGGAGAATTTTTGGATCGATGAAAGACTCTAGTGAGTATATGCAAACAACTGCTATAAGGATACGTTTATATCACCCGATATTGATTCTGGAATCCAAACATTAATGCTAAAACTAGCTGCACATGTTACTAGCATAGGTGAAGAAAGGGTTGTTAACAAAACATGAAGTAAAATTGAGAGGAAGAAGTAAAATAAGGGGAAGATCTGGACTGCGATGAAACTTGACGTAAAAAACAGAGATTCATGTAAAATACAAAGACAGCTAAGCATTCATTCATAGGCATTCAAGTAACTGAGGTTCTAAAACTAATTCGTAACAAAATTTATGAACACAAAGCGTCAAATCAATAAACGTAGCAAACTATATTTTGTATAGGATTTACTATGCTACCCTAATTATATCGTCTCACGTTGGTGTATAATTATCGCTACGCCGAAGACGCAAGTCTGTATCATTTATTTGTTGCACTGAAACCACTTCACTTCGTTTCTATTCAGCGCATCACTTCTCCGCATTCCAAATTCTCTCCTAAAGGCAGTCAAATTGTAACCCAATTTAATCTAAACTAGTACCTGTTCCTGCACCGTGGCGAAGTAGGTTGGAGCGTATTGCTTTGGTCCCCGTACGTAATGATCGTGAGTTTAAGCCCACACCTTAAGGGGTGAGGATTTTTCAGCCCATACAAAGAATGGTGTCCATTCAGCATCGTGTGGCAATTGAGGGCTTAAAATTAGTAACGATCGGTAAGAACCAGTTTCCTTACGGCTTGAGGAAGCATGATGCTAACCGCTTCATCTCCCCGTATCGATTAGATGATTGTTCACTTCTGCCTTTCGTATGCGGGCGTGAAGTCGGGAGCCGGGCATAACTCCGCCTACCACAAGTAAAGTACTCCTTCCGCGATAAGTTAGCTGGTAATCGCCTAAAGCTCGCATCCTCGGAAGGTCGCTGGCTTCAGGTGGGGAGTGGATAAGCTCCGAGTTTAGCTAGTAGTTCTGGCATTATCAAAGTTCTAGCTACGGCCCTCTTCATGTGCAAGCTATGCTAAACAGCTAGATAACTGTTAGATTAAAATACTAAATTCATACAGCCATTCATTTTATTTAAACTTGTGCACTTTATTGTTTAAAGTGGTGTATGAAGGTAATGAGTGCCAGTAGTTTCAGAGCCAGTAATGGCTGTTTGTTAAAATCGGCATGTTAATATTTTGAGAATTTTAAACTAAGCTAAATACTGATAATTCACAATAAAGCATATGTGATGTATTCAGGAATAAAGGTGAATTTAAAAATTATTTTGCACCTTCTATTGTAAATTATTTTGTAAGTATTTACATATGACTTGTAAATTTGTTTCAGTAATTCAGAACAAAGATATTACTTATTCTGCACTTCACGAACATTTCTTTTGGTGAATCAGATCTACGGAGAAACGATAAGTACTTTGTGTATTATTTAAGAGAGTTTCAAAAGAAAGAAATCACGATTTTCAACAAATTAAAAGTTGTTTCACTGTTACTTGAATGTTTACTTGGTTAAATTTGTTATATATGTTGTTATAGTTTACAAATATTTATAATAATAATTTACAGCTGCAACTAACGTGCATTTATTGTAAAAAGTAACTCTCCACGATCGTTTGTGGCTTATACTTTAGTCTTCCGCAATTCTAACATACACCACTTTCCCTCCCATAAGATTGGGACCTGTGAAGGGGGTTTAGTGTTATTTCTATTTAATTTGTTGAGCCCCACGTTTGGAAGCCAATTTGCGATGGTTTAATGTTATTTATATTTAACATTATTGTGTAGCCCACGTTGTGGTAGCCAATTTGAAGTAACATTATTTGTTATATTTAATTTGTTTATTGAGCCCCACATTTGGGAGCCAATTTGCGACGATATTATTAATGTATTTGTATATGTGTGTTTACTCAACGTGTTGAAGCCATCTTGTGACGTGATTCTTTGTTAGGTTTGTAGCTCCATCTGGTGTTAGCAATTTGCGACAGTATTAGTTTTCGTTTGAAAGAATGCTACTGTTATTTTATTTAATTTTTGTTCACTGTCCTCCGGCTAGCTATGATATTTTGGTCAAGCACTTCTCTTTATACAGGTTGTGTAAACGGAAAGGAATCTTTTATCCAAAGATAACACTGATGAAGGAATTTGTTTTACACTTTTACTGTCGAAACACAGTCACTATCACATTTACACATTGATCTAGACACTCGCCAAACTGAAACTGTTATAACAACTTCTTACTGATCACTTTTAATCCACGTACTTCAACCTTTTGTATAATTAACTTTACAACACTTGAGAATTTTCCTAACTCTGCTACGCGTAACTTGTGAATCGATAGCCGACGGGTAATATTTCTGCTGGACTGAAGGCGACGTGTATCATACAAAATATTTTCGACGAACTGACGGGGTCTTTACCTCTAACCTACCTTTTATACTCCTACACCCAGATATGCCTAAAGATTATAACTGAGCTGCAATTGGCTAATAAAACGCGCCAACATTAGCGTCTATTTTTATATCCAATGAAAATTATGAATACACATGCTCTAGGGAAATGTTCCAGCAATTTCTATAGAAAAACGCGCCAACATTACGTAACTTCCTCGTTTCCAATAATGATAAACAGCTCACCCCCTCGCTGCATTATTGCACGCTATTATTGTCAGTTTCAGTAAGGCAGTATAAACTTACTTCCCAATAATAATTACAATCAACAAACATCTCAAATCAATGTCACATAATAATGCATATTCATACTATAATCACTCTTTACATTTAAATAATTTGTGATACAAATTACTGCTTCATATGCCCCACTAGAAACATAATTATAAATATTTACAACTTGTTTGGAAATTTTATAATTGGGTTTTTAGTCTCCTAAATCTTGGAACACACGCTATCACTTTCACTTAACACTTCACACGTATTTAACACACGACATATGTTTTGTCTTTATCTTGCCACTATTTACTGGCTCTGGTTTAATGTGTTTAGATATTAATCTGACATCAGAAATGTTTTATAGCAAATACTGTACCCTGAAGTATTTAATTACTGTTACAAAATTGGTTTACTCTCTTATATTGTTAACAAAAATTTATCAATTCAAAAATTTTTGTAATTATTACACATATTTACCAAAATATTCACCCTCTACACAAATATATTTACATCTCCTAAATCTAGGCACTGTTTCACATGTTCTGTTTGCTACATAAATATTTGTTTTAATGACTTTTACCCCATTTTTGTTGTTTTGTACTGTATATTCACAATACTCTTGGAATTATATCTACGTATTTTTACTTTAATATCATACTAAGTTTCAATCTTTACATTCTTAATTTCAAATACTGTTACAGTTACTAATAAAATGTTATTTTCCTTTTAAACATTTAGTTAAGTCCAAAATTTATTTCTCCTTTCTTATGACATACATACATAATTAACCCTCTTACGTTCCAATGCATTGCTCTGCATTTCGTCTTTAACTATCCAGCATTTACTATTTAGCATCTTTGTCTTCTGTTTCACCTTTACCGTCATTGTTGTATGGTTTCAGCATCTCAATATGGAACTTTCCAATGCTTTTTCGAGTTGTTGGATTACATAACTCATATGTATTTGTTCCATATACTTCAACAACTTTATATAGTCCATGGTATTTGAGAAACATTCGCCAATAAAGTTTATTTGCTATATCCGACAATTTCTTGGTTTTAACCAAAACTAAATCTCCTATTTTGATCCTCAATTCCTTTCTCTTCTTTTCTTCATGTTTAATTTTTCTTTTTGTGGCCTTTTTCTTCATCCTCTCGAATGCTTTTCGGAACATCTCTTCTTCTGTTTGTGGTATCGAGTGCGCATCTGGAATGGCTTCTGGAATTTTCTTACACATTGTATTGATCTTCTTTCCTAACTTAAGTTCACATGGTTTGTATCCTGTCACATTGTTTACGGTTTCATTTAGTAGATTCTGAACGAAATTCACGTATCCATACCATTGGGTTTGTTTTCGATGACACAGCACCCTTAAATAATTTGAAATTCCTTAATTTCCCTCTCCACTGGATTGGAGTTCGGTCTGTATCTTGACGAAAAATATTGTTTAATGCCATTTTCTTTCAGTCCATCCATAAATTTTTTTCCTGTGAAGTACGAAGCATTATCGCTCAATACAGATTGGATAGGTCCTTCTTCTATCACATATGACTTGAGTAGTCTATTCAAACATGCTAAACCTGTAGGTTTTCTCAAAGGGTAAATTCTTACATATTTGCTGAATATATCATAACAGACAAATATATATTTATTTCCAAATTGACTTGGAGGCATCGGACCATGAATATCAATACTAATTACGCATCTCGGCTTATCCCTTATAACCGAATTAGTCTCAAATGTATATTCTGCATTTATTTGCTTTGCCTTCTGACACAGGTTGCAGCACCATATAAATTTTAGAACTTTCTGACGCAATTTGGATATGTATAAATTCTCTAAAATCATAGAAGTTGTCCGGTCCGTCCCTGAGTGTGCTAACCCTTCGTGAAAATTCTTAATTAGTTCCTTTTCCATGCTTTTCGGAACCATTACCTTCCAACTAGGCACTTCTTTTCCATGCTTCTTGTATAATGTCCCATCCCGAATTGCTACAATTTCTTTCTTTGCCTCTTCAATTAGTGGTGCCTTTTCTTTAAGTTCTAATAATTTTGCGTCCTCATTTTGAATTTCCCCTATATTTTTCAATTTTCTAATCATTTCTTTGCTTAAAGGAATTTCAATTGTCAATATTTTGACTTCATTTCTAGGCCTTTCAATATTTTCGGGAATTTGTGGGTTGTAGTTCAATCTTGATAGCAAATCACTGAAGGTATTATTTTTGCCAGGAATGTGTATAATCTCAATATCGAATGTAGATATTGCATGAATGTATCTAGCAAGTTTTCCACTACATAATCTACACCGTTGTATGAAAGTTAAGCTGATGTGGTCTGAATATGCTTTCACCTTTTGCTGATATATATATAGGTTTTAAAACGAATTAATGAGAAATATAGTGCTCCAATTTCTAGCTGAGTCCCTGAAGAATTCCGCTCAATACTTGTAAGTCCTCTAGAAGCTGTACTAATGACGTGAAAGTCATTGTTGATGTCTCGCTGTCCTAAAATTCCGGCGTATCCTTGCATTGATGCGTTGACATAAATCTCATATTCCAAATATTCTCTAGGCCTCTCGAGTAATATGGACTTAGCAAAGAGTTCTTTTACTCTCTCAAAACATTTTTGATGATCTTCTGTCCATTTCCACTTATTGTTCTTTCGGAGTAGCTGCCGCAGTGGTTCTATTTCAGCCGAATACCTTGGTACGAACTTACTCTGAAAGTTCAATACCCCTAAGAGACGTCTAATTTGTTTTACGTTCCTTGGTGGTGGAATTTTCATTATTGCTTCTATTCTCTTCTGATCAGGTCTTATACCTCGTTCATCCACTACATAACCCAGAAAATTTATTTCCTTGACACAAAATTTTGATTTTTGTATGTTCACAGTCATACCATGTTGTTGCAGTTTATTTAACACATAATGGACATTATTCATGTGTTCTTCAAATGTTTGACTAATGATTAGGAAGTCGTCAATATACTTTATTAAAAAGTCATCTGCAGAATTTCCAAAGATACTGTGAATGGCTCTCAAAAATCCACTTCCTGAATTTTTTAAACCAAAAGGATTTACACAAAAACGATACTGGATCCCTGAGTACTGAAATGAAGTGTAATCACGCACTTGTGGATCTAATTCCACTTGCCAATATGATGCAGTGAGGTCAATGGATGTCAAAAATCTCCCTCTTGAAAGTTTCGTAATTAATTGTTCAATTCCTTCACTTTGAAAATGATCAGGCTTCATATACTTGTTGACATATCTACCGTCTAATGTTAATCTCAAACTACCATCTCGTTTAATACTCCAACAGATTGAATTTATGTATTGAGAATTACTTTGCTCAATAATCCCATTTTCTAATATGCTATTTATTAGTTTCTAGCTTTGTCCCGAAGACTTATAGGTAAATTGTCATACTTGTGTCTATATGGTGGTACGTCTTCTACTTGAAATGTATGCTGATATACATTACATCTGCCTGGGATATTACTAAATACTGAACTATTGTTCATCAAAACATCATGAAGGATTTGTTTTTGCGTTATCGTAATGTTATAAGCTTCTTCACACTTGTGTATTATTTCCTCATTTCTCTTCTCTTTCCAGCTGTTGTCTGTCTCGCTCACATGGTCGTCTTTTGTTTGGATTGTAAATTTCTCTACTTTCTCTGGCATTTCTGCTAGCTGTTGAAAATATGGCGTGGTGTTCCCTTCATATTCTGTGACTACCTGCTTCATCTGACTATTTCTATCGGTCTCTGTTATTTGCACAAAAAACTCTTGGTCACAAAGATTTTTCTCATCCTTTGTCATCTCAATCACAGAAACTTTCTCTTTTATAAATGGTACCTTTATTTCTCTATCGTCCTTTGTCATTTTTAACTCTTCATGTTTAAAATCTATACTTGCTTCATATTCATGAAGGAAGTCACATCCTAAAATTATGTTACAAATCAGATGGTTTACAATTAGAAACATAACCTCAAAATTCTCTCCGCCGATAAGTATGTTAAGTAGAGCTTGTGTTTTTATGACCTGTGTCGTTCTTCCGATTGCAACACGACAAACTAAATTACTAGTAGGAAGAGCCATAATTTTGTTACCTTCATTAATCAAATTTATGTAAAATTTCTGTGAACAAATTGAAGCTGACGAACCAGAATCTATAGTTGCAATGATCTCTTTCTTCGCAATTTCCAACCTAACATGAGGTGACTCAAAATTTTCTCCCTTATCTTTTGTTGCTGTAATCTTATTACAGGGTGTGTGTGTAGGCATATTATTTGTATTGGCAATGGATACTGAATTATTAAAGACGTCCTGAGAACCTACTACACAGGAGTCTATTAACAGTTTTCCTGGTTATTTCCATGTTCACGTACGGGACTTCCATTCCTAACAGGAGCTAAATCTATCTCATTGTCGCTAGCATTGTTTTGAGTTTCCCTTCCTCGAGTTGAAATCCTCGATTTCTGAAATTATGTCCTCTTGGCACATAATTTTCTTGCCGTTCCTCAGATCTTTCCCGGTTATTGTTTTCCCTCCAGTGAGTGAAATTTCCTCTTTGTCTAATGTACCGCCTTCCATAATTTTGCCCTCTTTCCGGCAATCTTTCTGTCCTGGCATAATTTATTTGTTCCTGTCGACCTGGTCTCCCATCTATCCTCGATCTTTCAAATTGTGGAACGTATGATTGATACCGTTGTCTGGTATTATTTTCATGACGCCTGTCTTGTCCTCTACTTTGCTGATAACTACCTTGGTAATTTCTTCTATCTCGCACATCTAAAAATCTATGTTCCGAATCCCGAGATACATCTTCTTCCTGTTGTTCCAAAGCTGTCATTAATTCTGTCATCTGATAGATATTACGTGGTTTTGCAATTAGTAAATAATTTTGTATCCTTAAAGGATAATGCCTTGTGAGCAAGTTCACAAAATCTTCCTCATTGATTGGAGGTGACAGTTCCTAACCTGACTTGCATGTTTCAGTAAGTAATCAGTCATTGATATTCCCTCTCGTGGATCAAATTGACCATGACTAAGCATTGCTCGAATTCTGTGCTGTACCGTAACATTCCAAAATCTGTTCATGAATAACCTCTTAAAGGATTCATATGAAATTTCACCCCCTGATACCATTTGTAACCAATCTAAAGTTTTCTGGTCCAAACATCTTTTGACAACTATCATTTTTAATGCTTCAGGTATCTTTTTAATTTGAAAATACTCTGATAAGTCTGCAATAAACTGTACTGGACTGGAGTTTTCATTAAATTTTGGAAGTGGAAAATCACTTAAGATATGATTGTAATTTTGCAAATTCCCTACTCCCATATTTAAATTCTCTAGTGTTACTTGTGCACTCTGAGTTTCAGCATTAGCTATAGATGAAGCTGCCGCATCACTCACATTATTTTGTCATACCTGAGGAACTACCCCTATCATTACTTTGTACATCTGATACATTCGCATCACATATATTTGCCCTTGAATTCAATTCTAACCTATTTACAGTACCTTGCAGATTTTCTATTGTCTGTTCCAATTTTTTATTATTCTCATTTTGAACAGCTTGGTGGTTGTTAATTTCAGAAGTTAGCTTTTGATTCAAATCTTTAGACAAATCTTTAACTTCTTCAGACAATTTATTTCTCTGTGTTTCTGACTCCTTCTGAATTTCAGATATTTCTCCTCTGAAATTAACTTGCACCTGAATTAAATCTGCATTTGTAGCCTCCATCATCTCTCTTAACTCACTTGAAATGCTACTCAGTCGGCTACCTAATTCTGTACATTTTACATCAACATGTTCTATTTTATTATTAACCTCACTTTTTTGGTTTGATATTTCCCTGCTCATTTCTGACATTTTCTTTGAAACTTCACCTATTTCATTTGCTATCATTTCCTGATTTTCATTTCTCATTCTCATCATACTACTATCTAGCTCCATGAATTTCTTTTCAATTTCTTCCCTGTTTTGTTCTAAGCTTTTACCAATATCTTCCCTTAATTCCCTATGACTCTTTTGCATATCTTCCCTGTTTTGATCTATTTTCTCATTATTTTTACCAATATCTTGAGTTAGTTTTTCTAATTTCTCATTATTCTTACTAATATCTTCCCTTAATTCTTTCTTATTCTGATCTAGTTTTTGTAATAAACTCTTACTAATGTCTTCCCTCAATTCCCTCTGATTCTTTTCCATATTCTGAGTTAGTTTTGGTTCTAATTTCTCATTATTCTTTTCCATATCTACCCTGTTTTGATCTAATTTTTCACCAAAATTTCTCAACATTTCTATAATCATACTAGTATCAAAATTAACATTTCCTGCTATTCTATTCTGACTTTCTGCAATAACATTTTCTCCCTCAAATCCTACATTGTTTGAGCTATTTTCTGTAACCTGTTTTGAATTACAGCTAACTGTTACACTATCCCTTTCCATCATTGTTTCTTCTGTATTATTAGTGGACATAGTTTTCTTTATCCTACCACTCCTCAAGTACATTTGATTGTTACAATTTTGTTTTCTAAAACAAAATTACTATACTCTGACCTTTGTGATGCTGTCTGTTGCTGTTACTTTGATGTCCAGCTTCCTGCCCCTCTCTCCTAGGTTATATGTTGCTTCTGCGTCATATTACGATGAATCTACGTCGTTTTGGTGTTCTGTAGTTGAATTCCCCTGTTGCCTTTTAATCTCGGAATTACGATGTCCAATCATCCGCGTAGTCTGTCGTCCCTTTTGTTGTTTCTGGAATCTGCGTCTTGTAGTTCAATTCACTTCTCCATTCGCTCCACGTCCTGGTTCCTTCGCCCCTTCCTGGTTATCTCACTTCTTCCTGGTTAATTCTGCTCCTTCCTGGTTATTCTGCCCCACGTTGGGCGCCAATTTGAAGGGGGTTTAGTGTTATTTCTATTTAATTTGTTGAGCCCCACGTTTGGGAGCCAATTTGCGATGGTTTAATGTTATTTATATTTAACATTATTGTGTAGCCCCACGTTGTGGTAGCCAATTTGAAGTAACATTATTTGTTATATTTAATTTGTTTATTGAGCCCCACATTTGGGAGCCAATTTGCGACGATATTATTAATGTATTTGTATATGTGTGTTTTCTCAACGTGTTGAAGCCATCTTGTGACGTGATTCTTTGTTAGGTTTGTAGCTCCATCTGGTGTTAGCAATTTGCGGCAGTATTAGTTTTCGTTTGAAAGAATGCTACTGTTATTTTATTTAATTTTTGTTCACTGTCCTCCGGCTAGCTATGATATTTTGGTCAAGCACTTCTCTTTATACAGGTTGTGTAAACGGAAAGGAATCTTTTATCCAAAGATAACACTGATGAAGGAATTTGTTTTACACTTTTATTGTCGAAACACAGTCACTATCACATTTACACATTGATCTAGACACTCGCCAAACTGAAACTGTTATAACAACTTCTTACTGATCACTTTTAATCCACGTACTTCAACCTTTTGTATAATTAACTTTACAACACTTGAGAATTTTCCTAACTCTGCTACGCGTAACTTGTGAATCGATAGCCGACGGGTAATATTTCTGCTGGACTGAAGGCGACGTGTATCATACAAAATATTTTCGACGAACTGACGGGGTCTTTACCTCTAACCTACCTTTTATACTCCTACACCCAGATATGCCTAAAGATTATAACTGAGCTGCAATTGGCTAATAAAACGCGCCAACATTAGCGTCTATTTTTATATCCAATGAAAATTATGAATACATATGCTCTAGGGAAATGTTCCAGCAATTTCTATAGAAAAACGCGCCAACATTACGTAACTTCCTCGTTTCCAATAATGATAAACAGCTCACCCCCTCGCTGCATTATTGCACGCTATTATTGTCAGTTTCAGTAAGGCAGTATAAACTTACTTCCCAATAATAATTACAATCAACAAACATCTCAAATCAATGTCACATAATAATGCATATTCATACTATAATCACTCTTTACATTTAAATAATTTGTGATACACCTGGTGCGAATAGATGCGGCAACGTCACAGGTTTAACTTTTAATGAATGGTAGTTTAAAGAAGAATTATATTTTGCCAAAAAATGTTATGATGAAAATTGTACTTTGAGGTCTCCTGAATCCTAAAAGGAAGCATTTCAATAATACGAAAACTTGTCATACTAATGTACACAATTTTTAACTGCAATGAATTTCGATCAGTGAATGCATATAGATTTTGAATTAAATAAAAATATCGTTTAAAATGTTTGCAGCACTCGCCTATGCAACGCATAAGGCAGTTTCTTGTCAGCAGACACATTCCGATATCACATGATGAATGTCCTGGAGAAGTGACGAGTGACTCACACTCGGAAAAATAAACTCACGTGAAAAAAACTTTTTTGTGTCAATAGTCTAGTGATTAAAATGGAATCACTTCTTAAGTTAACTGTTTTTTTTTCTCGTGATAACAGGACATACTAATTACAGGAAAAATGTGGGAGGTGGAGGAATAGTGTATTTCTCCGAATTTAAAAAAAGAGCAAAAGGTAAGTGATACGTGTCGCAAACAAATAAATGTGCAAGCAGATGAACTTGAAAGAGCACAAGATGTTGCAGAGAATGAACCTAGTGATGAAGATTATGTCGACTAATGCAAATATAAATGCAATAAATACAGACTTGTTGACTTGGTGAGTCTCCTATTAAACGAAAGGGTTACAAGAGATGAATTATAAGAAACAAAAATTAGAAAACAATTGAAAAAGTCTTGAAAGAAAAAGTACTTGAAATTTATGATGATGAGGAGGAGGAGCCTGAACATTCATCTAGTCCTGATTCTGAAATTTTGACTCAGCTGAAAGAAAAATTTCGTAATTGTTGAGAAAATTACAATTTTAACATCGATACCTAAAAGCTGGAGCCTAAATAAAATTAAGAAGTTTCCTAGTTCTGAATACATGATACGAAAGCCTAGAAAACTGGCAAAAGAAAAGGGTATTTTTTCGTCACCAATTCCAAAACCGGAAGAACTTTACCCACAGCCGTTGAAAGTTAAGGCATTTTATTACTCTGATGACGTAAGCATAATAATGTCTGAGAGGAAAGATTATTCACAATTAAAGAAAAAGCATGAGTAGAAAAGGTTAATTTTGGAGAACCTAGAGCCCAACTCTAAGCCGGAGAAATTAAATACTTAAGAATAAGATTCTCCAAATTCGCAGCTTGAGACCAAAAAGCTAATTTTAGCAGTAATAAGTAGAAACAGGCCGTGTGTGTCTGCGTCTTTCATCAGAATGTGAAAGTCATAACACAAGCTACTAAAGTAGGCGTACATGATTTTTTTAAAATCCCTTTTATCCTCCAAATTATCAACATTTCCTGGCTAACATGGCATGCAATCCTCCTCAGTTTCAATTTTTCTTTTTTCGGAAAGTGTAAACAATGCAATCCTGGAACTTAAAAAATAAGAAAAACTTTAGAGAAATGTTTAAACGGAAATTTCATTGAATCAATGATCTACAAGCAATGCTTCATGATCCACAAGCACTCGCGAACGTTATGGCATCCGGAGTATTTAAGATATGGTGTGCTTAGAATTTCTTTAGTTGTCAAGCGTCAAGTGTGATATAAAAGCAATTAATTATTATGCTTTTTTATCCATTGCGTTGTAACGTTTCATATTGTCAACAAATGTTTTGTTAATTATTTAGAGTCTTTCGTAATATTTGTTTATTACTCAGATGTGTAATCAACACATCTATTTACAGAAAACGCCATAATACGAAATAGAGAATTTAGTATCCTTTACTTGCATTGAAATCAGGAGTCCTACCATATATACCAATCTTACCAGCTATTATTGTGTTTAAAACCCTGATTTGGTGTTATATCAATTAGGGTATTACACCTTGTCGCATCATTATTCATGACTGAAAGATCGATGCTTGGGACCATAGTGAAATCCAGTGAAGGATTTCTTGACTTTTCTTGGTGAATTAGTGTCACTCTTATATAGCAACTGGACAAAACAAGTTCTTGAGTGACAGCAAGCCAGCAATTGAGCCAGGCTAGCTAATTGTGTTGTGTGACTGCTAAAAATATTCTCTTGTTATTCAAGATTCAATACAAAATTCAGGCAAACCATTGGAGTAACGTGCACGCAACCATTCACCCATTCGTAATATATTAGAGAACCATTATGCAACACAGTTTTTATCAAGAATTTAGTAATAATTTCAAACTGCCTAAAACATAGCACTGCTTCTATTCACCTGTTCCAAAGACATCTTGAATTTATTAAAACAGAAATATTTGATTCACCACAGAAAATAATGTATTTCTCTGCTGCCTCTTCAGCACAGCACAAAAACAGGAACAGTTTCATGAATATCAAATTTCCTGAAGAAGATTTTGGGTTTTCTGCATAGGGCATTTTATTTTCTTTCTTTTCTCTTTCTTTCTTTCTTTCTTTTTTTGTCACTTGTCATGGTAAAAGTGCATGCGATGGTATAGCTAGGACACTCAAGAGGGTTGTAGCTCGCGCTAGTTTCTAGAGGTCTTCGGAGAACCAGATAACAACGCCAATAGAATCCTATCATAGGACAAAGCATCACCTTCCAAACATTAATACTATGTTTGGACTAAAGAAGACTACACTGAAGAGGAAAAGCTATTAACTTCAAGATTTGTAAAACTATTTCAGTGCCTGAAACACGCAACATACTCCCCGTTCAGCCGTTTACGAGGGGAATTTTACTCGCCAGGCACTTTTTAAGTGGAGTTGAAACACAACAGCATTCTGTATGCAAAGATAATCCAACGATCTTATTTAAACGGCAGAGGGTAAGCAAGAAAAACGAAACCTATACATATTTTTAAAACATCTATTGTTAGCAGCTTGTAAGAGAAAATAAATTATAAAATTCAGATTATCCTTAGGATGTATTGTGTAGAGATATATATTCAGTAGATTATCACATGTGAGGTGGAAAAGAAGGTAAAATATAATGGATACAAGCATCTTGTCTGCCGATATCTCTGCGATTATTTCTGAAACCCACTGTCATCCCAACTTGAAATTTGCAGATATTTTTTTCAGATGAGAATGAAGTGATGCAAATCAATTGAAACAACCACATCTTTAGAATTTATCAACAAAAATGTGTCAGTTTATCATAAGCATTGCTGAGATGTGTAATTTTTAGTTAAGCGGTGCGTTTATAATCAAGCTATTTGACACGCCACTGAAAAAAACTAAACTTGGAAGAAGTGTAAAACCTGGCAGTTTTGCTTAACTTGTCAAGGGCTATCAATCCATAAATTCCCCCCCCCCAAAAAAAGTCTGAGTTGGTCGGATTGAGGGCCTTGAAGATTTGACATGGAAGGACTATATGCAAGTATAAAAGGGATATAGAGGACTGAAGTGATACTCAAATCGCTAAAAAGCTGATCACCATATGCTGGCTTTGAAATTCCAAATCCTTTGCATAACATGGCATCACGGGAAAGAAACAAATATGATCACACACTTCAAAGAAAATAAGTATTGTATAATTCGAACCAAAAGCAACGAATGTTCCGAAAAGGGTTAATAACAATCAAAATAATTTGGCACAAAACGCTTAACAAGATATGCATTTTTCGCTTAGAAAGCTTTTCCTTTGGCTTATGATTTATCACTTGTAATAAAACATCCATTTAAATGCGTTATTTACAGAAAATTCGAGATATCCATTACATTATTCACGCCACTCTTAAGCACACGGTATTTTAACCAAACTCTTTAGAGCATGTTTCACAAATCAAAGCTAAAGACAATTTTTCCATAGATAGGTTCGGCTGGAGGGATTTTTTGGAAAATGTTTCTATCTCTTCTTTGGAAGGTGTCGAACTTAAATATATACCAAATGTGTTATTAACTGAAGTTTCGTTTTTACCATGTTCATTACAGATATACATACGCGGGCGCGCGCTCGGACCGTTTACTAAATGTGCTGTTTGGATGTAGGGCAACTCAAAACCTGTGATATCTCGATATCGAATTTTTAATGGAATTCATAGTTTCCCTCCTTAACATAGGCATATGGTAGAAAAAATAAAAGCTAAATTACACGAGTCATAGTTAGTCCAGCATCCTTCCATAATGTACATACATGAGTGATCTTAACGCAAGGATCGTCACGAGATTTTCCCATCCTAAGAACATGAAACTATTTTTCGTTGTATCTTTTAACTTTATACAAACTGATAAAAACAACAGATCGGCAAAAACCTAACACAGGAAAAATGTAGAGCACTTTAAAATACACAATACATGTCAAACATTTTTCCTACCATCAACCGTTTTAGAAATCCATATTTCATGTTTAGGCTTATCCAATCATCTCCAATGGACATGCTTCAAAGTCTGTGATTCTCACTTCTCTTCCCTCCTTTTCTTTCCATCGAAACAAATTATTACGAATAAACTTTGAATACTGTTTCCGCACGTTGAAAACTTGTTAATTAATTTGAAACAACTTTAAGGTAAAAGATATCTTGCGCAATATAGCAAGGATGGCAAATATGCTTTTTAAATGAGTGTTATAATATATAATGAGTGTGTGTGAATATGCAATTATTAGAAAAAGCCGTGTGACTACATCACATCAGATTTTACTCCAATGGGCTCGTTAATGATAAAAATAGACTTACCATATAGACAGTAATTGTACTGTATTTGTGTATTGTGTATGCAATCTAGTACAATTTGAGATTATTTCTAGTCGAAAAAAATATCGTGGATAATGCGCGTGAATAGGAGAATCACTTTGTGTATTAAGGCTATTATATTTTGTTAGATAAATGCTGTTCTGCGCCTTCGCGCTTTGGACTAGAGCGTGGAGCTCTGTTCCCAGTTCCGAAATGCGCCTGGATTCCATTCCACCCTGGGGTTGTGGATTTTAAGTCTCGGACCGTGATGAGAATGAGGAGCTGCGATAGGCAGCGATATTGGCGTCGTGAGTCAACTTTTCGGCTGAGAAATGCGTAATGTGGTCATATCACCTCCCCGAATTGGATGGATGCTCGCTCACATCTGCCGTGCGTATGTAGGCGTGAGGCCGGCAGTGGGTTGGCAGGCCCAGGCCCTTCGCGGATTGTGGCGTCTCAAGATTTTTTTATATAATAAACTGCGTGAAGCTGTAATGCATAAAGTCATGTGAGTGATACTTTTTTCTAAATGTTAGACACTATATCTCCTTTTTTTTATATAATGAATGCTAAATGAAAAGATGTAAAGTTCAGAAACGCGCTCGACTGAAGGCATGATGCGGTTAATTTCTATAATAATGGCCTTTTCTCTCGTCTATAAACTTACTTCCCATTCTAATAAAAAAAACTAACGAGGTTTTAGAAGTAATCTGATGGTATTAGAACTCCTTTATAGATACATTTTTTTTGTGATTAGCATGAACTGGATGAAACAATAGAATGAAAAGGGTAGTGCATGTGACATGAGTGTTACAGATCAGAAGCTTTTACTTATTCTTCTCCATACCCCCTAAAAGTGCTTACAATTGAAAACAAAAAGCGTTTCCCTTGCAGTTGGTACAGAAACATTCCAAAAGCTTATGCTGAATATAACCAGCTTTTGCATTCGCACGTGCAGTAACAATTCCGATAAATGTGTACGTTGCGTATAGAATATCTACGCGGGGTTGCCGGCCTATTCAGTATGTTGTGCAGGCTCGAGCTTGTTCAATATGGGAGGTAATCTCCTTAATTAGTTCATAGAGGGTACACCAGCATACGATAGAGTTGCTTAAATCCTTTCCCAATACGACAACAAATCACGGCTTATTTGATAATTGCTGCCCGTCCCGAACCAGGTTCCCATAACATGTCAGCGATTCGCATTCATCGCCTCGTTTCTTTACATTCAGCTGCTGTAAGCTTCTTTTCGCATTAACTAGTGTTAAATTCGTCTGCACGTTAACGGATATTTAATTTATTAGCCGGAAAAATTGATTTGACATTTGAATGCTTCGTCAAAATCCTTTCCTAGATCTGGTAGTAATGATGATTGGCAATACGAATTCAATAAACAAAAATTTTTTCGCTTTTATAAGGCCTAAAAATAGCAACACTTCCAAAACAGTACAGATTAAAAGAGAAACAATTATTTTAGAGCGTGGAGGTACTTTACTCACTTCTGTGAATCTGTTATATGGATTTAGCTATTATTTCCATATAAATGTTTCATAAACTTATGATTTTATCTTTGGAAACCTTTTTAAGGTTCTGCTAGTAGAATATTTAACTCCATTAAATACATGTGAAGATAAAAAACCCAGAAACATAACAATATATTTCATGTGCAAACAGAATAAATCAAATTTTGCATATTTTTAATCATAAAGAACTTAAAATTTTACTAGTACTGCAGTATTTTTTCCGTTTTCATTGAAAAAATAATCAAGTAATTTACTGAAAATATTATTAAAAATTATTGATTTTTATACAGTAAAATGTACAGAAAATTACATCTGAGAGAATAAAAACCCTAAAAATTTAATGATACTACTTAAAAAAACAGATAAATGTTAAAAAATATATAATTTTACAAACGGTAGGAAATGAAATGTTTTATAACAAATACCTCTTTTTGCAAACTTTTACCCTACATCAGAATGTAAGTGTATACCTAGGCCCATAAAGAATTCAAAGTAACAGGCATAATCATATAAATTTCTATTTATTAATACTTTTTTGCAATGTCATGTTGCAACGTGGCTGCTTCATAGAGTACAATATTGCTTTCGTAGTCTTAGTAATTCCGCGTGCAACTGTCGTTATGTCACACCATAAGTGAGCTTTTAGCATTGAAGATTATGAACATTTGGTGAAATAATTATTTTATTTCGTGTGTTAACTTGTTCGTATATTAACAGTGTGGGGGCAATCTACATTACTGTGATCATTTTATTAAATGTAATTTCTGGTAAACATTCTTATGGAAAGTGAACTTAAATGTGCTCGAAATCTCTAAAGGAATTGCTTTATTACCTATTCTACTATTTGCCTATTTGCCAGAAGAAGTATTTTGTATCCATCAGTTCACCGGAAATACACATTTTGGGATCCACTGAATCCGTAAAAGTATTTTGAAAAGCTACGCGTGTTTGTGTGTGTGCGTGCGCGCACGCGCATGCATGTATGTGAGCAGCATGACTCAAAAACGAAATTTCGATAAACACCAAAGGTGGTATTTAAGTTCAGATCTTCTGTAAATGCAAAAAGGATTTTAAAGGAAGTCCTCCGAATGTAATCTATCCATTAAGTGAGACATTTTTAGTTCTTTTTTCCCCATGCTTTCCTTTTTTATTTTCTCAGAAATGGCGAAAACGATTTAGTTTTAAATGTCAAATGTTTTGCATATCTGCATGGCAAATCAAATTTATATATTGAACTCCCTGGGAATAGCTTCTGAAGTCCTCTGTATTCTGAATTTATTTTGTATAATTTTCTATAACCGGTAAATTATAAGAGGTGGACAGAATCTCACTGTACAAAAATGTATACCGTTAAAAGAACATTTTACGTGGAATATTATTTTGTGGATTAAACTTTCCCTAAATATGTGTTGTTATTGGTTTGAATTTTCAAATGCTTATACCTTTTTAAAGCGTAAGTAGTCATTCAATATTGTTTCTCCTGCTGTGGCAAAAACACGAATTTCAAAGCCCAAATGAAGTAGGTAGAAAAAATAAGTTTTGCAGCAATAGCTTGTGTAAGACTGGTAGAGAAAGCCATGATAATGTAGTGCATCAGACTTGTTTACTTAAAATGCAACGAATTTGGTGTTAAATATAACACAGAAGTTCGTTTTAATGGGATAATAATACTATATAACAAAAAAAAATTGTTTATGTCTTTGGGTAATGGGTAATTTTTCACATTCTTATGTCTCACTAGTTAAGAAAATAATTATTTTCAACAAACTTGTTTCCACGCCCAGGACTTCGATATTTTGAAATTTCTTGTGGATTTGTATTGAATTTCGTGGTTTCTCGGTTTATGTGGTTGTAATTATCGTGAATTTAAAAACTTTCCAGAAGAGTAAGTGCGTGGTCTTGAAAACACAGCTGTTCATGGCTTCAAGACGCTGCAAGCCTTCGACAGATACATTTTGTTATATATGTCGACAATTTATCAAGGCAAGGGCAAAAAAGTGCCACCTAAAATCGTGTGTTGTTCTGTGAAATGCCTACAAATAATACTTCGGCATTCTTGTTAGAGATTTTGATAAGCATTGGGCACTTAATGTTAGCTGTGAAAAATGCAGACAAACCCTAGAAGGTGAGAGAAATTAATATTTTTTATAGTATTGAAATAACCTTTTAGCTTCAGTAAAACAACCTAACTAGTGTATAGGGGAAATAAGCGTCATGAAGATCAGCATCCCGAGAATTTGGCAAGAGCCTACTCACCATTCAACCAATTACTGCTTTTGCATGGTGGATCATGCTACGAAAAGGCGCACTGGCAAGAATGCACAAGATATGATATATCTAGATATTCTTTCATCTATCGCCCTGGTCCCACATGATCCTTATCGTCGAGTACCAACTCCTCCATAAAATCTGCTGCAATCATCTTCAGAAAAGAATAAACTTCAGATAGCGAACACGAAGTTGGAGATCCTGAATACAGATATGAAGTGAAAAATCCGTATTACCCCAACCAGAAAGACCTTAACGATTTGGTCAGAGACCTCAGTCTTATCAAGCCCAGTGCTGAAATTTTGATTTCTAGGCTAAACCAGTGGGACTTCTTAGATAAAAGTGTATTTCCCATAAGCCAGAGGAAACGACATAAGACCTTCTTCAAGCTTCTATACATGTCAGGATGGGCTCTGTTTCGGTCACAATGTGTGCGGCTTGTTTGAAGCCACTGGAAAACAGTGTAATCCAACTGAGTGGCGCTTGTTTATCGGCAGCTCTTCAAGTCTTACAGCCGTATTACTCCATTATGGGAAAACGTATCCATTTCTTCCACTGGTTCATTCTGTGCACCTCAAGGAGGAGTACAATAGCACCAAGAACCTCTAAAATCATTGAAATATAATGAATATGGCTGGGAAGTTATTGGTGATTTTAAAATCGTGGCATTCTTAATGGGACTCCAAGATGGATTTACTAAATTTTCTTGCTATCTTTGCTTTTGGGAACAGCAGGGACACCAAAGAGCATTATTACAGACGACACTGGCCAGTGCACGGGAGTTTTCTGTAGAGAACAATAATATCAAATGGGAACCACTTGTAAATCTCAGAAAAGTGTTGATGCTACCACTCCATCTCAAAATGGGCCTTATGAAGCAATTTGTTAAAGGTTTATCTAAGGAGTCAGTAGCCCTCCAACACTCTAGAGACTTCTTCCCTAAGTTGTCGGAGGCAAAGGTCAAAGCTGGCATATTCATTGGACCGCAGATAAAGAAGATAACGGAGTGTGCAGAATTGGCCAAGATGCTTAATGAGACGGAGAAAGAGGCCTGGAATAGTTTTCTTGCAGTTGTAAGGGATTTCTTGGGCGATCACAAAGCCGAAAACTATGTGGATTTAGTTGAAACTATGGTACAAAAGTTTGGCAGAATGGATTGCAGAATGCCACTTAAAGTCCATATGCTTGATGCACATCTTGAGAAACCCAAGGAAAACATGGTAGCCTTTTTGAAGAAGCAAGGTGAACGCTTCCATCAAATATATTGTACTTTGAACATCGTTACCAAGGACAGTATAACGAGAATATGACTATAGACTATATTTGGGGATTTATTCGTGAAAGTGATTTGCAATATAGCCGGAAATGTCGGAAACACATTCAGTTTTAATTTTTTGTGCCCTCTTTAAGTGTTTTTCACATTAATTAATTTCAAAGCACAAACATATGTATTTGAAATAAAGTGAGTTTACTTTTAAAAGAGAGAAATCTGACATAGAAATTTAAATGTATCAAAGTCCTGATAACATTTTTTAACAATAATTGCCATTTTCTCCATATTTTAGGCATAAGCAGCCAGGAAATAACGCT
Organism: Deroplatys truncata; assembly: GCA_030765065.1. Classification (NCBI taxonomy): domain Eukaryota; kingdom Metazoa; phylum Arthropoda; class Insecta; order Mantodea; family Mantidae; genus Deroplatys; species Deroplatys truncata. The sequence continues at coordinate 233,622,720 of CM060975.1, forward strand.
TGTTATCCAAGGACAAAAATAGTGTTGCATAGTATAATCCTTGCATACTTATCAAAAGTTAGGAACAATGGTGTAGTAACGTCTGTAAGAGATAGCCTGCTGGGTATGGTATGTATGGTAAAGTATTGTGTGCTGTGGGAGTTTACGATACCGCGAAGACCTAACAAAACCGGCAGACAAGTCAAATTACAATCCTTGTTCTCTATATATAGTTGTGAATTATATGCTATTAAAAAGGCACTAGAATACGCTCTGGAAACTGCAAATAGTGACTCTTACATAATCATCAGTGACTCTCGGTCAGCCTTAACTGCAATACAAGACACGTTCTCTACCAATAGTATTGTAAACGAAATACATAATCTTGTTACCATCCTTTATAACTTAGAAATGTCACTCAATTTCATGTGGATACCATCTCATAAAAACATACCCGGTAATGAAAGAGCTAATACTGCAGCAAAACAAGCTAGAGAACTACCAACACAAGATACTGATATCAAAATAGCTCTCCAAGATGCAGTCACACATTTTAAGAAGAAAATACACAAAGAATGACTGACCAGCTGGATGAACAATTCTACAAGTAAACTTCATGATGTACGTGGAACTTCAACTCAAGAATATCGAATAAGCCAAATTGTAATATCCCGACTACGAATTGGGCATACTAAACTGACACACTCTTATCCGTTAAATAGAAGCTCTCCACCAATTTGTGAAACATGTAAAACAACATTAACAGTAGTACCTACATATGAGTATACTAACATGTCAAAATTTGAAAATCAACGTAGTCAGATTGGTATGCCCAGAAATATTTCTGCAACATTCAATGATGAAACTTTCATCCAGAAAGTAATTACTTTTCTTAAATTAATATATATCAATACATTTAACCAAATTGTAACCTGTATGTATACATAACGTGTAAGTATTATACTGTAATCCAATAATGTAAACAACTGTACATGAAAGGTTGTGATAAAACCTAGGAAGGTTAAAATGACCCTAAATAAAACTTTTTTTTTAAAAATAGTCAAAGATACACCCTATACTGGCTACGTAGTATGTAATCAATTGCTCATAAAACCAGGAAAGAATACGCGAAACTGATCGCATCATGACGATTTCAGCAAACACGTTTTGAGGGGCTAAGCTAAAATTTGTTTTCTACAGCAAGAAATGAGTGATGATTATTTTGTCAGACACAATTTCTTGCTGTAGCATAGTTACATCGTGCTACCACGCAAGGTGAAAAAATACTGTGCTGCTATGTCAACCCTGAAGCGGCGATATGATCTGTGTTAATTATTCGCAACGAGTACGTCATGTGGGCTCCGAGACGTGTATACACACAGTGGAGAGGCGTGATATATACCATTAAGGATTGTGTTTTTTCTAATTACCTTCCCAACAGATTCTCTTACACGCTCTGCCTACATAATATCCACAAGCAACAGTTTATCAGTCTGCTCCGTCCTAGCATGCATCACTTTTCTTTTGTCCTTAGGAGGTCGGCCCTCGCTAAACATGCCATCCATGACAAATCTAGCAGCGGCGCCTCCATGTGTACAAAGGTGCGTTCGTTCTCGACTGTTGAAGCTTACTTTCAAATCACAGGATCTTCGTTTTTATACACATGACCAGCTCTCATTTTTACCTTCTATTCCACATATTTGTAGTAGATAAGGAGAATGTATGTATATATATTATATACATACAAATGAAACCTATATATATATATAGGTTTCATTTGTATAACCTCTTTAATTTCTGTGATAATTGCGTAGCTTTTTATCTAAAAACAACTAATTCCTTGACTTAAACCTTTATTAATCTTAATTAAGAAACACACTGATTCCCAAATTCATACTTTTAGAGGGTAGGGAATATTTCTAATTAAAGAAATTCCCCTCGCTCCAACGGGAATAGAATCCGGTCCTCAGGGTTGAAAAACCTGAATGCTGACCACTCGATCACAGAGGGAATCTAAGAAAAACTATTGTATTTCATCCATAAATACATCAAAATGCATGTGGGATCCCTGAAAGCCAAACAAAAAGCACTTTTAGCAAAAGGTCCACTTGTGTGTGTTTATGTGTGTGTGTATGTATGTGTGTGAGAGAGAGAAAGAGAGACTATCTGTCTCTCTGTAAACGGCTTAACTCAATAACGAAAAGTCGGTTAAATACCAAACTTCCTGTATAATTTCAGAATTTTTCAAGGATGAGACAGAAAGACTTTCAGAAAATCCCTCTATCTACATCTCATATTATGCTTTACATGGAATATATTTGGGTATCTGCTATTTTTTTTAAAAAATAGCTCTAACGATTTTTATTAAGATTCCACATGTCTAAAATCTAGAAAAAAAAAATGTATATCTTGAATTTGCAGTTAATATCCTGTGAACTTTCCTCTATTTAGAAAGGTAGAATCAGGTGACTGAAAAATTCAATGCCATAGCCGGGATTTGAACCACGGATCTCCCGGTCTCCGTCCGGCTGCTCTAACCACTGAGCTACCATGGCAACATGCCGGCACGACACTAAATTCTCCAGCTGATTCGTATTTTTCCCGGTAAACCACAAGGAGATCTCAAATTGTATTGAGATGACATACCCCAATGGCGACTTACAATGTTGTAAGTACTTTAAGTCCCGGGCTTCATAGTTTCAACCACTATTAGGTCAATTAATGGAATTAATTCTTCCGTGTGTTAGACAGGGTTAGAAAGGTAGAATCAGTTGACTGAAAAATTCAATGCCATAGCCGGGATTTGAACCACGGATCTCCCGGTCTCCGTCCGGTTGCTCTAACCACTGAGCTACCATGGCAACAAAAAATACGAATCATCTGGAGAATTTAGTGTCCTACCGGCATGTTGCCATGGTAGCTCAGTGGTTAGAGCAACCGGACGGAGACCGGGGGATCCGTGGTTCAAATCCCGGCTATGGCATTGGATTTTTCAGTCAGCTGATACTACCTTTCTAACCCTGTCCAACACACGGCTTGTGTGGAAGAACAACTAATTTCCTCTATTTGTTACAAAAAAACTTGCTACAGAGTTCTTAAAAGTAGCAATTTGCGGTAAAATTAATTTAAAAAAGTGGTAACAGTCGTTTTCGAAGTATTCCATGTTGCAAGTTTAAAACTTTCCAAAGGTAAAGTAATGGACATGCTTGAAAGTTTGTAATTTTTATGATTTTCCTGTTTCTTTTCATTAAATGAGACAACTAAAACGAATAAAGATTTGATTACCGTTTCTGCATGTTGAAAACTTCTAGCTTAATTTGAAATGATTCCTAGGTAAAAATATAAAGTGAGTAGTGTAGCCAGGATAGTAGAGTCACGTTTTGATATGATTTTTCCATTAGTACATAAAAGTCAAGGGAATTCACCACATCAGATTTTTGTTCTACTTATGCAGGGTCCTTTGAACATTTTGAACTATGCTCTATACTAGGGTGTGCCGAAAATAAGAAGATTTAAAATATCATATTACGATAATTTTGAACACAGAACTTTCTTTCACGTTTTGCTCAACAATTTCAGTGCCTCACTTTGATGCCCCAAAACACTCCGAAATCTTCCCTATTATTTATTTTCATTACTCTAGTCATATGGCAACCTATAAAGGTGTTTTTACTTTCTCTACCACCAATTGTACTGGTCAGAATTATTTGTATTCCACCCAAAAATTCGAAACATGTTTCACTGGAAATATCTTTAGGGATCCCCTCAACCCAGAAAAGGGTGTTTAGAATCTTGTACTCATGTATTTGTGTGTTTGCGTGCGTGCATGTGTGTAATCCTGTCTGAGAACACCTAACTCAAAAACGAAAAATATTTGAGTCAGACAGTTTAAGCACACCCTAAAACAAAACCTCCTTTACATATCAATATTCGTTGTTTTACAGTTTTTAAAAAGTCCCCCTGACGAATTTGAGTAAAATAACGCATTGAATTGTCTATGAAGAAGCTATTATGTCCTCTTCACTCTGATTTAATTTTATTATATGTATAAATAAGAAAAAACTGTAATAGATAGATAAAAACGTATTCCAGGAACAATGCAGCGCTGATTAAAACGGTACTCTTTGTGTCAAATAAGTGTTTCGTAGCATTAGCCGTTTTCGAAGTTCCTTGTTTCAAATGCAAGGATGTCATCAGAAGAAACACACTTGAAAGCGTTAGATTTTATTAGATAAAACATTTCTTGAATGTTAATTTTTATCATAATTAAAAATAGAAATGTGGATGATGAAATGGCTTGAATAAGAAAATATTTAAGTGAGGCTTCGGTTGAAAATAGGTTTTTTCCGGAAGAAAGAAGAGGAATGAAGGAGAGTAAGTTAATTTCTATTCTGACTCTTCTTTTTTCTTTTCCTTCGCAAGATATCGTTATTGATTCTTAAATTTATTCCTACGTGATTCCGGTAAACATTTGCGTATTCCACATTTTGGGTAATATATGTTTATTGCCTAATTTCAAATTTTTCAAAACAAAAAGGTAATGTAACGTAATGCGGATAGAAGAATAAGCTTTTAATCATTGTTATAATGTATAAAATATGCCTGTGAATTTTTTATGAATGTTCTCTGATTACACAGTAAAGCATACAGCCCAGTTAGTTGTAATAACAGATACTTTGGAGCATCAGATTTGTAATGCTAGCCTCTGATGTGACGCTGTAACTCTGTTTCACATGTACATCTGGTCTAGTCAGTGCGAAACCTTGTCGACCGATATTATAATTTTCATTGATAGCCCTGATGCGTTAAATGTTAAACTTTACCGACAGTCCATTAGAATCGAATATTTTCTAAGGATGCAGTATTTTAATCATTAGGTATGACAAATCAGATATTAGGAATTCTGAAGATTATAACCGTATTCTTCCTAATTCTTTATGTATTATAACGGTTTGATTACTATTTATAGTGTTATCATCACCTCATCACAATCCTAACATCATCGTCATGATCATGATCATCATCATCATACGGATATACAGATTAGGCTTTGATAAGTCTCTCTGTTCCATCTCACTCTTGGTCTTTCTAGATGGAGCCCTTAGTGTATATCAGTTTCCTGCAAGCACAGTGCTCTGCCACATCACTGGCCTGAGCACCGTGCTCCGTTTCTCCTACAGGACGCGAAAATGGGAATATGGGGCGGAGGAAGATAGGGAATACGTACATGTCTAGCAGCGGCAGAATCCGCTCAACTATGCGTACGCAGCATTCCTTCAGTAATACTTGTACATGATAAAAGGTGCATTTTGCTCTGTTAACCTATAGAGTTTAAACATGCATTTCTTATTAATAATATATACTTATTGTGTTAATAAGAAGCATTGTGTTAATCGAATGATGAATGTATTAGAAGCGAGCAAAACACACTATATCTATTGGTTTCATGACCAACAATAATATACAAGTAAGTATTTGTTGAAAAACCGTCTTCGGAAAACATATATCTATAATATTAATAATAATATTAATAATAATACATGGTGAAATATAGTTTTTATATGCAGCTTTATACGTGTCCTTTTCTTTTTCTTCTTCTTTTTTGTAAGGCATACATTTGAGTTATTAACGCAAAAGTAAATGAATTTATCTATTTAACACATGATATTATTTTAAACACAATTAAGGGACAATTAAAGCTTTCACGTTTGTTGATCACCGACACTGTTGTTCCGGAACTTTTTAACCGTTTAACCCCTTACTAGTTTTTAAAAACTCAGCGTTAATTTTTGAGCCATACACAATCAAAGCGCACACTTCAAACTATGATCTGATATTTGACTTCTGTGGCTGAATTTAGTAATTTTCATTAAAGAAAACAACTGTTTACACACGTAGGTTGACCCAAACATGCATAGTATTCGGGCAGCTAGCTTATGCAAACAAAGGAAAGGTGGTTGAGAAAAATTTAGCATAAAAATCATATAAGTTCCTTTTATTTTAAAACTCATCCTTTAGTTCCCAGTCATTGAAGGTCAATGAGCTCCAATTGGTATTCAGCATCGGCTGTGTCACAGTCAACCGAAATTGGTATTTCAAATATTTGAAAATATGGTTCAAGTTTGTTCACACTATGGAATGTTCTTCTCCTTCTCCACATCATGGATTAGGCTACTCGCTGTTCCGTCTTCACAGTGTTTCCTTCGATCTCCTACTCGGCCTACCAACATCTCTCTTTCCTTTAGGGAATCTTGATTCAAAATCCTCAAGAAGATCTAGTACTGCCTGCATATATTGTTCAAAATCATTGGGTTGAATTGATTCATTACTGTTGTTAATCGTGCAAAATGGGTTGTATTTTTACTATTGAAGTGGCGCTCCCAAAGCGACAGTTTTAATTAAAACGCCTTCACTTTATTACAAAATTGCGTGATAATTTGCCCCTTTCCTTGAAGGGAAACATTCAGCTCGTTTATATGTGCAGTGAGATCTGTTGGGAATGCAAGATCACATATCCATTTCACATTGCGTAGTTCTGTCACTAGTGTATCAAATGCATCCATGAATAATGCTCTTGCATTTCTCAGTTCAAAGAGCCGAGTCAACACCTTACCACGTCTCAGCCAGCGTACCACAATGGTAAGGTATATCGGTATTTTCACTATGGCATTGTTGAAGAAACTCCTTGAACTGATGATGGTAGAGACCTTTAGATGGTGACATTTGTAATCTTTACAACAACTTCCATGACATCGTTAAGAGAAACTTTTTTACTACAAATATTCTGCTGGTTTATGATGTAATGAACCGAAATAGGGAATGTCATAGGGAACATTAAGATCTTTATTTTATCCCTTAAACGCCCCACAAATCCACTATTACTCCCCAACATCCGGAGCCCAATCCGTCGCCACAGATTCCAGTTTAGTTAACCAGCATTTTGCACTGCCTCCTCTATGCACAGAAAAATATCCAGCCTGTAGTTCCAGCTTCGTAGCAACTAGGTCCAATATTTCCTCTGTAACGTTCAGATTCATATTAACACTTCTTATAAAAATGGCAAGTTGAGCAATATCACAGACGTCAATGCTCTCATCAACCGCCAACGAATATGCAATATACTTACTTAATGTGTGAGTAAGCTGTTCACTAATATTATAAGCTGCCGCATTACTGTAGTAACACTCAAACTAATAGATTCAAAGTCTGTTAATTGTTTTGGAAAAAGTTCCTGTGCTGCTAAATTAGAGACTCCTTTGTGAATGTACGAGAAAGGCCCCATTTTGCTAGCTATCTGTGAAGAAAGCTTATAACTTAGACGTACAGCTGACTCAACATTTGCTAGGATAGGATAAGACTAGAAGCGACGCTCCTCCCCTCTTTGGGCTTATAAATACCCTGGGGGACCCGGAACCCGGAGACCGCTTGCAGTCCGGGAGACGAAGGTTTCCTTAGAGGATTCTTTTTCCCTGCATGCATATACCGAGACCTTCTGCCGACACTTAAACCCTGAAAGAGGCCAAGCAGATGAAAGGTGAAGTGAAATGAGAATGGAATGAAATGGAGGGACAGGAGATTCGGAGGATGTAATGAAACCTCCCAGCATTCGGCTGGCGACCCGAAAAAAAACCCGAAAACCCATAGGTCAAGGAAGGCCGACCGCGGAATGAATCCACAACCTCCCGAAGAGGAACACAGGCGTTACTGCCTATGCCATCCCGTTCGGTCAACATTTGCCAACATCGCATCTTTTAATGTTTTGATTATACCTATTTACACGTTACTCTCACTCACGTTTGCCATACTACAGCGAATGACATGCGAAATAAAGACGCTGAGAGTTAAATTTTTATACATTAAGTATCTTACAACGCACAAACATTTTGCCATTCCTCCATACTCAACGAACAGGAGTAATTTTTCTCACATACACAAGAAAATTTTAGGAGTCGACGGCCTTTTGTTGTCATTTGTCACTTCTCTTGATTTTCGTTAGAAATAATCTAAACTATCATGATGCGGCGGCCAACTCTGAATACTAGAGCAGTCGTCACTGCACTGACTGCCTGGCAAGAGCGCTCCACACAAGGCAAGCACTAAACGCGCAAAGCAGCTTTTACGTCATAAACAAGGCAGGTGAAGGCGGCTGGTGTATAACTTAACACTTTTCACACATGGTTCGTCACTCATTCTTCTGAGGGAGAGAATAAGTTATTTCTATTTCCGCAATTAGTTCGTTTAATTTGAATGTTTCCAAATCTCTAATCGTTACTGATTCGACCACTCTCACTCGATCACTGACCGCAGAACCTTCATTTCCGAAGTCTGCATTCGTTTTTTGTATTTTTACTATCCTACTAATTATTTGTGGTAGGTAGAGGATTTTGTTTATAACAAAATTTATTTCAAGGTTTTACCAGAAATGATATTATTGAAGGTCCTCTAAAAAAGCATGTTTAGTAAAAGATCCTTTATCTCTTTAGCAGAGGAAAATATGTTCAATACGGTTCGTAATTCATATGCGAAAAGAAAAAGTCAGGTCTTATAAAAGTATGCCTTAGAATAAACAGTAAGTGATTTATATTATTTTGTTGTATTCACTTAGCGCCTAGTTTCGCCACAGTTTTGTATTTTCGTTTCGCATAAATCATAATTTATACTGAAGTTATGGCGTCACAACAGCGGTGAGTAACTGATCACACGCACTCCTCATACGGCTTTGCTTATTTCATGCCCGCTCGCTATCAGGTGATATATTTTCAATATAATATTCGTTTCCAATGTTTTTTGCCGTTTTCAATAATTTAGATATAAATAAGATTAGTAATTGTTAAACTACCTAATAAAATATTTAAATAAAACAATTCAGGTTGTTGTTTTGCATATTTATAAATTGTTAAATAAAAATGCCTATTTTACTTCATTTATTCTCGATGAATTCTTCGATAAGCCCCTGGATATTTTGGTACCTGGTAGTTATAACTACTGTGTTCTAGGTGGATTTTACATGAAGTGCATAATAAGTAGATCTCTTAACACTGTTTCATCCACACGTCGCGCATTTGATATTGACCAATTGACCAGCAATACCTCCAATATGGGACGTTTGTTATGTATGCTTGCAAGGTTGCTCCAATAAAATGTAAGCTCATTACTTAGCGTAATAATATCAGTATGCAATGATTAATAGGCTCCGTCATCCTATTATGTTTTTAATCAATGCACACTCAAATAGTGTTAGTTTCAAATAGGTAAATTATGTTCTTGAAAAAATGTGACTTAAGTTATTGTGCTCTGATTTTAGCTTATTTTCATGTTAACGATTTTATCTTTAGCACGTTTAGAGCGTTTGTTGGTATTCCGTAACACCTTCGATTTTATTTTTTGTTCATTTTGTAGCCATTCCGTGCTCTGAGAGCTGGTACAGTGATGATTTGTTTAAAAAAAATCTGATGTGTTCCACTCACATGGCTTTCTCTACTCTTGTACAAACTATTTTTATAACCGCTTAAACTCCGTCTACTTCATGTTAATCGTGATATAGATATTAATCTTACTGCTAATTTTCTTGTGGATGCAAGGCGATATGGTAGGCTTTAATCGATAGTCAAATATTTTAAGCGCTGTTGCTACATGGATCATTCCATTCTCTTTGCATTCCGGGGCATAGAAAAGCGAATAACTAATTCCCATTTGAGAAAAAGTATACGTATTGAAGAATTCAAACAAATAACAAGGAATATTTCGGAAATGGTTCACTCCACAAAAAACTGTATATGACATAAACTGTGCGTTTTAACGAGATCTGCATTTACTATGTAGAAAACCTTGGTCTATCTCTTACGGTTTATCCCTTATGGAAAATTCATTCAGAAAGAATAGGACATTCATTTGAGGACATTCCTAAAAAATTCAAGATATACATTTTATTTGTCATACAAATATCTTAAATATGTGATATTTTAATAAAAAATGTTCCATGTAAAGGGTGGTCTGGGGTGGGGGATTTTTGTGATAATCTTCGTGTCGCATCTTTGAAAGATACTGAATCTAAATACCAAGTTTGGGATTTATCGGACTTTTCGTTTTTGAGTTGTGCTGTACACAGACACACGTCCACACAGACACATGCACGGACCTTTTTCTAAAAGTGTTTTTTTTATTCAGGGGGCCTCAAAACATGTATTTTCGGTGAAATCAGGGTATCAAAACTTTGGGTGAAATGCAATACTTCCCCTACTTACTATACGTAGTAGAGAAAGCAAAAAGACAGGAGTAAAAAGTAATTATTATTTATATAATCTGTTACATTTTATTGATGGAATATCATTAATAAACACCACTCGGGGTTACGAGTTTCATTAGATAATTTCGAAACCGCTGTGGAATTACCGATGATAAAATATGTTTCTTCTATTGCTTTATTCAAACGTTAAACAATTTTAATTGCTTTCATTAAACATTCAAAATGTCGCAAACAAGCGGCAAGAACGGTCTCAAAAATACCGAAAGGCAGATTATATGGTGTATAAGTAAAACATTCTGATATTCGGTGTCGCCATGAAAAATAAAACACCATTTACGTTTTCATATTTTCCACTAATTAGGACATAAATGAGCCGTGCATTTCAGGACCTATTCATCCTCCGCTATAAATAAGTTGCTGAATATAAAGAAATAAACTTGGAGGTTGGTGAGTGCCATTAGCTGTTGACTGAAGCGCAGCTGCTACCTGATGTATGAGTGAAAAGAAATAGTCCCATAATTATTGTGTTATTCTCACCTGATTACACATTTCTAATTAAACCTAACCAATCACATATGTTTTTTTGTGAAATGTATTAAATGCAATGGGACATCACAGCAATTAAAGAACACTTCGACTACAAAATCCTGGGTTATAAATTAAGGTAATTGTGTCACAACTGTTTTAAAACAGGAATAAGCTATAATTGAAACGCTTACTTCAAAAACGTCCTAAGTACCTAATTTTACGAAATGCTTTTTTTTCTGCGTCTGTTTCTACGTTTTTAAGCTGGCCGCATCTAATGATGAAAAGAAGTACGCTGTTTTCCATTCCACTCCCCTATATAATTGCAGCTGAATGTTGTAGGGATTTGAAGAGAATCCAAGTCCTAGACATGGCAAGTTCTTGATATCACCGACCGTATTCAATAGCGCCGCTGTCACCAAACAACTGTTAGTTAGCCGATCTCGTTGAAATTCATGACGACGGTAGTACATTTTAAGGTAAAAGAAAGCGAAATGAGAATGAGTGAAAGAAAAATAAAATGAAACAGTCTAAAAGGGAACGTACTGAGTATATTAATGCAAGTGGAAGGGAGATTGAAGCGCGCAAAACAGGCAATTCATGCCTATCTTTACTTTCCCTACTAGGTATAGTAAGTAGGGAAAGTACTGAATTCCATCCAAAAAATCTATTCCGAGATTTCCCCGGAAATATATGTTTTGAGGACCCCTGAATCCAAAAAAAGCGTTTTTGGAAACATTTCCGTGTGTGAGTGTGTGTGTGTGTGTGTGTGTGTCTGTCTGTTTGTGAACAGCATAACTCAGAAACGAACAGTCGGATAAACACCAAACTTGGTATTTAGGTTCAGCATCTTCCAGAGATGCGACACGAAGGTTTTCAAGAAAATCCCCCACCACAGATTACCCTTTACATATAACATTTTTCGAAAATTTTAATTTTTTCAAAAATGGCTCTAACGATTTTGATTAAAATATCATATATTTAAGATACTTTCATGACAAATAAAGTGTATATACTGAATTTTGGGAATGTCTCCAAAAGTAATCTTCATTGTGAACGACTTTTGCATAACTGGTAAACCAAGAGATACACAAAATTTTACTACACAGAAATGTAGATCGCATTAAAATACACAATTTATGTCATATACATTTTTGTTGTTGAGTGAACCATTTCCGAGATATTGCTTGTTATTCCCTTAAATTTTCCAATACTTAACTTTTTTCAAATGGGAATTCGTTATTCATTTTTTTTATGTCTTGTACATACAAAGAGAATGGAATGCTTCACATAGCAACCAGTTCTTAAAACATTTGCCTATCGCTTAAAGCCTACCATATTCTCCTTGCACCTACAAGAAAATTAGCAATAAGATTAACATCTCGATTAACATGAAGCATATGGAGAATAAGCGTTTGTAAAAATAGTACAAGAGTAGAGAAAGTCATGTGAGTGTAACACATCAGATGTTTTGAACAGGTTATTGTGTTATACTTTACAGCAATGTATTAATTAATCTTAAGTAGATGTCATGTCTTTGACGAACTACTTATAATCAGATGCTGTCAACTTCATTATGTCAATTGTTGGATCTGATGACAAATTCAATGAAGATGAAGATTATGATGTTAAGAAAATAATTAAATGAACTTCGTAAGGAACGCTGAGTATAGAGTGCAGCATACTCATAAACTACAGTACTGTTTCTTTCTATATTCTCTAATAAAGTGTAATCTTTCAATGCAAATTTCATATCTGTTCATAGGAACGTTAGAAAACTCTGGTTTTCAATTATAAATTTTGTTATAACGTAAAATAGTTCAATAACATTTACTAATTTGGAGAAAAGCTTATATATATATATATATATATATATATATATATTCCAAATGGTGGCTTGTCAGTTCAAAAGCGTCCGAAGTCCACCCACTTTGTACATCCTTTAACTGTCAGAAAAAAAATAGCAGACTTAAGAAATTCATAATTTCTATGAATACTGACCATGTGAATGTCTATTGTCATCCTCCGTGGTGTAGTGGTTACCTCTAGTTCCCGAGGTTGCGGGTTCAAATCCGGTGGAGGGCGATGGATTTTTTGGGGTGTAAAAATCCTTACCATGGCTACCTTGGAAGGGAAATAAAGCCGGTGTCGTATCCCGTGGCGTAGATTTACGACACGTAAACGAACCTTCAGCCTGATAAAGAGTCCTCTGAGCAAAATTTCCGGTCTTTCACGCCCACTATAGAATGGGCGTGAAAGAGCCATAGTAGTTAAAGAGCGTCCATAAATAAAACACAATTTCAATTTATGAATGACTATTACCTAGAGTTAAGGAAATTTGGCTTGAACAAGTATTTTGAGAAACATTTAGCTTTTTGTCTCTCCTGAAAAAAAAATTACTTCCTGGACTTTGGACGTTTTTGAAATCACAGTTTCAATTCCCTTGGCACACAGCTTTTCCAGAAACTGAATGAATCTGAAAGTGTTCCATTTTACAAAAGGCTGAGCTGTTTAAAGCAAACTTCACACCTTAAGATCTAAGGTATACAACGGAGGGGAAGACCTCGCATACTGCGTGAGATGTACTGCGGCTACCACCCCACAGGAGGAAGACCTGAAGTGAAGGAGCCACAGGAGGCTGCAGTCCGCAGGAGACAGGAGAGAGATGCCCGAAGACCCATCCCACTACTGGAGCTGCTAAGAGAGGGGAATGAAAACCTGTTCAACTAGGCATACTCTGGTGTCCACGGGGAATAGTATTTCCTAAACGCAAGCATCCGCGCCATCTTTCCGGCACCGCCACACACCACGAAACTAGAAAGAACACATGAAACATGAGAAGGAAGCGGAGTGAAAGAGAAATGAAGCAAAGGAAAGTGTGGTAGATGAGAAACCGACCCGGCATTTGCCTACCGGCGAGAAAGAACCACAAAAAAACCATAACTCAAGGTCCACGGGAATCGAACCCAGAACCTCCCGAATGTGAGCCTCACCCGTTACCGCAGGGCCATCTCACTCAGCAACTACGCACCTTAGTAGGTTTTCATATTAGCATGTAGTAACCCATTTCATTGTTGATGCCTATAGTCACGTAATGAATTTGAGACAAATGCATGTTTTGGGTTTCGCGGTGGTGGGCAAAGGAAAGGAGGAGACCTAGCATTTATAAGGGAGGAACGCATACGACTATTTATTTTATACTCGGATTGTGTGCAAAAGAGGAGTGATAAAGAGTTGCTGAGAATGACTTTACTAGGAAGTGGGTATAAAATAGTTGACGATATGTTTATTTTGGGAACACAAATTTCAATTAGTGAAAGTTAATAATGTAAATATTTGCTTTTATATATTTATATATGTATATAATTTTTCATCATATAGGCAGCAGTCTGTGTTGTTATTTAAGTTAACGAATAGAATTTAGTGTGGTAGGTGATATGAGTGAAACAAAAATGTCTCATAAAAACAAAACATATTCATTTTAAACGTTATACTCCTTAGGGAAATGCAGGAAATCGCTCTGCACAAGGAGAGTTCCATTTACAGGTTGTTGAAAACTGTTGAACAGCCCAGAAACGAAAATGGAATAATTTTCCCTATTATATTAAAATTCTGTACTTTTATGATGAGTTAGCATTACAAATACGTTTCTGAAATAAACACTAAAGGATAGTACAGAATAAGCACTAAGGATTCCTTTACATATTCTGTTGCTACCTTCCTAAAAATAGCAACAAACATAGTAAATAAAAAACTTTTTTCTACTGTGTTTTTACTTATAATTTATAGTTTTATAATTTATGTTGTTACTTTTATAATTACAAGATTACACTACTATGCATTTTAATTTTTCTGATATACGAGGTACCGCATTTCGCATTCCATCAGAAATACATACTTGGAGTTTTAATAACCTCCCGCCCATAACAGCAAGACTAACACGGGCAGCCGATATCATTAAGGCACGGACTCATGCATAGGAGGTTCAAATCCCGCCAGCACCACCCTCTCACCTAGGATTTTCTCCAGGCTTTCCTCAGTCCTCATAACTAGCAAATACCACGACGGTACCCTAATTTTAGGCCTGGAACGTTTGCTTCCAAAATTTCCTTTTCCGATTACCATTCCATGTATCATGTAAGAGCAGGCATTAAGTACTAGTAAAACAAACTTAGTAATAATAATAATAATAATAATAATAATAATAGATTTGTCTGTAAAGAGTGTAATTTAAAATCGAAAACTAGTATACATACCAAAAGTTCGTATTTAAGTCCAGTATGTTTTAAGGATGCAAAGCGATGGTTTTCATAGAATTTCCGAGCTTCAAACAATCATTTATGTGGAAAACTTTTGGTTATGTGTTGTATTTTTAAAAGTGACTCTAAGGAACTTGATTCGATTTTATAGATTTGAGATACTGGTAAGACAAAATAATGTCGAAGTTTGTAAAAATATCGTGCGAGATTACTCCTAATGGTTATGTAAAGAGTAGATGATTTCACAACAAACCATAGAGTTCATAAAAATATGCAACTTATAAGAAATAAGTATCGTTGTAACATTAGCTGTTTAAGGAATATTCATTGTTACATATTAAATTTTCTGTGTTGAAGTTGGCATAGACGTGGCAACTAAGAAAAATATTTCTTTTGTTTTTTGAACTCCTTACTAACAAACATTGACTGATGACGCTGAACTCTGACGCATCTGTGTTGTTCCTGGCAGTTGCTTCAGTGGACTCAGAGTCCCGGGTTCGATGGTTGGGTGGCAGGGATTTGGAATTTGTTTTGGTAGAGCTGAGGTTCTTGTTTTCAGGGGTGGTGACACTGCCTTGATGATATTAATAATACTGCCGGAGAAGTTTGAGTTATTTCTTTATTTGGTTACGTAGATTCCTATCTGGTCGACCCGCCACCTTCGTCGTCGAAACCACTGTTATTCTTATCACTTTCGAAGTCGCTACTTATGTGTTTCTCCGACTAGCCCTCGAATTGCCTAGATTTCATAACTTCATTTTTACACTATAAATTTTATGATTATTTTCTTCTAATTTTGTTTCGTCGACCGTCCTCATGATTAGTTTGTACCGGAATGTGCCTCGGCCGTCCTCATGGTTAGTTTGTACCGGAATGTGCCTCGGCGTTTCTTTTCCTCTTTCACGCCTTTCGCCAAACTTAGAAATTTCCCCCACCTTTCTTAAGTTTCGTTCCGTCTTAAGTTCAAACGTATCATGTGATGCATACGCGATCTTTTGATTGGCTATCCTTTTTGTTTCATGATTTTATTATTGGCTACCCTCACTTGACAACTTTCACATCTGCTTCTTACAGCTTATTTTGAGTTTTAAAATCTTCCCACGAATATTCTTAGATCGTAGATAAGGCACGCATACTTCCTGACCTTTCTAAGCTTTGAAACCGTTGTAAACGACCTGTCCGAGCCAAGATACAAAGGCGAAACTTCCGGTATGCTTGTTGTCGTCCAATCGCAGGTAGATACATCGTTGGAGGACAACAAACTTTGTTTCTTGCCTTTCTTACAAAACCCATTCCTAATATGAATTCAGCACATTTTCGTCGCTATGTTCGATCGTATATTATTATTATTATTATTGTTATTATTATTATTATTATTATTATTATTATTATTATTATTATTATTATTTCTCCTGGGTCTCGATAACCAGCTTCACTGACTATATCAGCTGTTTTATGCTATATGACAGGTCCATACTGACTATTTTTAAACCACTTCTAGCAAAACATTAACATTAATAATTGTTATTAACTTAAAGTTTTTTGAGAATTGGTAATGGGTGCAGAAAGTTGTATTATTTTTACACCTCACCTGTTTTATTTTTTAAGCTCCATGTAATTTTTGTAAATCATAACGTGGGACCTTGGGAGAAATCTGATATTTTTTTAACAATAGATCAAGTGTAGATCTTAATATACCGTAATTAAAGCTGACATCATGCCTGTTTCCTTCTAATGAGCTAAATTCTAAAGTTATTCGGCGAAAAAGTAATGAGATATTTAACTCAAAAACCCAAAATATGACATGTCCATTTTTACTTTCTCTACCGTATATATGCTTAAAGCAGAGGAAATATTGCATTCTACATGAAAATTCTATATTAAGATTTCACTGGTGGCATACATTTTGGGGTCACCGTTTTAGAAAAAAAACAATACCCAGGCGTGAGTGTGTCTGCACATGTAGATGTTTTATGTATGTGAGCCTTTGTTTGGGTGCATTTGTGGGTTCGTGCCTAGTGTTCATACATGTGTGCATTGTTTGCATGTATTGTTAATTGTTTATTTTTACCCTTTATCTTACTTGCCCTGTTCTTTGGCTTGTTCGAGTTTATATTATTACCTTCTCGCTCTGGTTCTCCCGTTCTTGGTTTTATGTTGCAGGGTGGCTCTCCAGTTTCTTCTCCTTACTTAAGCAGTGACATTAATGAGTATCAGTATCAGCTCATGCGTATGTATGTTTGTGGGAGTACGTTCGTCTGCGTGTGCATTAATGTATATGTATGCTTTCGTGTGTACGTGAATGTGTGTTCGTAATGTATGTGTACTTTAGTGTGTACGTGTGTGTGCATTAGTATCTATGGAGGCTTCAGTGTGTGTGTATGTGTGTGTGTGTGCAAAAGTGTGTAGGTATGCTTTAGTGTGTGCGTGAATATGTATTCGTAATGTATGTGTACTTTAGTGTGTACGTGTGTGTGCATTCGTATGTATGGAGGCTTCAGTGTGTGTGTATGTGTGTGTGCAAAAGTGTGTAGGTATGCTTTAGTGTGTGCGTGAATATGTATTCGTAATGTATGTGTACTTTAGTGTGTACGAGTGTGTGCATTCGTATGTATGGAGGCTTCAGTGTGTGTGTATGTGTGTGTGCATTAGTGTGTAGGTATGCTTTAGTGTGTGCGTGAATATGTATTCGTAATGTATGTGTACTTTAGTGTGTACGTGTGTGTGCATTCGTATGTATGGAGGCTTCAGTATATGTGTATGTGTGTGCATTAGTGTATATGTATGCTTTAGTGTGTGCGTATGCATGCATTCGTGTATGTGTATATGTGTGAATGTGAAGAACATAACTAAAAAATGAAAAGTCAACGGATGCAAAATTTGATGTATTATAAGGACACAAAGCAAATGATCTATCACTTCATAAACAAATTTTCTTTATTTTTCATTTTCACAAAAAGGTGCAAAAGTTTTATTAAAATATCTGGTTTATCACTTCTATGTTGAATAACTGCAAATTTTAAATTTTGTTTAAAAATACATGAAGGTCCTCTTCATTCTTAAATAATTATAGGAATGTGTGTAAATCGAGAAAGCTATATAGCTTGTGTTAAATAAATGTTTACTGAAAATCATATTCGAAATAGTTGCTGTTGTCCTTTTGATATTTTTCAGAGTTTCCTGCAGTGCATCTTGAAAATTAAGTGGCCAAAAGTTCCTCATGAGCTCACGCAGAGCACACGTAGTATACAAATTACAGGCAACGGTTGATTGTTGCCTAGATTTACAATAAATTGTTAGATAGTAGAGTCTAACTATAATAATTTCTAGCGAAATTTCTTGTGTATACAAGAAACTGATGGAAAACATCTTGTATTTCACACTCATTAAATTTTAACATGATTCCTTATATATTGTAAGGTAAGCTCACCAGTTTCCCAAAATTCCCCACCAGCCATTTTCTTTAAGATATGATAGTTAGCCCAGAGGTGGCAGTAGCTACATGACACCACATGGATCTCTGTAATTCACTGAAAATCCCTCCATCCCAAATAACCTGTACATGGAACATCTTCGATATTCTTTTATATTTTCTCAAAAATGGCTGTAACTATTTTGATTAAAATATCATATATTTAAGTTATTTACGTGACTAATGAAATTTATATGTTTAATTTTCTGGAAATATCCAGTGCAGTTATCTTCACTCAGAGGAAATTTGGTATAACTGGTAAACGTTAAGAGATGGATGAAAACGTACTCCAAAGTGCACAATTTATTTAAAATACATTTCTCTATCTATAGCATCGCCATTTTACGCACTCGTTATTATGGGTTTGAAGTTTTCCAATTCTTTGTCATTTTGTTAAACTGATATCGCTATTCAGTTGTTTCTCGCGAAGTTATGGAAAGAGTATCGGAATTTAAAGTTCAGCATATAGCGACTCGCTTCTAAACATCTGACTGTCGAGTTTATTTCCTCTATCCCCCTTGTATCTACTACAAAATATATAATGAAATATTTCTGCAAAGGTTTATTTTGATTAACATGAAGTAGATAGAAAAATAAGCTTTCGTAAGAATAGTTGTAGAAGTTATATAAAAAATAACGATAATAGATAGAGAAATTCATATGAAGTAGCACATAGGTCTTTATTTCAACTACTAAGTCGCTATTCGTAAGTGCTGTCGCTATTAAGTTGTTTCTCGCATTGTCCGGGAAAGATTATGGAGTTTCTAGGCCAGCATATAGTGACTATCTTTTAAACATCTGACTAGCTCCCTTGTACCCACATCGAAATGTATAATGAAACTGTTTCTGCAAAGGTTTATCTTGATTATAATGAAATGCATAGCAAAATATGCTTTTGCAAGGAGTTTGTAGAAGTTACATCAAAATAAACTATAGTGGATAGAGAAAGCCATGTGAATGTAATCCATTAAATTTTTACTAAGACACGCATATAGAGGGTTTTCATAGAGAGTATCACTGAAGTCTAGAGTTTCATTTATGGAGTTGTGAAACGCTAAGAAAAACGCTTTAAGAGCAGCTGCACTAGCTATGAATTCATCTCCTACCTGTTTGCTTTACAAAAGCGAGGTTTTCGTTTCATTGTTTTCACATATATTAGCGCTGCGCAGTGAGGTTATGAGGCGGAATGACAGGCAGGAACTTGAAATGAAAACACCGTCTGCTTGTTTTCTCATCCGGAATGAGAATTTGTGTTTCTGTTTAGCTTTCTTCTTTCGGCTGGGAACCGCTTAAGTCAGTTTTATTATTATTTTTCCTTCTGAAGAAGGCGAATCATAACTGAGATATTTGTTTCTCTAGACAAAGAGTGGATTCTTGCTCAACCATCACAAAATGTGATGAATGTTTCACTTGTATATTACAGCACTTGCATTAAAGGGTGGCAAAAAATGCACCTGATATGTAGCGACACGAGTTTATTACTCAGAATCTCCTCAGCTACTCATATAAGCGCTTATTTTCTACTCAGTTTGTATTAAACATAAAAGTAGCTGCAGAAATACTGTCGATGAAGTATTAACATACTTTGTTATTCTTAGACACCAGATACAGTAGCCATTTATCGTACACAAAGTTGATTTGTGTTAACAGATGAAACAGCAAGAAGCTGTAAAACGTATGTAGAATAAAGCAAAGCCAACACCAATCTCCATGATGAAAGCGAGTAAACGCATAAAGAACTAGTTCATGTTCAATCAAGTCTAAAGCAAAAAGCATACTTGGGACAAAAGTAATTGGGTTACATGTATATTAAAAAATTTGAATGATCCATTAAAGACTATCGGGTGGTTCTTCAGTATGCATTTAATGAAACATATCACTAGTATACAGCAACTTAGATTGTATAAACAGGCTTATTTGAACGTTAAAGTTATGAGTTGGAGCATCTTATTGTTACTAAATATTGACGTATAAAGGGCCTAGAGCACATTGCAAGGAGGAGCTTTTAGATCCTGAATTACAATTTCACCACGTTCATTAAACGTGTATTAGTTAATTACTCTATTGGTCTTATTAATCTATAAATTTATGCTCCATACCCATTTTTTCTTTTGAAAAGCTGAGAAACTCATATGCGTTTTGTATAGCCGGGGTCTGAATACTACCGTTATCCTTTTCTATGTATTATCGTTTAATATGACATGTGCAAAATGTGAACGTTAGAAAACTTGAATTTGAATGTAAAACAGTCCTTCCCTTAAATAATAATTTAGAAGTTAAAATCTAATGTACAAAACAGATAGAAAGGGTTTTGACCTCTTTACTGCATTTTAATATGGACATTAAACAGTGGCACATGGATTCTGGCAAAGTGTGCATTGCGAATGCTTCTTACTCTATGATTATGGTCGGTCGGTCTTATATTTGCACCTGTTTATACATCTGTATGGTTTTGACTTAGCCTGCTTATAATTTGTATAATTTTATTTATAATGGTTGCAATAGTATGATAAAGCAGTGAATAATAAAGAAGAAGAAGGAGAATGCTTGTACAGTTTATATCTGGATTAATCAGAAAATCAAAAGCATAGCCAAAATTTCTTTCGGATTTCCAAGAACAAGGTACAGTAAGCATATTGCTATTTTTGGAGTGAGCTTCAATATTTGTTAAGCAATTAAATTGTTTTATTGTTGCTGTTGTACTGCATTATGGGCACCAATTTTAAGCTGTTTTAGACCACGCACGTAATGGATGCCAAACTTGCGGGAGATATGTTTCTAGGAGTCTTCGCCCCACGTACGATACAAACTTTCCGGTGGCCTTCGCCCCACGTTTAAGAATCAACTTTTTATTTTAATGTTTATTTATTTAAATATTATATATAGTAATTGTATATTAATATGTAGACCATGTATTTCTTAACAGGTCTGGTACGGCTAAAACATGAAGGCTTACACAAATTATAATTGTACTCCACTCCCTTTATTAATCCTTCACACGATTAAATAACACTTCACTGATGTATCCTACTATAGAGCTGTGATTATTGTTAATTGCACTTTTAACAGGTAAACTTTATATTATTCTCACCGCAATGACTTTTCATGTCTCACACTGAACCCGTACGGAACCGAACTGCTTGGGTACGCTTTCTTGTAGCGTCTAACGCTTGAATTTGTACACTTCCTCTATTTCTAGTCTCTGATTGGCTCATCCTACTCCAATAGAATACTTTTATTTAACTTTTAGCTTTTCTAGTTTTTGATTGCCTATTTATAAACTGTTTTAAATATTACATTATTATTGTTCCAAGAATTATTACTAACCTTTTTAAACTATCTAATTTATTGTTAGCAACTTTCGGCTCCTACTATGTAATTATGTTTGCTACAGAAAGCAGCTTGTTTCTATTCTCATAGCTCCTACATTGTCAAACTACGTAATACATTCACATATTATTTTTATACATGTACATAATAAAATAAGCATAATACAATGACTGTAATATACATAACATATTATTATACATATATTGCTTTTAAGGTGGGCTGTTATTTATTTTATATTATATATTTAGACTGATATCATCTAAGTTATAAAAATACTGTCCCAAAATTCATTTAAATGACTTATACAATTTAAAAATAGAGTCAGTTGTGAAATAGGTGTAATCTTTCCCACTTTGTTCTTATATGTAATCAATGGGCTTTTAACGTCCTACCTTACAGTCTTTAAAATTTTCGAATTTCAATGTATTATAAAATTTGTAATATTTGGTATGTAAGAAAAAAAGAAAGAAAGAAAGAAAGAAAGAAAGAAAGAAAGAAATAAGACATAATTTTGTTGACCAAATACGGGACTTAATTCCATTGGCATTGAGAAGACATGGGATTTTCCCACGGTCTGAAATTGCGAGTGGGGAATGGGAATTTTTCCCAACTGACAATTTTATCTGAAGAACACTCCCCAAACAAAATTTACCGGAAGGAGAGAATACTTTTATTATAAAACGATAAGGAGAGTATATAGTAATACTGTTGAAAACACTATATATAATTTTTGTGTGTTTCTATGAAAATAACATCACTAATGCATATAGAAATAATATGTAGAATGAATAAGATCTTCAGCAATTTGGCAACTGAGCACTATTCACGTTACCACTGCAATCAACAAATTATCTGCGAGACGGCTCAGCATGCAAGTATTCATACACGTTGGAGGTCAAGAAACTAGCGATGAAACGCGCGATCAAACCAAGGATATTATTTTAAACATTGATCCCTGTAATACAGTCGGCGATCAATGGGTCAATGAAGAAGATGGAGTGCAGGAGAAACCTAAAAGGAAGCCTAGATGTGATAAAGCGTTATGTACCTCGGCATCAAAGTGTTCATCATCTAATGAATGCAATGTATTGCAGGCTGCAATGAAGATAATCTTGGATCATTAAAAACGGACAGCTAGAACGTTAAATTTCTTGGGAAAAAGAATCGAGCCATATTAATGTTTACTTTCAATCTAAAAGAAACTAAGCCATGCTGTGCAGTGTACGCTCAAACATTCGCAACAATGAGTAAAACTTTGGAACTTCATTTAGTGAGTTACTTTAGTCAAATGTCTATGTAATGAAGTAAAATAAAAAGAAGATTCTCAACGCTGTTTATAAACCCGAAAATAGCGTTGTCCATTTTCACTGAGCGTAGGAGGACGCAATGCGTAAAAAATAAAGGTTCTAGAAACGTGTGCAGACAGTTCTCTTGAATTCTTCATGAAAAACCAAAAGTTATACCGCACGAGCTAGCTCCGCGTAAGGTCTGAGGAGGTTTCGGGTTCGATTCCCGTACCGCTCATTCTAACCACGCTTTTTTGTGGGTTTTGCTGATCGGTAAGCGCATGTTGGGCTGGCTTGTCATCTACCACGATTTCCTTTCAATCATTTCCGGTGGAGACAGAGAGCTGCCCGGTTGCACGGGTCGTTAATCGGCTTCTCTGGGCAACTCCAGTGATGAGTGGGGTCTTCGAGGCAGGAAATGTTAGGTTCTTCCGCGTCTCCGTGGTCTGTCTGTCATAACTGAGATATTTGTTTCTCTAGACAAAGAGTGGATTCTTGCTCAACCATCACAAAATGTGATGAATGTTTCACTTGTATATTACAGCACTTGCATTAAAGGGTGGCAAAAATGCACCTGATATGTAGCGACACGAGTTTATTACTAAGAATCTCCTCAGCTACTCATATAAGCGCTTATTTTCTACTCAGTTTGTATTAAACATAAAAGTAGCTGCAGAAATACTGTCGATGAAGTATTAACATACTTTGTTATTCTTAGACACCAGATACAGTAGCCATTTATCGTACACAAAGTTGATTTGTGTTAACAGATGAAACAGCAAGAAGTTGTAAAACGTATGTAGAATAAAGCAAAGCCAACACCAATCTCCATGATGAAAGCGAGTAAACGCATAAAGAACTAGTTCATGTTCAATCAAGTCTAAAGCAAAAAGCATACTTGGGACAAAAGTAATTGGGTTACATGTATATTAAAAAATTTAAATGATCCATTAAAGACTATCGGGTGGTTCTTCAGTATGCATTTAATGAAACATATCACTAGTATACAGCAACTTAGATTGTATAAACAGGCTTATTTGAACGTTAAAGTTATGAGTTGGAGCAATTTTATTGTTACTAAATATTGACGTATAAAGGGCCTAGAGCACATTGCAAGGAGGAGCTTTTAGATCCTGAATTACAATTTCACCACGTTCATTAAACGTGTATTAGTTAATTACTCTATTGGTCTTATTAATCTATAAATTTATGCTCCATACCCATTTTTCTTTTGAAAGGCTGAGAAACTCATATGCTTTTTGTATAGCCGGGGTCTGAATACTACCGTTATCCTTTTCTATGTATTATCGTTTAATATGACATGTGCAAAATGTGAACGTTAGAAAACTTGAAATTGAATGTAAAACAGTCCTTCCCTTAAATAATAATTCAGAAGTTAAAATCTAATGTACAAACGGATAGAAAGGATTTTGACCTCTTTACTGCATTTTAATATGGACATTAAACAGTGACACATGGATTCTGGCAAAGTGTGCATTGCGAATGCTTCTTACTCTATGATTATGGTCGGTCGGTCTTATATTTGCACCTGTTTATACCTCTGTATGGTTTTCACTTAGCCTGCTTATAATTTGTATAATTTTATTTATAATGGTTGCAATAGTATGATAAAGCAGTGAATAATAAAGAAGAAGAAGGAGAATGCTTGTACAGTTTATATCTGGATTAATCAGAAAATCAAAAGCATAGCCAAAATTTCTTTCGGATTTCCAAGAACAAGGTACAGTAAGCATATTGCTATTTTTGGAGTGAGCTTCAATATTTGTTAAGCAATTAAATTGTTTTATTGTTGCTGTTGTACTGCATTATGGGCACCAATTTTAAGCTGTTTTAGACCACGCACGTAATGGATGCCAAACTTGCGGGAGATATGTTTCTAGGAGTCTTCGCCCCACGTACGATACAAACTTTCCGGTGGCCTTCGCCCCACGTTTAAGAATCAACTTTTTATTTTAATGTTTATTTATTTAAATATTATATATAGTAATTGTATATTAATATGTAGACCATGTATTTCTTAACAGGTCTGGTACGGCTAAAACATGAAGGCTTACACAAATTATAATTGTACTCCACTCCCTTTATTAATCCTTCACACGATTAAATAACACTTCACTGATGTATCCTACTATAGAGCTGTGATTATTGTTAATTGCACTTTTAACAGGTAAACTTTATATTATTCTCACCGCAATGACTTTTCATGTCTCACACTGAACCCGTACGGAACCGAACTGCTTGGGTACGCTTTCTTGTAGCGTCTAACGCTTGAATTTGTACACTTCCTCTATTTCTAGTCTCTGATTGGCTCATCCTACTCCAATAGAATACTTTTATTTAACTTTTAGCTTTTCTAGTTTTTGATTGCCTATTTATAAACTGTTTTAAATATTACATTATTATTGTTCCAAGAATTATTACTAACCTTTTTAAACTATCTAATTTATTGTTAGCAACTTTCGGCTCCTACTATGTAATTATGTTTGCTACAGAAAGCAGCTTGTTTCTATTCTCATAGCTCCTACATTGTCAAACTACGTAATACATTCACATATTATTTTTATACATGTACATAATAAAATAAGCATAATACAATGACTGTAATATACATAACATATTATTATACATATATTGCTTTTAAGGTGGGCTGTTATTTATTTTATATTATATATTTAGACTGATATCATCTAAGTTATAAAAATACTGTCCCAAAATTCATTTAAATGACTTATACAATTTAAAAATAGAGTCAGTTGTGAAATAGGTGTAATCTTTCCCACTTTGTTCTTATATGTAATCAATGGGCTTTTAACGTCCTACCTTACAGTCTTTAAAATTTTCGAATTTCAATGTATTATAAAATTTGTAATATTTGGTATGTAAGAAAGAAGGAAAGAAAGAAAGAAAGAAAGAAATAAGACATAATTTTGTTGACCAAATACGGGACTTAATTCCATTGGCATTGAGAAGACATGGGATTTTCCCACGGTCTGAAATTGCGAGTGGGGAATGGGAATTTTTCCCAACTGACAATTTTATCTGAAGAACACTCCCCAAACAAAATTTACCGGAAGGAGAGAATACTTTTATTATAAAACGATAAGGAGAGTATATAGTAATACTGTTGAAAACACTATATATAATTTTTGTGTGTTTCTATGAAAATAACATCACTAATGCATATAGAAATAATATGTAGAATGAATAAGATCTTCAGCAATTTGGCAACTGAGCACTATTCACGTTACCACTGCAATCAACAAATTATCTGCGAGACGGCTCAGCATGCAAGTATTCATACACGTTGGAGGTCAAGAAACTAGCGATGAAACGCGCGATCAAACCAAGGATATTATTTTAAACATTGATCCCTGTAATACAGTCGGCGATCAATGGGTCAATGAAGAAGATGGAGTGCAGGAGAAACCTAAAAGGAAGCCTAGATGTGATAAAGCGTTATGTACCTCGGCATCAAAGTGTTCATCATCTAATGAATGCAATGTATTGCAGGCTGCAATGAAGATAATCTTGGATCATTAAAAACGGACAGCTAGAACGTTAAATTTCTTGGGAAAAAGAATCGAGCCATATTAATGTTTACTTTCAATCTAAAAGAAACTAAGCCATGCTGTGCAGTGTACGCTCAAACATTCGCAACAATGAGTAAAACTTTGGAACTTCATTTAGTGAGTTACTTTAGTCAAATGTCTATGTAATGAAGTAAAATAAAAAGAAGATTCTCAACGCTGTTTATAAACCCGAAAATAGCGTTGTCCATTTTCACTGAGCGTAGGAGGACGCAATGCGTAAAAAATAAAGGTTCTAGAAACGTGTGCAGACAGTTCTCTTGAATTCTTCATGAAAAACCAAAAGTTATACCGCACGAGCTAGCTCCGCGTAAGGTCTGAGGAGGTTTCGGGTTCGATTCCCGTACCGCTCATTCTAACCACGCTTTTTTGTGGGTTTTGCTGATCGGTAAGCGCATGTTGGGCTGGCTTGTCATCTACCACGATTTCCTTTCAATCATTTCCGGTGGAGACAGAGAGCTGCCCGGTTGCACGGGTCGTTAATCGGCTTCTCTGGGCAACTCCAGTGATGAGTCGGGTCTTCGAGGCAGGAAATGTTAGGTTCTTCCGCGTCTCCGTGGTCTGTCTGTATATCCTTCACTTCAACTCGGGGTGGTAGCCGCAATAGACAGGTCGCATTGTTCGAGGCGTCTCCCTTGCTTTATATCCCATATTCTATTGAAAAACCTGTTCCGGTGTTAAAGGTCGGTGTATGTAGCAGTAAAAAAGATTGGAGTTTTCGTGATCATCCGGGGCTGATGGGTCTACAGTTCATAAATTGCCTAGATAGGAGAACTCATCTTCATACAAATAAGACTGCGGCAACGAACACTAATTTTGTTGCGGAACAGTTACGTTTGAAACTACACTGCTGTTTGTGAAAATTGCAACACCAAGAAAGAAACGCATGAATTCAACGAATTTAACAGCACAGGTTAGGTACATGACAAGTAATAAATGATAAACTTTTCAAATCTATATATGACCTTTGAGCCCTAATATTCAGTATTTGGTGTGGCCTCCATGCGCTGCAATTAGAGCTGTTGTACGCCGTGGTATGAATCAAAAAGGTTCTGAATAAGCTCCTGAGAGATTTCCCTCCACGCAGTTTGTATTCGAGCCCACAAACCCGTGACACTGGTTACTGGAGGACCGTGACGCACCAGGTGCCGACCAACCATATCCCAGACATGTTCGATGGGTGACAAGTTAGGCGAACGTGCAGGCCAGGGAAGCAATGGTAGCCGTTGCTCTTCGAAGAAGCCTTGTACATTCCTCGCAATATGTGGCCGGGCATTGTCCTGTTGAAATGTGGCCTGTGGAAATGCCTGAAGCAGGGGAAGTACCTCAGGCTCTACAACCACCGTTAGGTACCGGTGACTGTTCAAAGTGCCCACAATTCGTAGGAGGCGAGATCGGTTGTTGTAACCAATGGCGCCCCAAACCATCACACCTGGTGTTTGTCCGCTATGCCGCTCAACAATGCAGCCCTCCAGGTTGCGCTACCCACGGTACCGCCGGGCACGTATGCGGCCATCACTGTAGGACACGTTGAAGCGGTACTCTTCCGAAAAGACTGCATTTTGCTACTCAGCACCCCAGTGAGGGTGTTCACGTGCCCATTGCAGTCGGAGGAGCTTGTGGTTTCTGGACAATGGTAGCCGGCGTAATGGCATGCATGCAACCAGTCCAACCTGCATCAGACGGCGACGAACTATTGATGCAGACACGTTCCCACCTATTGCAATGCTCCAGCGTCGAGCCAATACTGTGGATGAAGCTGTACGGTCCGTTATGGCCATACGGACAAGATGACGGTCATCCCGTGCTGTGATCATGTTCCGTGGTCCAGTATCCTCTCTTCGCTGAGTACAACCTTCGTCTATCCACTGCTTCCACACACGCATCACTGTCGTAACAGCATGCCCTGTACGAGCCGTAATGTCACGGTATGATAAATCTGCTTCCCGAGACCGATCGTTGTGTCCCGTACGAACTAACTTACATGCCGATATGGCTCCCTTTGATGTCGACGAGGCATACCGGCACTCGCGATGTTGTTTCCATCTTGCTTGGCAGATTTACACTAACTACACTGACCTTATTGGACCGACACGAGAGGGCTCTGCTCGGTCTACTTGTACTCCATCTCTCTGCAAACCTAATCACTTATTGCTTGCATACTCTTTTACACTTCCACCAAGTTTGGAGTTATTCGGGAAATTCTTTCTTGGGGTTGCAATTTTCACAAACGGCAGTGTAGTTAACTTTCTCAAAGTGACTGACTTTGTTCAATATCTGTGAATGCATCTAAGGATAAATATTCAGAAAAAATTTGATTTTGTATCTTACATATGTTAACGAATAAAATGATGCTTACTACTGTTTCTATAAACCAGCACCCGAGAAAATGCTGATGCCAAATCGCTTGAAGAGAAAATTGTCCAAGCCTTTTCAGAATACGGCATAGGCGTAGTGCTTAAGAAAAAACTTCTGAGAGGTGCTTCGGACGGAGGTGCAGTGTTTACCGGTAAACTTGAAGGCGTTGCAACTACAATAAGGGGGAGCATCTCTCCGCACCTCGATCAGCGTAGATAGTATAGCTCAGAGCATGACCTTGTTTCAGAAGAAGTGTCGTGAACGCTCCTCATAATTTTGAGTGCTTGCTACACGAACTTTATAAACTTTTTAGTAAACCTTCGATAGCTGCAAAACATAGATATACTGCGGCAGTTACACACGCTATAGGCTATTTGAAAATCAAAAATCCTAATTCATATTCGTTGGTTTTCTAGTGAGATGAGCTGTATATTAGGAGTTTTCAAAGACTTCTCTTGCACATGCAGTACCTCATTTCTGGATCTGAAAGTAGTGAGTTAGTTATTAGAGTTGGTCCTGAATTAGCATAGGAATGCTATAATTTTAAAATGAAAAAGTGTGACATATACTCGAAGAGCAAACAATTAAGAAATTATAATATATATGCCTATAGAACCGTACATTAAACACGAATTTCTTGATTCAGTGGCTTTTTTCAAGGTCATTTCCTCCTTCGATGTAGGAGCTGGGTTATATTTGGCGGGCAAAAAATGTTTTTTAATGATTTATTCATCGATCAGCGCATGTGCGTTCTAAAGACCGTTGTTAATATATTTAGCATCAAAATAACATTGAAATGAGGTAAACCCGATTGAGTCCCCCATTGACAGTAATTAGTTTACATTATGACAAGTCTTGCTTTAAGAACTGGTCCAGTGGTAGACAATTTCTGATGCGAGTTGTGGAGCTGGATTTTTTACCAAGAGAATGGTAAACAGCACCTGGGACGTCCGTTAGGTTGAATAGGATTGTTCTGCTTGTGAAGAAATTGACTGTTGGATGGTATTGATTCCAGTTTCTCTGTGTAGTTGGCTATTTCTGACAAACAGGAGCATTGGTTGAGATGCGTGGAATCTTGTTTAGGAATGTTTGGATTGGTTTGATTTCAGAAGCATTGGTTCCTCCCCAAGCCGGGCAGGCATACAGTAAGAGTGGTCTTAATAGAGTGGTATAGAGTAGTCTGTAGTTTTTTTTTTTTAATTTGAGTAAATATCTTTTGTTGAGAAGTGGGCAAAGCTTTGTCAGCCTAGTTTTATCTAGTTTAAGTTTGTTATTTATGACTGTCTTCCATGTGAAACGTCGGTCCATGTGTATACCGCGGTACTTCACTGTTTCTCTTTCAGATTTCCAGGGAATAGGTTTTGCTTCAAGAGTATTGATGGGGATAGTACGGTCTGCATAATGTAAATATCGTTGCTTCACTTTTTTCTGATTGAGCGAAATGTACCACTTGTCAAGCCGTAATATGATTATATTTATGGCTTCTTCATAATGATTTCTGGCGGTGTGAATATTACGACAGCAGTCTCATGAGCATACATAGAAATGTGAGATGTGGGCATTGTAAGCATGTCAGAAGTGAACAAGTTAAATAAAATCGGACCCAGTTTAGAGTCTTAGGGAACGCCTGCTCTTACAGGTCTGGTAGAAGAATGACTACTGCTATGCTAACTGAAAAAGTACGGTGTGACAGAAAAGAGGAAATTATTTTGTACGGTTAGTCTGGTGTGACAATTGCAAACAATTTGTGCAGAAGACCTTGAAACAAACTCTGTCGAATGCTTGAGCGAAATCAAAGAATGCGACAGTGGTGTGTTCTTTCTTTTCAAAGCGTTGTCCACTTGTTCTGTAATGCTGAGAATTTGATAGGTGGTTGAATGTTTACAATGAAAACCAAATTGAAAGGGAGGACTTGGTCTAGAAACTTTTCTAAATAAAATATGGTGGTTAAATTGGTTGGTTGGCCACTGGATTAGGTCTAAATTTAGTTTTTAAAAAATTAGTTTTTATGGACGCTCTGTAATTCCCATGGTTCTTAGCGTCCCATTGTATATTTTGCTCAGAGGCCTCTTTATCAGGCTTGTGGTTCTCCTGCGTACCCTAAATCTGCAACACGGGACCACTGGCTTTACTTTCCTTCCGAAGGAAGCCGTGCTAAAGATTGTTACACCCCAAAAAATCCATCGCTTCCACCAGGTTTGAACCCGCAACCTCGCGAAATAGAGGCTAGCACGGTAACCACTACACCACGGAGGATGACAAACGACTTGCAGCTGGACTACATGCTATTGTACAAAATTGCTATTGTAATAAATAAATGAAAAGGGAAACAAAGGTGTTTTTTATGAAGATGAAGCGTAGCATAATATAGTGGAGAATGGTGATAATGATGATCATGATCATTATCATCATATGAACACTTCAGGAGCAGAATTTTTTCACTGAAAATATTATATTCCAATTAAATGTTCGTTTTAAACAGGATCAGGATTGACACAGAATTTAAGAGAGACGAAATAAGCACGTGAAGCACTTTGTATATATAATGTGATTATGTAAGAAAAGCATATATTTCTAGAGAGAAATTTTTCTTTCCTTTCGATTTATACAAATGAAAACTTTATACGGATAAAGAAGCAAAGAATAATGCCATAAAGTGAAATAAAATAAATGGGCATTGGAAGCAGAATTTAAATGAATCGAAACAGACATGTTAAGTTAAATTGATATAAAAGCAAGCAAGAAGTGTGGTTCATAGACATGAATAATGCTTAACACATTTATAATATATTATATTAACATTTTTAAGTTAAGCATATTAGAAAATGTTATGTTAACATTTTAAAATACTTGCAAAGAAGGTTTATGTGATAAATTAGTTTCTTTTGTATAAAAAGGAAGAAAGAAAAGACAATTGAATAATGATATAAAGGAAAATACGTTATTCCAAAGGAACGAAAACATGCATTTTCCAAAAGAAATACACAACAGAAATTGAAATGTGCATTTAAAAGAAAACATTAAGCCATAGTTATGTAAAATAATGAATCAGATTGTTAATTTGTATTCACCTATAAGGTGTTTAATGCAATTAACTTGTATATATGTTAAACTTTATTTCGCTAAGCATAGCAACAAGTAAAGGTAAACAACGTTCAATTTTTTTAGATAATGTTGATAAACGTTTTCAGGAAGACGACATCTTGAGTATAGCTTAAGAGAATTAATTTCAAGCATATATTACAATATATTTTCAAATATATTTAAAAGAATAATATCATCAACACTGACGATATTAAGTGAACTTCCAAGTAAATGAAACGAGTAAGTAAAATAAGAACGAGAAAAAAGGTTATTATTATATTAAGTAAAAATTCACTTTTCTTCAAAGAAAATAAAACAGTTTTATGTGAAGTTGATCATTATTGAGATTGAAAATAATTGCGTTGCCTTAAAAATTCATGTTATAAAATCCCTTGAGATTAAAGAAGGCTCTCGCTCATTGCTGAGCTGATATGTGTTTAAAAATAATATAAATAGCCGGACAGATATCACTAATTAAAATAAAACTTCCACTACATTCTTATAACCAACAATCACTGAATAAGTTGTATACATCTACAAGTCCCCCACAGCAGGCCGATACCATATTATCAAAACATTTCCTGGAGCGGGAAATTCAAATAAGGTAACCACGAGTTACAGAGTACGAGGCGACGAGATCCTGAGCCGGAGCAGAAAGGAACCCAGAATCCAGGACAACGACGGGCTGCATAAACGTATCTACTTCTCCCCATAAATCCCAGTTCAAGATAAGTGCCAAACATTTGACCTGATTCTTGACATTACAAGAGAAATGTCAGAAGATGATTTGGATAGCTTCACCAGGAATCTCACTTCATAATATCCTAAAGATCTGAGCAACAAACTGAAAGATTTAAATTGAGTTTTTTTTATGGACGCTCTTTAACTACTATGGTTCTTAGCGTCCCATTCTATATTGGGCGTGAAACACCGGTAATTTTGCCCAGAGGCCTCTTTATCATGCTTGAGGTTCTTTTACGTGCCGTAAATCTACAGACGAAAGATGAACTAATGCACTTCCAGTATATTTTTTAAGGTGACTTTTCCAAATATTGTCAATAAATCTGGAAACAGAGGTTTTCCACTTCCTCTCATAAATTCCATTTATAAGGCAAATTTCAGTCAGTATTTCCAGGTCTGCGTATTGCTCTAAAATTATTTATTTTGTACTTTGCCAGTTAGTGTTCTGGCGAGAAAAGTTTCAGTAAACTGTCTCTTATAAGAAACTATTTGTGATCCACTTGGGAGAAGAGAAGATGAACCATTTTAACTATTTATCAATAGAACACTAACTAGCATTAGATTACCTTCTCAGATGCTATAGATGATTTTGTATCAGCCGAAGTTACAAAATTCAAGATCCCACAAACATGGAAGATAATGCCACATTCACCTTTTTCTATAATGTGCCATGTAACAAATCTTCAGGAACTCGCTTACGACGTTAGTATTTTCCATTAATACTAACCATTATTGTTTAATAATTAACTTATCAGGTATTAAATGGATGAATTTTATATAAAAACGCAAACAGACTATAGTCCATCAATACTCATCGTTGTAAATTATTATTTTGTGCGACCCGATGAAGTTGGGGTTCGGTGGGACCCACAATCATTGTAGGACCCCGTTCACAACCGGGGGACTGTAATTTAACTGGGCGGTCCTGCCTGCAGAAGTTAGCAGCTCTAATAATTCAATTGTTATAACTCTGAGTGCTGCGATTCATAATCATTTTCATTCCTTATCTTCAAACGGTCGGCAATAGCTCGAGTATTAAACCACATTCAATTTCTCAGTCAATTTAAACTGGTGTTATCCTTCCACGCATACCCTGAGAGAAAGATCTCATAGCCAACCACTGTGGCAGCCAGCAGCAGAATCAACAGCAGCTATTGGAGACGACGTTAAAAGGTGACACCGGCATTCGTTGTCAAACTTGGCAACCAACGCAGCTTCATATTATTAGCACATTTCATAATTTTAGGTAGCATCGTAGTTGCATATTATGTCTGTAAGAATAACACATTACAGATACATTTTGTCGATTCTGGCAATACCTGAATACCTGAATTAACCGAAATGGGATGGCTGAGGCGGCAACGTCTGTGGTCCGAATTCGGGAGGTCGTGGGCTCGGATCCCGCGGCCGATCTTCCTGACCCATGTCTTTTTTCGGGCTTTACCCCTGGTCGCTGAATGTTGGGATGGTTAATTACATCCCCCGAATTTCCTATCCCTCCATTTCACCTCCATTCTCTTTTCACTTCACCTTTCATCAGCTTGGCTCTTTCAGGGTTGCAAGTGTTGGCGGGAGTCTCGGCATTGCATGGCAGGGGAAAAGGATGCTCTATGTAACACTTCATCCCTCCGAATGGGGGCGGTGTTCGAGTCACGGGCCCCCCAGTGGTATGTGCAAGCTTGCAGGGGGTTGGGAGGCCGGTTGAACCAGCAGTCATCCGGGGAGCTTCAATCTGGAAAAGGTAGGGACCTGCACTCTGCCCTGTCATGCATCCTGGTCCGGTAGCTCTCTGTTTCCTCTAACCGCACCCCTCCCTCCCTCCCTCCCGAGGACATTCACATAGGTCGAGGTGCTAAGTCCTCCTCCGCTCCGCTCCTAGTCACTGCCCTAACACATAAATTTAGTTTAAAACATCTTACTCATTATTTGAGTAAATATGCAGTACTTAAGATTAAAATAATACCATACTCTATTTGTACACTGAACCTTATAATCCCATTTTATTATTGGTGTATTTCATCTCATCTTCACTCACGGTATTAGAAAATTTTGCTTTATACGTTTTCCATTTGTTTTTAGTTTCCCCTATTTCTTTTCCTTTCACTTTGTACTTTGATATTAGTTTTAGATACTCTACAATACCCAGTCCAACTTTCTGCCAACTTTTATATACGTTCGCTACTGCTAAATACCTATTAGCACCGCTCTGTCCAATCTAGGTACATGTTGAATTTTCTGGGAATAGTCTGCGAGGTCCTCTTCATTAGCAAATAATTTTGTATAATGTTGTTTAACTGGTGCACCATAAAAGATAGACAAGACTTTATTACACAAATATGTAGATATATTTAAAGCGCACGATTTATTTCAAATAGATGTGGCATCAGCCATTTCCGAGATATCTGTTGTAATTTGTTTGGATTGTTCACCGCTTTGTCATTTTTTGAAATGGCCACCATTCAGCTGTTTTTCGCTATGTCATGGAAAGAGTATCGAATTTGTAGGTCATGTCTCTTGAAATTATTTGTGCAAACATTTATCTCAGTTAATATCAATTAGATAGAAAAATACGCTTTGTAAGAATAGTCTTCAGAAGGGAGTAAAAATAAAGATACTGGGTAGAGAAAGCCATTTTTCTATAGAATGGATAGAATTCTTTCATACAAAAATAATACAGATGACATAACTGCATATAATGGTTTACTAGAATAATTCCAATCGTGTATATTATTTTGGAAATTGATTCACATATTTGTGTATGTGGGAGCTTGCTGGCGAATGGCATTTCTGTCACTGGAAACAAGGGAGATAGCAGCAACGGTTCATAAAGCTGGGATATGTGCTCGTAAAGTAGGTCTTAAAACACGGAAAATGTCATCTGTGGTCTGGATCACCACAATGAGAGCCATAACACAGAGAGTTGGCGCTTTCATATTCTGTGGTCTTACAGCACTTCAGCAGGCAATAACGATTTGTGTTTCTTACGCCCGGAATAACTTGACATTTCACCCTGGGCTTATCTCCGGGCCTCATTCTCCACGTTTCTAATATATCATAGGTCGTTATTGAACTTTACTTCCTGTTATTTTATGTTAGGTTTCTATAGCTTCCACTTTCCTAATTTCATATTATTAAATCCCTTTACATTATTTCCGTTATGTTTAACCATCTCGTGAGTACGCTTAAAATAATTTTTCTTTAATATCTTAAACAATGATTTCCATAGGAGATGTGTCAAAATTAACGATTAAATGCCTTAACGGAAGTCAAACGTCTCTGTTAGTTTGAGTGTACAAACAGCTGTTTATGAGGAAAATGTAATGTACGGAAATGAGTTGTCACTGACAAAAACGCTTTTAAACATTTACGTTTTTCTTCATGTGCGCTGGAAGCGGTCTAAGATATACCTACTCTAAGCACTGCCGAGAGGTGGAGTTGTAATCACAGTATACGTATTGTATACACGCTATAACCGACACTCACTTGTCTTATCAGTGACACTTGTGCTGTACTGTTGACAAAACAGAGCAACATTACAGTAACGAAGAGTTTAAGAGCGTGTACATTTGTATCAACAATGAAGACAATTGCTATACTTGTGTAATTATCTCGCAAAACGCTTATTTACTGAGATACTTTATTTCTGTTACCGTGACATTGTAGCTGTTGTTGCAATTTCCGCTTGAAATTAATACACTTTTCTTAATTCTTTAATTAAAAGTGTTCAACATTGAGATTTCATTGGAAATACCTATTCTGAGACTACCTGAAGAAAAAAAAACAATGTTTAGAAACGTCTCCGCTTGTGTGGTGTGTGTGTGGGTGGGTGATTTTAATCCCATGACTAAAATGAAGAACAGGAAAAATTACTGAACTTTGTATTAAGTACGGCATCTTTAAAGCAAGTAAAACAAAAGCTTTCATGAGGTGCTCCCAAATAAAAAAACCTCTGGTTTTCGTTATCATCCACTTCCTCTAAATTGCTCTAGGAATGTGACATCGTATGCCTTAGACCAGCCATGGCGAAACAGTGCTTCGCGAGTCAATTTGCGCTTCAGTTGACTCGCGCACTACCCCTCCGTATCTTCACCCGCCCCTCCACCTCCTACCCATGTCAGCGTGGTCAGTACTACGTCAAACAGTGGTGGCTAGTAATGCCGCTTGCAAAGCAACGTTCGAAGAGCAGAACATTTCACGGAATGGGAGAAGTTCTTCGTTGAGGATGGTGGCAATGCAAAATGTTTAATATGTCCCAAAGCGGAGTAATGCAATTCAACATGAAACGCCATTACAATGCTTATCATTCCGAATATGCCAAGTTACAAGGTAAGTTGGGTCTGTAATTATTGTTATTATTAAACATTTTATTTAATTAGACTTTAATTCTTATTTAAACTACAAGTCAGACTGCTAATTTTCAACATGTTCACAGGATGCGAAAGAACGCAAGAAATTTTGAAATTGATAGAAAACAATGGACCTAAACCAACTACAAAGACTCAAACTAATAAGGCAGATGGATTTGAAAATGGCTGACTTTGTGAAGCTTTCTCCTGCACTGGACGAGAGTACAGATGTAACTCACACCTCATTTGGCCATTTTCATTCGAGGTGTTGATAAGGAACCTAATGTTGAAGAGTATTTGCTCGATTTAGTGCCACTAAAAGGCAGTTCTACTGGCGAGGAGATATTTAAAGCTCTAAAAATTAGTATTAAAAGATATTGTTTACAGTGGTCAAAATTAGTATCAGACGGAGCAAAGGCCATGGTTAGGGAAAAAGTGGGTTGATTGACAGGTTAAAACATTTTTTTTTCAGTGATAAAGGTATTTCAATTTTTATGCTTGGCATTGTCTGTTGCATCAAGAAGCACTTTGTGTCAAGTCAGTTACACTACAATAGGGATGGATTGTGTTGTGAACAAAATAAAAGGAAGTGCTTTGAAACACTGACAGTTTCGAAATATGTATACTTAAAAATATGGGAGAATCATTTAAGATATTAAGTATTTGTGTGATATTAGATGGCTTAGCAGAGGTGCAATGTTACGTCGGTTCTTCGACCTCAGAGATGCATTCCCCGGATTCAAGAAAGAAAAGGCAATTTATTTTAGCTTTGCATTTAGATTATTCTCATATGCTTTAAGGTCATTTTATTGTAATTTTATTGTTTCCTTATTTTAGGGAATGGAAATTTAGGAACTAAATAACGAGGTCTGGGTCTGCGACTTAGCTTTCTTATGCGATATATGTACGCACTTAAACTGAATACTGCATTTCAACGATGCAATCACAATATTGTTGATAAGCATAGTTCAGTGCAGGCGTTCGTAAACACACTTTCACTCTGGGTAGATCACTTGAAAGAGGGGCAGGTGCACTATTTTCCATGTTTAAATCTCCTTTCAAATTTCTCCTCAGATAAATTCACTACTTACATTAGTATTCTCTTAACACTTAAAAGTGAATTTTGTGATTACAGATTTCGTGATTTCATGGTTTTTAAATATGATACATTAGTGTATGTCTATCCATTAAACATAGACGTAAGAAAGGCGAGAATCAATCTGCAAGAGGAGCTGATTCATTTACAATCTGACGAAATCATGAAAGTCAGATGCAAGGATTTAATAGGAGTGGAATGCTTTAAAATCTTATGCGACAATAAATATCCGAAGCTTCGATCATATGCAATTTCCATGGAAGCAATGTTTTTTACAACGTACGTCTGTGAATAGTTATTTTCCATGATTAAATTAGTAAAAAGCAAATGCAGATCCCGACAAACGAACGAACATCTTCATGACCAGTTACGTCTGGCTGTAAACAACATGATTCCCGATTTTGAATCTCTCATTGTAAACGACATCGGAGAAGCTTAATTTACTTTAAATACAGAGTACAGGACGCCACTGAATGAGTTCGTTCTTTACCACTAACCCGCCCGCCTTCCAAATTCTCCCCCTTCCATAGCTTTGTTATCCAGGTTGCATCAAGGTGCTTCGGGGCAGGCTTACAGTCTCGCCATGCCTGCCTTAGACAATTGACTACGTAATAAGTAAAGTCTAACCATCGAATTTCATGTAGATATTACATGTAGTGGATATCACAAAAAGATAACAAAATTTAATTTTTAAATGGAAACCTACCTTTTTACTTTCTCTACTACGTGTAGTAAGTAGGGGAAGTATTGTATTCCACCCAAAAATTCGATACCGAGATTTCACCGGAAATACATGTTTTGAGACCCCCTGAATCCAAAAAAAATCATTTTTGGAAACTTGTCCGTCTGTGTGTGTGTGTGTGTGTGTGTGTGTGTCTGAGTGTGCCTGTGTGTCTGTGAACAGCATAACTCAGAAACGAACAGTCGGATAAACACCAAACTTGGTATTTAGGTTCAATATCTTCCAGAGATGCGACACGATGCCTTTGTAAATATATATTCCTCTTACATCTACAAGAAAATTAGCAATAAGATAGTCTGCAAATGTTTATCTCGATTAACATGAAGTAGATGGAGAATAAGCGTTTGTAAAAATAGATTGTACAAGAGTAGAGAAAGTCATGTGAGTGTAACACATAAGATTTTTTATGTTGTTTTCTCACTCTCATAAAAAACAAAACAACATTTGTATTTAGCAACTCGCGTTGTACTTACAACAATGTAAATAACAACGAAAGTTCTCAATGGCTACTTAAGAAGAGTGCAATGAATGGTTCGACTATCCATGAATGGTTATTTCATGGTCAAGTTACGTTTGATAATTGGGAACCAACATTTTTGTTTATTTTGTTTCCTTATTCCTTATCACAAAATAAACAGCTTTTCATAAACCATTTTCTAATGAGAAAACAGCATACAAAATGTAGGTTCCCAATTAAAATAATTAAATTAACCCTAAAATGCCCATATAACATCCTCCAAACAAAACACGATTAATGGCATTTACTTTCCCCCATAATATCAAGCAACTTTTATTCCAGACATTTCTTTCTACAACGCTTAGGTTTGCCGATATTGCACAGTCTCAACTTAAATGGTACAACATGTGTATCATAGTACAACTCATGAAACATGCTGTAAGATGACACCTCTCTAGCCTCTTCAGCTCAATTAGGAGAGCTTCTAGAGCAATTCTCCGTGTTGTGTGGCCAATTTTTGAAAACTTTACACAGCTGTAACTAAAAAACGAGTAGACATATCTCGATAAAATTTAGTGTTTTCCTGAACCTCTACGAACAGTAAACCTGTGCCAAATTTCATGAAATTCTGAGATGGTGAAGTTTATACTGTGTGTCGAGTTGAGCTGGAACAACTCACTAATTATTTTAAATTATTTTAACAGTAAACCCATTATCATCTCAAATTTAGATAAGTGTTTTACAGCAATAATAACTATTAATGGAATTAATTTTAAAATGATAAAATATGTAATTTTTGTGAAAATTAAAATTATATTACGATTTAAACATTTGTTTCTTTTTCTTTCTTTTCTTATCCTATAGTGTGTTGTATATAATAGGAAATATCATGAAAAAGTCTGTAAAATTACACCCCTCCCTGCTCTGTAGGACAGCTCCTGGAGCCCTTCAAAGGATTCCTCTTCACGGTTTTTGGCCAATGTTTGAAAACTTTACAAGCCCTACTTAAAAACGAGTAGACATGTCTGGATAAAATTTAGTATTTTCCCAAATCTGTATAAATAGTAAATCTGTGCCAAATTTCATGAAAATTTGATATGGTGGGGTTTATAATGTGTGTTGTGTTGACCTGGAACAACTCACGGATATCTTTAAACTATTTTAACAATATCATCCATTATCATCCCAAAGTTATGTTTTGCTAGGTGATTTAAAACAACACTAATGTTCCTGGGATTAAATAAAATAAATGCTCTGGCGCTACAGCCTGCAAAGGGTCTGGGCCTGCCAATCTGTCTGTCGGCCTCACGTCCACTTACGCACGGCAAAGGTGCGCGATCATCCAAGCGATACGGGGAGGTAATGTGGCGCAGAACCATGCGGTTAATTAGTATATATAATATATTTTAAATATTTATATAAGTTTATATATCATATAATATATGTTATAAATAATAATGTTAAAACATATACCTTTTGAAGAAATTTAAATTAAAAAAATTATTTGGATCTAAACAACGTGGTTTTCTTTCCTACAGTGTTTTAAATATCACAGGAAAAGGAATGAAAAATTCTCTAAGATGACACCTCCCCAGGCTCTCTAGCTCAAGTAGGGTAGCTCCTAGAGCAATTCAGAATGTTTTTCTCCGCGTTTTGAGCAATTTATGAAAACTTACATAACTGTAATTAAAAAAGGAATAGACATAGTTCGATAAAATTTAGTACTTTTCCAAATCTATATGAATGGTACACCCATGCCAAATTTCATTATAATCTGAGATGGTGAGGATTATAGTGTATTATGTTGACATTGAATAACCCACAGATCAGTTTTAAATTATTTCAATAATGAATCCATTATCGTCCCAAATTTATGTGTTGCTAGGTAATTTACAACCATACTAACTATTCAAGGAATTAATTTGAAAATATTAAGCTTTTGAGCGTAACTCTTTGAATAAAGTAAATTAAAAGTTGTTTACATTTAGATAAATTTTTAACCCACAGTGTGTTGAGAATTCCATGCGTAAGATTCATAATCAATTTTTCTGGATAAACTAAAGTCTCACATGCATGAAGGGTTTGGAGCATGAATTTTGGTCACATCATTCGATAGAGAAAACACAGAAGATTAAAATGATTACAGAAAAACGCGGTTTAAGACGAATTTTTTATGAAATGTTTATTAACATAAACACCACCCCACCGAGGCGGCCCGGGTTCAATCCCAGGGACCTGCATGTGGGATTTGTGGTGGACGAAGCGGCGTCTGGACGGGTTTTCTCCGGGTTCTCCGGTTTCCCCCGCCATTCATTCCACCAACTGCTCCATCATCACCTTTCCTTTCATCCATTTCACCAACATTTCGTTTCATCTACTTCCTTCATCCCATACCAGGCATCGGGCTGATCACCCATCCTGGATGCTCTGTCTGATCCATGAGTGTCTGCTCCTCGACGGGCCTCTGACCCCAGGCACCCGCTTGTAAATCCTAGGGGGTGTAAGTCCTACATAAGAGTAGGGTAAACAGATAATGAATGAATGAATGAATATTAACATAAACATTATAAAACATTTGGCAATAGACTGACATTTTCTACTCTCTTTACAGGACAATAGAACAATTCTAAATTTCTGAGCTTAACCCAAACATAGTTTTTAAAACAATCCGTTTGTTGGGGTGCATTTAAACTTAATTAGAAATGTTTAAAAATGAAAATCTTCCAATTGTTGAAGTTAGGATCCAAAATGTGATTCACAACAGACTGACCTCTCTTCGTAACAGGCTGACATTGTGAAACTATGCATATTGTATTACACCAGAATAGACAATGTATAATTGTTAAAACGCACTGACACTTGCATAATAGAAATAAAAATACTATTACATGGTTAATTTATTCTTTGTCATTTAAGTTTCTGTAGCCTTCTTTACAATGAATATTAATTTTCGTACTTGGGATTTCAAACAATAGTAGTTTGCGGTAGAGATTTATTTTAATTAGGAGTATTTATAAAAGCTTCTACGTCAATGATAACATCAAAGAGGGAGAGAGAGGGAGAAGGTTAATATGAAATGCTAGTTTTTCTTTTTAACGAATGTACAATGCTTAGATTACACACCATTAAATTAATTTAGCAAATAGAAGGGAAAACTTCATTTCATCTCCCGCTTACACTCAGAAGAAGTCTTCGGATCATGCACAGACACGGTTCTCCGAATCAAGTGCTCAGATAACTGCAGATAAACACATTGCATAGCTGAATGATGTGATTTATTGTATCATAGAATACACATCATCCATAGACAGCAGGATCACTAAATGTAGCAAACATTGTTCTGCTATTGCTTTGCTACTGAACCTCGGAACTTGTGAATCAGTCTGATTGGCTGTTCGAATGCAAGTTGCGCATACTCAATAACATGCTCATTTATCACTTTCACAGATTGAACCCTGTGAGTAGCTGAAATAGGCGAAAGTTGTTGAAACGTTTTCTCAAGATATTTTCTCACTTCTTCGACGTCACTCCGGGATATTTCCTGAGCACTAACACTGGTTTTATTACACACAACAAGAATGAACCCTTCTGCATTTTGCACACTAGTTCCAGATTTAACGTAATACACGCCATTCGTTTTACTTGCCCTCCAACTGCATCCACAGCTGCTTTCCCATGATAAGATTCAAAGAAAACCCACTCAATTTGGTGTCCATATATGCTGGAGAGCAGTTACCTACATGCTTAAAGTGTACTTCTGTTCAAAGTGACCTGTAGCTTCATCATAAAAGATCTGGATGATTTCGAGGCAGTTCAGAATCTCCAATAGTTGACAAAGTACACTTAATAGGCAAATATAAGTAAATTTTTTAAATAATTGTTTTAATGTTTTAAAATAAATTTTATTAAGTAATATCTATATTATGCAAGGTAATGAACACCAGAGAAACGACTTCTGAAACTCTCCACAATACTCTTTTCCAAACCAAGCAACAGAGGTGTAGATGGAAACCTATGTGATGTTCCAATGGACAGCCTGAATCTTGTTTTGTTGCTTGCATGTGTATTTTTGGGATACGTTTATCTACTACACTACTTCTGTTGGTCCTGTAGCTCAGTCGGTAGATCACTGCCTGCTGTGGGAGGGGTCCCCGGTTCGATTCCCGGCGGGGATGGGAATTTTTCACTAGCCAAGATTATTTTCTATCGTCCCCAGAGTCTGGAAGTATAAATGAGTGTGTGTGTGTGTGTGTGTGTGATCTAATGCTTAAAACCCGAAAGGTGCAAGAAACCCAACGGCAAGAGAATGCGAGTTAACACCATTGCCAATAGCAATAAGTTCCAAAGGAACTTAGGATAAGTCCAATATAGTTAAAAGTTGGGTATAAATGGAAGTAAAAACAAAAAGCACTGCTTTATTAATTGAGAAAGCTTCTCAAAACACTTCAAGTGCTTGCTGTCTGTTAATATAAACGTGTTTCAGAAAGTTTTCCAACTTCTTGCTCAGTTCTTAAATGCAGTCAGTGATGGATCGCTCTCGTTCTTCAACCTGAGCTTTTCCATTCCGCAATGTCCGCTAATTCCAGTGACACAGTGAATTGGCTTGGTCATCTGTAATGTCTATTTTACTTCGAAGTGGATATATTTTTACATCCTGACTGCATGCATTCCTTTTCATTCTGGTCACAAAGCACTTGAGACATAAATTCTCGAAATTTAGTTTATCAGTTACCTCTGAGTTTAGACTTTTTTCTCTCTCTCTCTTAGCATTCTTTTTTTTTTTCATTTTTACGTTCGTCATAGTGACCTTGTTCTCTTAAGCGCTCTCTATATTCATGTTGTATTTCTGCTAGTGTTTTAGCCATGTTCTCGCGATGTTTGTTTCTGCAATCGCCAAGATCTCTCTGTCACATGAGAGCAATACTAAGCAACAAGAGCGTAAAATGTCAGTCTGTTACGGCACTTACTGAAAATCTACTCGCTTTAAAAAAATGCTTAGATACCTTCTGGAAGGAAAATTTAATCCCTAATTTATTTTACCGTCTATGACACTTTATATTCA
The DNA here is from genome assembly GCA_030765065.1 of Deroplatys truncata. Lineage (NCBI taxonomy): Eukaryota > Metazoa > Arthropoda > Insecta > Mantodea > Mantidae > Deroplatys > Deroplatys truncata. Next base: position 233,667,311 of record CM060975.1, read on the forward strand.
GCATAGCACACTGGCACTGATGTGCCGTATGTATAAAAGAAGCCAGAGAACCTGTTTAGAATTGTTTATATTTGGAAGTAATTATCACTGTGAATCAAGGAAGATCAAATGTTTTAAGAAAAAAGAAAAAAAAACATATGATGTAAATTTCAACATTTACCTAATACAGTTTTTGCATAGAAGATAGAAAATGTAATGCGTTTTTCGTTTGGTTTTGCATTCACGAACTTCTTTAGCATTAAATTGCCTTTTGCTTTGATATTTGTGAGCAGCTTATTACTGAATAAGGTAACTCAGAATATGAGGAATCATATACACTTACTTGAAATATTGAATTAATGTTTTATCCCTTGATATGGTATTTCTGTGGAATCGCTCTATATCTAATTTTGCGGCTGCGAATTTATACCATTGAAATTAAAGCAACATACAGTACTAGCTACGGACAAACTAGTACGATAACTCATTAATGTAATACGATATCCAATTCACAGCTTCTCAGCAGCAACACATTAATAATTTCTTTCTTTAATATTTTACATGTTATGCATTTGGTTTTGCTAATATTGTATGTATAATAATTAACAGGATGTTAAAAACACATGTATTAATAATGTATACATGATAGAGAACAAATATATAACGTTATGACATATAAAATATAATATAAGAGGAAAAGGCCATTGTTAGCTATATTATACGTAATTTAAAATTACGAGAAATGCAGTAGTATCTACGTAAGCAAGTAACGAACCCTGGATTCACAATTAAGACGATGGAAGTCTGTAAACATATATATCTAACATAAACTGTTATTGGATGTTATTGGATAGTAGTACCAATCAGGTGCATTGCTACATACCTATAACTCAAATACGTAAGTTAAGAAAACGGTTGGAGGGAACGCTAACAGAAGCTTGTCAGTGTTCGAGCAGGAAGGCTGTGTATAAGCTCATCACTAAATAGACGCTAAAACTATGTATTTAAAGTCTACCAGTTCTATATATATATATTTATTTATTTATTTATTTATTTGTGCTAGCAATCTTCCTTAAAATATGGCTATACATCAGCCCAAGCTGTTATCTTGCCATATTCTATCCATATTACACTCTTATTACAACATAAAGATGATGACAACAATAATAATAATAAAAATAATAATAGTAAAAATAATAGTAATGATACCAAAATAATAATGTTATAATACTAATATTATAATAATAATATAATTACATAACTTAACATCACATGATGAAATTAATTTACATCTCTTTTTATTGTCCATAACCATTTCTTTTTTACTTTGAACAAGTACTCTCCTACCTTTTTACTATCCTTGATAAAAATCTTGCTTGAAGCTACTTTCCTGTCCAGTTTGAACCATTTCCCATTTATGGCTTCCTTTCTCCAATGCTGTGTACCTTTACAGTCAAAAACGATATATTCTAAATCTTCTTTTTCACCACATATTGGACACTGGTTCTGTGGGAACCCATTTCTCATTCCTATTAGTCTCCATACAGCTGCTCGTACCCAGGCTATACTTTTTCTTTGTTCCTTATTTGAGTTATCCACATACTGTTCTCTAGCCCATACATTTTTTTATTAATATATATGATTCCAAGGAACTTTTCTTCCCAATGTTGCTAAATAAATTTTGTATCTCTATATCTTCAAACCTCTGCCTAGCTTCTTTCCAGAAACCCTTAACATTATTTTCCCTCCTTCTCCTAATTTCTCCCAGACCACTATTTTCCAAATTAGTTTGTATACTATAACTCCACCCATTTTTCTTTAAGCTCCTTTCTTGGAATACCAAACACTGCCTCAACAAGTTGTACTCTTCTAAATTTAATAGTCTGTACCAATATTTAAGATCTCTCCCCATTATTACCCCTTTTCCCCCCACTCTCTGCATTTCAATTAAGGCAAATTCCTTAACTGTAGCATTTGGCAGGCCTAAAACTTCTTTACAAAGACTCCTACTATATAGTTTAACATGACAAAGGTGATAATGAATTGTGATTTATCTAAAATAAAAGTGAAATAGTTAACAGAATATGTGTGTGCAAAAAATATTTTAACCTTCTCCATACCTAACACTGACAAGACACAATTGCTCTCCGACACAAAATGCAGCAGCCGTGGCATAATTATAAAATAATAATTACAGGATACTAGCACACACAATGAAGGTACACGGTCATCAGATTCCAGTCTACGAGAACCTCAAGATACATCACAAGAGTACGCCATTAAGATGACCTACAGGTACGTAACACAGCATCCGTCGTCATCAATGTAGTGGGGGCCTATCAAGGAGGAACCGCTACAAAATCCAGAGGAAGTTATTGATTACCGTGACATTACTTCAGTTAAACCATCCTTACACAAATATTTGTTGTGATCGTATAAAGTGACTAGAAAAAAATAACGTTTTCAAAACCATCCCAAGTAAATGATAACAGACAGAGAAAGGCACACGAATGCTACACATCAATTTGACCTCCTGAATTCACTGTTTTCAAATAATTCATAAATTGTCACAAACATAATGACTTTGTTAACCTTTCTTATGTCATTTCACTTTCTTTTCTTGTGCGTAGCGGTGTAATGAATCACGCGCGAAGGGGTCTCTTCAGTCTTTCATCCTTTTCTCACTTCAGTGTAAGACCAGATTTCCTCTTCTCTCGCTCTATCACTCGTAGAACCCACTGAGCACCAACTCAAGTACTGTACGTCACATCAACAATAAAACCTACTGCCGAAGCAAATGCGCTGTTCTTTCTACCTGCAACTACCTTCTGGAAACTTCGTACGCTGAGGAGGAGGGTATCAGTCTCGAAGCTTTGTCATCTTTCTCGATTAGCCGGAAGCGCCTCCCTCCCAGGTGTCTCTCCCTCTCTCTAACCAATCATGCGCCGGCTAGCGCTGAAGGACATACTCATGGAGCCATTGGTTTTTCACAATATTTAATATGTATTGGAGCATGTTGCCAGAATAACTCAGGGAGGAGCATAGAAAGCCGAAGATCCGTGGTACGAGTCTCTTGTGGGACCTTGAATTTTTAAGTCTGATTTAATTGTCCACAGAGGAGCAGTATGGGCCATTAAGATTTAAGAATATTACATCGTTGCATAAAAACGGCAACTTATAAAACTATAGCTTTAAATTTATATAACTACAAATCTACAGATAATTATTCCAAGTGATTTCACATTAAAGGAATACGGAATTTAGAACTGCTTATGATAATGCAGATGTAATGTATTCTCTCCAAGAAGGGAGGCAAGCCTGAGAGTACGAGCTAATTGCAAGAGCAAGCAGCAGCAACCGAACTACGCGAGTCAAATCTCCGCTAGAAATTACTTGGGCAAACAAGAACGAAAGAAAGAAAGAGAGAGGTGAAATAAACGAAAAGCATGAATTCTCAAGGGATTGATGTGAAAAAGAAGCACACATTTCCCATTTATATCGCTATACTTACCATGCTCATATACATTTTCCTTTCTCTAGGTCCTACTTATACTAGGTAGAGGAAGTATTACATTCCACCCAAAAATTCCATATCGAAATTTCGCTGGAAGTACATAATTATTTTGAGTCTTCGTGGTTAAGACAACGGCACTTTTAGAAAAACTTCCATGTGGCTGTCCAAGGATGTAAAGCAAAGAATAAGCGGCTACAAACCACCCAAAAATGTGCAGGTTAGTTCTTTACTTTTACAAAAATGGTTCTAAATATTTGGATTAAAATACCATTTGTTTAAGGTAATTATGTGACTAATAAAATGAATATCTTGAATTTTTTGCGAATATCCCGCGAAATTCTTTTCATAATGAATATTATATTGCTAATAAACCATACGCGATAGACCAAAAGTTACTGAACTAAAAATGTATATCTCTTTAAAACACAATTCATATAAAATAACTTTTTAATGGCATTGGTCATTTCCGAGAAATCCGTTTTAATGGTTCGAATTGTTCAATTATTTAAAGTCCTGTCAATTTTCAGTTGTTTCTCGCGTTGTGATGGAAAGAGTATAGAATTTTAAGGCCAGTATATAGCGTCCAGTTCTTAAAACATTTGACAATTGCAGTAATGCAACTACTTCCGGAAAGTTTTATTTCGATTGAAATGAAGTACATAGGAAAATAAACTTTGTAAGAATAATTTGTATACCCACTAATATGCCATAGACAGATGCTAGAGAAAGTAATTTGAATCTAACACATCACATTTTTAAGTAGTGACCATTCAGTTGTTTCTTGCGATGTTCTGGAAAGGGTATGCAATTTCAACGCCAGCATAACAACCGGTTTTTAAACATTTAATATCGCTTTAGCTCTATATCTTTTCTGTACTTATCACCAATTCTGTAAATATTTATCTCAATTAAGATGAAGTACATGGAAAAATAAGCTTTCGTTAGCATAGTTTGTAGACTAGTTAATAGTGGCTGGAGAAAGTAATGTAAATGCACCACATTACACTATTTTTAACCTATGCATTGTTCGTTTATGTGTATTTACTGCACAAAACGATTTTGTTGTTTTACATTTTAACATCATTTGTATCCTTATATAACTCAAGAATTGGTCGGTGACTTGGAAATACGTCAAGCCTTAAATGCTCACAGAGATGTACTTTGCGGTTATTCGTGTGGGTGCGCATTACATCTAGAGGGCAGCGGTCACCTTTGATAACGTTTGCGCATGCGTGGTTATCAGAATTGCTGCACACCAGCACGTAATATGTGGTTAACTAACCGCTTTGTAATATCATCCATGGGTTTTGCGTCTATTATGCCGAAATTACCTCTAATTAAAGGCTTTACCTCGTATATAATTAACAATCACAGATGAGCAGAAACAGGGGCTGTTAAACAAGTGTGGAAAATAATGGAATTTGAATATCCTAAAGAAGAATTAGATTAAAAAACGAATATATTAAACAGAAGGAAAGCTTAAAACTCTAAGGAGGAACATAAATGAAAGAAAGAAGGAAATAAAGAAAGAAAGAAAGAAAGAAAGAAAGAAGTAAAGTCCGGATTCTCTGCAATGAAGCAAAAAAGAAGAAACAGAAACAGTAACAAAGCATCCATCCAGGGAAAATGGGAGTCAAAGGAGAAGGAAACGAATTGGAGTAGACGAAGACAAGGATAAACAAAGAAAAAGAGAGGTAAGGTTGAAAAAGGGGTGTGCAATAGGGGAACCTAATGAAAGCAGTTGGGAGAAACAGTCTTGTGCCTATACACCTTATGAAATTAAAACAGAATAAGACACAATATTATGCACAAATAAAATTAAATAAGGTTAAATTAACCCTGAAATTATTTTAGGCTAAAATTATATCATATTTATCTAGGCTTGAAATTTTTGCTACTGTAAAACATTTAAGTATGTCACAGCTCTCTAAAGTGAAGCTAATAAAAGAATCTGATGTTAATTACAATATATTTCTAAAGCGTAAATTATAACGCTAGTAATTTAAAGTGCACTTTTTGTAAAATTTGTCATTTTATACTGATGGTATTGCCGTTAGTTATGTTGAGAATTATAAGTCCGGCCGGTTTGTCTCCAGCTCTTTGGGTTTCACTCGGCTAACAGAGGCAGTGTTGCCTCTTAACACGTCAACACGTGTGTAAATATGACATCGTCGCACTTTCCGTGGTTATTTAGTCCAATTTCAATGTATCACAAACTCTATCCACCACTCTTGCTAAAGAAAGAAGTCCTCCGTTGTGTTCTTCCTTCTCAAAGTATGTAGCTTGAATATAAATTCACGGCATTGGCATTCTGATGAACCACTAGACATATGACTATAACAACAACTTTAAGAATAAGCATAAGAATAATTATAACAATAACAACTTAGTTAATCACACACGCATGAAAGAAACGAACTTCACCTGGACTAAAGCCATGAACCAACGCCATGTGCTTCGCTTAACAAGAGAGTTGGCAACTTAGTCCAAAATGCAGTGGTCATACATGGGAAGGAAGCCTGTGATTGGAACTAGGAGACAACTTTCATCCTTTGCTATGCGAGTCGCGCCCATCACTGAAAATCTTAGCTAATTTTTTTTATTTCCTGCTTTTATTTTCCATGTTGGGAAGCCCCAAACAACAAGAGTAAACCATATTTATTAAAAGCGTTACAAAAAATCAAACCACGGTGCTGATTTATCGGTTGAAAGAAATCACAATAGTCTCGTTTAGTATGAAAATTAACAATACTATTCTTGCTAAAAGTGGCCATACTGATATACACCTGTGTCTTTCTATACCCTCAGAAAACGTCAAGGCCGCAGATACAGAGGCGGCACAGTAATTTTATGAATAGTGAGCAATGGTGAAGACTCCCAATCAGTGAAGGATGGCGTACATACGCTACCAGATGCACAGAGTTGTACTCGATTCTATGTTAGCATAGAATCCTCAAAGTCACTTGGGATTTACGTGTGTGCACTGTATCCATTAAAGTAACTGCTTTTAGATTATGCATCATATTTTGATAAATTTAGAACATTAAAGGCAGAGAAAATAGTTTTATATTGTAACAAATGAGAACATCCTTACTGTGAAACACACTTTATCATTAGGAACTCAGCGTAACACAAACTGAACACAACACAACAGATCCGTCGAATCAAAACTCACTACTGAATTGCTGAGTCAATTCTCAATTGAACTGTACTGGCACTGTCCACTTTCACTGTTCGCTTTTCACTTCGCAACTTCTTAGCTGAACTCACTGAACTTCCGGGAAGAGCAGTCCCATATATAGACCGGCATACAAAGCGGACCTGCTCGAAACGGCCCAAAGGAATCCTCTGTAGCGAGAAAGCGGCACATAATGGACTATTGCTCCGCACACCCATTGTTCTAGGGGGGAACCGGCCATTAACCCCACCCGCGGCCAGGTAGACGAGTCGGGAGGCGCTCACGCCGCCGGTCCATTGATACTTCGCGCGTGTGGCCACAATATGCCAAAAGAAATATTCTTTGTTGCTGTTACTTTGGCTGTAGTGAGAAATTTGTGTAAAAGGGAAAAGCGCTTAATCATAAGTATTACTTTCACTTTTGGTTTCAGGCTTAAAAATTGAAATTTGATTTAAAAATTAATTAACTTTTTCATCTACAGTGTAAAAATATTTATTTGATATGATCAAATTGTTATTGGTTTACTACCATAGAGTAATGCATAGTCAGATACTAAACTTAAATCTCGTAGCCTTTATTGTTCCCAAAAGAATAAAACAAAAAGCAGTCTGCCTTTATTTACTGTAGATGCTATCTTCTAAACGGTTTTGGAATATGTTATTCAACCATTCTTTTTCAACACTAAACTGCTATATTTATTTGAATGATTACCGCTTACATTTCTTTTCGTTTAAGTATGTGCATGTCTATATATTTCATTTGTTTACATGTTATAAGTAAGCAATGTGCAAAATTTGGAGTTTATGAGGGCAAAAGCTACATTCATTTATATTTTTGAATTTTTACATAACCCAAAAATCAATCACTTGGAAACTAAGGACGAGAACGTCGAGTTTGCGTACTTGCGATGGAGGTGGTATTTGTGACAAGTTGAAGCGGTTTGTTAACCATGTAAAGTGAGGTTGTATGATCAAAGTGCGAATTACAGCGCGGAAGGGCCTTGAGGGTGAATCGCCTCACCTGATGCCCTCCTCCCTGCATCTACAACGTGACCTTCTGTTCTGAGTCGTAGCGGTTTAAAGTACTCTCGTTATCCTTTCACTCCAAGTTATTTCAAAGAAAGTGTCATCGCTAGCCACATGGCAAGTTCTGTAATATTTGCTGCTATTTTTACATTGAACTTTCTCCACATTATTCATGTGGTTTTTTATTAAATGTTTATTTAAGGTCGTTTGGACTACATGGTCTTATCACGGCCTGTTATAAAAATACATTATGATATACATATAACACATAATGATATACATTAATTTACAATTGCATATATGTGGAATTAGGTAAACATTTACAGTAAATCAGAGAGTTTTGTATCCGTTAGAAACTGTAGCATCTTCTTAAGCATGTTGGGTTTGCTAACTGTACTGGGAAGATTGGAAATGCCGGCTTTTTGTCTACATCTACTGTACTGTGGGTAATCTATAAGGATATGCAGAATGTGAAAGGGGATATACTATACATATATAAGAATTGTGCTGTAAGAATATTTCACCAAGAAACATGTTAAAATATTCAACATCCAACATTTGTACAGAGCAAATTGTAAGAAACGGGCGAGCTAGCAAAATTCCAGGTAAAACATAATTCTAAGTAGAGCACATCTTGCACCAAGCCAACGAGCAGGGAACCGGTAACGGTCAGGAAAAATAGAAAGAGACAGATAGAGAAAAGAAAGAGACGGAGGTATGGGACCTACTAAATAACGCGCCAGGCTGACGCGTAAGCGCACGAATTTGGAGTAACATACTTTCATACATGTTAAGGTAACGCCGTCTGAGGACCAATCAGAAACGTCGTTATATTTTGAAACGCAGAGGTGAGCGTCACTAGGCTCAGGTATATAAGGACAGACAGGGCCCTCTCTCTCTCTCTCTCTCTCTCTCTTCTCTTCTAGAATTTCGTCGGTACGAAGTGTTACGCTCTTAGCGACAGATGCACGTGTGTGTGCATAGGGGTGGGAGTGCGTGTGCAGATAGTTAGGCTCCTGAATTATTTAAAGTGGTGAGATTAGAATAATGGGAAAAGCTAGCCGCCCATAGATATTTAAATTGTTAATAAACTACACTTAATAAGGGAAATGAAGTAAATTTTTAATTTGCCTCACCCATGATAACCCTGAGAACCAAGAGTTAGATACATATAGGGAAAAGTTAGGAATGGAAAATTCAACAGTCAACGAGCATCCATAGCCGAGGAACAACACTGCAGCAGATAGCATCAACCCAAGGACCGACGATTTCCCGCTACAAATAGCGCCCAGCAACCGTTCCCCACTACAAATGGTTAGAGGAATGTTACAGCTGGTACAGCTCGAATGTTGGTCCTTGTGAGAAGATAACAGTGCGCTAGTTTGGAGTGCCCAATTCTAAGCCGAGTGATGATAACTTTGTCTCTTCTTTTGAGAGTTCGGTAATGCAAGGAAAGGTTGTGTGCAGCCTGAGCGAGCTTCATGAAGTTTACTGTTGATTGATAACCATTTAAATTTCCATTTTTGCATGTACATGTGTTTAATGAAGCTGATGACGTCTTGGTGTAGTGAGGCGATCGATGAGTCACTGACGGGATGTTTAGTTGCTTCTTTTGCGGCTTCATCTGCTGTTTCGTTACCTTTTATGCCAATGTGAGAGGGAGTCCATACAAAGGATACGGTATTTATATTGGAACTTAATCGGATTTCATGGATCAGTGCGTGGTTTGTTTCAGAGTTTTGGCTGGGAAGTAGTACACTTAATGAATCGGTGAAGAGGTGTAGTGGTTTTTAGAGGATGAATTAGTCATATATAGAAGGGCTTCCTTAATTGCGAATGCTTAAAAGAGAAAGTTGTAAAGAAGTGAGGTAAGCTGTAGAGCATTATCTGATCCGGATATACTACGGCGCATCCTCTTCCTTCTGTGGATGCCGATCCATCAGTGAAAATCTTTGTGGTAGAGTTATATTTGTTCAGTAAAGAATTGGACATTTGCTTGAGGATACAACAAGGTGTTTGAGATTTCAAGTGAGGTGAAAGTTGGGTATCAATTGGTGGATTTGTATATGCCAGTAGGGTATGGTGCAATAAATATTGCTGGGATAGATCGTTCCTTCACTCAGCGAGAATCTCCATTAGACGTATGTCAGTAAGAGGCATTTACGTTGTGGTGCCACTCTATGTTGTATAACATTAGTTTTACATTGTTGTCGTTTCTAACACTACTCATATAGCCTATGACCTTCGGGGATACCTCATTCCAGCAAGCGATGACTGAACCCATTTCTGAGGCACATAGAAATCTGAGACACCTAACGGGCGGATCCGTTGCCACCGATGGTAGGGTGATGGACTTGGAACCACGTTGAGCCTTGAGAATACTTCATGTAAATAAATCAGTAGTTAAAGCGTGGATAAAATCACCACCCCAGAGCCGGAAATTGAATACCAGACCATCAGTATGAGAGCCGGAAACGAAAATACTGTGTTTCCCCGGCGCAACACTAACAACACATTGTTATTACAACAATTACACTTCTCCATATACGTCATAAATCTGCCATTTACAATCGACACGGGTGCCGAGGTCATTAAGACAAGGACTAGTGAAGGGGGTCCCGCGGTTCAAATCCCTCTCCGACTGAAGTTTTTCTTCCCTTCAGGCTTTCCTTAGTCGTCATAATTGGCACATCTCCAAACGTGCTTTAAATTTAGACCTGGAACTTATAATTTTTCCTTCCAAAACTTCCTTTCCGAATTATCCTTTAATTTCATGCATCCTCAGTATCCACCACCCGTGGTGCCGTATGCGATAGGAACGAGGGTTAAACACTACAAAAAATACGATTTACTACACTTCCCCTCCTAAAGTTTTATTGTTAAGTAGGAGGGGATTCCATGGAGATTCTGAATTAGCATTCTAGATTCCTATAACGGTATTTTGCTTCAGATGGCTGACTTAAACTTTCATTACCTGTTTGAAATTCCATATTCACGTCATTCTCTGGTCCACCTGCTTCGATTGCTGGCCTTGGGGAGAAGATTCATACATCGTACCTTCATATACATGGATGTGTATGTTATAAACTAAATACAATGATAGGAGAACTAGGCTATTATTCACAAAATAATGCACATAATAATTAGTATGCAATTTGTTTTTCCTCTCGTGTTTTAAGAGCTACCTTAAGTTCATCGAAATGAGCTACAACTGGATTATATCTGGTAATGAGTTGGTGTGCATGTTGGTAACTCTGGGTAGAATCTTAACACACTTCCCGTTTGTGCCTGGGCTTACTCCGTGCTTACCTGGAAAACGGCTCTGTAAATACTTATTGGTTAATAATAAGTAGGAAATTGAAATCTCGTCGTCTGGAATTTAGAATGAAATGTTTATTTCCTCTATTCGTACATGTGTGTATGTGTGTGTGTGTGTGTTAACAGCATAGACCGGAAAAACGAATAAAATATAATGTGCCTCTGTAAAGAGGCGAGTTATGGGACATAGCTAAGTTTAATTGCTGTCAAATTGTATGTTTTATCAGTACAGGTTTGTCTAAAGCGATATAACCCGAATAGAGCTAAAAAAATAACATTTATCTCTTATTAAGATTTTTTATTCGTTCATCACGAACCCTGCTTTAAGTATAGCTGTAGGATGCCTCGAGGGAGGAGGATGTTTTCTTGTCAGTTCACTGTGTCACACCTTTTAGCACTGACCTACACACACGTTCCCTCTTATAACACTCCTGCCTTTCATCCGACTGCCTCGCATATAATGGACGTGTCCCCATGGACTTTTCTAACACGTGGTTTCTCCCTATACACTGATTTGCTCAGAGAGGAATCACGTGAACAGCCGAAAACTAAGATTCTCCTTTCTAACGGATACTCATTTCTATTCTCCTATCCACCACATGCTATTGACGTCCTCCGTGATGTGGCTACCATGCTGGCCTCTATTTCTCGAGGTTGCGGGTTCAAACCCTGTGGAAGGCGACGGATTTTTTCGGGCGTAAAAATCCTTAGCATGGCTTCCTTTGGAAGGGAAGTAAAGCCGGTGGTCCCGTGTCGTAGATTTGCGGCACGTAAAAGAACCTTAAGCCTGATAAAGCGGCCTCTGAGCAAATTTGCCGGTCTTACGCGCCCAATATAGAATGGGACGCTGAGGACCACAGCAGTTAAAGAGCGTCCATAAATAAAACTCAATGTAATTTAACCACATGCAATTAGAAATAATGTGACTTAATATCACCACTCTTAAGGGCTACTGTATATTATAATACCGTCTTGATATCTAAGTCCAGGAATGCGCTACAAGGATTTCTGCATATTGTTGCAATTAAACACGTCTTGTTGAATTTGAAATCATTGCTAGGCAAAAATATATCGTAACGTAAGGCGGATATAAACATCTCTTTTTATGTGAATACTATACTATATAACGGATATGTGAATTTTTCATTGGTAGAGAAAAGTCAGTGAATGTATCACGGAGTTTTTTTTAAAAACAAATGTAAATGCTAAAGATCTGAAAATTGTATTTAATGCATTAACTGCACATGAGCGACTGGGAAACATTCAAAGTAAAGATACTCCAAATCCCTATTAGTTTTATTCTTTAATACTTACGTATTGTAATTAGAGGGAGTATTCCATAAATTTAATTATGAGATATTACCGGAAACACAAGTTTGGAGATTGCCTACAACCAATCCAAAAAATATATATATATTTTTAAAAAAGGTCCATGTGTGAGAGAGTATGTATGAGCGCGCGTGCATGTTTGTCAGTTCCCCTTGTACCTACAATGAAACATGTAATAAAAGTATTTCTACAAACGTAAATCTCGATTTACAAGAAATAGGTACAACAAAAAGCTTTGTAAAAACAGTTTTTGGAAGAGTGGGTAGAGAAAATCATGTGAATGTAACCTATCAGATTTTCTTTAAGGCTGCATCACCTTATAAAGTATCCATAAGCGTAGATATAAAATGTATTACTACATAGGTAGGTAGCATAAACACGAAGTGATGATGTTTTGTTGGAAGAGGTTGCGTTACACACTTCTTCTGCTGAAATGTTTGCCCGCGAGTGCAGGTTATTTGCTCCGAGTTGCTCTCCCTAGAGATTTCTCACTGTATACTTAAAATAATTAGCAAGGAATACGCAAACTAAAGTTGGAGCTGTTTGTTTGTTGTCAGGTTGACTCTGGAGGTACAAGTTCTCTAACCTTTGAAAGTCAGCTTCTGACTTGGGAAGTGAGTTCACGGGGATCCCTGCTTTGTTTATAAACACTTTTCATGAGTTTGTTTTCACTTTCTAGTTGAGGATTAACATTTTTGATGTCGAGATTTCTCCAGAAATACAGTTTATACGGACCCTAAATAACAACACGTTGTTTTAGAAAGCAGTGAACATGTGTTTGTGTGTGTGTGTGTGTGTGTGTGTGTGTGTAAGGGAGAGAGATAAAGTATAATTAAAAGATGAAAATCGAATTAGTACTTTTAGGATGCAAAAAGAAGCCTGAAGGAAACGCGAACCCCAGCGAGAGGGAAAATGCTTGGTTATTTTGTATAGGTATGCTCTAAAACTGAGAGTCCACTTATAAAGTATAGGTTAAAAAACGGAGGGGTACACCTCACGCACTGCAACTTACACAGATCTATTGCGGCCACCATCCTCCAGGATGGATGGATGAAGTGGAGGAACCACAGGAGGCTAGAGGCCGCAAGCATACAGAGCACAGAGACGCGCGGAAGTCCCTAACAGTGCCTGGCTTGAAGATCCGTCCCACTACTGGAGCTGCCCAGTGAGGACGACGAACGACCCGTCCAACCAGCCAGACCTCTAGTGTTCAAGGGGAATACTCTTTCCTCAGAGCAAGCATTCGCGCCATCTTCCAACACTGCCTTACATCACTAAATCTATAAGCACACCTCAAACATGAGAAGGAAATGGAATGAAAGGTAAATTAGGGAAAGGAAATCGTGGTAAATGAGAAACCATCCCTGCATACGCCTGCCAACTAAACAAAACTACAAAAATTCCAAAGTGAAATAAGAGCTGGAGAGAATCGAAATCTGGACCTCCCGAATACGAGCCTCGCACGCTACCACGGACCCAACAGCTCGATATCAACTTATAGGTATAATATTCTGAAAATTTCAGCAGTCCACTTTTTTGGGGGGGATCCAAATGGCTCCCGCAAACTGGCAGTAAGATCACAAGATGTATTTTAATACATTTGCAGAGCTTATGTAGTAACATGGTCTGCCACAAAATCTAGTTCAGAGGTTTACAGAATAAAATGTTTAACAAATTCTACAAATCAGTACAATAAAGCTCCATTTAAACTGTTTATCTTTTACAAGCTGTAAACATAAAAATTGAAATCACTTTATTTAATGAGCTTCTAAAAATACAACGTGTGAAAACAATTTTCTCTTTAATAAAAACAGTTCTATTATCGTTGCGTAAGTATGGCATATCATATTTTATTTGAATCGGTCTATTCTGCGAAGAGGTATCAAGGTATTATACTACCTCTTGAAAATCTTGTTGCAAATGTTAGTTGGGATCATTATCATAATCACTTTAATTAATAACAACAGTTTAAGATCCAAGGGCTTGTTTCGATATCATTGAAATTGCTACATCAATCTCATTCTTGGTCACCAACACTTCTCGTACCCACAGCTGTATAATTTAACGACGCTTAGAAATGCGGTTTCTTCCATCCTCTCTTTAATATTCTCGTCAGTTGGTTCTGAAATTGTGTATTCTTTCCATTAAACTGAAAATACTTAATTCCCTCCCTATATCTGCATTTCTATTTTATCAAAAAGGATATCCGGCAATGCCCCTTAATAGCCTCATCTCTGTGGTCTCTATTTTTCTTCCTTCCTTAGCTTTAATAACTAAGAACCATATAGTAGCATGGAGATGCCATCATTTTATAAAATTTTAACTTTGCTTCTTTAATAACTCCTTAAAACATATTCTTACGGCAGCATACATGCAGCAAATTTATTAGGTTTGTTTTATTTATAAAATTAATTTTTAAAATAAGAGATATTGCAACCAAGACTTAATTCTTTATGTTATTTAAGTACATGGTTATTATAAACATCCCTTCCAAGTCCATGTTGGGAATCTAAAATTATATTCTCTGTCATTGTACTTAAACTACTTTTATAACTGCTGCATACAGATTGCAATATGTATTTAAAATGGTTATTCCTCTATAGTTAATACAATTATTTCTGTATCATGCTTGTAGATTTGACATATTTCTGCTATTCTCTGGTCTCCTGTGTAGGACATTGTTTAATATTTAATTTGTTTATTTCTTCCAATGTCTGATTATGGACAATTGGATCTACATTTCCACCTCTCTGTGTTAAGAGGTTTCTTCTTCTTCATTTTCTCTTTTCCATAAATTCCGGAATGGTTTATCCATTCTTCCTTTCAGTTATCACTGAAATAATAAAATAAATCATTTTCAATATAACATGGCATAGTATTTTATTTCAATTGAAACTGAGAAAATAAATCAAATAAAATGTAACATATGACATGCAAACTGAATGTTGCTCGTTACAAAGGAACACGGAAGGGTAGTTTGCAAAAGGTACGTTAGCTTACCTTATATTTTACTCTTTTTTCATTGAAGTCTTCAGGACAGAATGACAAAAACATCCCAACTTAGAGTTGGGCGTCTACTTTAAAGAACGACTCAGAACACAGTGTGAGCTGGTAATGTAAGTAATGTAAGTTAGGTAGTGTGAAGCAAGGAATATTTCCAGCTAAATTTCTGTTGGAATCTTCATTACTTTCCGTGGCAAGAATGAAAAGGAAAAGCTGTCACTTTGAACTGCCACGCGATTCCTTCTTCCCGCCCTCTCGTGCTACCACAAGTTGGGAATTTCGGGAGATTAGTTGCCCAAGATGAAGTTCACTGTGACAGGAAAAAATGGAGGAAAAATATCAAGCAGCTGTACATAGCCTGCTTTCCGTCTTACATCTGGAATATGCCGGGAAAATCGGCTTACTCCCTCGATTATGCAAATTGTATACAACTTTACGTTGCAAATCAATTGATAATGAAATAAATAGGTGCTTCTAAATATTTTGGCCCAATTTATTTTTATCCA
The DNA here is from genome assembly GCA_030765065.1 of Deroplatys truncata. Classification (NCBI taxonomy): domain Eukaryota; kingdom Metazoa; phylum Arthropoda; class Insecta; order Mantodea; family Mantidae; genus Deroplatys; species Deroplatys truncata. Next base: position 233,683,163 of record CM060975.1, read on the forward strand.
ATGTACCTAGCTTAATTGTTTTTCACGCTTTCTGTTTTTATTAACACTGCAATAACAACAGTATTACATTTCTTTTTAAAATTGTACCTTAAAGAGCGGGAAGAATTTTAATAAAAATAAATTGTTGTCAGAAGCGGAGGGAGACTTAGCATCTCGACCTATGAGGATCTTTTGTACCTAGGCTCCTGACGGGGTGTCCCCGGGAGGGAAGGATGAGGTGAGAGGAGACAGAGGGCGGCTGGACCAGGAGGCACGACAGGGCAGGGTCCCTACCACTTATATCTACATTTAAACTCCCCGTGTCGTGACTGGTGCAGCCGGCTCCCCTCCCCCTGTGGACTTAAACATCCCCTGGCGGGGGGCTCGGTACTTAAGAGACCGCTCGCAATCTGGAGGATAAAGTTTCATTCAGAGCTCCTTTTCCTCTGCCATGCATACGGCGAGACCTCCCGCCGACACTTGCAACACTGAAAGAAACAAAGCAGATCAAAGGTGAAATGAAATGAGAATGAAGATGAAATGGAGGTACAGGAAATTCGAGGGATGTAATGATCCTTCCCAGCATTTGCCTAGCAACCCGACGAAACCCGAGAAAAGCCATGGGTTCAGGAAGGTTCGCCACAGGAATCGAGCCCACGACCTCCCGAATGTGACGTTACCGTCGGAGCCAACCCCTCGGTGTTACCTGCATATCACTTTGTACAGGCCCTAAAATCTCATGCATGTATAATGAATATAAAAATACAACATACAGAGCAGACGAGCTAAAAGCTTTAGATTATCGCACTAGTGCGAGAGTCTAAAGTGTGACCAACTTTGGTTTCAAGTCCAATCACATGGCAATTATCCTTTGTATATGTACATGTTTAATAACTCGACTTGGTTTGATTAGGTTTTACTTTTCTTTATGTATTTTTACATGATTAATTTCCCATGTGCTCGCATTATCTGTTCAGAATACAAATTGTCATACTTCAATTTAACGCAATTCGTTGTAGAGGAGACAAACATTTGTTTCGAAAACATCCCTCCTCGCAAATAAAATCCTACTATTACCGCTTCTATCATTATCTAGTATTTTCACACTCCGTGATATAATATTACTTCAGCTTCTATTTCCCAAGTTTGCAGGCTCCAACCTGCTGCTAGGCAAACGAGTTACTTTTGTGATGTATACCCATACTCTGAATACAAATATTGGACATTTTTATACCCAGAATGTTTCTCCACAGCCCCATCCTTTGGGTGTTAAGTTAATCACTGTGACTTAGTGGCGATAGCAGGTATTACAAGAAAATGAACTAGTAACAGAAAATGTCACTAGAGGACCCTACATGCTCCAGTCCTCAGAGATATCAACAGGCTGACAGAATGGTGATGGGATAACTTTGCTGCCTGCGGGGGAGGAGAACGCTGCCCGTTAACTGCATGGAGATTTTCTCCTGCAGGGACGGCTGGTATGGAGTACATTCAGTTTGGTGAGGTATTTCGGAAGCAGTTGAAGAAATAACAGTCTTCCAAACTAAGCCCAGAAGATTGCAGGAGGGCGCATGCTTAACTCTGCTTATGAAGCTATGTTTGGACTGACGCAGAGGATACAGTAGTGACGCGATAGGCCTCGATCCGCGACTCGGAATTAGATACATCATATTCGTATGCTAATTGTATCATTGGAAGTCCCCCAGACGCAGACTTGTTCCTGGTTACTAATTTTCCATTACGCTTTAGAAGCGCTGCTATCTGCGGTGCGTCGTCCTCCATGGTGTAGTGGTTACCATGCTAGCCTCTAAATCCCGGCGGAGGGCGATGGATCTTTTCGGGCATAAAAATCCTTAGCGTGGTCCCGTGTCGTAGATTTACGGCACGTAAAAGAACCTCAAGCCTATAAAGAGGCCTCTGAGCAAAATTACCGTTCTTTCAACCCAAAATAGAATGGGACGCTAAGGATCGCAGGAGTTGAAGAACGCCCATAAATAAATTAATTAATTAATTTAAAAAAATCTGCTGTGCAAATGGATCTGATTTCGATTCCCGGGATCGATAAAAGGATTTCTCCCTAGCTTGGAGGCCTCTGCTCGCAATGAACTTGCACAGGGCTATGCATATGCCTACCTGACCACTCTTGAACTTGAGCTCTCTATGCAGATTGGTATTTACAGCCACCATCTGTGGTTTGTGCATAATTAGCCTCATTTGATCGGTTAAATCTAAGAGGCCTTACTAGACATTATCTCCGTCATCACTTCATTAACAAACATTTAACTGTCTCCAACAGAACTATTCTCCATCGAGCATGAACTCTGATGATAAGGGGACAATTTGCATAGAATGTGCAAAGCATTCTTGAAGTTAATCGATTATGAATTACCTGTTTTGGAGAGCACATATCATCAGTTCTTCTATGTCTACAGAGATCACCTTTCTGGTATCACTTTCTTTTCGCCTGTGTAGCTTCGATATAGATACTGTTGATCTGAAAAATGATTAAACTTTAAATTTATTAGTGTCGAATGGTCCCAAAAGCTTATACTGCATCTTAATGGATATTGTGAAATAGAAGCTGCAAATTTGTGGAATAACCATAAAGTAACCAATTCACACCTTCCTTTTACACCCCCTTCGCATTGCATTACCTAAGAACTGATCTATAACAAACTACAAGAATGAAATCAGCACCAAAAATAGCTGAAAATGAAATGGTGCCAGTTATAAAACTAAATGTTGTACCGATTTTTCCGCTCCCCCTTATGAAGTTGCCGATATACCAAGATGTGGGCCAAGATGGCCAAGGGTACTGTAATCACGTCACCTCTCGGAGCTCTCGATGGGATGGCATTAAGGCCCTCGAGGGTTAACACCAGACATCAGTTGGCGAGCAACATTATTCTTCACGAACATTAGAGCGGTCACGTCTGCGTCAGTTTTAGGCAAAGTATTCCGGGCCATTTCGGCCTTTTCCAGATTTATTTAACAATATGATTTGGTGTGAAACTTTTCAAAATTATTTTCTTTCCCTTATCTGCTTTGGAAAACACATCAGTGCCGGAATTAGGAATGAGATAAAGGTGAATTGAAGCTTGTGAAGGAACTGCGTATATCGCGTGTGTCAGCGATGCAAGCTTTAATGTTCTTTTAAGCTGTAGAATAACTTGTACTGTAAAACAGACAGAATTTTGATGTAGGACTTTTAAGCACAAAGCAATTATAGTAAATATATTAGTTAAATATTAACAGGGATTACGAATTATTATTTGAAATGTGATCACAATGTGACCTGTTAAAGTAATAAAACACAATGTGTTTTAAATTAAATTAGAGATAAAGTGTTAACATAACTTACGTTCACTTCTATAAACACAAGAACCCCACTGATCGAAGCCGTTTTAATACATAAATCGCAGATAATTCAAAGACGCGTATAGTAAAAAATAGTGAGAAGAGTAATTTATGTGTCGTTGACCTCAGCAATGTGCAGTAGAGAAAATCTAGGCGAGTCACACAGTGGTAATATTCTTGCTGTTATTGAACTTCTTAGCAAATATGATTCCATTTTATCTCGATTAATAGCAAAAAGCAAAGACCTACTTAAGTTCCCAAACACAAGACGAGCTCATTCAGACGTTGTCTTCACAAATAGAAAAAAGCTAATTGCAGAAATACATGATTATGGTTTCGTTCCCTAATATTGGATACAAGTAACTAAGTATGACCAGTTAAGTTTAATTTGCGAAAACATCTTAGTGAAGGAAAATGTAAATAATACCCCTATAGAGCTCAGGATACAGGAGAGTTTTCTAGGATTTTTAGCGTTGCGGATGGAAGTGCGCAAGGATTCATTACTACAGTTTTAGAATTAATTTAAAACATTGGAATTCCCATTCAACAATGCACAAACAAGATTACAATGGAGTAAAAAGGGTAAAGGTGTGCATCACGGAGGGACCCCCGGAACCGGGTCAGAGCACCGTACGTAGGCCAGTCGGCCCTTTATGCCTCCAACGTGACTCTTGGGAGGGAAGGATTAGGGGAGAGACCCGAAGGGCGACCAGACCCGGATACCGGCGGGCGCAAGCATGGAAAACGTTTCCGGATAGAATCATCCGACGACGTCCGGTCCCAGCGCACAAACCACCAACCTCCAGGGTCTCCCGGAGCGGAGTCGCACGTTGAGGAGAGACCTAACTGAGCGGCACCTCGGCGACGCAGTGAAGAAACGTTTACAGAGCGCAAGCCACCGCCCAGCCTCCGACGAACACCGTCGCCTGGTCCTACAACTGTAAAACATGGCAAGAAAAATTATGGGTACAGGAAATGAGAGTCGTGGTAGAAGATGAACCACCCCTGCATTCGCCTGGCGACCCGGGGAAACTACAAGAAAACCCATGAGCGATCGCTGGGGATCGATCCCGAGACTTCCCGAATGCGGGCTATAGACGTAACCGCCTGAGCCATTCCGCTCGGTACAATGAAGTGAAAGTGATGAGTATAGTATACTCGGGTGTGCAAGAGTGGGTAAAAAGATTGGAGCCGACTGCAAATCAAGTACATTGTGCTACCCACAACTGAATTTAGCCCTAAGAGGAGCAGCTAAGATTCCACAGATAACATCCCTTTGTACCCGGCTTGAAAGAATATATAGATTTTTCAGTTTTGTATTAAAACATGACAACTATTAGAAGAAATGACAATCGAAACAAAACCCCAACTCTCAAAAGATTATGTCCAACAAAATGGTCTTCAGGTTATGGCGCTTGGTATCCGTCCGTTTCTGCTATCGAGATGTCATAAGGTCCTTAGGCATTATAATAATGAAGCAACATCCGCAAGATAACAAACGGAAACTTACGAGTCTCTGGTTCAGACGGCAGTACGAAGCAAAACGACCAATTTTGTTTCAAAAAATATACAGTCGCCTAATAAAGATACAATATAGGTTACAAAGTTACTGGGCGAAGATTTAGTTCACTTCAGCAATTTAAAAACTACCTTAACAAAGTAAAACAAAACGCTGAAGAAATAGAAAGTACATGGGGAATCGAACGTCGTTTTGCAAGAAAACGCACAATCAAAATAAAGACATTTTTCGATGAATTGTGCGAGGAAAAAGGCTGAGTGATCCTGAATAGTATTTCAAATTTAATGTGTTATATGGTTATTCGAATATCGTTTTAGGTCATTTACGACCTAAATTTAAAAGCATGATAGACATCATTGAAAAGTTCAATATACTCGGGATAGTAGTGACCGTGAACTTCATTCAGTTGCAGAAAAGCTTGTAGTGAACTATCCGATTGATTAGAGCTTCTCGGGTTATCAGCCGTGTTATATCGATAACTGAAGGGGTTCCTGAAGAAGGCCACAGAGTCAGGATGGCCGAAAGCTCGAGTAATTTCATCGATATAACACGACTGATAACCCGAGAAGCTCTAATCAGTAACCACCGACGTAAAATTTTTAAGTCTTTTATTCGAATGATATTTCACCACAGTTTCCTCACCAATTGCTCATGGCCTTTAATGCGCTACTGAGCAATATCAAAGGTATTAAAAGTGAATCAGTGAAACAGTCAATAGGTCTAATCCTTATGAAAAGGATCAAATAATTATTTCTAGTGTCCCTGATGTCTCTGTGGCGTTGAAATTATTTCTAACTCTCCCTGTAAATGGCTTCAGCAGTAAGGACAATCTCAAAATCAAAACAAATTAATCACGATGTGCACCGTTCGATGACGCCGGATCGTTTGTCTCTCTTAGAATGATAATCATTGAAGTGGAAAGAGCATGAGCATTAAATCTTGATGTGCTAGATGAATTTGCTAGAAGAAACCTGCAGGAAAACTACAAATAAACTTCAAGATTAACTGTGACAAGTACATGCTTATTATTATTATTATTATTATTATTATTATTATTATTATTATTAATCTTAGACTTTTAATATTTGGGCCCCTACTGGATTCTGAAGGGGGGCCCAGTATAGTCCGCTACGACACTGATTGAGGCCAAACGTTTTTTAGTTTCTCTACTACGTGTAGTAAGTAGGGGAAGTATTGCATTCCACTCAATAATTCGATACCGAGATTTCACAGGAAATACATGTTTTGAGGACTCCTGAATCCAAAAAATGTATTTTTGGAAACATGTCCGTGTGTGTGTGTCTGTGTGTCTGTGAACAGCGTAACTCAAAAACGAAAAGTCGGATAAATCCGAAACTTGGTATTTAGGTTCAGTATCTTTAAAAGATGCGACACGAAGATTTTCAAGAAAATCTTGATATTCCAGACTACCCTTTATGTGGAACATTTTTCGAAGTTTTTTTTCTCTCAGAAATAGCACTAACGATTTTGATTAAAATATCATATCTTAAGACACTTTCATGTCAAATGAAAGGGCATATCTAGAATTTTCTGGGAATGTCCCCAAAAGTCGTCTTCATTCTGAATGAATTTTGCATAACTGATAAACCGTAAGAGATAGATAAAATTTTACCACGAAACACACAATTTATGTCATATACATTTTTTGTGTACAGTGAACCATATTCCTTGTTATTTGTTTGAATTTTCCAATACTTAATACTTTTTCTCAAATGCGAATTCGTTATTCGTTTTGTTTTTCTTACTTTTCTTTTTGTATGTCCTGGGAATGCAAAGAAAGTGGAATGCTCCACATAGCAACCAGCTCTTAAAAGATTTGACTATCGCTTAAAGCCTACCATATTCCCCTTGCACCTTCAAGAGCATTAGCAATAAGATCGTTTCTGCAAATGTTTATCTCGATTAATATGAAATAGATGGAGAATAATAGTTTGTAAAAATAGTTTGTACAAGAGTAGAGAAAGTCATGTGAGTGTAACACATCAGATTTTTAGACTATGTATTACTTGCAGCTCAGGTTGATTATTACGCTGTGTTGTTGTTTACACTTCAAAGAATGTTTACATTCTTAGCAGCAATATGATCAGTTCAGATCTCCACATGTCGTAGCTTAAATTTTCAAATTATAAATCTATTACTATAATTTTTAGATTAATGGATTAAGGTAAGTGCTAAGGCTATCTCTGATGCTATTCCGATTTAGCATACCCCTGCTATACCACGAATCCCACCGAAATTCTAACTACTAAATATTGCTACTATATTTTGCTATTATTGCTGTTAAGTCTAATAAAAAAAACCTACACTGAATATAGACAACACGAAACCTAAAAAAATGGTCTTCAAGTACATAATTAGCAAATAGGCAATCTGAAATTCTATTACGCTTTCATTTAGAGTCGTCGCCATTACGCTTGTCGTCGTTCACAGCGGCGATGACAGTGACAACTCTCGGAAGTTGGAAGACACAAGAAAATTGCGACACAGGCACCCCTACTGATTTATAGCTATACTGTGTGTGACGTTTTAAATTTCTAAATCTGAAAAGAATGCTTTAGTTAGTACTTTAATGGTTCTAGCGCTGATAATGCTCTAGTTAGTGTACATTTAAAGCGTATGTGCCATTTTTGTGGCAAGTTACTCGCAGGTCATTTACAACGTGACTGTTTTTTGAAACGTGCAAAGGAATATACTCAAAAACATTTCGAACTCCGCGTAAGGATGCATGACAACCAATGTGCGGGAAGAAGCAAATTTCTCCCAGTATGTCAATAGTAGGAGAGGTGAACACAGTTCCCTTTGTGCGGGTTTTAATTAATAAAATTCACATGTTTGCTTTACTTGATACCGAGAGTATCATCTCATTAGTTAATTTGGAACTGTCTCCACAAAGTATATAAATTGCGTTATAGTAGCGGGTGAGCCATTGTATACTTATGGTACCGTTAAATTGGCAATTCGTATAGTCCTATTCCGGTGGAATTTCCCATTTTTTTTGTGGTTAAGAACCTTCGGTTTATGTATTATTGGAGGTAGATTTTTTCTAATATACTGGTTTTGGTGTTGGATATATTATCCAAGTAAATTTTGCTTTCATTTAAATCACGGGTTAAATTAGAAATTAATTGTGATAATGATCCACTTCTTGAAATTCCCATTGGTTGAGAGCGAGAAATTAGATCATTTTTCCAGTGTTCAGAGACACCAAATATGTAAATTATTGGAACATTTTTCACGTGCGTTAACGCCGAAATTGGGTAAAACCAATATGATAGTGTGATATTGAGTTGATAGATGACATGCCATATTGCTTACCACCCGCGAGGATGGCTACAATGAAAATAAAATACGGGAAATGTTAAGAAATGGTGTTATTAAGGAATCATCGTCAAACTATCCAGCCGATCGGCACCCGGGCCAATCAGCGGAGAGCCCTCTTATATAAATATAGCAGCACGAACAGCCGGCATTCAAAGTTAAAGCAGTTCAATGTTAGTTATATTGCGTATTTGTATTTGTCCTCATCCTAGAGATAACTGATCCATTATCCCAGGCTGAGCCCGCGGGAGTTGTTCTTGAATTATGATTGTAAAGATAACTCGAAAATAGGTCACTACTGTAAAGCGGTCGGAAATTGGGCTGAACCAATGAGCAAGAGTGAGATTGGCCGTGGCAGTTTGGTAGGGTGTGGCATGTGTCAACAGTTCGTAAATGAATCGCTTCTGATCAGTGCATGCCGTTCTCCCTTCGCTGAATGTCTTTCATTATGGAGTTTATTACAAGTGAGAAATCGAAACCATTCGCAATTTACGAAGACTACAAATTCCGATCCCGGGTAACGATAATAGGCTGATCAGCAGCTAATTGCCTGGCCGCAATTCATACGTCCCTCTCAATATGCTGTGCCCTAATTTTGAAACAGTGCCGCAATTCAACTTTACCAAAAAATATGTCTTGTGTGGCAAGCCGAAACTTCAAACTCAAGAGTTTTTAATGAAAATTCATAGTTATTTTTGGAAAATAACAACAAAGATTTTTAAATAAATATCTGGTGTCGATGGGGTAAATTCTCAGAAACATCCTTATACCTTATATATATGAATGTATTAAATAACAACATAGTACTAGTTCCACTACCTTTTATTTTGTAGCCTTTAAGTAAACACACGCGCACACACATACACAAATTACTCATTTAACTCTTTTCTTGTTCATTACAAATCCCTAAATATTTGTATATAAACATTCCGAAAATTAACAACAAGAATACTTCCTCGGTGAAGGGTAAGATACAGAGAAACTAATAAATTAATGAAATTGATTCAATCATTATGATTTATAATTCAGCGTTTATTTAACTATTACATGAATAATGTTAAACACTATGTTTTTAAATGCGGTGATTTAATGTTGCCCAGAAGGAACGCTTCACTCATTCGAAAGCTTGATTTTTCTCTTGTACATTTAGTCATAGGTATTGTGTTTGGCGCGAAAAGCCGAAAGCATCAGAGAGATCAAAATACTAGCACTCTAGTGTGTGATTCAAAAGCTCCAAAATGGCCCTAAATATGAGTTTGGGTCAAAACGGTTTCAACTTCTGAGAAGCGTGCGTCATTAGTCAGCTGACTTTCCATTTCAAATCTTGAAAGTATTCAAAAGTAAATTTTTTTTGGCACTTTTGGGAAAATTATTTTGTCTGATTACAAGTTTCCGGAATATAAGGTTATCTCACAGGTTTTACGAAATGTACATTTATCAATCATGTATGCCATTTATACTTCAACAAAAGTAAAAATAGTTACTAAAACCTTTTCTTATTAATGGCAATAAATCGAATTTAAAGTCTTTATTACACGTAGCCTAAGATACATGAAAATGCATATTAAGTTTTAGTGTTATATTTGAAATGGTTTTAAAATAACATTCATTGTAGCCTCATTTTAAACAAACTGTGACAAACTACTATTTCCATCATACTCTGATCACATAAACGAAATATGTCATTAATTTCAACTTTTAATTTATTAATATCATTTATTACTTTTGTTACGTATAAATAGAGAATGAAACTCATTTATAATATTTATAGTTACTGTTGACGTAAACGTTTTAATATTTACAGAATAATATATCGTTATAAATATTAATTTCTTAAGATTCTGAGTGTTACGGTTGCATAAAATATCGTCTGCTGTTCCTCTATAATCCGTATTATACAAATTCCTTATAATTATTTTCTGGTACGATAAATCTTACTCTGAAATATTACATACGTTATACTTCATCTACCACTTACCTATAGTAGGTAGACGAACTAAGTATTCTACTTAAAAACTCAATTTGGAGATTTCATTGTCTTGGGGTCACCTGAATAAAAACGAAAACAAAATTAGGAAAGGTCCGTTGTGTGTATGCGTGCGTGTAGGTTCGGTGTGTTTGTATGCCGTATGCCTGTGAACGGCATAAACGCTCATACCCTAAACGTTCGTTTACATGGAAAAAATTTCTTTTTTTCTCAAAAATGATTCTCACGACTTTTATAAAAATAGCACGAATTTAAAATACTTCTATAACAAATAAAATATATATCTTGAATTTTTTACAAATAGTCTGTGAAGATCCCCTCATTCGGAATGAAATTTACTAACTTTGTATAAATGATAAGCTGTAAGAGCAAGATAGAAACTTACTACACAAAAAGTATATATTTTTAAAACACAATTTATTTTAACTAACTCTTTCTTTTTGTCGCGGATATGGTTTATTATTGGTTTGAATTTTAAAATGATTTTTACTTTACTAAGTCGTTATTCATTTTTTTCTCGCGGCCACGCAAGGAAAATAAAATTTTAAAGTCATCACATAGCGATCCGCCTTTAAAAGATTTGACTATCGCTTCAACCTCCTGCATGTCCCTACACAAGGAATTCAAATGTTTACCTAGATTAACATGAGGTATAATGAAGAAAAAGCTTTGTAAGAATATTTGTGGAAGAGCTGATAGAGAAAGTCATGTGAGCACATTATGTAACACATCAGGTATTTATTTTCCAACTGCGTTATTGCATGATTCCGCTGTTTATTTCTTGCAATCTCTCTATAAAATATTGTAAAATTTCAAATGAAAAAACAATATTCGAAATCTCATTTTTTCCTGATGAAACATTATGAAAATAGTATACAATTATTTGTTAGCATACCTTGTTCTCAGAGTATTTAGTCCAGAAATGGGGTATTATTTATGTGGATCTTGTATGTTTAGAGTCACGAAATTCTTATCTAACACATAGGGCATAGCGATTCCAAATACAGGTGTTGCAGAATAGTGTAACACAAGATATTTATAAAATTTCTATACATTTTTTTAGAAAACCAAATTAAACTCGAACTCTGAATAAAATTCTGTACACATGGTAAGACATTATCACTGTTGAGTGTTAGCCAAATGACCGCCACGTTATAACTAAGCTATCCCAGCGACGCACCGCAACACTGAACACCTTTCCCAACATTGCAGATGTGATGTTGTGCACCTTCTGCTGGATATATTCCTTTAGTCGGGCAATTGAGTTGATCTCCTTCACAGGGACAGACACTTCGTATCTTGAGTTTTAAAGAATTTATCTAGGTGCTCCATTGATCTCTTCTATACTTGTGATAACAAAGGTGACAAGCTTACCTTCAACTTAATGCTCTCCCCACTACAACTAAAATTTGTTTTGCCCCGTGACTCCTTCTTGAATTAGTTACGGCTCTTTTTACAATAAATTTTGAGTCGTACAATGGGATGAATAGAATTTCTCCAAAATTTTCCCTGCTAAAATGCAATGGAGATGTCCTTGGCTACTAGTGCACTACCGGCAATATCTCTCCAAATTATTCTTCTTTCCTCACAGCAGTACGCATACAAAGTAAAATATTCCATTATTACAGCTATTAGACGTAAAACCATATTGCATAATTTAATTAATAATTATCCAGGGATTGTATGTTTTCGTGTTAAAGGGTTGGGAATTACATCGAATTTGGTCTACACCTGTAAAGATTCACATCTGCAAAGCTAGGAAAGGTGTTCCTTGTGGCGTTTCATCGTTGGAAGTTCTTTGTGAAGAGGCATGCTGGTCATGTGCAGGAGCGGGTTTTTGGTAATTAACGATAAACGCAAAATGTAACGGAGAGAAGTACATGCACGATCTACGACAAATGTGACGATTTCTGACTATAATTTTGTCACAAACTTTCGCGAAACTGATCGTTTATGCGAAAATATTTTTCGATAAAGACGTAGAAATGGAATTTTAAATAAGTGTATTGGTTTTAAAGATGTTGACTGTAAAGAAATGAGAATTCATTTCGAAAAGTACATTAACCGGAAAATTTACACTATTTTAATACCTGCGGGACCATCCATTACAACTGACTGGATTTTCCTGAGCTTTGGAACATTTCCTTAGAAATAATTTCCTTTTGAAGTTCTTGGAATAATATCTGCAGCAGAAAAATAATTGACCGCGTGGGAACTAACAACAGAAATAAACTGGCGGAAATGCGACCATAAGCAATGCACGTGATCAACACTCGATAACAAGGACTGAAATCTTGTCTTCAGCCGAATTTCAAAAACACCATGCCGCAGCTGCGACAATCAGAGCTGTTTAAAAATTAGCACGAAATTTCTACTATATTTTAAGGCGTAAATACATTTTATATATTTTTCACGATTTTGTTTAAAAATAAATACCAAAAAACCTGGCCCCGGGTGTGTGGAACATGCTTGAGATACAACTGTAATGGACTATGCGTTAAATATGTATTAAGGGTTTCATTCAATCAATTGTTTCGCTGGCAATACCTGTTTCTCTCATTAATATATAAAATTGAATAAGCACCTATAAACAAGAGAATCTTCATCAGCTGCTACAGGGATTAGGTATTTCTTCCTGTTCCAGGGTCAAGCTTAAATCTGTACTGTAGCCCATTTTTTGCTCAGGTAACCCAGATTGCATAACAGTGCCTGATTTTCAGTAGTGGTACTCTAAATTCTGGAATTGTCAGTTAGATAGAGCTATTACTTTCAAAAATATAAAAATGCGGTTTTTTTTAATCCAGAGTATAAAAATTATGTGATCAGGAACCTTTAAAAGTTCTGATACAAAGCCTCCTTCAGCAAAAAGTTCTATCTAAGCTCAACCATGGAGAAAATAAAGACAATCATAAATATCGGATTGTGATAAACCTTATTACGTGAGCCAGTACATTTTGACAGATTTATCGCACTTTGGTTTTCCTCTTCTCTGTTCTTGTTCGGAATTATTTCTCTTGAGATTTCACCGCGGTACACGGATGTGAGCAAACTTTTACTTTCCTTCTGAGGAAGAGAGATGTATCGCAGATATGAGAGGTTCCCTGGAAAACAAGTCTTATTTCAGTTTTGCAATTCAATTCTCTCGAAGTTTGGCATTCATCTGATATGACCAGCAATCATTATGGTGTCCACATTTCTCGCTTTTTATTACAGAATGCTGTACTAGAGTTTTATAGATCTGTAAGTTCACTTTGGTCCTATTGTTAATTTAAATAATGTCTAAATATTCACTTCTAGTTCAATGTTAAGTTGCGTTCGTTTCGCAGCCGCTTTTGTTCTTTGTTTTCTTAAGTTTAAATTTTGAAACTCCATCACAAACAAAACATGTACATCATATATTAGTATTGTTAAGCTTAAGGCAGCCTTGCGACACAATGCATTCCAAGAAACTTGATGATCAGAATTTTACGCTTGTGTTTAGTTAAGTGGCCTATTAAGGTTCTATTAAAAGTTCAGTAGAATGTATTGCTTGCACAAAATCGGGGTACAGTGTTTTCTTTGTTTCCCCGTGAACATTTTAGGCCACAAAGGCCTGCAGTTCAATGGCAGTTGTTGGTTGCAATGAATATTCTGGTCAGTTATATTAAGGTAAATATTTGTTTTTTCCAAAGTAGAGGAAACATCGACACAAAAGGTGTTATACTTCTCCGGAACAGACACTCTAGTTAAGCCTTAGAGGTGACACGGCATCTCACCTGTGATATCAGACAATAGCTTGATAGCTACTGAAATACCACTAAAGTGTAACTGTATGTGTCAGAGGGAAAATAAATTACTTTTTGGAAGTGAGGAATACAGCTTTACATTTTCTGGTAGTAACATCGTGTTATGATACATTCACCAATCGTAAAATAATCTCGGTCCATATAATCCAGGTAGTCAGATAAAACCTCAACTAGCATTAACAGCAAATAAGAGAACCGTTCCGATTTATTTAAGTGGAAGACCATTTCAAACGATGAATGAAAGTATGAAATGATTGCGAAAATGAAATAAAGAGCCTAAAGCACTAAAACTATAACATAAAGAGATTAATGAAATAATACCGCAAAGTTAGAGTTAATTTATCACCCTTCACCAACAAAAAAACTATTTTCACCACAACTGCGATCACCACCAGCACCACTTCAAAGCTAAGCTCATTTGGCCTCTTCCGACTAGATACAAATAAAAAGTTTATTATGCATCTGTTTGACGTCAACATCAAAGAACGCTCAGTGTCCACAATCCCTCCGAAAGAAATGTGATACGCTGTATCCGAGTTGGAGATAGTAGGCAGCAAATATCATCCATCAGTTCTGTCGTGGACGTACAATCAACCTGTAGGTCATTATAAAGTAACATATTCTAGCTCAGTGTATCACAGAAGAATGTTCATCCAACTAAAGCTATGTGAAATTATGATGGTCCAAAAACTGAAGAAACCATATAATGTTGTCATTGTACATATGCCAGAATAATATTATCCATCACAAAGTTCGCAATTGGGTTAAGGCAATTCACTCATTTGGGGTGCCCAAAATCCATACACCATCACGAAACATTTATACACCCACTAAAATTCAGAGTTGGTACAAAATCACCACACAGAGCATACTGGGACAAACATTCACGTATGATCATGCAGTTTTCTGATCGCTTTTTGATATATGCAAAACAGGAAACGAATTCATGGAGCTGTTTAAAAATTCTATGGCCATCGAGATCTCCGAATATGACAATATTGGACTTATAGATCGACTACACGACATATGCCCCTAAGCGCTGCACAATTTCAAGACCATTACACACAAATAGGTGAAATCTCGGTAGAGTTCACCAGTAAGCAATCAACACATGCAATGATATGTTCAATTGTGCCTTCAGCAGGGGGAGAATATTTCCAGCACTTTTCAAAGTAAGTTAACAAGTTCTCAAAGATATTCTACGTTTAGATGAAACAAATTTATTCTGGCATCGTTCTTATTGACATCAAGAAGAAAATATCTCAATTTATGTACGCAAATCAGTGTAGTTATTGAACCAATTTATTACGGATACTTAGGATGGAGAAAAGACGTTTAGATTATGTGCAAGTTATAACATATTGGAACAATGAACATTCGATGATATATGATTTGTGGAAATCAGGCTTTGAGACTCAATCGTTATTTCTCGTTGAATTATCTTGTTCACTGCTGAGGAGAGGAGAAGAAGAACAGGAGATAGGGGGGTTGACGAGGGGGAAAAGAACAGAAGTAGAGGAAGCCAAACATTTAGGAAGGAAAACAGCGAAGTCAAGAAAGTGTAAGCCGAGAAGAACTGAGGAAATCCGTGGCCTCTATTCTCTGTAATGGACAGCTAAATCAGAGGAAGATGAAAGAAGACGAAGTCAAGTTTTTTCATCATCGTCATCTCGTTGTTTCTTTTGGATGGTCGGAACAACGGCATTGTCTAAAGAAGAGGTGAAACGAAAGCAAAAAGCAGAGGAAGTAGCATCGGCTACGGAAAAGAAACGAAAGGATGACAGGATGGCTGTTACATCGGTGAAGGGATGTGGATGATGATGTCACGTCGATCGTCTTTTAGTGTAATTATTTTGTCGTCAAGTATGAGGAGAATTAAAGTTTCTGTTCGAAAGATTTTAGGCTTATACATTGTTATTACAGCCGATATCTAAACCTACTACGCTTTCAGTTGTACATGTACACGAATACACTTAAATGTGAAATAATAGAACTAAGTATACAAGAAGTAATTGTTACTCATGTTTGGATCTGTCAAACCATACAACACGTAATAATATAATAAAGCCGAAATAAATACTGATAACGTTCAACAGAAATACTACAAGTGTGAATAGTTTTCTGACAGTATAACTGAGATATGTGAAATTATTGCCATTATTATGCTATGATTATTTCAAGGTTTATGGTCAAAATATAATTTTAAATGATAAGGAACAATAATTTTACGGCTGAATGAAATTATTGAAGCTCATTAAAATACCTTTATTTGACAACATCAGAAAAAGTAAATCGATTACAAAGGCTTTTAAGTTGGCTTAAATTCGCATGGCACCCAAAATTATGATATGCAAATTCCATTAGAAATACAGTTTTGAGCTCTTCTTATTTAAAGCGTTTCTAAAAAAAATATCTGTGTGTGCGCGCATGTGCTAGTGTGTCAATGTGTTCATCCGAACAGAATTTCCAAAAAAAAGTTGCCTAAATACCACCTTCCAAGATTTTTAGCGAGATAGTCACAACCCAAACTGCCCTTTACACAGAAGATTTTTCGTTATGTTTTATTAAAATGGCTATAGTGATTTTATTAAAGTACAAAATATTTAATGTATTAACAAAACGAACAACATGTAGGTATACCTAGCATTTCCTGCGAATAGTGTGCGAAAACCTCTTCATTTTAAGTGCATTTTAAATAATTTGTTTAACTGGTTCATTGTATAACTGGAATTCGTTAAAACATAAAATTTATGTGAAATAAATGACTTTATGGTATCAACCATTTCCCAGATACTACTATCACTTTGAATTTTCGAATACCTTATCCTGTTTTTTTAGAGTGGTAACAGTTCTTCAGTTTATGTCGTGATCATGCAAGGAACATATAATTTCTAAGCCATCACATTACGACCTGTTTTGAGAAGATTTGACTATCGCTTCAACCTACTGTATCCCTTTTGTGCCTACAATGTATAATAAAACACTTTTGTAAACGTTTAATTTCGAGGGTGAGTGAATAAATAAGTCGCAAACGTCAGTTTTTACTGTGTTTAAATTCTGTGCGAGTATTTTGCCAGCAGATAGCAGCATATGTATGCTTGTCGTAACGGGTGCACGACATCATGTAGGCACCTGTCAGTACCATCAGTCAGTGGCAGCCAGAAGAAGATGGCGGGTGTGTTGCCGGAGTGTACACGAGAAGAACAGCGTGTGGTTGGTTGTTTTTTGTGGGCAATGGAACCGTCCACAAAAGAAGTGCATCGTGAAATACATCCCGTGTATGATGAGAACTGTTTATAACGAAAAACTGTGTTCAATTGGATTCAGAGGTTTAACACGGAAGGCGAAGCATGAGAGGTCAGAAGCTTCCTGTTTCTCCTGCGGAGGTGTCAATTGAAACCACAGTGCTGCGTGTGGAACAAATCATTCGCGATAACAGGCGTGTGACGATCAGTAACGTACTGTAGGTTGTTCACATGGAACTTCTTACAGCGTCATCCATGAGCCATGAGCAGCTGAAGTTACGCAAAGCTTGTGCACATCGCACATCCCCAACAAAAAAGAAGTTCAAGATGATTCCATCAGCCCGCAAGGTTTTGCTTACCGTGTTTTGGGACACTCAAGGCCTCCGCAGGACAACCAGGACGCTGCTGATCTTTGATGCTTCGCCTTCCCGTGTTAAAGTTTTGAATCTAATGTAACACAACTTTCCGTGATAAACAGTTCTCACCGTATACGGGACACATTTCCGATGCACTTCTTCTGTGGACAGTTCTTTTGACTCCCCCCCCCCCAAAAAAAACGCACAACCGCACGCTGTTCTTCTCGTGTACACTCCTGCTACATACCCACCATCTTCTTCTGGCTGCCACTGACTGATCAGGTACCTACGTGATGTCGTGCACCCGCTATGACAAGCACACATATGCTGCTATCTGCTGGCAAAATACACACGCAGAATTTAAATATGTTATTCGGTAAACTGACGTTTGCGACTTATTCACTCACCCTCGTATAAAGTAGACAGAAGAATAAACTTTTGTAAGGATAGATTGTAGAAGAGTAGGACAAAGAAAGATATGTGAATGTGACACATTAATTTTTTTTCGTGGCCATGCAGAGAGTAGAATTTCAAAGCGAATCCACATGGACTCTCTTTTTAAACATTTGACTGTCGCTTAAGCCTCCTGTATCTTTCTTGTACCTACAACGGCGTGTTTAAAAAGAAAAGCATTTCTGCAAATCTTTATTTCGATTAATAAGTAGAGATAGAAGAATAATCTTTAGAAAGAATAGTTTGTAAGGGGTGAGTAGAGAAATTAATGTGAATGTAACCCACCATACCTTTTTTCTTAGCGTTAACCGTTTTTAGAAAGGAATAACAGAAAGCTACTATTGGATTTGTCCTTACATCAGAAGTATATGTAATTTCTGAAATGAAGCCCTTAACAATCAAAGTAAGGGATCATTTTATTTATTCAGTGCATCTGTTAAATGAATTACCAACAATTCTATCAGATACTACAGTATTATATATTGAGATTTTCCGCTGACTAATTTATATAAATTAGAGTTAATAGGTGTTTCTAGTACAATTTCAATTGATTTATTCATTACGTTGATAAAAAACTTGTCATTATTATTATTATTATTATTATTATTATTATTATTAATATTATTAATTTCTCTAATCATCACATCATATTTTTCATCAGAGTAAGTTCTTTACTTTGAAATATTTCACGCCTCCAGTTTTAGAACCACTTCTATAATAAAATAACAATGGCTCCACGTTTTTGCCATAAATTCAATTTCCTTGTTAGCGAGTTTATTCCGAGAGAATCTGGTGCTACCGCTGTATTTATTTTGAATATTTTGCAAATAAAATAATAAGATTAAATACTTTATTCATGAAATGCGATTGTAACGTCGTAATAATTACAAAAATACACCTAATTTATAAACGTTCAATCTGGTATTTGGATTTCCCCTAAAGAGTTGAACAGATGAAACTGGAAATTAAGGTAGTTTAAGGGATAAATTAGCTGAAAAAAAAGTTGCACACAGAGTTGATAAACGGCCATAGTCGAAATAATTCTTGATGATAACTTGATGAATGAGTGAAATAGCCAAACATGTTTATTCTTTTTTATACATGTATACACATTGGCGAAAATCGTTCTGTATTTAACGAATCCATAATGACCTTGATACATATTACTTCATGTAATATACATATATTACTTCATATTACTACAATTATTCCCAAAGCTCTGCTTAAATATATGCAAAGTTTGCAAAATTGTCATCTCCAAAAATAAATATACCGCAATAAGTCGGAAAAACATTGAGAACCCTCCCTCAATAAACGAAACAAAATTAGTCCAGGTTGGTGACCTAAAAGACTTAGATGAAAAATATGAAAGCGGGCGCTCATTAGGAGATGAAAAAAGTCTTGATATTAAAAAGTGCCTCGAAAAGCCATTAATTCTATTGAAGAGGATTTAAATGAAAAAGAAAACACACTCGAAACTTTTCTTCGGTACAACTTTTGTTTCGAGTTTTGCTTTGCGCCTAGAGGAGGAAAGGGTTGTAGAAAAGAGGAAGCTTATTGCCGCACCACGACATCAAAATGACAAGAAGAGATCACAGTATGTTGGATCTTTTATTATATCTCACGTGTTCAGCTTCTGTAGCAGAGCGTGGAAACAAAACCGTGTTACAACTTTAGAGTCTTAACAAACTAAGCATCACAACACACAAAAATTGCATGATGTTGCTAATTTGTACAAAAACGTCAGTTGCTTCTTGGCTCTGAAAGGGCTATAATTGTATTAAGACTAAAGAACCCCTTCTTTCAACAACAGAATTCTCTTAACTTTTGACTTGCAGATTACATATTGTGTAGGATCTATTCATTATCTCCGGTTCAGAAAATATAAATGTGTTTGTATTTTGTTTAGTCATTTCTGTTTTGTCTTCTTTTCTATCTCCTCTTACACAGGGTGGTTTAAAGATGATCGTCAGTAACTGCAGGGTATAAAAATTGATTAAGTTTCCTAAAAAATTAATACCCTGAAAATTGATTATCCCTTACATACTTCATGAAGTATTTCATCGTCTGTAGGGCCATTATCTCATTTATTGCTGTTATCACATAAAAGAACGAAACTGAACTACAAGAAATAAAACGCCTCAGCAAATAGTGGTCCTAAAATTATCTCTTAAATGCTTATCCCATTTACCAAGTGATATGCGGAATTTCATCGGAATATTCGATATCGAAATATCACTACTAGTTTTGATGTCACTTGAATACACTATCAACTCAGAAAAAAGATCTATGTGTGTACGTGTCTCTTTGTCTCTCTTTTGAGCAGCATAACAAACAGAATCACATTTATATCAGGTTCCGAAGATGCATCACAAAAATATTCATGGGATGCCCCATCTCCATGTTTTATACCAAGAATTTCTAATTTTTTTATTTTCTCATAAATAGCTCTAACGATTTAATAAAAATATTATATCTCTGAAGTATTACCTTGGTGATTAAAATGCATATCTTTAATTTTCTGCAAACAACCTATTAAGTCCTAATTTTCGATGAATTTTCTATAACTGGGAAACCAACACAAAAACCTATGCTGGAAAAGTGTAGGCATCATTTAAATGTACAATAATTTATTTGAAATTACTCTTTGCGTCATATTAACTTTGTTCCCGAATTTTGGCAGTTATTTGTTTTAATTTATTAGTATTAAAGCACTGCTTTGAAATGTTAACTGGCCATTCTTTTATTTCTCATGAACTCATGCCAGAATATGTAATATCAAAAGCAGCATGTACTGTTATGTTTTAAACTTAAGACTATTTATTTTATACACCTGTATACTTGCAAACAGAATGTTTATTGAGGTAATTTCTGACCATTATTTGAGTTCCTAGAAAAATATGCTTTTATTTGGGAAACTTTATTGATCTACCGACTATAAAGATAAATAGCTAATATGGCATCAACATCCTCAGCTCTGTTATGGAGCATGTTTTGTCACATTAATGTCTTCTTTGTTTACGCATGTGCATTCTCTCGCCTTTCGTTCTCGAGGAGTATGCCTGTAATCGATAAATCACAAACAACGGAGGCGAAGTAGGAAGGATTATCAGAGTTTGAAAATTCCAATACCAGATGGGACCTAGCAACACAATAGGTTTTTGGAGAATAAGTCCACTTAGGTCTGCTGAAATAGTAGTTACTATTGTCTTTCTGTGAATACACTGTGACATAAAAATGTTTTGGGATTGTCATACAACAGAACTAGCAGATTTATTGGCAAATTGAACGGATAAACAATATACATACTCAAGATACACTAAACTAGCTGCCTTATCCAGTATATATGGATGCATTCTGCAAGTAATGAATTGAAAAACGGATAGAGAAGGTTTTTGAAAGCGAATATGTCCAAAGGTTTACCTAGATTGATGAAATGGTACGCATTTGTACATAAGAAGTTGAAAATATCAGTCAGGGTAGTTTTGGTGAAGATGTAAGGTATCCTATAATTTTCGCCAACTCCAACAGCTCAAGAGCTCAAACTGGTGCAGTGATTAGTCAAGCAATATAATTTTGTCTATAAGGGATTGAAAATAAAGATTAAGGGTAATTCTTAAAAGTTGGGCACTATATGATTGAAACTAAAAGGTTATTATGGAAATTGTATAGGAAGCCAAAGAATTTTCCCGGGTCGTATTCTAATCACTGTACCTTTTACCCATGAGGTATATAGTAGGCACATATTTCCAAATTATGAGTTAAAAATATGATAAGGGTAGTTTTTGAGAGTGCAAGGTAGCTTA
The DNA here is from genome assembly GCA_030765065.1 of Deroplatys truncata. Taxonomy (NCBI): domain Eukaryota; kingdom Metazoa; phylum Arthropoda; class Insecta; order Mantodea; family Mantidae; genus Deroplatys; species Deroplatys truncata. The sequence goes on from CM060975.1 coordinate 233,704,989, forward strand.
ACATTTTCTTTAGATGCTGGAATCTAAGTGCAGAAGGTTTTGTCTAAATAAGCCAAAGAGTATCGATTTATGCTAAGGATTAATATAGGCTTTTAAAATAAAGGTAGCAGAATCTATTGTAAGCTTCAGAGTGGCTTGTCGCCTTGGCAGATTTTAAAACCCAAGCGTATTCTAATTCTTTCATGTGAAGCAGTCCTTGATAATAAAGTTCATCGAAATAGGGAACTTTTATTATATGAACACGATATGTATGTCCTCACACCTCCAAAACTCAGCGGAAATGCAATATTGGCGCCTGCAGGAAGAATTCAGCATGCCATCAGTGATAACTGGAAAAAGGTTTGCAAAGCAAGTGCTACTAAACAATTCGAGTATTTAAGCTTAAACGGCAAAAATATGATAACTGTAGAATTTAAGGTTTACCAGAATACTCCAGCAATGAATAGAACGAGGGCGTGATCGAAACCATAGCTTTAGAAAACGAAAAGTAAAGGCCGCGGCTATCTTAAATGTAACATTAAAATATAAATAAATAAAACATACAAAGAAACACAGAAGAGAAGAAGCAAAAGGGGACAGATGGTAGAGCAATTAGCACACACTGAAATTCCACAATCGACTTAAAATGTGAAGTCCTAGGTTGACGTTGCGTGCACCAAGCATCAATTTTTAAGTTCCTAAACCAAAATACAACGACATGACAATGCATGCAATTAGCACACACTGAAATTCCACAATCGACTTAAAATGTGAAGTCCTAGGTTGACGTTGCGTGCACCAAGCATCAATTTTTAAGTTCCTAAACCAAAATACAACGACATGACAATGCATGCAATTAGCACACACTGAAATTCCACAATCGACTTAAAATGTGAAGTCCTAGGTTGACGTTGCGTGCACCAAGCATCAATTTTTAAGTTCCTAAACCAAAATACAACGACATGACAATGCATGCAATTAGCACACACTGAAATTCCACAATCGACTTAAAATGTGAAGTCCTAGGTTGACGTTGCGTGCACCAAGCATCAATTTTTAAGTTCCTAAACCAAAATACAACGACATGACAATGCATGCAATTAGTACACACTGAAATTCCACAATCGACTTAAAATGTGAAGTCCTAGGTTGACGTTGCGTGCACCAAGCATCAATTTTTAAGTTCCTAAACCAAAATACAACGACATGACAATGCATGCAATTAGCACACACTGAAATTCCACAATCGACTTAAAATGTGAAGTCCTAGGTTGACGTTGCGTGCACCAAGCATCAATTTTTAAGTTCCTAAACCAAAATACAACGACATGACAATGCATGCAATTAGCACACACTGAAATTCCACAATCGACTTAAAATGTGAAGTCCTAGGTTGACGTTGCGTGCACCAAGCATCAATTTTTAAGTTCCTAAACCAAAATACAACGACATGACAATGCATGCAATTAGTACACACTGAAATTCCACAATCGACTTAAAATGTGAAGTCCTAGGTTGACGTTGCGTGCACCAAGCATCAATTTTTAAGTTCCTAAACCAAAATACAACGACATGACAATGCATGCAATTAGTACACACTGAAATTCCACAATCGACTTAAAATGTGAAGTCCTAGGTTGACGTTGCGTGCACCAAGCACCAATTTTTAAGTTCCTAACCCAAAATACAACGACATGACAATGCATGCCGGGCAAACTGAGAGCCATCTAAGGCAAACGAGATCTTTGTTGGACGTGGGGTTTGTTCAAGCCACTAAGGGAGATGTGGGTTAGTAAAGGTTTACAAATAATGTAGAAATTACATTATTTTATAAGCCATGCTATTAATAAATCACTATAGAATACCAGAACTCTACGTATCTCTTTGGTTATCCCACAAGCTTATGCTAACTTCTTATGAACACTGACCAACAAGTATTTACTGTAATAACGTGAAACAAATAAGTATGTGGGATTATTATGTCACGATTTCGTAAAGCTAATTGTCTTTCTGAATATCGTTTCTCCTTTGAAGTATAAAAATGTGAATGAATTATAAATAAAATGTGTATCATATGCTACATAATATTATTATTACTATTATTATTGTTTTTATTTTTGTTATACACGATGAACTGCTTAAAATTATTTTTAATAAACTAACTGAAGCTACATTTGTGTTTACCAAGGAATGCAAAACCTGGCGTCGAATGGTAATAATTAATTCTACAAATTATTTTAATAGTGTTTTATTTATTGTTGCTTTGACAGTTGGGTTTTATCGCGACATCTTAGGCTCGCATAATATGCAGAAGTTCCATGTTACAATGAAATACAAATTTAAAGAATATAAATAACAATAATCATTGGCGGAAGAAAGTGAATTTGTAGAGTGTTGCAATGCAAATGATTACTTAAGCTTGTGGAGTCCTGTGGTTGTTATGAAAAGTATAACCTGGAGTAGGAGTTGGTGGTTGTTAAGAGCCTCGGATATAACTGTAATAATACTGTATTCTCTCCTTACATTGGCGTATTTTATAGATTCGGTGATAATGTGGCTGATACCTAACGGAATATAGCATATAGCACAATTAGGAGATGACTGCTTGTAAAGGGCTCATTTTGTACGGTTGTTCTCAACCTGCTTATCAGGATTTGATGGTTTCGTGATAATGAGTTTATCAGAAAGGGAGAATTCAGAACGTTTCGCATTATCAAGAGCTTTCTTTATGCCAGCTTGTTTCAGGTAGAGAATGCATATTCCAACCAAAAATTCTATATACTGAAAATGCATGTTTTGAGGCCCACTGAATCCACAAAAACCTTTATAGGAAAAGTTACATGTGTGTGAGTGTGTGTGTGTGTGTGTGTCTGTGAACATTATTACTGAAAAACGAAAAATTGGATAAATAACAAACTCAGTATTTAAGTACAGGATATTTCAAAGATGCTAAACAAGATTTTAAAGAGAATCCCCCACCCCAAACTACTACTATTCGACTGCCCAGTGAGTCCTGAGTCCTGAAGAAGAGGCTGCGTCACGAGGAAAGTGAAGTGACGAGGAAATGGAACTAGTTCACAAAATGAAGTGACTGTGAACTAAGTGAAGACCCAGCGAAGGTTGAACCAGATCAAAACAGTGACATTGCAAACAGGGAGAAGTGACAGTTAAAAAGTGGACAAAGTCACAATATTATTTGTTTACAATGAGACAAGCAACTATTTTCCATTCATCACCATTGTTGGTGATAGCTCAGCTGGTAGAATAACAAAAGTAACAAGATAAGAGTTATTGTTAAATAAAGAAGCAACAAAAATAGAATACAACATAAAAGAAAATAATTTGGAAGCATATGTGTAATAATTTTTGCTTTAATAAAACGATTAACAATAACGGGTTTTGACAAATTGAAATAGATTTTCATAAACCTTTGTTGCATGAGATAAATCTTGTATAACGGTAAGAAGTAGTCGGGAAGAGCAGAGTCTAAAGACCGTCTTCACTGACGTTCCGAATGAAGCGCTTCCATTTCAAGACGTGCAAAATTAGGGAATAACTCTGCCGCGCCGTGACTTGCCAGTCGCTTCAGCAACAAAGGATATTTATGACTAGAGGCAGGTAGAATACCAAATTTCATAATCTGAACCATGCTTCTATCATAATGGGAACAAGTATTTTTACACTTAGTAATGTGTAGAATTCATTATACGTGACAACAAAATTCATTTGATAATATTTTTGTAAAATCTTGATATTTCTTTATAATTTGTAAGGTTTACGACCCTTCGCTTTTAAAATAATTTCCATTAGCAATCAACCGGGCATTCCAAATATTCTTTTCTGGCAGTTTTCTTGAAATGCACTTCGAAAATCCAAACTACTCTTTGCAACAAGTAGGGTACAGCTGAGAAAATGCTGCATTTCCGTATGTGACGTCACGTGCAAACTTCAACGCCCTATATTCTTGAGGAGCTTTTATTTTCCAGAACCCGTGCTTTTAGTGGTATATTAAAATCTATAATCTCCATGTAACTTTTATTTCATTTCTATTTTATTTGCATCATGACTAATCATTATGCTACAAGAATACAATGAATGATACAAAGATCGACTAATGATTTTCATCCCATACATCATTTTACAGGAATGTTATTAATAGTAAAATGATTTAATATATTACCATGCATTTGAAGACGCTAATAGGGTTTTATTGCACATCTTGAGATTGCTTTATTAACTTAACTATTCTTAAATCACAATGGAGGTCACTATTGCAGATGTACCAAGGAACATTTACAATTCCATACTTGAAGTAACATTATTTGTATATGTTTGTATTTGTTAGCCCCACATTTGGGAGCCAATTTGCGGTAGTATTATTAATGTTATTTGTGTATGTGTTTACTCAACATGGTGAAGCCATTTTGTGACGTGATTCTTTGTTAGGTTTGTAGCTCCATCTGGTGTTAGCAATTTGCGGCAGTATTAGTTTTTGTTTGAAAGAATGCTACTTTTATTTTATTTTATTTAATTTTTTGTTTCGCTGTCCTCCGGCTAGCTATGATCTTTTTGGGTCGAGCACTTCCCTTTATACAGGTTGTGTAAACGGAAAGGAATCTTTTATCCAAAGATAACACTGATAAAATAATTTGTTTTACACTTTTTATTGTCAAACACATTTACTATCACATTTACACATTGATCTTGACACTCGCCAAACTGAAACTGTTATAATAACTTCATTACTGATCACTCTTAATTCGCGTACTTCAACTTTTTGTATAATTAACTTTACCATACTTGAGATTTTTCATAACTTATACGCGTAACTTGCGAATCGATAGCCGACGGTTAATATTTCTGCTGGACTGAAGGCGACGTGTATCATACAAATATTTTCGACGAACTGACGGGAATGCGATGTGTATCATACAAATATTTTCGACGAACTGACGGACTGAAAGCGACGTATAATGTATAAAGATTTTTGATGAACTGACGAACTCTACTTCTAACCTAGCTCTTTTATACTCATACACCCCGATATGCCTAAAGATTATAACTGAACTGCAATTGGCTAATAAAACGCGCCAACATTAGCGTCTATTTTTATATCCAATGAAAATTATGAATACATATGCTCTAGGGAAATGTTCCAGCAATTTCTACAGAAAAACGCGCCAACATTACGTAACTTTCTCGTTTCCAATAATGATAAACAGCTCACCCCCTCGCTGCATTATTGCACGCTATTATTGTCAGTTTCAGTAAGGCAGTATAAACTTACTTCTCAACAATAATTACAATCAATAAACATCTCAAATCAATGTCACATAAAAATGCATATTCATATTACAATCATTATTTACATTTAAGTAATTTGTGTTACAAATTACTGCATCATTCTACATTTGTAATCGAAAAATGTTCGAAGTTTTTTTTCCCAAAAATAGCTAACGATTTTAATTAAAATACCATATATACATTTTCATGACAAATAAGATGTATGTACATCTTGAACTTTATGGGAAAAGTCCGTTAATTCCTCTTCATAATTTCTATAATTTTGTATTTGGTAGGGAAACGTGAAGGTAAAGGTAAATGTTCAGACAGAAAGAAATGTAGATTTATTTAAAACACAATTTATATCTAATAACTTTTTTTGGTATCAGCCATTTCCAATTATTATTGGTATGAAATGAACTTTGTCATTTTTAAAGTGTTTCGCTGTTCAGTACATAACATCTCGCAATGTCATGGAAAGAGTATGAAATTTTAAGGCCAGCATATAGCGACTGGTATTTAAACATTTGTCTATCGATTCGGTTTTCGCTAACCCTATTTTACTTACAATGAAATGTGTAATGAAACTATCTCCATTTTCAGGAATTAGGTAGAAAAATAAGCTTTCCTAAGAATAGTTTGCAGAAGCTTTGAAAAATAAACAGTAATGGTTAGAGAAACCTTCGTGAATGTAACACATAAGATATTTTTTCCATAATTACCTTCCCGAAATCTGAGCGAAGTTAGGTACCCACCCTATAATTGTAACATTTTGCGGCAGGTATATCTAAAAGTCACGAGCTTTATCAACAACACCAAAATGAAACCACAATTTGGTTTTAATGTTCATTTGATCACTTTACCGTGAAACTAATCTAATAAAATGAAATTGACTAAAGAATGCAACATGGCTATCCTATGTGTGAAATTACCAGTAAACCATCCTCGGCTCGCGGCTCATATTTACCAAACCTTGTCTTCAGCACACCTCAGAGTGCGGAAATCAGCTCTGCGGACACATTATTTAAAACAATATATTCATCAAAATGTACTCTTGTGTGGCTGTTAATAAATTTAGCAAGGGAAAATAATTAATGCCATGTAATTGGAAACTGCATTGTTTGCAACTCCGTGAAATGCAAACCAAATTGTTAGCGTTGTTTATGAGAAAATTGTCATTTAAAATAAACCTGTCGCATAAATTATATAAAAGTTAAACGATTAGCATGAAAATTGAAAGCAACAGATGAAATTTCCGATTCACAGAGTAATGTAAATGCTGTGCAAGGGAATCGGTGGTTCATATATGCTAAAATGGAGAACCAAAACAATTCCTATTTGGAAATACGTTTGAAAACTCTTGTTTTAAAATCTGTCGGTAATAAAACAATTTCAGTGTTCTGAGTGTACTGAACTGAAAACAACCAAACTCTGTGAAATCCAAAAGGAAAACACTGCCGATCATTACTATTGTCATATCTGCTCCTACTGCTATTCAGAAAAACCATATTAACATTTTATTTTCTACTACTTACTTACCGATAAGTAGAGGAAGCATTGTGCTCAACCCAAAAGTACGATATCGAGATTTTATCCGAAATACTCCTATGAGGTTTACTAAACACAGAAAAGCATAAAACTGCCTGGTCCGTCTGGAAACAGGATACCTCAAAAACGAAAGTTAGCACAAATACCAAGCTTAATACTCCAGCCTGATAGCATTTAAGGGATACCAGATGAAGATTTTCAAGAAAATCCTCCCACCTCAAATTACGATTTTCGTGAAGATGGTCACCCTTTATTTTCTCAGGAATAGCCCTAACGATTTAATTAAAACTTTCTTGGTAACATGAGAAATGAAATCTACCTATATATGTTGAATTTCTTGTGAATAGTCGTCGAAATTCCCTTCATTGCCATTCAACTCTTTTATAATCTATATAACTAAGGAATCTATAGAATCTGACTTCCAGAAAAAACATTGCGCTCTTAAAATTTACTGTTTGTGTCAAGTTTTTTTCGTGGCATTAGATATTTCTGATATATTTATCTTTATTCTCTACTATCTTAAGCGCTACACTTTCAGATTTGTTTATTTGTTTATCCTGAAGTCTACATAAAGTATGTAATATCAAGGCTGACACACACAAAACAACTGACTGTCGTATCTGCCTCTCTGCATTGTGTATTTGCTACAAAATGCACATTGAAACTATTTCTGTTGCATTTAAGAGGGTTAAGAGGAAATGAATAGAAAAATAAGATTTGGTACAAACAATTGCTTATATATGAATGATACTAGATGATAGTGGATGAAGAAAGCAATGAAACTATATTACATCAGGTTTTTTCATTGCTAATATTTAAAATCATATGGTTTTACCATTCTTGACAATTCATGGTATAGGTTTGGCCAATTGGTAATAAATTCTTTTTAAAAATTATTGAAATTTGATCTTCTTTGCCAAACGTATACTAATGTTTCTATGAGGGTAATAGTAATACAAATGCAGACTCAATTAGATTTTTGTAACATTATAGCCCTAATGTAAGTAGCTGATACAAGAATAAAACAAACATTTGAAAAAACTGTCCTTTACAATATAGCCTACCACGATGTGGACTGCAGCCGCATTAATAAAAATGGTCAAAGATTAACTTATTTGAGTAGCACCAATAGTAGAATTTCTTTTAATATACCGAAAAATAGAAAACATAGAAAATTTCAAAGTTCAGTCTAATAATTTGTGCGTATTGTTTCAGTAGCACATATAATTGCACTGGTACATCTATATATTCCTCAGTGCATTCTAATGAAGACTTCACCAGCGCTTTAATGCTGTTAATTATTAATAAATTAGCATCACTGAGGAAATTTCCTCGGCGACAGGCGGCCTATTGCGTAATGGGCTCGTTTTTCGAATAATTAGAAGCTTTAATACAACTCATAAAATGCAATAAAATATTACAATTATGTAAATATATTTTGTATTAAATTCATGGATTTTGTCATGAAATACAAATTTGTTTAGTTATTAGTCTGAAAAACAAAACTAGCATTTCTATTAAGGCCTACGTTGGGTACTTTCTTTGATTTTATCACAGAGCATACCGTTTTGGTAATACTAGCTAACATCATCGAACCACAATAAACCAAAATTAAAAACATTGTAACGTAAATCAACATGTACATTCAAAAATATAATCTTACTAACATGAAAAGTGTTAGCTCAGTTAAATTTAATTTGTCGTGTTACAAAAAATGGCTTCTCTGTGATAGCCTCAGCATCTATGATTTTAGCTATTGTCCTCTCTACTACAGTATCATGAAGATAACCGTGACAGTTTTATTTATTATAAACGTTTTAACCACCTCATAACCGAAAACATTCTTTCATCCTTGGCACATATTGTAGGAACAGTTAAAGTTTTTTATCCATTTTGAACCATTTGTGAAATGTTAAACTCAAGAAACCTACTATAGCACCAATACTTTTCATCGAACACCTCTGTTTCACATCAGCGCGTGTATTAAATAAATTGGAAAGTTAAATCAGAAATGAAAACTTCAATACCACTCACGGGACTCAAACCATGGATCTTCGGCTCAGTGCCGATTCTCTTACCGCCCCAGTTGCCATGGTGAGATATCTCTTTCTGACATTAAACCACCTTGGTTACTTCCGATCCAAGTAAACCGGTAAGCAAACAGGCGATCTCAAATATTACAAATATCATAATCTCAAAGATAATTTGCAATGTTGTAGTGTTCTCTTTAATCTCCGGGTTTTGTTACAATTAATTTATATTTGATTAGGCTGTTAATTGAAAAGTTGAACCAGACCTCGAAAACGTAATGCATTGAATTAAATGTTATATTCAATTTTCCAACGGACAACCTTCTTTTTGTGTGATTAATCATAAATGGAGACTTCTTCCTGTACGTTACGATGACATTATTTGTATTTATCATACGCATAGGTACATTTTTAAGTGTGTAAAAACCATTCACTGGACTTTCATGCTACCCCCAGAATGTTTATGCAGACACATCCAGGCGCGGAATCCAGGTACAGCCACGTACATAGAACTTTGTTGCACTCAGGATCAAATGGAGGTCACTCGCTCCCTGATTTGATGTGTCGGATATAAATCATGCCGCGTGAAATTCCTACAGTCGATACAGTTTATTTGAATTTATGTCGCATTTCGATAACTGAAAAATATAGACTCAATTGAGTTTTTATGCCATGTAAATAATAGAGTGCAGTTGGGTTAACAAACAATGGCGCGATATTAGATTCTGGCAGGTCCCTACCGGTGTTTGCAGAAAGGATAGCGATACTGGCTCAAAGTCAGCATTAGTAGTGTTGATGGCAATGATTACTCGCGATTTATCGATTGTCGGATTTGCCTTGTTGACAAAATGTATACAAGATTTCGTCTGCCTGAGCCTTTTCGGAAACAGTTGCTGCTAATCCGGCCAGGTACTCATATGTGTTCTTGCACAGGAGCGTAACATTCACTGTCGAGTTTAGTTACAGGCAATATTCCGAAAAGGGATTTGGGGAATATAATTCTACAAAACAGGAAACCGCTTGATGATGCTGAATTTTTGTCATACGTATGCCCCTTTCCTTTTCTTCTTTCTTTTTTATTATTTAACCTGGCTTTAAGTTCTTCTTGGTTATATTACAGCGGTTACTTCAGGTTCAGTGGTTCATCTCAGTCATTATATGCCGGACAGGTGGCCTTATTTCTGTGGTCGTTTTCCTCCATCCCTTTCCATCATGTAGGGCCATTTTGAGGAACTTTCTGATAGATAGCCTTAATTGTGTGGTTGTCTTCTTGTACTATATATTTTGTTACTATTGAGTTTTGGCGGAATATAGACCTCAGGATCTTGGAAGTTTGGCTGTTATTAAGTGTACGTGTTGCCTCTGTAATACTGCACACGTGCTCACATGATCACCTTTTATTAGTCAACTTGTCGGTAGATATCCTTAGTTGTGTCGACGTCTTTCTGTACCATTTATTTTATTCCTATTTATTTTCGCTCTGTAGGTGGGGCTTGTCGGTAGATGTCCTTAGTTGTGTCATCGTCTTTCTGTACCATTTATTTTATTCCTATTTCTTTTCGCTGTGTAGCTGGGATATGTTTTTTTCGTTGCATTTATTGCTAAGCTAACTAAGTTGTATTAGGATTCTCTACAATGCTATAATTTGACTCATCCAAATATAATACATAAAGTACGATTGCAGTATACAATGCGAGGAGGTATATTTCAATTCAATGTCATTGTTTAATTACTTCAACAATAATATGTGTCAAAAGCAGCTAGACATAAAGGGTAGTCCTGTTTAGCTCCTTAGGACAGGTTTTTGTATTGGGTTCATATTTATGACACTCAATCACAAACGCATCATTTTGAAGATAAGCAGCTGTAAAGCTTTCAAAAAGAGTCCTGTAAAGCGAGCATAAGTGGATAGAGGGAATCCGGTTAGTGCGCCACGGTGAATTATGGAAGATACATGATTTGTGTAGCACTCTAGTTTATGGATAGATAGACAGACAGACAGACAGACAGACGGATGGATGGATGGGTGGGTGGGTGGGTGGATGGATGGATGGATAAGCAGGGACAAACGTTTTATTCACTGGTCACAAAATACACATTTTCGCGTATTTATTACGCGAAAATTCTGTTTTGTAGAATGAGGTACTTCTTCATTCCTAGGATAGGAGTAGGGAATCAGGAAGTAGAGGAGGATTTGCGTATTTAGTGCAGTCAGCTATTGTGCTTTTGAAAATCTCCAGGAGGATGAGGTGAAATTAAGGACATAGACAGAAACTTCATTTCATGTATCATCAGTGTCCACTGCCTGTGTGTCCACCGCATGCACTAAGAACGGGCGTTAAAAGTACAACCTCCACAAAAAAGAAAATACAGACCCGGTGTGCAGGCTCGGACACAGGCGGGGTACCTGACATATCCAGATATTACATTCTACCGACGGCCAGACTGCCCCAGAGGCTTATCTCTGCCCTCGGAGAGGTCTCTCTGAGGTTGCGTCCACACCGAACGGCAGGGTAGACAGTTCCACAAAGCAAACTCCACCGCCACACACCTCGCCCGCCATCTATTCGCCTGATCTTCCACCTATGTAATCCAATCCAGCATTCGCCTACCCACTAAGGAAAACTGCAAAAAGGAAACTTAAAATTAGAGCGTTGGCCCAATGGGAATCTAATCTGGAACCTCTCGAATGCGAGACTCTCACGTTACCACGGAGCCCCCTCGCTCATGACTACGGAACAAAGTACTATAACTGTTGAAGATTTCAAGTGTGCCTAGTTCATTTCCAGATGTGTGTTAGAATAACCTTGAGACTTCATTTCCCAAGTCTTGTTTGCCAGCAAATTCCTGCAACCTGCATAACCGTTATATACGCTTGGAGGAGTTGTTTTAATCTGTTACTTTCCCGGAATAACGACCTTCTTGTAGGACAGAGCAGTACACAGTTTGTATGCTGGCAACCATGTAGATGTTAGACTTGGATATACATTCTCTCGTAGTTGTAAGCAGCTTATATAACATTGTTTAAGCCAACCTGAGGAGAAGCTTTATATATAATAGCTGCTCTTGCTCTCAAGAGAAATTGAATACAAAAATTAACTACCTTCAGAGGATTTTAGTAATTTCTAGAGAAAACTTGTTTATCACCTGTTTTAGCAATGTAGGTATGTTAATAATTACACGAATTCAGTGTTAATATTCATAAAGTATACTAATATTGCGGTGATGAGAGAGAAAATGTCCTTATGTGTGTATGTATGTGTGGATAACCTCGGAAATCACTCATTCCAATTTGATAATTATTTCACAATTGAAAGCTCCTGTTCTTTCCGACCGTCACTGGTTATAAACCAGCTTGTAATTTCGACTCCTAAATGATTAAAAGACCAAAATGATTTATAATGCCGGGATATTAGAATGCACAGATGTTAGAAACATAAAAGAACATTCTCTGACTTTTCTTGGTAACGCCTTGGAGTAGAAGAAGTTGGTACTTCACAGAAAATGCACAAATATCAAATTCGTAGGATATTTAATTCCAAGAAATATACACGGTTTTGCGGTTCAAAAAGTGAAAATATAAACAAATTCTGGTTATAATAGTAAGAAATGTATGAGACAATTAATTCTTTAATTTAAATTTTGTTGAAATACTACAGATGTATACTCAGAAAGCTTTATAATGCAGATATATGTATTCCAGATTTCTGGATTCCAAAATGTTTAACGCTTACGCAAGAAAGTTCTTCTGTCTATAAATTATATGCAATCAAGTTAATTACCAGTGTATGCTAAATAATTATATAAGAAGAGAACATTATGTCAAGCGCAATATAAACCTGTTCAGCCCATATTTATATTAATAACAGAGCAGAATACTTTTCTCGGTGGTTGTAGGCTGTGTATCATTTTCAAAACGTTTAACTGCTGCCCTGAGCATGGAAATATTGATACGTACCTGTTTTTCGTGGAATATTGTTGGCAGCGGTTTCATTTACTATGAATTTTCTAAAATTAATAAATTATTTAATTTACTTAATTGTTTCCGTGCTAAAATGCATTTACAGTATATACATTTCCAGAAATTGGAAGCCTCGTAAAGGTAGATTAAGGAAATCAGAAATACATCCGCCGATATTCCATATCAGCGTTCGTAATCATAGGAATGTTTTCGTCCGTTGTATTATCGTGGGGGTTTACAAAACTGGAATTATAAAGGATTAACCATAAAGATATTCTAAATCATTGTATAATCGTTTCATAAAGAACCCGAGGGATATGTGACATAAATTTAGTCGTCATATCCAATTTGCAATGTTGCTTAAGCCACTTGGTGTTGCGTATCCCCTTTTTTGTATTGCATTAAGTAAGGACGCTGCCTTCATTCTTTCTTTGTATACCTATCAGCTGAGATGGAGACTAACACATTCGATATGAAAATTAGACATCGAAGTGTTGCCGACAATGTAATCTTTCAAAAACAATTTCAAACCGTAAAGCATCACAGATTTTATAATGTCTGAAATAAGAAATAAATAACAGCAACCTTTTAGCTAGAATTTGGGATTGAAGTCTCTAAACACATTATATGTCCATTAATCAATGTATATAAATTTTCAGCTACGGAAATCCTCCAAACAGTGTTTTGCCATAGTAGGTTTCTTGGGTGTAAGTAAACAACTCGTTATTTAGTGTAACCTAGCAGCCAAAATCCAGATGCGTTGAGGCCAATAGATTGTGAGGTCTGATGGTTGTTAATTCTTTCATAAGAACGTTTTTATACAAATGGAATACGAAAATTTCTAGTGTGTTAAATGATGTAGCATTCCTCAAACGTAGTAACGGAATAAGAGATTTGGATTCATTTGCATATTAAATGATCTGCCTAATTAGTTTAATTCAGTGATTAGTTGATTACAATTATTTTGACACACCGCCCCTTTGAGGGTACTTGCCGCCAAACAATTCGGCGTCTCTACGTACTTTTCATCTGTCAAACGAGTGACAAAGGTTAAGAACGCTTTGATAAGGATTGGCAGTTGGTGTTTTACATGTCAATCAGATAAGAATTTGACATGTGTATAATTATCTCACATTATTGACTTCAAAGGGCTTAAACCACTAACAAGTTATACCGCTTTTAGCGGTTTGGATTTCAAGTACCCCCTATAAATCACTGATCGCGTGTCATTGAGCGATTAATACAATTAAATTATATTAATTGGCTTCCGCACCTTCAAAGGGTCGTTACTATATATGTGTATTACCTATATATTAAAGAATGCCGAGAGTGTGATAACGATCATACACATATGTTATCATCGCAGACCAATGCCTCCAAAGGGCTTAAACCGAGGCGCCATCAAAGCGGTGTTACCAGAGGTGCAGATAAGTTTTCTTGAAGATGGAATAAGTCACAAGACTTGCGGTGGTGATGATTATCTACCCGGGGGTCGTTACCGCGTATATTAAGAATGCCAACAATATGATCGTTTAATACAATTGTGTAATAATTGATTTCCATACGGTGTTACCGTATATGTGTATTACCATGTATATTAAGAATGCCGATAGTATGATAACGTCACTTGTATTTTATCGCACATCATTGACTTTAAAGGGTTGAAACCGCTAGCAAGGAGGTGGGCACCCCCCATTGCGTGTATTTGATTCATTAATATAATTCCATGTTTAATAAGCCCTTCCATTTCCTTCTAACCAGAATATGTTAGATATACATGTGCCTCCTCTCCGACAACTATCCCTCTTAAATGACTCCCCCTGTCTGCAGATTAATTAACAAATCGCAACTTTCAAAGGAGAAGAAAATAAGCAAATGTTGAATTAATATCAGATCACGGAGTGTTTAGATAGTATCTCTTATAATAACCAAACACCAAATTTCAGTAAATTTGAGTGTTTAAATACTTAATAATTATTCCAATTAAGTCACTTTTAATTGTCTTTAAAGAGATGTTAGCGATAAAGGTGACCGCACGCACACATGCACACACACATACATAGCACATGTTTGACAAAACCTCTCTCTCTCTCTCTGTTTCCATTCCCTTCCATTCTCTTTAAGGCAATTTCGCTTTAAAATTAAACACAGTCACGACTTTCAAAACATTGACTATACAATCAGGAATTATATAAATAATTCCACCCTTTAAACATCTTTCTATTAACCTAGGGTGTAGGGGAAAATAAGGAATTCATTAAAGTATCGGGATTCGAACGAATGACAATTTCACTCTAGTAGCTAAGGATGACGATGCCAAGTACACAAAAATCGATGTAAGTATATGCTATCCGTAGCAAAATTGGAATCCCGTCATTCCAAAATACTTAATTGTGTAGAACGATATTAGATATTGGGAGTGTATTTTTGATAATATTTA
Organism: Deroplatys truncata; assembly: GCA_030765065.1. Lineage (NCBI taxonomy): Eukaryota > Metazoa > Arthropoda > Insecta > Mantodea > Mantidae > Deroplatys > Deroplatys truncata. The sequence goes on from CM060975.1 coordinate 233,720,230, forward strand.
TCTAAGCTATCTTACACTTTCTCTCTCTCTCATGTTTTCTTTTCTTTTTATCCTCCTGCGAGGCTCTATCATGTCAATTCGCCTTGAAACTAAGCACCGTACGAGTTTCATAAGTTTGCGAATACAATAGAAATTATATAACTAATTCCACCATTTAAACATCCTTCTATTAACATAGAAGGTCATTGAATCACCGGGATTCTAATAAAGGGCAATGAATTCTATAGCTACATACGATAATACTAAGCACACGACAATTGAGGTATCTATATGCTATCCGTAGGGAAATTTTGAATCGTTTCATTCCAAAATACCTAATTGTATAGAAGATATTAGTTATCGCGAAGTATTTAACCCCGATAGTATTACAAGCTCACGCGAATACATGCTAGAGAAACCTCTTTCCTTAGATGAAATCTTCCAGAGCAGAACAATAGACCGGGTTCTGCATTTCCGAGGGGGCGTCTCTTTCTGTAAACAGGTACACATGACTGATCCTGCCCAGTCCTCAATTCTTCAAAAGCAAGTCCTCAAAAATACAGCCATTTAAAACATATATTGTGTTGAAAACTGAAAAAATGAGTTTACTTGTTTTATTTCCTCTGTGAGCACAATATACAATCGTGCACGATCGAATAATTATTTTTAAGATCTGTTAACTTCAGTATCTATTAAAACATAATTTATATGCCCAAAGCCTTTCCGCGATCAAGAGTTAAGAGAATCCATCCATCCTTCCTCAACTGCCAAGATATTTCACTATAACATCAAGGCCTCCTTGCATATACATAATTTGTTTTGACACTCGGAAAACATTAAAAGAAAACCACATTTTACCTTCTAAAATGAGGTAAAGCCTTCTTTACCTTGACTGAATAATGTCTAAAAACATACCCTTTGCGGCTCTATAATTATAAAAAACCCTTTGTTAACAATAGGAAAACTTTCCATTAACATGAAAACAATGTTTCACTTTCTGAAAACGAATAATACCTTCTTTAAATCTGACAAGGTAGTGCATTGAAAATATGCTTAAACACGCTACGTGGCTGCGACATTCTTATAAAAATATAGTTGACAATATGCCATCATTGAGAAAATTAATTTCATAGGTGGAAAATCCCTGTATTTTATACTTTAACGAATATTAGCTGAAAATAAGACCATTCTGTCTCTCTCTCCCTCTTTCTTTCATTTCATTTCACCTTAAAAATCAAACGCGCGTAATACTTTCAAAACAGTATCAACCATTCTTTAAACTTGAATGAATAATTTTGAAAAAATGTCCTAGCTACAACGGGGGAATTTCTGCACTTTCTGTTTTTCCCGCTAAAATAACTAAAAATGAAATTAAATATAATTCATAATTCTTAGAAAATGTTTGAAGTTTGGCTGTCGCTGTTCTTTTCATATCAATAGCGAAATGTGTAATGCAGCTATTTAAAAATAAGGTTTATTTGGTTTAAAATGTAGTAGATAGAAAAATATGCTTGACTAAAAATAATTGAATACCCACTAATAAACAATAGAGGCTAGAGAAAGTCGTGTGAAGGTATCACACATATTTTACTAAGTGTATGACAGGATCGAGATTTCTATGTTCTGAATGTATGTAGGGATTTTTAAAGCAATGCGTTTATAAGAAATTATATATCGCAATTTTTTCCACGTATTATTTCCTTTTTCAATGCAAGAGATGAAGGTTTTATTATATTATTATTATTGTTATTATTATTATTATGTTATTAAAGCTTAGAATTGTTCATGTCTTCTTCATTCTCTTAAAGCACTTTTAGCATTCAGTTGTTTCACAAGATTGTATGGAAACATCATGGAACTTTAAGGCCAGCAAAGAGAACCGTGTTTTTAAATATTTAGCTGTCGCTATTCTCTTTGCGTTTATAGCAAAATGTGTGATGCAGCTATTTTGCCAATAATGTTTATTTGGATTAAAATGTAGTAGATATAGAAATAAGCTTAAGCAAGAATAATTTGCATACGCACTAATAAACGATAGAGGGTAGAGAAAGTCGTGTGAAAATATTACAGATAATATTTTTACTAGTGTGCGATAGGATAGAAATTTGTGTGTTCTGAATACATGTAAGTATGTCTTTAAAGCAATTATTTATAAGAAATTAACTATCGCAGTTTTTCTAAGTATTATTTCCATCTTAAATGCAGTGATCAGATTTATTATTAATATTATTATAGGGTCAGTGAAGTTAACATTTATGAACACTCCCTTGATTTGATCCAAGTGTTTGACCAATGCTTGTAGTCAGGTGTACATACAATGTTATTTGTACCCGGCTATGTATGAGACCGGATTGCCAGGGGCGGGAGATAACATATATATATATATATATATATATATATATGTGTGTGTGTGTGTGTGAACATATCATCATATCGTTCAATACCATTCTATGCACTACATCAGGCGATAACAGACTTCACGATTGCGAAAAGAAGGACGAATTGTTTACAGAGTGCTTATAGTCATCAGCATCAATTTCTTCACAACTAAATCTGATTTTAGAATTCGCGATGAAGGTGATGAAATACCGACATATATATTATAGACATACACTGCATCATCGATAAAAAATAAACCAATTAACAAAAGAGGGTATCATTAATGGACATTAAAACTATTTCACAATATGAGGTATGAAAAAACTTAGCAATATAATAACAATTTTCTAAGTAAAAGGCAATTATCTAATAAAGGTCCGCTATACAAGAAAGCTTATCTGTTTATTTCGTTTTAAAACAGAATGGTGTTTCAGTTTCTGTCTAAAAATAAGTGGTCGTATTGTCTCAGGAAAATTATAGCAAGTAATATATCAAGGAATAGTTTAACCAAGAGAATCCATTCTTCTATCATTGTTTGACATAAAATAATAATTAAATAAAATATACAATGCACATGTTACAGAAACAATGCACATTATCGATAAAAATGAATCATCAAAATAGACCGCCATTGATGGATGTTAAAACCGCTTAAAGTATAAAATAATGAAAAAAACTGTTTCTAAGAAGCAGCAATTCTAATAAAGCACCACCATTTATTCTGTTCAGATACGACAATATCCTGTATAGAAAATTCGTATATTTTATTGCTGAATGAACATTAGTTGAAAAAACACATTTACGCTTGTCAGGCTTCTCCCCACGCAATTCTGGGTAAAACGTATTTAACATTCAGTCAAGTCTGAACATGCTTACCTCATATCGCTAGGCTATGTGTCCTTCCACAGCGAACGACGAAAAAATATTCCTTGCAAGACAATGAAGGCTTCAAATTCAACAACCAATCAGCATAAGTTTGTAAAACAGACTAACCAATCGGATTGAATAATCTCTATATCATACGCATATGTGGCTATTAATCTCGATTCTAGTAATTTAGGCACATTATTTGTTTATATACGTGGGACGCTATAAAAGACGGTGTTCATTCAAAAATTCCGACGTGCATTGCAAGAAACGCACCTGACTGTTTGCGTAAAATTATGCTCTTAAAAAAAGGGGGACTACATTTTGTCCTTCTGTGTAACTGAATACTTGATCAAGAATATCTGGTGACTGCTTAAAGATATTAACTTTTTATTTAAATATACAAGCTTATCGCAAGCGCTAACTCATCTTAACACAAACCACTATACATTTAAGAATCACTCTCTCTTCTATAGCATATCTATAGAAAATACGGTTATAAGATAACTGAAAATAATGTAATACAATTCTTAAAGCGTAGTTATTATATGATTTACATTCTTAAGAATATCTACTGTAGATAACATGTTTCTCTACCAGAGTTAAACGTTTGAGAATATCAGTTAATGAGAATCCACTGTGTATACACCTAAGCGAAAAATAGGCCAGACCGCACATACTTAGTGGTATAGAGATTATTCAATCTAGTTGCCTAGTTACCAGTCCGTAGGATGAGACTATCATCGTCGAATTCTATAATAGATTGTGTTGTGAAGAAACCAATGCTATGACAATAAGCATTGTCATTTCTTTTGGCTATAGTGAAGTATGCTATCGCTTAATGTAGTGTATAGAATGGCGTTGAACGATATGATAATAGATTTATACATAGGTGTGCTAACGCTTAGCTCCCCTGGACTCCGGTCTCATACATAGCGCTCTATAAATAATGTATTGTGTGTACATCAGACTACCAGCATTGGTCATGCACTTGAACAGATCAAGAGAGTGTTGTTGAATGTTAACTTCACTGTCCTTTTAAGCTTCACGAGATGCTGTGATTTTGCTCCTTTAATAATAATAATTATAATAATAATAGTAATAATAATATATAATATACATGATCCCTGCATTGAATAAGGTATAATACGTCAAAACAATTATAAAGCATTGCTTTGAAAGAATCCTGACATATGTTCAATACGTAGAAATTTCTATTCCGTTCCACAGTTAATAAAAGCATCTGATGTGATACATTCACATGACTTTCTCTACTGTCAATCATTTAATAGTGGCTATACAAATTATTCTTACTTAAGCTTATTTCTCTAGACTACATTTTATTCAAAATAAACCTTTTGGTGAAATAGCTGCATTACCATTTCGCTATAAATACAAAGACAAGAGTTTCGGTCAAATGTTTAAGAACAGGGTTCTATGTACTGGCCTTAAAGTTCCGTACTGTTTCCATACAGTCGTGAGAAACAACAGAATGTTGAACGGGCTTTAAGAGAGTGAACAGAAAGGGAACAATTCCAAGCTTCGAATGATGAAGATAATAATAATAATAATAATAATAATAATAATAATAATAATAATAATATAATAATAATAATAAAAATAACAATAATAAACCTGGTCATTACACTGAAGAAGGAAATAGATAGGTATTTTCTTATAAAATCATTACATAACGAAACAATAGACCTGATACTTGCATTAGAGAAGGAAATAATACCTAGAAAAATTGCGAGAGTAAATTTCTTATAAAAACATTACTTTAAAAATCCTTACATACATTCAGAATATAGACATTCCTATTGTGTAGCATACTTAATAGAAATGTCTGATATGATACATTGGTATGACTTTCTCTATGCTTTATGGTTTATTAGTGGGACACAAAAGATTTTTAAGAATTGTGTAGCGGTGTAGGATATATTTTTCAAAATGATTCAGTCAATTTTGAGGAATCCTTTTTGAAATTCTCACACGCGTTAGATTTTAAGGCGAAGGGGAGGGAGGGAGAGAATAATCTTAGTTTCAGCTAATATTTATTAAATCATAAAATACACCGATTTTGCATCTATGAAATTACTCTTCTCAAGGATAGCTTATTATCAAGAATATTTTGCTAAGAAATCCGTGACACGTAGTGTGTCTAAGCATGTTTTCAAAGTATTTTCCTTGGTTTAAAGAAGGTATTATCTCATTTTTAGAAGGTGAAACGTGGTTTTCATTTTAATGCTTTGCGAGTGTCAAAATCAGTTTTGTATATGCAACGAGGTCTTTATGTTATGAAAGTGAAATATTTTGGCAGTTGGGGAAGGATAAAGAATTCTCTTAAGTCTTGATCGGAGAATGACTTTGGACATATAAAGCATTTCTTCAATAGATACTAAAGATAACAGTTCTTATAAAGAATTATTCGATCGTCTGTGATTGTATATTATGTTCACAAAGGGGATAAAACAAGTAAACTCCTTTTTCAATTTTCAACACAGTATAGCTTTTAAATGCCTGTATTTTTGAGGACTTGTTTTTAACTTTTTTAGTCTACGCAAGACCAGTCATCGAACGTGAAGAGTCTAACTTATTTATGGAAAGAGACACCCCCTCCGGTCTATTGTTCTGTTCGGGTAGCTTTAATTTAAAAAAAATGTTTCTCTAGCATATATTTGCGTGAGTTTATAATACAATATGGATGAAATGCACGCGCAATATCTAATATCGTTCTATACAATTATGTATTTTGAAATGACACATTAAATTGAATTTTTATTCATAGACGCTCGTTAACTGCTGTGATCCATACCGTCCCATTCTATATTGGGCATGAGAGACCGGTAATTTTGCTCAGAGGTCCCTTTATCAGGCTTGGTACTTTTACGTGCCATAAATCTACGACACGGGCTACCGGCTTCCCTTCCGAAGGAAGCCTTGCTAAGGACTTTTACGCCCGAAAAATCCATCGCCCTCCGCCGGGTTTGAACCCGCGACCTCCAAATTCCCTAGGCTAGAATATGCTTACCTCAATTCTCCTATACTTAGCATCGTCATGCGTAACTATTAGATTTCAAATGCCTTTAAAAAATTAAAATTAAATTTAGTTTAATTTACGGACGTTTTTTAACTGCTGTGGTCCTTAGCGTCCCATGCTATATTGGGCATGAAGACGGCAATTTTCCTCATAAGCCTCTTTTTCAGGGTTGAGGTACTTTTACGTACCGTAAATCCACGACATGGGACCACTGGATTTACTTCCTTCCGAAGGAAGCCATACTAAGGTTTTTACGCCCGAAAAAAATAAATCGCCCTCCGCTGGGTTTGAAGACAACCTCGGGAACTAGAGTCGTATGGTAACCACTACACCTTCGTTCGAATCCCGATGCTTCAATGACTTATTTGATTTTCCCTGTATACTAGCTTAATAGGAGGATGTTTAACGTGTATATTATGTATATAATTTATAGTTGTGCTCAAAATCTTTTGAAGGTCTACCTGTGTTTAATTTTAAGGCGAAATGCTGTGAAAGAGACTGGCAGCGGGATAAAAAGAGAAAGCAGGAGAGGGAGGGAGAGAGACTTTAGAAAAAGATCTGGTATGTCTGTGTGTGTACGTGCGGTCGCCTTTATTGCTAACACCCTTTTAAAGGCAATTAATAGTTACTTCATTGTAATAGTTATAAAGAATTTCTACACTCAGATCCATTGAAATTTCCGTTTGGTTTTTACTAGAGATATCTAAACACTCTGTACTCTGATTTCATTCTTTCCCGATTTTGTTTCCCTTTGCTTGTTGAAATTTTATTGATGAATCTGCAGACGGGGAAGGTCATTTAAGAGGAGAAGTTGTCGGATAGAAGGTAGCTGTCTAATACATTGTAGCATATTCGATAGAAGGTATTGGAAGCGATTATTAAACACTTAATTATATTAATCAATCAAGGCGGTACCTATCTCCTTTCCAGCGGTTTCAGTCCATTAAGGTCAATATTGTGTGATAATTATAGAAGTGACGTTATCAAATTGTCGGCAATCTTTAATATACATGGTAACCCACATATACGGTAACAACCCACTGAAGACTCGGAAATCAATCAACATACTTAATTATATTATTCGTTCACATTGTCGGCATTCCTTGAAATATACGGTAATGGCCCTCATGTAGATAATCATCATCACGAAATACGTGTTGTGAGTTGTTCCATCTTCAAGAAAATTTATCTCTCCACATCCGGTAACACCACTTTGAAAGTGCCGCGGTTTAATCCTTTTGAGGGCAATGATGTGCAATAATTATACACGTGTATGATCGTTATCATACTTTCGGCATTCTTTAATATATAGTGTAACACACATATACGGTAACACCCGTTTAAAGGTGAGGAAGTCAGTTAATATGCACTTAATTAAATTAATCGATCAATGACACACGACCAGCGATTTAGAAGGGGATACTGTGAATCCAAGACCTTAAAGGTGGTATAGACGTTGTTAGCGATTTAAGCCGTTGGAAGTCAATGATACAAGATAATTATACACATGTCAAATTGCTATGTGATTGACATGTCATTCACCACTATCAAACCTTGTCAATCAAATTTGACAGGTGACAGCACTTAGAAATGCCGACTTCTTTGGCGGTGAGTACCCTAAAAGGGGGCGGCAATTCAAAAGACATGTAATCAATTAATTGCTCAATTAAACAAATTAAGCGGCTCCTTTATTATGTAAATGAATCCAAATCTGTTATTCTCTTTCTATTGTCAGAAATTTGCTTTAGAATTTATTTGGACCACATGTATTATAATATTCATTGCAAGCTACATGTATTGTAATTTGATAGTTCTTATTAAAACCAATTGAACTACTGTTAATTGAATAGGTACATATACTACTGCTCTTAAATACAATATTATTGTATTTATTACGTGTTATAACTTGAAAGAATGATGCATGTCTTAAATACCCTTGAATGAAGCACAGCAAGAAATAATGCTATGCACACGTGAGTGTCTGTCTGTTTGGCTGTCTTCTTACTTTCTCTACTACGTATGGCAAGTAGGGGAAGTATTGTATTCCACCCAAAAATTCGATACCGAGATTTCACCGGAAATACGTGTTTTGAGACCCCCTGAATCCAAAGAAAAGCATTTTTGGAAGCATGTCCGTATGTGTGTCTGTGATACAATGGATCCGCTGGCTCTAACCCAAAACATAAAAGCATGAGGAGGTCATGGAGGCCAAGCAGCCGTTTACGACAGACTTGTCTGTAGCAGGGTACCCCGACCAGATGAAAAGGGGAGCCCTAACGAGTGCCGTAGGGGATAAGAATCCTAAGATGAAAATCAAAGCTCCGAAGTTAACACAGGAATAAAGAAGGGCTCAGAAGGTATCTTCCAATATAGACAAATATAAAATTCTGAAATGACATCCACTGGTTTATTTTACTAAACAGTATTCATCAACCATCACTTTTCACAAAACAACAAAATATGACACTAAAGTTATAAAAACACAGCAATGGAAACAATTCTTATCAAACTAATGACAGTCATAACTTCAAACATATAGAGCTGCAAAGAATTAATCAAAGCTTAACTTAAATAAAATTTAACTTTCAATCGCATAAGTACTAAAGCAGAACTCTCATAAACATACTACTAACGATAAGTATTCAGAAGGTACTTTAATCATAATAATAACACAAACTTTAACTGACCAAAAATGTAAAGTAACATTAATAAAATAACTCGAACACAAAATGGTTTTAATAGCAATAGAACCAAAGCTTGAACTAACCCAAAAGCTTTAAAGCAAATTTAAATATAGCAAAATTTAAGGGAAAATAATTAATGTTGACAAAAAGAAAATACCAACTTTACACCAACATCTTTCCCTTATAGGTGATATTTAAATATCTGGCTATTTCAGAGATCCAGTGCAGCATAAATCTAATAATTATACATGTAATTTAAAGGCCCCAGAAAATGTAAGCTTCTTCTAAATTTTGAAAAGTTAGAAATAAAAGAAACCATAAACATCTGTGGCAAATTACCCCCACCAGAGTGAGTAATAATTTATCTGCTTTTGACAACTCGCAAGATTATTAACAAAATAGCATTAATGCTTTATCCTGAAAAAGAAAACTATTTGACATTAAAACTAGGCAAATGAAAGTTTCACCAATAGCACACATCCAACTATAACAAACTCATGCATTAAAGAGAAAACAGGTATTCAAAATTCTTTCAACCCGAGAGGTAAGTAAGGAAGGAGCCACAAACAAAGCGACCAAAATGGTAAAATGGCTCAATACATAAAACAAGCGAGATTATGGCAGCTGAAGTAATTCAACTATTGGATTGAAACCCGAATATTGTGCCCAATAGTGCACGAGTGAATTCTGTAATTGAAAACCAGTTATAAGCGCAATTATATCGTTCATAAATTGATAACTGGTCTGATAAATCACCTAGCAAAATACAACCCAAAAGGAAACAACCATAGGCACCTTAAATAAATCGTAAGCAGTTCCGAGTATATCCGGAGAAAATCGGCAAAATAGTGCAATACCTTCCCAGCCCACTAATAACACTGCAATAAGAATATCATACTTATCCACGATGAAAAAAAATATATATATACATCAGATGTTTCGTTAAAAAGGACAGGCCAATTAAACTTACATATAACATGGGATACTCTTGAGCTTCTATACAATTCAACTTTACCCTGTCAGAGCAATAACCTTAAAAGCTTTACTAAAACTCACAATGCTCCTTTACACATTGAAAATGGACTTCTTTAATACTTTCCCCATTAATATTCCAATAAAATAATCACATTTAACAGCAATAAAAAGGCATGTATATTTCATTAAATTATTCCTTATTAAACCCACACAAAAAACCTGAAAACATTCCTCTTTTGTACTCTTAGAAGTCGTACAAAACACCCTCATTTATAAATAACATGGCCTATTTAAACCAGTATTAAATTTGACAAAGAAACTAATCAATCGAGACACACTAAAACTATGAATAATATTAAGAGCCAACCACTTACGAATAGCCTGTGAAAATCATACATTACGCTTTCTGCCCAAACTCCATTCACCATTACCAATATACAGATCAGCTGACGACAAAAGCCTATCTTTACTTAAGCAGATATTTCAAAACCTATTCCAAACGATGTCCTTTTAATGAATGCAAAAAAACACTTCCACAGTCGGACAGACGTCTTACCGGGCAGAGAGCCGTATCTGCAATGGGATAAAAAAAAAACCCTACTCTTCCTTGCATAAGGCCAAGCGCGGACCACGCCCACAATACAGAGAGGAAAAAACAAACGGGAACAGCAAAGAGTTAAGTAAAGCAAGGGGACAAACAAAGCAGGCTACGCAAGTGGCTGGTTGGATGTATCTAACAACAACAACAACAACAACACATAATACATACAACATATCGGCACAGTGAACAGCATAACTCAGAAATGAACAGTCGAAACTTGGTATTTAGGTTCAGTATCTTCCAGAGATGTGACAAGAAAATCCCCCACCCCAGATTACCCTTTACATGGAAGATTTTTCGAAAATTTTAATTTTCTCAAAAACTGCTCAAACGATTTTGACTAAAATATCATATGTTTAAGATATTTTCATGACAAATGAAATGTATATCTCGAATTTTCTGGGAATGTCTTCAAAAGTATTCTTCATTGTCAACGACTTTTGCATAACTGGTAAACCATAAGAGATAGGCAAACTTTTACTACACAAAAAATGTAGATCGCGTTAAAATACACAATGTATGTCATATAGATTTATTGTTGTTGAGTGAACCATTTTCGAGATATTGCTTGTTATTCCCTTAAATTTTCCAATACTTATACTTTTTCTCAAATTCGGTATTCATTTTTTTCTTGTCCTGGAAATGCAAAGAGAATGGAATACTCCACATAGCAACCGGCTCTTAAAATATTTTACTATCGCTTAAAGCCTACCAATTCCCCTTGCATCTACAAGAAAATTAGCAATAAGATTAACATCTCGATATCTCGACTAACATGAAGCATATGGAGAATAAGCGTTTGTAAGAATAATTTTTACAAGAGTAGAGAAAGTCATGTGAGTGTAACACATCAGATTTTTTTCTTAGTTTGTCTGTCGGTCGCTATAACAGTTTTATTTAGAGAATATTTTGAAAATAAAATGCACTTGTTTAACATTATGTAAAGAATAGCCAGCAGCTTATGTATAAAATGTAAATCTCGTTAAAACAAAGTTTCTTTTCTAATTATTTCTATGCAATTAATCAAGTTTCGCATATGTACTTACTGCTTTGCATGTAAAATATTCAAGTATAATATAGTAGTATACACTGAAACGGTAAATGCCCATTCCCATGACATATCTGATACAACTGACTATATTCATAAAAAGCTGACTTTTGTCTCAGCTTTCTTTGCACAACACAGGTCATGTTATTGTGACACTATGCAGTTGAAATGGAGTAGAAATGGTGGATTTTATGTTAATTATTTGTCACAATTATAATATTTTAATGCACAGAATAAGACTTATGGAGCAGAAGGGATATAGTTAACCAATTCAAATATCTTTAGGATTAGTATTAGTGGGACCGAGGGAAGTGTAACCGCAAACTGAGCACCGCACGTAGGCTATTGTGACTTGTGACTTCTGGGAGGAACGGATGAAGGGATATCCGAAAGGGCGACCAAATCCGGAAGATGATGCGCTCTAGCATCATCGGGAACTAGCCCCTATAGAACAGGTGCCAACCGGTTATCCAAGCGGTAGTTGAAATCTTTGACAGCACAAACTCCACAAACATAAGAACTAATTGTCGTCGTTTCGTCCTACAGTCCGGAAGCATACGAAGATGAAACAGATGAAAGGAAATGATCAGGACAGGAAATAATGGACAAGTAATTCTTGGTGGAAGCAAAACCAACTCCAGCATTCGCCCACCAGGCTGAAAAAACCACAAAAAATCTAAAGACAAAGTGGCCGGCAAGACGGGAATCGAATCGAGACCTCCCGAATGTAAACCTCATACTTACCGCTAAATCATCTCGCTCGGTTTAAATATTTTAATCTAACCAGAAATTCAACATCGACTTTTCGCCGGAAATAAATTAAGGTTCCTGGTCCCAGGAAAACCTCTGTGTGTGTGTGTGTGTGTGTGTGTGTGTGTGTGTGTGTGTGTGTGTGTGTGTGTGTGTGTGTCAATGAACAGCACAACTGATAAATGCAAAGTTTCTTTTACGGGTATATGTATGCATTTGGCGCTACTGTTTTAAACTTCACCATGAATCCATTGACAGGATTTCATAACCTTTAATTTCTGCAAGGCAAGTGAGTAACAAGTACATCTGGACACTCGTAAGGTGCCTTATCTAGAAAACCAATAGAGGTGTTTTTATGAAGCTCTAAAACATATTAGAATAGAGTAATTATTAAAAACATAATCTTGATGTAATTTGATTTGTCGATATAAAAATAACATATATTTGCTATTAGTAGTTAACCGAAACATTCCTAAACACACTGTAATTTAATACTTTAAATACATATTTGACAAAATCTATTCCACAGTTTGTAAAACAAGATTACCAAGTTTTATTCCTCTATTTGTAGTGGTTTTTGAAGAAAACTGTAAATCAAGGAACAAAAAAATTTTAATAGCGAGAAACTCAAGCTTAGCATAACAATAATATTTTAAGATAGTTTTATTTGCTAAATTTAACTTTTTAGACACTTAAGAGTACAGATGCTCTGGTTTAAGTTTTCTTTGGCAATGAGTAATTATGAATGAGCAATGGTCGCGAGAACGAGTAATCGGAAGATTTGCACGCATTTTATATTTTAAATATCTTTATTTCAAATAATTATTTATTTGGTTAAATACAAATGTTTCCCATGAATTAAATTTCGCGTATATATATATTGGTGTCTTGCCACAGCAAAGCTACCAATGACAGTGTTGAACGGATGCGAATGAGTTAGAAGATAATTTTGCGAAATAAGGAAATGTCAATAATCTTTTACATTATATTTCTACTGAACAACTTGAAAGTGCTTATTACGTTGATGAATTTTCATGCAGAGGAAGCCGTAAAATGTTGGAACTCTTGATGTGATTTTAAGTTATGCTCAATTTTGATGAAACCTTAATTATATTTAAGACGTCAACACATGTGGGCAATTAACATTGATTAAGTAATAAAAAGTCATGGATATGAGCAGATATCGCATAAAATAACGAGGAATTAAAATAACATTCAATGGTGTACACTATACATTAATTATAAAACGTATAGGTCTGCTACTTAAATCTAATTTAATATAATATATAGTTTGACTAGATATTAACAACTAAAGTCACTTAAAATACTTAATATCTGAAATTATGAATCAAAATATATTACTTTAAGCAAATACATAAAAATTTGTAATAGCCGTATATGTATATTTTATCCATAAGGTAATGAAGCTCTGAAATTTAGAAAATCGACAGCATGTAAGATATCAGTAACAGTAACGTTGTGCTGTGCTTCAAAATTCTGTCTTGCATGCTTATTTAAATGCTAATTGTTTCTTGTGTAAATTCATTGTTCCAATATAAATACTCCACACGATAATTTTTTAAAAATTATTCAAATGCAAAATTTATGTTTTCCAGTAAACCACTTTACAAAAGATGTATCATATCAGGTTTCTAAAAATTAGAGCATTATTTTAAAAAAGTATATACTGGTTTTCTTTAATTTACTTTTGAGAGGCAGTACAAAAAATTTGAAACAAATTAATAAAAAAACCTGCATCGTGAGGAGCATTTTGAGTACGGAAAGCTGATGAAAAATTGTTTGCGGGAAAATAAAGCTTAAAGCCTTGCGTGCCCCTTAATAAATATGCCTGTAAATATATAGCCTGAGTTAATTCCTAGTTTAAATGCGCCAAGTGAAAAAGATAGATCTTCTTAAGGTTTAGGATTTATATTATTTTGTTATGAAAAGTACATTTTTTTAATTTTCCACAATTTTTGGTCAAATTTTACACATCGCTGCCTTAATAGTTTACCTTGTTTAAAATTGCAGCCTGTAATCACAAGAGGTTTGTTTGACAATAAATGTCATACTATAATGTATAATATACGCATTTTAATGGGTAAGGAAGTTCTTTTATTGTGCCACAATATGCTTTTTTTTAACCCATCTTACTATTACCTACATCACACATTAGAATAAATAAATTACTTGATATTTCCGATTCGCTGAAAGTGAAGTATAGGAAGCTTAAGTAAAAGTCATTTGGTGGAAGAGCATTTGGTCAATGAGTCGATACAAAAAGTCTTCTCTATTCATTACCAGAGTAGACCACAGGCTGTGTCACACGCGGGACGAGCAGGACCTTGGGTCCCAACTTCGTGGCTGCAGTTCCCTAGAGGAAGCAACGGATATTAGGTGGATTAAGTGCGGAAATAAAGTGCAGTTTATGGTGCGGAACTTGCTCGTGTAGTCTTGCAAGTTACAGCGTGGCAATGTGCGAAGACTGGTCCTCCTAATGCCAGGCTGCTGCGCATGATAATACCTCCTCCTCAATAGCTCCATAAATTCATTTGTTTTATGCTCGGGTTCCTTGGGCGCTAACTTCAAATTCCTTACACGCATATTGCTGCAACCCCTTTCATATTTATCTATGTATACTTAACCTTTCTCCTCGAGATCTTCTGTATCCTTCCATTGTTCTTCAAAGATAAACTTGTAGGCTTTTAGTTTTAAAGTACTGAGTGGTGGTCACAGCAAAACATTCAGGTTCAAATGCGTGCGTTTCAAACTCATTTTGATGAACTTTCTATTGCTATAGAGAAATAAAAATGCATCTATGTAGCAAACTAATACATATATTAAAAATATGAGCTTATACTTCCAAGTAGAATACTCCTAAAAGCAAATCAGTGAATTATCTAATTCTGCACGGATATTTTCACCTTGCTACGGCGTTTTCTTCTGTATACTTTATCACTGCTAGGGTAAGTATTTCATTCTGACCTAATATATATATATATATATATATATATATATATATATATATATGTCCCCGGAAATACGCATTTTGAGATTCACTGAATCGAAAAGGTTTCACACATATGCCTTGTTTCTGTTTCCTTTTTGAGGGGGATGGGGGAGATTTACCGAATCTACAAAAAGCTTATTTCACATTTTTCCTCTACCCACTATAACTAGTTGGTAGAGAAAGTATCACAATAAGCTGTGGACAACCAAACATCAGAAAGATGCGAGAAGCCATTCTTCCTTTCCTCCTTCTAGAATATATCACTTTTTACATCATCATCAGCATCAGGGATTAGATCTTTCGACTGTCCGTCCTCTCAAAAAAATTGGTCCATCTATCTCTTTGCGGGTCTTTCTTTCTCTCCCCTTCCTTTGGGGTTTTTATTTTAGAATTTTCTTGGAAACGCGGGATTCCGGCAACCGTCACACATGAAAATATGTTTCTTGATATTCTTTTATTTTATTATTTAGATTAAATATGTTCAGTTCTTTCCTTATTGCATCGCTGTACTTTTTGTCCATCCTATGTCCAGCGATCGCTCTCAAGAATCTCATTTCTGGCGCTTCTATGAACCTTTTTGCCAAATTAACTGAAAACGTAAGAAAATTGCACTTTCAGTATTCCATCCCCTTAAATTACTCAGCAGAACTTCGTATTTAAAACGTAGAATGGTTTAAAAATGTGATTTCCCTTCAAGGACGCCGACTATGGTGCCGTATGTAGTAATAAGCAGCGCAAAGTGCCATTACAAGAATTCTGATGTGCTATTTTCACACAATTTTCAATTATGTTTATAAAACTTCTACAAACTATTCTTTGAGAAGCTTATTTTGTATCTATTCATGTTATTCGAGACAAACGCTTATAGAAATTATTTCATTACACATGTTGTAGGTACAAGATACATGGTTGAAGTGATAGTCAAAACTTAAAATAGCGTATCGCTATGTGATGGCTTGAAATTACATATGCTTTCCATGACATCGCGAGAAAGAACTGAATAGTGACAGCATTTCAAGAAATGTTAAAAGGTATTGAAAAATTCAACCCAAAAAAACGAATATCTCATAAATGGAGTGACTACAAAGATATATTTGAAATACGTTTCGTACTTTGAACAAATCTACAGTTTTTATATGTCGTAAGTCTATCCTTTATGGTTTACCAGTAATACAACATTATAAAAAGGCATTCAAATTGAGGAGGACTTCAGAGGGCATTCCTAGAAAATCCAAGATATACCTTTTACCTATGATTAAATAAGTATCTTAAATACATCGAATTTTATTCAAAATCTTTAGAATTATTTTTGTGCTTGGGGAATTACGCTAAAATTCCTTGTGGTACACCTTTGGAAGATACTGAACTTAAACACCAAATATTTTATTTATCCGACTTTTCGTTTTTGAGCTATGCCGTTAACAGTTACATACATACACACACGGATCTTCTCCTAAAACATGTTTTATTTGAGATCTCAAAACATGTATTTCCCGTGAAATCTCGATTTCGAATTTTTAGAAAGATTGCAATATTTCCTCTGCTTACTAAATGCTTACTTGACAAAGTAAAACCGAATAGTCGAGTAATTGTCAAGCTTTAGTAAAACACCTTCTAAGGAAGCAAGGTGAAGGTATCCAGGAAATTACTACCACCCGGGTGGTAGGTGCATCCCATGCAACCTTTTACATGGAAACATTTTCGTTAATTTTTACTTTCTCGAAAATGATTCTATCGGTTTAAAAGATCGAGAGTTCTAAATTGATAAAACGTAAATTTTTCGTGTTTTAGGAAGTATACCACCAAAATTTTAGGAGTTGCTATTTTGATTCTTAAGACCTCATGCAACGAGAATGCAATTTAGTATATTATAACATGAAAATGCTGATTTTTGGATTAAGTGTTGCATATGTCTCCAGAATTCTTTACACGGTGAATATCTAGCATAATTAACAGCTCCAAAATAAGTTTATAAGATCGATATTAAAATAGGTAGAGATAGCCATGTTTCATTTCAGCACAATTGTAGTTGCTTAATAAAATGCAGGCTATTTGATAATGTAAGATATGTCTTTATTTACTCTCTCACCTACGTATAAGATAGAGGAGTATTGCATTCCACCCACAATTCCATGTGGACATTTTACAAGAAATACATATTTTAAGATTATTGAATAAAAAGTAGTTTCTAGAAAAATGTTTGTGTGTGTGCGTGCGAGCGTTTGTCCGTACGTTAGGGTGTTTAAATACTACTAACTTGATATAGGTATAAGTTCATCATCTTACAAGGAAGCAAAATGACTGGAGAATGTTTCATAATTTTTTGTTTTTTCAAAACTATCTGTAATGATTTTGATTAAACTATATGTATTTAAGATTTTAGTAACACATATTAAGTATATCTTGAATTTTCTGAGAATACCCTCTGTATTCCTCATCATTTTGTATGAATTTTATATAACTTGTAAGCCATACAGAGCAGACTGTAGATCCGCTTAAAATACAAAATGCGTGTCATAGTATTTCTTTGTATTACTCCTTTGCTATATATGCTTTCTTATTTACTTAAATTCTCCAATACTTTGTGCATTTAGGTGCTAAGTGTCCATTCGTTTGTTTCTCGTGATATACGAGTAGCGTTCTAAAAGCTCTCAGCCTTACCAAGGAAAAACAAGATTTAAGAAATGTTTTAACATAGTCGCTTTGTAAGTGCTACGACTTTCCAACTTTGTACTACCCTCAGTAAAACAAGATATGTCCAAATGTGCAAAATAAGCGCCGTCTCAGCTTCAACCGCATCTTTTGACGTGAATCTTCGTCTGAAACTTCATAGCGCGTCATCTAATGGATGATACTTAACAACTAACATAGTAATTTGTGTGCATTCACGACATCTCTGAGTCAGTCACGAACTTTACAACACCCCTAAAAATCGGTTTCGGTAAATCCTTCTCCATGGAAAAATACACTTCTTCCCAAGGGAAATAGGCCAGAAGAGAGTTTATAGTTCAAATTCCTATATGTCTGAAAGACTAAGGAGGATTTACAAGACCTAGGTACTGGAATACAAATTTTTGGATTAATGATAGAACATACTATCGAGTTTTATTCTGGTTTTGAGTTTTCATTGTAGCATGCCATAGAATATATATATATATATATATATATATATATATTCCACAGAAAATGTGTGTAAAATAAAAGACCAGTAGCAGACATTCTTTTCAACTAATACACATATATATTCACGATTAGTTCTAGATAAAACGGATCATAGATCGAAACAAAATACATTCGGATTCTGGTTATAACGGCACGATATGTATGCGATGTTTTTGTTTTTAATTGACATTTTATTCAAATGCGGCGGATACGCGCAAGATTTAGCATTAGAATATCTGAATAAGTCTTATTAATTTCTGTAGTTGTACGTAGTGGAGTTCCTGGTTGCCAAATAGACTTAGTAATCCATATATAACCTTTGCTGAACATTATCTATATGTTTACTTAAGTTTACGTTAAATACTTGTTATAAAGAGAGAAATTTGTATCTAGTGTAACGTAAGATATGTTTGATGTTTAGAATTAACACGGGAAGACGATTTTTCTTTAGAGTTACAGCCTATGCGCCGTTTTGCGGAATCTTCTTATTCTTCTTTTTCATGGATTATACAGAATGCGGAAAAAGAATGTGCATAAAGTTGTAGAGTAGAAAGGCAGCATCAAAATAAGCATTTTAAGATTAGGGACAAGGAGTCGCTGAAGCTTTTTCACTGCGCTGCGTGCATCAACATTAAATCCGTCGTGTTAGAGTCTCCAATTATGAAACATGTTGATTAAACGTGTCGGATGTAAACAAAACCCACTATTGTACGGTATAACTCGACCCAGTAGTATTGCACTTCGCTGGGCTGGCTTCTGCGTGTATTCAAATGCAGTTTTCCGTAAGGTCAAATGCAATAATATCGTGATCGAGCAGTAGGTATATACTAGTTACTTCGCTAGGTGTTGACGTTCAATGTCGTTTGGGTTGCGAACCCTACTGGATAGTGCGCTAATACCGAACGCACGTCTTGTTCACTTCAGAGTACAGTATGTATGCGCAGGTAATGTTGTTTTTCATTGTTTACCAGTATTCATTAGTTGACAGACTGGATACACACTTGTGCGAGATTAGATTTAATTTTGACCGGCAGTTGATGTTTCTTAAAGTCAGCTTCAATTACGTTATTGCAGTGCTCCCGTTATTATGTTGCATCTGCGATTCCATTTACCCAACCTCAAATTTTTTTACATGGTATTGCCTTATTAATCTACAGTTTTCTGCATATTATTTTTGCACATCCTGTATATTTCCATAATGAGAAAATTGTAGATTTTGTTTATTAAATAACGCATTACTAAAGACAAGGTACAAAAGCTTAACATTTCATTGGCTGCGACTTTCTAAAATTACTGTACCATTCCTATTGTTCTTTCACCACTAAAAGATACTTAGAGGCTATATATTTCTAGAAGTTGGAACACTGTCGGGGTGAATTAAGGAAATCAGAAATAGAACATCCGCTGACATTTTGTACTCGTAAAACTTGAACTTCAGCAAATGCTTTGTACGTTATTAGGTATATCATAGGTAATTAAGCTTAAGTTATAATGGGTAAAATATATTCTAGATTAAAGTTTCCAAATTTCTTAGAAGAATACGTGTGATAGTAGATGAAATTTATTAAATCGCCATCTAGGTTTAAAATAACACACGTGTAACGTTAGGTTAGTGTAAAATAGCTACATTAATGTAATTAATGTAAAATATTTACATATTTGTGAAATTTTAGACCAACATGAATCAGTATCTTGAAAAAATATTCTGGTTTAAGTAAAGTCCCACCCCCAAGACAGCATGTAAAACACATGTGTTATACATATTACGTTATGTAAAATACACAGGAACTATCCTGTGATATTCAACAGAGATGTGTTAGTGATAAATGAGAACTTTGGAAGCACGCTACAGACTACTTGTACCCATTTTGTCCTGAAGATAGCGTTGAAAGCCAGGAGGGGATTGCATTATTTACGTTGCTCCCCGCGCGGTCAGCAGGTCAATACGAGGGGGCGGGAACAAGAAGGAACGAGAGCCCTTGAATAATTCCATCCTATGGTACCTGTTCATTCCTTCCTGGGAGTCCCCATCTTATTTGGCTTAGTAATATTAAAATAGCCTCCCTATTCGGTAGCTACACGTTAACAGGCTGTGGGCGGTATCTCGGCTCCGTTAACTGGCAACCATTATATCGGTGCTTCTCAAACACAGCCAAGGCGCTTTACCATGCAAACTGTGAAGGACAAAGCACCTCAAGACAAAACTGTGTTTGGTATTATTCCTATAGTTCAACGGATGTTTTATGTTACGAACTCATATCGTATCCAATAGAACTTTCTTCTGATATAAATGAGGGTTCAAATAAGCGAGTCCTTCAAATGGTATTATGTCTTCCTTGTGTTTATCCATTGCTTTTTCAAAAGAGATAGTCTGCTGTAGCTTTAAACATGTTCTGTTAGTTACTATGAATGATGAATGTTGCTTTTGTGCTGATAAGCGCATCTAGTGATTATAAGCTACACATATTTAATTAATTAAGGAACCTTATTATTAAGCATAACACTTTGAAACTTGTATTTTAAGAGAAACCGGCTAGAATGTTCCAACAGTATTAGACTCCCTAGAAGATGGTATTTAATCAAATCTGATGTATTGCAATCACATCACTATCTCTACTCTTCTACAAACTATTTTTACAAACACTAATTCTCCATCTAGTCGAGGTTAATTAACCCCCATGTTAATCGAGGTAAACATTTGCAGAAATTATCTTATTGCTAATTTTCTTGTATGTGCAAGGGTAGGCTTCAAGCGGTAGTCAAATCCTTTAAGAGCTGGTTGCTATTTGGAGTATTCTATTCTCTTTGCATGACCAGAACATAAAAAAAACGAATAACGAATCCATAAAGTATAAGCATTGGAAAATTATAACTAATAACAAGTAACATTTCGGAAATAGTTCACTAGACAAAAAAAATATATGCGATATAAATTGTGTGTTTTAACGAGATCTACACTTTTTGTGTTGAAATGTTGTCTATCTATTACTGCTTATCAGTTATACAAAAGTCATTCAGAATGAAGAGGACTTTTGGAACATTCCCAGAAAATTCAAGATGTACATTTCATTTGCCTGAAAATATTTTAAACATATAACATTCTAATCAAGATCGTTACGGGCAGTTTTGAGAAAATCAAAATTTTCAAAAACTGTTCTAGGTAAAGAGTAGTCTAGGGTAGTTGATTCGTATCGCAACCTTGGAAGATACGAAACTCAAATACTAACTTTGGTATTTATCCGACTTTTCATTTTCGAGTTATGCTGCTCACAGACATACACACGGACATGTTTCCAAAAATGCTTTATTAAGATTCAGGGCACCTCAAAACATGTACTTCCGTGAAATCTGGGTATCGAATTTTTGGATGGAATGCAATACTACCCCTGCTTACTGTACGTAGTAGAAATACCTGATGTGCTACGCCCACATGACTTTCTCTACTCATGTACAAACTATTTTTACAAACGCTTATTCTCCATCTACTTCATATTAATCGAGATGAACCTTTGCAGAAAATATCTTATTGCTAATTTGCTTCTAGATGCAAGGGAAATATGGTAGGCTTTAAGCGATAGTCAGATCTTTTAAGAGCTGGTTGCTGTGGAGCATTCCATTCTCTTTGCATGTCCAGGACATAAAAAAACGAATAATTAATTCCCGTTTGAGAAAAAGTTAAGTATTGGAAAATTCAAACAAATAACAATGAATTTCTCAGAAATGATTCACTCGACAAAACAAAATGTATATTAAAGATCGAATATATCTTTTCGTTATTAGCACAACGTTTAAGCGCCAATTTCAAGGTTGTAATGCAGTTCCACTGTTGGGGAGCTAAACTTGAAGTAGTTGAAGCACGTGCTATACAAATTTCCGGTGGCCTTCGCCCCAACGTTTAGTAATCAGCTTTGTAGTTTTATGTTTCTTTAAATATTATACATATTTATGTTTGCCTAGGCTGCGTCAGTATTTTTGTAGAAACATGTATCTCTTAGCAGGGGATGATGCGGCTAAATAATGTAGGTTTACACAAATTATAATTTTTACTTCACTCCTTTTATTAATCCTTCACGCGAATAAATAACACTTCACTGGTATAGAGAGCTGTGAGATTATTTATTAATTACTTGCACTTTTTAACACGTAAACTTTATAATATTCTCGCGGTAATGAATTTTCGTCTCACACTGAATACGTACCCAGCGAATGAACTGCTCAGATACGCTGCCGTCTAGCGTCTGGTTCGGAACGCTGTCTACTAACGACTGACGTTTACCGTTTAAATTTGTGAATTTCTCTATTTCAAGTCTTTGATTGGCTAATCCTACTCCAATACAATACTTTTATTTAACTTAAGCTTTTTCTAGTTGTTGATTGGCTATTTATAAACTGTTTTAAGTATTACATTATTGTTCCAAGAATTACTAGTAGCATTACTAAACCTTCCAATTCATTATTGCCCCAGGATTACCTTATTGTTAGCAACTTTCGGCCTCTATTCTCACAGCTCCTACATTATTAAATTACCTAATACATTCTCATAACTTTATTATACATGAACACAATAATGTAAACATGTACAAGGACTGTAATATACACTTTTTATATATTGTAGTATACACATATGGCTTTAAGGCGGGGCGCAGGACCGAAGCCTCCCGTACCCAGGTAAGCTTTGCAGGTAACAACCCCCAAGCCTCCCGCGAAACCGGTGTAATTAGCCAGCAGGTGGTGTGGAATGGGTATGCCTAATTTTTTCCTTGATTTCTTTCAGTGTACGGCAAATTAGTTCACAGTTAACATGTTTTCCGACGAGACTGAAATTACGGTGAGTAGGACAGGAAGGAAAAGTCTACTTCGGAACGGTTACACTTTCGGATTCCAGAAGTGTTTAAAAAGTGGGCTGGCGCGATGGACGTGCAATGTTAAAAGTTGCAAAAGTTTTATTAAACTATTTCCATTGAAGAAATAGATGTCCTGGATATTCAAGAGGACCATAACCACGCGGCACCACCTAGTGACAAAATTCAGAGACATAAAATGCTTTGTGATCTGAAGAGAACAACTACGGAAGATATATGTGAAAGGCCATCAAAACTAATATACCAGCAACTGAAGACAGAAAACACAGAAGAAGTAACCACTGGAGTTGTCCACAGTTTACGTAAGTCCATATACAAAGCTAGGCGAAAAATTCTGCCAAAATTACCCACAAGTATAAGGAGGTACATGATGTTCTGAACACATTAAATGTGAAAACTGTAGATGGAGCCGAGTTGTTGCTTCACAACGATGCTGTGAAGAACGTTGTAATATTTTGTGAATCCGAAAACCTTAGAGTACTCAGTCAGTGTGACACAATATATGTTGATGGAACCTTCAAGTATTCCACAAGGTTTTTTGCCAGCTATTTACAATCCATGGGCTCGTTAATAGACATTACATTCCAATGGTATTTTCTTTGTTGAAGGACAAGAAAACTTCATCATATCAGCAGGTATTTTCAACAGTTGTTGATAAATGTAATAAGCTAGGTCTGAAATTCTCTCCATCAGCAATGTTTTCTGACTTTGAAGAAAGCATCATGAATGCTGGAAGAGAAGTGTGGACTGATGTTAAAATCCAAGGATGTAAATTTCATCTAACACAAAGCTGGTGGCGAAAGATACAAAACTTGGGACTTGCACATGACTACTATTCCAGAAATGAAATAGGAAAATTTCTAAACTACATATTTGGTTTGCCAATGCTGGATCCTGATATGGTTGGTGACTGTTTTGTTGAAGACTTCATGGCAGTGATGCCTGTCTCGGAAAAACTACAGATGTTTTGCGACTATTTAGTGGAAACTTACATCGACGAAAATGCAGTCTTTCCTCCTTCCATGTGGGCAGAACTAAGTTGCAATAGACAAAGAACTACCAACGCTTGCGAAAGTTTCCACAACAAATACAACAATCAGTTTTACTCCTGCAGCCCAGATCTGTATAGATTTCTTGAAGTACTGAATCAAATTCAGCTGGATACTAAAATTGCAATTAATTCATCAACAAATAAAAAAAATAAAGGTCTTATCCACACTTGAAACTCATGATGCAACAAGTAGAAAATTTCAAACTTGGAAAAATTTCAAGAAAGGATTACGTGAAGTCGATTTCTTATAGAACCAAATACATGGAAATACATGGAAATAAAATCTAGAAGGAAGAATACCGCTTATTTTAAAGACAAGAATACATATTACTGTATGATATAGGTTTAGAATGTCAAAATAACGAAGCTTCTAAATGCGGATCCATTGTGAGTAAATTACAGAAAATAAAGAAATAATGACGAAGCTGATAAATGTAGAATCTTTTGGGGTGCGAGCCAGTTCGCCTCCTCGTGGTGCACCCTGGGTAACGCTAAACGAACTGGAACAACCACTAATTCAAATTTAAGCGTTGAGGTTCATTTTCTTTTGGTACTAGAGCCGCGTTTCTTTGTTATTAATCATAAACGCAAAAAAATGTAACATCTTCCACCCGTATGTAATACTTCATCAAATATTATAAACACCAAACTGGAACTGTTGCCTGTTTCGACCGGGAGGCTTTGGGCCTATGTAATTAAGGACTGGTACTGCTACCTGCTTTGGGGAGGCTTGGGGGCTATGTAATTAGGGACCTTTAAGGGTCCGGGAGGCTTCGGGGCTATTTTTCTGACCGCGGGAGGCTTCGGTCCCGCACCCTTAAGGCAGGCTGTTATTATATTTTATATTATATAATTAGGCTGAAATCATTTAAAAATACTGCCTCAAGATGACATAAATTGTGTTTTAACGATATCTACATTTTTTGTGTAGTAAAATGTTGTCTATCTCTTCGGTTTACCAGTTACCAAAATTCATTGAGATGAAGAGGAATTTTGGGGACATTGCCATAAAATTCAAGATATACACTGTATTTCCCATGAAAGTGTCCTAAACATATAATATTTTAATTAAAATCGTTAGAGCCATTATTGAGAAAATAAACATTTTCGAAAAATGTTCCATGTAAAGGTTAGTTTGGGTTGGGAGAGTTTTCATGAAAGTCTTCGTTCGCATATTTGAAAGATACTGAATCTAAATACCAGACACGCAGACAACATATGTATGCACCATTTTCCAAAAAAATGTTTTTTTTATTCAGGGGGCCTCAAGATAGTTATTTCCGGTGAAATGTCGATATTGAATTTTTGGGTGGAATGCAACACTTCCCCTACTTACTATACATAGTAGAGAAAGTAAAAAGTAAAAATCTGATGTGTTACACTCACATGACTTTCTCTACTTTGTACAAACTATTTTTACAAACGCTTATTCCCCATATGCTTCATGTTAGTCGAGATATCGAGATGTTAATCTTATTGCTAATTTTCTTGTAGATGCAAGGGGAATTGGTAGGCTTTAAGCGATAGTAAAATATTTTAAGAGCCGGTTGCTATGTGGAGTATTCCATTCTCTTTGCATTTCCAGGACAAGAAAAAAATGAATACCGAATTTGAGAAAAAGTATAAGTATTGGAAAATTTAAGGGAATAACAAGCAATATCTCGAAAATAGTTCACTCAACAACAAAAACTCTATATGACATACATTGTGTATTTTAACGCGATCTACATTTTTTGTGTTGTAAAAGTTTGCCTATCTCTTATGGTTTACCAGTTATGCAAAAGTCGTTAACAATGAAGAATACTTTTGGAGACATTCCCAGAAAATTCGAGATATACATTTCATTTGTCATGAAAATATCTTAAACATATGATATTTTAATCAAAATCGTTAGAGGCGTTTTTGAGAAAATTACCTGGTAAGGGTAATTTGGGGTGGGGGGATTTTCTTGAAAACCTTCGTGTCGCATCTCTGAAAGATACTGAACCTAAATACCAAGTTTGGTGTTTATCGGACTGTTCGTTTCTGAGTTATGCTGTTCTCAGACACACAGACACACACACACACACACACACACACACACACACACACACACACACTCACACACTCACGGACATGTTTCTAAAAATGCTTTTCTTGGATTCAGGGGGTCTCAAAACATGTATTTCCGGTGAACTCTCGGTATCGAATTTTTGGGTGGAATACAATACTTTCCCTACTTACTAAACGTAGTAGAAAAAGTAAAAATCTGATGTGCTACACTCACATGACTTTCTCTACTCTTGTACAGACTATTTTTACAAACGCCTATTCTCCATATGCTTCATGTTAATCGAGATATCGAGGTGTTAATCTTATTGGTAATTTTCTTGTAGATGCAAGGGGAATATGGTAGCTTTTAAGCAATAGTCAAATATTTTAACGCTGGTTACTATGTGGCGCATTCCATTCTGTTTGCATGTCCAGGACATAAAAAAAAAAAAATCTGATGTGTTACACTCACATGACTTTCTCTACTCTTGTACAAACTATTTTTACAAACGCCTATTCTCCATATGCTTTATGTTAATCGAGATATCGAGATGTCAATCTTATTGCTAATTTTCTTGTAGATGCAAGGGGAATATGGTAGCTTTTAAGCGATGGTCAAATATTTTAACGCTGGTTGCTATGCGGCGCATTCCATTCTCTTTGCAAGTCCAGGACATAAAAAAATGAATAACGAATTTGAGAAAAAGTATAAGTATTGGAAAATTTAAGGGAATAACAAGCAATATCTCGAAAACGGTTCACTCAACAAAAGAAATGTATATGACATAAGTTGTGTATTTTAACGAGATCTACATTTTTTGTGTTGTAAAATTTTGTCTATCTCTTATGGTTTACCAGTTATGCAAAAGTCGTTCACAATGAAGAATACTTTTGGAGACATTCCCAGAAAATTCGAGATATACATTTCATTTCTCATGCCATTATCTTAAACATATGATATTTTAATCAAAATCGTTAGAGCCATTTTTGAGAAAATTAAAATTTTCGAAAAATGTTCCATGTAAAGGGTAGTCTGGGGTGGGGGGATTTTCTTGAAAACCTTTGTGTCGCATCTCTGGAAGATACTGAACCTAAATACCAAGTTTGGTGTTTATCCGACTGTTCGTTTTTGAGTTATGCTGTTCACAGACACACAGACACACACACAGACACACACACACACACACACAGACACACACACGGACATGTTTCCAAAAATGCTTTTTTTGGATTCAGGAGGTCTCAAAACATGTATTTCCGGTGAAATCTCGGTATCGAATTTTTGGGTGGAATGCAATACTTCCCCTACTTACTATACGTAGTAGAGAAAGTAAAAATCTGATGTGTTACACTCACATGACTTTCTCTACTCTTGTACAATCTATTTTTACAAACGCCTATTCTCCATATGCTTTATGTTAATCGAGATATCGAGATGTCAATCTTATTGGTAATTTTCTTGTAGATGCAAGGGGAATATGGTAGCTTTTAAGCGATGGTCAAATATTTTAACGCTGGTTGCTATGCGGCGCATTCCATTCTCTTTGCAAGTCCAGGACATAAAAAAATGAATAACGAATTTGAGAAAAAGTATAAGTATTGGAAAATTTAAGGGAATAACAAGCAATATCTCGAAAACGGTTCACTCAACAAAAGAAATGTATATGACATAAGTTGTGTATTTTAACGAGATCTACATTTTTTGTGTAGTAAAATTTTGTCTATCTCTTATGGTTTACCAGTTATGCAAAAGTCGTTCACAATGAAGAATACTTTTGGAGACATTCCCAGAAAATTCGAGATATACATTTCATTTCTCATGACATTGTCTTAAACATATGATATTTTAATCAAAATCGTTAGAGCCATTTTTGAGAAAATTAAAATTTTCGAAAAATGTTCCATGTAAAGGGTAGTCTGGGGTGCGGGGATTTTCTTGAAAACCTTCGTGTCGCATCTCTGGAAGATACTGAACCTAAATACCAAGTTTGGTGTTTATCCGACTGTTCGTTTTTGAGTTATGCTGTTCACAGACACACACACAGACACACACACAGACACACAGACACACACACAGACACACACACGGACATGTTTCCAAAAATGCTTTTTTTGGATTCAGGGAGTATCAAAACATGTATTTCCGGTGAAATCTCGGTATCGAATTTTTGGGTGGAATGCAATACTTCCCCTACTTACTATACGTAGTAGAGAAAGTAAAAAAGCGAAGAAGGAAACAAATGACTAAAGAACATTGTATTCGGTTTTGCATTAAGATTGTCTGGGCTACCCATGTCGGTATATACCTTGTCGTAGTTTATAGTCTTCAGAAAACAGAAAGAAAACTAACAAAAAAGGAAAGGACTTGTAAGGCTATAGGCATAATTAGTCGTTAGGAGAAAAGTAATGTATAATGTAAGATTTAGGCTTTCTCGGCGGTTTCTTTTTTTATGTAGAATAACATTTTGGGAGATGTATCAAGTGAAGACGGAGGACTACTCCAAGTGTTCCATGATTTACTCCCTGTAGACGTGTCTTCGAGCACTTGGAGCAATGCAAAGTTTCCGGTTACCTCCCGAGAAACCTTCTAGAACTGCGTTTGATACCTGTATTAATTTAGGTGATAGGAGCCTAAGACAGAGCCAGTGGCAAAAAATTCTCTCTAGTTCCTCTTCAACGACCTTCAGAACATCTACTAGCTCCATTTTGAATAACAGACAGTACATCCAAGCAAGAACGAATAAAAATCCTAAGAAGAAGAGGACAGCTAAGCAAATTCCAATTGAAAACTAATTCAGATTTTGTCTTAGAAATCCAAGGCGGGTGTCTAGTGGAGTGGTGCCTTATGATTCTAAAAGGGGATCTGGAACAAACAACTTCCAGACTAATTTTATACATGATTACAAGTGTGATAGTTACAACTATCTATATATAAATTAACATATATTATTAAGCTCATTTGCGATTATTAAATTAAGCTAATTTATTAATCTCAAACCCTCAAGTGGTATAACTATTTCACAAAGAAAATTATAAACATGTCTCTATATTGAAAATATACACAATTAAAATAATTTATATTTATATTCGCTACATCGCGGTGTATTGTACCATTACTACCAACTGCTGAATTATAAAAAATAGCTCAAAAGCAAAGGTAAAATCTAGACTAAGAGTTGGTCAAGCGTCACACGTTTCATTAGTTGATTTTAAAAATAAGGTTGTTGATGCAGAGAGTTTTAATTTTCATTCTGTTAAACTCGCCATTTTATTTTCAATCTCTCGAAATGGGAAACAAATAATGGACGATATTCACTGCATAAAGAAGCATATAAACATGGAGGTGGTACAAGTATGAGATAAATATCATACTCTGCGATTGCAATATCGCCTTGTAATGAAGTTACGATTGGCTGACATCCATGTGTTCTTAATTTCTATTTCTTATTCCAAATTGTGCTTTACGTCATTTGAGTGAAAGAGCTACTAGAAATGATTTAAAATCCTTTATGGATTCAAAACGTGGCTGTTAGTTTTTCACAGAGAAACAGAATTGTAGAAATTAAGAATTAAACAATTCCAGAATAAATATTTTTATTAAATATTTTATAATTTATTCAACGGCGCCAATACGCATCAGTTTATTGAGCGAGATAGCTCCGCGGTAACGTGTGAGGCTAGTTTTTGGAAGGTACCGGGTTCGATTTCTGTTGGGTTTTGGTTCACGGGTGTTCCTGGGTGGTAGGCGAATGCTGCAGTGCATTATATAATGCCGAAAATTTTCCTGCCCACCATTTCCTGTCATTTCCTTTCCTAATTATGTGTTAGGGTCGAAGTATCAGGCGAGTGAACGGCGGTATAGGCTAATGGCGATAGAATTTACTTTTTTGGAATTGTCCGCCTTGAGTTCCGTGTGTGACGGAACCCAGAAAGGCCTCTCCATGAGGAGAGGTAAGCCTGTAGGGATTCCCACCGATGTCAGGGTGTAATATCTGCAGACTTTAGGAATCCCATCTATGTCGGGTCTACCGTCCCGGATCTGGTCGCCCTCTGAGTCCTTCACTTCGGGACGTGAAGGTGCCGAAATACTCCTCCGCTTCCTGACAACATACGAGTACATTTTCAAACAATGTTAATGCTTAATCTCAAAACTTCGATTGATATAATTGTTCCACATATAAAGTATACCAATGTTTATTTGTGTGTGGCGAGGTTGCATAATATTCCTTCTCATTTATACTAATCTTGATTACTTAATCTTCTAAAATCTTGCTATAACCTAAGTCGTAATACCATAATCTAAACCTTCATGGTTTTTATTTTCTTTGCATTTAACAAAAGCTTTCAAACGTCATTTGTCTAAGGCCAAGTAAATACTAAATAAGTTAATAGTTCCCTTGAGCTATGAAGTTGTAACTTTGTTACAAGCACCAGCCCTTTATTAATTATAGTTTCATTAATTATGATATGTATGTAAATATGCTAAAACCTTTAATACTCAAACATATTTTGTGTTTGGTTTCAAAATGACGAGGACAGGGAGAACATTTTAATAATCATAAGCATTTTTGTATACATATTAGAGTAAAAGTTGTATTGTAATTTTATGACGTTTAGTTCTCACAGCGTGGACAAGGGTGAGGTAACAATAAAAATTATACGATGTGTTACACTCACATGACTTTCTCTACTATTCTGCAAATTATTTTTACAAAAGCTTTGTCCATCTACTTCATGTCAATCGAGATAAACATTTGCAGAAACTATCTTATTGCTAATTTTCTTGTAGTTACAGGGAAATATTGCAGGCTTTAAGCGATAGTCAAATCTTTTAAGAGCTGGTTGCTATGTGGGCGCATTTCGTTCAATTTGCAAGTCCAGGACAAAAAACGAGTAACGAATTCCCATTTAAGAAAAACTATAAGTATTGAAAAATTTAAACAAATAACAATGAATATCTCGGAAATTTTCACTCCACAAAAAATGTATATGACATAAAATGTGTATTTTAATAAACTCTACCTTTTTGTGTAGAAAACCCTTGTCTATCCCTTACGGTTTACCAGTTATGCAAAAACTATTCAGAAAGAATAGGACTTTTGGAAACGTACCCAGAAAATTCAAGATATAAGTTTTCTTTTGTCATGAAAATACCTTTAATATATGATATTTTAATCAAAACCGACAGAGCCATTTTTGAGAAATACTAAATGCTCGAAAAATGTTCTAAGTAAACGGTAGTCTGGGGTGGAGGAATTTTCTTTAAAATCTTCGTGTTGTATCTTTGAAAGATATTGAACCTGAATACCAAGTTTGGTATTCATCCTACTTTTCGTTTTTGAGTTATGTTGTTCACAGATACACAGACACACACACAGATGAGCCTTTTTTTAAAAGTGCTTTTTTGGATTTATGGGGCCTCAAAACATGTATTTCCGGTGAAATTTCGGTATTCGAATTTTTGTGTTGCAATACTTCCCCTAGTTACTATATGTCGTAGAGAAAGTAAAAAGGTTGAGTATGCATTAAGAATCTTGGCGAGGGGCAGATTTGGGAAAGGACCTTGAGAAAACTTTATTAAAGCTAAGAAAACAGGAAATACTGTGAAGGCTGTTAGATTCCCCAACGGAATGGCTTGAGTGGACACAAGTGGCAATAGAAAGTTACAGAAGATTACTGCATAGTGGAGTACAATTTTAAATTTAAGCGTATATGACGCCAATCCAAAAAGATAGGTCATGTTAAGATAGTTGGACATGAGATAAGTTAGAAGAAGCATTATCTGCGTGGGTCGCCAAGTGGCAGATTTCAGTGTAACCTTTGTCCGCGCAGGTAATTCGTAGTGTTTATTCTGTTTATTTAGTGTTAGTTTTGCAACTAAGAAATTATGAAGTATAATTAGCCACCACTTCCTATCCCGCACTAAGATATGTGCTTCACCGCAATACAACTAGCCGGCATACTTGTTAATGATACCGAAAGCCTGTATGAGTGGAGACTGTCACCCACTTCACATTTCCAGCAGCAGAGGGCAGCGTCCAGAGAAGAAGCTTTCGGAAACTTATTAAAATTAATAAGGTGGTTTAATATGTAGCCATAATTAATTACCAACACCCACAGCAAGTATGAATTAAATATTTAATTATAAGCCCAGATGGAAAATATAAAAGATTGTGCCAGTGCTGCTTTAGAAACTGAATATAAAGCCCCTGAAGTGAAGTGCATTTCCATTGCTTTTCTGGTGCATTTTAAACATTTGCAGTACGATGGCGTATGCAAGTTGCTCCCGCAAGGAAATAAAGTTAATTTATGTATTAGGAGTGATAAACTTCCCTGCCCCAATAGTAGGGGCCACGAACGTGACATAACTGGCAGATTAGCGTACAAGACGGGGAAGGCAACTATATAATTCTATTAACACCGCTAGAAATTCGTTACTGCAGTGTTTTAGGAAATGCGCTCTGGAGGGGCGACTACTCTGGTAGCAGTGGCGTATTGTCAAGTTAAGAGAACCTTTAAACAATACTGTAAGGAATAACTGAAGTGACACTTGTGGTTTCTGAAACATATACTGAATAAAAATATAGGAGTAAATAATTGTATGAATATCAGCATGTCACGTAGCAAAAGCCATAGTTGGACAATATTGAGAGAACATTGTTTTCAAAATGTAGTTGGAATTCATTCGAGACATGTAAATGTTAAACTTGAGACAAGTACGAATTAACATACAAGCAAAATTTTGTTTCCCACATAGTTGTTCCCGAAAGCAGGGCGATCTCTATAGTTCAGCAGTTACCATACTTTTCTAAAGGCATTCTGTAGACTAAAAGAAAGTATATTCAATGGCAGTAACGCATTAACAATAGTAACTTGATCATCTCGAATGAAAAACCGAAAATGCGGAAAAACAGCGTTTTCTTCGACTCTCACACCATTGCTCATTTAGCAGTTCTTTGTGATATCGGTAAACGTTTTTCGTGGATAAGGGCGCGTGATAAACCAGCAACATTAAATGTTGTGTAACATGAGTACTATCACCACAATGGTTTGCATCCCAACAACAATTTTGTAAAGCTGTACAAAATAGCTGTAATGAAAATTGTAAGAAACTATAATGCTGTATGCCAAATTCTTCAGGAAAGCGATTCATATTAGAAAGTTTCATTATGAAGGCGATGAACAATGCTAACATTTGTTAAAATTCAGAGAAAAAGTGACAATAGTGCATTATTTTTAATCTGAAATGAGAGTCTTACTGTGTGTTCTGAAGTCCGGTTATTAATGAGGACAGAGCGCACATAATAACACAATTTGAACAGCCAAGGAACAGCTTTCGGCTTAAAGAGGGAAACGGCTGTATGAGTAAGCTTCACATGACCTTCACCAGAGGAAGAAGAAGAAAATATGTCCTTTTCCAATTTAACAGATCAAGAACTATGATAATCATATAGCTCTCGGGTATTGTTGCAGAAATGTTGTGTACTTTACTATAGTTGAAGGAGTGTTTCTTTTTTCTGTTTGTGGTTTGCTTTACGTATACTGCTTACACATTTCAATTTTTCATACTTATTTTGTAGATAGCTCTACATACCACTAAATTTTGAAATAATGGCTTAATCGCGTCTACTTCAGAAAGAACGTTTTATAATTAATATTGATCTCAGCCATGGAAACTCCGTTACGCAAAAACAGGCAATTCCTGATATTTTATAAAAAAAAATTCTCCCATTCACACTTCAGGGACTAGTCTTTCCTGAACCATTAACAAGGAGATGAGGAGAATGAAGGCATTTAAAACAGAACTAGTTTTTCTATTACATGGCACTGAAAAAAGGTACAAATTCCCACATTTTTAACAGCTTAACGTCACTTGTGTCATCTCAGATCTGCAGAAGAGGTAATGAATGAAGTGAAGATACTTAATGTATAGTCAAATTAGCCTGAGGTCCAAAGAGCTGAAAGTTACCTGAAATTGGTATTTACAGCTTAGTTGATATTGGGAGAAATGCCTTATGCAGGTAATTCAACTCAGTTAAGATTTGAACTTTAGGCCTTTGAACTACTACGCATTAGATCATAGATTTGGGCGATTCCTGCGAAGTTTACCCGTACACAAATGCATTTTTCTCAAGGGATTAGGATTTCTTTATACTTTTCTCCCAGAAATCGGAGAGATACGAACTTCTCTACGCATTTTCAAACATATTTGTTTCCAAACTAAAATAATGAAAACTTCAACTACACCACTATTTGTGAAAATTGCAACACCAGAATGAAATGCGTGAATTCAATGAATTTAATACCACAGGTTAGGTACATGACACGTAACAAATGATTAGCTTTTCAATTTATACATGACCTTTGAGCCCTAATATCCAGTATTTGGTGTGGCCTCCATGCGCTACAATTAGAGCTGCTATGCGCCGTGGTATTGAATCAAAAAGGTTCTGAATAAGTTCCTGAGGGATTTCCCTCCCCGCAGTTTGTATTCGAGTCCACAAATCCTTGACACTGGTTACTGGAGGACCGTGACGCACCAGGTGCCGACCAACCATATCCCAGACATATTCGATGGGCGACATGTCAGGCGAACGTGCAGGCCAGGGAAGCAATGGTACCTGTCGCTCTTCGAAGAAGGTTTGTACATTCCTCGCAATATCTGGCCGGGCATTGCCCTGTTGAAATATGGCCTGTGAAGATGCCTGAAGCAGGTGGAGTACATCAGGCTCTACAACCACTGTTAGGTACCGGTTGCTGTTTAAAGTGCTCTCAATTCGTAGGAGGCGAGATTGGTTGTAGTAACCAATGGCGCTCCAAACCATCGCACCTGGTGTTTGTCCGCTATGCCGCTCAACAATGCAGCCCTCCAGGTTGTGCTCACCACGGTACCGCCGGACACGCATGCGGCCATCACTGTTGGACACATTGAAGCGGGACTCCGAAAAGACTATATTTTGCCACTCAGCACCCCAGTGACGGTGTTCACGTGCCCATTGCAGTCGGAGGAGCTTGTGGTTTCTGGACAATGGAAGCCGACGTAATGGCATGCATGAAACCAGTCCAACCTGCAGCAGACGGCGACAAACCGTTCACACCTGTTGCAGTGCTCCAGCCGCGAGCCAACACTGTGGATGAAGCTGTACGGTCATTATGGCCATACGGACAAGATGACGGTCATCCCGTGCTGTGGTCATGTTTCGTGGTCCAGTACCCGCTCTTCATCTATCCATTGCTTCCACACACACATCACTGTCGTAGCAGCATGCCCTGTTCGAGTCGAAATGTTACTTTATGACAAAGCCGCTTCCCGGAGACCGATCATTCTGCCCCGTTCGAACTCACTCACATGCCGACATGGCTCCGTTTGAAGTCGACGAAGCATACTGGCCTTCACTTTATTGTTTCCACCTTGTTTGACAGCTCTGTACTGACTACACTGGGCGCAACACTGAGCTTTCGGACCGACACGAGAGGGCATGCTCAACCTACGTGTACCGCATCTCTCTGCAAACCTAATCACGTTTTTCTTGCACACTCTTCTACACTTCCACCAAGTTTGGAGTTGTTCGGGAAATTCATTCTTGGTGTTGCAAATTTCACAATAAAATTTAAATAATTTATCGTTGCAAAGAAAACTATAAAAATTAATATGTTTTTATAAATAGGCTACTTCAGAAACTCTAATATCGTCAGCTTTTGTTTCAGGTGTTTGTTGCGGCTTCATGAGTACTATCCATGAACAGCATGCATTAATAGAACTTCTGCGGACCTAGAGGTATGTTTTGTTAATATTTTAAACTTGTGATTAGCTTAAGAAAGTTCCAAAAGCAAGACTTCGATATTTGCGTACAAATATACACGTATTTCTGGAGCTATGGATGTTCTCCTCTGTGTCTTGCTAGGTGGTCTTGGAACATAAATACAAAACAAAAAATGCAGGCCCGTTTAAGAATCTAAGGCAGTTAATCAAACCACGAAGCTACTGGGTACTCCTGCAGTTTTGTTTAAAAACCATGTTGACAACATATTCCTTTCAGTACTAATTTATATCACATTTCAAGTTGTCCATTGCAAGGTTATATCCATAAATATCAATTTAAAATGTAATACAAAATGATAATACTTAGACGGGGTCCCAGATTCTCTTCCGCTCAAAAGCATTGGTTATTTGTATAAATTCAGCATGTAAGTAGATAGATTATGATTGTGTGTATGTGTGTTTGTATATCGATAGTGACGATATAAATGTGTCCATTTTTAGGTCTTAAAGATGTGTGATGTGTTCTGGCATTTACCAGTAAGCGATCATTTTACATAATTGGTGGTTCTGTAAAGAATCAGATTTCATTAAATGTCAAAACAGAAGAAATTCAGTACTTATAATCAAAGATAGTTTTTAAAAACTGAACAACAATGAATAGTGATTTTTAGAAGAGAATGTTAGGTGTATGTATTAAACGGGGACGCAGAAGTAGAAGTACATATGCGGGGGCCATAACCAGAGCACCGCATGTAGTCCAGTGTGGCCATTTGTGCTTCTAGCGTAACCCCTGGGAGGTAGGAACGGAGGGAAGGATGAGGGTGAGATCCTAAGGCGACCATTTCCGGGTGACGATGTGCACAAGTATGGACCGGGTCCCTAACGATCCAGATTAAACGCATTCGACGCCGATCAGCCCTGCCCGCAAGCCCCGAGCTCCCCCTGAGGCCCCTAGAGCCCAAGATGCCATTCCAGGCAGGTCTAAGGCGCACCTCCATAGCCCAGCCGCAACACGCCGAACGCCGTGACCAGGTTCCTCACCCTGAAACAGATGAAGAGGAATCACTCAAGCATTCTCCTATCGACCCGGGGAGAGTGACCGATCCAACGGGAATCGAACCAGGAGCCCCCGAATTCAAGCCTCACACGTTACTGCGGAGCCATCTCCCTCGGTAAAAGGGAACGTACACTTTTCGATAATATAAAAGTAACGAAATTCAACATTTTGTAACTCAGCAACCACAATTACTAATGTAGCAAAACCTTAATGGATAATATACGCTATTTACATAGTGTATAATTTCTTGAAAATCGGCTTGCCATTTATTATATTAATATTTTTGAAATACATTTCTTTGCAATCGAATAGGCGTTACATTATAAATTCCACTACTAATTGAATGACTGCATGATTACTTCGCTAAACTGTATCTAAAAATCCCTTCTACTAGGTATTTTATGATATTCCCTAAAAAAATGTTTTCTTGTTTTTCATTCAGTCATTTCTTCTTTACATAACCGTTACAATAAAGTTTGAAAAGGTAAGTTAAAGCTAACATACGTAACATTCCACTGTATGTGGTTTATAATTACAAGATACATTTGCATGCAAAATGTCACACCTTTATCTGTAATAGCTTTTGTGTTATGATAAGATTAGTTTGTAAACCTGCAATTCAAAGTAAAAGATGCGTTGGGGTAACATGTTGAATTTAAGGGGAAGAGGGTAATAACATAATATGGCATTTATAAATTTATCTATGAAAGTTTAGAAAATATGTATGGTTTTACTGATTGGACAGTGGCTTCAATTCTTTCAAGGAAGAAAGAAATGGAAAAAAAGATATTTTTAACCTCTAAAGCTGTCCCTCACTTCTAAAAGACCAAATATATTGTACTTAATATACAATGTAGTATAATGAGTTTCTTTGTTGTATATTATATTTTAAGTACAGATTACTGCTAGTTTTTATAAAAATAATTTCCAGTAATTTCGTCTTCGGCCTGCAACAAATGTATTTGCATATCTGAATGAAATTATTTTTGTGCCTGTTTATCAAGAGTTACTTAAAATGGATACAAAATATTTTTGTAAGAAACTATAGAAAATTTCATTTAAATATATAATATTATGATTTATAACAATTGTCAAAGTCGCAGAAGTATGTGAGAAGCTCACGAATAGCACGCCACTGAAACACCGTGGAAATGGAAGAGGGTGGGAAATCTTTAGAATCATTTCCCCCTTTTACAAGTTAAGTTAGTCAATTCAGTTTCTAAACGGAATAAAAGTTATCGATAATGGCACTACAGAAGGCTGCAAAATTAAGGCAGGAAACAGAAGAAGCAGAGTGAAGGAACATTTTGGTATGCGCGTCATGTTACTTGAGGCTGCAGGGTTTAGGGAAAGTGGAACAAGTGTTTTATACAGCAAACTCTATCCATAACTAAGATTGGAGTACGCCCTACTGTATTTAGAACAGAAATTAATTTCCCTTATAACTGTAGTATAAAACCTGGAAGTAAAGCTATCAGCGGTTAGCTTATTTAAGCTTACGAGAGCAGCTGCGTGCAGGAGAGGTAAACCTGTATTAAGGATCTTGTGCAAGAGAATTTGTATGTACCTCCTATTTATATTAAAAAGAAAAACAAATTTCACTACAAAGTCATGTATAAATTAAGTGAATGCGTATTAGTTTAAACACCAAGGAATTATCTTCACTTTAAAATGTACTATAGTATAATAACATTGGAACATTTTTATTTATTATTCTTTTTTATTTTACCATGTTTTCTTTGCGTTCTTTATGTATTTACGGATTTAGCTTTCCTGGTGGAAAGGATATTAGATATTTCATCCCTTAAACCAATTTTTCAATATAGTGAGTTTAATATAACAACTTTAATAGAACAACTTA
This sequence comes from Deroplatys truncata, assembly GCA_030765065.1. Classification (NCBI taxonomy): domain Eukaryota; kingdom Metazoa; phylum Arthropoda; class Insecta; order Mantodea; family Mantidae; genus Deroplatys; species Deroplatys truncata. Next base: position 233,759,350 of record CM060975.1, read on the forward strand.
TATATCTTCATGACCACCCTATATTTATTATTACCTACTATAATCGTAACAAGAGTACGTTGTATCATTTTATCTTTAATAATAAATAAATTTATTGACCGGCATAAAATAGATTTTCAATACTTACAAATCCATTGATGAGTTCTTCCAGGGGTATGTTTATTTTTATTTTATCTCATAGATTTGGAATAGGTCATCCCTGACTCGCATTGTACTGTGCTGTGTCTTTCGGATGATGGTCGCGACTGCATTACAGTGATTATATGCATTTGCACTAGTGCTGTTCCCTGGAGTAGAAATCACTACAACATCTGAGTACTTCGGAAAAAATATGACTGCCCACAGAAAACGTCGTCAAGAACACCCCCCCCCCTCTTATTTTCTTCGTACTCATGTTCTTCGAGAATTCTCCTGCGAATTTTCCTAGCATGTTTTAGGATATCATTTGAAATAACCGACACTTGAGATAGGTATTTGAATTAATCACCTCCATCTCCCTCCCTCCCTCTCTCTCCCCCTTCCCACAACTACCCTGCCTCCAAGGTGCGAAGTATGAACGGGCGTTCGAAAGAGGCTTATGCGCAAAATAGAAAACCTGTATAAACGTTTAAACGTACCCACGTACCAACCGGGATGATAAACCGACTAAAATAATAGCATCATCCTGTGATCTTGTGAGGTGAATTATTTGCTGTGAAAAAAACTTACACTGAAAAATATAATGTGATGCATTCATGACTATCGCTAATCACTTTCGTTTATTTTATGTAAATTTTACAAACTATTCCTAATGTTATGTTAACCTTTAACCTTTGCAGAAATAGCTTCATTACATACATCGTTATAGGCTTCAGAATTTCCTTTAGCTGATCCATGTTATTCATTTTCTTACTTAAACGCATCCCCATTTCTTCCAGCGCCTCCATCAACATGATATTAACACCGTTGGTCCCGGGTTCTGCTCCACTCCTCCGATTATCAATATTGTGAATGTTATAATTGCAGTATAAATTTGCAACCCCACTTTAGCGTGTCCCTCATTTTATTTCTTCCGAAACCTATTCACACCCTGTATACCTGAACTTCTACTCCCATTTTTTCGGTTTTTGTACTCTCCGCGACTCGCCTGCTGACGTTGGACCCGACACGCGACTTTTAACCAAAGTGCATAATTGTGGAAAATGGTCGTGAAATTCAAAATCATATCTTCTGATTGTATACTTACGCTTCTGCCAATTTAAGATGCCCCAGCTTTTTCAGTTTCCTTTTTTTTCTGCGGCGGTCTACTCGCTGGGCGCTGCGGTTTGGAGGGTGGAGAGGAGGGAGAGAAAGGCCGAGATGGAGGCGTGGAATATGATGTGTCTTCCTCTCGGAGCAATCAGATCTTGATATCAAGTCGTGTAGGTGTTGACGGAGACATACATAAATTATTGATTCCAGTTTTAGAATTATTGCTCAATTTATTGCGATCTGATTAGCCTTCTCCAACTACTAGTGACTTCGCCACGGACCATTCCGGCATGACGGACGCCTAAGTCTCTCTTTCAGCGCGCTGTATTTTTATATAAATGCGCAAATTTCCTTGTAGATTACTCTTTAGTGCGATTCACTACTCGGTTTTATTACGCAACTATTCGCATGATGTTGACACACTGATGGTGAGTTCGAGACAGAGATGCACATGGCTTGTAGAGCTTTTCAGTTGCAATATGTAATAATTCGCATGGCGATGTTGATGGTAACTTTGCGACTGCATGCACATAATTTTCGGAGCTTCTCCACACTGGATATTTGGCCCCTCTCTTCCTTGGCCACATTTTATTTGTTGATTATGTGACATCTATTTTATTTCGTATACGTGTTTTAAATATTTTGGAAAATTATTATTGGTAGTTCTCAATTCTTGTATTCGGTCCCGTTATTTTGCTATCAGAAATATATTGTGTACTGGTTAAGATTTAACGATAAGACACTTACGTTTTGGCGTTCATTTTAATTGCCATAATCCCTCTAAGTGTTTCTTATGCATGTATCTTGTAGTTTGAAAGAGTTTGCTTCCCGACAAACTGGCGTCGGTCTTACCCTGAGACAAGGGCACTATTGTGGTCATCCGGATGCCTGCCCATTGTTATTCTAGGTGAATGACCGTGGTTAACGGGACGTCCGCTGAACGCTTAGTTTCTGCTTCCAAGAATATTCTAAAACTTCCCTTGTCTTCAGAATACGTTTATATTCCCAATGTATATTTTACTTACAGATATCGTCTTAATAAAGTTTTAAGGTATTTAGTAACTTAAGTAACAACCAGTAGATTCTTAGCGCATATCATTACTTAATTAATTACACGTGAATACATAATATTACTTAACCAATCACTGATATGAATGCATATTATTACTTAATTACTGAACAGGAACGGTCGGTTGCAGTTCTTTGAAGTTTCATGAAGTGATGTAAAGAGGATTTTCTTGGTATCAGGGTTAGTTTTGGATTTAATGTTTTAGTAAAATAGCACAATATTGATGCTTTACAAAATTAAAGCTTCCACATATTTAATCAGGTTTTTTCAGCAAAAATTTTGATGCACGACATTTAATCTTTAAAGAACCACATTTAAGAAATAGTACGCAAAATTTAAAAGTTTAAAATTTTCAGAACTTCATAGGTAGAGAATTTCACATGAGATTCGATTTTCGCTTTTTTAAATTCTTTGTTGGAAATTTAGGTGTCTAGGACTACTAAAATTAATTTTCTGCTATAAATATCTTATCGTGATAAAAATAGAAGTTAGATTAGTTCAAATTTGCAGAAATTAACAGTGTCGGTACTGCGTACACTTCAGGGTTTCACAGATGTTACTTTGCTACTAAAAGCTTCCTCTGACACTGTTATTCTTCTTGACAATGGATCATATGGCTTATCCAAGTAAATGAAACCATATGTGTATTCTGCGGTCTCTTCTTCAATTCGCAAGTGTAATTTTCTGTTCATCAACCATAAACTTCACCCTTTTTGCATTCACCACCATTCCGCACTACTCACCGTTATCATGTATCTTCTTTAATATGCACTGAGGACCTTCTCCTCCGCTAACAGTGCCATATTTATATCAGAGGCAAACATTGTCCAATTAATTTCCTATATATGGCTGTCTGCCTTTAAGGGTACATCTTTTATTATAATGAATAAAATTGCAGCGAAAACATTCATCTACAACAGGCACAAGACAATTATGCGTACATAAATATATCAGCGTTTATCACATACCTATAAATACCTACAATAAAAAGTTTAGTAAACATATAATACAGAGGGTCGTCTAATTGACAACTGTAGACGTCATACGGCATATATTCCTTTGTTCTTTTCAACGACAAATGGTACATAATGTTTTCAAAATGTAATTCAGTTCCCATTTATAGCAGATATTTCTGGCATTGTAGGCATCTATTTTCTTTTTGCCGAATACCTCTAACTAAAGAAAGACAAATAATATATCAAGAACAAAAATGAGTAGCCTTTGTCTGGTTATAATAGCCAATTCTTCCTCCAGAATGTCTACTCATTTATTGGGAATCATACATCACACTTGTGTCTGTCAGAATGGAATAATTTAATTTCACCGGCTTTCCTCTGTTGCTGTGCGGAGTCAATTATAACTAGAGTCATTTATCACAGTTCGTCCCAATGCTACCACCACCCCAGGAAAAAAGTTGAAGCGCACAAAAAGAAGATTAAATATTCAATGCTTCGGGAAGGAAAATGCATGTTTATTTGGTCCAGCCTCTCCCTGCAGACTGAGAGGAGAAGCGAAAGTAAGCTCTAGCTTGGAAAAATCCCCCTTTTATTCCCCTTGGAAGTACACCTCGAATCTTTTCTCTATATAACCCAAAAGACGCAAATGTAAACACATTTATTCAAAACCATAAACGGATACTTAATTACATATTTCATAATCAAGATAATTGTATTTTATTCCTTGTTTCAAAGGAGAACACTTCAATTTGAACACATTTCTTGTCGTTTCTCTTGATGTTCTCATATTAACTTCACGTTAACATCGTTAGCAGAAGTGACAGGCAGAGTGTATTGAAGACGTTAAGATCACAGTGATCTATCCATAATTGCATTCTTGCTAAGAGTAAATGAGATACCGAATGCAAAGAAAAATCGTAACCGATAACGTGCTCTGATAACATAGCTAAATTACGTTTTTGCACGATCATATGTTTTCTGTGCTGCCCGATGATATTTACGAGATGAAAATTTAAAATTCCAAACATGAATTTGTTTCCAAGAAGACCCATTTCTACCAACCTAAATTTGGTAACTATAATACACACAAGGGCGAGAAGCAAAATACCCGTACTACCCATTTTTCCACGTCTCTTCAGTTATCTGCATCTTTATAACCCACGTCTCTAACTTCAAATTCTTCTTGAAATACTGAGTCTCCATCACATTATTATTTTCAAACATCCCGTTTGTCATAGCACCATCATGCAATTGACTCAAAGCCTTCTAAATTATAGTATCTTAATAAGACACCGTGTTAGTTACGGCTGCTAAATTGCCAGCTCTGGAAATGGGCACCGGAGTAGTGCAGTAGTTTCGCTTCCGACTCTCATACTGAGGGTCCGGGGTTGCGATTTTAAGTAGTTGCTACCCACGCCTTCACCCCTTACATGGTCATGGGAAGTATTCCCAAGACCCAACGTAGTTCGGAGTCCACGGTAAAAGCTGTAGGTCCTCTCATTCCACCGCTATTCTCATCATCACCCTACCATCGGGTTCCGCCCCCTGGGTGCCTCCACCTCAGAAATGGGTCCAATCATCCCTTGGTGGAACGATATAATCTCCGTAGGTCATATGGGGAGCATAGAAATGGCATTACCGTAAGTGTGAAGTGACGGGGTGATACCTGACTTCATCATTATATTATTTCTCGATTGTGCAATAGTGCATTTGTCACACTCCTGCCACAATATACTATTTCCGAGCATGTCTTCTCTTTAGGATCCTTGTTTATTGCATATTGATCTCCCCGCATTTGCTACTGTGCCTCACAGTATGGGTCCAATCGGATTCATTTTAACAATAATTCTTGCATTGCTGCGAATTACCTTACAGATTTTAAGTTTGCATGTTCATCTGGCATAGCTCATTGCTGTGAAAAGAATAGATTACAGAGTACATAATGACATAGGGGAGATATACTGCAGCTACCAACCCCCGGAATGAAGTGAAGGATCCACACAGGAGGTTATAGGCCACAGGCTGGCCACACAGAAGCACAGAAGTCCCTAGCAGTTTCTGGCTTGAAGACCGTCCCATATTGGAGCTGCTCAGAGAAGAGATGAACGACTCGCTCAACTAGGTAGCCCTCCAGTGTCCACGGAAATACTCTTTCCTTGGAGCACGTATACGCGCCATCTGCCCAGCACCGCCTCACGCCACAAAACCTAGAAGCACGCTTGAAACATTAGAAGGAAACGGAATGAAAAGGAAATATGTGAAAATAAGCCGTGGAGATGAGAAACCATCCCAGCGTTTGCATACCGATCAAGGAAAACCAGGAAAAACCCAAGGTCAGAGTGGGTGGACGACGGGAATCGAGCCTCCCGAATACGAATGCTGCGTTTCGTTATCGCGAAGTTAGAGAATTGTTATTTTGGAAAAGTATAACTGGACTTATGTTTGTTTTCAGGCCTTACCTATAGTGATCTTTCCAGTGGTTTATACTTTACTTTAAAAGGTATGCAAGCTGAGAAACCGGCCGAAAACTTAACTTCTCGTTTATGTGTATCACGGTTTCACTTGTGGGTAGCGGAGCTGAAACGTTGCAGACATATGATATACCAAAAAGATGACAGTCCAGTCAATCTCCGAAAGTTCTTCAACGTAGTGGTTTTGAGTTCTCGATAGAAGAAAATTCCCTATAGCAACAGGGTTAATATTGTTACTCTAGAGATGAAAGAATTTTTTAATTTTTCAGTAACAGTTACGACTGTTTCAGTTAAAAAAATAATAACTGTACAAAAGGTAGGCCAAAGATTATTTTACTATTTACGCATTAGTGTTACAGCAAGATACTCCTGATTTATTAGTACTTGACTGACTCGGGTTCTTTCGCATTGATCTGTGATTCTTCATTTCATAGTGAACATTGCTGCCTCTCTCCCTCCCATCCTTGCTGAATTATCAACATTCTGTTTACAACAATACATATGCGGGTTACATCTAAATACCCATTCTAATTGCTGTTCACTTAACTCATGTTAAAGGAATCTACGTCCATCATTATTATTATCATCGTCGTCGTCATCCGTCGTAATAATGCTTTTGTATCAGTTTCCATGGTGCCAGTGAATATAATTATATTCAAAATGGCATCTCGGGTGATTCCCTTATCGCAAGGGCTCAACAGCTTTATTAAGATCCTGATTTGACGTAGGATTTCTAGCAGGTGTTCTAGTAGGCGCTCTAGTAGAGGCAGGAGCGGTTCTAAGGTATACCATTATATGCATGCTTGAAGTATTATATTGTAACTAAAAGTGTTCTCTATAATCAGAAGTTATTTTAGAACTGGTTACGGATACTTAAACCATTGCGTTAGTGGAAAACTGTTATTTTGAAAGTGTGTAAACCAATGTGTAGTTATTTTTTGAGAGAGTTATATTCTCGGTACCGTTCCAAAACAATGGTTGCGTTATTTCTTCCTATCTATATATTACTTAGAGAAAAAGTTTAAGTATTAAGATGAAATGGACACTGCTTTTAATTATCAGGAATATGCATTTTATGTGTTATTAGGGCATAGTCTCTTGTTGTTTCTTTCCAGTTTTAAATACAACTGGCATTGTGATTGAAAGCATATTACATAACTTTCTATCGAGGTGGAGCAAGATTTGATAACTACGCGCTTCACCGCATTGGCGTTCGCGATAGGTTAGAAACTAGACCGTAACATAGAGGCATATTTTGAGAGAATGAGACACGTGGGAATGTATTTTTCTCGTTAGAGACTGGACTTTAGATTATAAATAAAACGCATGTGGGTTAAGCCAGAAGTGCTGTTTTACAGTGTAAATGAAAACAAAGTCTTTTAAAAGCTTTTGATGTATCCACAGTACTTCTGCTATGAAGTTTTCAATTTAACAGGGGACAAGATTGTCTTTAAGATATACAGACGAGCTACACCATAAAAAAGAATTACGAGGTCGTATAACAAGATATGTGTTTTGCGATAACTCACAACTATAAACCAATCTAGCAGCCATAAAAGCCCCAGTTACTATGTCACAAGTTTACAATCATTACAATACAGTTACGATCACTTTGCAATAAAAACGAAAGGGAAGTTCACATACGGTGAAGTTTTCATTTATTTGCAAATGCATGAAAGAGATTGACTTTCTAACAAAAGCAAACTCAGAACATTGTACGCCATAGTAGTCTATGCTTTAGCGTGGTTGCTGGTTTTCTAAGTTAAACACAAAGTCATTGAAGCCAAACTATATGAAGACTCTGAAATTCTGGTTGGCATTAGCTTGATGGATTAGATTAGATTAGATATTTGGCAGAGAGATGAACAGAAGGGACATCCCCTACCTGTCTGCACTAAAACCTTAGGTTTATTGTACGGTTTCCTCCCTGATTTTGTAATCATCACCTCCCCAAACTCTAATAAGTATAAGGAGTCCATTGATTATATTTTTATTAGATACTGTCTCATTTGGATCAACAGTTCCAAAATGATTGCAACGATTCACTTCCAGTGTTTCACACTGAAATTTTAAGTGCGAGGCCATTTCCTTCTGTACACCACACATCCTAAAAGCTCCATAATCTGCAGGTGGTTTTAAAATTCCCATGACCAGTCTTGAAACCCACTATAAGCCTTACTACTTAATTTAACTATTCCAGTACTCCTTCAAAGAAATGGCTACTGCATCATCAACTTTATTCCTGGATATGTTCCCAGGATTCTATATGCTGTCTTTGAATCCAGTGTGATACATTTGTCCTTACTATTAATTTGGTAATACCCAAGACCAGTTCTGGTCATATAAAGGGGCCTGCGCTCCCTAATCCAGTGTGATAGATTTGTCCTTACTATTAATTTGGTAATACCCAAGACCAGTTCTGGCCCTATAAATGGGGCCTGCGCTCCTTGAATCCAGTGTAATAGATTTGTCCTTACTATTAATTTGGTAATACCCAAGACCAGTTCTGGCCCTATAAATGGGGCCTGCGCTCCCTGAATCCAGTGTGATAGATTTGTCCTTACTATTAATTTGGTAATACCCAAGACCAGTTCTGGTCATATAAAGGGGCCTGCGCTCCCTAATCCAGTGTGATAGATTTGTCCTTACTATTAATTTGGTAATACCCAAGACCAGTTCTGGCCCTATAAATGGGGCCTGCGCTCCCTGAATACAGTGTGATAGATTTATCCTTACTATAAATTTGGTAATACCCAAGACCAGTTCTGGCCCTATAAATGGGGCCTGCGCTCCCTGAATCCAGTGTGATAGATTTGTCCTTACTATTAATTTGGTAATACCCAAGACCAGTTCTGGTCCTATAAATGGGGCCTGCGCTCCTTGAATCCAGTGTGATAGATTTGTCCTTACTATTAATTTGGTAATACCCAAGACCTGTTCTAGTCCTATTAATGGGGCCTGCGCTCCCTGAATCCAGTGTGATAGATTTGTCCTTACTATTAATTTGGTAATACCCAAGACCAGTTCTGGTCCTATAAATGGGGTCTGCGCTCCCATTTTAGCCAGCCTGTCTTCATTTTCATTTCCAACTATCCTAGTGTGGCCAGGGACTCATGCCATGGTTGGCATTCAGTAATTAATAAGTAGTTTTGGGATGTAACTACACCGAAAATGAACCGAACGAGATGGCTCAGGCAACGTCTGTGGCCCGCATTCGGGAGATTCCGGGTTCGATTCCCGGTGCCCGCCCGCTCTTACCATAGGATTTTTCGTGGTTTTCCTCTGGCCGCCTAGGCGAATGCCACGGTGGTGTATTTTACCACGATTTCTTCTTTCCTCCATTTCCTTTCATTTCCTCTCTCCCTCTCCTGTTTCAGGAGTGTCTTCGGGTCCTGCAGTGCTGACGATGTCGGACAGATGGCGTAGTTGCTTGCGCATTGTTAAGATTTCTTCCCGTGAACGCCAGGGTGCGTTGTCCCGCCCGCTAGGGTCGCCCTCTCTCGGGATTCTTCTTCTCTACTGGTGAGCGGGTGTTTCAACCCGGTAATATCAGGGACTTCTGCGTGTCTCTGTAGGCCTGATTCCTTGTTCACCTGTGACCTCCTGTATTTTCTTCACTTCATCCCTGCCTCTCGCGGGGTGTAGTAATAATAGATCAAGCTTGTCGCAGTGGCGAGGTGTCCCCCTCCGATAAACAAATCCTACATTCTACAACCTACACCGAAAATAAACAGGGAATGAGTGAATATTTAGCAGGAAATACCCATTTGAACATCAGCAAAGGTCGTCTACCGTAGAAAAAAAGCATCGCGTGCTCACAATGTAAGGACAAACTGAATGCAATTCGTCAATAAACGTATTAAAACTGATAATGATTCATTGTTTATATAAATTAAATTCCAGTGGAGTCATATAGAACCGTTAACAATTTAGGTATTTATTTTCCTCTTCGTGCATTTTAAGGACATCCTATTTAAAAGTATGCGAAAACACGTGCTCAAAAACATGAGACCTGCTTGCATTATTTTTTTCAAGTTTTAGGTAACACAGTACTTATATTTACATGTTACTTCCATTCATAGTTTATGTTAGGCCTGTTTATGTCCCCATTTTTCCATATATTAAGAGGTCTTCCTATAACGTGTCGTGTCTTGGCGAGTAATTATTTCTGTGTTTCAGGGTTCTGCTCTGTGGCATTTTAACTGCCTCTACCACATACCTTGGAGGTAGAGGAACTATTGATTTTATCCAAAATTAGATAAGATTTCACCGGATATATATGTTTTGAGGCCCCCTAAATAAGAACAAGAATTTATAGAAAAAGATCCATGTGCATCTGTGTGTGCGTGTGTGGGTCGTTTTTTGTGGTCTAGGGGTACCATGGTAGCCTCTATTTCCCGAGATCGCGGGTTCAAATCGGAGGAGGTCGATGGATTTTTTCGGACGTAAAAATTCTTAGTAAGGCTTCCTTCGGAAGGGAAGTAAAGCCGGTGGTCCCGTATCCTAGATTTACGCCACGTGAAAGAATCTCAAGCCTCATAAAGAGGCTTCTGAGCAGACTTTCTGGTGTTTCACGCCCAATTTAGAATGGGATGCTAAGAACAATAGCAGTTAAAGAGGTCCATAAATAAAACTCAATTTGTGTGTGTGTGTGTGTTTGTGTGTGTGTGTGTGTGTGTGTATTTGAACAGCATAAGTAAAACACGAGATGCTGCATAAATACTAAACTTGTTTTTAAGTTCAAGAGTTTCCAAAGATAAGATACTAAGATTTTTAAGAAAATCTCCCCACTCCAAACTGCCCTTTACATGCATATTTTTTCCAAAGGTTTTATTTTTCAAAAATTATTTAAGCTGTTTCGATTAAAATGCTACATATGAAAAATATTTGCACGACAAATAAAATTACATCTTGAATTTTCTGGGAATAGCCTATAAAGTCCTTTACGTTCAGAAGGAATTTTATACAAATTTGTATAACTAGTAAACCCTAAGAGGTAAACAAAAGCTTGCCTTACTAAATGTGGACCTCTCTAAAAGACAATTTATTTCAATGCCATTTTTATGGCATCTCTAATTTCCGAAAATGCTTCATTATTGTTTGAATTTTCAGTTCATTTCAATTTTTCAGTACTGCTAACCTTCAGTTGCTTCTCGTGATATCATGGAAAGAGCATGGAATTTCAAGGCCAGTATATACCGACCAGCTTTTAAACATTTGAGATTGTTTGTGCTTACAACGAAATATGTAAAGAAGCTATTTATGCAGACTTTTATTTCAATTAACTTGAAGTAGATAGATGAATAAGTGTTTGCATGAATAGGTTGGAAAGGTAGAATCAGATTGAACATTCATTGCCATAACGTAGATTTGAACTACTGTGTTTCAAATTCCATTGATGGCATTGACTCTTTCAGTGCGATTCTACCTTGTCCTACACAAGGCTTTTGTGAAATAACAATTAATTACGATTTGCAAGAATCTAATAAACGATAGCGGGTAGAGAAAGACATGTGAATGTAACAATAAGACTTTTCTAAATAAGAGCGAAATTAAGACTTCACAGATTGTTTTCGTCCCGTAGATTCCTTTGCTCTCTCTCTCTCTCTCTCTCTCTCTCTCTCTGTGCCCTAATTCCAATTATGTCAATTCCCTGGTTATGGTATAGCAAATTTTTCTTCACAGCTTCGTTTAATCTTGCTTAACACTAATGATCTTTCTCTGATAGATATCGAGAAATAAAATATAGCTACTGAACAAAATATCGGGATAGTAAGAAGGACCACAGCTAATCTGGTACGATTGATGTAAATAAGGAGAGTGAAGTCTGACTCAATTAAAAGGTTTAGTTGAGTTATATGTAGAGATTAGTAAAGATACTTTCAGAGTAAACGGTACTGACCTGTTCCTTCTCCAGAAGAAGAAATTGGTTGTCCTATCCTTTTGTTCGCGGCATTGGAAAGTGTTTTTTTAATATAATTTGGTGGATATTTCGCCACTAGTTTTTCTTAAAAGGGATTCATACATACTAGTATGCAAGGTAATGTAATTTTAACATTGTCTATTTGAAATTATAAATACAAATTCTCGCTTGTTTTATACTACTATAAGGAATATTCCACTAATAATCTTTTTACTTTCTCTACTACGTATAGTAAGTAGGGGAAGTATTGCATTCCACCCAAAAATTCGATACCGAGATTTCACCGGAAATACATGTTTTGAGATCTCCTGAATCCAAAAAAAGCATTTTTGGAAACATGTCCGTGTGTGTGTCTGTGTGTGTGTCTGTGTGTGTGTCTGTGTGTGTGTCTGTGTGTGTGTGTGTGTGTGTGTGTGTGTCTGTGAACAGCATAACTCAAAAACGAACAGTCGGATAAACACCAAACTTGGTATTTAGGTTCAGTATCTTCCAGAGATGCGACACGAAGGTTTTCAAGAAAATCCCCCCACCCCAGACTACCCTTTACATGGAACATTTTTCGAAAATTTTAATTTTCTCAAAAATTGCTCTAACGATTTTGATTAAAATATCATATGTTTAAGATAATGGCATGAGAAATGAAATGTATATCTCGAATTTTCTGGGAATGTCTCCAAAAGTATTCTTCATTGTGAACGACTTTTGCATAACTGGTAAACCATAAGAGATAGACAAAATTTTACTACACAAAAAATGTAGATCTCGTTAAAATACACAACTTATGTCATACACATTTCTTTTGTTGAGTGAACCGTTTTCGAGATATTGCTTGTTATTCCCTTAAATTTTCCAATACTTATACTTTTTCTCAAATTCGTTATTCATTTTTTTATGTCCTGGACTTGCAAAGAGAATGGAATGCGCCGCATAGCAACCAGCGTTAAAATATTTGACCATCGCTTAAAAGCTACCATATTCCCCTTGCATCTACAAGAAAATTAGCAATAAGATTGACATCTCGATATCTCGATTAACATAAAGCATATGGAGAATAGGCGTTTGTAAAAATAGATTGTACAAGAGTAGAGAAAGTCATGTGAGTGTAACACATCAGATTTTTTCTATTGCATCCACTTTTTTAAGCTTTTGTTATCACTATGTACTTACATATCAATTGTTTTTGAATGGCACAGTTTTGTTTAATTTTAATACATAACTAATATTACACAAAGCATTATATTAGGCAGAGTGTTATTGTTATCATCATCTTCATGAGTACCACCCAATAACTTCATTCAAGTGCGGATTTCACTTAGTTTAAACAAGAACCGAAAGCCAGTATCCAGCATTAAATATTTCACAACATATGGAGCTTGAACGTGTTTAAGTCTTAAGAACACGTCTTCATTATTTCCATTTAAATAAACAAGGAAAGCATCGTGCTGGCACTGTGCGGCTTTGAGTTGTCCGCGTTTTTTGTTTTGTTTAGGATGGCTGCTACGAATCACAAACAGGTCTCACCATTGCCATCGGTTCAAAGTATAACACGATGTTCTCCATTTACACAAGGTTGAGTACTGTTGCATCAGCGAGAAAAGTTTTTAAATTCTCCTGGTAAATGTTTCGTGACGATACCATTAGGAAATTCGTCGCCAGCAGCGATCCTGTAGGAAAATTAAGGGCAATTGTAACATGAGTTAAAGCTTGTACTAGCTGTTTGTGTTATAAGCTGTTCTCGCCTTAACGGAGGCAATCACTTTTAGTGTTTGTAAAAGTGAGGTTATTTGTTAAATATAGCGCATAGTGTACTGGTGTTATACAACGGTGAGGAATACCTCGCGCATTGCGACTTACGGGCGATCTATTGCGGCTAGCACTCCAGAAGGAAGGAATGAAGTGAAGGAACTACAGGTAGTAGGCAGACACACAGGCTACAGAGACACGAGGAAGTCCCTGGCTCGAAAACCCGTCCCACTGCTGAAGCTGCCTAAAGAGGACGATGAACGACGCCCAACTACGATGAATGACCAGGCAACCCTCTAGTGTCCATGGGTCTTGGACAATGCATCCGCGCAATCTATTCAGCATCACCCACATCACAAAACCTAAAGGAGCATCTGAAACACGAGAAGAAACGGAAAAGGGAATTCAAGGAAAGGAAACCCTGGTAGATGAGAAACCAACCTAGCATTCGCTTACCGACCAGGGAAAACGACGAGAAACCCAAGTTCAGAGTGGGCGATCGATGGTAATGTGATCCGAGTCCTCCTGAATACGAGTCTTACACCTTACCGAATACAAGTCTTACACCTTACCGCTAAGTTATCTCGTTCGGTCATTTCTTAAGTAATGAGAGTCACTAATGTGTACATGGGTAATGGCTAAGGGCTATGTGCGCACTCTCCCCTCTTTGTAAGAAATATTAGAAGAATATTAGTAGAGCTGACATTGAATTATTAATTGTGCAGAAGACTTTTGTACTTGGAGGGTAAGCTATTAATAATTGAAGTCAATGATAATCTACATTTCATTATTCTAAAACGTTTTTGTGTTAACATTTTCTGCAATTGGGTTTAGTGTTAACATTTTCTGCATAAAAATTAGATTTCACCACACCTTCAATCCCTTTATGAAAAAATACAGAAAAGGATTTTCAAGGCTTAGGTAATAGGTTGCAAAGGTTCTTTTATAGAACATACATGCAAAAAAGGCTTTGGATTTTCTTTGAGAATGTTATTACGTAAAAAATATTTATTCTTTTCATTCAGGATGCCATGGAGTGGACCATGGTTGTTACTTAAGAGAAACTTCGTGAAAAAATGTAACTAAAGAGTGAGATATTTTATTCCAGATATCTACATAGATAGTCAATTTTAGCAACTAAGGAAACAGAATACACAGCTAAATAAGACAGTCGGATCTGTTTATAATAATACGACATGTGTGCGATACCTGTGACATGCAAGAAATATTTGCTGTATTTTCTCTGTACATTATAATCGATGTCCTACCAAAGTATGCAATAGCCAGAGATTTTTTGGCGGCGGGGGGGGGGGTTAACGATAAACACGAGAAATTTTTACAACTTCGACTAGAAGTAGCCTATATGTTTTGCAATAAATGACGATTTAAACCTTTACACGAATTTTCACGAATTTCTCGTTATCTCGCGAAACACTTTATGTGCGCGATAAACACGAAAATTGGTATATTTAAAAAGTAATTACCAAACTTGCACGTTGATATGAAGGTAATTAAGGCACTCGGTTTCCATTTTAAGTCATCAAAATTAATTGCAAAATCTCATATCAATTCGAGTATGTTTAAGCAATTACTTGAATTTTAGAGTGAAAATGATTTATGTTATATTGAATTCTGCAACTGTGTCCGAAATTTATATCAGAATAATAATGAAACTGATGTACCACATGCCCTGTTGACATTTAAAGCTAAAGTTAACCAATTTCATAGATTTTTGAACATATGTGTTCAAGATTTATGATTACCATAAAATGCGGACAGTTAAAGACACTTTTTGCACTTTAATTTAGTAGTTACGACGAGAACTTCAATGGCCTGAAAATATTGTAACTAGTTAATTTGGTTTATGGAATAAACAGTTGGGCTAAATAATATTTGACGTAATATTTGCTACCAAACATTAATATACTTTGAAAATAACTTGCATCTCTGTTAAACCTCTCATAAACTACTGGTGGTATTCATATGGTAAGGCCACGTTCTCACCACGAGAAAACGTGGCAACAACATTCCTGGACCAAATTGTCGCACCACCATTGCGGATCATATATTCTGCTTCAGTATTAATAATTAAATTTTACGGAAAATACAATAATTTTATATGGTGTAAAATAAGTTAATGCTTTTATCCAAATGAACTGAAAGTCGATTATGACACGAACCACACTTTGCTTTGCGTTTTGTTGCGAATTTATCACGATTTGTTTGTATCATTATCGCGAAAGTGCGAAAATCTAAAAATTAAACGCGATCATTTTTAAAATTATTACCAATAAAGCCCGCCCCTGGCCATACTGTATTGCAATGTAATGTGTTTAGTAGTGTATAACATAATCCGGGGAAAGTCTGAAAATACCTCTCATACATGCGTACACTAAACACATGTATATTGCATAATATTTTGGGGTGATAAATGATAATTATATTAATTTAAATCCACTTAGTTGTCCATTAATAGCTGGTTTAAGTATCAAAATGGTTGGCTAGTACCACCCTTAAAAATACTGCATATTAATGTCTATTCCGTGAACAAATTTATTTTCAAATAAATTCCAGATCAAGACGCGAAAGTTCTTTTGTATAGATTATATATTACTAGGTAAGCATTAATAAGTTGGCTTGAATCGGAAATAAAAGAACATGGCAATAGGAATTGAGTTTTAGGTTCCAAATAAATCCAAATTAAGTTACGGTATAGTAGTATATACTACTTTCAAAGGTGATTATATGAGAGGAAGTTTATGGCTAGTTTCAAACCGGTATGCTAATGCGAAAAATCAATGTGATGCTCGAATTAAATGTATATTATGGTATAAAAACAGAAAAGGACTGAAATGGTAAACTTTTAACTAAAAATATGACTATATTGCATATCTATAAGAATTAAAATATTAAAAGCTTATGGCAGTGATATGAATAGCGTCCATAGGTTTAAAAACAGCAAAAGAGGTGGGTACAGCGGTGGGTTTAGAATAGGTTGGCTGCAACAAATGTGGGAAGAGAGACTTTCCAGCATGTCATTACGGACGCTAAATGTGTATATAAACAGAGAAATAATTATGAACAGCATAACATCAGAAATTGGTCAACTTAATACATTATAATTACTCAGATTATTTTTTAAGGGTTACAGAATATTTGCCATTCTCAAAGCGTATACTTTGGTGGCCTGGAGATGAGGAATATTCATTTTCACCAATTTCCCCCTATTTCGTACATTGATATATTACGTGGACACTTTGTAGTTTTTGTTATTAAATGATTACTGGACCAAATCAATGTACAGAGGTTTAAAGGTTCCACTGCGATTATTTAAAATTTACTCCACCATTCCGATAATTGTTTCATCTCCAAAAGGTAATTATAGGCCGTATAACACTTACAACGCCTGTCCGGTCAGCTTAAGGAAATAAAAATATTCCATCCACCGAAATTTAACACCGTTTTCGTGAATATCAGGGAATTTTTCGCCTGTTATTTTGAATATCAGAAGTATGATATTGCAATTATAAGGGATAAAGGAATGTTTCACCATTAAAATCTTCTAGATAATTATAAAATAGCTTCATAAATAACACGAGGGGAGCTAAACGAAATTAAGGCATCATTCGAGGATTAAAATGCCACCGGTAAACCAGCCAGTTATGATAACACAGCTGCTGGTAACAAGTTTTCTGTTATGAAAAGCAAACTGAAAATTAGTAAATTCATATTTATTAAAGTTTGCTTCTTGCTGCTCGATTTATAGTACATTATCTGTTAGCCTTTGTCAGCACATGTTATAATTATTCGCTACAGGAAGAATAAAATTTACTTTTAAAATAATTACAATTACATAAAGCCTCACTAACCCTCTCTGTTGCAAAGTTGTTGGATGAGGCAATTTTATTAACAAAAGCGAAGTTATAGAATGTTAACTTTGCGAGAGAGTGGCAATGTTTGTTATTTGTTATAACTGAACCGCTGCATTTCTGCACGAGCAACATTATTTTGCAGGAGCGTACATTCGCTAAGGTTGAGCTTTATCTTCGAAGAAGAGTATTAAAAATTTCCAACAAATTTGTTATTAAAAGGATTTTCCTCTTGTCCAGCGAGAAGGCACAGCCATAGCGGACTGAAAGCTGGAGTTGTATAGAAGCGCTGACATAAGATGTGTGTTGAAATTTTGAAGGGTCTTTGGAAAGGGGGCGCAGGCATACACAGAATTCCCACGGGATGGACCCGAAAGCTCATTTCGGGCAGGGAATGGTTTGCACGCTTGTAGGGGACATGGACAAAGTTCATGCATTTTTCATAGTATCTGTAGTAACCTACAAACTAGAACATGAACCGGTAAAGGACTGTGGCCTAATTCTAACCTTAATACAACCATCACTCCCGAGGTAGTAAATAATAATAATCACTTAGAGCGTAAATCAAATGAGCACAGGTATAACATGATTTCCTCCTATCACCAGAAGTAGGTACAATGCTGAAAAATTACTTCTGTTGTTTACACCCATTTTGGCCTGAAGAATGGTCTAAAATTCCGAAACATATAATAGCGTGTGTGTCGAGATTATGTTTTTAAAATATATGTTGGGTGTTTATTGTGATCGTTCTAGATCTGTATTTGATGATTCGCAGTCTTGGGATTTTATGGCTATACACATCAAGGTATTATGCATGCATGCATGTATGTATGTGTGTCTGTATGTATTATAATAATAATTTGTGTGTGTATGATGAGAGAACATTATTGTTCGGAGATAAACATAAAAGCGCACAGTATAGAAGAAATTATCATTATGTCGGTTTACCACTAATTCAGGAGATTAAAAGATTACAGATTCTTTAATGTTACATTAATATGTCTTTCTTGACTCATTCATTAACAAACTATTTTTTCAAAAGCTTATCCTTCTATCTACTTCATTTTAATCCAGTTAAACATTTCAAGAAATGGTTTTATTGCATATTTCCTTGTAGGTAAAATGGGAACAGTAACGCTCGTTTTCAGTACGTACGACACCATTGTTAGTGGATACTGATGATATATGAAACGATAACTGGAAATGGAAATTCAGGAAGGAAACCTTCCAGACCTCAGTTTAGGATAAATACCCGGCATTTTGAAGTTGTTTTATTTGCTTCACGAATTTTTATTTTAACTTGAAGAAGTTGTTTAGCTCCACGCTTGGGAGCCAACTTGAAGTAAGATATTTAGCCCCACGTTGGGCGCCAACTTGTGAAAGTATTTTCTTCACGTAATATTTTTTTAAACTTGAAGAAGATGGCATGTTGTTGCGTACTGTTTAAACTTGAAGAGAGTATTTTGTTACGTATTTTATTTACGTAATATTTAGTTGCTTTAAGGAGTTTAAGTTTGTTGATTACGTAATAGTCACTGTTATTACACAATATGCTGCTACATATGAGAAGATGATTTTACGATGTAATTTTGTTGTTTTACACTTCAAGTTTTACACTATAATATTTAAATTTGTTATTAAAACTGCTTCTATATATTTTTTATGTTTGAATTTGCCTCGGCTGCGTCAGTACTGTTTGTAGAGTCATGTATCTTAGGCGGGGTGCGGTGTGACAATGATTGTAGACATCACAGAATTTAAGTTTTTTTAAATTCACTTCTTTTATTAATTCTTGCACATTTTTATAAAGCACTACGCTTTTTAAGAACTGTGAGAATCTTTAATACTTTCACTTATCGCGTATACATATTTTACGATTCACACGTAATATCTCTGTAGAGAACACATCTTCCATCTGTTCACTACCAAGGTTTGCCAGCAACTGAGCAACTTTCAACGGTCAAAACCCGTAAGCTTCGGTATTTCAAGTCTCTGATTGGCTAATTCTAGTCCAACAGAATATCTGCATTTTATTTAAAGCTTTTCTTTGCTGTTGATTGGCTAATTTTAAACTGTTATTGAAATTACATTATCGTTTTCTTTAATCATGACTAGTAATATTCAACCTCTTAAACTCATTATTGACACAAGGTTACCTCATTATTAGCAACTTAAAACTTATTATTTTCATTCACAGCTCTTGCATTATTAAAGTATATAATGTATTCATATAACATTATTAAAACATGTTTACAATATAAATAAGCATTTGCAATGACTGTTACATACAATTAAAATAATTATTACATACATATTGTTTCAAGGCGGGCTGTTACTGAATTTGCTTATTATAAAATACAATTGAAATTATTCAGGTATTAAAATACTGCCTCAATTTGTTAATTATTAGTACTGAGAAAAAGAAGGAAAAACCTATCTGGCTAGACGATCCTGATGAGCTTTGAATCGCGGACCCCCGCTACTTACACATTGCACCGTGCAGTGCTGAGTAAATTAACTAATAAACATAACATTGCTTAAATATTTACATGTATGATTCCATTTATAGGTAAATGTGGGTATATGGTAATATGGATTGTTTAGCCTGGAGTCCACAATGTACAGTGGCATATACGATGTATGCGTCTATGAGATTTGCTTTCAGGCATATAAAACAATGAAATTCTTAATGACATTGTATTCGGTATGTTAAGCTGCTTGTAATATAATTAAGAAATAACTATCAAATGAAACTAAAAATATATTACGAATTTTTAAGCTCAGTTTCTTCTGGTTTCATAGTCCTTCACAAAAACTGCCTGTATCATCCCATCTTCGTTTCCGAATTTTGTTATCCACAGACATTCGCGCGACCGAAGGTAAAATAATGATCTCTTCTGTTTTAGTAGCCTTGGGAATTCAGAAAGCTAAAAACGCATATTTCCTTTGAAATATCGATATCGTCATAGATTGAAAAATGAAAAACTATCCGAGAGAAGATTTTGAAGTTTGAATCCATATACTTGTGTTCCTGAAATGTCAATGTCATAAAAGCTCGCTATATTCACACAAAGACCATAATATGTCTACAGGTAAGTATCCGTATAGGTCGAAGTATAGCCACATCATTCCAGATTCTGATATTCAGAAACACTCAGATCTAAACTATTTATCTATGATATTAAAATAATTCGATCAACGCTTTATACCACGCTTTCAAAACATACGCGGTTAAAATGGTTCGGATCTTTGCATAACTCCTGCTAATGATCGTAAAAAAGAAAGCTTTCGCGGTAGAAATTCATGATACAATTTGTGTTTTTATGTTCAAAATAGCTAATTAGCCGATTTTAGATCGCGCTATTATTCCAGTTGCTACCTTTCGAATTATTAGCCACTTGTTGCTGTGCCATTTTCAAGTTTTAATCTCATCTCCCCAATCATTTATTCCCTTATTTAATACTTGGGCCAGACCCTCTCTGCTGCACGTTTCTCTTGTAACACCCCCAACTTCGGCTAATTTCCATATTCCCAATTCCAGTCGCTTCTTTCTCATTACAAGGATCTACATGGTTTTTTTTCCTCGAAATTTCTTTAATACTCCATGCAAAACTGGGGATCCATTCTCCCTGGTATATTGATGGATTTCCGTAACCATACATAGTACCACGCAAGCTTTAAGGTTGTGGGGGAAAGTCATGGTTAGGTCTAATCGCTCGCATGTCCTCATATATTGCACAAATCATAACGAAAATTGCTACTCCAAGTTTTTAAACTCTTAATGTAATGCACACGTTATACTTTCTCTACTACGTATAGTAATTAGGGAAACTATTGTGTTCTACCCCAAAATTCGATGTCGAGTTTTCACTCGAATCTAACGAATATATTTTGAGACCTACTAAACCCCCCACAAACAATTTTCATAAAAATCTGCGTCGGTATGAGTGTGTGGATCTATGAACAACATAACTCAAAAACGAAAATTCCATTAAATAGAAGCGCGCTACTTATACTTAATTTCGGCATCTTCCAAGGATACAACGCGAAGATTTTCAAGAAAATCCCTACATCTCAAACACCCCAAAATGTTTGAAACGTTTTATTTTATAAAAAGTGACCCTAACGATTATGTTAAGAATACCATATGTTAAAGATACTTTCATGATAAATTAAATCTATATCTTGAATTTTCTCGGAACAAGCTGTGAAGTCCTCTTCATTCTGAATGACTTTTGTGTAACTGGTAAGCCGGCAGAGAGCGATAAAATCTTACTGCATAAAAAATGTAAATTCTCAAAGCGTACAATTTCAGTCGTGGTGGTGAAGCTTACCGGGTTGTGTTTAAATCATTCAGAAATTCAAGCAGATTAAATTTTAAATTATTACGTTTATTGGTAATGAACACTATATCTACACATTTAAATAATACTTCAATAAATTCTTCTGCTGAGATTCAGAATAAACTCATAATACATATTTTCATTCCTCACATCACGATTCTTCTTAGCAATTACTTTTTTTCATGGAACATCATGGATAGTTTTAAAAGTTTGAGAACTGCGCTTATTACATTTAATAAATTTAACATCGATATTTTATTTCATTAATTTAACAGCTTATTTTAACATAACACGATAACATTTTCACTTAATTAAAACGATGTAATCCATTGTTAAATTTCCCCTTTGGCACCTTTGTGCCCATAAACATAGCGCTCTAAAATATACGTATTCTAAGCTCCACTACATTCCCCAAATTACTTCTGTATACGATTTTCTGAATTTCTTCTCAATGTGCAATAAAAGTGGCAACCTAGTCTGAAATATTTGATGTTCACTTAAAATTTCCTCACATTTTAAGCAGTATACTTTGAAATGCTAAACCTTAGCATTAGTATTGGTTTCTCTATTGTCAGGGCTAGCATATGTTGAACTTCAGCTGAGTGTTTTCTCATTCCTATGTGCACACAAACAATATCCGAGACTTCACGCACTCGTCGTTGCTGGCAATACTTAGTTGTAAGATTTACTGCTAGCTTTCTCCGGTACGTCTCTATAGTGTGCATCATTATGTCTGCAACTTATATCAACGCAAATGTCAACGTTTACTCACTCACTGATATAACACTTGGCATACTGCACTTGGTAATAGTATATGATTTCATCTGTTCTAACGGGCTGGCGAAATCGATGTTAATTTACTTCGTTGAGTTTTCTACATATAAACAACAGTATTGTGTACCTTTAAAATGTTAAGCTTTATGTAGTACATACCTGTAACAGAAGGTACATAATTAATACAACGTTTATATAATTGCGTAACTTTGATAAGAAGATATTAACGATTACTAACAATTACTCAACATTTAAAATATTAAATCAATGATCAGAATTTGAGAATAAATCAAAATAAATTAATACAAATGACAAATATCCTTGATCTTCCAAGTACAATAAACTTCTCTGTATAATTTCAATCACGTTCCCTTTCTGATTTACAATGCCATTAATACCTTAACATTTAAAACATTCCAGTTAATAAAGAGTACAGGAAATTAAACGAAATAGATAAAAGTGTCATTTAAATCTATAAAAATCCACTTTTATAACTTCGGTTGACACAACTGTTATTAACTGTAATATTTTCTTTTTCACAGAAAATTCAAAGGACAGAATACTTTAAAACCACACTTATTAAATTTGCCTACAAGCTATCCTTTACCCATTTGAATAATATCTTCACCAGCAAGATACTTATAGGCTGAATGACATTTCCAAAATTTGGAAGGTTCGGAAGTGAAAGAGATCATAAAGATCCTTATTTAGAAATTACAGCTCTTTTTTGTATTTATGGACGCTCTTTTTTTATTTATATACTTCTTCTATTTTATTTTAACCAGTACAATTTATACTACAGTGCTAAAAACCTGGCAAGTAGATGCAAGGGACACGTTGCAGTTTCTCATTAGGTTTTTGTTTTTATAACAGTCAATCAAACCCAAACATCTCCTCCTGCTTCACAAATTCAAAAACCTTTTGCATCTACCTATCCCACTTTAATTTTGACATGTGATATGATCTTTAACTACTATAGTCCTTAGCGCCCCATTCTATATTTGGCGTAAAGACTAGTAACTTTGCTCAGAGGCCTCTTTATCAGGCTTGAGGTTGTACCGTAAATCTACGACACGAGACCACCGGCTTTACTTCCCTTCCGAAGGAAGCCATGCTAAGGATTTTTACGCCCGAAAACGATCCATCGCCCTCCTCCGGGTTTGAACCCGCGCCCTTGGGAACTAGAGACTAGCACGGTATCACTAGTCCATGGAGGACAATTACAGTTCTAAATAAAGGCAGATGGTTAGATACAAAAAGAATATTATAGATTATTGTGCATACATTTAAACTTCTAAAGAGTAAAGGACTTCAAATGAAATTAATGAAAAAGATTTGAAATGTAAGAAAACAAATATCCACCTTTGCAATACCGAGTAAGCATTTAGTATTAAAAATGCTTGTTCCTGCAGATTGTGAAAAGTTTCAGAAAAGCCAAATCAAAATAAATAACAAGAATGATTAAAATAACACATCCATATTCACGTTGTCTGCATGTATTCATTAGAATCCCATTTTCTTTCATCTTGGATGGAAGGAGGAATATGTTTTTCTGAAAATACCGAGGAGAAATGGTTTTCTTTGCAAATAAAAGGTGAAGTATAATCTGCGGCGCTGCTGCATACGTCATCTAACGTCACGACAAACAAAAGAACCGTGAGCTGCGGTGTGATATTAAAAACAAAAGAGGGGAGAATCATTTGAAAACGCCGACAACCGTGAAAGTTAGCAGCGAAACGGAGGTCTTGCGAACAATGCAAAATGCAAATGACAATAGATTCCAGAGTTAATATCGTCGTTGCCAGAATACGGTACCGAGGCGTTTTTCTGGTGCTTTGTTTATTTTTTGTGTATCTTTTTATGTAGGAGGATTGCTCATTTTTAGCATCATATTGGCCTGGTCAGAAAAAAACTAACCTTCCAACTTCTGAGGACATTTCAGACCATTTGCGATGCTCCGGAGACAATAAGGACGTAGAAAAGGCAAGTACGCGGAAGCATTCTTTTTCCTAAATATTTCCTTTTTCATGAGGACATCACTTGAAACATTTATAAAAAAACATGGGAAGAGAGAGAATGGAGTGGGTTGAGCTGAGGTGCAGTCGGAAGCATTTTGTGTGTGTGTGTGTGTGTGTGTGTGTGTGTGTGTGTGTACGTTGGAGCGTGGTTGCTGAATGCCATATGCGAGTAAGAGTAACGTTTAGCAGTCATGTATAGTTCTTAAATATAGCTGGACGTTGTTTTAAATAGCATAACAGGAGTGTACCCAAAGTTATTAGTCGAACTCTAATCTCTACCATAAGGTGTGCAGATCATTAAATTGGAGAAGCTTGGTGATGGTAAATAAAAATTCCGCTAAGAAGCTCCAAAGAATGTCATTGTTAAACTATCTTTGAAGCTGTTCCTTTCTGCAAACCGCACAATATATACATATATTGCACTATCTTAAAACAAAAAGTATATACTACAATACAAAATGATTCGTGGAATTATTTAATAGTAGGTGGTATATCGAATGTATTTTTTCCATAGCTTTCACAGTCACTTTGATTCTAAAATGCTCTAAACTTCCCTCTATGAATAAATTAATGGCGAGGAAACAAATGTTTATCTTCTGCGGTGATTTAGTAACATAGTCATTCATGAATGCCTCGATGTTTTTGTAATTCTAAAATTCTTGCTTGCGGGAAACACTAATTATGCAGTATACCAGGAGGCCCAAGCTCGCGGTATAGCATTTGCAGATAAGTCTTCGTACGTTAAAGGAACTGCAGAAATCAACGGGGCAATTCCAAATAAACATAGGTTAAGGTCAGTGGGGAACTGGCGCATTAGCTCCCAAAAAATCTACTAATACTACTACTCTACTACTACTACTTCTACTACTACTACTGCTGCTGCTGCTACTACTACTACTACTACTACTACTACTACTACTACTACTACTACTACTACTACTACTACTATTACTACTACACCAGCGGTTCTCAGAAACACGGATACACAGAGACGGTTGGAACATTCTATCAATCAACAAAGGCAAAATTTCGAACACCTATTCAGTGAGTGAAGTCAGGTTAACGGTACCGTTAGATGATGATGGTGATGATAATAAAAATAGCAATAGTAACATTAACATTTATAATAGCAAGCGAAAAAATTATAATGAAACACTGCGTGCTCTCATATTTGCTCTCATTAGTCCGTAATGTCAGACGAGAACAGCGTAAACACAATTAAAAGTAGTTATGGACGGATACCGATGGCTCAAATAAAGACATTTTAATTATTTGTCAGTTTAAAAAGTGAGTTTATCCCCTGGAATAAACTCGGTTTATGGGTTATGGAATTTATTCCATCACTGTGTAACTGCAGTTTAAAATATTTCGGTCTGGTTTTGTCTATCATCAAGGACTGTACGCTCTATTGCAAGCCTAGGAAGTGCCTCTCTATTAGCGCAATCTGCTAATCGTCTTTGCTGATAAGCAACAGGAGTAGAATGAAGCTTTGTTGGTCCTGTATCTTAGTAGGTAGAGCACCTGCGAGGGGTCCCGGCTGCGATTCCCGGGTGGGGGTGGAACTTTTTATCTAGCCATAATTATTCCCTATCCTCTCCAGAGTCTGCAAGTATGAATGTGTGTGCCCGAAGTTTACTAGAAACCCAAAGGCAAACGAATATGAGATAACGCGATTGCCATGTCCACTGTAGTTAAAGGCGGTATATAAATTTAACTTAAAAAAAAAAAGGTCGCTCACGCTAATTCCAGTTCCCTACTGACCTGTGTTTACTTTGAATTACCGCGTTGAGTTCTGTAACTCTTTTAACGCACGAAGGGTTATCTACACGTTTGAAATACGGCGCGGCTGGGTCACCTGGTATGTACAAAGCTTCTTTTTTTCACTTGGCTATAATTTAGAATTCGCACACCGCTCGTTTTAAAAGTTTCTCACCGCGTCCAAAAAGAAGAAGCCAAATTTTTTATAAATAGCTATTTTGTCATGTGGTTAGTTATACTTCTTTAATGGAGCCGTAGACAAAATCATAACACATAACGTATTAGTTTATGGGAAATAATGGAGAGAAAAGATTTTCCCAGACGCTTGGAGCAACTTGTACATAAATATGAAAATTCTCACTGGAATAGGGTCTCAGCTATCAGAAGAAATAGCAGAAATCAAGGTGCTCAATAGATACGCAGTTTATCACCATCTCTTCTTAACCCTGGTAAGAATATGACATAGAATTCAATAAAGCGATTATATTGAGTGCAAAGGAAATATTAATTACTCTTTTATATACAAATGATCAAATTGCACAAGAAAATCGGACTGCTTGCCTAAAAAGCTATACCAACTCTGCTTAAAAGTTAATTTAAATACTTTTGCTTCGTTTGTTATGTATAGTAAGTAGGTGAAGTGTTGTATTCCATCCAAAAATTCGATATCGAGATTTCACCCAAAATACATTTTTGAGCCTCCCTGAATCCAAATAAAACATTTTTGGAAACATGTCCGTGTGTGCCTCTGTGAACACCATAACTCAAAAACTCAAAAACGTTGTATTTAGGCTCAATATCTTCCAAAGATAGGACTTAAAGATTTTCAACAAAATTCCCCAACCAAAACTACTCATTACATGGGCCAATTTACTAAAGTCCTGATTTTCTAAAAAATAGCTCTAACGATTTTGATTAAAATAACACATCTATATGAAATGAACTTACATGACAAAATGTATATCTTGAATTTTCGGGGAATAGACTAAAAGGTACTCTTCATTCGGAAGACATTTTTGTAATCTTGTATAAATGGTGAACGTTAAGCGAGAGACAAAAACTACGACACAAAAAATGTAGATGTCTTTAAAACACACAATTTAGTTCAAATAAGTTTTTTGTGGCATATGCCGTTTCTGAGATATCCGTTATTAAAGTTTCGAATTGTTAATTTCTTGGACATTCTCTTAAGGTCCTTTCACATTTAGTTGTTTCTCATGATTGCATGGAAGAAAATGGAATTTTAAGGCCAGCATGTAGCGTCCAGTTCTTAAATATTTGACTATCGTGTTCCTTTGTATATATAACGAAACGTGTAATGTACTATTTCTGCAAAGATTCGTTTGGATTAAAATGTAGTAGGTAGAAAAATAAGCTTGAGTAAGAATAATTTGTATACGCACTAATAAACGATAGAGGGTAGAGATAGTCATGTAAATGTAACACATCAGATTTTTTAATAAAAGTAATCTTTTTTAAATAAAAATATGAATAACTAATAAAACAATGAAACAAATCGAGCAAGATGTTTCAGGCTGTGGCGTCTGTGGCTTGCATTCGGGAGTCGTGATTTCAAATCTCGGGTACGGCTCAATTTAACTAGGGCTTTTTCGCGGGTACCTTGGTTAAATACACAATGCCACGACACAAAGTTCCATTTTCGGAGCAAAATAAACAGAAATAAATGTAGATGGTGCCGGAAAGTGATTACGTCATTAGGAAATATATAACTGAATTCCTCACGCAGATGTTACAGGAAGGCGACTGTGCAAGATATGACCAAGAAGTAAAAGCGACGTTAAACAAACAAGCCAAAATAAGGAAGTTTTTCACTTGCAGTACCTGGAGAGGAATGTTAAATATCAGTTTGACGAGGACATGGATCGAAACTCAAAGAAATTTCAAGTATGTGAAGAACCATTAAACAAATCGTAAGAAAAACAGAAAGAAAGAAAGAAAGAGAGGCAGAGGGAAAGAAAGGAAGAAAGAAGAAAAGAAAGAAAGGAGGAAAGAACGGAAGCAAGAAAGGAAGAAATAAATAAATAAAGAAAGAAAGAAAGAGAGGCAGAGAGAAAGAAAGAAAGGAAGGAAGGAAGAAAGAAGAAAAGAAAGAAAAGAGGAAAGAACGGAAGCAAGAAAGAAAGGGAGGAAGGAAAGAAAGACGGAAAGAAATCAGAAAAGAAAGCAAAAAGAAAGAAAGAAGGAAAGAAAGGAAGAAAGAAGGAAGGAAAGAAAGCACAATTGAAAGATTATACGTTAATGGCTGTCCCCGCTCTCTTACATGGAGTTGAGACATACGTGTTAAGATACATTATATAAGACCATTGAGATGAGAATTTTGCAACCCGTGAAGGGATGTACAAGAAACAAAACATTATGAAGGGGATCCGAAAACACCTGGCTATATTTCCAATAAATGGAACGATACAAGAATACTGAGGAAAACTGGAAGTATAGTGTGGGGAAGGGAAGGAGAAACGATTCAACGGCTAGCATTGATTTGCAAGCCTACAGGAAAAAGAGATATTAGAAAACAATGGATGACTTAACAATGGAAACTGTAATGTGTGATATCACATATTACTAGATAGAAGAATACACTTTTTATCAATATATTCATATGTTAGAGTACCCTTGGACAAAACAAAATGATTTTAACATATATACCTACTGCATTTTTAACTAAAATAGACAAACATGACTTAGTGATTATAGCTACAATGGTACACCACCCTGAGCGTTTCAAGCTCGGTTTGAGAAAGGGCGGACTATTTTTACAGTTCAAATAAACCATTATAGTGTAAATTATGTATATACCAAGCTATGTTATATATTAAAACGGACTTGACGCATTTAAAATCAACGGATGTTAAAACTGATTTTCATTTGGATGAAAAAGTATATTTCCACCACGCCTTACTTCTTTAATAATTAATGAGTACAGTAAAAAAGTATTAAAAATGCAGTGCGATGCATTCACATGATTTTCTTTACCAACGAAAAATTCAATTTATATAATATACTATTCATATCAAAAGCGGCTCTTTGCGTTACTCAGATATACTTTTGCCTACGAATTGTTTGAACATGCGGAAACAGGATTCAATTGTTTATTCATCGTAATAAGCTCTCCCGATGGAAAGAAATGTGACTTGGAAGGAAAGGAATAATTGCAAACTTTCAAGCCCTTCCTTTAGACGACGAAAAGGTCTAAATTTACAACATGGAATATTTCGAAAATGGGAAACGCTAGAAATGCATTTCACACAAACTATGCGTTTTAAAGGGCCCTACATGTTTCCTGTAATGAGTTTCTGATTACCTGTTAAGTTTTCCTTGTTATAGAAAATTATGCGAAGTTCAATCACATAAAGCGCAGTTCATAGGATATTAACAGATAATCCAAAATATTAAGTTTGTTTTTCATTTAGTTTCTCACCGGATGGAAGAGAATTTATTAAATTAAATTTAAAGCGGTTACACATATCATTATGTGGAACACATTCTCTAGCTTCCATTATTTTTCTTTTGTATAACCATTTTCTGCGGATACATGTTTTTCGAGAACATAAAGCGGATATGCTGGCAAGGTTGCTTTGCTGACCCATGGTGATAAGGGTGTAACTTTCACTTTCAAAATAGTTGCAGGACACCACGTAAACAGGTTTCAGTTTTGCTCTCACGGTGACGTCTGTGTCATGAGCGTAAACAAACGAATATTTCGTGTCCTCTACTCCTAATAATTGTATTTGAATATTCCATTTTGTATCCTAAACTCACAATCTACGGATACTCTTATCAGCTCGTTCAACGTTAAACTTAAATACGTTTTGAAATTGATTCTGCTATAATGTAATCAACCAAACCATCTTTCTGATATGTAAACAAAAGCAATTAAATCGTTAGGCCTTTATTGGACGCTAAAGGTATTCCTTCCACTTTACACTGTTCTAGTGTAGGCCAATAGCATGCTAGTTGTACTTGTCATTTCGCCAGAACATTACATCAACCTTTCGTGGTGTTTGTTTGGATTAAGGGAAGTGCAGAAAACTAAACCGCTGGTCACCCTTCAAATAAACAAGAGGAGTGAAGTAAGTTATGTTTTGTTTATATTCGGAAACCGGTTAAGAATGCATGTCCTACCTCGACCTTTTTGCAATGTTGCTGAGTGCTACGTCCATATTACGTCCCAAAAAGAAGAAAAGAGGTCGGAACTCCTTTTAAATGATTAATTATTTAAAAGCCCTGAGTGAATGTCATATAGTTGCTACCGAAACTTTGTCAGAAATAGATTACTCTGCTGATCTTATAAGTAACAAAATATTATTTTCATACATTCTCGTTAAATGAAACATTTAATTTGGAAAACAGATTTTTTTGAAGACGGCTGATCCAAAGAACAAAATGCCATTATTCTGTGCTGTTTGTAATGCTTCTATGAAACACATTATTATAAGGAATATAATAAGTTCCCTTCCACCTGGTATATTAAACATGGGACGTTTTAATCAAAACTATTAAGTGTCGTTTTTGAGGTAAAAAATATTATTTTTGTGTAAAGGTAGTATGGGAGATTTTTTTGAAAATCTTCGCTTTGCATTCTTGGAAGCTGCTGAACTTAAATACAAAGTTAGTTATTTAACCAACTTTTCATGTTTTTAGTTATGAAAATGACTAAAATGTTTTGGTTATCATTTTTAGTCTTCAACAAATTGTCTATCAAGCATAAATTAATCTTATGCGCCGAGTGTTCCACATTATGAAATTTTATAAATAGCTTTTCTTTTAAATAACCATGCATCTGATTGTACAGAACAAATTTATCATATAATATATTTGTGCTTGTTGTAGTTAAAAATAAAATATTTTTTTAAAAATTAACATTATAAATTTAAATTTTTCCAGCCACTTATTGGTTCCAGAATCAATATTTCACAATAAAACAAAATATGTATGACAATTTCAACCGTTTAGCCTTTTGGAGTATGCTTAAAATTTTCAGACATTGGATGAAAACTGTGTTTTAGAACCTTTTGAACAAGCCAAATTGCAGAAAAAAGGTCAAGAATAGAAAATTTTCAGATTACTATAATTTCAATGCTAGAGTTTTACCTTATTGCATATAAAGATAAACATCCTAAATATCAGAAGGGAAACTGTATTTTCAAATTATAGCCTTTTAATAATTTTGAGGGCGCGCAATCTTGTCAACTTTCGATATACTTACCAAATTTCAGGACTGCATTCTCTTAGCAGTCCGATAAGTATGGTTTGCATATTATACCTATGTCTGTGAGAAGTGTGACACAATTACAGTAAAGAACTAGTCTATTAAGTACCACAACAAAATCTAACATGCTGTTAAAGCTTCAGATTTATTTCCAAAAATTGCCACGATAGAGTATTGTGGAGTTGACGATCGCACGCATTACTTGCGAATGAGCACCTTTTCAAGGCTCGTAAACAGAATGAAGTCCTTCACTGTTCTCCAAACCGCTGATAGATTTGTGGATTTTGAATCCAGCCACAGCTTCGTCCCACGCAAAGACAAATGAGAGATGGTATAGACGCGAGCTAAATGAGAGAACAAAAGAGAAGCGGTCCCTGCCGTTTCGAATGATCAAGAGATAAATGTACGGTCTCTTGACGTCATTTTCCCCAGCTGCAAAGCCCAGGATGTTGGAAAAGCCTGGAGATGTTCGTCAAGGTAATTTGTGAGCTCTCTTAGTGAAACCTTAGCATTCCCGCTTATAGACTGAACTGCACATTTCAACTCTAAATTCCTTAAAATTTCAGGCAAAACTTCATAACGCATTCCCTAAAATTTTCAATAAAATCAAGGACCAGTTTTCAAAAATCCTGACAAAATGTATTCAAGATAGGAAATACAAACTTGAAAATCATTTAAACCATTCGAATATACAGGCTGGAAGGTAAATAAGTGCAAGGATTTTCATCATTAGCTCTAAATTTTGTAAATTTTGAGGGCTGATTCATCTCTCCTCCCTTCCTTTTTTCACGATTCATTCCAGCGACACTGCCAGATGTAGGCGCGTTTGCACTGCAACATTCACAACACATAAGTTCCTGGAGCGTATGACCTATTTATACCCAACTAGTAGTAACAAGTAAAAACTAAACAGAATATTTTGCTACATTCAGCTTTAATTAGTGTTTGTCAAAATACGCTTACAGCCTTTCCGTTTTCTTTAATTTAAACAGTGCTTCAAATTAAGATGATTTGTAAAAAATTTATATATTCATGGCAGTGGCTAAATGGTCTGGGTCACTGTTGCAGATACCGGTGGATGGATCAAAACAAAATGTGTTAAGATTTCGTTCAGTTAAAATTGTAGTAATTTCTTCGTAAAAGAGATTAAACATAATTCATAGTCACTTATTATACAATCTAAACAAAAATATAGTTTTATCTTCCGATTAAAGCATCCAAGCTTAGGACGGCCAAGGAAGTAATATAAGGAAAAATTTCTCGAATACAAGGCATTATATGGTGCGGCAATGAATAAGACGAGCGTAGCTAGTACCTACTTTGTTTTAGCATTAAACCAAGTTTCGAGTGCTGCGGAAGTGAGAGAGGGTCTTTTAATTTGAGCTCCGAAAAGTAATGCGAATGCCATGAAGCAGAGAACCATCGGTTAAAGAAAAACTTGTGTGTTATATTCCCATGAATTTCTCTACATTATAGCGCTTATTAGTAGGTATACAAATTATTCTTATGAAATTTTTTTTCCTATCTTCTTCATTTTAATCGAGATAAAACTTTCCGAAAATAGTTGCATTACACATTTTGTAATAGATACAAAGGGAATAGCGACAGTCAAATGTTTTATAACTAGACGCTATACGCTGGCCTTAAAATTCCATACTCTTTCCATGTAATCCAGAGGAACAACCGAAAGTTGAAAGGACTTTAAAGAAGACCAAGAAATGAACAATTCAAATCATTAATAACGGATATCTCACAAATGGCTTATGCCACAAAAATGTTAGTTGAAATAAATTCTGACTTAAAGAGAACTACATTTCTTGTGTAGTAAGTTTTCGTCTATTGCTTAACGTTTACAAGTTTACAGTATGTTACAAAATTCCTTCCGAATGATGAATACTTCAAAGGCTATTCCCAGAAAATTCTAGATATACATGTTATTTGTGATGAAAATACATTTAGTATATGGCATTTTAATCAAAATCGTTAGGGTCAGTTTTTAGAAAATAAAAAATTTCGAATATATTCCATGTAAAGAATAGTTTGGATTTGGAAATTTTCTTGAAAATCTTGAGTTGCATCTTTGAAAGATACTTAACCTAAATACCAAGTTTAGTGTCTAAGCGACTTTTCCTTTTTTGAGTTATGCTGTTTACCGACACGCAAACGGACCTTTTTTTGAATCCAGGTGGCCTCAAAACATGTATTTCCAGTGGAATCCCTATATCGAATTTTTGGGTAGAAAAAATACCTTCTTTGGCTACTGTGTTACGTGGTAGAGAAAGTAAAAGGTTACAGTAAAAACATTAAGTAACAGTTATTTTAAACAGTGTCGAGAATGGAACCGTTCCAAAATGAAGTGATAAGGTCGGCCAGAATAATAAATAATAACGAATAAGAAGAATAATTAATAAGCATATCATCAAAATAATAAGAAACAATACCAGTATGAGGGAAGAATGAAAGAGAACATTAAGAATTAGAGAAAGGGGGGAATGAAATCATGAAGAGAGAAAAAACGTAGAGGGGTAGATATTAATTAATAATAAGAACATGAAATAAAAACGTGTAGTTGAGAACGAACAAACTTGGCGAAAATCACACAAAGATAGCAGACGTAGGAAAGGACAGGAAAAAGAACATTAGGGATCGCATTAGTGACAATAGGAACCGAGTTGTGCACACAGGATGTCAAGACAACGGGCAGGAAACCGAAGTTAATCAAGCGCACAGAAAATGCAGTAAAGCGAACATAATTTGTTAATGTTAGACGCGGGTGAGACTCAGGCGATAAGATTGAGAGCCAATGGTAGACGGAGGAAAAATTCAGAAATGTAACCAATCATAACGAATAAAAGTCACGTGAATGGCAAAAAGTGAGAGAAACTAGAAAATAGGCGTGAAATAGAAAATTATCTATGAAGCAGAGCGACGTTCAGACGTGCGTAAGATACCACACTCTGTGTCGAAACGTCGGGGAGAGAAGACTCTGTGTCGAAACGTCGGGGAGAGAAGAAGATTCTGTGTCGAAACGTCGGGGAGAGAAGATGATTTGGAGGGAAAGAAATACATTTGTGTAGGAAACGTGAGGGAAAGTAAGATAGATCTAGAAATTCAAAATATCTTATATTAAAGAGGGAAACAGTGTAACGGTCTTCGAGTAAATATATATGTATTGAAAACCAGTTTAAGGCAACCAAGAGGAACAGGGTAACTAGGGACTGACGAAAGGAAAAGTCATTAGCATAGTATTGTAACATACCTCAACTTCGCAAAGTAATTAAGAGCACGGAAACAGTAGCAGGAGTGACAGGAAAAATCGCGTCTTGTGTGGAAAGGAGATTCGTACGAGGACATCAGTGTGGATCATCAATAAACAGGCCATCTGAGAGGAGAAAGTGAACTTCATTTATCTCCCATCCACACTCCCTGAGGTAACAGAATCCTGAACCTAAATTTCTCTACCTGAGTAGCCGGCAGCAACAACAATCCAACCACCAAGAACCGCACCATTACCAACCTTATATTTTCCATTCCCAAACCCCGCTACAAAAAGTAACTATAGTTCCAGTTACACGGTTCCAAAATAACAGTACTCTTTCTACAAAAACGATCATTCGAGTGTTTTATAATCGGTTCCAAAACTAACACTCTCCATAGACATAGAGGATCACTTGCGTTGCAGGTATGAATACTGCACCTAGAAGCTGTCCCTACTGTAGTGCATTCATACTCCAATAGAAGGCCCCTTGTTTCCTCTAATTTTACTTACTTTACCACCTTTGTATAGAGGTAGGAGGAATTACTACGTTTGTGAACAGCATAATTCAAAAGCGAGAAGTGTGTTAAATACCAAGTATACGATACGACGATTTTCAAGAACATCTCCGAGCCCCATACTACACTTTAAATGGAAATAGGTATATTACTTTTTATTTTATCAAAAACGGATCTAAAAACTTTAATTAAATGTCCATATTTAATATTTTGACGTGATAATTAAAATGTATAGCTTAAACTTTTCTTTATTTCAGTGAATTTAGTATACTTTTGAGTAATAAGGAAATCGTAACAAAAGTTTACTGAGGAAAAATATAAAGTTTATTAAAATACACAGTTTTTAGCGTTAGCCATTTTCCAACGTTGCCACGAATAAACAGTGGAATGCACATTATGAAACCTTCTTGCTTAATTTGAAGCAATTTCTAAGTAAAAATATACCGTAACTTAGCGAGGATATAAGAATCAGTTTTGTATGAGTAGTATAATATAATGAATATATATGAAGGTTCCATTAGTAAAGAAAGTCGTGTGTATACATTACATAGACCTTTGTTGGTCTCAAATGGGAATGTCCTATGCCTTACACTTGGCTTCTTGTAAAGAAAGGAAAATTTAAACCTACATACTAGAGGCCTCCAATTCCAAAATAAAAAAATCTGATGTGTTACACTCATATGGCTTTCTCTACTCTTGTACAAACTATTGATACAAACGCTTATTTTCCATATGCTTCATGTTAATTGGGATATCGAGATGTTAATCGTATTGCTAATATTATCAGGACAAAAAAATGAATAACGAATTTGAGAAAAAGTAATAAGTATTGGAAAATTGTAGGGAATAGAAGCAATATCTCGAAAATGGTTCACCCAACAAAAAATGTGTATGACATAAATTGTGTATTTTAACGCGATCTACATCTTTTTTGTAGTAAAATTTTGTCTATCTCTTATGGTTTACCAGTTATGCAAAAGTCGTTCACAATGAAGAATACTTTTGGAGACATTCCCAGAAAATTCAAGATACACATGAAAATATCTTAAACATATGATACTTTAATCAAAATCGTTAGAGCCATTTTTGAGAAAATTAATATTTTCGAAAAATGTTCCATGTAAAGGGTAATCTGAAGTGGGGGGATTTTCTTGAAAACCATCGTGTCGCATCTCTGGAAGATACTGAACCTAAATACCAAGTTTGGTGTTTATCCGACTGTTCATTTCTGAGTTATGATGTTCACAGACACACACACGGACATGTTTCCAAAAATGCTTCTTTTTGGATTCAGGGTGTCTCAAAACATATATTTCCGGTGAAATCTCGGTATCGAATTTTTGGGTGGAATACAATACTTCGCCTAGAAAACGAAATTATATCTTTTGACGTAGATCAACACAAAGGAACTGAAAGTATATAGAATATAACTAATATTATACAGAAAGCAAGTGCACACATGCCAGCAGGAAGGGTTAATGCATCAAACGGCTTAACATCAAATAGTTGGTACAACGATCAGTGTAAAACAGCGAAGAAAGCAGCGGAATCTGCACTTGTCAAATACAGAAGAGAGGGGGGTGAAGAACGTAGAATTTCTTTTGCAAATCTAAGAAAGTCATATAGAGAAGTCCTAAAGCAGAGCAAAACAGCTTGGCAGGACGCAAAGGCAGAAGAGGTACGTCAAGTAGTCGAAAATGGGAAAATTGGTGACATGTGGAAAGTTATTAGACAGATTCGAAGGCGAAGGTCCATTCAGGCAACTATCCCTGCTAGAGAATGGATAAAGCACTTTAAAACAGTCTATGAAAGAGGGGAGTTTAGGATACAATTAAATACTTTGGCCGCTGAAGGGATGACTGGGACTTCAATTGTGTAATGCTTGATTATGAAATTAGCACAGCAGAGGTTGTTCGTGCAATAAAATGTTTAAAAAACGGGAAGGCAGCTGGTATAGAGGGCTTGTCAGCTGAGGTTTTCAAGATCTCGCTAGAAGTTAATAAAATGGTAGATTTCTATAGAAAAAGCTTCAATAAAGTATTTGAAGGCGGAGAATATCCGGAAGCATGGAAAACCGCCATTATCCAACCTCTCTAGAAGGGCAAAGGGAGTTACAGCATTCCAGGAAATTACAGGGGTATCTCGCTGCTCTCTATATTTGGAAAAATTTACAGTAGAATCTTATATGAAAGAATTAAGTGTTGGGCTAAGACACATCATAGGATTTCTAAATTTCAGGCTGGATTTAGGGAAGGTTTCTCGACTATTGACAATGTCTTTGTTCTGAAAACAATAACTGATGACAATTTGAGAAATAAAGGTGGTAAGGTATATACTGTATTTGTAGATTTTAAAATGGCATTTGATACTGTAGAACGCAGTGCTCTCTGGGAGAAATTAACACGTAAAGGACTTTCGGGGAAAATGATTAGAGCACTTAGGGCAATGTATAAAGAAGTTAAGTTTGTTATCAAGACCGATCAGCACAATACATCAGAATGTAACATAGCGCAGAGGGGGGTTAAACAGGGTTGTATACTATCTCCGTTACTTTTTAATTTGTTTATTGATGATGTTGTTAGCGTGATGACGGAGGAAGACATAGATGCACCGACAATCGCAGACCAAAAAATACCAATTCTTTTGTACGCGGATGACATTGTAATTCTTTCTAAAAGGATAAAAGGTTTGCAGTCTGGTTTAAACACTCTTCGACAGTAGAGTGGGGAGTGGGGTATGGAGGTAAATATTCTTAAAACTAAAACAGTCACCTTTAAAAATGGATATGTGTACGGCCAACATGAAAAATGGACCTACGGGAAGGAAGAAATTCAAAATGTTAAACACTTCGATTACTTAGGAGTAAGGTTTGATATGGGCGGAAAATGGAACAAGAACATGGTGTTTATAAAACACAAAGGGATTGGACAACTTTCTGAAGTATTAAGGATATTGACCCGGGTACCAGATATGCCAGTAAAACATTACAGACCATGTATGAAGCAATGGTTAGGTCCTCATTACTATACGGCAGTGAAGTGCGGGGATGGGAGAGGGTGGATAATGTAAATAAAACACAATGCAATTTCTGGAAGCGCATTCTAGGGTTGGGGAGGGGTACTTCAAACTACGGAGTTCTTCGTGAGGTAGGATGCTGGGAAGATGCTGTATTTGCTAAACTAAACGTAGTTAGGTACTGGCTGCGAATAATTAAAGGTGATCAAACAACTCTGAGAGCAATATGTTATCGTCATCAAATGAACAACATAGAGCATCCAAAATGGTGGGTGGCGGGGTTGCAACGCGAAGTATCAAAAATTGGCTTAAATGATATCTGGCAAAGGGGAAATGAAAATACACACAGTGCCGTGAGAAAAGTCAAAAGACGACTATGCGATATAAACAGGCAGAAAATAGAATCTGAATGTAGACAAAGATCAACATTGGAGCTACAAAATGAAATAAAAACTAGGTGGGGTAAGGAAACATATATTTTGGAATTAGGTATAAAACAGAGGACTGGAATAGCATGGCTTAGGTTGGGAGGGTGGAAAGCTCGCAAGATTGTTGATGACGATGGCAGGAGGATTTGCCCATTATGCGGGGAACAAGAAGACTGGACGCATATTTTGGCAGCATGCGTGCAGACGGAGGGTATTAGGAAAAAACTATTACCGGAAGTATTTTTGGCTTCCAACAGACGGAGGACAGCATGCTGGGACATGATTCTAAACAGCCAAAACTGGCTAAGCTTGGGCACATACTTAATGGAAGTACGTGTACTAAGAGATAAGGTGTTTATGTAATTTTTCTTTAAACATATGTGGTGCTTGAGTACTTGTGCGCGACTGTGTGTGTGTGTGTGTGTGTGTGTGTGTGTGTGTGTGTGTTTGAGTGTGTGATTCAGAGTGTTTTTTTCAATTTTATATGTATGTATATAGTGCGGTGATTATAAAAAAATAGTTGTTTTGTGGTTGATACTGCAAGTCACGTATACAGACCAGGTTTTTTTCTAGAGAGCATGTACGGTCTTATAACCCATGTGACTGTGTTATGCAATTAATGTAATACTAAATACTTAATAAATACCACCACTACTTACTATACGTAGTAGAGAAAGTAATATGTAATATATTTAAATGGGCAATCATATGCTATCTCTAATCCTATAGTAAACACTCTTGAAACTGAATAGAGACGCATATTGATGAGGAAGAACCCAAGTCAGGAAAGTAGCTGTATGTCAGATAGGTTTTGTTCCTGTAGTTATGCTGGTATAGTAAATACTTGTGGAGGCGTTTAAACTCTTGTGGTGTAGTTATTTGATTTTCTTCAAATACTCTCCTAAATCTATATCATGCCCGCTTAATGCAGAAATAGGACCTCCACATGCTCTTCATTTGTAATAGTACTGCGCCTTCAGTAAGTTAATTCCCAATAACTTTACTCACATACCCAAAAGTAAGCTATTTTAATTGCAATGTAAGAGGAAAGAAAATCTTGCATACGAGTAGATACAGATGTGCCTTAAGCGGCTTAATTTGCATATCATTAACCTACATTCAAAATACATTAAATGAACAAATCATTTAAGGTTATAATGAAATTATAACTAATATAATTTTCCGGGCTGTTATGCCGTGGTCTGCTGAAGAAAGATTTCCCAGACGTTTCGTCCACAACTGCGGTGGACATCTTCAGTGGCGCGGACGAAGTCTTCTCGGTGAAAGTATCGCAGCGTCTGATGCGTTGGCCGTTAGTGCCGCTCTCTTTATAGTGTGGACGCCCTCTGCTGATTGGCCCGCTGGTATGAGGGGGCTGGCGCCGGCTGTGTTGTTGCTCTCTTCTGATTGGCTCGCAGTGTTTTGCGGTTTTGTATGACCTTTCTTGTTTTTGATGACTAGATGCCAGTTACTGTTGAGTTTCAAAGCTTCTTCTTTCCTATTGAAATTATTGGGATGTTTATAAATCTCTATTGCTTCGCGTTGTAGCCGGGTATGGTAATGCTTTATGGAGGAAAGAATGTTGGTGTCCTGAAATCTAATAATGTGTTCGCCCTCGGCTTCAATGGCATGTTCGGCGACTGCCGATTTTTCTGTATGGCCCAGGCGGCAGTTTCTTTTGTGTTCGCTAAGTCTGGTGTTTGCGCTCCGCTGTGTGGTACCAATGTAAACTGAACCACAGGAACAAGGAATACGGTAAAC
The DNA here is from genome assembly GCA_030765065.1 of Deroplatys truncata. Classification (NCBI taxonomy): domain Eukaryota; kingdom Metazoa; phylum Arthropoda; class Insecta; order Mantodea; family Mantidae; genus Deroplatys; species Deroplatys truncata. The sequence continues at coordinate 233,799,712 of CM060975.1, forward strand.
ACCGGCCGATGACAGGGGGTCTCGGGGGTCTTTGGAAGAGCGCAGTAGGCTGTTTAATTGTCTTGTAGGTTTGAATACTGTTTTGACGTTATGACGTTGAAATATATGTTCAATACGGTCAGTGACATTTCTGAAATATGGCAGAAAGACAATGGACTTGCTTTTGGGTTGGTCCTGAGTAACCGGTCGGGGCTTGGCCGGACGGCAGGCTCTTCTCACCTCTTGGACTGAATACCCATTTGATTGTAGAGCTGTTTCTAGGTGTCGGATTTCTTGTGGAAGTAAGTGTGGTTCACAAATACGGGAAGCACGGTTTGCGAGTGTCTTAATCATAGCACGTTTTGTCTAGGATGGTGGTTGGAGTTCTTGTTAAGGTAACGGTCTGTGTGTGTGGGTTTGCGGTAGACAGTGTGACCCAGCGTGCCGTCAGCCTTCCTGCTAACGAGTACATCTAGAAAGGCTAGTTGGCCATCCTTTTCTTGTTCCATTGTGAACTGTATACGCTGATTGATGCTATTTAGATGTAATAAAAAATCTTGAAGAGCTTGTTCACCATGGGGCCAGATGACGAAGGTGTCATCCACGGAACCAGGCTGTTGGTTTGAGTGGAGCTGAGTTTAGTGCCTTTGACTCAAATGCCTCCATGAAGAAATTGGCCACAACAGGGCTAAGGGGGCTGCCTATGGCAACACCGTCTATTTGCTCGTAGAATGACCGGTTCCACTGGAAATAAGTCGTAGTCAGGACATGGTGAAAAAGTGTAATGATATCATCAGAGAAGATGGGTTGTAACAACTTCAGAGTTTCCTGTACTGGAACCATGGTGAATAGAGACACAACGTCAAAACTAATTAGTAAATCCTTCGGTAGCAATTTGAGGTTGCGGAGAATTTGAATGAAATGAGTAGAGTCTTTGATGAGAGAGTCGGACAAGCCGACATGGGGTTGTAGAAGACCGGTTAGGTATTTAGCTATGTCGTATGTGGGAGAACCAATACCACTAACAATGGGTCTGAGCGGAACATCTGGTTTATGAATCTTGGGTAGCCCGTAAAGTCTGGGAAATCTTTCTTCAGCAGACCACGGCATAACAGCCCGGAAAATTATATTAGTTATAATTGTGACACTGGCCGTGAAAACCTACGTTCTTACACGTTATAATGAAATGTTCAACCAAATAATTAAGACACTTTTCTTGCGTACATACATCATTTTGATAAATAATTTACTTCGCTCCACTTTTTCTTTAGCTTTTAATCTCGTGGAAATGGAAAGCCGTTTCTTTGACCACTGATATATCTTAACATTCCGCATTTAATTATTATTATAGTACATACATGAAGGATTCAATAATCAATTTACAGTAACGCCAAAAATTATTAGTTACAAATTTAAAGGGGTAGATGGATTGGTTTTTGGTCAGAATTTAAAAGACGAAATATGTTTTGATTGATGTATAATATGTACATACACACATATATACACATGCATCTATAATTATAATATTACTTTATATTATTGTGTTTAAAAGTCTCAAACGGCAGTTTAAGTAAATGTGTCAGAGACGACTCCCACTTTTTACTCCTATACTTAATTTAGTAGTAGTTTCTATATTATTTGAGTGAATAAGGACAGCAGAAAATGGTTGATCTCATAATAGGCAAGAAAGGAAAGGCGAGCTTAAAAAGAAAAGGAAACAAGGGGGCAGTAAGACGACCAGGAAAATATGCAGCTGACGGATTTTAGTGTAAGTCTAGGTAAATGTTTTCTTATTCCAGCTTTTTAACACTTTTTTCTATGCTTTCTTAGTTTTTGAACATAGGTACGCTCACCTCATAAACCATCTAAGATAGATCCTGAGTCTACTTATAAAATAAGTTTTCCTTTACATGCTAAACTCAATGGAAAATTATTCTCACCATTCAATATAACTTACAAATATTTAAGTATGATATGATTAAAAAGATACGTAAGCCCAGTATATTTGTTATTTGGCCATGAATAATACTAAAAGAATAAAATAATTTTAATGGAGCTATAAAAGACATACCTCACGGATCTTGATATCACTCTTCCGGTTATCCACAATATAGACACAAAACAAGCAGGACCTCCTTGGGAACTTAAAATTCCAGCGCCAAACATATATATATATATATACACAGAGAGGTAAAAAGCCGAACAAGTGCTCACGTATACCGATGGATTTTCAGGAATTATGTCAAAATTACGATTACAAACCAATCTTCGTCGACGTATCAAAATCTGAAGATGTAAGAAGCGGATATGCCGTCGAAACACCTGAGCGCACAATGTTATACACATTACCTCATTTTATTCAGTATTTTCTTACGAACATTACGCATTGAAATGGTTGTAGAATCAAATGAAGACAATCCTGACTCGATTAGTACACTGATGGCTATGAAAAATTCATCTGCATCTGCTCCCCTCTTTGAGGACGTACATATCATCTACAATGAAATGCGTAAAGGAAATTAGAAAGTAGTTCTAGCATGGATACCATCACATCGGAACATAAAAGGGAATGAAGCAGCAAAAAAGCTACAAGACAACCCATATCGGACAAAACTATCGCTACCTCTCACCAAGATGTAATAAGTAACTAAGAATTAAACTACAAGAACGTGGCTATCAGAGAACCCAGCAATGAAAATGTTTGAGTAGTACAAATAGAGTAGTACAAAAAACAAGAGCTCAATAACCCACCACAAGCCTCAGGAGGTCATAACAAGTTCTAATTTCCCGTCTGAAGATAAGTCTTTCCAGACTCACACACTCATATCCACTCGCTAAGAGTGAACCTCCATAATGTACACACGAGGCAGACCATCAGACGCATAATAAATGAATGTCCACTATATTCCCTCAGAATTATACAGAGCTTTGAGCGAACCCAGCGACACAGGAAACCTCATAAGCTTCCTTAAATATACCGATCTTATCAAACACAACTAAGGAAGAAAAAGCAAAGCTACTATTACCACGATGTACGTAAACTTCATTAATCAGGAAGTATACACCACTATAAAATAATTCACTGTAAATATTTCAATAACATTTCTATAACTATTTTCTTTTTACAAAATAAATTGTAATTTAAAAATGTTGTATTGTTTGTGTTTGTATGTATTGAAAAAACAGGAATAAATTGTCATACATACTCATGTACCCAATTCCATGTTGTCGCAATAAGGCCTCTGTAGTCAAATGGCTAAAAATAAAGCATTAAAACAGTGTGAAAAATAATAGTTAAAGTTTTATTGCAATATCCCTGATAATTTTAGAGATGAAATTTGGGCATTTAACATCGCGGGATACCTTCCTGCTGACCCCTAAACAATTCTGTCAGCCAAATTAAAAGTGAGAAAGTTCTAATTTTTTCATATGCAGAAAGAAAAAACTATATTATAGTCTACAAGTTCTAGCATTCCTCTAGAATTTTCCTGTTAGTGCTTTTATAATTTTTTTTAACATTACACCGATCTTTCAACTCTTTCATGGTGGAGTTTGCAAAACTATTTTATATGCATTTATTAGAGCACTTTTATGTTGTAAAACCTATCAATGTCGCCGACATATTATTTAAAATGACGGAAAGATAAGTTTGTAAATTAAGGCATTAATGAGGATGTTCAATGAAAATGTAGATACATTTCGACCTTGGCGTATTTTCTCCGTCACATAAAAATCCAGTTTCATCGCAATTTCAGCTATCATACCATATACTTACCAAGCGCATATAAAATACGACTAATGTTGTAATTACCACCACAAAAACTGAAAAAATATGTGCAATGTTCGAAAAAGCATGAAACTAAAATAAAACATTTTAAAACGGCGAGAAGATCAAACATTTAATGTCATTTGTTCTTTCTGTATACTTAAAATGAAAATTTTCTCTCCGTTAATTTGATTGCTGGGATATTTTAAAGGGAAGTCGCTTAATTTTTATGTCCCCCTCTTTATTTAAAAAATGGAACAAAACTCTTAGATACGTCAAGATTCCCTTCTTAGTCCTGCATAGCTTAACTTATAATTGCCAGCTGACAGAAAGTGGATCAGACGTAGTCCTCCTCTAATACTCCTGCAACGGAATGAAGAATCACAACTTGATGCGAAATAGCACGAGTCAGGCAACTAAAAACAGACCAGGGAGTAATTTACTGTTAGTGTTATGCGTAAATAATAAGTACTAATGAACATGCTTGGTTCTTATTTTGGAAGGTTATTTTGGAAACTGGAACGGTCGAAACTTCAACTGAAAAATCTGATGTCGCTAAAACTTTTTCGACCGTAATAATATAATGTATCCGTTATGTACGTCAGTAACCAGATAATCAAAAGTGATTCCCCAATTCGTGTTACCTTCTTTACAATAAAATTTTGCTTAGGAAATGATTTCAAATTAAGGAAGAATTTAATATAGCAGTATACAAAAGGAGCATTCCAATGTTTATTCATTGTAGCAAGCTTTTCCAATGAAAGAAAAGCTCAAAACAACACAAAAAAAATCACAATCAAACTTTAATGTATGTTAGAAGACGCTTGGGAAAGGTTTAAGCTTGTAACAAGGAATATTTTAAAAACGCCCAACGCTACGAAATAAATGAATACAACATATGTACTTTCACGGGATCTAATTTTTTTCGGTTGTAAGCTTTCGTCTATATTTTGAGATTTCTTAGTTATAGAAAAGTTAAACAAATAAAGTGGACTGTTCACAGAAAGTTCAAAATATGCAAATAGAAATATCTTAAAAAGATGATGTTTTAAACCAAATCACCAGAAATATTTTTCATAAAATTAAAACTTACGAAAACGTTTTCATGTAAGGAGTAGTTTTGGGTAGGGGAATTTTCTGGAAAATCTTTGTTTCGCATATTGGAAGATGCTGAAATCGAATGTCAAGTTTGGCATTTATCCTACTTTAGCTTTTGAATTACGCCGTGCTCTCTCTCTTCTCTCTCTCTCTCTCTTCTCTCTCATGCACAGCTACATGGGTGTCAGAAAGTCGTTAAGCCATGAATTCCTGATGGAAGGTGCGGGGTTCAAATAGCGCCAGGACCTATCTCCCTAATTGAGGTTCCTTCCTGGCTTTCCTCAATCTTCATAACTGGCAAATGTCGGGTAGGTACCCTAAACTTATGCCTAAAGCGTTTTCTTTTCCAATTATCATTTAATTTTATGTATCAGCATTGTCCATCGCCTGTGGTACAGTATATTGTAAGAACAGGCGCTAAATGCTATTCCATTTTACACACATGCGCGGATATTTACCTCAAAAAGCTTTCGTTCAGGGATGTCAATTTTGTGTGAAATGTAAAATGTTCTCTGCCTACTACAGGTAAGCGGTAGGGAAAGTAAAAATAACTGTTTTGTTCAAATTCTAGCACACAGCATTCTTTATTAAATCCATATGAAAAGTTAATAAATTCTCATATTACAATTATGATTCTAAAAGCTGCTATAAGAATTTAACATACACTTAAACATATTTAAATTTCTTAATGAAACTACCTCCAAGATTATATATTTTGAATAAAAGCCAACTAAAACTGGATACCACAAGATCAGCAACAGACACCTCCGCGTCAGCACATAACTGTAGAGTGCTATGAATAATAATTGTTATGGGACTTAGACACATCGATGAATTTTGTGATTATTGTTTCCAAAGCTCGCCGCATGACCTACTATGATGTTTGGGGAACATCAGTCCTTCAGCGCATTAGCTGGAGGCAGGCAGCGGGGGTGTAGTTATCTACGATATTAGGATGACAATAAGGATAGCGACGTAACGAGGCAAGCTACATTTATTACCCATATTGGGCCTTGGGAGTACTTCAAACGCTTAAGAAATGTCTACAATTGTTTTAATATTTGTGAAAGTCGCATTGGTAATGTGGTGTAATACAGTATAGTGTGTGCAACTTTTGATCCATCCTGTATTCCCATATAAGAGAGGAAGCTTGTAGTGTCGGAGTCAATATTAACCTTCCCTTTTAGAAAGACGAATACAGCGAAATAATGAAATAAGCAGCTTTTCGAGTCTCGCAGCGTCGGGAAAAGTGACAGTGAAGTAGTGGTCTCAGGTGCTATCGAATTTTCGTCACCCGGAAGGTAGTGGAAAGTGTCCTATTCAAGTCCCCCACCCACTCACAACGCTGCAGGTCTAATGATGTCCGTCCCATCACACGGTGTCGCCTTTTGGAACACGCAGCTATTATATGACCCGGATCCGTAAGTCCGGCCGGCCCTCCTGATTAAAACATGGACGTACGCTACGTGAGTGAGATATACCCGCCGTGTAAGTAATGAGCGCTTGTATCCGTTTTGTAATTACTGGCCGTGAGAGTTATTCCTCTAGTGCTTAATGACCTGAGATAGCCCTACTGCCCCAAGTTCGATGCGAGAAAACAATGCTACCTGCACCATAACCCTAAACATTTCAGGATATGATGCGCATATTTCTCGTGCAGCGTTGGGACATGAATGCCGTAGTTTGCAATTACGGTAACTCCTTCACCCAGCGGCGGTTTAGCACAAAATTGGATTAAGCTCTATGGCTCGACGAGCATGTAGCCAAAGAACAGGTATTTCAGTTTTCATTAAAATACGCCATAGGAAGGTCGTGATTTTGTACTAGTCTTACTAATCGCTCCTCTTTCCAACCCTTAAATATCCAAATGACACAGGAAAATGAACTGTAATCCCGTCTTTCCCCGTAGGTTAAAATTTACAACCGTACAGAAGGAAATTTGTTTAGGCGTGATGTTACAAATGCGGTTAATTTGTAACCCGAAATTTGAGGAAAACATCTATATTATGGTGGTAGGAATAAGGAAAATCATGTTTTATTGCGGGGAGAACAATGAAAGGTTACGAGAGCTGTCCCAGAAGTACCCGAGCTAACAAACAAAACACAAAAAATTTGGGAAAAAGAATCTTTATTTCTCTACATAGTCTCTTTCAGCTCGATACACTTTTGCCAGCGATGTCTAATAGCTTCGATACACCGCTTATAGTGAGAACCGTCGAGTTCTGCAAAATAGCCATCAACTGCAAACTGCCGCTCCTCATTGATGGCAAATCTTTTACCACCAAGCCATTTCTTCAACTTTGGAAACAGAAAATAATCAGAGGGGTCTAAATAGGGTGCATGATGAAGCAATTCGAACTTTAACTCATTGATTTTGGCCATGGGGATAATGGATGCGTAAACTGGTTCATTGTCTAGATGAAACAGAACTTTATTTTTCGCTAAATGTGGCTGTTTTTGCTTGATTTCATCGTTCAAACGGTGCAATAAGTTTGCATAATACTCATCATTGTTTGTTTTTCCTTTTTGGAGATAGTCAATGAAAATTATCCCACGTGCATCCCAAAAAAACTGATGCCATGAACTTGCCTGCAGATGGAACTGTCTTCACCTTCTTTGTAGCGGATTCTCCCCTTTCAATCCACTGTTTTGACTGTTCCTTCGTCTCAGATGTGAAGGGATGGACCCATGTTTCATCTATGGTTATGAATCGACGCCAAAACTCGGCTTTATTGCAGCGAAACATCGCCAAACTCTCGATTGAAACATCCTCACGACGCTGTTTTGTTCAATTGAAAGAAAACGCGGCACCCATCTTGCGCACATCTTTCTCATGTTTGAATATTCAGTGCATATGCGATGTACAGCACTTTTTTAAGTTTCTGCAATGTCTGCTAACTCGTGCACTTTCAGTCGATGGTTATCCAATACCAATTTTATGGATTTTCTTCGCAATTTCTGGTGTGGTCACCTCATTTGGTCGACCACTGTGATGTTCGTCTTGGCAGCTCCTACGGCTTCGCCTAAACCCTGCCCCTCAATATTTTACTGTTGTAAACGAAGGAACAGACTCCCCCAGAGTAGAATCTATCTCAGCTTTAATATTAGTTGGACTAAGACCTTTCAAATGAAAGTATTGCATCACATAACGATGGCCAGTTTTATCCATGTTTACAAATTCGCTAAGGTAGTTCATTATTAATGGCTGCCAAACAATTACTAAACATCGTAGCTTCGTCAAACTTCAAACTTAAACTTTATAGGGGTGGTATTTTCTACCATAGTCATTTGTTTGAAACAACAACGGCTATATATATATATATATATATATATATATATATATATATATATATATATATATATATATATATATATGTCAGGTCGGGTGTTCTGGGAGTGCTCTCGTATCCTGCGAGGGTTTTAAGGTAAGGCCATAGACCGGCTATGTGCGTAGCAGGCTGTACTGCAGTGATCTCGGTATTTTTCCGATGAGCAACTGGCGGCACATGACGCGGTCAAGGTTATTTTTACCAGCTGCTTTGTGCTGTAAAGAGAATTGACATTGTGAATTTCAAAGCCGAAAGTTTATTCAAGACAACTGTGTTGTGTGTGATTTGCTTGAGGGTGTTAATATCTTGTTATTATTCTACTGCAATGTCTACCGACAAATTCACGCTTCAACTTGCTGTTATCGTTAATCGCTAAACCTAAGAAGCGAAAACGAATTGTTCTAACTGAGAAAAAGTTTACAAAATTGGTGTATCTATGTGTGGAAAATCCTAAAAAACTGTTTATAGGAACAATCCTCACACCATAGACAACTTAAGGATAATATTCCAACAGAAATTATGAACATTACGTAAGAAGAACTTATGTGTGTGAATGTAAATTTCATTCGAAGATGCCAGCAATGTCTTAATGCAGATGGATACCACTTCTAACACCACTTATAACAAGGTTAGTACTCATTATAGTGCATGTTATCACTCGTTACGGAATAAAAAACCCTAGTGTAAAAGACGGTGTGCGATGAGTGGCCTTACCGTAAAGCGACCGCACTGTATAAGAAGAGGCACAATAACATCGTGGTCAGCGGAATTTGAGAAGAATCTTGTCGTAGGGAGAAGGAAAAATCGCGCTTTATTGCCGCCGACGAATTAATCTGCAACTTGAAGAAAACCTCGTAAAGAGAGGAAAAGTCACGCTTTATGGCTGGGAACGACAAAATAATCTGGAATTTTACGAAAACCTTATATACATATAACAGCCGTAGGGAGAAGAAAACTCATGCTTTATTGCCGGCGACACTGGAATTTGAAGAAAATCTTCTGGTCATATTGTATTATCTGTAGGGAGATTAATGGTTTATTGACGGCGGTAAATAAAATTGAGATAAAAACTTATATTCAAAATTAAAACTTTTCAGAGAAGGAATATGGTTTACTCGTGAAACTCTTCTACCGGAGATAGAAAACATCAAGGTTTATTGTTTATAAAATCGATTTGTTATAAAAAGGAGAACTACCGAGATTCTAACTTGAGGAGAAAACGGAAAAGCCTTTCATCTATCACATATAAATGTCAGTTTCATTAACCCAAAGTGTGTATTACACAAGCTGAAGTTGACTGTGCTATTTCTATTATTCCTAGGGACCATAGCTACGTAATTGTAGGGGTGGAAAAAACTCAACATACCAGATTACCAGCATACATATTTTCTTTGCTTTCTTAGGAGATAGTTGCTTACCTGTAACATTTTCGCTCAATTCACATTTACTTGCATTCCTTTGATTGCATAACATTTTATTTTTAAGTTTAAAATTACACAGACGTACACATTCACTCTCATTGATACTCTCAGACTCTATGGAAGATAAAAAATAAGCAGGAACTGAAAGAGGACATCTGTATTTAGAGACTGGCACACTAACTACTAGTGAAGCAAATTTTATTACAGCTTTACTATATGAACACGTTGCCTGCAAATCTCTCAGCTTTTAATGTGTAACTTTTTAAATAGACGCCTGTTGTCATGTGATTCTTAACTAACTGTATATTGTTTATTTACTTATCTTTTCTCGAAGACGTATCCAAACTGATTTCGTTGAAAGGATGTACTAAAAAGAGGAAACTGAATTCGTGTAATTTGGAACTGTGAAACACCCTGTAGAGGTGTGCAGAATGGGATAATTTTGGTGCGACAAGCTTTTCCTTGTCTATTCGTATTTTGCGGGACTAGTTAGTCCCTTTCAAAGTAAAGCCTGGAGTGGCGCCAGAGTTCCAAGCGACACGGAATAAAGTTTTAAGAGAGACAGACAGGAAAAAAAAGAATAACAAACAAAACAGCAGCGCCCGTTCTCGGTACAGCTGCTGCTCTGCCAGACCAAGTACCTGAATTTACGGCTCGGGCAGCAGCCATTTTTAAACAAATTACTCTCCCGCACTCTTTCGTATTTGTATTTTCATTGCCCATGCACATGACGTTACCAACACGCCCTTTTCTAACCTACCGGTTCCGTGTGTAACTATCACGGCGCTATTTCCAACTGCGGCTGTCCTGTTCTGCTTCCGTATTTATTTTCATTCCAGTTTCCTCAGGTACGACCGTTTGCGTTTCACCTCGCATTCTTATTGAGTCAAGTGAATACAGGTTTGCACTCAAACGATAGGGCCTCGTCAACAAGTACTGCGCACAGCAATCAACCAGTCACTTGCAAAATAGATTACTGGTTGAAAAATTAATAAAGGCTAGGGGTAGACAGTTCAGAGAGACGTAGTCACGCAGGCTCAACTAGTTCAGTCTGGAATTCTTAACTATTCATATCTGAAAAGTTGCTCAGCAAACGACTTTCAGCAAAAGCCTGCAACAATTTAGGGGATGCTTTACTTAAGGCAATGTACCTATGAAAAACTTAAAATCCACAGTTTTCACTTCAGCAACCTGAAATTTGTATCACTATGGTATTGTAATATAAACGCTGTATACAACATTTCAATAAACTGTATACAACATTCTTTTTAGCTATATTGTTTTTCCTTTTTTGGTTTCTCTACTACGTATAGTAAATAGAGGAAGTATTACATTCCATCCAAAAATTCGATAGCAAGATTTCACCGAAAATACTTGTTTTGAGGCCCCCTTAATCCAAAAAAGTATTTTTGGAAACATGTCCGTGTGTACCTGTGTGTCTGTGAACACTACTCTAAAATGAAAATTCGGATAAATACCAAACTTGATATTTAGGTTCACTATCTTCCAAAGATGCGACACGAATGTTTTCAACAAAATCCTCCAAACCAAACTACCCTTTACACGGAACATTTCTCGAAGTTTTTGATTTTCTAAAAAATGGCTGTAATGATTTTGATTAAAATACCATACATGAAAGATAATTACATGACAAATGAAATGTATATCTTGAATTCTTGGGGAATAGCTTAAAAAGTTCTCTTCATTCGGAAGGAATTTTGTATAATGTTGTATAACTGGCAAATGTTAAGCGATAGACGAAAACTACACAAAAAATACAGATCTCTTTAAAACACGCAAATAACTTCAATTAGGTATTTTGTGGCATAAGCTGTTTTTGAGATATTCGTTACTAAAGTATCCAATTGTTCATTTCTTGGTCATTCTCTTAAAGTCCTTTCAACATTCAGTTGTTTCTCGCGATTGCATGGAAACAGTACGGAATTTTAAGGCCAGCGTATAGCGTCCAGTTCTTTAACATTTGACTATCGCTGTTCTCCTTGTATCTATTACGAAATGTGTAATGTAACTATTTCTGCAAAGATTTAATAGGATTAAAATATAGTAAGTATTAAAATAAGCTTTAGTAAGAATAATTTGTATGCGTACTAATAAATGATAGAGTGTAGATAAAGTCATATGAATGTATCACATCAGATATTCTTTATTTAATCAATTGTATTACGTTAGTTAAAAATGTCCTACATGTCAAACGCTTTGCTACATCCTATTTAAAATTTTATTTTTTTACTAACAGACTTTAGAGGAAATCCACATTAGGGTTTATTATGATTGGAATGAAACTATGCCAGGAAAAAGGATAAAACATTTTTTCACGTAGGTATTTTATGATTTTTTATTGTTAAATATCAAACTATAAAATCATTTACAGAAACATAAATAAATAAGCAACTCCAAAAACGACATGTAATTCTCTCTAGTAACCATACCTGAAATTTCACTAAAAGTTAAAAATCAACAATTTTGGAGAGTGAAACATTTAAAATTGCCGACGTAAACGTTTTGAGGAAAATGTCATTTAAAATTTGAATGTGCATAGCAGTACTATGTTCAGGAGTATTTAATTGGCTCAGAATTTTAAATGTTGCTGATTAGTAAATCAAATGCACCAAATGAAAGTGTGGAGTAGAGAATAATAAAATGTAAAAAAAAAAAAAAAAAAGCTTTTCGGATTTTCGACCATAGCACAAGTGCATTACCTAACTTTTGAAATAGGGAACTGCAAAACTGGATTAAGTAAATACGGATTTAAGCATATGGAGCTTAATCTGAAGTTATGCAAAATATGTTGCATATTGTGACATTGTCCAGCTTTCACTGTCACCTCACTAAGTTCTCACTGTCACTTCGCTAATGTGATCAAGTTCAAATGCTCACTGTCACTTCACCTTCTTTGCGACGTAGCAGAGTAATGCAATACGTACGACATAGCCTCTTTTTCCGTACGATTCACCCGCTGGGGAATTGAACACACCACCTCTCTAATCACTTGCACTCGCAGCAATCGTCACACGCTCACTCGGATAATGGCACTTTTTGTCGTACTAGAAGCATTCACTAGCTCACTAACTTCTTTCCCGCCTAAATCGCGAGAAGGCTCACTTATATAACCGCTGGACATTTCCACGGAATTTCAGAACGTTCCAGAAGCGGGCAGAAGGGAAACTTCCAGAAGACTAGTTGTCTGTTAATAGCGTTTCTGGTGTTTACGCTGGACGAGATCGCGCCCATGTCTACTTATCCGTGTTTATCTGCCCGACTGTCCGGTGCCGACCTCCCGATAACGTTGGGTCATAGCCGCTGTGTCATAATATTTCCGTTTACCTTGTGATATATATATATTTATTTATATTGTCACACGACAAAGTACGCCTTGTATCAATAAAAGCCCCATTATAGTATGTAGGATGCGGAGAGTGATCTACGTGCAGCAATTGTGCTCAGTTATGTAGACGTTAGGATATTGTTATAACTGGCTATCAAATGTGTCTCCAAATTCGAAGTAATCGTGCATGCGCCGGGACTAGAGAGAGCGAATGATTGTAGAGCGCTAAAATAGCTAGTGGAAATGTAGCTACTCGGTGACTGAGAGTTTTGTTTTTCTTTCTTTCTTTTTACCCCAGCAGGAAAGGGGCCCCAACAGTAATCCAGCCAACACATTATCATCCAGTATTATTAAATAAAGATGCAGAATATTCATCAACTATAATTTTATGCTTGCACTAATTATTCTTCCTTGTTTACCTCCAGGTCTCTCTCTAAAGCTAATCTTAAAATTCTGATCATATATCCCTTTAGTTAGCATACCACCTACAACAAATCCGTCCATTGATCCTATTGTGCGTAGAGGGTCGTTTGAAAACTTTGGTAATAATGCAAGTATTTTTTCCCATAATATATTCGCTCTATTTCTCAAAATGGTCTCCATCGCTGTCTAACACTTAGGCCAAATTGTTTTCAATTCTCTTACCCCATCTCAAAAATAGGAATCTGTTAAACTATACAAAATACTCATTGACGAAAATTTCTTCTCACCAATTCAAAACTTCAAATCTTGGATAACTGCAATTAAAGTTAAAAATAAATAATAGGCAATTAAAATCGTAATGATGTTAGTGGGATAATTGTGAAATAGTGGGAGAATAAGGTGGACGAGGAATCAATTTGAAACTCAATTCATGGACCTTTGTCACTTTGACTGCTGGTATGTAGATTCGAACATTCTGCTGGTCAAAGAGCACTTCTTTGTTGGCCAATTTTGGTAGTTTCTCATTCAATGCAATAAAGTATAATAGTCTCCATTTTTGTTTTATCTTTTTATAAGTAACCAATCATATATCGTGGAAATACAAAAAGCGGGAAAAAGACAACGACCATCAGCTTTCCACCGAAAAAGCCGTCCTCACCTTCTTTGGCGCTCTCTCACCAGCCTTTTAGTTGTTTTAACTGCTTCTTTGTCCCCGATGTGTATTGGTGGATCCAAATTTCATCTGCACAGTCAAGAATTGACGCAATATGCCCTATAGATTGTTATTAAACAGTATTAAACACTGCGTTGAAAAGTTTTTTTTCGCATGCGTTAGCAATCGCGGCACTCAACGTGCATACAATATATGGATATGCACATACACTTGCATATCCTTTCTAATTTTTCGTGGAGTATATTGTAGCATCGTTCAGGTGATGTGCCTACAGTCTCAATTATCTCGCGCTTCTTTCACTGGCGCTCTTGGCACTACGAAATCATCGATGTTTTCAATGATTTCCTTTGTGGTGGTTTCACTGGCGGCGCAGTTTGCTTCATCTTCGGTGCTTCTTCAATCAGGTTTAAATTAATTCATCCAGAAATAAACGGTCTTTATCCATAGTGTTAAGTTCGTGTGAACTTATTCAACTGTAATTTGATCTGTTTTGCTATGTTTATTTTTCTGATTTTCTGCGATATGTGCGACGCTGATCACTTTAGATAGCTGCCCAAATTTAAAAAAAAATCACATCTATCTGAAAATGTGTGTAATACCGTTGCACTATTCATTCTTATCAACAATGGTTCCGCTTAACAAAAAGTCTGCCATTATGGAAATTTGCCAGACTTGTCAAACAACTTATGTACAACATAAGGAGTGCTTGAATTGGAGCTGCTGAAACATGTTCCATGACTTCCCATTTTAAAATTTCAAGCTTTCTGGCTGATGATAGTAGCATTATTAAGCAGCAGCAACAACAGCAATAATAATACTAATAATAAACTATACTGTATCTAAATACGTGTGGGTCAAATCAGTCATTGAAATTAACAAATATAATGAAATAATATGCTATTAGCGACAGTAATTCGATGATAATAACAACAATTTTAAGTCCCATTACTATAGCTACTTCAGAAAAAAAAGCATTCGAATTTATGATTGAGTATTTCAGCGCTGCAAGTAACTTACCCAGCCCTTCCTCTACAAAGTCAATCGCTAATCATCTTACCTAGCGCTAGCTATTTCTACTTGTTTACACAATCAAGTTGAATTCACTTAGAGAGGCTACTTTCACACACTGGGTATAACATTGCTTATTGGTCCATGTTTGGTTCTTGGGATTTGTTCCAAGCCAGCCATAGAGATACGTCATAACGGCTAGATGGAACTAGTTTTGGTTAAATAAATGTGTAAACTTTACGGAAGAAAAAACACTATTGCGTTTAGGGGAATGGACCACTTTTTCTGCTGCAGATAGAAGGGAGCAAAGAGCTCTGTTTTTTATCCTCTATTTACAGCGAATATTTTGTTCTTGAGATTGCCTTAAAAAGTTAGACACAAAAATAAAAGAAATGTGTACACATAGCATTCCTTCTATGAGTGTTATTCATTCTTGTCCAGTAACTTAAATAGTATACTTTTATTCTAGTGGAAGAAAACCATAGTGGTTAAATGTAAAATTAATACTGAAAAAAAATTGTTCAGTAGTACTACTGCATTGAGGAAGTAAAAGAGCTTGTTGCTATTACTGATTCATTTGACATAAGCATCCATTACTGGTCTAATCCCCCGACGAGTACCACAATGCATGCACGAATCAGAGACAGCAGTTTCCGGAACTTGGTGGATAATGAATTATATAACCTACCATTTCAGCTTTCTGATATAGCATCAGCCGAAAATGTCTAGTTTATTTATGTAAAAGCAACAAGTTTGGAGTCTTAAAATATACTCCGCAAACTATAAATAAGCCCCTTTAAAGGCAAGCTCAATTCTAATCTCCATTTTGAGCAGGTATTTCCTTATATTCCTTTATATGGCATATGCTACACTAATAAAATATTGATGCCTGTTGTTGAAGTGGATATACCACCTGAAACAACATAGGTTTAGAAATCATAGATAACTTGCTGTTTAAGCTTTTACTCTGCATTAATCATACCGAGAGAGGGAGAGGGAGAGGATTTGGAATACTCACGTACACATTGTTCAATTTCGAGAAAGCATTTGATAAGTTGATAGATAAGACTATGTGCAGCTTTGAACAATATCAGAACACTAAGGCTTTTAAAACCATTAATTCCATTTTACATGAAAACAACAAATTTGGATTGGAACTCCAGGAACGGAACGCAAGAGCAGAACTTAACCAAAGAATGACACAAAGATGCCCTCTTTAACCTCAAATCTGTAAAGTTTATATTAACGAGATAGTTAAAAATGAGTCACAGTTTTAAATAAATATTTGACTATTGGAAAGAAATATTTCAGTGTTTTATATTTTGTTTATGATCAGATATTAACACAAGACTCAAATAAAAGTGCAACTATGTTTACATAAAGTAAGTCAGAATGTAAATATTAAGTATTTGGATATAAATTTTTAGGATGCCATAAACGCATAGCTGACGGGAAAATTTTAATAAACATAAGGAATCTTCCAGTGTTTTAGTCAACGCACTTTCAGGTACGTTGTTTTGTTCTTACTGAACTACTGCACAACAGCCGGCATATAGGGTGTAAATAAATATATTGTGGCGTATTAATAATTAGGGGGTTTCATTGTCATTGCCAGACATATTGTCGTTTTCCATTGTCATTACTAGACATGTTGTTTTCGTCTGGGATGATGTCACTCCTGGTTGGGAGCTTTTGCTAGTCGCGAGTTGTGGGGATATAGTCTATCTTGCTGAGGATTCCGAGAGAGGCCGACCGCGCGTGCAAGCCGGCCTTTGGATCGGTGGACATCTCCTCTCACCTTTCATGTTTAATAATGTAGGAACCCCAAACGGTTGGGAAATAAATCTAGGAATGTGTAAGCAGATTTGTGTTATGGATTGTGTACAGTGAAAACCCACGCCTTCCTCCTAACCTCCACACCACGTTTCGGTCCTCCGTAGCCAAGTAAGTATACGTCCCCTGAATGTACGTGTTAGGTACTAAAAATTAACTTAATTTTTCATGTGAACCTTTTGGCCTCTACCCAGCATGTAACAATATGTTACAAGGCACGATGGTAGACGGGTACCATGCTATCATATCTCGTTAATAAATTCATGTCCAGGAACGATTTGTTTACGTCCTATGCATGGTCTAGAATACGTAGGAAGACATAGGAAGAACTGATCAACAGGCAGAGGGGTTTTAGTAAGTGGACAGGGCAGTCGTAACACTGCACGGGGTATAGGTGATATTAGGTACCTACTATAACTCCTCCCCGTCCCTTCACAACACTGTTTTGCTGCATACAAACCAGTGGATGACTGTGGCAATATGCCTAAAGTAAAGAAGAATCACACACCAAAACCATCACCTTAATTAGCATTGTATGTGGTGGAATTTGGCAGGTAAAACCTCAGCACAAATAACGAAACCGTCAGATATAACGTAAGTCACATAGAGCTCAAAGAACATTTAAAATATCATGTTAAACATTATGCCACATTAATGCATTAAACATGTATAGCACATGGCGTTACCGAGTTGCGGAAGAAATTAGAACCCGTTTTCTGGATATTGATGTCTTTATAGCGACGTGAAAAAGATATTTCAGAAGGCACCCTCAAGAATCAAAATATTTAAAGGGACGGAACCTGGAATTCCCTTGGCTCCATAACGAATTATAACTTGGTGGGGGACATGACTACAGGCTGTAGTATACTAAGCTCAATATTACGAGAAAGTTGTTAGTGTAATTAATGCCTTTGATGAGAGAAAATGTTGCTATAAGTTCAGTGCAGTAAATAATTTCACCAACTTTGTTTTAAGACTTTTCATATGTTCGAAGTGATTTCAGTAATATTGCAACTACAATAACATGTGTATCTTCAAGCATAGACACTAAACATACCAGAAGTTCTTGAGGCCAAAGAACAGGTTTCAGAAACAATAAATAAGGTATAAAGCTGAAGTTGTAAAGAAAGAATGACAAAGAAAGTTAAAAGTATTCTGGAGAAGAATTCAGGGTACGCAGAAATATATGTATACAAGGGACGCGTTATTAAGGCAGGAGATCCCAAGCAAATCTAATATTTCGCTTTTTATTTGCTCCTACTATGTCGGGTGATATGGAACGTCGTTTTTCAAAATATAACAACTGTCTACGTGCTGATTGCATGCGATTTATGTTCAATGTATTTCGAAAATGCATTATTGTAATTGTAAAACACACGATGTAACATAAAGGTCAATGTAACTCAGATTGCTGTACATTAATAACTTAATTAAACAGTGAAGTAACTTTATTGGACACTACGAATAGTTAGGCACATCTATATTGTTATCTTCCGATACTGCGTAATCCTGATCACCTGCTTTGAACCAGGGTGTAATGCCTTCAAGTGTTCATATTTGTTTATAGAGAACACTGCAAGGTCGCAATCGCTTACACCTTCCCTCGCCATCAACCCTCGGTGCGTTCATAACGTGTTGGTTTATTCACCAAAACCCCTCTGCTTGCTGATTACTAAAGATATGGAAAAAGTAAATAGAAAAGCAAGCTTTCGCGTTCGTATAAATAATTTCCAGACTATATATGAACCTAAATTAATATTATTATTATTATTTTTATTATTATTATGTGGAGGAAGTGGTGTGATTGTAACATATCACAGGTTTTTAAATAGCGACCTGAAAAATACATTTTTAAGCACAAGCCGTCGTGCTTAACTTTGAAAAGTTTAATTTATTTTTATTACTACATAAATATAATGTGAACATTCACTGGTTTAGATAGGGGTTGTAGTAATACATAAATATACTAAACGTTTAATCCATGTTTTTCTGGTAATTTTCAATTACAATAGATAATGGATTTAAATGTGTACACTGGGCTGTGAATAAACCACAGACAGGACATTATGCGTGTATGTACTAGTTCTCGTATTTTGCCTTTCCATAGAACAATGAATAAATCGACTGCTGTAAAACTTGACGTTTACTATACCCTCGTAGAGAGTAGACCAGGGATAATCAACACCCAAGCACTATACTGTGTCTGTACTGTGCGCACGATGCTGAAGGCTATTGGTCTGTGCCGGCGAGATACCGTAAGAGTCAATCACTGCATCACACAGTGGCGTCCGGTAATCTGTAGTTACGTTACCAATAAAATATTAAGGATAAGATAGTAAAAAAGGAATCACTCACAAACTGTGTTATACATGCTTTAATATTCCTCTTGTGCTTGGTATTAGCAAAATACAGACAAAAGAACCCAATACAAATCAATCATTAGCCTTTAGTCCCATACAACCAAATCATAGTATATATTATTTACTATAAGAACGAAACAGTACTTTGTTAGTGGAAATTAGCACAATTTTTATTCTGGAAAAGCTGCACAAATATAAAATAACAAAAAAAGTTACTATTAACTGATAATATTAAAAAGAGACCTGCACATTAAACTAATATAAACTGTGTAATGAATACATATTTCAAGTAAGAATTTAACAGATTCAATTATTCTTGGTAGACACTCTTGCTTTGTGAAATACTTTGGTTTTCAAAATATTCCCACATTTGGAGACAATGAAACACAACTCTGAACCCTTAATGCATATCTTAAGTTGCGATCATTGATGTTGGCTCTCTGAGGCATTTATTAATTTCATAGCTGAAAACAAGGCTTCATATTCATAGGTCGAACCAAAAATTGCAATTATAGATGCCGCATGCATCTGTACTGACTGCCACTGCTACAGAGGATGAACCGATCGCTCTCATTCAAGCGCATGCACCGCGGCAAGCGAGTTGGTTGTGGCTGGTGTAGACTATGATTGCATTTTAATAACTTTCTGCAAGAAACGATGCTCTATTTGGTATGAAATTATGTATATATATTTCTTTATTATCTAATTTTGTAAAACTATGCACAACAAAAGATTACAAGCATAATGTTACTTTAACTTGTACTACAGAACTTCAAAACCATGAACACTTACGAATTTAAACATTCTTTTGGTCAGCATTATTCCTGCAACTTTTAATGCATCATATTTTTGTTGTCATGAATAAAAATCAAACAATAACCACTAGAATTTATTTTTGAACTATTACTTATACTTTAACTTGTGCTATCATCTCAGAAAAAGTAACTATGGAATTGAATTTTTCAGTCGTCTGATACTACCTTTCCAACCCTATCCAACACATGGCTTGTGTGAAAGAAAAATTAATTCCATTAGATATATTATGTTTTTGAAAACATCACAAGCGTAAGCATTGCATAGATCGTGAGAAATAGGGGGGAAATGAGAGCAGGGAGGCGAAAAACGGAGAGGCAAAGAATAAGACAGGGTAGTGAGGTAAAGATAGTCAAGAGGGAGAACAGTTTAAGTTGGCAGGTAGCACGAGAATAAGAGAGGATAAGAGAGCTTGAGGAAGAAATAGGGAGCAGAAGGGTAAGAGAGAGTTAGAGAGAAAGTGGGGAAGAAAGAAACAGAACCTCGGCTGTTAATGCAATAATCCGAAAGGAGCTATGGCTTCTGCTAGTATTGATATAAATTTTAATGTAAGCCAAAAAGAAAGAGCATGTAGTACCCCAAATACAGTAAAGAATCAAGTTCAATAGAGTTGCGAACATGAGTCTAATCAGTCTGTATACTCAGAAGTAGTTCTTTCTGATAGGTTCACTAAATTTTTAAATTTAGCTTTGGCGAGACATGTGATTTTTAACCTCCTTTAAGTCATTTCATAAATTAATACTCGATTTACTGCTAACATTACACCTATACGATATTTTAAATACTAGTATAATGCTCAAATGCTTCATATGAAATCTTTTTACTTTCTCTACTATGTACATAGTAGGTAGACAGCATTCCACCCAAAAATTCGATACCGAGATCCCATCGAAAATATATATTTTCAGGCCCCCTGAATAAAAAAATGTATTTTTAGAAAACGTTTAACGTGTATTTGGTATGTGTGCGTGAATAACGTAACTCAAGGAAGAAGAGGCAGACAAATACCAAACTTAGTATTATTTAATGACGTAAGTGCTTTTTGAGCCTTGCGATGGTGCACTGTTAGCTGGGTTCTGAAGGAAAACTGTTCGGCAGCAGTGCTTCCTGCCTTAATTTTGGTATTTATCTTGTCACATATTCGGCAAATATCTGCTCTTGGCTTCCCAAAGGAAAGCTTTGGAAAGCATTTGCGAAACACCCTTTGGTAAAATCTTAAAGATATATCTTTCTGTGAATACTTTAGTTTCAGTGTTTGGTGCGTACGAACAAAATTCAGGTCGGCATTTAGGTACTCTCGATGTTCTAGTGTAGTGGTTACCATGCTAGCCTCTAGTTCCTGAGGTCGCGGGTTCAAACCAGGCGGAGGGCGATGGATTTTTTCGGCGTAAAAATCCTTACCTCGGCTTCCTTCGGAAGGGAAGTAAAGCCGGTGGTCCCGTGTGGTAGATTTACGGCACGTAAAAGAACCTCAAAGCCTGATAAAGAGGTCTCTGAGCAAAATTTCCACAGCAGTTAAAGAGCGTCCATTTCAATTTCTCGTTGTTCTATTTCTTCTATAGTGGCCCTCTTCTCTTGGTAAAGCGAGAATGTGCTCTTTGACAATACCCCAGTGTTCATCAGTATATTTATATTTATGCAAATGTGATGAAGGTTGTTTGCCATTACCATATTCGTAAGCAATACAACCAGCTTTCTACTTGTTAATAATGATCTGCATCCGTTTATTGAAAACACTAAAAGTGTCTTTGAATGTTCGAGCACATATATAAACTAATCCAGAAACAGATGGAACAGTATATGCCACATTACCCTTCCTTTTGCTTTCACCTTGGTCACTATGTTCCATTCCTTCTCCTTTTAACTGGAAGTATATCCACTCTGTTCACTAAATGGGCACTGCTGTTCAGTAATGTATTTTAAGCACTTCCAGTTGTTCTTTTGATAGGTCTCTGCACTTCAATTTGCACTTACAGTTCACCTGCTGGCATAAAAAAAAAATACGACTTAGGTTATGTAACTTACGGTGTAGGCTATATTTTATAATACTTTCATTTCACACATTCATATGATGTTCAGATCACCAGTCAGTGACTATTTGCATTACATTTACATAAATATATCACTAAAATAATATCCTAAACCTGTAATAACATTATATTATCATATTTCATTCCTTGCAAGGTGGTACAATTTTCCCATGTTTTTCTTTTTCTTTAGATGTTGTATATGGTTTTCCACGTTTTCTCTGTGATTTATTGAAAGCTTCACTCTTTCTTTTGCTCATTGGTGTATTGGTATCACTCATATTGTAATATAATGGTTTTAAATATTACTAAATCAACTACAATTCAATACAGATAGTACTACATTAACAGCTGACATCCAATCTCCAATATGGTACTGGTATCCACCACAGATTCAGCTTAAGGTGTTGTATCTTGCTTTTTGCACCATATTCCATCCACTGTATCAACTAAAGGTCAACTACTTGGATTTGTATCTGATTCCATTGCATAGGCATGAGGACTTACATCAATATCCATGGAAAAAGTGAAAATTACATTTTTTGATACTTATGTCATTTTCCACGTCCGCTCTTTAATTGCAAATCTCTATTCCTTTCTTTCTTTCTTTCTATCTTTCTTTCTTTCTTTCTTTCTTTCTTTTTCATACTCATGCAAAGAGAACGGAATTTCAAAGCCATCACATAGCCAGTTTTGAAAAGTTTTGACTATGCCTTTAACTTATTATATTCTTGTTTTACCTACAACGAAATGAGTAAATTTGTGATGAAGGTTTGCCTATATTAACAAGAAGTAGATAGAAGAATAAGGTTTTGTAGTAATAGAATCAAACGACTGAAACATTCAATGCCATAACCGGAATTTGAACCACGGATCTCCCGGTCTCCGTCCGGTTGCTCTAACCATTGAGTTACCATGGCAACATGCCGGCACGACATTAAATTCTCCAACTGATTCGCATTTTTCCCGGTAAATGTTGGAGAATTTAATGTCATGCCGGCATGTTGCAATGGTAGCTCAGTGGTTAGAGCAACCGGGCGGAGACTGGGAGATCCGTGGATCAAATCCCGGCTATGATATTGCATTTTTCAGTCGTTGATTCTACCTTTCCAAACTTTCCCAACACACGGCTTGTGTAGAACGACAATTAATTTTGTAATAATGGTTTGTAGAAGTGTAAGTAGAGAAAGCCATTTGAATCATTTTTTAATTTTTCAAAATCAGATCTTTTTCTTAGGTAACTGTTTGTCAGTTGCTTATAGCTTCTCAGTTATACAAAATTATACAAAGCTCATTCAGAATAAATAAGACTTCAGAGGCAATTTGCAGAAAATTACAAATATGCATTTTATTGTACATGTGAATATCTCAAACGTATTATGATGTTTAAATGGTGTTTAAGTGAAAACAGACATTTATGAATAAATAAAGAACAACTAACATGGGGGAAATGTCGCGATAATCCTTTTATTTTATCATTAAACGATTATGAACTTAAATACTAAGCTTGAAGTTTGATAGACTTTTCGTTTTTGAGTTTTTCCGTCCACAAATACACTCAAGTGCCTTTCCTAAAAAAGATTTTTTGGGGATGGCTTAGGGGATCTCAAAATTCGTATTTTTTATTATGCGACGGTATATGTTTCTTACGTAATATTTATAGCGTAAGTTATTAGAACTTGTAGATCATATGTTGTGCTGCTTTACTTAACGCGTTGCCATCTTGTGACGTCCTTCTTTGTTTGGTTCGTAGCTCCCTCTGACGTTAGCAATTTGTATTAATTAGTTTCTGAAAGAATTTAAGGTTATGTATATTGTCCTCCGGCTAGCTATCATCTTATCTTGGTAGAACTTGTATCTCTTGCAGGGTGTGAATCGGAAAGGAATCTTTTATCCAGAAATTATACTGACGAAGAAATTGGTTTTATAACTTTTATTGCTGAACACATTCACAAACACTTTTACAAATTAATCTGGATACTCGCCAAATTGAAACTGTTTTTAATAACTTCATACTTATCACTTTTAACTTGCATACTTCAACTTTGTGTAGAATTAACTTTATAATAATTTAGATTCTCGTAATTCTGCTGCGCGTAACTTGGCGAAATAAATGAACTGAGAGACCGACGTGGAGAGTACTGAGAATTTTATAGAACTGGGGAGAACGCTCCCTTGAACCTGGCTTATTTATAGGTCTGCCTCAAGATACGCCTAAAGATTATAAATGAACTGCTATTGGCTAATAAAACGCGCCAACATTAGCGTCTATTTTAATATCCAATGAAAACCACTAATACATATTTCTTTTAGGGAACATTCTAGAAGCTTTTACCGAAAAGGCGCGAAACATTACGTAACTTCCTGGTTCCCGGCAATGACAAACAACTCACCCCCTTGCTGCATTATTGCGTTATTGTTGACAGTTTCAGTAAAGCCGTATATTATTATTTACCAATAATAATTACAATTAATAAACCTCTGAAATCAATGTCACATAAAAATACATATTCATATTACTATCATTAATTACATCTGAGTAATTTGTGATACAAATTACCGTATCAGTTTAATCTAGATTTCGTATTTTTGGTTGGAATATAATATTCCTTCTGAATATAATAGGCCACTGGCAAGGAAAGCACACAGTTTTTAACTGACTGTTTTTGTTTAGACCGATTAATGTAACAGTCACAGGAACTGTTGCAATATAACGTTTCAAAAATCTTCTAAATCAATATTTTCACCCCATTCTACTTTGTAGCTGGATTCATTGAATTCCGAGTGAGAGAATTCACTTCAGAATCTGTCGGTACCGCGATTTGCGAATATTTACGCTAACTAAAACTTCCAGTCCGCATAAATAAACGGAAAATACGTTAAATACGGAAAATGTTCAAGGTTATTGCAGGATAGCCCGTAGATATATGCATAAGTGTTAAAACATTAATACTACTTTAATTTAATTAAAACAACAGAATTAGTATCTGACATGACTGCCGCAGTGGGGGTTAGATATGGAAGAGGCAAAATGGCCGCCATCAATAATAATGACGTAGTATGCTGAAAGCGCCTATAGGGAAAGCAGTAATTGGTCATTAACAGCAATACTGATCGAGTGTTAAATGCAGTCTCAAAGGATGCTTGTCTATTTGCCGACGAGATGTGTCAGCTTACCCATGAAGAATATGCTGGATATTGGCTTCAACTGCTCGCTTCGTTGTATACACATCAGGGGGAGTTGCTAAAATGTCCCCTTTAGTAGGACTATTGCTACGATGATTAAAATAGCTCTTAGTATATTGATATTAATTTTTTTAATCCCTTACCACAAATACACAGGAGTATTAAGGAGCAACCATCAACTTGATTACTAAATCACACCGCGTTTCACTGTAAATCCAAGCTAATATGTTGCAATCCAGCGTATATCTCTTTCTCTCTGATTTCTAAATTTGAAACAGCAGAACCATTTTATTTTTTATTTAAGGACGGTCTGTGCTAAATTTTAATCCCCAAATATATATAAACTTCCACGCGTGCATGTTGTTTTATCTTGGTAATCGACGGACGGCAGTTTTCTGGGTTTGCCCACATATTCCCAGCTACTGGTGATCAAATGAGGTCTCATATTACTTTTAATAGGACAAAGTGGAACTCAATAGGATGTGAGATATAAAATTGAAATGGTACGCTATTTTGTGTGTTGACTTTATAGATGTTTCGATTATTATAGCTGAATCTGATGAACTTGTTTTCTTCTTGTGTGCGTTGAGGATTGAATGTTTTCCGAGTACAAAAAGCACACTCAGAAAACACTCCACTAATAAACAAACACACACACAACTACAACAAAAATAAGTATACAAACTCAAATGTCAAGAGTGCTCCAGTTTCTGCATAAGTCAGACAGGAAGATAATTCAACTTCAGATACAAAGAACATATAAAAACCATCCATCAACTAGACAAAGAATTAAATTTCACAAGGTACCTACTGGCAGAAGATAAAAATTATAAAAAAACAAAGATGAAAATACTACCCAACTAACCACTCTCGAAAAGTACAAGATTTACAAATACAAAACCGTTTCCCAATTCCATAATGAAGAGCCTCTCAACTTCAAATCACACACCTTACTCGATACCATAACGCACATAACATACCATCCCACGTTTAACCTCCCATGACATCCTAACCAAACCAAACTGAATATAAACCTTTATCGACCAGCAATCGCTGAAGATGCGTGGGTATTACCGCGAAAAGGACGTAGATCAAATATTTTAACATGAGAAAAGTAAGCTAAACACGTTAGAAAGATTTATTACAATGCAGGGCTACTTTTAATTTATACCAAAAATTCGTGTTGACATGCACAGAATCATACCTGCGGTGACAAGTATATGAGGTTAATTTATTACGCATTGTAGCTGTATGAAATATTATCTTATTTTGTGTGTTCTATTTCATTTTGTTCGTGAAATAGTACTAGTAAATGAAAATTGTGATTTTCAAATCCTCTAGATAGATTCTGTAGTCACGTTACTCGAGGATTTATTGATAATTTGAAAATAATTTATAGTGCTACACATTATTATTATTACATTTAAACGTGTGCCTCAAAAAAATCTCTATAACTTAATTAGTTCCAATCTTTTAATGAGTTGCAGACTATTAATTTGTGTAATGTTATTGTCGTTTCTATAAGAGAGTATAATTACAAATTAATTTCATTAATGGAAAGAGTTTTTCCTGTTAATTTGAACTCAAATTGTGTTTTTGAAAAAGGATTCCACTTTATTTTAGTGATTGAAATACTTACATTTTACAGGGTCAATAGCTTGAAATACAATCATTTATTGATATGATTATTGAATTTACGTTCGTTTACAGCTATACATCCTCTAGCTTCTTGTTAAAATGTTTTATGTATCGTGAATTTTGAAACCGTCTCATTTATATACATACATTCTTAACTTCAACAGCATGAGAATTACGGGAAGAGGAAGGTTTGAGAATCTGTTTTATTTTGGGGGGGGCTGTTTAATTTTTTAACATTTTACTGCTACAATCTTTTCAACAGATAATATTACTGTGGATACCAGCACATGTGGGAGTGAATGGTAACGAGACTGCAGACTTTCTGGCCAAAAAAGGGTGCAGTGTTATATTCAAAAACTCTTGTGGACTAGATATGAAACTAAAACATGTCAAAATTAACTAGAACAAAATACCAATATAATATTCAAAAGGAAATTACTAACAAAAATTACTCCAACATAAAGGAAATAATAAAAAAAAATAAAAAATTTCCCAAGGAAAGAAGCCGTTGCTCACTTCAGATTAGCCACTAGACATAACTGTCTGGCGGAACATCTACATAGATTTGGTTTTATGAATGACAAAGCAAGTAAAATTTGCAATGCTGACAAGATTTTAAATGGAGAACACTTACTAGAAAGCCCAGAATTGAGGAAAGCTGTACCAGATGGGAAGATACACAATTTATATTGGCTAGCAAGGGAAAAATTGATGGATCAAAATCCTCACATTAGATCAACAACAACACTGCTACATTCTAATTCTTGAACTACATGATGATGATGACATATTGTGTAGGTATTAGCGCTTAACAATAAAATAGTGTGTCAACTGGTTCCTGACAAAACAACTTCGTACTTGCGAGTACTTCTATTTTCCTTTGCAACTGTCTGTGCGGCAAGTATCATGTACAGTCTTCGTACCTACGAAGACTACAGTGTTAAGGCAACGACAAGAGCAACAGGATTCCTGTCCTATTCCTTAAACAGGGGATATCAAGTGACTACGATAGGTTACTCGTTTCTACAGCTCTTTGTCAGT
Source organism: Deroplatys truncata (assembly GCA_030765065.1). Taxonomy (NCBI): domain Eukaryota; kingdom Metazoa; phylum Arthropoda; class Insecta; order Mantodea; family Mantidae; genus Deroplatys; species Deroplatys truncata. Next base: position 233,827,653 of record CM060975.1, read on the forward strand.
TTTTCATCCAAGTCGGAAGATTCAAGAGTTAATTACATTCATTTACGAAATAGAGCCGTACATGGCGTTAAAAGTATAATTAATTAATTTCATTAATTGTACACGATGATAATAATAATTACATATTATTTTATGATTGTGTGCGAGTTGACAGAGAATGTTATTTTCAAATTGTATTGATTTTATAGTGCAGCTTGTTCGTGATATCTAATCAATATCCAATAGTCCAGGCTGCACATTGTCTGCAGACCTCTTCTGATTTTGACGTACCAGGTGGCACAACCACGCCTTATTTTAAGTGTTGCAGAACTCAACGGGGCAGTTCCAAATAAACACAGACGAGCGGGGAACTGGCGAATTAGCGTGAGCGAGCTTGTTCTATTTATAACCCGCCTTTAACTGGAATGATCTTATCAGGGACCTTTCCTTGGAACATATGTATTGTTGCCTATAGACAACGGTATTAACTCGTATTCGCTTGTCACTGGGTTTCTGATAAACTTTGGGTTTCATTTATTAGATCACACACACACACACATTCATGCCTTCAGACTCAGGGGAGGACATGAAACAATCTTGACTGGGGAAGACTTCTCACTCCGAAGGCGGTCGAAACCGGGACTCCTCGCAAAGATGGCAGGTGCCCTGCCAACTTAGCTATGGGGCCAGTCGAACTTGGTCTACTACTCTTGCTTATAGAAAAGACAACAAGCAGATCGCTCTCATTGAGAGGCACTTTCCAGGCTTGCAATATAGTGTACAGTCCGTGATAATAGACAAAAACAACCCTTGCACTAGAGTGTACAGTCCGTTACATAAACAAAAACAAACCGAAAGGTCTTAGAATATTTTACGCTTTAGTTACACAGGCTTTATTTTCAAGGAAATAAACTCACTTTTTAGATTGACAAATAATCTAAATGTGTTTATTTGACCTATCCATATCGGCCGATAGCTATTTTTAATTGTGTTTACGATGTTCGTGTCTAAAATTACATAAGCAACAACATGAGAGCATTCAGTGTTTCACTGCCATTTTTTCGCTTGCTATCATAAGTTTTATTGTTACTATTATCATCTTCATCATCTAACGGTACTGTTATGCTGACTTTGTTCATCGAATAGGTGTTCGAAATTTCACCCCTGTTGATTGATAGGTTGTTCCAACCATCTCCGTGCATCCATTACGTTTATGAAAACCGCTGTAGCAGCAGCGGCGGCAGCAGTAGCAGTAGGCTTTTGCGGGAACCAATGCACCGTTCCCCACTGATCTATGTTTTCTTAGAATTGCCGCGTTGAGTTCTGCAACTCTTTTAACGCACGATGGGTTATCTGCACACGTCAAATACGGTACAGTTGGGCCACCTGGTATACGTCGGTGAAAACTGCTAGCGAAATCCTTGTTTTCACATAGTGCTCGACTTCATCAAGCGCTTCCCTCAAGAATTCTAGCACCGTTGAATGCCAAACATAAAGTACGACCAAAATGGTGGTCTTAATGGATTGCCTTGTTAGCCACCAGGTTACATCAATAATTCCACAAATTCTGCGAACTTTAGATGAATATCGTTATGTTGTATAGCAATACTACTTGTCTAACCTTTCGCTAGAAGATTGCTCTGTGTGAAATGGGACTAACGAATGCTGCGGGAACCTACTGTTGCGTGAACCTCAACATTCCAGAGTCATGTGTATGAACATCAGCTGAAAAATGTTAGTATTAGCGGATAGTTTTCAAACTACATTTACGCCCAATCCCTGTATGAATGCTGAGTTCAGTCAGGATGTTGAAACTGCGAATTGTACCTATTACTCGGTAGCACCGTAGGTGCACTTTGCCCGAGAACTTCGGTGGCTTCTTCATAACTACCCAGTTAAAAGCTCCGGGGCATGATTTTATCCCAAATATTGTTTTAAAACATCTTACTACTAAGGTCCTGGTCTACTTGGCCTCTATATTTAATGTTGGTTTTCGCCTCGGATATTTTTCTTTATTATGGAATTATGTTTAGGTTACTGTCCTTCCTAAACCTGGATTGCCACATTCCTTTTATCGTCCTATTACCCTACTACCTACATTTTCCAATTTTTTAAAAAAAAAAAGTCATTCACAAACGATTTAACCCATTTATAAAGGACAACCCAGTGATACCGCTACAATGATTTGGTTTTCGCAAGCACTACACTATAACCCATCAGCTTCTGCGATTAACTAAGGCAATTGCTAGCAGTTTTGAGCTAAAACGATGGTCTTAGCATTTCTGTACTTTAAACAATTTTTCGGCATGCCAGTCTGCCCTACAATCTTCGGAGCATTGCATTGCACGATTATCTTTACGCTGTGATTGATTGCTTTAACGTCGTACATTTCAAGCATGCTCTTTCTTTGTGGGCCAGTCATGCCTGGAGTGCCACAAGGTTCAATTTTAGAACCTCTGCTGCTTTGGTATCTTCACCTATGACACATGTCACATCTCAACATCGCCATAACCGCCGTCAAATTGCCAAGTTTAGCGCACACTGCGAATTAGATAGTGCTGCTCACAGATTCCAGATCATGCTTAATATTCTAGTATCCTGAATTGACAACTGGAGGATTTCTTTGAACCACAAGAGATGTGAAATTATAATACTTCCATTGCATGATCCCGCTGTTCCCCCTACTATTACTTTACAAACTACTCCAATATCCTGGAATTGTGCTGATAAGACTTAAATATCTTGGCCTGCATTCTGAACGTCGACTGAACCTGGAACTCCCACAGTAATTCAATCATCCTCGCATACTCCAGATTACGCAAATCATATCCCATTCTCAACCACGCAACTCTTCTTTGCAAATGCCATCTGGTTCTCTTTTGTATAAGTCTTTACCTCGTTCCTTTACGCACATATGCTTGTTCATTTCGAGGAGGTGCAGCTGCAAGCAAAATTAATAGTCTGCAGCTCATTAAAAATTAAGTTTTGAGACTTTTACTGAATGCACATAGGTATGTAATAAACATTCAGAAACACTAGTAACATGCACTCAATCCCATCTCTGCACACTTTCGTTCTCAGGATCACATATTTTTTTCAGCATTTTCACTTAGTGCCTGCCGCAGTGAAGTTCTTCTCGGGACGAAGATCTGATGTGGTTCCCTAAATTAAGAGTTTTCTCCCACTGGACTTGCTGCTTTCTTCTGGAAGTGATACCAAAGTAAAAGTTTTCAGTTAACCAATATGTGCAATTATCTGTAATTGTTTATTGCCAGATGGGCCTCACATGGCTGACCTCAGATTAAGTTGTACGTTCTTTTTTTGTCATTTTGTCCGAATATGAGTAGTATTTATTATGCTGAACGAGTCTATCCAATTACAAAAACCCTTGAACACTAAATTCCATACAAACCAAGTTCACTGGTGTTGTTAAACCGTTAAGGCAGGCAGGCGAGCTGACGGGCATTAATTAATTATCTATTTAAGCACCACAGATTTCGGGAAATCAATAATACCTGGGGAATCAAATGCTGATACTTTATAATCATGGTTCCTGTGATGTTATAGAGGATTACATTATCTTACGCTGTAGTCCTGGGTTCGAAACACAATTTAATCAAGAACGTTGGCTAAGATCTCTGTGCGGAGTCATCTTTCTGTCCAGGTCCCCGAGCTCGTTTGTGCATTAATTTCGTTCATTCCCCAGAGTCAAAAATAACCCGCAGTTTAAAGGACGTTTACCTTAAAATATATAAATTAATAAGTAAAATGAAGATTGAAAAATTCCACCGAAATTTTATTCCGTTACGAATTCAGTTCATTGTTGAACTTGCAATACATTTCCTTGGATGCTATTTGTTGTGGAACAAAATTGTAGGATTGAAATAAGACCATTTCACTGATTACAGCCTTTCCAAACCAGATTAATGAATTCATTAAATAAAACTGTTTTACAGTCACTCCTTATATTAAGGATATAATGTGGTGTATATGGGACATGTTTTGCACAATACATATATGATTGAGTGTATTTTCTGTTTCAAAACGAAAACATTAAAAAGAGGAATAGTTAACTTTAGTGAAAAAATGTTCACCAACTTCTGATATCTCTGTAACTTAATGAAGTGTGTTGAATAAAGAGGAGCATTTCAGGCCCTACTATCAGTTGTTTATGATGTAATGATATAATTGCGCTTGGGCTTTTTCCCCCTTTTTTGGGGGGAGGGTTTAAGGTTTGCTGCGAAAAGTGCTTCGAGCGTAATCTAAGTGTTTGTTACAAATGTTACAGAATTTTAACACTTTTGAGGTACAAAACATGAATTTAGGCCCTTCTAATAGCTAATGACACGTACGTTTTACAGGTATAAGGGAATTATAGTAAATTTGTTTTGAGTATACTATAAGTGCTTGTTCTTCATCATGCTATTCTAGGTGTTTAGATAAATGTTGTTACGTATGTTACGACGGAATATTTTGCATATTTATGTGCATATTTATACATAGCTACACAGTTCAAGCTAAGCATCTTTGAAATCTGAAGCAATAGTTCTATTTTAGTATCTATAACGTCTGGTTGTGATACTTTCTTGTTATATTAGGCAATTGTAGTATAAAACTAATCTGTGAAAAATGCATGTTCCATGGGTGATTTTTATTTATTAAAAACAATGTTGTAGCCTTGTCCCAATTTCTAAGCTATATCACCCAACTTTCAACTTTGACAAGCACTTTTTTGGTAGATATGCAGGTATATGTCCGAAATGTTGGTTAATAGTTCAACTCCCCTAATGTTTTTTAAAGTAGCATAGGATTCCTGAGAATTCCTTTACATCAGCTATTAAATTGTTGAAAGTCAGTATTCATTACAAATGGCTGTTTCATCAGTTTTATCTAGGGTATAGGATTAAAGCGACAGTATTTTATTTGGCGTAAATAAAGGGATATATAAACATGCGTTACATGTTATTTAACAGGCGGGAAAACTAAATAATATCGTAGCCTCTGGCCTTTTAATATAACGAAGAGAAATCCCGTTTTGCTGAATGGCTTTTAAGGCTGTTGTGTTATTAATGACGAATAAAACTATGTAAATACAAAATAGAATGTATGACAATAAATCACTACACAGCTGTCAATCATTTTGAAAAAGTTGTGATGAAAAGTGGGCTATAAGAATACAATTTTATGATAGAATCACCCAACATAAATTGTTAAGTTTGTCATCCAATCCATTTAAATGATTCAGAGGGAGTGATAGCATCAGTTAACACTTTAATCTGCACACATTTGTAACCTCTGATTTATTTATTACATCAACTTGCAGTTTTAACATGGAGGTAAAGATTACTTTCAAATTACTGAATTTGGTACTTTTATTCATTGTATGTTAAGAATTATAAACTTAAATTATTTCAACTCAATAAAAAGCAGAAGAGTAGTCTGAGAAAGTCAAAATGACCCTTGAATAGTAATTTTGTATTTAAACATAGCTTTTTCATATAGACAATATTGACACGGCTTAATAATCCCACCTACGTTATAAAGAGATGTTGAAAAGAGATAAAGGTGGTACATATCTGTTTCTCCTTTGCTTTTTGTACTTCCTTTTTTCCCTGCTTTTCGATTAATTTTCCCTCCGGCGCCTAATTGTAGCAATATACCACCAAACATCTCTTTGAAGTAGTGTACTTCTGGACCATTCAAGCAAGGTCGCCGGATGTCTCGGCTGGTGTGTCAGTGCTCGCAGCAAATCGGGTTACACAGGGGTCCATAGCAGAAACATCAGAATTATTTGGTTATAAATTCTAATTCTAGTTATGTACACTCCCATGCTCTACGCAAGTGGATGCTGAAACTGTCACCCTTCGTTTTCCACAAATTTCTGAGGAACTTACACACAGCATTAGTTGTCTTTGAGAAACTCAAATGGTCATTTCATCTAAACTATGTGATTTTATGTAGTTGTGAGGTTTAGTATCCCGCGTCGCTGATATCACGTCTTGGATCCTTGACTTCTATTGCAATACGCGACATCAGAAAGGCGAACTGACGCCGATAGGGCAGATGTTTACAAAAGACTGGATAAAGCCCATCCCCAAATAAAACTCAATTGAAATGTTATAAAACACTAGCTGTTCCACGGCTACTCCATGAATCAGAGGCCTGGATAACAAAGATGTAAGATGCAGATGGAAATGTGGCGACACAAATGACGTTTATTAAATCAACTAAAGGCCGTAAACTTGAAGATAAATAGTAGGCATGAATTACAACAGACGGAATTTATTAATATAAGCAGAACTGGGAGGAATAATATGTAAAAACAATGGAACAAGACAGTAACAAGCTAGTTCTAAGCTAGTTTTATAGTATACATCAAGAGAAGTGAGAGATGCCGGCCTGAGAAACGTTGCAGTTATGCAGCTGAAGAAGGGACAGGTTCTTAGAAGCTAACTTATGGACGTATATAATGATGATGATGAAACAATAACGAATGGTGAACCGAAGAAGGTGAAGATCAAGAGAAGTGAGAGATGTAGGCCTGAGAAACGTTGGAGTTATGCAGCTGAAGAAGGAACAGGTTCTTAGAAGCTAGCCTACGGACTATATAATGATGATAATGATGGTGAAATAATAACGAATGGTGAACCGATTACTGAAAGCCTAAAATATGTTTTCCTTTGACGTTCAAGCGAATGAAGGTGGGGAGGTATACAGTTGGCATAATACAATAATTGCTAAAATATTACGATTATAATATAATTTAAATTAATGAACAAATATAATAAGGGAAGTTAACGTATAAAATTAAATTAATGATATGGTACTGGCATAGTTACTAATAAACCACTAAAATTATTTTTTGAAAATTAGCGGTAATAATAATAATAATAATAATAATGGATTTGGGAAATGACGGCGGTGATGTTGATAATGAGTTGGAAAAAGGAAGAAAACAGATAAATCGATGATGTTTTTATTATGGTTTAAAAATATTGTATATGTGAACACTTTAAAAACTATTAGGAGTGTCTGGAATTTTCTTTTCTTTATCTTTATTTTACTTCGTGTTACATTCTTTGTTAAACATTCAATCACATACACACACACATTCATAGTTTTAGACCCCAGGAAGTTAGGAGAAATTTTTGGTTAAAAATAATGCCTTTCTCTAGCTGATAATCGAATCAAGGACCTCTAGATTTGAAGGTTAGCACGCTAACCTCCACACTAAAGAGGCAGCCTATCTCTTCATTTACTTCAATTTTGGATTTTTGAACATACCTCCTGCAAGATGCATTCAGAAGTTCAGGCATTGGAAGCAACTGTTTATTTTCTTTGGAGAACCCCAAAACTGCCTCGTAATTGCACATCTCGTATACTTTAGGTAATGTGTACAACACGGTTGGTTTTGAAAAATAAATATGCTGTATAAATCCATTTTATGTTGGCAATTTCTCCAATTTATCTATGTAGCAGGACGATCAACTCTACAAATGGTGCTAATGTTACTGGTCGGTAGCTTCTACCTTTATTAGACTAAATAGTTCCGAATAAAAAACGCATAAGCCGTGAGTTGGACACGGTTGGAAAGGTAGAATCAGACGAATGAAGAATTCATGTCCATCCCCAGTATTTGAACCATCCGTGGTTGAAATCCTGGCGATGGAATCAAACTCTTTATTCGTTTGATTCTACCTTTCTAAACAAAGGAAGTAACCGATGAGTGGAAATAGATTTTAGAGCTCATACACATGTGGGACTAAGTTCTACTGGTGACCCAGTGTTCATTGAATCGTCAGTTTTACTGTGTAGATAGATATCTATGTTTTTCTCAATTAAGCTTTTGCCTATTCTTAAGATTTTATACTTAAATAAAATAAGTACAAATGAGTAGGGTTCAAAAGTCAACTAAGAAAAGCTTGGGATGTTGTATAAGCCTTTCATCGATTGTTTTAGGCAGACAGCAGGGCAAGATCTAGTGAAATACCTATTATCTTTACTATTTTATATGCTAACTCAGAATATTTTGCTTTGCGTAAGGCACTGCTAAAATATAAAGGTAATAAAATAGAAGGATTTAGGTGAACTGCTCCATTTATTATACAGGCTATAATGCATGTGGTAAATAAGTACTCATTTCAAATATCTAGTAGAATCTATCAGTTTACTCCATGTCTCGGTAATAACGTAATGGATCCATATAGAATTATTTACTTCTTGCTGGATTTGAATCTCGATTTTCATACTACGATTCCAATTTTCAGATAAGTATATAAAATACTAGTAGCCTTTACCACTTTAAAATGGAATTGTGTAACAAAGCGAAACACGATAGGTACCAGAGTGTTCCTGCAGTAATAGTTACATATTGAATCCTACACGTAGTAATCATGTAGGGTGTGAACCTATGGTTACGAACGACAGCGTTATTTCTAATAGGCGAATACGCCAATATTGCCTTGCTTCTTCGCAGGCCGACAACAATGTTCAGGAGGCGAGAAGATGCTACAGGGTATGGTTTCCACGTCATCGCCTACCCAGCTCCCAACTGTTTCAGCGCGCAGCCCTCACGCTCGAGGAGACCGGATCTCCCGCTTTCGCAGCAATCTCCTGCTATGTATCACAGCAACGACCACAGAATTGGATATCAAGAAGGACTACGTGGAATAATCGTTGTAATCCATGGTATTCATGTAGAGTCTTCGCGAGGGTGACTTTAAAGAACCAAGTTGCTGAGAGCTGTATGTTAGGATCTTGACATAATCCGGCATATCTTATTTTGTCAGCAGAGTATTTTCTTAAATTGCATTGGTGTTAATATACATAACGCTGATATGCCATTGAAAACCCTTACTGATGCGGCAAAGTAGACTCCAAAGTCGCCTAAGTCTTTACTTATGCTGGATTCTCGAATTCACGTCGACTTCCTTCATTGCCTGAACTGCAAGATATTTCGACGCGTCCTACCGAGGACGCGAACAGTGGACGTGTTTATTACACTGTCGAGGAGATATTGGCTTCAGTTGTATGGGACACCTGAGTGAGGTGAGAGGGTGAATATCTTGATCACAAATATCCAGGAACACGGATTAGCTGTAGCCTGCTCCATTGCGGTACTTCACTCCATTATACTTCTTTCTTTGGACTTATCTGAACTGCAAAACACAAATGGAGCAGACGTAGGATAAGAGCCGCTTCACACCGTGACACCCGAGCTGAAGCAAAATGTCTATCGAGTTGAGTTTCCCAAACAGCACTCCGCGGGGTCCTAAGTACTCCGTGTGCACTTTCCAGGGATCCGAGGCCGCTCCTGAAAAATAAATAACATTAAAGTTTAAGAAAAATATAGTAGAATCTCTCTTCGTGTTTCCCTCTTCCTTCACCCCGGTAAGAACTAAGGGGCTCCGACATAAGAATTGATTCCAGGAAAGACTCCGCGTGTCAAAAATGTTGCGAATACTGGCCATAGTGAATACCTCTCCACCTTTCTCCAGCGCAAGTACATCCTTTTAAGGTATAGCAATGATAGCCGCTCTATAATGCGATGTTTATTGTCTTTAATACTACAACACCATGTACCGTCACTTTAGTGCCACTGGAAGTTGCAATTTATGAAAATAAATGAACAAAGTTTCTGGAAATCATGCTGTTGTCCCTTTGTAAATATGATGCAGTAATTTGTATCACAAATTATTTAAATGTAAAGAGTAATTATAGTATGAATATGCATTTTTGTGTGACATTGATTTGAGATGTTTGTTTATTGTAATTATTGTTGAGAAGTAAGTTTATACTGCCTTACTGAAACTGACAATAATAGCGTACAATAATGCAGCGAGGGGGTGAGCTGTTTATCATTATTGGAAACGAGGAAGCTGCGTAATGTTGGCGCGTTTAGAATCTTCTGGAATATTTCCCTAGAGCATATTTATTCATAATTTTCATTGGATATAAAAACAGACGCTAATGTTGGCGCGTTTTATTAGCCAATTGCAGTTCAGTTATAATCTTTAGGCATATCGGAGTGTATGGGTATAAAAGCAGTAGGTTAGAGGTAAAGACCCCGTCAGTTCATCAAAAATCTGTGTACACTACACGTCGTCTTCAGTCAGTCAGTTCGTCGAAAGTATTTGTACGGCACACGTCGGATATAGATTCACAAGTTACGCGCAGCAGAATTTATGAAAAATCTAAAGTATGGTAAAGTTAATTATACAAAAGATTGAAGTACGTGGATTAAAAGTGATCAGTAAGAAGTTGTTATAACAGTTTCAGTTTGGCGAGTGTTAAGATCAATGTATAAATGTGATAGTTAACGTGTTCGACAATAAAAGTGTAAAACAAATTTCTTCATCAGTGTTATATTTGGATAAAAGATTCCTTTCCGTTTACACAACCTGTATAAAGAGAAGTGCTCGACCCAAAATAAGATAATAGCTAGCCGGAGGACAGTGAAACAGAATTAAAAAAAATAAAATTAAAATTCTTTCAAACAAAAACTAATACTGCCGCAAATTGCTAACACCAGATGGAGCTACAAAACGAACAAATGAATGACGTCACAAGATGGCTTCAACACCGTGTGAAGTAAACACACATACACAAACAACATTAATAATACCATCGCAAATTGGCTCCCAAATGTGGGGCTAACAAATACAAACATATACAAATAATGTTACTTCAAATATTACTGTATCTATTTACAAAGAACCTTTCAAGGTATTGAAGTTCAATACCTTCACTTAGCTTCACGTTTTAGTTTACTCATCGTGGTTTACTTTTGTAGTATGTCACCTCTGGAATTCTCTACCTGTTGATCTGAGAATCTTTATAAATGTATGACTAAGTAGGGGAGTATTTATATTTTAACAAAAGAAATTTAAGCGTTATTATGTCAGTGTGCGATTATTGCGATACCATCCTTTGTAAGAAACATTATTAATTCCAATTCTCTGCTCTCTGCCTCCAATGTTAAATCTATTTTTTTCTAACGCTGAGAGAAATATGTTTTTCATTTTTGTTTTGAAGCATCATTTGAGACTTTTGTGTTCATTTTTCAGGAATGTTAGGTTATTTTTAATAATTTTACTGCTTGTTATTTTTGTGAGCATTTTTATTGTATTATTGAATTTTGTTACTTTTCATTTCCTCATTTGTACTGTTTTTATTTATGTTGGTGTAGAAGAGAAGGATCCAGCGGCTTAACTCCTCTGTTAAAGAAAGGATCAAACGCAACAACACATAAATAATTCTACGTATTGCGATATGAAGATATCATCTATAAGAAACCACGGTGCCTCTATGTAACACTTTCTCAGATAGCTTGCTAAGAACGGTAGAAATCACAATAAAAAAATTACAATAACGGCTCAAATGGGGTTTCGTATTCTGAAGAAATTAAAACGCGCAGTTGACTTGAGAGACATTTTAAACTGTCTGATTCCGCCTGAGAACCCGTTCAATAACTCCCACATTACTTGACTGTTATTTAAACCACTGGAATCGGATAGCATGTACTTTTTCTTCGCCATTCCATTTCAAACGTAGGATTTTTCAACCAAAATCGTGGTGCTGTTTCCTGAGAAAAAGTAACAAATATTTGTCCTTTAAAATTTTACCTATATTCGAGGAAAGGCAATCCCTCACCTTGCATCGTAAAAGCTACCTAACCTAAGTATCGAGCATGGTATCTATGCCTCTTTTCGTTTTTGAATTAATACACATGTTTCTCTAAGAAGGGCAGGTTGACTTCGAGACTTTTGGGGCCGAAAGCCATGCTTCTTGTACTTTGATACCAAACGAGCAGAAAAATTAAGTAGAAATGGCAAAGGTATTTTGTATACCGTCGTAGTCTTATGCCATTTGTAGCAAAGTAAAACAGGCGCATACAGTTTGATAAGATTTCTAAAATTAGAAGTCCATTTTACAGTATATCTGTAAAAGGGCGAAAAAGGGTTAACTGTATTTTCAACAGCGACTACAGCTTTTGTTTCCAGTTCGGTTTTCCTTCAGTAAGAATTTATGGAGGTATGTAATCAGGGTTAAGTAAATGTTTAACAGTAAGATTGATCCTATAGCACAACAAAGTCTTACTAACCTCTTCCAGCTGGAAACTGTCCAGGTAGCAATTAGTAAATGGGGGAGGGATTAGCAGCAGCGGTGTATGTGCCAAGCTGTGTTAAATAGAGCACAAACTCTGCGGATATTGGCGAAATATGCTGCTTGTACACAGATAACAGTCTTCTCTAAGCTTAATACCCTGGCCAGGGGCAAGAAGTTGAATTCGCTGAATAAAGTGACAGTCCCAGGCTAGAAGGAGATAAATGAATTCTTTAGCAATCTAACCTTCAGAAAGCAGTGTAGTTGAGGAAAGCATGTGGTTGAGGAAACAATGCACACTCGCCTAACGTCAAAACAAATGTACCATGAAGTATTATAATACCTCTTAATTGAGGTACACAGTTGTTTTAGATTTTGCTATCATATAAAATATATAAATTTTGCTTTTTCTCTTTAGCTCGTAATGATTTGAGTATTTTTCTGCTATGCTTGACTTAATGGTGTTTCCAGTAGAATGTAGTTTCGGGATTTTGGGCCGTGGTCCAGTAGATGGGATTTCACCTGACATTTCGCCCGTAACTCCGTCGGGCACCTTCAGAGTGAGTGACTCCTGGCTAGTTTACAAGTAGAATAGCGCTTCTTCGCTCGCTGTATCTAAGCTCGTGATAAGCCCAGGTAATGCTGCTGTGTACCTACCCTGGGTAGGGCTTAGCCGCAGAAATGGCAATTGTAAGGTGATAAATTTAGTTTTTAGTATGAGGGATAAATAGGAGGTAGTCCTATGTTTATAGGTTCCTCGACGGTTGCCTTTCATCAGCTACTCCGCTGATGAAAGGCAACCGAGGTCTCGGGGTCTGTCCTACGCCTCTTCAACCCCACATATCACACCTGCCCTTGATGTGATACGTAGGGTTGTGTTCTTTAGTTTACCACTAGAGGCTATCTAAGCATACGAGGTGCCCCTTGGTGCTGGTTCTGGCTGCGCGCTGATATTGTCGGTTGTGGAGCTGGTGTTGATGCCCAAAGCCTCAATGGTGATTTGGCTGCCGACTTCTGAGGAGCGCTGGTGGAGTCCTTCTCTGGTTCTCCGCTCTCCTGCCGCTGTTGGGCAGTTGGAGGTACTCGAGAGTTCGAGCGCATGGAGGCAATCAGTCGCTGCCTTGTTGAGCATCCTCTATAGCAGACGATGTGTTCTCTCTTGCAGTTGGCACATATGGGCACATTCGTGAGAACGAGGGCAGACCTCTTTTGGGTGCATACCACCGCACCGTAGCCAGCGCAGTAGACGGTGGTAGTAGTTGCTTGAATGATTGGAACCCAAGAAACGGTGACATTGGGCTGAGCCGCCAGGTCATCGGGATGATTCTACTGTGACCCGGAGATAACAGATCGAGGAAGCCCAATATATCCTAATCTCCGAATCATTAACCCGCTCCATTACAAAGAAGAGGAGGATAGGGATTTAGTTGACTGTTGCCCATCTGGAGCGGGTTTTGTGAGCTGCTCCACAATTTTGAGTATTATGTCCTGGAGGATGAAGTAATTTTGGATATGCTCAACAGATGTGTTCGCAGGTAGGCCGCTGAAAACACACTTCAAGTCTGTGGTCTTTTGAAGGGCAAAAGTAAAGTGACGGAGGTCATTCCGTTTAAGAGCTCTCAGAAGGAAAGTATAATCCTCCGATGTCCTAGGCTGGTAGGCATAACGGCTTTTCCTGCTCGTCACTGTGCACTCCTGAGGACAGGCATGACTTCCGGAGCGAAGCCCACGATCACCTGAAAGGAGTCAACGATGATGGGAAGAATGTCGCGCCTCTTTTGACCGCCAGCGATGGAAATGCTGGGACTGTCTTGTTCTGGTTTACAGTAGCCACAAGCTTCGTTTTTGTCCACTACACGAAAATCGTCAACATCGTTCTCAGGTAGATCGGGCTGACCGTCCTCGTCTCTCCCATTATGGAGGAGTTTAAGAGAAGAGCAAAGTCTTGTCCTAGTAGATAGGAAGTCTGCTGTGACTTCACTGTCATAGTCCGAGTACTCCGACTCGGAATTTTTGCCTATCCATGGCGGTGATATATCTCTCCCTCTCTTCTAGAGAGAGAGGACCGTTGTCAGATTGTTCGCTCGAGGACGAATGGCTAGACTTCCTCTTAACGCCTCTATTGTCTTGTTGGAAACTCTTCATTCATTTTCGGTTTCTTCCTGACATGGAGGCCTGAGAAGATCCGCTAGTGACACCAGTGCTTGGCTTGGTATTGCTTCCTACTCCTGCATGACAGGGCCATTGATGGAGCGCTAGAACTATATACAAGGCGAACCATTTAATTTGACACTGTTCAATATCTCCAAAACTAAGCGTTGTGAAAAGAAATGCCCTGGATAAAAGTTGCTTGATATTATGAGGGAAGGTAAATGCCATTCAGAATTTTCGTTATTATTTACGTTGCTGTAAGAACAATTCAAAAGTGCTTTATACAAATGTTGCTTAGTTTTCTATGAAGAGTGAGAAAACAGCATAAAAAGGTAAGTTGTCATTTTAAAAAATGTAATTTACCCTAAAATGACCATCATAACGTCCTCAAAAAACAGGAGTAATTGCATTTACTTTCTCCCATAATATCAAGCAACTTTTTTCAAGACACTTCTTTCTGCAACGCGCAGTTTTGGAGATATTGTACAGCTCAATTTAAATGGACCACCCTGTATATGCGGGAGCAACCGTCTGCTCGTCTGCTACTGGTCGCTTGTCCTCAAATCCCTGTATGGCTGAGGATTTGTCCGGTTAGATTTTTGAGATTTTGGTTTTGTATATCTAGCAACGGCAACCAGGCTTTGTGTATGTGTGTTACTTCCTCTTTACTATTAAAATTGTTTTTGTGATTATAGATCTCAATGACCTCTGGGTAAGCCATGCGTGACAGTAGGCTGTGCTGTCTCGGGCTCCGGTCTAATCAAACTTGATGTCGTGGCCCATTACCAACGTATGCTCGGCTACTGCTGATTTTTCTGTGTCCTTGTCGGTAGTTCCTTATATTTCCTTGATGCGAGTTTTTATGCTGAGCTTGGTGGTGCCAATCTAGACTTTAAAGATTCAGAGAAATGAGTTAGAAAACGAGAGACTAAAAAAAAGAATATCAGGTAAATGGTACAACAGAAGTGCGAAAGTAGTCGAAGAAAAAATATTTTGCAACAAATATTGTAGCTATCGCATGAAATGCTCTGAAAAAATTCCCGGTGAACAAAGACAGCTTCTTTTTAATTCCCTCTGTGATCTTTATGATCAGAATACGCAGAATTTACTTATAAGAGGCTTTGTACGGTCTGTTTGATCAAGAGTGACAACACCAAATCACCTAGAGTCCACAACTTCTACTATTTCCTGAGAGTTGGTAAACAGAATGTTAGAGTATCCAAGAAACAATTCAGATATGCATTACAAGTCAGCGATGGAAAAACATACATTTGTTTAAAGGATGAAGTTAGTACTGTGTTAGATGGACGGGATCACATGCCATCAGGGAATTAAATTGAAAAATTTGATGTTGAATAACACATAGCTTTATTTCTGCTTACACCAATCATTACACCAGAAGCCATAATCCCAATCATAAATAACTTAGTCCTGATTTAACCATTAAGAAAATATATGACATACGTGAAACAGTGCAAGGTTGAAAATAAATCTTCAGTCAAGGAGAAGATGTATTACGTTATATTTTTTAGTAAATTTACCTTCATATTAAACCTCCATCCAAAGACACGTGCAGAATTTATGAGGACCTGCAAATAAAAAATTTAAATGCCCAAACTACTGAGGTAAGGAGAGAAATTGAACAAAGAAAAGAATCACATCTAATAACATCCCAAAATACAAGAGATATCTTGAAATGTGACAGTGAAAAACACAAACGAAAAAATACTGACGTACAAAAGGTTCTGTCTTTTCCAAGGTTAACATTACGTATTATTAAACGTAACTTGTACGTGTATAACTTTGGTTGTCATGATTTCAATAATAACAAAGGGCTTATGTGTGTATGGCCAGAAACAGAAGGTTCTCGGAGATCACAAGAAGTAGCTACATGCCTGAAACTGCACATAACAAACAATGCAAAAGATCAGAAACAAATTTTGACTTACTCAAATTCATACATAGGTCAGAATCGAAGCAAAAAAGCTGCGTTAACGCTAATGAAGCTTCTAAAAGGTCTGCAATCAAAACTGATATTACTGATTTAAAATGTTTAGTATTTAGACACAGCTATTTGCCAAATGACACAAACTTCGGTGTAATTGAATCTAAGGCGAGGAAAACCAAAAACATATTCTCACCAGAAGACTGGTATAATGTAATTTGTCACTACAAAACATGACATTCACTGGGGAGGTTACTACCTTTTGAAAAGAATAAAAAGGAAAGATTTTCCTTTCCTTAGGGTGAATTTGAAGAAATCTGCAGCAGTTCACCAACCTGAATGTCCAGTATAAACCAGGATGCCCTATACTCAAGTATTCGTCCCATCACCAAGGAAGAGAGGGCAGATCTCATGCTCCTGATAAAGTGTATTCCTCCTGTGAACCAGACTACTCGTGAGAAACACAGTGGTCAAGTTTCAGAGGATTGCGATATCATTTATTGTGATGATTAGACCCATTGAAAGTTAAGGCGAAATAAAAACTGAACTTTTACACTTAACAAATGTAACACTGTTCTGTATGTATTTCATTAATTATTCTGGGTTGTGTTTCCATCAAATTTGTACATCACACAAAATTATAATTACCATGGTAACGTTATCACGAATAGAAATTTAAGTTATAATTAAATCTGAATTTTCAATATGCATTTAACTTTTATCTCACTTTACTCGGCTTCTATTGCACTGGAGTTAGTCGGTTTGGCCTCTGAATTGCGCATGTGTTGCTAAGAACTTTAGGCGCACCAAAATAGCGTGCTTATTGCTCTTTCCGTCACTGGTGTCCCTTTTTATGCCGGTGATGCGGTCTGTTGCGCCAGTCTCTCACTAGGAGCCGCTTTGTAATCTGTTTAAGGTGACAAGATGGCGGGTGTTTGCACAAACACAACGTTTTGTATGTCTATGTCGCTTGTTTCGTCATTCGTAAATGATGGATATCTGTTGGTCCGCATGTATTTTTCACTCTCCATGCGCCGCTTTGTTTACCAGAAGCTGGCCTGTCTCCCAGTCATTGTTAACGTTTGTGAAACACCCCCCACCCTCTCCTTGTCATTTATATCTCCCTCTCTCACGAACAAGATTACATTTGTTCGTGTTAACTCCCCTTCCAGGCCAAGGCGAAACAGAAGAAAAAAAATGAGGTGTCCACATGAGGCTGTATCGTATATCACTGAGAAGCAGGTGTGTGTTTCTCTCATGTCATCCACCAGATAGCTCTGTTCTCACATCTTCAGCGACACGTGTATTAATATTGTTTTAAATATAGTTCGTAATATTGTTGTTATTGTAATACATAGCGTTAAAGCCTGAGGAAAATGACGTAAGGTTTTACCTCTGACGAGGACGAAACTTAAAGGCGATGCTATAACTTTCAAATTCGGAAACGCCGGTGAGGACACAGGGTAATTTTCTTCTTGTTTTAAGGATTAATCTGTCCTTCAAAATATTAGACCCTTTCTAACACTTTAACTCATGAAACTTGCTTTTAACAATTAGCGTAAATGTTATTTTATAGCATTTTAAATATTTTAGGATTTAATTTAATATAGAAATGAATTTTTCTAATTTAAATATGGGGTATCCCTAAGTGGTTTGAATACTGGAAAGTTTGTCATGGTGTATGGTATCATAAGTAATTTGTTAATATGAAAACTACTGAAAAGGTACCGTACAGGATTATACTTAGTTTAGATAAAGCTGACGGTAAAGAAATGCACTATTTAGTGGTGAAATAATTCTTAAAATGTGCTTTCTTGTTTAAAGGATTACACGGATGTATAGATAAATTAAACAATAGCATCTACTTACAAACCTTTATATATGGGTTAAGATTTACAGAAAGCTTTCACCATTGCAACCTAAAATACTTTCTTCTATAGTATTTTCATTTATTCAGTTTTATTTACATAATACAAATTTTAAGACTAATCAATTCCGGGCCTCAAAACATGTATTTCCGGTGAAATCTCGTACCAACATTTTAGGTGGAATACAGTAGGAATTTTCACTTGACAAAGTGCAAGGTATTTGAAAACACAAACTAATAACAGAGGATATCTCGTAAATGGTTAACTCCACAAAAAAGTATTTCATATGAATTGTAAGATTTAACGAGATCTACATATTTTGTTGTTTAGTAGTATTTTGTGTATCTCTTACGGTTTTATAATTGTACAAAAGCAATTCAGAATGGATTACTTAACATGCATTTCCAGAAATTCAAGATATGCATTTTATTTGTCATGAAAATAGTTTTAACATATGGTATTATAATCAAAATTGTTAGAGCGTTTTTTAAGAAAATCAAGAATAATGAAAACTTGTCCATGTAAACGGTAGTTTGGATTTCAGGAAATGTTCTTAAAAATCTCTGTGCCGCATCCCTGGATGGTGCTGAACTTAAATACCAAGTTTGGTATTTAACGAGACTTTTTGGTTTTTAGTTATGCTGTTGACACACACACACACACACACACACACACGCCTTTTTTCTAAAAATGCTTCTTTGGGATTCAAAGAGCTTCAAAACATGCATTTCCTGTGAAATCTCGACATAGATTTTTGGGTGAAATAAAATACTTCCTCTACTTACCTTATGAACGTAGTAGAGAAAGTAGAAATGTTTACGTTTTGTGTTGGTAGAAGTTGAATGGCGAAAGTAAGTTGCCGTAGGCAGGTGTGCCCAGCCATTTTACTCCCGAAGCTCTTCTTGGAATTGGTTTCTATGAAGTGTCCCTGAGTCCTTGCCGGAGAGGAGGGAGAGCAAATATGTAAAGTAGAGACAGAGTATTAACATTTGAGCTTATTTCATGCAACGTTATATAGGGTCTACAAACGTTACTTGAAACTTAGAAGTATTATAAGTATTACAATACTTAAGATTGGATGTGATTTTCACAAAACATTTGGAATATGTTTACGTTCTTTCTGCTAAACCTTCCATATCATTTTGCCGATAATTTCTTAGAATATTAATAATTTCTTGCGGATAGCATTTTTAGTTGTAATGGGGTTGTTGGATGTGCCAGGAAAACCCTTTATTTAAGCTAACCTCACTAAAACTCGGCCTGGTGAAGACCTGGTGATTGCGGAGATCATATTGTGACTGTTCAGCTTTTCAACTGTCACCTTTCAGTTCTCATTGTCACTGTTCTAAGTTCTTTTCTATAGATCAACTTCACTGGGAGTTCTCTTCGTTCATACTGTCACTTCACTAAGATAAACTTGTTGAATTCTCCTTCCCTTCACTTCGTGAACGTAGCCTCTTCATGCCGGACGGTTCATTTCCCTCGGGAGTCGAAAACAAGACCTCCACAACCGTCGCTCCACAATAGTACTGGCTGCACTTCGCAACGGCCGTCACCAACTCACTCGGAGAATCCCTTTGTTATCGCACTCGCTAACTTACTAATTCACTCAACAACTCCACCCTCAACTTAACTCAACCCGATTCGCTCTGACACAAGCGAGAGCGCTCGCTTATATAGCTTATATGAAGCTTTCACTTTAATCCTCACAATTAACCATTGAATATGATATGTTCTAAAATGGGTAGTACTAAATTGTCTTAGACCTTAAAAATGACTCCTACTACTCTCACAATAGTATCATACCAACTGCATTCTAACATTTAGTGGTAGAGCCACGATTATCAAATTACAAATCACTAGTATTTTATTCAACAGAATGGTAACTGTGGAATGTAAGGTTCATATAATAAACTCAATCCAGTTTAATGTTTACATCTAATTCAGCTGAAATACATATTCATTCGCAATTCTTCGAAATGTTTATCAACAGTCTTGCTCAGTGTCTTCGGCTGTCTAACTTTATGGTAATTAGCAGCTAAAGATATGATCCACTATCTTGAGAGCATATTGATGCACCCGTAGTAGAGGGAGGGGAAGCATTGGTGGGTTGTAGCAAAAATGATTTTTAGACCTTTTTCATTTCGCCACCAATAAGCATCAACAGCAACTGCTGTTCATCTCTATATGCCATTCACCCCTAACTTACGTCTTACTTTAATTGGTCCGATAAACCCTTCTACCAAGCTGCGTTTGCAACTACTTCCTCTATCATGACTCCGGAATTGAGAAACCGTTGAACTGCTAAGCGTCTTCTGTTAAATTAATGAGCAAGTTTAACTTGGCAGATTTTGAATGCAGTTAATTCTGATTCTAATTTTTATTCCCTATTGTTTAATTTAATTTATTTTCCCTCAGAGGCCACGGAAGTGCAGACGGAACCATTGGGGTTCCACAAAGCATAGGTTAGGAAACTCTGAAATAAACCTAGGCGTCACTCTCTATACGTTTTCAATATGAATCTCGCCATTAGTATGAAATAAATAAATATTATTCTTTATCTATAATATTTGCAGTTGTAGAAGTTAGTCATCTGGAGATTTTTACGGTGCATTATCTTTATGAAAACTCGATGATGGTTATTATTTGAAGCCTCGGTGCATGGTACTTATATGATTAACGTTTATATACCATTCTAACTTGCAAGGATTAATGTGTGGATACTATGGTATCACGTAGCAGTTTTACCTGTTCATTGTGAGACAATATTTTCTGTTTATCCATGCTAATAAATTTTATGTTGTCTTTTGATAGTACTGCACTGTCAATTAGCAAAGTGGTTTTGCTGATGTTATTTATCAGTGTTATATCACGTTTATTCCATATTACTTTAATGTCAGTCATATTTCTATCCCAATGGGCTGGTTTCGTGCTGCTTTATCACTCGTTGCTGTTTTTGCAACTAAGCTGTGTTTCAATTTCGTGATGTGATCAACTGCGTTCCAAATGAACTATTTTGTGTTTTAATAGCAGCCAAGCGTTTTAAGTGTAATGAAATGTATGTAGATATATGAAATCACTATTATTAACAAGACAATAGACCTTGTAACATATTACCGGACGAAGGCAAGCAATGAGAGTTCAGTGAACATTAGATATTACTGTTGGCATGCATGTATATATACACTGTATGTGTATATACATATATATATATATACACTGCAGTTTGTGAAAACTACGACACCAAGAAGGAAATGCACGAATTCAGTGAATTTAATACCACAGGTTAGGTACATGACAAGTAACAAATGATAAACCTTTCAAAAAATATACATCACCTTTGAGCCCTAATATTCAGTATTTGGTGTGGCCTCCATGTGCTGCAATTAGAGCTGCTATACGCCATGGCATTGAATCAAAAAGGTTCTGAATAAATTCCTGGGGGATATTCCTCCACGCAGTTTGTATTCGAGCCCACAAATCCGTGACACTGGCTCCTGGAGGATCGTGACGCACCAGGTGCCCACTAATCATATCCCAGACATGTTCGATGGGCGACATGTCAGGCGAACGTCCAGGCCAGGGAAACAATGGTACCCGTCGCTCTTTGAAGAAGCCTTGTACATTCCTCGCAATATGTGGCCGGGCATTGTATTGTTGAAATGTGGCCTGTGGAGATGCCTGAAGCAAGGCGAGTGTCTCAGGCTCTACAACCACCGTTAGATACCGGTTTCTGTTCAAAGTGCTCTCAATTCGTAGGAGGCGAGATCGGTTGTTTTAACCAATGGCGCCCCAAACCATCACACCTGGTGTATGTCCGCTATGCCGCTCAACAAGGCAGCCCTCCAGGTTGCGCTCACCACGGCACCGCCGGACACGTATGCAGCCATCACTGTAGGACACGTTGAAGCGGGACTCGTGCGAGAAGACTACAATTTGCCACTGAGCACCCCAGTGACGGTGTTCACGTACCCATCGGAGGAGCTTGTGGTTTCTGGACAATGGAAGCCAACGCAATGGCATGCATACAACCAGTCCAACCTGTAGCAGACGGCGAGGAACCGTCACACCTGTTGCAGTGCTCCAGCCGCGAGCCAACACTGTGGATGAAGCTGTACGGTCCGTTATGGCCATGCGGACAAGATGACGGTCATCCCGCGCTATGGTCATGTTCCGTGGTCCAGTACCCGCTCTTCGTTGCGTACGACCTTCATCTATGCACAGCTTCCACACACGCATCACTGTCGTAGGAGCATGCCCTGTACGAGCCGAAATGTCACGGTTTGACAAACCCGCTTTCCGGAGTCTGCTCATTCTGCCCCGTTCGAACTCACTCACATGCCGATATGACTCCCTTTGACGTCGACGAGGCATACTGCCACTCACTTAATTGTTTCCATCTTGTTTGAAAGCTCTGCACTGTCTATATTCGGCGCAGCACTGACTATACTGGGCACAACACTGACCTTGTGGGACCAACACGAGAGGGCTCTACTCGGCCTACGTGTACCCCATCTCTCTGCAATCCTAATCACTTATTGGTTGCACACTCTTCTACAGTTCCACCAAGTTTGGGGTTATTCGGGAAATTCTTTCTTGGTGTTGCAATTTTCACAAACGGCAGTTTATATATATGTGTATGTGTGTGTGTGTGTGTGTGTGTGTGAAAGAGAGAGAGAGAGAGAGAGAGAGAGACAGCGAGAGCGAGAAACTATGGGAGAAACCAAAACTACATTATATTAGTACATATTAGCAAAAGGCTGGCTAAGAGAAGATAACACGGACAGAGCTGAAAGTATAGGGTTACTAATCTAATTAGTAACACACCTTTTAGTTATTAATTAGTACCTTGCAGGGTCATTTACTACCGGTTTATATTTCTGGTTGTAATATTTCATCACATTCTTCTGTTAGCTCTGCACGAGTGCTTCCTGCTAAAGCACCCTCGTCTGAATGCAGCAATAATAATAATAATAATAATAATAATAATAATAATAATAATAATAATGATGATAATAATAAGTTGTTACCATTATCATTATCCATTCAACAGACTTCGGCGGAGTAAGGTGCTCCTTTGCTGTATAAAAATCGTTTCTTAGTAATAAGATTCTGATTTTTGTCTTAAACTGTTTATATTATTAGCATATTTAACTCCTTCTATCAATTTATTATACAATTTAATACCAAGAGTAATGAAGTAATGTGTTAAGAGTCATTTGTAGTCGACATCTAGGTAACGGTGATTACCAGGTGTATTATGATTCTAAACATTATCTGAATGGGTGTGGACAGATGCATTCCTGTAGATAAATACTAAATTAAATATTAAATAGATGCAATTCTTCAGCAGTCTTTTCTAACAGGTGGTTTCTCTCTACACGCTGAAATTCAGGTTTTTAACAAAATTTCGACCACAGTGAACAGCATGCACATGACAAACATCACTGAATATTATAAAAATGGCAGAGACATCCTGTTTTTAGATGAATACACAACTAAAATCTACAATTCAAACACGTGTAAGTAGACTTACGTTCGCAACCCTCCATTTTGCGTCTTTGTGCATAAGTAGACGCTTGTCTAGGAAAGTGTCCCACTCGGTCAAACCATGCATCAGTATTGACTTAACTTGCATTCGCTGAGTTTTCTTTGATATTTTGAATAACCTTTTGTAGTCTGAATAACAGCTGTTAACAAATGCAGTTTGAATTTCCCATACTACATGCTGCAATCTAGGGTTACACGTCTATACCAGAGCCATGAATTTGCGTTAGCGAGATTCATAAGATGAAAAATGATACGTTTGTACCATTTCTTTGTCTTTATATGCCGCCTATATAGAGACAACAACATATCACATTTATCGATTCCTCCCACATGTTTATTGTACACGCCAATAAGAGCAGGGTAGTCTGCTGCTTGTTCTTTCGATTGAATTGTTTTATTTTCATTAAGGGCGTAGATGTTTGATCCTAGTTTGTTATAAAATCATTCACAAACTAAAATCCCATGTTTTTTACTAATTTTGTAGTCAAAAGAGCCCCTTCCCTTGACTTTCAGTCCCTTCTCAGTCTTTAGTGGATGATGTTCTGTTTGATCCCTCCTTAGAGTGCAAGTTCGTACAAACCAATCGATGATTTTAGATATGATAGGAGTTTGGGAGAAGCAAAAAGCTATCAAAAAATAAGTATGTTCCATCAGGAAATGAGCGCCTAAGTCGACAACAATCTACTAGACTCGTGTATTTCTGGGGGGGGGGGGATTACAGTATCAGACTTCAAATGATCACCATATGATTCAAATTCATTATCAAAACCAGGCTGCCTTGCTCTGACTAGACCTTACAGTCCCTTTTGCATGGCTTCTTGACCATTTATACGTTCAGGGAATGTCTACTTTTGAATAGTATGATCTGTTTGTTTATAGCCTGGCACATTTCAGGTTCAGCTACTTCAGAGAAATTTTTGTTTAGATGAATTATCACTGATTTACTTTCTGCAACCTGTCATAAATAAGCTAATTCCAGATTTTTTTCTAACCGGTAGTCCTTCAAACCAAGTACAGGGAAAATGTCTTCCCATTGGTTTACTGTCATGCATCTGCAACTAAATCCTATCTGTACTTGAAAACCAGTACCATCTCTGAAAAGGAATGCTAACCACTGACATGTATTTACAGATTCAAAGCACTTCTATCTCATTTCTAGAAAAGCTTTCATTTTTGCGTGATTGCTCAGTCTGTACCTGTCAGATTCAACAGTCATTAAATCAACGAGTTCATCGTCAAACATGGTTTTGAACATTTTCACTTGTGCAGTTGCAGTAAATGTTTTACCCTTTGGCACTAGTTCATTTGAAGGCTGCCCATGCTGATCAGGACATATTTCCACCCACTCCTACTTATTTTTCTAAGATTTTTTTTGAGAGGTGGCTGATCTGGTTCAGATTCTCTAGAACTATCACTTCCGTCACTACTGCTGGTACTGTTTACCTGTACCTGTAAGGATGTAATATACTCATCTTCGTCACTTTCCAATTCATCATCTTCATTTCTGATGGTATATCGCTGCTTGATATTTGCCCACTTTATCTTCAGTCATGGAACGTCGATAGGAACATCTCGTGTATACACATAAGTAATGTCACTGATAATATGGAAGAAATAATTTACATCCTATGTTTATGTATTATTGGACCTATATGTTTTAATTCATTGCATAAGCCCAACTATTTCTATACTCTTAATAGAAATAAATAATTCAACCTTATAATAACATTTCATACACCAAAGATGCACAAATATTTAAGAGTGCACCAGCAATGTTCAATGAATGCAATTTGAGTGAGGTTAGGTAGGCCTGCAAATCACAGTAATTGTAACATAAAACTAGAACTAAATACAAAACTAAATATAATTGTAATGTAAAGCTGAATATACACATAATAGGCTATAAATAGGAGTATATACACGAATACAAATCAATCTATTTAATTTTACTTCTAAAATACACATCGGTTGCTCTAGTACAACATTTTTAAATGTGATCTTATAAAATAGAAAAGTTACTTAGAAGTTTCAAATATTTCATAAGTATGCATTTATTCATAATAAAATAGATTGGAATAACAGATGCTGTTTATATAATAATTTTATCACTTAAAATTAAAATATAAACAAGGATATAGCTTACCTCATGTTTCTCTTGACCTGTACCTCAGAATTTGCCTTACTGCAGCATAACTGACTGCTGCTGCCATCTCTGGGTGTGAATGTGAAACTCAAATGTTTTCCATAGTGGACAGTATGAATGAAAACATTTATTGCATTAGAGATTACCAAAATTCTTTATTTTTCTTTCTTTTTTTTGTTTTCAATGTCAACATAGTAGTCAATATGCAACGAAGGGTTAATAGAATGGATGATGATCGGCTTCCGAAGCTTACAATAAACTACAAACCAGACACACCACGACCAGTGGAAAGACCACCAAGATGGAAACAGAAATTATTACCAATAGAATAAGGCATTTTAAATAAACAGGACATTGTTCTAAATTACAAAGAAGAATCTGACTACTGTAACCATTCTTAATATCCTCTGTATATTCCAACCTCCCGGTCACAAAACGAAATTTCTCTTTGGCAAATAAAATCCCAAATGAAAACAATGTAACGACCCTCCAAAAGAATCCAAATAAATTAAAGTAGTACAATGAGTGCAACCCTTCCCCTAGAATTACAATATAAAGCATATTTCCTGTTAATATGCAATTTTTTCTGGCCTCCCCCTTCCAAGAAGTTTAATTTATATTGCAAGTTCCTTAGGACCACATACGACCTGCTGAAAATGTGTGCTTTCTTTCTAAGAAAAGGGCGAGCACAGCACTATACCAGTTGCTCGTGGGTCAAAGGCTCTGTATGTTGCTCTTCTTTATTTGGTGAAACCTGTAATGTGGCACGCTGCCATAGCGACGACTAATACTATAGACACCTTACTACAGTCACTGACTTTCACTGTACCCACCAAATTGGGAAGATACCTTTGTGAGCCTCTTGCTTGCCTTTCACGCTGAAGTGGGAGGGATGCCTTCTCTGGATACATTTTTATAGGTTCTAGTAGATATTTTTCAGGCTTCAATTTCTTATTCACAGGGGATTACATACTTACTATAGTACAAAAGTCTAGACGTAACTTCAATACATAACATATAGCAAACTAGAAAGGAATATTTTGGGGACTCAAAACCGTACTAATGAAGAAGAAGTATCTACTCCATCACCATTCCTATAAATACGTATTCCTACGTTATATCTACATCACTAACACTGTCTACAACACTATTTGTTCACTATTCATACCCTACATGTTTAGTACTACAACATACACATCCTTCAGTACACTGAAATGGTTTATATTCGTTTAGGTATTAATATTCGTACACGTATATTTGTTTAAAGATTTTTCATTTATTACTCTATGTTGACTATGTTGCGTTTATATATTTTTTGTGATTTATATTCTTTTTGTTATTGGTATCCATGTAAAACTGTTTGACTAAGAAGACGGGGAGTCAATAACTTTGGGGAAGGGCTTAATGAACGATAAATTATTAACATACTCAGTATTTACACATTTATTTAAATATTGTTAGCGTATAACTATTGCTGCCAAATATCATGTATATTTTCAACCTTAAACACATTTGGAAAAATGCGATACACATTGTCTTATAATCTAAATTAAAGTTTACTTTCTGCACCAACACCTGAGAAAACTAAAGAAAAGATCTCAAGAAGAAGCCGAGGTCAAGACAGCAATCTAAATGGATACTACCCGAACACCCTATTGCACTCACACACACACACACACACACACACACACACACACACACACACACACACACACACACACTTGTCCACGACTTCCTACAGGTGCACCTGGAACATGAAAACATACAAATACCCAGGAATCATTTTCAGAATTTGGGAGGTTGTACTTAGTAACAGCTTTCACAACATGACTTGTGACAATGAATGCATTATAGAAATTTCACTGTGGCCTTAAAATCCAGTTAAATACAATTGCCATAGAGGGCGCGTTCATTCGCAAACCATACCTATATCACATTATAAACAGAACATGTTTTCCTGGACTCAAAACACATACAACACAAAGTCGTGACGATCATAAAACTTCTCACAAACATGCACACAATAGCGTTTTATTAATAATAGCATTCATGCGCTTAAAAACATTCCAAAATCGGTCGCAACCGGACACCAAGCACACATTGAAATAAACGGAAATTACTCTATAAAATGGATAAGAAGAATAAATGGTAGCATGACATATAAGCACATATGCAATTAATACACTTGGCTCGTGTGAAAATCATCATATACAAACATCAAGAGATATCAGTATTTGCTTAAACAATACATCTGATACACAGCTAGAAAGAAAAATCTGATGTGTTACACTCACATGACTTTCTCTACTCGTGTACAAACTATTTTTACAAACGCTTATTCTCCATATGCTTCATGTTAATCGAGATATCGAGATGTTAATCTTATTGCTAATTTTCTTGTAAATGCAAGGGGAATTGGTAGGATTTAAGCTATAGTCAAATATTTTAAGAGCTGGTTGCTATGTGGAGTATTCCATTCTCTTTGCATTACCAGGACAAAAAAATGAATAAGGAATTCCCATTTGAGAAAATGTATAAGTATTGGAAAATTTAAGGAATAACAAGCAATATCTCCAAAATGGTTCACTCACCAAAAAAATGTATATGACATAAATTGTGTATTTTAACGCGATCTACATTTTTTGTGTAGTAAAATTTTGTTATTTCTTATGGTTTACCAGTTATGCAAAAGTCGTTCACAATGAAGAATACTTTTGGAGATATTCCCAGAAAATTCAAGATCTTTGTTTTTGGATTCAGGAAGCCTCAGAACATGTATTTCCGCTGAAATCTCGTATCGAATATTTGGGTGAAATGCAATACTTCCCCTACTTACCTACGTAGTAGAGAAAGTAAAAAGGAATATTAGATGAGCAGGGACCTGTGGAATCGAAGCAAGAAAAAGTACGCGGCACATGGGCACTATATTGCTTAAACCTGGGAGCATTATGCCATGCGTGAGAAATGTCACCAAGGTTATTTTCTTGATAGCTTCAAAACGGCCTGTGTAACGGTGCAGGAGGTCGGTCCCTTCTTCTAGAGGGCGTGAAGATCTTGTCCCGCCTGTGCTGTCTGTCACGCCTTGCTTCTGGATACCTTTTCCCTGAGCTATGTTTCGGACAATCTACTCCCGGGCATTCTGAATATCCTGTAAGATTTATTCGAGGAGCAGATCATTGGAACAGGTGTGGTTCGGGATCTGATTAGGAAGCGTTGCTTCATATATGAGAAAGAATGGAGAGTGCTTTGTAGTTTCTTCTTTAATTATATAACAGGAAAGAAATAATGTGAAATATGATCGTAATTATTTTGGTTATAATCTGCAATTTGGTTCATCATATTTACCAAAGATTGGTTAAATCTTTCTCTTCGGCCGTTGCAGCCTGAATGATAGTCACTCGTGTAGTGAAGTTTGGTGACACCCCCAAAGCTCTGGGTAGCTCCTATGTGACCTCGCTGAGAAACTTTGCTCCCTTGTCTGAGAGAAGAGTCGCTGGTCATGTCTACTAGCCATGTCCACATTTAATGCTCTATAACATAAATTTAACCATTTGAGGTATCGTTCCATTGGGTAATTTGACATACTCCACCCATCTAAGCGCATATTATGTCGCGACAATCACATATCCTTTACCAATAGATCGACAACCCACTCTTAGTAATGTTGCTCACTGGAATGGGGTGCAGTAACCACGCAGACTTCTGATTTCTATATCTTTCCTTGTCTGTGTGCTGAGACATGATTTTATATAATGCTCTATGTCTCTCAACATCACTAATCCAGTAATATCAAACAGAATTTTCTTGAAAGTCTTAGTGAAGCCTAAATGATCATCATGAAGCCTAACGACATCAGGAGAGTTTCTCTTGTATCAGCATTTCGGGGATAATAAGAAAATATAATGAACCTGAAGCGCCAGCATTGTTGTTTTATAGTGCATCTAACTAAAGTGTATATGTGGATGCCTGATGTTGAAGCTTAGGCGATGCAGGAACAGATCCTTGAAAGCATCGGCGTTTGGCAGTAGACTGGAATCCTTTTGTTGATCTGCAACTTGCACAGACGAAGACAAACATGTAGCCAATTTGTCCATTTTTCAAAGTTGCATTAGCATCCTGTGTTTCTTCCCTTATTCATAACAGACTGAATATTAACATTCTTGGAGTTTCAAATCAATCATAGATATTTTTCTGTTAAGATATTTTAAGTTGTTAAGGTAAGTTTGTTAAATATACAATACATATGCGTATATTATACGTAACTACGTCCCTATTTACTAGGTGTTTCGAGAAGGATTGTCCTGTTAATCTAGACGAATGCGTTTCCAGAATAACTCTAATGGACGTTAGATGATGGCGCACTCGCACAACATGCCCTCATGGTGCAGGTTTTTCAACACATTTCCTATCCAGGGAGGTGTATTGTCGCAGCGGGCCTATATTCTGGCCCCCTTGTTCACCGACATCACACCCTTAGGCTTTCTTCTATGGCCATATTAAAAGCACAGGTCTATCGCAACAGGCCAAAAATCATTGCGGCTCTCCGCGGACGAATTATCATTGCAGAGAAACTACGCAGGAGACAAGCTACAACGAAAATTGCTTTATTTGAATACCTACAGTGTATAACAATACTAATTTTGCAAACAATGTTAATGTCAATTGTTTGTATCATTTTAGGACATTTATTGATGTATTAATAATTATGCATCGACAATGCTATAGTATAAATAAAATAAAATAGAATTTTGGATTTCTCAAAGCATTAATACGTTTGAGTAAACTGTAAACCCTACCGTTTAATTTTTATCACATCAAAAACAATTTGTCTTTAGTACCAAATTCATTTAATTTAACGGAAGTACTTTGTTTAGTCATTCTAAAGACAATCACAACAACCTGTTTTGACGAACACACACATAAAGAGCCATGACTCGTAACTGATTCAAGTGTGTACTACCTGAAACCCTTGCAACATTAAACCAACATTATTGGCGCGTCGTGCACAACTATGATATATAAGTTAAAGATTGTAAATGGAGGTTCTGGAACGCCGTGTATATTTTTCTTGCACATAAAATTCTTCTGCAATTTGAGGCACGAAGTACCTACTTCTTACGTAGAAGGATCTGAGTTATTATATACATAACTTTCTATAGCCATTATTGTTTGTTTATATATAGTTTCTCAATATAATATTTCAAGAGCTTATTTTTATATTTACTTCATATTGATGGAAATGAAATTTTGCAGAAATATTTTCATTTGGTTACTTTTTTATGTGTTATGGTTTACCGGTTACAAGAAATCCATCCATACGAAGACGATTAGACTGGCTATTCTCAGAGAACTCAGGATATACGCAAGAAGTCATGTAAATACCTTATGTTATTTTAATCAAAAGTGTTATATCCAGTATGGAGAAAATAAAAATAATTAATATTTTCAATGCAAAATTTGGATGGGGGTATTTTTTGATAATCTTCATGTCGCATGTTTTGAAGTTGAACTTAAATACTAAGTTTTGTAGTTCTGGACATTGGACATTTCGTGTTTGAGTTATGTTATTCAAGGGCGTGCGCGCGCATACACACACACACACACACACACACACACACACACACACACTCACTCACTCAGACATGGAACTTTTTTTAAAATGCTTTTCTTTCTTGTTGGGGGGGCCTTGAGTAGTATTATTTCCTTAAAATCTTACTACAGAATTTTTGGGTGGAATACAATTATTTCTGTATAGATACGTTGTATAGAAACTAAAAATATGACCAAAACAGTGAATTCTTTTATAACCAAATACAGCAAAGAGAGTTTGTCTAAAATATCAATGTCGCATTTAGTAGATAAGTCACTTGCAAACAAATATTCCACTTTCTCCAAATTATACCGGCTGTACGAATTCTTGTACAGTGTTTCTCGACTTAATAGGCCTTAATGATTGTTATTATAACATTCACTAACACTAAAAGTGAACAATGTGTTTGCTCGCGCGAGATAAGTAAGATCTCCAGCATTGCTGCTTACGAATTTTTAATTTCAACTGAAAGTTGCATAATCTGCAAGCTAAGCCACTCTTAAGAAAGGACATCTAAAGTTTATTTATTGTTGCCAACTGCGCAGAACACTTTCTGTTAGTTTAGATAATGCGGTGTTTTGTTTTGTTAGAGCGGTACAGCTGGAAATGGTGGTTCCGGCCATCATCCGGCCTTTTTGGATAGGTACCTTGAGGACTGTATTTCTGGCGAGAGTTTAGTCATTTGGTCGTTTATTTATTTTATTCTTTTCCTTTTCTTTTCTTTCTTTTTTTTTGATTTTATTCTTTTACTTTCCCTACCACTTACCTGTAGACGAAATGAAGTATTATATTCGAACCAAAAAATTGCTATCGAGATTTCACCGAAATTACATATTTTTAGGTTCCTGAATCTATAAAAACATTTAGAAAAAGGTTCGTGATTGTCTGTGTGCCTGTGTCTGTATTTCTATCTGGCTGTCATTCTGTGAATAGTATAACTAAAACTGAATAGGGCTAAGTAATAAAATTGGTATTTAAGTTCAGCATCTTCCAAGAGAATATGAATATTTTTTAAGAAAATACTGAACCACATGCTACACATTACATGAAAAAATCGTCGTTTATTTCTTCTCAAAAACATTTATAACGACTTTGATTCATCTTATGTTTAAATACATTGATATTAGAAATGTATGGTTGAATTTCATGTGATTATCCTGTGAAGTTCTCTTTCTTTTAATAATTTGTGTATCATTGTGTATAATAAGCCGTTTTCGAAATATTTCATATTCAAAGTTTAGATTTTTCCTAAGCGTCACCTAATGGACAAGCCTGAAAGTTTGCGATACTTGCTGTTCTTCCCCCTGCCCCTTTCTTTTCTTTTTTCGCAAGAGCTGGTTGCCAAGAATGATCATTTGAATGCTGTTTCCACATGCTGAAACTTCTTGCTTAATTTGAAACAATTCATAGGTAACAATTTTTTTTATTTTTTTTAAAGTCTATAGTTGCTTTAACATATTAGTCATATAGCGACTTCACAAATTTTTATAAAATAAATATTTAACAATAAAACAATGATTTTCAACATACTGGCAGTTTTAAACCATTACAATGAACTAGTATAAAATTGTTACTCTATAACTAATCAAAATGATTGAACATTACATACTTTTATATAAATTTATGCTTTTTAAAAATTATATCTTAGGGTACATCGAATGGTTGAGTGCTGTTTGTAAACCACTGGGTATCTGGTTGTATTGTCTCCATTGATCGTATTGTGGACATTCCACGATTATGTGTTTTGTCGTTAGCAGTGTGTTACACTGGTGGCATGTGGGTGGTTGGTACTTTGAAAAAGGATAACTGCGTGATCTTGGTATTGTCCATTCTCAGTCGGAATATTAAAACCTGATCTTGTCTGGAAACAGAATTACTGGGAAGATGTGTTGCAAAACTCGATATTATACCACGGAGTATGCTTCTCGTGGAGTCAAGCCATCCTGTCTTCCAAAGTTGGCAGAGCTTCTTTTTAATGGTTGAGATAACATCATGGGCTAGTGTAGCTATAGTTAGGTCAGTTAGTGATGTTTAGTGGGTTCTGTTGCTGCCTGATCGGCCAATTCGTTGCCTTGTATTCCAATGTGGGATGGAATTCATACTAAAGACACTTTCTTTCCTTGCTTATTGGCTCTTGTAATGATTGAATTTCTTGTTTAAGAATATGGGTTGATAACAGATTGTTTATTGCAAGTAGTGCACTTTTAGAATCTGAGTATATAATAAATAACTTGAGCATCGAGTACAAAACATAAATCACAGCTTGTTTAATTGCAAACAATTCACTTGAGAAGACGGTGCAAAAATCAGAAAGTCTGGATAACATAGTGTGGTCTGGATAAACAGCAGCACAAGCATTTCTATAATTGACGTGTTACATTCGCATGACGTTGCAGAAATAGATAGCTCAGTCGATAGTGCATCTGCTTGCCGTGCGAGGGGTCCCGGGGTCGATTCCGACTGGAGAGTGGGAATTTTTCTCGCCAAGGTTATTCCCTATCCTCCCCAGAGTGTTCACGTATGAATGAAAGTGTGTGTGTGTGTGTGTGTGTGTGTGTGTGTGTGTGATCTAATGAATGAAAACGAAAAGTTTACCAGAAATCCAACGAGAAGCGAACACGAGCTAACAGCATTGCTATTGGCAATAATATGTTCCGAAAGTAAAGGCCGCCGATAATACCACTGCAGTTAAAGTTTAAAAAATCGAAACATTAACAATTAACCGCTGTTTGCTTTGTATCTGCAACGAAATGTGTAATTCAGCTATTTCTGCAAGGGTTTGTTTGGATTAAAATGAAATATTTAGAAAAATAAACCTTAGAAAGAATAGTTTGTATACTCATTAATAAGCGATAGACGGCAGAGAAAGTCATGTGAATGTAACACATAAGATTATGTTATCTACTTCATTTCAATTCAAATAAAGCTTTACAGAAATAGCAACATTATATATTTCGTTATAGGTCAAAAGGGAATAGCGATACTCGAATATTTAAGACCTATGCTAAGCTATATGCGCTAAATTCCATACTGTTTTCATGAAATTGCGAGAAATAACTAATTGTTGAACAGACTTTAAGAGAATGACCAAGAAATGAACAATTCGAACCTTTAATAACGGATATCTCAGAAATGGCTTATGACACAAAAACGCTTATTTGAAATCAATTGTGTGTTTCAAAAAGATCTACTCTTTGTGTAGTACGTTTTCGTCTATCATTTAACGTTTACCAGTTATGCAAGATTGTATAATGCAATATAACCGCCTGTTGTTAAGCAAATTAAAAAAATATATACAAAATCCTTCAGAAGGAAGGGGACTTCAAATACTACTCCCAGAAAATTCAAGATATAAATTTTATTTGTCACGCAAATAAATATCTTTGATATATTGTACTTTAATCAAAATCGTTACAGCCAGTTTTGGAAAATAAAAGATTTCGAAAAGTATTCCATCTAAAAGGTAGTTTGGGGTGGGTAATTTTCTTGAAAATCTTCTTTTTGCACTTTTTGAAGATACTGAACCTAAACAAGTCTCGTATTTACTGTGAAATCTCGGTATAGAATTTTTGAGTGGAATGCAATACCTTCTCTACCTACAAGGTACGTGTGTAGAAAATAAGTGTATCTGAGTAACGTGGCGAATGTAGAGAATCACTTCTTGTAAGAATAGTATCTGTAAAGAATATGTAAAGCTCTCATTGGAAGAGAAAGTTGTATGAATACATCACATCAGACTTTTCTAACACTAGTGCATATCTACAGAATGCGTTTAATCAACCATCTTAATCCTCCATGCAGTTTATTTTCCTTGTTTTCGGCCAGGTACCCACCCTAGATGTATTTATGCCTTTCATTTTGTTTTTTTTCCTGAAAAATTGCAACATGATAGTAAATTTTCAAACTTCATACCTATACGTAGTGGAATTATCATGTTAAATGTTAACATAAATCATTGCCATTTAAGCGTAGACGAACTAACATAATTATCAGATAAAACGCAACGAACCCATTTTCCTTGTGTGGCTTATTATTACACTATTATGACTACATATATTCTGGCAGCCACCCAATTTTTAAAGGGGATATACCACACACACATAATTAGGTATATATATACATATACATCAATATTAAACAAGAATTGTACATAATAATACAATTCACCAAGAAAGATGTTAGAATATTTAACAATCAAGAATTGTACAAAAGCAGATTGTAACTTAGATAAATGAGGAACAGGCAAGCTAGCTAATTGCGGGTAAAAGATAATTCTAGGGGGAGCCCACCTTTCACCAAGCTAATGAGAGGGACTGGTAGCAGTAAGGAGAAATAGAAACAGACACAAAGGAAAGAGACAGAGATATTGAATCTGCTTCCTGACACGTCACGGGGACGTGTATGCGAAATCTTTTGGAGCAGAATATTCTCATACATAATAAGGTAACGCGGTCTGAGGACCAATTGGAAACGTCGTTACATTTTGAGGCGCGGAGGTAAGCGTCACTAGGCTTGGTATAAAAAGAGGAAGAAAGTCCCAGATTTTCACTCTCTTATAGAATCTTGTCGACACACAGTGATACTCTCTGGACGACAAATGCAGGTGTGTGCACTGGGGTGGGAAGCGTGTGCAATTAGACTAGGCTCCTAATTTATTATAATGGTGGGAATTGTTATAATGGGAAAAGCTAACCGCCCATAAATATTTATTGGATAATAAACCACATTTTAAGGGAAAATGCACCCGAATTTTAATTTGCTTCACGAAAATCCCGAGACCCGTGAAATTAGCCAGATGGGTAATGATTAGGGATGGAGAATACAGCAGCCCACGAGCAAAAATAGCCGGAGACAAGAACACTACAGCAGAGGGCATCAACCAGAGGAACAGCGTTTTCCAGCTACAAATGATGCACAACGCTTTCCCGCTACAATTTCATACCGCCTGTATTAGTAAATTAATAGTTATGACTGTTGACTGCTAAGTCATTATAGTTTACCATTCCAAATATCATTTGTATTCCATTTATATTTGTTCAGTAATTATCATTTGCTTGCGGAGCGAGGTGGCTCCGCGATAACATCTAAGACTGGTATTTGTTAGATACCACTTAGATTCCGTCGGGCCAACCACTCTACCATGGTTTCCCTGGTCAGTAGGCTGATGCTGGGGTGGTTACCTTCTGCCACGATTTTCCTGCCCATTTTTTGCTCCCATTAATTCCTTCCATCTGTTTCGCTTCATCATTTTGTAGGACCAGGCGACGGCGCTATAGAAAGATTACTCTCTGGCACCTGGCAGAACTGATCGGGCCCCATTTCTTCTTGAGAGCTGTTTCGTCTATTCCTGGGATCCCCAAGTTGCGAGTAGCTAAGGCAGGGCTGTCAGCGTAAAGATTGGTGTCATGATGGAATCATTAGGGACTCTGTCCTTGCTGTGCATATCGTCGTCCGGATTTGGTCGCCCTTCCAATCTTTGCTTCATTCATTTCTCTCACGATCACGCTGGTAACCCAAAGGGCTCACTAAAGCCTACGTGCGGTGCTGTGCTCCAATTCCTGGAGACCCTTCCGTTTGACTACTCCTAGCTCCTAATTATGGTTTGCTTACTTTAGTAATGTTGGTGCCGCAGAGGTTGTTTACTTATTAGAACTGATCCAAACCACCTTTATCATCTCTCTCTCTTTCTCTACCTCTCTGCTTTTAATCATTTCAATGAACACTACAGCAGAGTGTATTTTTAAAGTTTGTGACAATACATCCAAGGTGAAATATTTTTCTTTTGATGCGTATTACTTCCTGGCCAATATTATTGTTAGTTCGTTTTTTTTCTGGATGACATTTTGGGTCGTTCAGAGTTACTAAATAACTGAGATTCTTGATTGACAGTGCAGTTCGCAAGTAGTAGAATCCTATATTTTATTGTGATAGTTTCATATGTTTGTTTAGAAACGCTTCAAACTTTGAAATTGGATTTATGACCCACCTTATTTTATCCTCCAGCCTCTTCACATATGAATTTTGGAGGACCATCTGTGAGGCGAAAGCGCTCCTCCGGTAAATATTTGCTTGAAGCAACTGCC
Source organism: Deroplatys truncata (assembly GCA_030765065.1). Lineage (NCBI taxonomy): Eukaryota > Metazoa > Arthropoda > Insecta > Mantodea > Mantidae > Deroplatys > Deroplatys truncata. The sequence goes on from CM060975.1 coordinate 233,865,067, forward strand.
TTTGTAAGCAGACTTTTTGTGCAGCTGAGAAGAGAAAGCGGATACGTCTAAAACTTTTTGTTTGAGAAAACTCGAGCAGCTCTGTTTCATTAGTACCTACCGTTTCATTCGCATACATGCCATCTTCTGCATACAGTAGCCCTCGCTAGCTATTCAATTAATTAGCAAAATTACATTGAATTAGAACTGTAAACAAAGCGTGTAAATACAAAAAGGCATATGAATATACGATGTCCCGGAATTGATGTCGATTTTCTTAAATCGTACTCTCATGTTCTGCCATGGCTCTTTAAAGGGAGGACTAAATAAACAAAAGCGTTACTTTGAAACGGTTCCGAAAATGAAACAACATACCAAATACTAAATCTAAAGTCTGTCCAAATGTGCATTAACTCGATCACTCAAGTGTTTTTATAATCGGTTCTAAGAGAAACGCTCTGATCGCAGAGTACTACATTGCGGTACAACATAACGTACAAGATGTGAGACAGAATTGCCTCTGCTTTAGTGCTTCCAAGTTCCATTAGAGAGCAATGCCCACTAGACCATTCAGATTTTATTATGCTATCCAGTTCTTTCGATACGCATACGAAAGTCAATTACTCCAGATGCCGTTCTGGAACCTAAACCCATTGGCATCAGAAAAATAATAAAAGTCAGTTACTAATGAAGAAGCACGTGAAATTCTTTAATGCGGGTTAAATTAGCAGTACTTATAATAGGTATTTAGATGCAATTCGTATTGATAATGGTATTATACAAATATATGCATGAATGAACACAGGGAGAGAACACTATGGTCTTCTAATGACTCTTGCAACGAAACGAAGAATCAAGACTTGATGTGTAGAATCCTGAGTCTGGCAAGTAGGTACTAACCTCATCAAGAGTGTCTTGCTCTTACCGTTACTATTGTTATGTGAAACCTAGTACTTTTTTTTCAAAACTGCAACGATCTGAGCTACTATGAAAAATAACCATTTTCCACATCTACATAACGCACATGCAATGCTAATTGCTTCTTGCTGGGACTGCAGTGGTGAAAAGTTCCAATTGTGCAGTTTTGGGCTTTTTTATACTGAAAAGGAGATCTTTTATGCAGGGAGTTAAAATAATAAACCGCATAAGGACTAGTAGCAGAAAAACAGATCTGTAGTATTTGAAACTACGTTTTTTTTTAAATTGAGGCAGTATTTTTAGCACTTGAGTAATTTCAATTGCATTATATAATATATATAAATTCACTAACAGCCCGCCTTGAAGCAATATGTATGTAATAATTTGTAAAAATGTATGTAACAGTCATTGCAAATGCTTATATTATTGTAAACATGTTTAATAATGTTATGTGAATGCATTGTGTAGTTTAATAATGTAAGAGCTGTGAGAATAATAAGTTTAACGTTGCTAACAATGAGGTAACAATGAGTTAACCTTGAGGCAATAATGAGTTTGAGAGTTTGAATACTACTAGTCATGATTAAAGCAACGATAATGTAAATTTTGTGACAGTTTAAAATTAGCCAATCGACAGCTAGTAAAAGCTTTAGTAAAATGCAACTATTCTATTGGACTAGGATTAGCCAATCAGAGACTTGGAATACAAAAGTTTACGGGTTTGAACGGTTGAAATATGTTCAGTTGCTGGCAGACCTTGGTAGTGACCGGATGGAAGATGTGTTCTCTAAAGGAATATTACGTATTCGTGTGTAACGAAAATTAAGTATACGTGATAACAAAGTGCAAGTTTTAAATTAAAGAATCTCACAGCTCTTAATATCACTGTGGTGCTATTTAATTTGTGCCAAGGATTAATAAAAAGAAGTGAATTTCAACTCAAAATCTGTGAAAGCCTACATTCTTGTCGCAACACGCCTTGTCTAAGATATACGTGACTCTAAAACAATACTGAAGCAGCCGAGGCAAACATAAACATAAATACTACCAATAGAAGCAGTTTAATAACGAAGTTAATATAATATTTTAAAACTTGGAGCGTAACAACAAAAATACATCTTCAAAAATCGGCTTCTCATACGTAAGGGAAACAATTACTTCAAGTTTACGCCAAAAGTGTGGTGCAAACTACGTAAACAATACACCTCAAAATATATACAAATTATAATGTTGAACATTGGTAGTGATACGTTATATGCAAAGACGGCTTTCCGCTCAAATTCCTCATTAACTTTCGTTCCTTTAATAGGTAGATATTTCTGGCGATTGTTATTAAGAACCATTATACTGGGTGTTCATTTCAAAGTCTGCCTGACATGCTTTGTGAGGTCAATTTTCTAGGCGTTGAGCATAGAATTCAATCCACTTATTACTTCCGTAGAAACGTATGAATCTTGCGCCGGAGAAGTTGCCTGGGAAGCACAGCGTTCGATATCGAAGGTTCTTGAAAGTTGTATCCGGTGTGATTGTTATTATTGCTTGTATAAGGCACATGAGGTTTTCCACAGTTTCTTTCGACTCCCTTCTTCAAACGTAACCAAAATATTAGCTGTGTGAAATTGAAGTATGCGGTAGGGTTATGTAAGAACTATTAGTATGTTTGACTGTTTGTTTTATTTATTTGGGGTTATTGCGTGCAAAGCAGATTGTACTTGAGAGATTGAAAATATGATTAGGGATAGTTATGGGTCGTCCTGTGTAATCTAAGGGTACCAGCAAACCTATAGTTCCCGAGGTCGCGTGTTCAAACTCGGCGGAGGGCGATGCACTTTTAGAGTGTAAAAAGCCTAGGCATGGCTTCCTTCGGAAGGAAGGTAAAGCCGGTGGTCCCGTGTCATAGGTTTACGGCACGTAAAATAACCTGAAGTCTAATAAAGAGGTCTCTGAGCAAACTTTCCGTCTTTCATGCCCAATATAGAATGGGACGCTAAGAACTATAGTAGTTAAAGAGCATCCGTAAATAAAACTTAATAGTGTTGTGGTATATTATGTATCTATAGTTTTTGTCAAGTCCTTTTACAGCCCCAGTGTAGAAACTGGTCTAGATTTCCAAATTCGTTGATTTGTAGGTAAGGATTAAATGTTGAATGTAAGAGTAGCGAAGGTTTTTAAAAGTTTTAGAGTAGTTAGATTTTAAAATCCAGATGTACTAAGTTTTGTCAAAATCGTATCAAAACTTATCTTAACAAAATTCAGCGAAATCAGAGGGAAAAGTGGTGATATGAATATGGTAATATCTGCAATATCTCAGTCCCGGTTTATTCCTTTGGGCTTGTAATCATTAAAAATCTGCTATATTTGCAATAAAGTGACAAGATTGCCTGATATTATTGTTAAACAGCATGGGATTGAAATAGACTCACACGAATAAGAAAAGGAACCTTAACTCCCCAGCCTTAAACTTTTTGAGACATTTTATAGAGTATGACCGTCTGAAAGAATAGGGGTTTTCAATGGTGAAAGTATTATCAGTGGTTTTTGGAATTATCTTACATATACATGCACGCATACAAATTTTTCCTCTTTATAACATTCGGATAGACTAAAATCCCAGAGAAAATGTAGTTTGTTATCTCTTTGGAAACATCACTTACATATACGCTGCCCAGAGAGAGAAGAGGGAGGGCAAGGAGAGAGCAAGGGAGAAAGATGGAGACACATTGAGAGGGGGGGAGAGAGAGAAAATTACTTTCATAATTAATCCAATAATGCTAACGCAGCTGCGGGTTCCACTAGTCGATGATAAAGTTTTATGACTTGTAAGTTTAGTAGGTGCTTGCACTGGAATGTAAGATCAGCACTCTTGACACACACACAGTGCTGCCAACATCTGACGTTATTTCCCAATCTGTCAGGAAGCTCCTTGTCAGTGTTGTTGTATGTTCCCCATCAAGAAGGGTTTTTCCACGTGAGAACAAGGGCGGCAGTAATTAAAGCTGGGATATTGTTGTGCGGGGGCTTACGTCTGTCCGTGGTTTGTTTGAATTTCCTCCTGGTGGGAATGAGTTAAGATGCTAGACGTTCCTTCTCCTTTGCCCTGGAAGGAATTTAATTATGTGATTCTGGAATTTGGCGGGCTTCTACCGGGGAAGATGCGGTTGTGTTAGCCAGCACATCTTCTCAACCGAAAGGGAAACAACAAGAATTGCTTTGTTTGTTCTTTGTTCACGGGTCATCGCAGCGGAAGTACAATGCTATTCACTTTAATGAATGAGGGCTATTAAATCCACATAAAACTACTCACAGACGTCCAAGCTATATATGTTACAAATGATAGCCTTTTTTTATACACAAGAATTTGACAAATGCATATAAGATTCTCTCGGTGTATTTTAATGGATTATATACACAAGAGAATGTAAAGATAATCTGACGTTTGCGCATGGTCTTGTTCACGAGGAATATGCATGTTTTACTTATGTAAATAGATAGATAAGGCATCTTTAATGGTTTCAAATTATTAAAGTTATTACACAAGTATTTAGTGCATGGGCCATTGACCTACATGTATATTTAAGATACAAGTATGGTGACAAAATAAACAACACAAGAAAATGGAAAATAGAGATAAATTACCTTTGACTAAGTGAAAAGCTTTGACCAAGCTTCGCGCACTTTAGCCAATAAATTGCCCATGGTTAGTAGATCCCAGCATGCTAATATCTTTCTTGACGGACTTAAGAATTTTTCTTTGAGTTTTATTGTTCGCTGGTTCTTCCACTGAGCGCATTCCGCAAAAATACGTACCCAGTCGTCATTCAAATCACAGAATGGGCAGATTCTCCTGCCAGAATCGCCAGCCCCCCAGTCTAAACCATGCTATTCCTGATCTTCCCTTTCTTCCTAAGTTAAGTATACATGCCTCTTTACCCCAATTCAGTTTTATTTCATTTACAAGACTTAGAGAAGGTTTAATTTTACAATCCGATTCTATTTCCTGTTGGTTGATGTCTCTTAGTCTTCTTTTGACACCTTTCCATATATTTTTGTCATTTGTTTCAGCCCTTTGCTATACTGACCCCATTCCTATTCTCCTCAAACCCCTTTCCAAATCAGCTGCCCAAAACTTGGGAGACAGGTTTTCTTGCTGGTATTTATAACATTTGGATCGTAGTGTGGAGTTATCCTCCTGCATCAGCCTCAGTCAGTACTTCACTGCTCTTATTTTGCAGTGTACTGTGTCTTCATAACATACCACCTCCCTCAATACCCTCGAATTTCATATACCTTGTGAAACTCCAAGAACTGTTTTCCAAAATGCTACCTGCGTTTTATTTACATGCTCTGCTCTTTCCCATCCCAGATTCCACTTCCGTATAACAAAATCGGCCTTATCATAGAGCTATAAATATTTTCTAATTTATCTACCGGTACATCAGGTATCCGCGAGAGGGTACGTAATAATTCATTTAACTGCCCTTGCTTTATAGTTACTGATAGATGTTTGTTCCATATGTACGAGTATATCTTGTTTACATGCAACTGAAGCAAACCCAGCTATCTACTGCTGTACGTAGCGTAATTTCTTCTGAGTATTACAGGAAATATCTGCTATTGTAGCATGTTCCTGTTTTCTGCGATATATTGCTGGAAGGAGTATAAATGTCTTCCAAACAGGGAAGCACAGCCTTAGGCCCGCGAGCTGAATAAGGCCCGTCGTTTGAATGCACCACCGATAGCTCGAGATACGACGTGAACCTATTTATTATTACGAACGCTTCCTCTTTCGAATCTTAAAAGATTAATATAAATTTATTCATAAGTTCATTTTCCATTCTAGAGCGTGAGATTCATAAACACTAAATACCCCCCCCCATCCTTGCAGATGAAATATCCACTTCTAATTTGACTGAATTTTGGAAATATGTCCTTCAGATCGGTTTCCTGAAATTCACGATCTTTATCTAAGGCTCGTGTGCAGATTTGGTTCCACATACATTTGTGAGCAAACTTTTTCTGAAATGAATATTATTACAGTAAATAACGTTCAACTATTAAGATGCACTACTTACTTATATATTTATTCTGTATACACTACAAATTACGGCTAATATTGAGAAATTGCCATTCAAAAGTCACATTAACATTGCAGGTTTCAGAATTCATTGGAATTGTCTTATTAAAAAGTGTAATAAAGAGCGGTTCCACTATAATTCAGTGTGTTTCCTATTTTAAAAAAATTGTAAAATGATATGTTATTCCAAAATAAAAAATGAATAATAAGAATAACTGAATTATTCTAAAAATATTATATTTTAAATATTGCTGTTTAGAGTATAGTACGTATGTGATACTGTAGTTCAGATTCAAAATAGTTAATAATATTAATTTAGTTAGATTACCCTTTAAAATTCTATCAATTTACTTGCCCAAGTACAAAATAGATTTGTCACCCAAGCGTTAAACCATAGCTAGATATCGATAAGTTGAGGCAGTATTTTTAACCCTTAAATGATTTCAGTCAAATTATATAATATGTAAATTCAATAACAGTCCGCCTTGAAGCAATATGTGTATGTAATAATTTGTAAAATGTATGTAACAGTCATTGCATATGCTTATATTATTGTATACATGTTCAATAATGTTATATGAATGTATTACGTAATTTAATAATGTAGGAGCTGTGAGAATAATAAGTTAAAAGTTGCTAACAATGAGGTAACCTTGAGGCACTAATGAGTTTGAGAGTTTAAATGTTACTTGTGATTCTTGTAAGCAATAATGTGACTTTAGTGGCAGTTTATAAACTAGCCAATCAACAACCGGAGGGGGTTTTAGTTAAATGAAGGTATTCTATTGAATTGGGATTAGCCAATCACAGACTTGAAATACAGAAATTTACAAGTTCAGACGGTTGCCTGCGGACAGTGTTTGTAACTGGACGCGAGATGTGTCCTCGAGAAATTAATTACGTATTCGTGTGAGACGAAAAAATAGTATACTTGTTAAAAAGTGCAAGTACTAAATAAAAGAATCTCACAGCTCTCGATATCAGTGAAGTGTTATTTAATTTGTGTCAAGAATTAATAAAAAGGAGTGAAGTAAAAATTAAAATCTGTGTAAGCCTACATTCTCGTTGCATCACGCCCTGCCAAGACTTCCATGTCTCTAACAATAATACTGACGCAGCCGAGGCAAACATAATTATTTAATACTTAAAGAAACAGTTTAATTATAAAGTTAATATTTTTTAAACTTGGGCAAAGGCCACATGAAAGTACATTTGAGGGAAGGCTACCGGAAACTGTTTACTATACGTGCTGTTGCAACTACTGCAAGTTCGGTTCCCCAGCAGTTGAAATAAAATACAACACCTTCAATGCAAACTACTTCAAATTGACGTGCAAAGCGTGGTGCAAACTCCTATAACAACGTAACAACAAAATCTATTCTTCAAATTCGCCCAGCTGTGTGTAGCTCGAAGAGACAAGAATTAATTGGCGACAACATCTGAAAAGAAGAGATCAACGTACAACATAGAACTATCAGAATCGATGAAACTACATGACTTCAATTCAGAACTTCGGAATCATCAATAGCATCCAAGGGACAACAAAATATGATATTTCTTCAAAGTACACTGTATAGGTTTACGAGTGTCCATTTATGTTCTATCTTTCATGTAATTGAAACTCAGAAACAGTTGAAACAACGCAATTTTCATTACACATAGGTGGGAAAGTATCCTAACGGACAATATCAGGTCCATCGCGGAGTAAAATGCGCACTGTTATTCGGATGCTGCTGTGAAATGATTGCTGAATTACGGAATGATATTGGTTTTGCTATAATATTTAATTCCCAAGACAGTTCTTTCGTATACTTTCACGAAATAGTGTTCACTAAACAACTAAACCCGAGGCATAGGCGGTTAAGGTGGTGGATGAAACAATAAAAAAATTATACCTGTTACTCGCAGATACAAAAAATACTGCAAGTGCTTACAGAGGCATTCAGCGAGAACAATAAAACAATGTAACCTGTGTATCTTTATTTAACAATTTAGGAATTGCAATAAAATCAAGTATGTTTTATTGCAATAAAACTTATTTCATTTAAACTTTCAAAAGCGAGGCTGATAACTGTCTTTTTTATTTAAGTATTAAAAAATAAGAACACGTACACTGTTGGTAACGAACTTTATACCGAAGGTATACGCCCCATAATTGAGAGCCAGCGGGACATACCATAGCTGTGTGATGCTTGTGAGAGATCTCTTATTCAGGCCACTGTTATGACGTCGTAATCCAAGTTGAATGCACAAAAATATTACATTTTGGTGGAACGAGGCGCTTAATGAAGACAGTAAAAAAAATCTGATGTGTTACACTCACATGACTTTCTCTACTCTTGTACAATCTATTTTTACAAACGCCTATTCTCCATATGCTTTATGTTAATCGAGATATCGAGATGCCAATCTTATTGCTAATTTTCTTGTAGATGCAAGGGGAATACAGTAGCTTTTAAGCGATGGTCAAATATTTTAACGCTGGTTGCTATGCGCGCATTCCATTCTCTTTGCAAGTCCAGGACATAAAAAAATGAATAACCAATTTGAGAAAAAGTATAAGTATTGGAAAATTTAAGGGAATAACAAGCAATATCTCGAAAACTGTTCACTCAACAAAAGAAATGTACATGACATAAGTTGTGTATTTTAACGCGATCTACATTTTTTGTGTAGTAAAATTTTGTCTATCTCTTATGGTTTACCACTTATGCAAAAGTCGTTCACAATGAAGAATACTTTTGGAGACATTCCCAGAAAATTCGAGATATACATTTCATTTCTCATGACATTATCTTAAACATATGATATTTTAATCAAAATCGTTAGAGCCATTTTTGAGAAAATTAAAATTTTCGAAAAATGTTCCATGTAAAGGGTAGTCTGGGGTGGGGGGATTTTCTTGAAAACCTTCGTGTCGCATCTCTGGAAGATACTGAACCTAAATACCAAGTTTGGTGTTTATCCGACTGTTCGTTTTTGAGTTATGCTGTTCACAGACACACACACAGACACACACACACACACACACAGACACACACACGGACATGTTTCCAAAAATGCTTTTTTTGGATTCAGGAGGTCTCAAAACATGTATTTCCGGTGAAATCTCGGTATCGAATTTTTGGGTGGAATGCAATACCTCCCCTACTTACTATACGTAGTAGAGAAAGTAAAAAAGAAAAAAAAAAAGAAAAGGAAAGCAAATATTGTACAATAGTTCTTGTTCTGACTCTTAATCGTTATTTATTTAAAATATAACGACAATTGTGGAAAATAAATTTCTTTGTGCTGAGACTTTAAAACTGTATTAGAACTTTTTATTCGTCTTTGCACATATAATCACTTCTCAAGAGGACATTATAATGCCCCTTCCATCCGGCATATAAAAGCAGATTGAAAAGTCTAGTGGGTGGTATATCACGCCATAATATGACATTGTGATTGCAGAATGCTTCTAAATTTAAACAATTAAAAGAAAATTTTAAACAAAACTGATGGACAGCTTCAAAATGCTGGTTTCAAACCAAATACAATATAACTGGCTGGAATCCCGAGAAAACCCACAGTTACAGAACGGTGTTTATAAAACAATATTCGTCATCTAAGAATTTTGTCCTTTAAGGTGTTGTTACTAGCGGAAGGGTCTAAGTAGTAATCTGTATCAATTAATTTTTGGGATAAAACCATCCGGCAGCGGCAGTTGTGTCCGGAAGCCGGGGCTATTACATATCTCCCACGGGCAATTTAGTGTCGCATCGCTCCTCACTTGGCCCAATTTACATACAAAGTTTCCGCCCATTAGGGATTGGAACTGCGGACACATACGTATATAGCTCTCGACTCAACGCAAATTTAATGTAAGGAAGGCGGCAAGTTACTGGGAGTAAAGTTATTCTACGTGGCCAGAATGCACTTTGTCGCAAAGTTCCAGTCCACTGGAAATTAGCTAAGACATCTTGTCTGTTTTAAATGCCATGCTGTTAAACTGGATACTAATGGGGAGAAGAGGGACTTAAAGCTGGTAATTTGAGTAAACGCTATGTGAAGGATGTGTACCGTAACTTGGCAACAAATACTGAGAACGATGAAAATTTTTTGCAGTTTATATTTTCTGTGGTAGGTCTTTTATTTAGATCACGAAAATCATTATTCCGGCTGGGGAAAGTTTGATACTAGTCGGATCTCTTATGTCGGGTAGAATATTACCATCCAACTTTGCGTATACTTGTGGGCGTGAAATCGGCAGCCGAGTTGACAGGTCTTGGTCTACAAGGGTCGTGCCACTATTATTACTATTATTATTATTATTAGCAGTATTATGATTATGATTATTATTACTCTTATTATTATTATTTATTACTTATTTTATTGTGGTCCAGCTAAAGTCTTATGAGGCCATTTAAATACTGTTCTGCGTTCTCTATGTTTAGATAGCGGTAGTATTGCATTGTATACGGAGATTTCACCAGAAGTAAATATTTGGTTCCTCTGAGGTCAAGCAAGTGGTTTAAATAAAGATGTGTGTGTGTGTTTTTTTAAAGAAAAAAGTAGGCGCAATTAAATCCAGCATCTTTTAAGGCTACAAAGAAACCATTTAAAGAGATTATTCGCAACCGAGAAAAATGTTTACTTAGAAAAGTGTTCTTAATTATGCTTAGCAATAGTATTTTTGGACATTTCTATTAAAAAGCATAGCCTTGAAGGAAACCAATCCTGTAAGAGCTAAAAGTGTATTAAATGATAACATATTAAAACGATACAACATTTAAATTATTTGGGATGGCATATAAGCTAGAAGGACGATGAAGATTTAAAAACAAAATTACAGAAATATCAAGTGATGCACGGTGCAAATAATAAGTGATTTGAGCACTACACGGAAGGACACCAAATTAAGATTCTATAAAATAATGTCAGTACTAATATTTTTGTATGGAAGCAAATCGTGGATTCATAGATAAACAAAGGAAAATTGAGTCAGCAGAGATGAAATTCTTAATAAAGAGCCATTAGAGAATGCACAAAAAAGGGCTAGGGTACGAAATACAGAAATCAGAATAAATGAAATATTTTGCAGTGAAGGAAAAATTAATATACGACAAAATTGGAGAGAACATGAGCATCAAACAGAAGGTACCCTACCCCGAATATCCTAATTATCAAATTGTAAGCAAAGGAAATATAGGGAGACCTAGGAAACGATATCAATGGAATCGTAAAAGCCGAAGGGTCAAATACTTAGTAGGAAGAGGAGAAAATAAATGATCTTTAGTGTATTTTTGTTCCTAAATGATATTAACTATGTTCCTTAACATGCCTATAAAACTTATGGATGAATTAAACCCATTATCACATGCAATCAGGGTTAGGCAGTTTACCTGTTCCGTGACTCTCCCTCTTTCCCTGGGTCTGCTGATATCTCTTCCTCTCTTTGGATCGTATAGTAGCATGTGTTTCAAGTACTCAGTTACGGTTATCCTCTCCAACTTCTGCTTCCAGTTCTAGGGATGTATAATATCTATTTTAACTTTTGTTGCAAAAAGGTAAGTTTTCGCCTGTTACATCTTCTAGTCTACATTTTTTTTAGTAATTATAAGAATTTCCTCTCTGCTCATTTGACTTTGGTTTAATCTTATTTTCCTTAATACCCACATTCTGGTTCATCGAGTAATATGTGAATGACCAAAACTTTATACAGTTTTAATATTTTATTTTGCTGGAACTTTCTATTGTTTCCTTTGATTGCTCGGCGTATACTTTGGAATTTAGCCTTTTATAATTTATATAACCATTACTAGAAGAGATACCACAACCCATTTTTATTTCGTGTTATTAACCGTCTTTCTTCACCAGTGCATTACAATCTGGTTAGTTTCAGAATTACATAATCGAGCATGTCATAAATATAAAATAAAACATATGCGTTAAATATTCGGTAAGTCCGATTCTAAGTTACCATAATTTTGTTTGAATGTTATAATTAATTGGAAAACAGTAAGATATAGACCAAAATATATGATGTACTTAGATCTTAAAATATATATTACATGTATAATACCAATTTTTGTATGCACTGCTTTCGAAATATTCGCTGTTGTTTCTTGAGTTTAAAATATTTTTTTTTACTTTCTCTGTCTCTTATTTATAGTAGGTAGAAAAAATTTAACATTCCAACCAATTAAATCCGTATCTGAAAATGTACGTTTTGAGGCTCCTGAACCCTTAAAAGAAACTTTAGAAAAACAGGCAAACGCGCGCATTTGCATGTGTGTTTGCCCGTTTGCGGAGGGCACCTAACTCAAAAACCAATATTAATTAAACACATTAATGATGCAAAAAACAACGAATTCTAAATTAATCGTCACCTTCTTTTTATAAATATTTTCATTTTCGCAGAACGAGTCTAATAATTTCCATTAACATATCATAATGTTGTAGGTTGCTATAAAGAAAACTCTTGTGTTACATTCATATCATGTTCTCTACCTATTCCTCAACAAACTATTCTTAAAAAGCTTATTCTTCTATTGACTTTATGTTAATCGAGATTTGTAGAAATACAGAGTGATTTATGAAGAACTGACAGATTTATTTCTTTAATTGTTTCAAAACGAGTTATGCTAGCGACAACGTATTATACCTGAAATGCAGAGGAATTTTAGGAGATTATTTACGTCTATAGCAAATGTTGAAAATGTTCTCTATCCTGCATAAGGCACAACTCAACACGTCGTTCCATGTTACTGGCCACTCGTTGGAGGACTCTGTTGTCAATAGCTTGAATCTCCTGTGTAATGTTGTGCTTCAGATCGTCCAATGTCTGGGGACGTGTGGCATAAACCCTGTATTTTAAGTAACCCCATAGAAAGAAGTCCGACGACTTCAAATCCGGAGATATCGGTAGCTACAGGTTTCTGGAAATTATCCGGCCATCAAAGAAACTTGCAATTAGAGGCATGGATTCATTTGATGTATGGCATGTAGCGCCGTCCTGCTGAAAATATCCTTGACTCCGCTCTACATCACCTATTGCTCAGCAAACTCGATGAAAATCCGTTGGTACTCTGCAGTGTTCACATTGTTTTAAAACAAAATTGGTCCCAATATTCTCTGTGCGGATATTGGGCACTAAACCCCGATTTTAAACCGGGTGCATAGATGCTTCATGAATAACATGTGGATCTTCGCTGGCCCAATAGCGCGAGTTATTTAAGTTCACATAGCCGGATGAATGGAACCATGCTTCATCTGTGAACCATGTGATCGACATTTTGGCAGAATTTTGCACAACGTACGCCTGAAACCAACGACAATAATTCATTCATCTATCTTTATCTGGTTCCTGTAACTGATGGACAACGGCAATCCTATACAGCTTAGGCCTGCACTTTTCACAGCTCTGATACATTGAGTAGGTGTACCCTGTCTCCTGCGACAAACGTTTTAATGATTTTTTGGGTGATGATCCAGTCGTGCTCTTACACCCAACAACCGTGGGAAGCCTAGATGAACGAGTTTTGCCTTTTCCACTCACCAGAGATACAGTCGTTTCCAATTTGTTTACCAGTCCCAGTATTGTGTCTCTTTGGGGAGGATTCAAAACACCAAATTCTCTCTGGTATGTCCTTTGAGTAGCTGTAATTGAATTCGTAATCCACTATTGCTTTACAAGGAAGAGTCATCCATTTAATGTGTACTCCATTTTCACATTGTCTTGAACAAAATCTCAAAAACATTTGCCGACAATGAAACTAACAATTACGAATAAAACATGAACATCAGCGCATCTAGTGACAGGCAATCAAAACTCCAGAAGATTTTGCTTAATTTGGTTCTAAAATTGGGGCATTGAGTGAATTTCGAACGAAATAATTCAAGAAATAAATGTGTCAGTTCTTCATAAATCATTCTGTAGTATTATTACATACTTTCTTGTAGATACAATGGGAATAGAGGAATACAGCATGCTATATAGATAGTCAAACCTTTTAAGAGCTGGTTGCTATGTGCTGGCTTTGAAATTCCGTTCTCATTGCTTGGCCAGGAAAATAAAAACTAAAAACAACTTCCATTTGATAAAGTAGTTCTTGACAACAATTGCGTGTTTTAACGAGTTCTACATTTTTTGTGTAGCACGATTTCGTCTCTCTCTTTACGCTTTACCAGTTATGCAAACGTCATTCAGAATGAAGAGGAATTCAGAGCCTAGTCCCAGAAAATTCAGCACATGCATTTCATTTGTCATGAAAATATCTTAAACATGTGGTATTTTAATCAAAATCGTTGGATCCCGTTTTGAGATAATCAAAATTTTCAGAAACTTTCCATGTAAGGGTAGCTTGGAATGGGGTAAGGAGTTTCTTGAAAATCATCGTGTGGCATCTTGGAAAATGCTGAACGTAAATACCAAGTTTGGTATTTGACCGAGTTTTCGTTTTTGAGTTATGTTATTGACAATTACACATATACATACACGGACCCTAAAAATACTGTTTTGGGTTAAGGGAGTCTCAAAACTGTTTCCTGTGAAATATCGGTATTATAATTCGGGTGAAGTGTAATACTTCCTCTACTTACTACTGATATGTAGAAGAGAAAGTAAAATATATACCTTAAGTTTTCTGTAAATAGCTTCTGAAGTATCATTCATTTTGATTGAATTTTACATCTAAATTTGTATAACTTGGAAACCATAAGAGAGAGACAGGAAAAATTTAAAACTCATTAAAATGTATAACTTGTATCATATAATGTTTGCTGCCGTCCATCATTTGAAATATTTCATCCCGCATACATGAAGAATAACATCAGCTGACTGAAGCTGCTTCAAACTTTCCTATTCTTCTTTCCTCTTTGCCTTCGAAAAAGAATTTCACTGTGAGTACGTCTCCATTGGAACGTAGCTGAACAACGTAAGCTAGATACAATAATCGTTAGATATGCCTGCAATTATGTTTGACTGTCATTTGTAATGTCAAAATCAAATTGACACGATAATCATATGGACCCAGATTAAAATGCATCAAGTTCTTCTTTTCTACAATAGATGCCGTGTGAATAATTTTGAATTGTGCGAAAATATACTATAGTAATGGTAGATAAATTTGGTTGGCAACCTCCTTTTTAACCAGACAAATGATATCGGACGATGAGATATAAGATTAATCGAGGTATAAAGCCCCGAGATATCTTGTATTCATTCTGAGGTCTAAGGGAAGACTGAATTAAAACCTCAACAGAACAGCTTCAGCCAAACAGATCTCGAACCTGGAGTTCGAGACCTTCCCTACATGGTAGGAAAGAGCGTTATGTTACAGCACTAAAGAGACCTAAATTACTTTTTCTTAATTCCTCAGGGGTTAAAACGTTCCACAGGGCAAAGTTTGCTGTGATCTTCAGGGGAGGTTAGGATGAAACGTACTTTAATTACTTTATTAAATATGAGAAGTGCCCACGGAGGCAATCTCTCTCTTTACCTAGCCTCCTCCATCTCAGGCTTTGCCTCCCTCTTCTTCAACTCTGGTTCCCTCTCTGTTACCAACTATCCACTTCACTTCTTTGTCTTCTTATTTCTGTAGAACTTAGATATGTACTTTAATGAAACATAGTGATTGAAGTGCCTAGGCAGAAAGGTTATTGTATCTTATCCACAAATATTCCACAGTTACAGTGAGAAACGAAAATAGAAACATATGTATGCATTATAAGGCTCGTATTCTTATTTTCCTTTTGGTCCCAGTATTCATAAACACTCTTTTTGTATTGTTATGCTAAATTATTTTTGGCATTAGAGAGCATGTTCACGTTCTTCTCACAGCAAATCACAACGAGCGCAACGGAGATCATGTTGTTCAGAGAATACGGAACAACGTTGACTTAAAATGTTTTTCGGTCCAGTTACCGCTAGCACCACGTACAGACTCACTTGAGGACTGCACATGCGCAATAGCGATTTTCAGTATCGAGAAATAAGGTTTTAGTAATAATCAGGCATAGGGATTTCTAAGCATTAAAGGTAGGACGAAAGAAAATGAGCTTGAACTGTTACTGGATTTTACAGTGACATCACAAGTTACAAAGTGCACTTCAACCGTGGTTACCTGTCCTTCACTCATGGAAGCTTCTTTTACATTATTTGTATTTACATATGATTTGAGTGTAGATAGCCTGGAGTCAGCTGCTTAAGAAGTCCTTGCTTGGTAATGATCCACGCTCTTTGGACTTGCCGTGGTCAGTGTCTATTAATATGAAACGCTTAAGCTGCCGTTAGACCAACACTAAATCTATGAATGTGGCTCATTGAGACTGGTGTATAGATGCGCCGGCGTACATGAGTTAGGCACATAGATGAAACGTCACAGTAGATCGGTGATAGAGATCGGCGAAGTAAGTCACAGATCTGTGGTCCGGGCTGGTCATTTTTATTCTAAATCCATTCACTTTCCAGGAGTCTCCGCCCAACTAGTATAAAAGAACAATTACACATTTAATCACACATTCTTCTGGCGGACCTGTACTCTTATGTATGTACCTGCCTGTCGTAGCTGCAGTAAAGTATAATGTAAACGTGACTTCCTGGCACAACACCTGGCCTGGACCACGACTGCTGCATCCTCTACCTCCGTCCACGCGTGTCATTGTGCGGAGAGTGCAGTAAATAGAGATCCAATTTGGTCAGCATACGGACTCCCTATGGCTCTTTGTTGGCGTTTGCTGCCCTCAAGGACCTCAAGACCACAATCTGTACTAGACCACAATCCCAATGTCAGTACTGGGAATTGATCCTTGTTCTACCGCAGGCAGTTTCTCTACCGAATTCTGAATTTATTGTTTCTCCCTCCATATCGATATAATAGACATCTCTCTTTAAATAAAAATAAAAACAATGCCATTGGATTTTAATGTTACTATCAATGCAGAAACCTCATGCAATTCTGAGTAGCTGTTTACTACCAGAGAAGTTATGCCACTGCCGAACGCTATTCGTGCACAAGCATTTAAAATAAAGGAATTTTAGAGGTGAAAAGTAGCGTTCTCTCTTCAGTAATATTAGATGAAAACCTATAAAAACGAGCTACTGAAAATATGGGATTACTAACCTATTTCAAAAACAAGACTGAACAGATATAGTCCCATATCTAAGTCAACACACGACTGTTATGCACTTTATATGGTGAAATCATACAAAGCACCTTGTGGGGAGGACTGATTCGAATATATTTGCACTAAATGAGAATATGAACTGAGTAATTTTATAGACTGGTGGTCACTCGTATTTTCAGGTATGCTTAGTTGTTTGTCTCTCTGATAGGTCAGGAGTTGCTTAAGTACGTGTTAAACTATCACTAATGTTTCTCAGAAATAAATGAACTAAATGTCAATAATAATGTTACTGATACACTCCGACAGTCAAGCAGGCCTTAAGACCTGTTATACTCGTAGTTTCATGGACAGATAATGCTGGTGCTGGAGTGCCGTGTGTCCCTCATGACACTGGTTGAACACAAATTAGTTGATCTGAACTGGGTATCACTATATTGTGACAAGCTGGGCCCCGCCTCATAGATAGTGGTTACGTTCTTCAGCGCTCGCCGGCATATGGTTGGTTGGAGAGGGGGTAAGGGAGAGCTCTCGGCCAACGAAAGCTCCAGAAACGCCTTCAAGATGCGAGGAGAGATTTCAATTATTTCCACCCCTCCTCCCGCCCTGGATGGAAATCTCTTTAAGCAAACTTTCGCGTAATCTCCTCCAGCTATATATCAGCGAGCGTGCTGGATACGAGTTAATAAATTATTGATATGACAAACAGTGCTGTATACCGTTACTCAGCTTGTGCTGCTAGTGACAGCGAGCGATAGACAGAGACAAGAGAAGTCATGGGTTCGGCAGTTAGTGAGCAACTGGAAGAGGGATGAGAAATCCTGCTTTCAATACTGAAGTAAGCAATCGCGGAGGAGAGAAGAGGAGTCCTGTGTGTGCCACTCTAGTGAGTTATCAGAAGGAAGAAAAGGTGCCTTAGCGCGTAGTCAGTACACTGTTATGTGAAAAGGAAAGAAAAGTGAAGTGGCAGAGAAAACTGGACAAAGCACAGTATGCAGGGATTCTATAAAATGTAAGAGCAGACGAGGTCGCCGAGAAAGAAGCTGAGATAGATACTATTTATTGGACCTACCTGTACCTGCCTGGGCAGCTCTAGGGCTGTCTTTAAGCCAATTTAAGTGGCTAGCAGAGAATGGATACACAGGGAACACAAGATGTGCTGGAACTCTGCATTAGATTCCAGACATTCTATAACTCTGATTCAGAGTTTAATTAATGTAGGTCCGAGAACTTCTAAAATTAAGTAGGAAGAAACTCGCATTGGTGGTAGGTGTGCTTGCAGGAGACTGCACCCTTAGAGGACACCTGTACAAGATGGGTTTGCATGAGATAGCAGCAGAGGGATGTGAGAGCTGCCCATCTATTATGTGAGTGCTTTGAATTCGCTAATCAAAGGACACTGTTTTGGGGGGACAATTTCCCAAACTAGAAGAGCTGTTACCCATCTCAACCCATGATTAGGTCCAGTTCATTACGAACATCAAACTGTGAGATTCTGAGAAGCAGTTGAGGTAGCATAATAGATCGATTTAAAATTGCAGTGCAAGAAAGTAAATATGCCGCCATTAAACACAACTAAGTGCTATCATTTCTGATATTTGCTGTTTTGCCTAATATTATGAATACATAAATATACTTTCTTTTGTAATTAAAACATCTCGATCAAAATGATTTGCCTAAATTAAATTTTTGCTTTAAATTGAGCTCCGCTTTGCCTTAAAAGCAAGGTCAGGTATTATTTTAATGATGAACTTCTCTAAAGTATTATTTTATATCATAAAAGAAATCCTTTAAAACCCTTGTGCATTTAATATATCGAATTAAAAAACTAGTTTCTAAGCCTTCCATTTTGTTTTTTCTTCACCTTAGAATTCAGTTGGTTTCTTTTGTCCCGTGAAGGAATGTGAGGTCTTGCTAAGAAGCTCTGTGGAATGCATTCACCTCTTGTTTGCTGAGCTTTCTTTAAGTTCTCCTCTCAGAATATATGAAGCGCTAACCTTAATGTGATTTGCAATAATGAGATAAAGCCTTAATGACATGGATGTGTTGTTTTAATTAGCAAATCGTGCGAAGCAAGTAATTATTCAGGAATTAATGATGTGATACGATGTTAATGCCGCAGTATTGGGTTCCGTAAATCAAGTGCTGTTAAATATGATGCTTTCAGGGTAAACAATAGCACAGAGTGTGTTGTGATTCCCAAAGCAACCTAGGCACAAACATTAGAGACAGCTTACGTATCCAGGTGTCTTCATTTAATGAAGCATGTCTCTATATAGAAAACCTTCATTAGAGTTATAAACATTGTTCGCAGAAAATGGAACCCCGCCTGTATTTTTCCCAATTTATGAAATGTAGGAGATTTAGTGCTGCATAATTTACATGGTGATGAATGCAAATTAAACAGTAAACAATGGATGCATCAACTCGCCATGTTGTATGATATTACAATTTTATTTTCTGTAAAAATATAAGTAAGCACTGAAAATTGCAACTTGGTTGAATAAATCTACAAGTTTGGACTTCAGATAGCAGTTCTAACTCAATCACTATTAGAGCCAAAGGCCGATGCGATTTATAACAGGTCAGCAATCTACCACTCTGTGACGCGAGAACAAGTCTCTGTTGCTCCAGTGAAGAGAGGGTGTCTCGCTGAGAAGGAGAAAAGTGGAGTTTGTGATAACGGAAAGCCTAGAGTGGCAGTAGGAATGCACGTTGTAATTTTACTTTCTCTAGGACCTACCTACAGTACAGGATATACAAAGAGCGCCAAAGAAAATCTCACCGAACCCCGAATCTATGCCACATTATTTGTCGTTGTACGTGGCCTCGTGAAGCCATGACCATTTCATTGGTTGCTTTAGGCCATGGTGCAAGGATGCGCCAGTTCTTCTGCTAAATAGTTGCACCAATAATAACAAAAGTTGCAAAATGGCGTAGAAACGAAATATGTGTTCATGCTCTCGATCGTATTGGCTAAAAGAGAAAGAGTTAGAGTGAGTGCATTGTTTGTCATACAGCTCTCTTATTGTGATTAGAGAGCTGTCAAATGTTTAAGAACTGGACGCTATATGCTGGCCTTAAAATTCCATACTGTTTCCATGACATAGCGGGACTTTAAAATAATAGTTAAGTATTGAACAATTCCTTTAGTAACGGATATCTCGGCTAGTGCAGGACACGCCTTTGAAGGGGTTAAAAGCTAAGGGGAAAACTTGGTGAGTGCTCAGGTTAGCGAAATGTAGAATTTGTAGTGTGAGAAGCTTTTTAGGGAGTGCAAATTAAAGTTTGAATGGTATTCATTAAATACATAGCAATACTTTGTAGCTAAAAGTAAACAGAACTGTATTCTCACAGTGGTATTAATGATTGTTGCTGCATAGAAGCAAACAGAACTAAATAAATAAAGCAGCATGTTTTCCCTCTAATTCAAACTATAATTGGTTAATATAACTTTACTAACATTTTGCTGATCATAGGAATACAATAGGATTGTAGACAAAAATATGACCCAATTTTATTGCTATAATGTGTATGTCATATTCGGTAAACCATGTACATATACATATTTATCTCTAGTTTCTAAACATGATCGGTCAGTTATAACAAAAGAGTAATTTGCATTTAGTAAACGAATATCATCATCTGGGATGATTTACCGGAAGTGCCCACTTTCTGACGAGTATGTAGACCGTCTTTCCCACTTTCCTGAAATATTTTTACGCAGTAATTTACTATAAAAAACGCTTTTTATGCACTGCCGTTGTAATTGCTGTAACAGTGTGACCAGCCTCCCACATACGCACGATATATCCACGAGTAATTTCGCCAGTACACGGCATGACTGTTTCTAAGACAATAAGCATGTTTTGGTTTCGATAACACCAGAAAAAGCAAAGGCATCAACCTCCCCTCTTTTACCCCTTTTTGCTGTGTTATCAAGCCACCATGCTCTGCGATAGATGCTGTGAAGGATACGCCTCAAAAGACCCCAGAAAACGATACCAAATCCGCCGAAGATTTTCTTTGGTGCTGTTTGTACAATGGACGGAACACCTTGCTCACCGCGACCTATTCGGATCTATTGTGGCCAAGATCCCCAGAAGCAAAGGATGATGCAAGGGAACCCAGAAGGCTACAGGTCACAGATACGTGCAGAAATTCCTAACCTTTCCTGGCCCAGAAACGCTGAACCAATACTGGAGCCGCCCAAAGTGGTCCACGGTCGCTAAATTGTACGATTAACGCTTCTATCCAACCTAGGTAGCCCTCTGATTTCCATGGGAAAAACCCTTTCGTTGGAGCAAGTATCTGCGCCATCTGTCCGACACTGGCCCACACTACGAAATCTGAAAGCACACTGACACGTGGAAAGGGAAGAGCATGAGAGAGGGGAAGCAGTGGCACAGAGAAACCATCCCAGCATTCGCTACCGATCAGGAAAAGCCACAAAAAACCTAAGCTCAGAGTGGACAGTCGACAGGAATTTAAAAACCTGGTACCTCCCGAATGCGAGCCTCTCACGTTACTGAGAAGCCAACTCGATCAGCATACTTTTCCCTGATTGTGAAATGTCGGAAAACTCTTATACATACTTTATGCACCATTCACGGATATGGTAAGCCGGTTTTTCATCTTACTTCCATATTTTGGATATTTGTGAGCGTGTTGCGGTAACTAGAGATGAGCATGCCTGCGGAGGTCGATCTAAGAAGGGGCAGACCTCAAAGGCAAATTTCGCGCGGAAACGATTTTTACTTTTGTCTCTGACGGTAGGTAAAAGAACTAAATCCTCGTGAGTATACGAACACTGGAAAAGCAGCTAAGGAGGAATAATACGCAATAAACTTACTCTATAACAAATACATTTGCAATTCTTTTCCAGTCCAGTGAGTCCAAAAATGTGGTTCGTTGGTTAGCATACGAGTTTCTAAATCCAGGGGCCCGAGCTTCGATTTCCGGTAGAGGATGAGAATTTTTCTACAGCCCACCTTGTAGACATTAATAAAATAAAAATTTAAAATTTAAACAAATAAGCTTCCAGAATAGCTATGACTGGCAAAAATTCAAAGTATTGCTATTCCTTGATGACAATAATTGAAATGGTCTCTTAGGTATGCTTCTTAAATAGTGCGTACTTCTAGACAACTTAAACTAACAAAACATATGATTAAAATGATAGCTAAAAGTTTTAAAGATCGTATATTTAAATGACTATTACTAACGTTGAGGAAACTATAAATTTACAGAATAACTATGGGAGGTTATAGCGAGTATAAGGGACAGGATTCATTCTGTTCATCAACGAATATATAAACACAATAGGAAAAGGTAGATTACACTAACATAAATAGATATTGTGTTAATACCAAAATAATAAACAATTAAAACCAAAGGATTTAAAAAAAAATATTCATACTCATATGTAATCGTTAACACCTTAGATATAGCGCAAATAAAAAGATAGTGGGCATTTAAGCATTTAACGATGTTGAATTAATCGTTAAGTATGATTTCGCATATAACATTTATCTTAATAAACATTAAATGTATTTGTACAACGTAAGGAAGTAATAATTAAAAGAAACAAGAAACTAAAAGCTTTTCTGCAGCGAATAGGGAGTAAATGGGTCGAAAAAGACAATTAAAATTTCATATAACTTCTAAAATAGAATTCGATAATTTATTTTCAAATTATTTACATTTTCTGAAACTCTCAAATTTAATAGCTGTTAGTCCACGACACGCACAAGCATTGAGATTAAAATAATAAACACTAAAACGTTTACTGCCGTTTGCTGCGAGATGGCACTTCCATAGAAAACAAAGGCATTTTCGGGGAGCTTTTAATAGCGTATGCTTTCATTAACTACCGACTTAATAAAATGCAAGTGTGTTTTACTACATTAATAGTTGTGTGGCTGCACAGTTCAGACATTCAAACAGATCTAAAATAACTAAAATAGTATTTAAATGTCGGCAGCGATTTATCTTATAAATGTATGTTTTAAAGGGTTCATAAAGGTTTTAGAAGTGCTGATCTCTATGACCTACATATGACCAGGGAACGGAGAGGACACTCGCATCTCGAGCAACCCCAGGAGAAATGGTTGAAGTAAAGGGACTGCAGAGTACTATAGGCCGAAGGCAGGTCGGCTATAGAGATGCGCGGAGGTCCGTAATGCTTCGAAGCTTGATGACTTGGTCTTACCAGTGGGCTGCTCAGGGACACTTCCTTCTGGCAGAGACGGGGAGAACTCGACCCACCTAAGGCGGCTTAGAGAAGGCTGCCATATGGCAGATCCGAGAATAATTTTCCAATGAGCAAACGTCTGCACGATCTGTCCGACACCTACTGACACTGCACAGTCCCTATGACTACCTGAAACATGAAAATAAAAGCAAAATGATAGGAAATGAGGAAAATGAAGTGCACGGTAGAAGAGAAGTCACCCTAACATTCCGCCTTACCAACCAGGGAAAACTACGAAAAACCCATGGGCAGAGACTTCGTCCCCAGGAGTCAACCCAGGACCGCCGGAATGGGATCCTCACAGGTTTCCGCGAATCCATCTTGCTTAGTTACTAATCTCTAACGTTGGATCACCTTTATATTCTTCAAAAAATACTTCTTTGCATTAATGTTTGTGCGTTATATTTTCTGTGTCTTCGTTTTAAGGGAAACCATTAACTCAAAAAATATGTAACTGACTATTGAAATAACTCTTTTACTGAACGCCTTTTTTTCCTTTGCGTCTTTGAAAGTTGATTTCCGTAGCTTCGACATTTCGCACACTTTACTGAGCGATTTATAACATTTTGTTCCCCAGTCACATAGACGTGAGAGAACGAGACGAGGGGAGCGGTAAAAACATGCAGAACCTTAATGAAATTGGTTCATCGAAAATTCCATTTCCCGCTGTACGAATGTGGCACAAAGCCTACGTGTCGCGATCCAAGAATAACGGACGTATTAACCTTTCGCGAGTAACGGAGTTTGTCCTGAATATTAACTCCTCCGGTAAACTATTTAGTGAAGTAGGTCATTCTGTTCTGTTTAGTTGCTGTTCCGGTTGCCATTGAGCTCTGCCCACAATGACGCAATATTTACAAGGTGCTCTAAAATATTCAGTTAACCAATTCGGAGTCCGAGTAGCAACACATGCTACTTTACGTCTTGATTATTCTTGTGTTACCGTAAGGCTACAAGACCTTCTGTTGCAACTCTGTCGGTTATAAAAACATATTAAAAAAAACGTTTTCTGCACATTGCGGATACGAACCACAACAATAAACTCTCAAACCTTGTTCAAAAATACTGACCGTGTTGACATAAGAAACTCATAAGCCACAAGTTGTAGCATTTCTTCTAAAAGGGGGGGATTGTTGCTACTTGAAATGACGTTGTTATGCCCGGTCTAGCAGAGTTGTCACTGATGTAAGGCCCAGGTTCAATCTCAGGATCGACCCTTCTCTCTTCGGCTATGGCGAGAGCTGTAATTGTGTGATAATGTCCAAGGCTACTGGATACAGGTTAATGGTGCAACAAAAGAAATACAATGACTACTTTCACTGAGGCTATCAAACCGCTTGCAAGTGTTTTTATGCCGCACTAAAATATTTCCCGTGCTACTCTGTCGTTCTTTTGTTTTTCCGACAAAGTTGCGCACTTAACTTAATTCTCCTGCAGCGATTTATTATCACTGAACTTCGGCTCACCGTCGTAAATAGACTGCACGCTTAGTACTTCGCTGGTTAATTATTCACAGTTTACTGCACGTAACTATTTACTATGACTGACATATACTACGAGGAATTAAAGATCTCGTCTCGTGTCTGTTAACATTTCTTAGCAACACGGCGACACAATGTGCTGTACATGGAATTAGACGTAACTGACCGTTTCATACCCCCACTAATCTGTATATACTGTTAGCAGCAAACTTTCGTGGCTTCTACATGAAATCAATCCTTATCACTTTCTGATTGGCTGTATTTCTTTCTGCTATCTCCCCGTGATCTTTCATTGGTGACGATCAAATATTTGTATTTTCAACTCCTTTAAAAGGACACTGTGTATCTCCTACAACTCGGCGAAGCTCCTAAATAACACAATAGACTACGCGTGACCCACTCTACCGTGTATAAAATAAAAGAAAGACAAAGACAGTCACCTAACTTTATTTTATACGAAAAGTCTTGCAAGCAACAGTGCTTGATTACGGGCTTAATTGTTAAGTAATATTTACAGTGGTAGTTTTGTGCGGACTTTCCAATAGTGCTAATTTTAACTTCCATGTCAAAACTGTGGAATTTTGTCAGTATTGATTTTGATGCATGTCTGATAATTTATTAAATAATGGCACTTAACTATTTCTTTTCTGACCATCAGAATTGTCGTCTTAAAGTAAGCATATGTATTTATCAAGCCGCTGCTTCCAATCAACAGCAACGTTATTAGTTTCATTCTTCTCAAACCGTCAACGTCGTTTCTGAATAATATAGAAACCAGAGTGCCTTATTCTATAAAGTACATATTTAATTATAGTGGCGCGACCGTTGGTATTGGACTGAATAACCTCGCTCTACCTCACAGAATACTGAGGGTAAAGATATTAACAGTTCAATCTAACATTGTTTGCCATAGTGTACAGTGAGAATAACGTTATGCGAAAATGTGTAGTTATCATGGTGTATATTACCGAACTTCGTGTGTTTATAGCGTGAATTTTTTCTCGAACGGAGTCACATGTGAATTGCTTGGATTTATACAGAAATTCCCCGATGTCCTTCCTAGCAAATCCAAAATGTATGGGTTGTTAGAAAAAATTAAACAGACTACTCTGTGTTAGATAAAAAGCAATATAGATACCCAACATCTTCGCCGAGGAAAAATTAGACGAGGTAGGGTCTTTCGTGGAAATAAGTCCCAAAAGAAAAGTCAATCCTAATAAGTCATTCGAACAGGACCTAGGCTTACAAAAGTCGACGAATTCTCAGTGCTGGTAACAAGATGGTTGCTAGTTTTGGTTTAAAACGGGCCACGTTGCCACGATAGCATTAGAAGGTGTACCGTTACTGCCGATTGGTACACCAATGTCTGTTTACCGCAAATTTTTTAAAACGTTCATGAAAAATGCCCAAAAGGTAAAAATAATGTTACATCATGACAACGCGTCGTCGCATACTACAAAACTAATAACTGAGTATCCGGGTGCCCTCCACCATACGGCTCTGATCTAGTACCTTGTGATTTATTTTTGTGTAAAAAACTTAAAGATAAAATGCGTGAAATCAGTTTTTCGTCATCAGATGAAGCAACGGAATGTTATAAAAATATGTTTTCCAAAGTTCCTCAGGAAGAATGGCATCATTGCTCGAGGGCCGGTTTCATCGAAAGCAAAACATGTATTGGTATTAAAGGGGAATATTTTGAAAAACAATAAAGTGGTTTAAAGTTTTTAAAACTAATCCTTGTTTGATTTCCAAAAATGTTCATGTCGCCCTCATAGGGATGAAATGGTTAACTGGTCCGGCTGCTACTGCAGAACGGATTCATATAGTAGTGCCATGGAACTGTAAGCTGCCAATGGCGTCATTCAAGAGAAATCTATAATGCTATACTACCAATAAAGTGTCTTGAATACACGTAAAATCCTTCAAGGTTATACCATGTAGTGTTTCTGACAAAATGCATCATTTATTTCAACAAATAATTTTTACGAAATTGCAATTTAAATAATAACTATAGATTGCTTCAATAACTAGCAAGCTCAAGGTGGGAGGAAAAGAAACTTACTATGTATGAATAGAGTTTCGCCTAGATTTTAAACCAAATTATATTAGCCACTATATTATGCAGTTTCTGGGCTACATAAAGTTTTAACTGAACGAGTGCACAAGAGAACCCAAATGAGTAAGCGTGCAACAAAAGAATAAAAAATATAGGTATTCAAATAAGATCAATAAATACTACACCAAATCACCAAATAGCAAATTTTACATCCGTTTTGGCCTATAAACTCCCT
Source organism: Deroplatys truncata (assembly GCA_030765065.1). NCBI lineage: Eukaryota > Metazoa > Arthropoda > Insecta > Mantodea > Mantidae > Deroplatys > Deroplatys truncata. Next base: position 233,892,169 of record CM060975.1, read on the forward strand.
TAAACAATCTATAGAGTTTTATAAATTAGACAAATGCTTTACTTACTCTACCACTTACCTAATGCAGGTAGCGGAAGTATTGTATTCCATTCACAAATTCCACATTTAAGTTTCACTAAAAATTGCCTTTTGAGGTACACCAGTTACAAATAGGGTTTTGTTAAAGAGTTATGTGTGTGTGAATATCGTAACTCAAAAATTCAGGTAACTTAGTATTTATTTAAGTTAAGCAGTTTCCAAGAATACGATACGAAGATTTTAAAAAATCTCCCAGGCCCCAAATTTCCCCTTGGAAAATGTTTCGTTATTTTCTATTTACTCAAAACTGACTCCAACACTTTTAATTAAAATGCAAAATCTTAGATATTTGCATAACATATTAAACACAAATTAGTCAGAATTTTCTAGGAATTGCATGTGATAACCCTTTCATACTGACTAACTTTCGTATAACTGGGAAATCATGAGAGAGGGAGAGAGAGAGAGCTTACTACATGAAAAAATTTAGGACTCATTAAAATACTCAGTTATTGTCAAATGTTTTCGTAGTGTTAGTGTTTTTGAAAATATTCCATGTCGAATGTTTACATTTTCACAACGGTTACAGCGGCTAAACAACTGAATACTGTTTCCACCTGTATGTAATTTAAGCAACTACTGCTTAATTTCAAATCGTTCCTAGGCAAAAATATATTGTGCATAACATAACCTAGGTAGAAAAACTGCGTTTTTATACAAATACTGTAAATATAATTATGTGAATTTGTAATGAGATGTGATCAGACTTTTACAAAATAAATTGGAGTTCATACGTTTTTCTCTCGTTGATTTTCTTTGAGTCTAATTTCACGTTTTCATTATTATTATTATTATTATTATTATTAATAATAATAATAATAATAATAATAATATGTGGACTTACCGGTTATAAAAACAGACAACTCACTTTCAAATACTACGCTTTAGCTCATTGATTTTGAAATGAAATATCATTTTATGTATTTTTCGCGTAATATGCAAATACATTATTAGAAATTAAATATATGCCCATTAAAAGTTCACAGATATCTAAAGCACTAATGCAATAATTAATTACAGCTCGGAATAAATGTATATCCGCTAGCAATATTAGAAGGTTAATTGCAACAAATTGCAAGATTGTGTCATTTGGAGCTGTATCACCTATATACCCTTCAAAAATTGCATTTTTTTATATTTAGACAGTTCATCACATACCTTTCCTATTGTCAAAACTTCAAACAAAGTGAATATTTGTCCTGCATACCATATAAATGCTGAAATGTTGTGAATGGAGTGGTATTGATGGTAAAAGTTGGAAAATCTCAGCACCTCATACCTCTGCTAGCAAAATAACTTTTAAACAATATGTGTTGCTTGATAACTGTATAGGTGGATGAAATATTAGTATATTAAATATAAGAGATGATTTTTTAGGACATGGGTAACACAAGCTTTTTATCTTCTTCTAAATACTTTGATGAATGGAAGAATTAATGCAAGGCAGCAAGTTCTTACTTTCACGACAGTTCCTTCTAATTTTTTCTGGGCTAAAACAGTTAGCCATCCATGTGTTTTTTTTTCTAACACGGACCCAGTCCCTTTAAAGATTTCTAATAACCTATATCTTGTGGATCGGTTGGGAGTGAGGATATTATGGAATTTCTGTATAAATGCAAGCTGACAGTCCACATGTGACTCCATCAAAGCAAAACTTAACGCAATAAAGAAATGCTGTTTCTGTAGTATACTACAAGATAACTACATGCAGCTTCACACAACATTATCCCAACTATGCCAAATATCTTAGGCTGAACTGGTAATACCATTTCACTCCATAGGGACGTGAGCTAGATTACCACACAGCCAAGTCATTCAGCACATCTGCTAGGAGTATCACCCAGCGGTCGCCATTCAACCTAATTTAAATTTATTACTTAACGGCAATAACTCTCACAACCTTGGATTTTATAAAAAAAACTGATAATAGATGTTGTTTAATATTCTGCATATTTACGTTGCAACGTGTTTTTAGTCAGAATTAAGTGTTCGGGTACCGTAACAGCAGTTACTACCAGATTTAGGCATTTAAAGTCATTTCAAAGTAACACAAATATGACCCTAACACGTGAATATATTCTGTTTAGCAGAAAAGTATTACTTAATATAGTTTTCTGTAGCGTATATAGGCAAAGTTTAAAATTAATTCCATTTGCCTTGTGAACCGAACCATTCTTTTTTATCTTATTATTGTCAATTAGTATTTGAATACGCATCAATAAAGTTTGCTTTACACATCCTGAACATACAAACTTTTTGGCAAAATAAAGGAATTATTATTGATAATACTAGTAATATGTAAGTTTAGGCAAAGCAAGGGTTCTTTGTAAGATGCTTACTCCTTAATTTATTAGTCATAAAAGCTCTTTATACATAATGATGCTCAAATCCCTTTTTCAACTGGGACTTGCTGCATTAAAAGCTTCCAGTCGTGTTTCGGCTTTACACAATGCTTCAACTTTGGTTGGTGCGGGTGTGCTTATTTATTATTTTTTATTAATTTAATCTTTCCTTATAATTATTAAGATATTAATTGCCGTATTGTATGTGTGCCTGCTTAAGGAAAATGTTCGTGTTATGCCAAATATTATTGTAACATGCTTTTTAAACAATAAACTACTACATTTAAATTGCACAGGATATAATAATTAAAGTTAACATTCGTAAAACCCCCTGGTATGAAAGCACATTTATATATTTTATAAAGAACTAGTTCCCGGAAGTAATAGTAAATGTGCGCTTTTAAAAATGTTCCATTTTCTAGCCGAATAAGTTTTTCATTTTCAAAATTAACCACTTATAAATCACTTCACAAAACATTAGATCTAAGAAGACCTATACCTAGTAACCCTTGTATTCTTAGTTGTCAAAATATTATTTTAAAGCGCTAATGGTTTAAATTATGTGGAAGAAAATTATATAACAGTAGCGTAACGTAAGGTGTATAAATGTAAATGAAGCTTTACCGTATATCTAAACTGAAGAAAATATATACATTTATCTCAATGCCATTTTCAGGCATTTTGAATGCAATATTGTATGAATAAATGGCATGTATTCAGGTTAAATACAGTGTAGTATCCATGGTCTCAGAGAAACTACAAATGTCTACCTTGATTTTGCTTTGATTTTTACCCCTTTCTGATTTAACGGAACACGCTTATTATTTCCGCCTGCTTATTGTCGTTTCCAGGCTGATTATTGGTTAGACCTTGGGTCTTATATCTCCTTCCAGCGAAATTCTTCCCTTATCCAATAGCTCCTTGCTATTGGCTGCAGCTGACAATCAACTCCATTATAGCCACATTTTTTTCGTACTTATTAGCACCGTCGGTTTTACCGCACTGAAAGAAGAACTAAATGTGCTAAAAAATCCACTCGACAGACAGGTTTAAGTAAGCAGCGTTAGAATATTATATTCCTCACTTTGTACAATAGGAATAAGAGAAACATTGAAATCCTCGCGATCCGAAGATAATTATTGCAATTGGCCACTCGAAAACGTTTTGTTTAAAATAAATGTGAATAAAAAGAAAACCATAATGTGGAAACTTTCTATATCCACTATAACCTTACATATTCCATAGCAATAATATAAAAAATGATTATTCTATCAAGGTTACGATATTACGATACATTTTAACTACAAGCAACCTCAAAGTAAGCAATATCGATTTGATTTTACAGAAAATAAAACACAACCGTTTGCATACCATGAGTCAAGTTGAATCCATGAGGGGAAAAATAAGCGTCGTATATTTTCAAGGATACTTACTTGGATACTTTACGACAGCTCAAGTTATGATAACTTAAAAAGGTACGAAGGACTGTAGAAAACGTTAGTTGACAAACTGCATATTTCACAGTTTTGTGTATTCAGTTTTTGTCTATCTATTATGATTTACCACTTAGGGAAAATTCATTCAGAACCAAGAGGACTCCATGGGCTATACACTGTGAAAACTATTAGGCATGCAAATATCTTAAATATCTAGTATTCGAATAAAACTTTTTACAGATATTTTTAAGAGAAAAAAATTAATAATATTTCTTTGTAATGGGTAGTTGTAGGAGATTTTCTCAAATATTCTTGTCACATTCTTGTAAGATGCTTACTCTAAATAGCAAGTGATGTTTCAGATGTTTAACTATGCCTATCACGTTTTGGTGCCCGCAGACCTCTATCTGAAGGCGGGTTTTTGAGTGCAGGTCACTGGAAACATATTTTTGGTATAGTCCATCTAGATTTGTTAGTGTAATACGATATTTATTTCTACACCTGTCATAGCTAATGGGAGACAGAATAAAAATGTTAATAATATAAAATAGTAATTTTTGGCCAATCACACGATAGCAGAGTTATATTCAACATCAATAGCATCTACTTTAAAATTAATAAGTAATAATTTTTCCTCCTACATTCATTTGTAGATGTTATTAACGTGCCTTAAATTCAGTTATCTAGCCGCTTCTGCTTGAAATAAACACCGATAAAATTGTTTGTGTTTTGCTAAGAAAGATGATCATGACTATATAATAAATTCATGGAAAATGTCAGCCATTGTGATTATCTCATCCTATAACTTGTAAAGTCGTTACACTTGATAGTTTCTCTTTGTTAATTTAACTTCGTTTTTAAACTCATATTTCTAATTATAAAATTATTATGTTTCTAAGTTCTGGAAATAAGTGTTCGCGGCAACAGAAATTCGTTATGCCGATTTGAATTGCTCGATGCCTATCAGCACTTGCATTACTACAGATAATTTTCCACGGTTGCTTTATCTACCACCAGTAAATTGGAGAAGCCATATTTTAAGTATGTTTGAATAGACAATGAAAAGAACAACTTTCCGAAAGAATACGAGATAGACTTTTCATGAAATGACGCTTTAACATTTGCTAATTCTCCGTGACTGACTTCTTGCAAATCTCGCTTTGTCTTAACACTCAGTCTTTCTGTACAATAAATACCCAGCCAGAGGCAAGGACAGAGTGAAGCGGACACCAGATATTTTATTCATTATAGATGGTATAGGTAGCTAACACATCCGGCCAACTGTGATGATTTAAGTTGGGAGAGGACAATGTTTTATTCATTGGTGAAGAACACACGAAGGGGTGGATTCTGCTGATGTTGAGGGGACAACGTTCATTTAAGGCAAAGCTTTGTGCTATTTTCTCAGGGGAGCACAAAACAGCTATTGTGTTCATCGCCGTTGTTTTTACATTGATACTAATTTACTTACATAGATGCAGCCTGCTTCATGAATAGTCAAATTGTGCATGCAGTGAAATGGTATACACTAGCAACTAAAACATCAAATGAGCTGGTGAGACAAACTCTCATTTAATTTGAAATAATATTTTTGCATACAAAACATGTTTACTTTAGCTTTATGCCATATGTTGCTAATATTAATAGTCCAGAATTTTATGAACTTCTAACAAATAGAGTATACTTTTTGTTCTTAATAAGCTTAGTTTAAATGTGCAAATAAATTCATTGGAGAATTGGTTCTTCAGGAATTAGACTATATGTTTATTATATACTTACAGTATGTCCAACTAAAATTCAATCGCAGCCGTTCAAAATAACTGTTTTTGCAAGTTTTAAGTAAAATAAAAACTGTAATTAATTGTTCTTCTACATAGGCCGTGCGTTGAACAATCGATTGAACTGTTTGATGTCAGACAAGTTCGTTTCAAGAATCAGAACCGCATAAGCTTTTAATAAATATAGACTGCTTTACAATGTTGGTAGGTTTTGATAATTTTCATGGGTTTGGACTGTTTTATTTACGAAGCCCATAATTTATTATTTAAATCATATTAGTTTGTTTTATTGAAGCTTTAATTTCAAACTAGAAGCTACAAAATACACGTTTTCGTTTTATTTAAATTTTACTGTATTTCCTAAAATGTTTGTCCAGGAGTATTTTTCACACAAAAACTCTACAAGGAATCCACAATTAACAATAAAAGACTTCTGCTCAACGCCAGGTCCCTCATTGTAATTCAGTTTCCTTCACTTTTGCATTTCGGTTGCTCTTCATCTCTGCATAGTCATCATCTGGGGTTATTTTCTGCCCATAACCACTTTCTTATTCACCATAGTCTTATTTCTTTCAGCAGAACTCTAATAGCAGTCGAACGTTCCTGCCATATCATTTCTTTCTTACCGATAATTTTAAATGTTGTTCTTCACTTTCCCGCTGCTGCTTTAACCGCTTCATTGTTTATCTCCCCATTTTACACGCTTCATTCTTCTTCATATTGACATTTCAAATGCTTCCAATTTTTCCTAATTCATCTCAATGCCAAATTCCACACAAAGCCCTTCACTAATTTCCTTCATACTTCTTTGTTCAAGAACCCACAAAAAACATATTCTCCGATTAAAAGCTTTAATTTTTCGTTGGCATTACCTGTGCGACTTCTTGACAACAATCATCTTACTATTTATGGCATATATTAATATCTAAAGTTATTCCTCACTCAATTACCTCATCTTGAATGTTTTCTTTGGTTTTGTTCCACTAGGCCTAGCCTTTGTTTTTTTTCTGCGTGTATTTTCGTTTCGAACTACTTCCGTTTGTCATTTAATTTTAGAAACTCAACATTTCGAACAGAAAAAGAATTAGATGTATTTACAGCGTATGGCACGGGAAGCTCTGAATTGCACACTTATTAACAATGTAGTATTAATATTAAATGCTTCCATTTTACGACTAATAGTTTCTATAATTTATAGTTATGAATTATATATATACATATATATATTAATTTATGTTAAACCGAAACAAAATAGGAATAACTGCCTGGTATGCAGTCGATTTTCCTTCCCTTTTAGTATAAACGTCTAAATACATATTCGTATTGATAATTAATTGTTCTTTCACACATGTCATCTTAGATTAAGGTTGAAAAGGTAGAATCAGGCTGAAAAAGTTAATGCCATAACCGGATTTGAATCACGGCTTTCCATGCCGTTGCTGTAACCAACTGAGCTACTGCGGCAACAAATTGGTACGACAGTAAATTAAATTCACAGGCATTTTTTCCGGTGAACTACAAGGCGTTTTCAAACTCATTTTGAGATAAAATATCCTTATGGGGACTTAAAATCTCAAAGTACTTTAAGTTCCGGGCTTTATAGTTACCAAATACACTTACCATGATAATTATCAGCTATGCATTGAATTTTTCAGTCCAATTCTATTTTTACAGCATTAGTCTATACATGGCATGTGTGAAAGCACAATTATCATTGATTGACCTATACATGGTTAACTATGAAGTTCGGGTTCTTAAAGAACTTATGAGACTGTAAGACGCCATTGTGGTAGGCTATCTCAAAATGAATTTGAGAACGCCTTGTGGCTTACCGGAAAAGTGCGAGTCATTTGGGGAATTTAATGTCATCCCAGCACGTTGCCATGGTAGCTCAGTTGGTTAGAGTAACGGCACATATTTTTCTATTGTTTATAACTTTTACTTACTTTAAGGAGTGTAAAAATCTTTAACTTTCCCAACTTTTCTACACCCAAATGCCCTACTGTTCACTCAATGCCTCACAGCAGAAAGAAATAATAGAGGGAGCGGGATTAGCTATAGTGATATAAAGTTCTACTATCTATCCTACATCCAAGCGGATAGAGCGAGTAAAAAGAGAGATTCGTTCATCACTAGGGACGACACTTTGTCCCAGTTCGCTGCGAGGTTCACTGGTACTGTAGTATGGAGTGCCTTTGTGCCCTTGGCTTCCTCTTGGCATTAATATAGGTAAGTAACCATCAGGCTAAAATACGTGCTCGTTAAGACAAAGATTTTGCTTGTTCATCACTCACGCTTATCTCCGCTGCAAGAGCACTGCTTGCACAATTTATTAAGTCACTGCATTTCTTTATATTTTGTTCCAAATCACAAAGTTACACATTTTCGGGTAAAAACCTTTAAATTTTCGAACTTTTCCCTGTACACCTCTTATAGGTGTTAAAATGAAATAACCTTGGAGGGTTCTGCCATTCATCACTACACCTTGGGACCTTAAGTTGCGGCGAGGATTAAAGCTTTCGGCTATCCTTGGAAATATTTATGAAAAAGTCTAATAATCATCTAATTGTGTATCTAGTTTCACACATACATGAACACAGCCGTTGTACAATAATATTCTGCTGTGATAAATTTTCCTGTAGTATAGAGACGCTGTGTCTGCATTTGTGAAATTATATGATGTTTTATGTAGAAGCTACATTGCCAATAAATACTGCTAGTAAATGTTCACTCGTTTATAAGGTATAATGAAGCGGAATTTAGAGAAATGGATTCAAGCGTTTATTGGTGACGTTAAATTGTATCATTGTTAGTCAAATACACGGAACTTCAACATTTCATTTTAATTGAACGGAAACATAATTTGGCGGGCAAAACCTGCAAACATATTGTGAGTGATCTGAGTGGTAGAGATTCTTCTAAGAATATGACGACAAACAACATGCTACATTTTGTGATTGTCTGCTAAAAGAGCTTTTCTAGAAGGGTTTTGAACAGAGAATTTTAGTATGTTAAAAGAAATTTCTTCTTTCGTCCAAAGAGTTTTTGCGCCTTCTCCTAATTCCTGCTGTCCTGTGTGTGTTCATAACTATGAAATAGTTTCATCTCTCGTTGATAGGATTTAATAGCTTCCCAGATCGCTCGGAAACTCCTAAACGTTGCTATAGTAATCAACAGCATCGGGAATTCCCTTACCTTTCAGAGGAAACTTTGACTTGCACAATCCATGCCAGCTCTATTTTGATCAGCAAAAGGAATCAAAGTTACCCCACAGAGTTAAGAAGAAGTTACCCACTAAATTCAAGTTAATAAAGTTAGGAGTCTTGAAGTATCCGGCTGGGCCAAGTTACCTCCTTCTCTTAACCATCAACGTCAGCACCTGGTTGATCAACATGTATCCGGCTCGATGACTTATGGTTAACCATAATAAAATTGCCAGAAACGTATACTTTTAGTTTTGTATGCAGTCTTATTAATTGGAATTTGTTCTTTAATTTGATATATATTTTATCATTGCATACAAAACGCTTATATACAAAATATATTTTTAATACTGGTATTGCATCTTGCATTTTATACTGTTAATTCTACACCACGTCACTCACAGACAAAGATCATAACTCCAACACACTTTGGAGTAGAAAGGTAAACATTATCCCATCTCTTAGGGGAGTTTTTGCTCTAAAACCTTGTACTACTGTTAAGTATAGCAGCTTTAGCAGCTTCCTTCTGTTCAGACCATCTGCATTTTCAAATATATGCGAGTTTCATTTCTCCGTTTTTACTTTGAACAACTGTTTCTGTGAATGACACTTTCTGCATAAATGCCCCGCCTGCTTTAGAAACTACTAAATATAGCTAAATTAAATTTTAGGATGGCAAAAACAATCTACAAGTGCTGTTGTAGCTCTGCTTTGGTGTTACTCTCATGGTTGGTTAGGTTTTAAACTGAAGTAACATACAGTACTAGCTACGGACAAATTAATACGATAACTCATTAATGTAATAAGATATCTAATTCACAGCTTCTCAGCAGAAACACAATAATTTCTTTCTTTAATATTTTGTTCTAAATTTTACGTGTTATGTAGTTTTTTCTAATATTATACGTATAATAATTAAGAGGATGTTACACATATTCATAATTTACACGTGGTAGAGAACAAGTATATAACGTTACTACATATGTGAGAGGGAAAGGCCATTGTTAGCTATATAACCAGTAATAAAAATTACGAGAAATGCAGTAGCATTTACGTAAGCATGTAACGAACCTTGGAGTCACAATTAAGAAAATGGAAGTCTGTAAACACACACACACACACACACACACATATATATATATATATATATACATAGGTAACAAACTGTTATTGGATAGTAGCACCAATCAGGTACATTGATACATACCTATAATTCAAATACGTACGCTAAGAAAACCGTTGAAGGGAACGCTAACAGAAGCTTGTCAGACTTCGAGCAGGAAGGCCGTTTATAAACTCGTCTCTAAATAGACGCTAAAACTACGTATTTAAACTCTACTAATTATACGTATTTTAATATGACAAAATTAATAGTGATTTGTGAATATCTGCATGTGTTTTATCTAAAATACAAGTAAAATAGTTAACAGAATACGTGTGTGTAAAATATTTTAACATTCTCCATACCTAACCCTGACAAGACACAATTGCTCTCCGACTCAAAATACAGCAGGCGTGGCACAATTATAAAATAACAATTGCAACATACTAACACACACACACACACACACACACACACACACACACACACATCAGGTTCTAGTCTACGAGAACGTCATGATACATCACAAGAGCATGGGCATCAAGACGAACTACAAGGACGTAACACAGCATCCATCATCTCTCTACGGGTCCATCATCAACTTAGTGGGGTTCTCGGCGCATAATGTCACTTTGACGTAGGGGCCTACCCCGTAGGAACTGCTACAAAACAAATCATTGCTGATAATTTTAAACACAATATGGTGTAATAAAGAATATAATCCTATCTTCCTTAACAGACAAACTTATTGTATAAAAGTAGATCAGTAAACCTAGAAGGCATGCATCTATATCTTGTAAAAATTACCTGATATCTTAAGTAGTTTCTGAGATAATGGACTATGAATTTAGCAATTTTAACATTGGCGGGATAAGGCTTCTAATCTCCCCTTAAGTTAATTAGCTTACCACCAGCTCGTCGCCAAAGGTCTTGGAAGGTGACTAGTGAAGTGTGCCAGAAACCAATGAACCAGAGGAAGAATGTCGGGCTATAGAAGTATTCTATTTTGTCAAGCTACAACTACTTATGGGGTAATTTCTCTTCCTTCAGTACCCTTTCCCTCCATCCTCGCAAATGATCGTTTGCAAATCAGCCAGCTCTTTCATTTCACTTCATATTTTCTAACGTCCATCCATCCAAACCTGACCATCATCACTTGCATTTTGCTTCGTCTTGCCTCTATGCCATTTCACCGTTCGATTCAAATTAATGCATGCCATTTAGCTTTGAAATAAATGACATTGAACGCAAACTAGCGCATAGTGAACCATATTTAAGGTAAAGTGATACATCTGGCTTTATGTATGTCATTAAATTATTACATAACTATGAAAGGCGTTTAAATTAATATGCAAGCATAGACCAACCTCAATTTAGTATCAGTTACTCAGTATTCTACTTCTCAGTTTCCTAATTATTTATTAAAGAATGCATATACGTTCTATTTCGTTTAATGAATACACTTCAATTTCGTTTAATAGCGCAATGCTCTTATTGTGAATTGAACTGGTGCAGAAAGTTTCATCGTCTGGTCTTCTCTAGGAAATTTCTTCCTGCTTGTTTAATATGAATCAAAATTAGGGAACCTCAAAATGTTGTTTTAATTAAACGGAAGCCCGTTGTCGGGGGGGGGGGGAGGTTAACATTTTCAAACATATATTACTGAAACATGCGCGCAATATTTCAACAATGATATATTTTTACTTTATCTATTGTATATAGTAAGTAGGGGAAGTATTGCATTCCACCCAATAATTCGGTACCGAGATTTCACCGGAAATGCATCTTTAGAAGCCCCTTAATCCAAATAAAGCATTTTGGAAACATGTCAATGTGTGTGTATGTGTGTCTGAACACCATAACTCAAAAATGAAATCGGATAATTACCAACTGTGTATTTAGGTTCAATATCTTCCAAAGATGCAATACCAAGATTTTCAAGAAAATCTATACACAATGAAATGCCCTTTATATGGAACATTTTTTCAAAATTGTTTTATTTTCTAAAAGGTGAACCTTACGGTTTTCACTAAAAGACCATATATTAAAGATATTTACACGACAAATAAAATCTATATCTTGAATTTTCTGGGAATAGCCCATGGAGTGCTCTTCATTCGGAAGGAATTTTGTATAATCTTGTAAAACTTGTAAACGTTAAGCAATAGACGAAAACACAATACACAAAAATGTAGATCTCTTTAAAACACATAATGTATTTAAAATACGCCTTTTTTTAGATATTAAAGGTTCTAATTGTCCATTTCTTTGTCATTCTCTTAGTCTTTTCAACATTCACCTTGTTTCTTGCAATTGCATGGAAACACTATGGAATTTCAAGGCCAGATATAGACCTGTTCTTTAACATTTGGCAGTCAATGTTCCCTTTGTATCTAAAATGAAATGCGCAATGTAGCTGTTTCTGCAAATATTTATTTGGATTAAAATGTAGTAGATATAAAAACAAACTTGAGCAGGAATAATTTGTATACCCACTAATAAAGGATAGAAGGCAGAGAAAGTCATGTGAATGTGTCACATCAGATTTTTCTTTAAAAAATATACTGTGGCGGATTGAAGACGCTCAAGCGTTATATGGTCTTCTTGTAGGAACTATCACTTTGTAGCACCGTGTTATAGATATTTGTATAACAATTGAAAATAGACACCGCTGAGTTACCGTGTAGTATTACAATCATTTACTGATACATACACTATGTTATCAAAAGTATCCCGACACCCCACAAACATACGTTTGTCATCTTATAGGTGCATTGTGCTGCCAACTACTGCCTGGTACTCTTATCCGCGACCTCAGTAGTCATTTGACATCGTGAAACAGCAGAATGGTACGCTCCGTGTAATTCACGGACTTCGATTGTGGTCAGCTGATTGGGTGTCACTTGTGTCAGAAGTCTGTACAAGAGATTTCCGCACTCCTAAATATCCCTAGGTCCCCTGTTTCTGATGTGATAGTGAAGTGGAAATGTGAAGGGACATGTACGGCACAAAAGCGTACAAGCCGACCTGTATGTTGACTGACAGAGACCGCCGACATTTGAAGAGGGTCATAAAGAGTAATAGACAGACATCTATCCAGACCATCACACAGGAATTCCAAACTGCATCAGGATCCGCTCCAAGTACTATGACAGGCGCAAGGTGAGACGCCTTGGATTCCATGGTCGAGCGGCTGCTCATAAGCCACACATCACACAGGAAAATGCCAAACGGCGCCTCGCTTGGTGTAAGGAGCGTCAACATTACACGATTGAACAGTGGCAAAACGTTGTGTGGAGTGAAGAATCACGGTACACAATGTGGCGAACGATGGCAGGGTGTGGGTATGGTGAATGCCCGGTGAACGTCATCTACCAGCGTGTGTAGTGCCAACAGTGAAATTCGTAGGTGGTGGTGTTATGGTGTGATCGTGTTTTTACTGGAGGGCTTGCACCCCTTGTTTTGCATGGCACGATCACAGCGCAGACCTACATTGATATTTTAAGCACCTTCTTGCTTCCCACTGTTGAACAATTCGGGGATGGCGATTGCACCTTTCAACACGTTCGAACACCTGTTCATACTTAAAGGGCTGTGGTGGAATGGTTACACGACAATAACATCCTGTAATGAACTGGCCTGCACAGAGTACTGACTTGAATCCTATAGAACACCTTTGGGATGTTTTGGAACGCCGACTTCGTGCCAGGTCTCACCGACCTACATCGATACCTCTCCTGAGTTCCGCACTCCGTGAAGAATGGGCTGCCATTCCCCAAGAAACCTTCCAGCACCTGATTGAAAGTATGCTTGCGAGAGTGAACGCTGTCATCAAGGTTAAGGTTGGGCCAACACCATATTGACTTCCAGCATTACCGATGGAGGGCTCCCGAACTTGTACGTCATTTTCAGCCAGGTGTCTGGATTCTTTTGTTCACGTAGTGTATACTGGTGACTTAAACACATATTGGTGACAAAACCCAATCCAGAGAAGAAAAGTAGGTTTCATGTAAATTGTAGTATAGAGTTGCGTTTCCTGCACTAAGGGAGATCGCAGGCTATACACAAAGAATTCAATTCACATCGACACTGTTGGACTACAACGTTCTGAGAAGGACGGGAGTCATTCATTTATTTTTATTTTAAAGCTTCCTTTATTAAAAGGCTGCTGCCTTGGACAAAGCATAAAAATTACAGCATAACCAATAAACACACATATAAATGGTTCAATAGGACAATAACGAAAGTAAAAAGTCGTACAATGAAACAATCTTAAAAATGTAATAATATTGTTAAAATTAGTGAATGTTTTTAAAGTTTTTACAAATATCCGTGTAGAAGAGATTGAAATACAAACTGTCGGTTGTTTTGAAAATTTACAATGATTTGGGAAAGCCAGTAGAAGAACATGGTAGGCATTACTGTGTATAACAACGGCTGTAAAGTTGATTTTTTAAAATGGCTACTGATCCTTTCAAAGCGGACGTTCCAAATGATTTGATGTCAATAGTGGATAAGTCCAGCATCTTGAAGATGTCAGCAAAGAACTTTGGAATCAGGTAGTCTGTGGCATAATTGAAAGTATTTATTTATTCAATACACTCAACAATATCTTAGGAACACATTTTATAACAATATCTTATTATTGGATGTATTTCGTGTGAATACTTCTTATATACCCGCCATCTAATGATAGGCCCAAAAAGAACCCGCCCAGTCGTAAAGCAGTATTTGTGTTTATCGTAACATCTGTTGGCAGAACATTTTCTACTTTTCGCCATTTTGTTAAACAGCTAGTTAAGACTACTGCGTAAACAAGACGGGGCGACATTTTTTCATAGAGCAGTCACTCATTTCATAACTAATGGAGACAACCACGAATAAAAACAGCGCGTTACGCCTTTTAAAGAGAAAAAGGAATACAGAGGAATCTAATATCACTCGTTTCGCTACGGTCATCGGGGAATTTTCAGGGTTTGGTGGAGAGAATGGTTGGTACAACAAAATGCCTGCGAAAAGTCCTGGGAGAGTCAAGGTTACAGAGGAACAGTGGAACACAACTTTGATCAGCGTTGAAGTCGTTGTCAACTAGCGACCCATCACACTAGGAGATGATGGTGCAACATTGACTCCCTTGCATCTCCTCATTGGAGAAGAACTTCTAACAATCTCTAAAAGGCGCAGAGCCAAAACAAGCCGAAACCTATTTATTAGAACTAAGAAACTTCCATTAAGTCAGACCCTCGTGGAAATTCGCTCAAACTGAGATTTCGTGACATAGTTCTGCTGCAAGAAGACGTTCGACCGAGGCACATATTGAAAAGAGCCTGCATCGAAGAACTTGAGCAGGAAGAGATCATGTTTTAAGTGCCGTACTTCTCCGTACTCCAAATGCATAGACGATCTACCGAAGGTACAGTTGGTCATCCCTCTGGAGATAGACATGGGTAGGGGTATATGACGGTTTGAAGACGCTCACGCCTTCTATGGTCTTCTTGTAGGAACCCTCACGTTGTAGCATCATGTTATAGGTATAACAGTCGAAAATAAAGAACACTGACAATACTGAGTTACCGTATGTTATCAGCATTATTTAGTTTTATTTATATTGGTGACTTCAGCATATATAAATGTTTTACTTGCAGTCGCAGTTGGGTTAAATATCGCAAACTAGAGATAAGAGGTTTGTACATCCCTGTTTTGCTCCACACGACTGGAATCAATCATTCTTGTCGTTATCCCCTTTTAGCAGATGTTCCTGTATATCTGCGGTCTAGCGCCGGAAGCAACAGTTCTTGTTTTCACCACGGGAGGTGCTGTGGTTTGTCGACACTTCTTTCTTAATGAATGAGAAGTGCCCTCATCAGATCAATTGATTCGCGTGAGAAGTAGTATACCACTCAGCGGGGATTAAAAAGTAGTCATTGTCCCCGTTTCCTCCAGTTGCTTCATTGGAATTCTACATAACGTAACTAGATTTTTCCTTTCTTTTCTTTATTTCTTTTATTTCCTGCTTTTGAAGTTCGGACTTCTAAATAGGTTCCATATATTATGTCTTATTACTGTCCACTTTAATCGGTTCTTATTGTAGGTATGCATTTGTTTAAATCCCAAATGATGCTTTTATCACTTTCGTTTTCTTCCCTTGTGGTTTGTTTAAACATGCTGTCTATATGCAATATTCTAAAAGTTATATTACGTTGTATCTCTGTAATGTTCACCGTATAAATTAAAATTCGTAAGGCATCCGGGATCAGCAATAACGGACCAGACTTGTGCTAATATTAACACTCCGAAAAAATGAGGTGTTATGCTCATACGGCTTTCTCCACCCATTATAAATTCACATATCCACCTTAGTTATAGTATTATCTACAAATGTTCTTCTACCCACTTTACCGAGCGAGATTGCTCTACAGTAACGTGTGAGGCTCGCATTTTAATAACCTGTACATTTTGCTTTTAGAAAGAATTTCATTTCAGTAGGTATCTAAAATATATAATATTCCAATCAAAATCATCAAACCCGTTTGGGACAGTAAAAAACATAACTAAAACTTTTCCATATAAAAACAGCTTGGAATTAGGGAAATTTCGCAAAATATTCATGTTGCATCCTAGAAAGCTGCTGGATTTAAATTTAGCTTACGTGCGCATCCACGCACACAAATAACTCGGGATGTTTTTATAAATGTGGTTTGGCATTTAGAGGGCCTCAAATGTATTTTCGGTGAAATATAGGCAGTTCTTACTATAAAGAAATGGCACAAAAGGTAAACTTAGTAGGAGAAACTACGTTACTAATCTATTAATGTAATAATTGAGATACAGAATAAAAATACAAAATTTATTTTCATAGAAGGAAACCGTTAGAACAAAATAAAAACAGTGATTCAACCTGCTAATCAGAGAAGATCAAGAAAGACAAACCAGCACTGTCTGATCTGCAAATGGAAGAAATCTGGAGGATATGGGTAGTATCAGTATGGAGGTTTTAATATTCAGATTAGCCTATTACGTGTTTAAATATCCGAATTAAATGTTTAAAATGCATTTTCTCCAACATATGTTTTATGGATTAGTACAAGCCTTTTCTCAAAATGTATAACTACTAAACCTATTACATTTTCAGAAAGTGTTCATAACATATTGCTGCACATTTGGAACTAGAATAGTAGCAATTCCTTAGTTAAATTCTGATTTATAGAGTTGTATGTAAAGTTGTATTTTCTAAGTAAACGAATTTTAGATATACCTGAATGATTGTAGTTCAGTGATCTTATAACACACATAAGATCATACAGTAAATTGTTTAAATAGATTGCATAACTGGAATTTCAGTTAAGGCTTTTTATAACAAAGGGCATAAATATTAAAATAGTATAACATGTTTGGTAAAAAGACTAACTCTGAATCTTTCAGTGTAATTTTTCAGTAATATACAGCTCTTTATCTTTCTACGTGCAAACAGGCTTATATCCTAAAAACTGCAGTTGTAATTTTTTTTTTAAAAAAAAAAAAGCTTCCATTTTCCGTAACATCCCCTCTTAAAGCTCATATCTCAGCACATTTATCGCTACTCAGCGGCTATTTCAGTTGGCACTTTCTTTGCTTTACTGTGTGTTAGGCGCACCTAAGTTTTCCTTGTATATAGTTGACATGCGCAGAGTGAAGTGGTAGTGGTAGCGGTAATGGTATTTATCATGTGCTTAATATCACATTACTTGGTAACGTAGTCGCATGGGCGTGTAGAGTCTGTCATACGCAGTCTTAAAGTGAGTAAACGTATCCTGACGTCATATTCTAAGGAAAGGGTTTCATTATTTCCTCCTTTGTCATCTTTATTTCAAGAAATACTATGGATATAAGAATACAAAAAAAATCTGATGTGTTACACTCACATGACTTTCTCTACTCTTGTACAAACTATTTTTACAAACGCTTATTCTCCATATACTTCATGTTAATCGAGATAAACATTTGCAGACTCTATCTTATTGCTAATTTTCTTGTAGATGTAAGGGGAAAATATATTTACAAGGGCAATATAGAAAAACAGTAGCCTTTAAGCACATAAATATCTCTTAATAGCTGGTTGCTAGGTGCAGCAGCATTCCCTTTGCCACAGATTATAACTCTTTGCATATCCAAGACAAAAAAATCTGATGTGTTACACTCACATGACTTTCTCTACTCTTGTACAATCTATTTTTACAAACGCCTATTCTCCATATGCTTCATGTTAATCGAGATATCGAGATGTCAATCTTATTGGTAATTTTCTTGTAGATGCAAGGGGAATATGGTAGCTTTTAAGCGATAGTCAAATATTTTAACGCTGGTTGCTATGTGGCGCATTCCATTCTCTTTGCATGTCCAGGACAAAAAAAATGAATAACGAATTTGAGAAAAAGTATAAGTATTGGAAAATTTAAGGAAATAACAAGCAATATCTCGAAAACGGTTCACTCAACAAAAGAAATGTATATGACATAAGTTGTGTATTTTAACGCGATCTACATTTTTTGTGTAGTAACATTTTATCTATCTCTTATGGTTTACCAGTTATGCAAAAGTCGTTCACAATGAAGAATACTTTTGGAGACATTCCCAGAAAATTCGAGATATACATTTCATTTCTCATGACATTATCTTAAACATATGATATTTTCATCAAAATTGTTAGAGCCATTTTTGAGAAAATTAAAATTTTCGAAAAATGTTCCATGTAAAGGGTAATCTGGGGTGGGGGGATTTTCTTGAAAACCTTCGTGTCGCATCTCTGGAAGATACTGAACCTAAATACCAAGTTTGGTGTTTATCCGACTGTTCGTTTTTGAGTAGTTATGCTGTTCACAGACACACAGACATAGACACACACACACACACGGACATGTTTCCAAAAATGCTTTTTTTTGGATTCAGGAGGTCTCAAAACATGTATTTCCGGTGAAATCTCGGTATCGAATTTTTGGGTGGAATGCAATACTTCCCCTACTTACTATACGTAGTAGAGAAAGTAAAAAACAGTAGCCTTTAAGCACATACATATCTATTAATAGCTGGTTGCTAGGTGCAGCACCATTCCCTTTGCCACAGATTATAACTCTTTGCATATCCAAGACAAAAAAATGAATAACGAATTCCCATTTGAGAAACTTATTGAAAAATTTTATGGAATAACAAGCAATATCTCGAAAATGGTTCACTCAACAAAAAATATGTATATGACATAAATTGTGTATTTTAACGCGATCTACATTTTTTGTGTCGTAAAAGTTTGTCTATCTCTTATGGTTTACCAGTTATGCAAAAGTCATTCACAATAAAGAATACTTTTGGAGACATTCCCAGGAAATTCAAGATATACATTTTATTTGTCATAAAAATATCTTAAACATGATATTTTAATCAAAATCGTTAGAGACATTTTTGAGAAAATTAAAATTTTCGAAACATCTTCCATGTAAAGGGTACTCTGGGGTGGGGGGATTTTCTTGAAAACCTTCGTGTCGCATCCTTGGAAGATACTGAACGCAAATGCCAAGTTTGGTGTCTATCCGACTGTTCGTATCTGAGTTATGCTGTTCACAGACACACAGACACACAGACACACAGACAGACACACGGACATGTTTCCAAAAATGCTTTATTTGGATTCAGGGAGTCTCAAAACATGTATTTCCGGTGAAATCTCGGTATCGAAATTTCGGGTGGAATACAATACTTCCCCTACTTACTATACGTAGTAGAGAAAGTAAAAATGAATAACGAATTCCCAGTTGAGAAAATAAGTATTGAAAAATTTAAGGGAATAACAAGTAATATCTCGAAAATGGTTCACTCAACAAAAAAAATGTATATGACATAAATTGTGTATTTTAAGGCGATCTACATTTTTTGTGTAGTAACATTTTGTCTATCTCTTATGGTTTACGAGTTATGCAAAAGTCGTTCACAATAAAGAATACTTTTGGAGACATTCCCAGGAAATTCAAGATATACATTTTATCTGGCATAAAAGTATCTTAAACATATGATATTTTAATCAAAATCGTTAGAGCCATTTTTGAGAAAATTAAAATTTTCGAAAAATCTTCCATGTAAAGGGTAGTCTGGGGTGGGGGATTTTCTTGAAAACCTTCGTGTCGCATCCTTGGAAGATACTGAACCTAAATACCAAGTTTGGTGTTTATCCGACTGTTCGTTTCTGAGTTATGCTGTTCACAGACACACACACAGACACACACACACACATACAGACACTCAGACACACACACGGACATGTTTCCAAAAATGCTTTTTTTTGATTCAGGGGGTCTCAAAACATGTATTTCCGGTGAAATCTCGGTATCCAATTTTTGGGTGGACTATAATACTTACTATACGTAGTAGAGAAAGTAATATACGACGTATAGGGTGAAAGAAACAAGGCTAAAAAGTTTTAATTCTGAATTACTTTAATGGATTTTATTACACAGGTTATGATGGTTTTACACAACTTATTAAACTTGGAATTAAACATACGTACATCATTACAACAAACCTAATAATACATTCAAGTTTTATATTGACCTCATAAGAAGTGCTTTAACTTTTAATAAATCGTTATTTATATCCTTTAGCAAGTACACTTAGCAGGAATTCATATTGAAAGTTCCATAAAAAATAGCAAAAAGAAATGAGATACAGGAACCTTTGACCACAAAAACCAGCTCTGTAAATAATAACAATATAACAGTTACAATACTAACAAAAGTTGGCAATAATAATTGCATTACATATTCTTTAATTTTAAAAATAAGCTGTTTATAAATGTAGAAGCAGCTATTTCATGAAAACTTTTGCCAAACTAGGGATGTTTACGCCTTTTTATCTTAACTATCCATAATATTTTACTATGTTGGTCGATGAAGAAATAAATAGGTGGCTAGTACGTAATCAAGCTCCCGGTGAAAGAACAAGCTGGAATAGGGATGAAGGGATTTTTCCTTCCCGCTCATCTGTACTCGTGCTGCCAAGGACTGCAACTTGATTGGTTTAGCTTATCAATCTCTTCAAATATAGTAGGTGGAGTGGACTTTGCGCCTTAGGTTGGGCTTCACTGGGATAGAGTTCGATCTGAATACATTACAACACATCCCTCAAAGTGCTTTCATTTTATGGTTAGACATCATAGAGGGTGATGAACAGTGCATATAATCACCAGTATTCGGGCAGCATTAATCGTATAGGAATACTGGGTGGAAATTGAAAAATAATTTTTGTAATAGTTGTTACAATTTGTTTGCCCGTATCTTAACTTTTATGTAACTATTATAATTTATAATGAAATATTTTTAATATTTATATTGCATTTATTTTATGTTTATATTGCATCGTTAGGCAAGCTCATTTATGAGCCAGACTAATAAATAAATAAATGCACATGAACTCAGGTGGAGACCATTTCCCAAAGAAGAATAATGCTAAAATTACTGAATTGAGGTTAAAGGTGTTACCAAAAGTGGGATCGTCCCAATTTGACTCCATCTGATTATCATATGCTCGGGCTTTGAAGAAACACCAGCGAGGACTCCACTTCGCCCAGTTTGAACATTTGAAAGCCATTGTTGGTCGCGGCTTTAACATATTCTGAAGATAATGTTCCTGGGTTTCTGGAGATCAGGCACCAGTGTATGCAGATCAAATAGAGCTCGTATATTGAGAGGGTAGATCTCTTCTCTCAACTTTGCAGTTGTGTGGAGAAAAGTAGTATGAATCAATATATTACAACATCTAATATATTACAGGTATTGAGACTGAGCAATAAGGAGCAAAGGACCAGCTTGTGTAACTTCGATATTCTGAGCGCGATTAAGACATTGAAAATCCTTCCACTTGTCACTTATTTCAAAAACCTATATCAAAACTAAGCACAGTGGTGCAGAAAATTTTAGATAAGTGTTTTACATATAAACTTTTTTTCGGGACTAAAAATTACTGAAACGTTAAAATGAGCTATAAGAGAAAAGTATTAACTTTTGGCCAGTGAAACTAATGCAAAAGAACCTAAATCATTAATCTTTAAAAAAATCTATATATCGCCCACATCGACGTCCAAAGGCTTATAGACGCCCCGCCACTGCCGAAGATCTCATGTCAGACAACCTGAATAGAGACAAGGAAATTCTAAGTACAGTTCCCCAAGATGCATTCTCGATGGTTCTCCTGAGGCTGCCGGGTCATCGCACATGCATTTAGTGCATTGGGTTCAAAGATGTTTAATTACGTTCATCTCAAGTAGGTGCTACGGACCTTAGGCAACTTCAGAAAACTAACTTCACGATTAATCAGTATACAAGTGCAACATTCGGTTCAGAAGTTCACAACGGTGGTGCATTCTATCCTCAACACCTCTTCAATTGGAAAGATTTTCGATTCGATGCATAGGATGAATATATGTAGTTATATCCTTAGTTTTCTTTGATATACTTCTTACGTTCTTTTGTTTTTATTACATTTGAAACTACTGAACGTTTTCAAAAGGTAGACACTCTCGGTAACGTAAACGTATATCATTCTGTCATTACAATTTCATAAAACGTCGTTACGTAGGTTTGAAATATCCCCAAATATAAGTTGTGTATATTAATATACTATTATAAAAGTAGAAAAATAGCAGGAATAGATCAAATCAATATGGGAAGAATTATATATATATATATATATATATATATATATTCAGGAAGATTGATAATTCAGTTCTTTTTGAATGCAAATAATTTATAAATTTATGACAAATTTAAATTAAAATCATTATCCTTTTTAATTCTGTGGCATTAGAAGACATTACCCTCGAAATGAGGCATAACAGCATTAAAATCGGTATCTAAGAAACGAAAAGAGTTGATCAAAATATTAGGGAGGAATTAGGATTCTCAGCAGCCCTTGTCAAATATTCAGAAAATAATTAAAAGTAAATTCAGCAAATAAAAATAAATGGAAAAAATCAGAGAAAACAAAAAATACAACAGTGAAACACGTACTATATTTACATACTACGAAAAAGCATTGATAGGATAATAAAGATAGGTGTGAATAATACTGAATATAAGAGAAATATACATTTCATACACAGTACATGCAAACCACACATACTCATGATGATAAACAACAATTGATGAAATAATTGAAACAAATGTAAGATTAAGGCAAAGATGACATTTGAGACACAATGGGACTGCAAAATGAATTGGATTTTAGAATATTGGCAACACTGCTATTTGCAGGTTATCAATTAATTTCGGCTCCAGAGGAAGATACAGTACAGAGAGCAAGATACTATATGGAAAAAAAATAGTAAAAACTTGAATTTTACTATATCAACCAAAACTGTATAAGTGTTTTAAAGGAAAAAGAATATAATCAGTACAAAAATGTAAAGGTGTAGTAGAGCAGGTAGTAATAGGCCGCCAATTATCACTTATGAAGATGTAGACAGTACAAATTATTAATTTAATCAAATCTATGAATTAATTACATTTTTTTTAAACTAAGGCATTGCCGATCATTTTAAGGAAGAGAACACAGAATTTAAGTAAAAGATAGTTAAACCGAATTGATATCGTAATTATTGACAGGAATATACCAATAGTTATTTACACAAGTGATAGTACGACAGAAAAACAATTCAATAAATAATTTCTGCGTATTAAAACAATGTATAATGTAATAAGCCCAAGTTAAAAGATTTGTCCGGAGAAAATGGGCATTAGCGAGTCATTTTAAGGAAATACTTGGTACAAAAGTTTCTGGAATGTAGTGAGAGTTAAGCTCAGTACGTTTTAAACGTCATGTCGCAGAAATTGTGTAAATTAGAAAGCAAATGAAATTCTTAGATTCAAGGAGGTAAAGCTTAGCAACAAGGTAAGAGACGGATACGAGTTTTAAGATTGATCCGTGTATGAAGGAACTTTGGTGGCGGTGGCGATAGCTAGGCGGAGCTTAAGTTAATAAAGGAGTACGCATTCTAAATCAGGGACAAATTTCGTGCATACATTCGTGACATATTTGTGACTCTCCTGAGATCCTTGACTCTCGTGTGTAATTTTTAGCTGTGTAGCGTACATGAACGTTCCGGCGTATAAAGATTGGCGACTATTGAGAGGCATCCTTCGGAGCAGCATTTCTGCGACTTACGGCATCTGACGCTTTGCTTAATTATTGTTATAGAAGTAATTAATTCGTAAACTGAACAGTCGATGACTCTTCTCAAACTGAACATTTCAGCCAATATTAAAATTTATCACCTAACTAAAGTGGTGTTATCCTTTCAAAATACACTCACGCATACCCTGAGATAAAGAACTCATAGCTATACCACTAGAGCAGCTGGCGCACGAGACAACGCAGAGATGACACCATAAAACTCGTCAACAGAGCAGTTCATATTAAATGTTATAAAAATTTGAACCAGGGAGCGGCATAAAAGTTGTCGAGCGACAATGTGGGGCTTTGAATTGAGGATCATTAGAAGCTGAGGAGGTCATATTGGAACTCAAATCCGGCAAACAACCGCTCGAGAAGGAAGGAAGAAAATATACACCAATAATAGTTCAGGCTATACAGGAGAAACAACAACTCGAGAAAGAAAGAAGACGATCTACAATAGCGACAGCTCAGGCTATACAGGAGTGGAGTGGAGCAAGAAAACAATAACAGCAGCAAACAAGCTGCTGCATGCACAATATTTATTACAGTTGACTAATGTAGATGTGCTTAAGAAGTGGAAGAATGTTAGGTAAAAATAATTTAGTAGAAACAATGGAAGTTCAGAAAGGAGAAAGTAGAAGACAAGAAATTGTACAGAAATAGAAGGAAATAGTCAAAAGATGCAGAAAACTCAGAAACAGGAAACAATAGAATTCAAGAAGAAAGAGTAAATAATTCAGGAATGGGAGGAAGCGATTTAATGGCAGTGATGGAAATGTTAAAAAGTATGGGGGGGGAAGTTGGAGAGTAATCATCAGAGGTTAGAAAATAGTCAACAAGAGCTAGGAGAAAATTGGAGGAAAAGATGGAGGGTAATAACATTCAGACAGTAGAAAATAGTCAACAAGAGCTAAGAAAACAATAAGAAAATACTCGACAGGAATTAGAAAACAAGGTAGTAAATCCACAGCATGCATTACAAACATTTAAGGGTGGACTCAGAAGGGAATAAGCAAGGTAGGAAGTGAAAGCAAGGAAAACAAAACTAGCCAAGAAATAGAAAAATCTGAAAAAAATTGCAAACAGATTAGTGAAGAATCAGAGACAGAAAGTAGGAAACTAAGGGAGAAAGTATCAACAAAAGTTTAATCAGAAAGGGAAATAGCAAACAAAGAAATTCAAAGGCTAGAGGAAAGCTAATAAAAATTAGAAGCAAGCAAACTTGAGGGAGGAAATAGCAAAGAAATCGGAGATACAAAGGCAAGTAACTAGAAAATAATTACAACAAAGTGGAAATAGACTTGAACAAGTAGAAAGAGAAATAGGAGACATGCTAGAAACTTTAAAGAAATCACAGATCAGGTTAAGGATGTAGAAACAGAAATGAGATGTGTATTAAAAAATTTAAGAATAGGTAAGAATGTACCAGTTCAAATTGCAGTAATGTAAATAAGTCAGCAGCAAGAGACGAAGCGATGCAACATGTCTTAGCGGACATCTCTTTGCCAACGTTAGGTGAAAGGACTTCCAGTAGCGAACCTAGACGAAACAATGTACAGAAAAATAGAGATCAGAGCCATAACATGTACTAGCCTAATCACATCTTAAGGGAAATTTCAACACCAACTTTTGAAAATGAGGACTCAGACGATCCGAAATCTTTTATTCGAGAGTTGCAGGAGTACTTCACTGTAAAATGTTTACTAGAAAAGTACACATTGACAGTAGTTAAGAAATGCTTTAAGGGAAATGCAGCAAGTTGGTCATATGTAACTTTAGGAAATTACAATAACTTCAAGAGCTTTACAAACAGTTCATGAGTAGATATTGGAGAGTAAATAAGCATAAGCACTAGATTAGAGTTGAGTAACAGAGAATGTAACCAGAGCACTGACTGCTCAATGGTTAATTATTTTATGAAATTAACAAGGATAATTAGAATGTTAGTTCCACCAATAAGTGATAAAGATCTCATAAATATTGTCACGAATATTTTACAGAAACTATTCAGCACTATCTACTAACAGCTTAGCCAAATAATGTATCAGGAATGATTGATTTACCGATAGCACTTGAGAGTAAGAAACAAAATTCGAGGCAGCAAATAACAGAAAGCAAGCAATAAATGCAATGGAAAGTTCACAATTCTTCAGGCAAGGGGAACAGTTTCAGAGAAATGAAAATCAAAATGTCAGGAATGGATATAGAAGTCCAGTTCCTAGATCAGAACCACCACGTGAGAAAACAGAAATAGAAATCGTTTTGATAGAAATCATCAAAATAGAAACTCGGAAAATAGAGGCAGACATGTTCAGACCAATTATATGAATATGGAAAGATTTGATAGGCCGAGTCGGAACTCATCAGTTTAGAGGTAGGCATAACTCGAGTAATAAATATTGAAGATCTGAAAATAATTATGAATTTCGAACTACATCGCCTAGACAAGAGGATAGAAACAGAAGTGGTAGACATTCACCAGTACAAAAAGACAGGGCAGAAGCAGTTGAAGTGACAAGAAAAATAGTCGGAAAAAGCCAGAATCACATGAATTAAAACAGAAATGTAAATAGTAGTTTAGCAAATACAGGTGCAATTAGCAGGAAGCGCTGTCCCAGTTACATGCGCCTTCACTAAAGTCTGGGAATAAGAACCAAAATAACGATTGTGTTAAGTACACGGAAGTAAGAGTTTCCAGAGGGCAAACGGTGATGATTAAGAAAAATAGAGCAATTTCAACTAGTCACGAAGAAAATGAAAAGGTATTGGATCCGCCCAGGATAAAAATAGGAATCAATGGGAAGGAACACAGTGCGATAATAGATACCGGTACAAACAGTACAGTCAGTTCACAACATATTTATGAGGAACTGATAAAAAGTGGTCTGAAAGTAATGTCATTACCAGTAAGTGGAATATTTTGTTCATTGACAGTTGGCAAGAGGAAATAAAGAGTGAAATTTAAAGTGTTATTATGTTTAGAAGTGTGTTTGAAATGTTTCTTGTAGAACCAAGATGAGTCACAGATGTTATAATTGGATGTGTTTATGCATATTCGTGGGGTATCATTATCAACTTTAAAAATATATTTTTGAAGTTAAACACAGGGAAGGAAGCCATTGTAGTACCGTTCACTGAGTTTAGCATGACAGAACAGGGAAAGGGATTAAAAGTAGGAAGAGATAAGGGGAGATGCTTTCTTTGTGGAACATATTAAAATAGGAAATATGGAGCTAGCAGAAGTAAATGTAGAAGAATTTGATTTTGAAGATGAAGGAGAAATAAAGTGTGAAGATGTAAGTAATTGATAATTGTAAATGAAAACATCCCGAGAAAATCCTCGCAAAAATTCTGATTATCAGGGAGCGAATAGGTATTATGATACTGAAAGGTGTGAAGATTTAGAAAATTTGTTTAGAGTAAAAGCAAATCAGGCAAATTATTTAAATCAAGAACAAAGGGAAGAATTATTTAGAAGTTTGATGAAAAATCGAAAAGTATTGTCAGAAAAGCCTGGGAAATGTATAAGTTAAACACACTCTTTTGAAATGACACATATTGAACCATATACACATAATTATTTAGAGGACTAGTTACTAAACCTAATACAATATTTTATTATCTGTATTCAGAGTATTTTAGTATATGTTGTATATTTAGCATATTTAATGCAATTTATTTACTGTGGAAACGATATGTTTAGAGAAAGCGTAATGTGGGCTTTGGAAAAAAAGACACGATAAATCAACAAACTTTGTTGTTACATTGATGATGTTGAGGATGTGGGTTCAGCATCTATTGTAAAGATAAGGGGAAAAAACATATATTTCTAGAATTTTATGATTACTGGTGAACTAAATAATGTTGATTTGCTTGAAATTTGTAGAAAGTATCACGGCATTCGATTGCTATTACTAGCTGCAATAAGTACTTTCTACTTTATTTAAATGGAAAATGTCGTGCACAAGTGGTTGGGAAGATGTTTGGGAAGATTTCTAGTAATGTTGCAGAGTATTTGAAGCTGGAAAATGCCAAGGATTACACCGGGAAAGTAGTAATATACAATTAAGTAAGCACTTTAAAGAAATGGAAGTGGAAAATTCAAATTATAGCATGGTAATGCAGTTGTATATATATATATATATATATATCAGATACAACTAAATTTATTAATAACAGTCAAAATATAGTAGCATAAACAGATAGTATGGAAGTTCAACAGTGTGTAGGGGCAGAAATACCGTTAGGTACAAAACAGGCTCAGGCAACAGAAACGAGAGTGAACAAGAAACCTACAGGATTACATGATAATGCGTCCCTCAGACTGAAAACACAATTCAAAGGGAAATATCCGAGTTGGGTAATAACGATCAGCTTCTTAAGGCTCTATCAGCTCTTAAAACTGATATGCACAATAAATTAGCTCAATATAATAAAGAATTGCATAAAAAGCTAGGTAGTAATATCAAGGAAATTGAAAGAAAATTTGAGATACTGGGACAGAGTAATATAGCGCTACATAAAAAGCTAGATCAGCAAAGCCAAGAACTAGGTAGACAGATTGCAAATAGCTTAAAGGAAAACAGGTCTGAAATTAAGAGAATAGAAATGAAATTAAATGATACTAGTAGAACAATGCATGCAGAGATGGAAGAACAGATTAATAACGGGTGTAAAAAGCTTGAAGGTAAAATTGCTAGTCAGATTAGTATAAATAGTCAAGAAATGACTACTAAGTTGGATAGACAGACAACAGAATTAAGGGGAATTATAGACCATACAAATGCAGACTTAGTAAAAATTCAAATAGACATAATGGAGGAAATTACAGATATTCAAAAGGAATGTAAAATAATGCAGGAAAAGTTTGAAGTTGTAGTGCAGGATAGTAATAAGAAATTTGAGAAACTATAATATAGCTTGAATTCAATCATAAATGGTAGAACTAGGGTAGAAAATAGTACAATTACTGATACTGTGAACCGTATAAATGTGCATGAAATGGGTACAATATCCTCTGGTTTCACTAGTTCACGAGGTGCTTCAGCTTCTCCTATAGCAGCTGCACTATCTCGTAACCAACATGCAAATATAGAATCAAATACTAATGTAGCTAATAACTTAGCAGGATATCACATGGTACTTAACGAATTACCCTTACCTAAATTCAGTGCTACCACCAGTCCGGTCCAATTCATTAACGAGCTAACTGAATACTTTCAATTGAAAAGCGTTCCGGAATCACTTAAGATGATCGTGGTCAGAAAATGCCTTGACAACAAAACTTTGGAATGGCTACATATGATGGCCGACGGCGAGTTAAATTTCGAAACTTTCAGAGTACTATTTCTTAATAAATTTCGGAATTCCACGGTCCAACACCGTATCAGAGCAAATTTGAGTCACGGTAATTACGATAGTAATAAACGATTGTCTATGTCGGACTAGCTCATAAAACAAGCAGGTTACGTAAGATACCTTACCCCAGCCATGCAAGAGGAGGATTTTATCAACCTAATAACGCGACATTATCCCTTGCATATTCAGAACTACCTTCTCATAGCACGTCCGAGATCTATTTTCGAAATGACTGAACTAATATCTGCCTTAGAATAACAAGAATCAGACAATTCTAGAAATTGGAACCCAAGTAATAGAGATAGACATGTTCGCCGAAATAGATGTGACGATGACCATATAATTCACGAATGACACCTGACTACAGAGCTAACAACCACTACCAGGTACGAAATAGCTATCAAAGTTATGTGCCAAATGCCAACAATGCTAGGCCACAGGTACGACAAGAGAAGATTAACTATGTTAGAACTGAAAGGCAACGTAATAGAAGTCAAAATGCACATGGAGGTCGCATATACCAAGCGAGAGGAAGCCCAAGAACAGGTAGAAATTATAGGTCACCAGAAAATTCTGACAATGAAGGTACCAATAATTTCATTAGAGGTGGAATGAATAATCGTAGATGTGGAACCAGATCTAGGGGGCGTGGCACACACCATTACGAGAATGAACACGAGATTACAGTCACTGAAATGCGAAATGGAAGTCCCGTGGAAACGGAAAATAACACTCAGAAAAACTAAATGTTGTTTCACTCGATGTCGGTTCTGGTGGAACAGTAAGCAAAATTAATTATATACCTACAGTCAATAACTTCAATAGAATGATTAAATATGATGACAATTTAGATGAGAAATACTGTTCACCATATATTAAAGTGATAGTAGCAGGTAAAGAAATGAATGTAGCTTTGGATTCAGGGTCAACGTCCTCCATATGTTCTAAAAACTTTCAGAATCACCTGATCATGGAAGGAACAAAAATTATATTCGCACTGGTAAGCAATTTAATTTGTCGTGTAGCTATCGGGAGGAAGGCACAAACCATAAACAAGCAAGCATTATTAACCGCTCAGATTGGGGAGGAAGAAGTATAAATTATGTTCCTAGTTGTCCCAAATTTCATATGTGATGTGATTTCCGGGTATGATATGCTTCAAAAGTATGCTGCCATTATGGATTTTGAAAATGATGAGGTACGGCTACAGATAGCGAATAAGGAAATTAGGGTACCATTCCTTAGAGAAAGTAAGATTAACGTGCAAAGAATGGCCCAAGAAGAAGACGTATACAATGAAGAATTCTTTATACAAATCGTTCAGACGCAGAGAGCAGCAGAAAGAGAAAACTTCATATCAATTGTGAATGTAGATGAAAAGGAGAACGACCTATATATTTCTAACCCAAAAGAAAATGTTAACCAGCGACCGCAAGGAGAACAGCTGTATAACAAAGCAAGATGGTCACCCTACCCTACTAGCCGACGGACTCCAGGAAACTACCCTAAATAACACAAAAACATATGCTACTTTAAAGCATTGGAAGACAACGTGAAACAATAATTCTCATCACGGTACAGAACTAATGCAAATCCAGTGGAACGGGAGATAAAAGAAATTGCGAAATATCTTAAATTATTATGTCATCACAAACAAAGCAGTTGGTACTCTTATATAAACACAATACAAGATCTGCATAATGAAACAATCCATTTAGTGACAGGATTTAAACCTATTGAGCTACATAAAGGCAAAATGCTCAATATTATTTCAAGTAAAAGTCCAGAAGCAATCAATGATGCGAACGTAAAAATATCTGAAGAAGAAGAAGGCTTATAATAAGAATATTGGGAAATAAAGTTAAAAAAAAAGGTACGGATCATAAGAATGGATAGTCTTGTAAATAATTGTAAATGTAAGGAGTAAGAGTATGAATTAAGTATGTTTGAGACCTGTAAAAATAAATGAACTATATATGTATATGTATATAAAATCATAAAGTAGATCAACCTCAATGTACTTGAAATATATAGTGTAATAATCAACAGAAAACTCATATGATAAGATCTCATAAAGTTTTAGTTACTGTAAACTGTGTGTAAATATGCTAATGTTAATAGATAGAAGTAAGAATTAACTCATACAATAATTATGACATAGTTCAAACACTAGAACAACCTAAACTACATAGCAAGCAAATGTCAATTGTTTTTCAGTTTTATGTATATATAACCATTTTCTATGTGTTTCCTTTTTTCATATATGTCAGATTATAACCTGATACTCATAAATGAATGTGTCTGGATTGTATATTATTCAACATGTTTTATTCAATTAAGTTAATACCAGTCAATGTCCATTGTAATTGTTTATACTAAAAGGATAGTGAAAAAGTGTTTTACACAAAATAGCACAAAATCTGACAGAGCTGTGTTTGTAAACATAACCCAGGCAAAGCAACTGTAATGACTTAGCCGAATACACAATACAAAGTGCAGTGAAGTGTGTGTTGTTAGTGTATAGTATGAAGTCAGGTAGGCGACCCATACTAAATGACTGTAAGCGAGGGAACAAATTCTCACAGATGTATTTAGGGTGTGCCAAGAACACTAGACACATATGGCATGACCAATATATTCACGAGACATTAAACAATATTAAAAATTTACACGTACATATATAAATTTTAAAATTTCTATCTAAGTGCCTTGCAAGGAAGGTTAGAAAAATTGTGATTTGTGTCAGAAAGCAAAACCTTTCAATATCCGATATGACAGTGAGCCACACGTTATCATCAGAGACAAGAAAATGCATGGTTCACGGTCGATGCACATGGAGAGCTCCCAATAAGTCAGTTCGAATGTAGATATATTTTTATAATATATGATGTCCTCAGCAAATTCGGGAAAACTTATCATGTTAGAAACATTACGAGTAAAACCTGTGTAGGGAAGATTGTGAATGATTATGTGCCTAAATATGGTCAAATCGAAGCTGTTTTATTAGACAATGCCGAAGTTCATCGAAGCAAATGTTTTACTGACATACTGAAAAATCATGGGATAAAAATTTATCGCTGATCGTCCTATTTTCCTTCGAGTAACCCAACGGAACGTGTATTGAAGTACATTGGTGTCTATTTTCATGTACTGACTCGCAAGAATCAAAGGTTGGGTCAGATATTTTCCTCGAACAGAGAAAATTGTAAACAATACTATAAATATCACAACAGGACTTGCACTTATAAAACTTATATTAGGTAAGGAGCTAGAACAAGTTTTTCAATAGAAAACTTTACCTAAGAATGTAAATGTAAATAAAATTCAGCTAAGTGAGGAAGATAGGGCTAGTATTGCTTTTGAAAGAATAAAGGAAAAGACAGAGAAACGAAACTCCAAAAGAAAAGAAAGAAAGCATAATTGGGAATCTGAAATAGGTTATTTAGTTTTAGTGAAAAATAATAACTTATCAAGTATACTAAAAGAGAGAAACAAATGAATGGAACTGATATAAAAAGGTCCTGGAGTAATTGTGTCTAAATTTGGAAAACATATGTATAAGTTAAAAAATGCAAAAAATGGAAAACTAATGGATCGTTGGTATAAACAACTCCTTCATCCATACAGGACAGAGACTTCTGATAAGTTAAAATTATGGGTCCAAATTTGTATATATTTGTATATAGGTGATTATAATACACACACATACATATATAACGTATAAAAGGTGGTTTTGAAAATTTTAACTAGATAATTAGTATAAAATTGTAAAAAGCAGTCTTAAGAAGAAGGTGGTGAAAGTGAAGTGAAGCAAGCATAACAAACATTAAAATCAGTGCTTCAATTAAATAGCAAAACAAATACTCTTGGAAATTCATTTAAATTCAGAAGAAGAAAAAATAAAAGTGGAAAATGTACTATAAGTTGTCCTGTATTTAGTTTATGAAGATAAGCGTTATAAATTTTATTGTTCTCATATATCTGCATGTAACAATGAGTTGTAACAAGGAAGAAATTTGTAAATTATGTACGAAAACCTAAAGATGCCCGATAGGGGATCAGATAAATTTAAAGTCAAAATCCTATTCGGGCAAACGTGTACATTCTTTTGTTATTAGAACAATAAACAAACCTAAATCAGCACATTGATACCGTAATTATTGACAGGAACATATAAATATTTAAATAAGGAAATTATAGTAAGATAAAGAAATAATTGCAATAAATTATTTCTATATTAAATAAATGTATAATGTTATAAGCCTAAGTTGAAAGATTTATCCGGAGGAAAAGGGCATTAGCGAGTCATGTTAAGGAAATGTATTAATATAAAGTTCCTGGTGAAAGTTAACTTCAGTACATTTTTAAAATCACATGGGCAGAAATTCTGTAAATTAGAATGGGATTCAAGCAGGTACGGCTTAGCAACAAGGTTAGAGACGCATGCGTAAAGTTTTAAGATTGGTCCGAGTATGAAGGAAGTTGGTGGCGGTAGCTTTAGTTAGGCGGAGCTTAAGTTAATAAAAAAGCACGCATTTTAAATTTTGTGACATATTCGTGACTCTCCGAGATTCTTGATTCTCGTGTGTAATTTTTAAGTTGTATAGCGCACATGAACACGCCGGCGTTAGAAAGATTTAGCAGCTATTGAGAAGGATCTTTCCGAGAAGCATTTCTGCGACTTATGGCACATGACGCTTCGTAAATTCAACAGTGGGCGACTTTTCTCAAACTGAACATTTTAGTCAACATTAAAATTTATCAGCTAACTGAACTGGTGTTATCCTTTCAAAATACATCTACGTATACTCCGAGATAAAAACTCATAGCTATAGCACTAGACCTACTGGCGCACGACAACGCAGAACGAGCTACGGGATGACGTCATAAAGCCCATCAATTGAGCAGGTAATTAAATGTTATAAATTTTGAAACAGGGAGCGGCATCAAATTTGTCATGCAGATACGACTTCTGAATTTAGACAACAGAAATGAGATTCCTAAGAGCTGTCGTGCAGTGGCATGAGGTTGTCTGTCCGCTAAGTATGAGTGTAAACCGGTCAGCACCGATGAGAATTATTTGTGTGCTGTCGTGTACATACTTCTCTGTCTCCGAGTACACGTTTGTTTAATTGATATACTTTAATGCCTGTTTCGTAAGTTGTAAACGGTAATAGCAGTGGTTATAAACGGTTTATAATATCGAATTCAATTTCTACAACGGCGATTAAATCAACTGCTGGAAATTCACCATTGGCTAGAGAACTTCATGGGACTGCAAGCAGATCAAATAGACACTCTCCAGCTTCACACCAGAGTAAGGGCTATCTATGTGAAACTGCTATCGACGGTATTGTATGATAATCTTATTGCTCGTTATAAAGAAAACAAAAGTTTACATACGCCTCCGGCGAAATAGCAAACATGAATATTACACCGGATGACCAGAAAGCAGTAAATGTTCGAGTGCTAAAGCTGTCTTCTGAGGTACTCCTTACAGTGCTATCACAGGAGCTGAGTAAATATGGTGCAAGGAAAAATGGGGCTCTCGGTTTCTTCTTCTGTCTAACAACGCCTAGCATGCAGTGAAAATGGGGCTGAAACGTCATACACCGGCTAGTTTAGTTATCGATATGTATTTGGTTACCATCAGTTACATTGGCCAACCACGGGCTTGTCATTTATGTCATGACGCTACCCACTTGAAGGCAATTTGTCCTCTTCGTGCCATAACTCCAAGGAATTGATCTTCAATTCCAGAAAGCATCTGTCCTACAGGGGCGGAGGCACCAATGTTGGCTGCAGCGCCTGAACATGCAGCTGTGGACGGACCTATCACTCATTTTGTTGATCGAAAGGTTGTGTTTGAAACGCTCAGTTTGCCAATTCTCAGAACGGGAACATGGAGGTCTTAAGTGATGAGAAAGTAAAGATATCGCATAGGCGGATGGATGTAGGTGCCCCAGATACGACTGCAAAACCCAGATGTGCAACCGTTGTCGGGTAACCCTCCGACTCGTTCCAAAACGAAAGAAGCAGACTCAGGCAAGCGGCCGGCAGTAAATGACGGCGATGAGTATGAGGATCACCTATGTTTCCCTAAACTTACGAAGAATGACCCGTACCCGGACAGTGATGATTGAGATTGTTTTGGTTCGGAGTTGTACCTGGTTGTTCTCAGCCTGCCAACACTAAAAATACATATAGGCGTTCAAATATGGGCTTCGCTCAACGTTAACGGTCTGCGACAGGTAGTTAAACAGCAACTTTTGAGGGACTTCTTGATAAGTAATGACAGACATTTTTTGTTCTACAGGAGATCACATCATGCGTTCTACAGATCACACTTGTAATCTGGATTTTTTGTATGGCTTCGATTACGAGACTAATCTTGGTCCCGAGGGTTCCCATACGGCAGTTTATGATAACGCTACTTTCGTGAACATCTACGCTCCTGCTGGTAGTAAAACGAAAACAACCAGACGAGGTTTTTTTTGGCAAGACCTCCTGGGCCATATCCTATAAAGTGATACTTCGTGCTTGTGGGCAATTTTATGTATACGCTGGCGGGCAAAGATCAATGCAGAGCTTTTAATGGGTGTTTGCGGCAGCTGCTGGAGCAAATCCGCTTGAAGGATACCTGGGAGCATAAGCATGGTTCCATAGTCCAATTTACCTTCGTGAGAAATCAATCAGCTTCGGGCACTAGCACATTTATGTTCCGGCTGAACTCTTACCATCCTTCATCCTACGAAAACAGTGCCTGTAGCATTCAGTGCTCATAACGCACTCCTGCATGCTATTGAAGATAGAGCAGCAATCTACAATGGGATTACAGCCTCCGGATACATCAGTTTTAGGCATGCCTATTGTACACCCTACGAAGGTTCTGGGGATCTACTTTAGTACCAACGAAGCGGACATGAGGCAATGCAACTGGACGTTCGTATTACTATCTTACGTGGTGTGACGTATCGTCAGAAAACTAGGATGCTGAATACGGTTCTGTACTAGATTTGCGCTCAGCAGAATTTGCATGTGTTCTCGAACGCACAAAACGCCATTGCCAAAGAATAGAACAGATATTAGCTTATTTTATCTGGACAGGAAAGCTCTATCGCATTGCGCGTATTGAAGTATGTCTCCCTAAAGGCCAAGGCGGCTGGGGTGTACTAGAAGTGGCTCGTCAGTCTCAAGTCTTGATGCTTAAAATGATCTTGCTTGCCGTGAATAATCAGGGTGACCCCGTGAACATCATGCTACAACGAAAATACACATCGCTTTTTAATCAGGACGAACATGACAAGGTTCCCCAGATGTTACTGAAGTTTATCAGGATTTGGACCAGTTACCACCGGAGAAAGTTGTGAATGGTGACTTTCGCACTGTGAAAAATATTTACTCTTTTCTTGCTCGACTGCTACTGTTACCCCTCGTGTAAGTTGAAATACCCACAACTGCCTTGGAAGCGCATTTGGAAATGTCTTAATTCCGAATGGATGGTAGTAATGTATGAGATTGTAAATGAAATTATCCCGGCAGATAAACTCTATCTCCCGCCGGATGGCTATTTTCCACTGCTTCCCTCTTTGCAACGCCCCAGATTCGATTCCACAATGAGCAGAGCAGCGGTCTGGACTTGGGTGTAAGGACATTGTCGTACTTGGATACCTACCGGATGAAATCCTCAACTCTGATATTTTACATTTGAATCTACCTAAAGTGAGCCCTCCATTGCATAACTCCCTTCTCTGGCTGATAATGGGTACCTTTACCTGGCTGCAAGCGTTGGAAAATACACCTGGTTATATGCTGTCTCATCTACGACAATCTTTACATGCTGAGAGATGGAAGATGATCCAGCAACACAGAACAGAGCCATTCAAGCCTTGGATATTACGAATATAAGACAAACTAGCATAGTAATACAATTTTCCCTTTTGGCCAGTGTCCTGTCCTTTCCTGCATGGCTTTATGATGTAAAAGACAATAAATAACTTATAAATCACATAAACAGAGTAAACTCTCCCCCAAAAGTCTGAAAATTTTCTCTAAGGAATATACCTAAAAAGAATAAAACTCCTCGGCGTGGAATAGAGGTCGGAAAAATAAGCTATACTACTTTATGAAACTTCTTTTTTCTTTCCGATTCTTTTGTTTTATTAATTGTTAACGGGGAATAGAAAAGGTTCCCCCCCAAAAATGACCAATGAATGGAATTGCTCAATGGTACAGATTAAAAATGAATATACCAGGTGAGTCAGCCGCCCCTTCCGTTTTGGAAGATAGGCCATCCTTCAAGCTACAATTGCGCTTAAATAGATTTTCTTCACTTATCAACAGCTATTAATTGACGTTTTTGGGTAGACGAAAACTCAAAATTCAGAGGAAAAGCTATTTAATACACATCAAGTACTCCGCACTAAGTACAACTCAAAAACATACGTCTTGTTTACAGAGAGCGGATTCTGGGTTTCTAGCCCAGTTTACAAAATTTTACAACACTGTATACATAGCCACGCAATTCAGTAAATGCCTCTGATAAAATGGACTTATATCAAACCACTAACAAAATCAGCTGAAAAGAAAGTGGCGAAATTGTGTAATTAGAGTCGAGATAGGCTAACAAAAATTAGAGGTACGCTTATATCCACAATGGACGCTATACACTCAATGCACATAGATTATTAAATAATGATTTATTTGAATTTTGGCGTAAACTAGCCTTGTGTGTTTCAAATGATATACATAACAGCTTATGCCATTTAATTAATTATGTGAAAACGCCCAACAAAGGATTAAAGTTGTCTTAAAGGGCTATAATAATAATTCGCGAATTGACACTGGCGTAGCACTTGGCAAGTAAGTTCTAAGGTTAAACCTAAAATATGCTTCCAACCAAGCATCCAAGTAACTAAGTGGAATTGCATCTGTATGCACTAATCACCGGCAGTACGGTCCGCGTCTAGGCGTTAAGCGTTACACGTTCCTTATCCACGAGATATTGTAGCAAAATACATTTCTATGCGCTGGATCACAGAACCAAACTCGTGAAAGTATTAAACTTCCGTGCTAAACTGTGACATGGAATTTCCTTATTGTCTTAGATCAAATGTGTATAATCCTGACTTCATCTACATGGAATGTACTTATAACCTATGAAGTTTCCCAATAAAGAAACACTAACAATACAAACATATTAAATTAAAATAAAAGTAATAATTGCAAATTAAAATGATAATGACAATGTTAAACATAATGCTAATTTAAACCAAGATTATATATAAATAATACAACACAGTGAAAAATATTAGTGCACTTAAGTGATTCGAGCGTCCTATACTACAAATGGACTATTTACAAACCACACGCTCGTTCCAACCGAAGTATATAGAAACATGAGAAAAGCATAGTCACTTTAACATAATATGTAGTATTTACTTGTCGCAATATACATTTTCAGTTTGCAAACGTCAGCTGTCTAATTACGAGTGTATTCTAAGGCGATGTATAATAACGGCTATGTTATTAGTAATTTCGTTGAGTTTGCAACCATAGATATCCATGTTACATACTTTGGGTATATCCTACCATAGGAGCCAATGTTTTCATGTTAGAGGATAAATTGCGGATTGCTAAAGGCTGCAAAAGTAGGGGCGACTGACTACCTGGTTAACAAAAACTCTATTAAATATTAGATCAATAAATTATATGATAAAAGGAGAGAAGAACTAATCATTTATCTCCTAAAACACATGGAAAATGCTAGATTTTCATCACAGTCACGTAGAAATAACCCAAAAGGATAAGAAAAGTTGATACGACGGCAGATCGAAAAGTAGTTAAAACAGCAAAAAGTCACAAATAAACTTGCACCTTTTACCTAATTTTCGACATATTCAACAAGTTTCTCAACACATCTCTCCCATTGTAATACCAGCTTCAATATGGCCTGTTCGTAGAAGTCCGTTTCCTTGGAGTCCAGCCCTCTGCAGACTGCTGATTTCACTTCCGCATCTGTCGCAAAGCGTTGGCCGACTAGGAATTTGTTCATAGTACCAAACAGATGAAAGTCCGAAGGTACAAGGTTCGGACTGTATGGTGGATGATGGAGCACCTCCCAATCAAATTTGGCGACTTTGTAACAAACAGTAGCAGCAATATCGGGGCGAGCATTGACATGAAGAATTTTGACATCTTCAGCATTCATGTTGTGGCGCTTGTCACGAAGGGCACGACGCAACTTCACCAAAGTTTTCATGTAGGCTGCAGCATTCACAGTGGTCCCGTATTCAGCAAAGTACACCAATACAACACCGTGCATATCCCAGAACACCGTTACAAGCACTTTCCTAGCAGATTGAGTCACTTTGAATTTTTTCTTCTCTGGGGAACCAGCATGTTTCCGCTCCATACTTGCCTGCTTCGTTTCGGGCGTATAGTGGTATGCCCACGACTCGTATCACCAGTGACGATTCCTTTCAGAAGGTCATGCCCTTCTGCGGTGTACCGCGTTAGGTGATCCAAGCTCGTCATCACTCGCTGGCCCTTGTGGTTGTCTGTCAGATTCTTAGGCACCCAGCGAGCACTAACTTTACGAAATTTTAACGTGTCATGAAGAATATCGTACACTGCACCATAGGAAATGTTGAGCTGTTTAAACAAGGTTCGCAGTTGCACACATCGGTCGTTCAAAATTGCCGCCTCTGACGTTGTGCAGAGTTGCAGCTGTTACCGGCCTCCCGGAGCGTGGCGAATCACTAAGGTTCACACAGTCTTCTAGAAAGAATGCACACCACCTGGAGACATTGCTACGATCCATACAATCATCCTCATACACGCCATGCATGTCCTTGTGAATATCACTGCGTTTATGCCGTTTGGCCCACAAATATCGAACCTCTCTGCTCTTCACACGTGTACGACAGTAACATGTGCGCCATCTTTGTTGCGTAGTTCGCGCTTCTCTCGCTAGAGCTGCACATGAAACAAAAAATATCCTCTGTAGTGAAAACGTCAAACTATATCTGTGTGAAATTGCAATATTCCAGCTGCAATACCAAGGCAGAAAAAAAATTATTGTGCGTTACTTTTCGATCCACCTTCGTAGAACCTATAAACGGTGGAAGTAACAACTAGAAACTGGAGCGGAACAGATAAAACGCCTAAACTATTAAGGTGATGATACATTTCGAAACGAAGTATACAACTTTTCTCTTTAAGGATCTCAGCGTTACCTAAATACTTTTTAATATGCTAGAAAAGTGTAAGTGCGAATAGTCTGTAGAATCACTACGAAATGGCAATGGTAGGGAAGATCATGTGAGCATTATACGTCAAACTTTTTTTCCTGCGTACTAATTAATGTCAATGGATCTAACTTGATCCACTTTCGCGTCTTTACCCGTTGTTTTTGGTCGGATGTTTTGTGCACGCGGTAGATCCACGTCCCAACTAGGTTAGCTTCTTTAAGACGAGATGATGCCAGATTTTTTCTACATTGTTTGACCAGAAGTGTCATTAGAGCAAGCACACACACTTCCGCACGTACAAACTCACATGCAAGTAAAACGAAGCACCAAATGCTGGAGAGTAATCAGTCTTCGTCACTCAGCCTCGAGGCTACGTGTGAGTGAACGCGATAAAAATTAAAAGACGGAAAGCGCTTTAAAAACTACCCGTGAGGAAAAAAACACTCTGAATAGCCACTTGGGAGTGGAAAGAAGATTTCAGTAAAAGATAAAGCTACCAATCCGATGAGTTCCTCTACGGTGGGACGAATTAGTCTTCTTGTCATAAGACATGCCCGTGCAGAAACTGAAAACATTTGGTGATGTGACACGTGACCATTTATAATTCTATCTTAATAATAATTTGCGTAAAAAGTTAATGTTTTGTTCATAAATGCAACGAAAAGACTGATTTCTTTTTTTTTCCCACAGTTTAAATAATTTTCAGGGAGACACGAGCAATAAAAATAATACATAATTTTCCGTACTTCATTGAAATACTATTTTGAGGAATGGATTCGGGTCTTTTGATGTGACCTTTGGTATGTACTATACATATTATATATTTATGTATAGAAATAGGCCTAGATTATTGCAATACTTTTAACATCCGCTTAACTGCTGCTCTTTTGTTGTATGTTTCCATATGTGTAAACCTTACTGAAAATGCTCATTACAGTCAAAAACTTCAGTATTTAGCTTTTACTCTTAAAATTATGTAACTATTCCAGTAGTTTCATACCCCTTGGCCCTTTGAAACGACTGTTTTAGCAGAAATTTTAATTACTTTCTTCAATTTCTGCTCCAACATTCCCTGTTTTTATTTCTAAGCGTTTACTATCTCTAAAGGTTCAGAGAACCTTACCAGAATCACACAAAAAATTGAAGTGGTGTAACAAATTGAAAATCTTAATTTATTTCTTTTTAACCATATTTCACAAAGTTATGCTTTATTCGTTTAATAAATTTAAATTCCCAACCTTACTACATGTAAATGAATTCCGACTCTTCAAAGCCTTATGTAGAAGGCTACTATAGAAAATACTTTAAGTGAGCCTAATGTATAATGCAACGAGTGTTATATTTAAAGAACACGATTTGCAGCTGTAAAGTGTTTATGAATAAAATGAACTAATAAAACTGATAAAATACTTCGAATGGTTATAACAAATAATTACAAATGCTAGTCATCACAGGTATAATTTAATGCATGGCGGCATACTTTTGGAACATAAATTAAATATGGTGTTATATATATATTGTAATAAATAAATAAATAAATAAAAATATTCCTTTCCTATTACAAATAAACAGCTTAAACTTTATTTAAACACGCAATTATAAACCTGATAACATTTTGAAATTTATTCTAAACATAAGTTCCATTCCTTTGGGTGTTTTGAGACTTCGCCTGTGGAATTAATTTGATTTATTTTCTATTTCGTAACTTGGCCAAATTTTCCAGACGCATATTAAATCTGGCGTTGTTTGCACTAAATATACGCTCAATATACCTGATTGTAAAAGAACATGAGATAATGGTCCAATATTTTTTCAAAACAAACTGTAAGAACGAAGGATGTCATTTACGTAAATTTAAAAATAAGCGGAAGTGGACAGTCAGTAGAGGGAAAATCAATACTTGTTAGAAATTTTTGTGAAGCACATGTACAGTAAGTAGAAAAATTG
This sequence comes from Deroplatys truncata, assembly GCA_030765065.1. NCBI lineage: Eukaryota > Metazoa > Arthropoda > Insecta > Mantodea > Mantidae > Deroplatys > Deroplatys truncata. The sequence continues at coordinate 233,934,858 of CM060975.1, forward strand.
TGGCGTAAGCCCGGCGAAGACACCACCAGCGCCCTCAACAATGTAACGTAAAGGATGGGGTAACGTAGCACAGGATAGCCTCGAGAGGGTTGCAGCAGCAAGGGTGGTGAAAGAGTGAGATTATAAGATATGCAACTTCTGTTCCCAATCTTTCTAATCTTTAATTTTCCTAATATAACCTAAACTACATTTCAAAAAGAAAGAATTAAACAGCTGGGATTTACCTGCATGGCAGAGGAAGTACGCTTGTCCATCGTCGTCGGACCTAGCGCCTACGTCGCGATTGCAAATTAACACTAAATGAATTTAAAGAACTGACCAGCAAGCGTTCTGCTGGGCACGTGGTTGGTTGAGAGAACATCGTCAAAAATTTCTAACTTTAAGTACCCGGCAAAATGCTGATTAGTGCTAGCTAGTCACTGACGTAAGCGTATGTCAACAGAAATTACCTAACACACCCAAGTGTTGGAGATAAAGCGATCTTTTACCCTAAACTGCGTGTCACCCAATCTCTGCTTATTTCAACTTCCGAAATGCCGCTCAAGATCTAAAGTCAGATATTTTGGAGTTACTTAAATGAAGTTTGTCCTGAATATCTCGAACTGTGTGAAATCATATTTATCAAAATCTTTTAAAATAAAATTTTAACCGTCATAATATTAGCTATATAATGCTTGCAATGGATGTCTGACTGACTGGCCAGGGGCAGTGAAATATTTACTGTAATTTCCTAGTATTTCAATAAATACTTAAAACTTCAAATTAGCTCGGGATAATAAACTATGGCTCTGAGTTTTAGAGTAAGAATTATTTGACATTTCATATTTTATAGAACATAATTGGTCTATATCATTTGAGTGGCGTTTCTGTTGACTAATGAAATTAGCATTGTGTTTATTTAAACTTTTGTTTATTATGAGTTATGTAACCTGTTAGAGAATATAAAGAGAATAAGAAAGAAGGAAGGAAGAAAGAAAGAGAAAAAAGAAAGAGTATAGAAAAGTGTAAGTATGTAGAAAAGTTAAAGTATTGAAATACAATTAAAAGGTGACGCTTTTTGCAGTTGATCATTTTTTTCTTTTAAATAGGCGAAGAAATTATCATGGACAAATAGATCATTTTATTGAAAAAATAGGCTTGGTGGACCTTTTTATTAATAAATGCGCGTTTAATTAGAATGTCTTTGTTCACCTTAATGTAATGTTTCATTACTACTTGTCTTGCCGAGACGAATCGAATAGTACTATTTGACTTTGCTGAAGGTGGAAATACACAGTTTTTAATGTATCCAACATCCGAAATCCATTTCTCTAGATTTCAACTGGTGATATGCTTCTCCGCACACTAGTACCTATCCTTACCACAGTTTTTATGCAGTTGAGTATGATATGTTGCCTGGTGTAAGAGGTGCTTTACCGACAGCGATGGCTTTGCGTAAACGTGTGAGGCTCGCATTCGGAATGTCCCGGATTCGATTCCCGTTGAGCCAGCCATTGTGACCATGGATTTTTCATGAGTTTCCCGTGTCGATAAACGAATCCTGTGTCCTGCCACAAATAGGCAGCGGAGGTTAGTATGTTGTGGCAGGACAGTGGAATTTGCGTTATAGGAAGATTTCTCTCTGGCGCTTGACGGGATTTCTAGGGTCCCCTTCCTTTCGGGGAGTGTCTCGACGATACCTTGGACCCCCCAGGTTGCGGGTGGCTAAGGCATGATTAATCGGCGTGAGGATTGGTATCGAGTTGGAATGGTTATGGACCCCGCCTTACTAGCACTCGTCGTATCAGGATCTGGTGGCTTTTCGGGTCTTCCCTTCATCCCTTCTTCCCAGTAATCACGTTGGAAACACATATGGCCTACTTGCGGTGTTGTGCTACCTTTTTGTTTGACTACTCCTCCTATCTAAATCCCTGTTGCACTGGAAACTTCTCTATCTTAGCTTGGTAGCGGGACGATCGTAAAGATTGCCCTGCTGTACAGCTAAAATAGAAAAATTGCGACACATCAGGGACTTAGACCACAAATCGGATTCTCTGAAACACCTATTACATCAGGAAAACAACTGAGTACGACTTCCTGTATCCAACAATTTCGAGAACTTTCGTTTTATTGTTAATAAGGGTTATAACTGTTCCAATTTACAATATAACTAGCTGCTAAGCTGCGAATTAAACGCCAATTGTTGAAAGCATAAATATATTAATCAAGAATATTCATATACTTAATTGCACATAACTTAAAGCACAATATTTTGAGTAAATTTCCATTCTGCAATAGAGTTTTCATTTTGAATAGCGTTACGGCCTAAAGGACTTGTATCTCTTTCACAAATATTTTCTACCATCATTCGTATTCTGGATCTTGCAGTTGAAGAATCCCTTAGCAGTATACCACGCCTCTTAAATGATGACTCATTAGTAAAACACATAACAGAATATACGCAAAATAAACACGTAATTCAGTATAGCACATTGAACAGATCAAAATAATACCGTATCTATGGGGATGTAATGCACGCCCCAAATTTAAAATGTGAAATAAAAAAGGGTTGGTTGCTGAGCGTAATGCACATCAATGGTAGGATAAGTTCATTTAAATTTATTTTGTAAAACAGTGTATTTGTACATAACATTTGTGAATATACTTACATTTAGATATAAGAGCCTATTGTTACGAGACACAGCCCGTGTTAAAGAAATTATCACTACTTATTAAAGTGAACATGAAATACCTATGCTACATAAACATTGTTAAAAATACTGGACAGCATGTGAACTGTTTGTGGATTTAGAGAACAATTTGTTTCATGTTCACATCTAATCCTGTTGGAAAAACTGGAATCTATTATATGTAATTTTATATATTTTATGGGGGTTTAAATCTAATAGAAGTTAACGTAATTTAACATTAAATCCTTAAGATTATTGTTTATCTGTGGCTGCGGAAAATGAACCAAACCATTGTAATGAATTGAAATGTCCATTCACAATTTTATTTTTAAAACTCCTTGCTTCACAATGGTTGCATATTTCATTTAGAAAGAGTTTTCGTTTTCAGTATCATACGGCCTAATGGGCTTACATCTCTTTCACGAGGAGTATTATCCTCATTCGATCTCTGGCTCATACTATTGAAGAATCCCTTAGCACTACACCACACCGCCTTGGACGTCCTAAACGATGTCTCATTATTAAACAAACCAGTATAACACAATGAAAGGAACAAAACAATATAACACCACTTTTATGTTTGTAGCAATGCCTTATTTTTAGCGGAAAAATATTTGGTGACATGGTTACCAACGCTGTGATCAACCTATCAGCTGGAATTTATTATTTTTGCAAGAGAGACTGAGGAGCTTGATTGGTATACTCTTAGTCCGAACTTCCAAATCAAAAAATAGCAGGTAAATCAACATAACAAAACTAAGAGAACAAAATTATTTATTTTTAAGCTTATATTCAGTTTTAAGCTTGTGGCACCGTGTTTCTTTTAGCGGATAAAGATTTGGTGACATACTTAGCAACGCTGTGATCAACATATTAGGGTAAATACAAACTTTCTTCTGTTTTGTTGCAACAAATATAGGTGACTATGAGCTTAAAACAGCCCATTGTTGCAAAATGGATGCATGTTTTGCAGTAACACAACGAACAGAACAAAATAATTTAGCTTTAAGCGCATATTTAGCTTTTAGCTTGTAGCGTCGTCTTCTTTTTAGCAGGTAAACATATTGTCACATTGTAACCAATGCTGTAATCAACGTATTCTTCTGTTTGATCGCAACAAAAATAGGTGATAATGAATCTACAGCAGTCAATTGTTGTTTTGTAAACATTTTGGCAATTAAGGAATTAATTGTAGAGACGGAGAACTTTTTATTGGTATGCTGCACTTAATCGTACTTTCTAGATTAATGCGTAAACTCCGTACAGCTCCAAATTTTATATGTATACATATAAAACATTGTTTCCGGTACTGTTCAGTAATATATAAGTTACTAATGTTAACTGTGATTGTGGATTTCTGCGTATGATGGATTAGTCTTTAATTCTTCAAAGTTGTGTAATTATATATGTATGATGTACCTTCACACTCAAAAAATGACCCATCAATATTAGGAAAGATGTAACTAGCTTAGACTCCATTTAGAGAACAAGATGAAGTGTACCTTATCTTTGGGAAGGTTCTAATGAGACAGGAAATAAGAATATTGAAATTTCTGGCTTATTATTGAGATTATAAAAATAATCTTACAAAATATATTTATAAGTATAATGAAGACAGCAAGAAGTTTGCTCTAGATCTGTTACTTAGCTGTAACAGAAGTACAACTATTAAAAACAAAATAATTTTTTTACATCTAATATAAAATAGATGTTACAATATGGTGTTGAATATTTTGAATATTAATTAATATTTTTAATCTCCAATGTGCTTAATACTCATAGTTTTATCCAAAACTTAGAGCGAAAATAATACAAAAATTTAAAAGTTTCAACACAAATCAGCAATAAGTCAAAGAATTAATCCGAATTTTCAAACTATCACGTTCCTCTAAATATTATTTAAAATAATGAACCAGGATTCTAAGTTACAGTTTTGAATCAACCAGAGGACACAGAGTTAACATTTAATCCATTTGTACGCTTACTGCATTTCTCTTCACAGACACAGTGGTATCTTAAATCTTGTTGAAATTACGCTTTCAATCGTGCCCCTAAATGCAATTCCTGTCACGTGCTTGAATTATCCATGGAATCATCCTCAATTTTAATTTAAAAGCCATTTTATCAAATAAAATAAATCTATGCCACAATGCTCATCTCTATATCGTGATAGACAATGATTTCTCCCGAGGGCGCAATTTCGAGAAATAAATGGGTAGTGTGGTCCAACTGTTCTTTGGGTTAAACAGCACCCGAGGTGATTTTTAGCTTTCGTTTTTAACTGTGCAGTGTGGAGGAACCTCTAGAGAGTATCAAAACCCCTTGTCACTCAAAAAGGGGAATACATGAATGAGCCCTCTGATTCTCCCCAGCTCATCGTTTGTCATCTGGAGTCAACGTTAGTGCCATATCAAAATATAAGGCTAGCAGATAGAATTTTTTTCGGAACCAAAAAAATCATTTCGCTTCTACAACATATTCTGAGAACCGACTACGGAATTTAGCTCAAGTTGGCGCGATCGCGTTTGAATAAATACCCAATAATGACGAACGGCTAAATAGCTACTTCACCCTAGTGAAGTATACTAGTTTTGATAGTAACCAGACCCTTCTTAATAAACTAAAAATAGTCAGAAATCTTATGTGTTACATTCGCATGCTTTCTGTAGGCGTTTATTTTTACATCTCTTCTACATAATATTCTTGCAAAAGTTTATTTTTCTATCTACTTCAAATCAACCAAGATAAGTGTTTGCAGAAAGGTTCCATTATACATTTTGATGTAAGTACAAGGGCTGAAGATCTTTATACGCTGGCGTTGGAAATCCTTATTCTTTCCATCACATCGCAAGAAGACAACTGAATGGTTACCTCTTCAAAAATTGACAAAAGTATTGAACAGATTTCATGTGTTACATTCACAGACTTTCTCTACTCTCTAGCACAAGTTAGTAGGTATACAAACTATTCTTACGAAAGTATTTCCCTATCTTCTTCATTTTAATCTAGATAAAACTTTCCGGAAATAGTTGAATTACACATTTCGGTATAAATAATAAAGGGATTAGCGATAGTCAAATGCTTGACAATTGGACTGGCCTTAAAATTCCATACTCTTTGTGTGCAGTAAAAGAAACAACTGAATATCGAAAGGACTGGAAAAGAATAACAAAGTATTGAATGATTCGAACCATTAATAACGGATATCTCGAAGTGGCTCGGTTTATAAACCAAATCACCCTCGTTTCTATGAAAATACCCACACAGCGCTGAAGAAGCCTGTAATAACCAAAACGTACAACACACTACACCGAGTAATGCAACATCCCGCAAACGAAACACGTACAGTTTTATCACAGTGTGTTCAGTTTGATCTGTCAGTGTACAGTACAGTTCGTAACAAATGCAGAACTGTTCCCTTAGAGGTATTATCCAAAATGTCGATCACCATGATCACAGCTGAGTGTACAGCGACGCACCATCGCCTGTCTTACACGCTGAAGCATTCCAGAAGTTTGGTGTACTACTTCCGCGGCTACGATAATCCTAGCAAGCAGATCCATGGGAGTATCCACGTAGTCTCATAAACTAGGCTCTTCATATTGCCCCAAAAGAAGTAGTCCATTGGTATCATGTCTGGTGACCGAGCTGGCCATGGAACACAACCACAGCAACCAATCCATTGTCGTCCAAACTGTACATCAATGTGGTTCCTAGAATCGACTGTAAAGTGTGCCGGCGCCCCGTCTTGTTGAAACCACATAAGTTGACGAATTCTCAGCGGTACGTCTTCTATGAACTGGGCAGGACATGTTGGAGGAACGTTTTGTACACGGATCCGTTCAGTGTATCAGGAAGTACGTAAGTCCAATCACAAAATCGTTGGCAATACCAGCTCATAAATTCACAGCAAACTTCTGTTGATAGAATTGACACACCAATGCGTGTGGATTTTCGTAATCCAGTACATGGCTATTCCTAATGTTGAACATGCCTCTCTTGTAAACTTGGCCTCGTCTGTACACAACACCAAGACAGGAAAATTGTGACTTTTCGCACATTGCTATAGGAAGCAATTTGCAAACTTCACTTGAAATGGGAAGTCCACTGGATGCAATAACTGCACCTTCTGTCGATGATAGGGTGAAATTGTTGTGCATGTATGACTCTCAAAACAGTTGATTGTCTTATGTTCATAGCTCGGGCAACGCTCCAACTACTAGCGGCAGGATTGCCACCAATTGCGTCTAACGCATTCTCTTCCAGAGCGGGTGTTCTGGCATACTTCGAACGGCCAGTATCTCCCATTCTAACACGGAAGGATGCAGTTTCTCGTAGGCGCCTAGTACAGATGCAAAAGCGCTGTGATGTGGTTGCCATCGGTGCGGAAAGAGCTCAGCATAGCGTCGTTGTGCTGTGTATCACTGTTAACGCACAACTAACACTGCCGGAAAAACAAAACTATAGACAGAACCGATTAGTATGCAATGCAAACCTGAGGGTGACGAGCTAAAAAGGGCATTGCTGTTGTCAACAGCAGGTACCGTGAGCGAATAGAAACAATTTATTTACATACAAGGCACACAAGGCATACCGTCGACATTTGCACTGCTGTGCAGTATTTTCTGTGCAATACAGATACAAAGCTAACTGGGGCAAGAAACCACACGAAGTGCAATTACTCTGTAACGAAAGTCGGAGACCGTGTGTCTCTTATACGAGTACCAAAATACTCAGAAGGTATCCCTGATCAACCTCTGAAAGTTTGTCGATAGAGTTCAGGTTTATCCTATATATACTTTGTTAGTCACTTAAACATGTATTTTAATCAAAATCGTTGGAGCCATTTTTTATAAAATCAAAATCATGTTTCATGCAAAGAGTAGTTTCGGGTTGGGGATTTTCTTGAAAATGTTTGTGCCACATCTCTGGAAGATGAATATAAATACCAAGTTTGGTGTACATATGGTATTTCGTTTTTTAATTGTCTTTTGACAGCGCACATACAAAAACACACACAATACATAAAAACGACTAAGTTTCTTCCATTTTATACAACATAAGTTCATCAATTTTGCCTCTCAACCTACATTATTTACTCTCCGCTGAATTCACCAAAGTCTGTTTTGCCTAAGGGCAATCATGTTCCAAAAACCTAATAACAGCTGGGAGAAACTAAATTGTTTTGTATAGGTCAGTTTAATCTCGATTTCTGAGTGTATGTTTTTTGGAAATTGAATAGATAACTGCATTGTTACGGAGTTGACTTTTCACAACATTAAATTGTTCACAATAATAATTACAGACGTTCCACTAAGTTCCCAATGAGGTGAGCACTGGAGAAGGTTAAAGGACGATCATAAGAACCCTTTCTTTGAATTTTTTCACGCGATGTACCAAATGACATTTTCCGATTGGCCTCTCCATATTAAATAAGCGATCTCTTATTTCCCGCATGTCTGTTGCAAGAATCTTCCAAGCAGGTTATATGCGAATTTTTTTTAACGAGCGCGTGTAACTTGCATTCGGGAGGCCCTGGGTTCGATTCCCGAGCCGACCTCCCTGACCCATGAGTTTCTTCGGAGGTTTTCCGGATCGCTAGGCGAATGCTGGGAAGGTTAATTACATTCTCCGAATTTCCTGTTACTCTATTTCACCTCCTTTCACATTTCACTGCACCTTTCATCTGCTTGGTTGTTCCAGGGTTGCAAGTGTCGGCGGTAGTTTCAGCGTTACATGGCAGGGAGAAAGGATGTTCTCTATAAAATTCCGTCCTCCGGAATGGAGACGGTCTCCGAGTCCCGGCCCCCAGTGAGATGTGCAAGCTCGCAGGTGGGATGGGAGCCAGTTGTACCAGCTGGCACTGGGAGTTTCAACCTGGGAAATGTAGGGACCCTGCCCTCTTCTCCATCGTGTCTCCTGAACCGGCCGCCCTCTGTCTCTTCTTACCTCAATCCTCCCTCTGAGAGTGACCCATTTGCGACCTAGACATAAAAGATTCCCTTAGATCGAGATGCTAAGTCCCCTCCGCTCCTAGTCATACATCATAAGTATGCGACCTTTTTTTTAATACAGCACCTTATGACAATCTGTTGTTTTAACCACATTCGGTACTGCGTAGTTGACAAATAGTAGGAGAATGTGCTTGACAACATTTGGCCAGAGATGGTTCATTGTTTCGTCAAACGATTTGCTTATTGTAGAGTAATTCGCTTTTTCCAAAAATGCACAATTTTGAAGAAAAAATTTCACTACTATTTTATTCATTAATTGTCCCAACAGTTACATCCATGACACAGCAACCCATAGAATCTGTAGTCCTGTACATTCAAACCTGATATCTTTCTCGTGAAGATTCATTCTTATTTCACCCATTGTCTTAGCATAACACCGTTCAGCATGTCATTATCTTTCAGTTATCTGAAACAAGTTTTCCCGTATATTTCTCTAGATTGGTCTAATGCGTACACAGGAGGTTGTCCTTAAGCCTGCACAAAGACACAAGCAGTATAAAGAAACAGGAAGGAAATGCTCACCAGAAACTATAAATTAGGAAGAGAGGTAGGGTTGTGGTATGTCACTGACAGTGTTCAATATTAATATACATGGTTTAATAAGAGAATGGAAAAACATATATCCACCCCTGTATAAACTTAATGTTTGGTTCAGCTTCAACAAATATGCTGATCATTAAGTAAATATTCAACAATATGAGAGATATTTATAATTGCATACAAGCTCCATCAAGTAGACGTGCAAATAATATAAATATTTCTAAACCAAAAGCTAAAATAATTGTATTTTATATAAAAGAACCTATAAGAAATACTTTTTTTAGATGAACACGTGTTTGAATAGTCATTACATTAATTCCGCTATTTGAGATATGATATAAATACCTATGTAACACTGCTAACCTTTATAAAAATTCCAAAATGACAAATACACCACAGATGGACTTACATGGCAATTCATCTGTAAATTTGAAAATGTTGCATTCCATATTAGCTAATGTGGTTTTTAATTTATGCCGTGTATGCTTAAACTGCTTCTTTCTATTGGTAATAAACTCTTTTTCCACCGTGTAGGTGATCTTCCTACTGGTTGTGGTGTGTCTGGTTTCAAATTCGTCGGAATCTTCGGGAAATAATCTCCCCTTATTTTTTTAATGTGGTCTCTTCAGCTTTTTCTTCTTTGTTTTTAATCCACCTCCTAATGCATGTAATCCCACAAATGCTCCTTATTTCTTCATTATTCTTTTTATCATATAATGTATATCTAGTTATTAATCTTAAAATGTTCATGTTGTTTTCTAAGAAGTTCCTGTTTTTTGTGTCAGATCTTGTTTCTGCTGCAATGTCAGCACTAGTTTTATATACTCGGATTTTACTTTCTAAGCTCAAAGGCTTATTTCTCCAAAGAATGTTAATAAGTTAGAAAGACATCGATGATATCAGGAGTATTAAGAGGCATTATTTGAGACATGGTATTTTCTTTTCTTTCTTTTCTTTCTTTTTTCTTTTTGTCAGTGTCTATATCTCAGGGCCGTATAGAACCATTGTTATCACCATGACTTTGTAAGACTTTATCTGTGTCTCTTTTCTTGTCTGTTTATTTAAGTTTCTTCCTATTTTGGAGCATATTTGTTTAATTCCAAATTCTTCTCCGAATTTCCTCCGAATGTGATAGTATATCTTAAATAATTGAATGTTTTTGTTTGCTCAAATTATATTTTTTTATTGCTCATCAACAAGTGATGTTCACTCGCTTTACAGTGGTAACCTATGGGTAGCTATTACTTTTTGGTTAGCGCATTAAACTCACACACACACACACACACACACACACACACACATTCACAATCTCATTCTTACTTCCAGACCCTAGGGAGAACAGGGAATAATCCTAATTAAAGAAAAAATCACACCCTACGGCTTGGAATCGAACCTAGGAGTTATGGAAGGTTGGCATCCGAACTACAAGACCACGAAGGCAGTCTAATTAATTTATTCTTGATTACTAGTTTACATATTTTATATTCATTGCCAATGAATATAATTATTTTTGTTATACGTCTTTCTTTTCTAACAGTATATGCACTGACTGTATTTTCTCTTCCAATCTTGCAATTATCATCTGGACATCTGCATATACGACAGCTGTCCCAGAAGTACCGACCTAACAAAGAAAACACAAAATTTTGGGAAAAACATCTTTATTTCTCTACATAGTCTCCTTTCAGTTCGATACACTTTTCCCAGCAATGTTCAATAGCTTCGATACCCTGTTTATAGTGAGAACCGTCGAGTTCTGCAAAATAGTTATCAACTACAAATTACACCTCTTCATTGTTGGCAAATCTTTTACCACCAAGCCATTTCTTCAACTTTGGAAACAGAAAATAATCAGAGGGGGCTAAGTCTGATAAACAGGCTGCATGAGGAAGCAATTCGCACTTTAACTCATTGATTTTGGCTATGGCGATAATGGATGTGTGAACTGGTGCATTTTCTTGATGAAACAGAACGTTCTTTTTCGCTAAATGCGGCCGTTTTTGCTTGATTTCATCATTCAAACGCTGCAATAAGTTTGCATGATACTCGCCATTGATTGATTTTCCTTTTTGAAGATAATCAATGAAAACTATCCCACGTGCATCCAAAAAAAAAACTGACGCCATGACCTTACCTGCAGATGGAACTGCTGTCTTCGCCTTCTTTGGAGCCGATTCTCCCCTTTCAATCCACAGTTTTGACCGTTCCTTCGTATCCGGTGTGAAGTGATGGATCCGGATTTCATCCATGGTTATGAATCGACGCAGAAACTCGCTTTATTGCAGCGAAACATCGCCAAACACTCGACTGGCACATTCTCACGACGCTACGTTTGTTCCATTGTGAGTAAACGCGGCACCCATCTTGCACACAGCTTTCTCATGTCTAAATTTTCAGTTAGTATGCGATGTACATCACTTTTTGAAATGCTTACGATATCTGCTATCTCGCGCACTTTCAGTCGACGGTCATCCATTTTGTGGATTTTCTTCACAATTTCTGGCGTGGTCACCTCATTTGGTCAACCACTGCGATGTTCATCTTGGCAGCTAGTACGGCCTCGCTTAAATTCTGCCACCCAATATTTTACTGTTGTAAACTAAGGAACAGACTCCCCAGAGTCGAATCTAGCTCAGCTTTAATATTAGTTGGACTAAGACCTTTCAAATGAAAGTATTGTATCACATAATAATGGCAAGTTTTGTCCATGTTTACAAATTTGCTGAGAGAGTTCACTATTGTAGCGTATGTGTGTGCATTGTCGCGTCGGACACATTATTGCTGTGTATAATGATATTGTTGAACTAATTATTTCGTTTGTGAATTGAATTCTTGCCTGGCGCGGCATATTTCTCTCCAATTCCTAGTCAAAGGGGGTGATGGCAAATTGATGGAAGAACCTCTTGGTCTGAGAACGTGGCGTCACCAGTAGAGTCAGTTTTATTGTATATCTTCAGAGTGTGTGGTGGTATGTAGGAATGCGTGTTGCCGTGTGTGTGCGTGGGGCATCTCCCCCAATGTTTGTCTGTAACCTTTTGGGAATATGTAGCTGCACCAAGGTAACTTTATAATAAACCAAATTTAAATGTGAATTTATATGTATTATTTATAAATATCCCACGTCCACTTTAACTTTGTGCAGCAAGTTCCTGGTATCTCTCGTATGCCTCTGTAGTTACGACCCCCCAAAGTTTATGCCGGAGTAACTAAATTTCATATTTTAGCTGCAAAACCTTTTGGCCTCACCCCGGCGTATAACATTTTTGGCGGAAGGCGCCGTGTAAAATATTTGTGATCACATCGCTGTAAAGAGAAAATTTCGTGTGCTAGTGCGTGAGTGTATTTGTGTGTGTGTGTGTGTGTGTGCACGTGGTGGTTGTATCTGTAGTTTAAGGTAAGTTTTTATATGTGAGCGTGTGAAGGGTTTATTTGTTTATCTGAAGTTGTATAGTGCATTTTGTTTTTATGTAGGATCGCAGCGATGTGATGCGATTTCCTTTTAAGGGCTGGCGTACCACGTGTAAGGCAGCACGTTTTGGCTTTGTAACTGACCGTTACACGGAAATCCTAAATTATATCAAAGTGTGGCGTGGCCATTATTTCTTTAGCATAGAAAAATTGTATTTTTCCCCTTATTTCGGCCTTGAAAATTTTTCACATTTACTAGATTTCATTTCTTTTATGTGATGGTTATGTAATTTTTTTGGTGCATCTGCATGGTCCCTCCATTTCTTCTTCTCTCCACTGTCTTCTCTTCTTTTTTTTCTCTCTTTTCTTCTTTTTATCCTATTCCCGGTCCCCACGTTGTTTGCTGTGTGTATGAGTGTGTTATGTATGTGAACAGTGTCTCAGGTATTTCTGTGAAATTTCTGGATTTTGTATGCCTGATACAATTACATTCATCTTTCAAATATTGAAATATTTATGTGTGCTATGCCACCTACTAAATCTTATGCCTCTCCTAATAACTTGTGAAATTATTGAGGGTTATGAATCTTGCTTTCTTATGACAAATTTGTCACTGTAGTGCACCATAAATGTGCTGTATAACCTAATATTTCTGACCAGTGCTCTGATTGAATTTTCTTTTCTTTACAGTTAGTGTGCTTATGTTTTACATTTTAGATACTGTCAGTATTTTTACTTTCTCTACTACGTATAGTACGTAGGGGAAGTATTGTATTCCACCCAAAAATTCGATACCGAGATTCACCAGAAGTACATGTTTTGAGACCTCCTGAATCCAAAAAAAGCATTTTTGGAAACATGTCCGTGTGTGTATCTGTGTGTCTGTCTGTGAACAGCATAACTCAGAAACGAACAGTCGGATAAACACCAAACTTGGTATTTAGGTTCAGTATCTTCCAGAGATGCGACACGAAGGTTTTCAAGAAAATCCTCCACCCCAGATTACCCTTTACATGGAACATTTTTGAACATTTTAATTTTCTCAAAAATGGCTCTAACGATTTTGATTAAAATATCATATATTTAAGACATTTTCATGACAAATAAAATGTATATCTTGAATTTTCTGGGAATGTCTCCAAAAGTATTCTTCATTGTGAACGACCTTTGCATAACTGGTAAACCATAAGTGATAAACACAATTTTACTACACAACAAATGTAGATAGCGTTAAAATACACAATTTAGGTCATATACATTTTTTTGTTGAGTGAACCATTTTCGAGATATTGCTTGTTATTCCCTTAAATTTTTCAATACTTATTTTCTCAAATGGGAATTCGTTATTCATTTTTACTTTCTCTACTACGTATAGTAAGTAGGGGAAGTACTGTATTCCAACCAAAGATTCGATATCGAGATTTCACCGGAAATACATGTTTTGAGACCCCCTGAATCCAAAATAGCATTTTTGGAAACGTCCATGTATGTGTGTGTGTCTGTGTGTCTGTTTGTGAACAGCATAACTCAGAAACGAACAGTCGGATAAACACCAAACTTGGTATTTAGGTTCTGTATGTTCCAGAGATGCGACACGAAGGTTTTCAAGAAAATCCCTCCACCCCAGATTACCCTTTACATGGAAAATTTTTCGAAAATTTTAATTTTCTCAAAAATGGCTCTAACGATTTTGATTAAAATATCATATGTTTAAGATATTTTCATGACAAATAAAATGTATATCCTGAATTTTCTGGGAATGTCTCCAAAAGTATTCTTCATTGTGAACGACTTTTGGTAAACTGGTAAACCATAAGAGATAGACAATATTTTACTACACAAAAAATGTAGACCGCGTTAAAATACACAATTTATGTCATATACATTTTTGTTGTTGAGTGATCCATTTTCGAGATATTGCTTGTTATTCCCTTAAAATTTTCAATACTTTTCTCAAATGGGAATTCGTTATTCATTTTTTTGTCTTGGATATGCAAAGAGTATTAATCTGTGGCAAAGAGAATGGTGCTGCACCTAGCAACCAGCTATTAAGAGATATTAATGTGCTTATGTATGTATTTCTATATTGCCCTTGTAAATATATATTCCCCTTACATCTACCAGAAAATTAGCAATAAGATAATGTTTATCTCGATTAACATGAAGTAGATGGAGAATAAGCGTTTGTAAAAATATTTTGTACAAGAGTAGAGAAAGTCATGAGTGTAACACATCAGATTTTTTTCTGTGATTTTAGCACAGGCATAGCTAGTTTATGCTAAATACTAGGAAACGTTATTTGTTATTTACCTTGCTGCCTAGATTTGGTTCATAACAGTGCATTTATCTTTTTGAACTAATTTTTCAGCATCACATTGCTCATTTTAGCATGCTTTGTTACTTTGTTTACAATTGTACTACTGATTTTGGTGATATTTAGCCTCATTAAGCTTATTTGCTTGTGGCTTCGCAATATAACTATTTTGCATTCATTACACTGTAATATGATACTATAATTATTTGCCACTGTTATATCTGTTTCCGTGAATGTTACTGGTCTATACTGCTTTATACTGAGTGATTAATTCTCACCTGTGTACCATTGACTTACATATTTGATTTATTGCTAATTTCTGGCACTGTCTATGAAGTTTATTTTTTTTAATTGTGTTGTGTTATAAATGCAAACTCAACCTCTCTTACAGCATTGATATTTATGCATTTTGCTCATACCTAGTTTTCTTTCTGATACAATAATATTTTTACATGGTGTATGTCAACTCTCTTTTTCTTACAGCTACTCTTTAATTGCATGCTTGTGTCTAATTAATTCTTTTTGTCTATATTTCTGTGTTAATACTGTACTATATAGTTTCACTATACCAAAAAGAAATAACAGACAACCCTCGGACATGCCTGTGAAAGACCACCCTCCTACGCCTTCTACTGGTGCTGGGTCATCGGCCCTGGTGGCCACCAATAATGATTTAATTACAATTGTACAAGTAGTTGTTCAGGGTACTGTGTCTGCTAGTCGACCCTCTGTCAAAGTCCCTTTCTTTAATACTGCAGTAGACAATCCTTTTGATTTTCTTAATACTTTTGAAAGAGTAGCTTCTGCTAAAAACTGGTCAGATTTGCAAAAAGTGAAGTATTTGTCTTGATACCTTAAAGATATTGCTATACAATGATTTCAGACATTTTGCCACAGGCATCCCTCTCATGATTGGGCTCTTTTAAATCCTCTTTTATTACAGCTTTTCAGGTTGTTTACGAAGATGAATTGTTAGAAATCAAACTATGACAAAGAATTCAATTAGACTGTGAACCTGTTTTGGCACTATGTTTATGATGTGCTGTCTTTATGTGATCAGGTTAATTCAAGTATGACTCAAACTGAGCAAATAAGAAACTTACTTAATGGCTGCCAAACAACGTAGCATCGTCAAACTTCAAACTTAAGCTTTATAAGGGTGGTACCTTCTACCATAGTCATTTGTTTCAAACAACAACCGCTATATATATACGCCAGGTCGGGTACTTCTGGGACTGTCCTCATAGAACTGTGTTCAAAATAACATTCTTTGTCAGTTGGTGAACTTTATATATTACATAGTGCTGTATAATGGACAACCTGGTCTTAGGTTTTATTTTATTTCTGCAAAGTGCCTCTAATGTATTTGTTTTAGTGGTTATACTTTATATTCTTGCACATACTTTAGACTTGTTATACTTTATATTCTTGCACATACTTTAGACTTCTTTATTATGTGTGCTGAGATTTCCGTTTCTTTTATATGTTCCATACTTTATTTCTCAGCACCATATCAAACACAAAGAATATTATTATGATGGTATAAAACGGTACACACAGCTCATAGATTATCCACTTTAAGGTAATATGTTGGAAGCAGACTTTCATAACTTCTCACATGATGAGAATGTAGCAACAACCATTAAAGTTACGTTCGGAAAGGTTGCAGATATAAGCTCTGGAAAAAGTAATACCCAGCATCCTTAGAGAATAACTCTGCGACTCCCCGCGCAGTTTCGAGGTGTATTATTTTACACCTGTTTTGGTATGTGGGGCTCAACATATTTCCGTATCATATTTCACTTGCCTATAACGCTCTTTTATGTTAGATTTGCAAAGCTATGTAAACTTGCCTAATAAAGTTACAACCACCAAGTAAGCGTTTAGACAATAACACGTACATTGCCGTGGAATAAAAAGTTTTAATTTGTGACCCTGACTAACAGAGCGCAGTTTGTAGCTCACATCCAGTTAATGAATATTTCAAGACTTTGAAAAGAGAACCCGAGCGGAAAACTTTGCAAAGAAATAAAATAAGCAGAGAGGAAGGGACGATTTTTAATTCTTCGCAGTTTGATCGTGCTCTTTCTTTCATCCGAACCAAATTACTCCCATTAAAACTATTTCAATCTTTCTTTTTGTCTCGTTTTGTTCCAATTTATACTCCTCAAAACTTGTTCACTCTCCTATTCAAACACTTTTTACTTTGAGCCAGGCAGTGGTCGCGATTGTCTCCACTTTGGATTTTATACGCCCTCTAGAGTCATTTCAAGAAAAGATAATGCTGAAGCGAAGAGATCTTCTATTTGAGTCGTTTTAAATTATCTGAAAGCTTAACAAGATCATTTTGCAATCTTGGCAACTGCTACACAAACAACTTTTGCTGCTTTATATGGCTTCTTTCAGTTTAGAGTCCGAGTTAATAATTAATAAGACAGATTTAAAGTTCTTAAAATGTTGCATCTTAAGTTTGGGATTAGAAGGGTCCTTGTTCCCTTTAGAACTCATTTGTGACAATAATTCTCAACTGAAAGCAAGGAAGCATGGTTAGATTGATCTGTTGATATAAAACAACTTCCAGTATATTTCTGAAAATAATTCTATAGCTGTAATACTTTTAAATGTAAAAGATATTAGACGCTACTTGCAAATAAATTTCAGTCTTAATAAGCCAGGAAACGCAACTTCACTCGTGTTTAAATATTCTAAGGACTAAAATTTTAATTACTTATTCTAATTGAATATAGACTTTTTGATTGGAAATCAATTATAGTTTTTATATTAAATACGTTATTTATTAAAATTCTTTTGAATAAAATCCTGCTAAACAAGGTACCCACATAAAGCAAAATTTGGGCATGGTTGATAACAGTGCCTAGAGCATATAAATCCAAATCAAAGTTGTTTACCACAGTGAAAATACTTCATGTTAGAACTACATTATCTTATATATTATCACCATATTAGTGATATAATAGATGATGAACGAATGAAATCAATGAGGAAATGAGCTCAGGAACTTAGGGCACTAAAGCTACATAATATTTACCCTAATGGCTGAGAAAAACCCACCAGTATAAAACGCAGCCAGCCAGCTTACTAAGTCGGACTTAAACATGGGCTCGCTGCTTGAGCGACAAGAACCGTACCCTTATATTACTCCAGAAGAAAAACAAGCCTTAAAACATCTTTGTTTTAGGTTGCCCAATAATATGGAACAAGCCATAGCCGACAATAATGAATTACGTGAATACAGAAATGGCCTCCGGGATCTAAAATTCTAGGGCGTGGTAATCATCCCAAGAACTGAGGGGAAAATTCCGAATTGAAAGCTTAGCCCCGAATTCTAAAGCACTTTCACCCTTTTAAAAGTTGACGTTTTAGTGCTTCCTTAAGCTTGTCGGTCAGCTCTTCATCGGTGGATCATCTGGGATTGATTCTCTATAATAAATGATGGGATT
The DNA here is from genome assembly GCA_030765065.1 of Deroplatys truncata. NCBI lineage: Eukaryota > Metazoa > Arthropoda > Insecta > Mantodea > Mantidae > Deroplatys > Deroplatys truncata. The sequence goes on from CM060975.1 coordinate 233,953,264, forward strand.
ACATTCCCAAGTGCTGTTCAATATATATATATATATATATATATATACATGTTTTCAAGATAATTGGTATTTTATTTCCACAACATCCATCTTGTAAAATGTTTCAAATAGATTTACGACATGTTATCAACTTTAAACCATATTTCACTCACATTACCTTTTAAATAGCAGAATTTCAAAGTTATCCTGAACAGAGTGGGTCTTCGATGACGTTATCAAATTGGCATATTCCATCAAAAATTCAAAATGCTTATTTTATTTTATACGAAACTTAAATTACAACGTACAGGTCTGTAATTTTTATAGAAGTAGAGAGCAAACACTTTATTAATGAGTAAAAATCTTACTATTCCCTAGGTTTTAAAGATTATCATAATTCCCATTGCTTTTGTCACTAGCGCTTTAGCTGTATATCTTGCTCGTATGTTGTACGTTTACATACCTTGCAACTATATACTATAACTTTCACTCAGTTTCTTGATACAGTACATACACTTATTTTTAACGAAACAAATATGTTAGGATGCATTCTCATGACTTTCTCTACCAATGACAGATATATATCGTGTGAAATGGAACTTTCCTTCCAATTTGAGCTACATGGAGGCAATACAAACAAAAAATATAATGTCATTTTGTTTTTTGATCAGCCGTTTTCGAATGAAAAAGAATACAAATAGCTTCTGTTTAAGTGATTAATTATATATATATAATTAATCACTTAAAATGATATTCTAAATACCTTTTTAGGATACATAAGTGGCTGTGGAACTCGGCAGTGTTGGAAACATGTCGAAGTATTCTGAATTTTAATTTTAATTTTTTAATTTTAACAGTATTCGCATTCTGAACCAGCTTCCGGACGTAAACAAATCATACCCTGTCTTACCCCTCTCCTTTTATGAAGGGTGACTAGCGCTTTAGTATTACACAGTCCCTTAATCCAAAAAAACACGATATAAGGGTGCTGTAATGTTTCTGCGAAATAACCGGTACAACTGGCATGCTTATTGGTCTGTACTGGAAGTGTTAAATGGGAGGAATGCCTTCAGCATCCAATAGGGGCCTAACGATCGAGCCACTGGATTATGTGCTCTCAACAGTACACGTCCCAAAGGTCTTTCCCAACTCACAGGTATAAGGATATAGGTGTACACAGACGAACACAAGATCCTGACTTATACATGTATTATTGCTGGAAGAATCAATATTGTACTTCAATCTTCAATATGACCAACAATAATAAGCCACAAATGTAACAAAGATACAAATTAACTAAAATAACGTAACCTGTTCTTTACCAGAATGCAAAGATAGTTGTTCTTCGACCACAGTGGTACATCTCTAACAAATTATATCCCTGGGTAACTTACTTATGTCTGGCGTGCGAAATTAACCACAACATAACTACTCTTTATTTAATGAAAAGTATCATCATATATGAAGAAATCGAATTCAGCTATAGCAGTTAGATATTTCCTTAACTAATGATAATCAACCATAACTTATTAACACTTGCGAAAGGAGTAATTCAGAGCCCAATTACTCTTAAATAAGTGCAAATTGTAACTATAAGCAGTGAAATCAGATTGCAATATAGTGAGCAGTTATATCTTGGGCAACCTATAATCAGCCACCACCTACTTAAATCCGATGTGAAACCAACCCAACTGCTCTGGGTTAAATACAAAATGTGGTGATTATGAACCTATAAGCTATAGTAGCCGGTTAGGTATCTTTTTAACAAATTATGCCCAACACCACTTTACTTATGCCCGATATAAAAAGCTAATGAAAGCAACTATTGCAGGTTAGATGCAAATTGTGATAAAAGTATAATGGCCAGCTAGGTAAACCTTTTAACAAATCACAACCAGATAGCCTGCTTAAAGCTGAGTGGAAAATATATCAGAAGCCAACAGTACTTCCTTAAATGCAAAATGTAGTTATACCCAATGAAAGCAAGTTAATCTGCAGTAGCTAACTAGGTAAATCTTTAACAAATCACAACCATAAATCTTGTGCTTAAACCTTAAAATATATCAGAAGCCAACTGTACTTGGAATTAATTATTCTTCCCCACAAGCCTTGTGTTGAACAAGGTTTGAAAGGTCAGACGACTGAAAAATTCAGTACCATCGCCGGGATTTGAATCAAGATCTTCCAGCTTCCGTCCGGTTGCTCTAACCAAATGTACTACAATGGCAACATGCGGTACGACAGCAAATTCCCCAACTGATTCGCATTTTTTTCCGGTAAACCACACACGGAGATTGCCATAGTTTCTCAGTGGTTAGAGCAAAAGGACGGAAACAGGAAATCCGTGATTTAAATTCTGGTGATGACATTGAATTTTTCAGTCTGCCTTTCCAACTGTACTTGTTTAAATGCAAAATGTAGTTATAAAGCAGGTAAAGCTACAGTAGCTAGCTAGATAAAGTGTTAACAAATCACGAGCAGAAATAGTGCACTTAAACTTGATATGCAGAGTATACTAATACTCGGCTATTCTTGTTTAAATACAAAATCTGCTTATGGAAAATGTAAGTAAATTAACGTAAATGATCAGCAAGATAAATCTTTCACAATTTTAGACCAGGAAAGCTTACTTTTCAACTTAATGTAAAACTCCCCCACACATCTGTTGTTAACTAAAAGCAACTGCGCGTGGCTTAATTACAGGAAAAACAAAAAACACTAAGCTATTAAGGCTATCATTATTAGGCAGTAATTTACCAGAAAACCTCAATGGACTCACGATATTTCTCTTTCAAAGCCAAATCTCAAAATAGCGCATTTAACACACGATTCAACAACCCCATAAACTATAACCACTTTACATTACCAAGGAGGTCACCCTAAGAAGATTATGAATGTGAATCTGAGAAATGAAAATAAAACAATAAAAACCACTAAAACACTCTAAAAGAACAGGCACAAGAAAATGGGAGCAAAATGGCCGCCTTTATTTGCTGAATCAAGAGTTAATTAGACAAACTCAAGCGTGTTCACCCACCTCGAGCACGATCAGCAACCAGCCCATTCAACCATTGCCGACTGCCAACCTCTGGACCAGAGAGCACTCGCCTCCCAGCCAAAACCAAAAAGCACTGAGGCAGTGAGAATTAAAGTGACACCCTCGCTGCCATGGATTAGCAAATCCTGCAACGTTACCAGCATGCCTATGTTATGTTCTCGAGAAACCTTATATACCTTGGCAGGAAATTGTCATAGAAAAAAATGGAACTTGCAAAATAGGTTCCAAATAATGAGACCTGTAACTGATGTAAATTAATGTAATAACTTCCCTTCACGTGATTATTCTACCCTTGTTATGTTATACACGTATACCAGGTGAATCAGTTGACCCTATGTTTTCGTATCTGTGAACCCGCAGGTTATAGTCTTACTTGAAAACATCACTCTATTTGTCGAGCAATAATTTGTTGTGTAGCTGCATTGTGTCAAATATAGTTATCTGTGGCCTATCTGATATCAATGAATGATAAGCTCCGTGAGCACTAATAAGCTGCCAAGAGCTAAAACATAAACATCTTTTCGTAGACTAGAAAACAGCTTCATACTGCAATGTTTCGTATGAGAGAGATCAGCAGAGACTTGCTATGGTCGAGTAGCAACCAGGTTCGAAGTCAGTCTTTCCTGAATTAAGTACATTTCGTAAGTTCAAATCCCTTATAGGAATAATTGTAATTAGTATTCATCACATTTAAGATCATTCTTTATCCAGAAGATCCTCTTCTGGATAAAGAATGGAAAAACAATTTCTGAAAAGGCACTTAATGTCGTTTCATATGACTTTATTGGAATTTGATCCATTACATTTAGCACCTCTGTACATACAAAATTGCAGAATGACATGAACGAAAAAAGCAATACATAGTAACCACAGACAAATAGATAATATTTTAACACATTCAAATCACGTACAAGAATAAACTGAGTTGAAAAGGCACTTGTTGAAGCAAGTGCTCAAAATGTTGTCCTCTTTCGTTCATACACATTTGAGCGCGCTGTTGCAGAAAAGTACTTGTGTACTGCAATATGTGTGGTGTGGCATGCCTGCTGGCTTCGCTGATCAGCAACCGTAATTGATTTGGATTTTGTGGTTCTTCTGCATAAACCCTTTCCTTTAAATAGCCCCACAGGAAGAAATCTAATGGAGTGAGATCAAGAGATCTAGCGGCCAAGCGATATGGCCTCTCACCCAATCCATTTTTCTGGACATACTCCGTGTAAGTAATTCCGTACAATTACAGACCAATGTGGAGGCACTCCATCTTGCTGAAACCAAAGTCTCACCCATTTTATCAGCGTCAGATCTTCTCGAGGAAACTGAGGATACCGAGGTCCGTGAGGCAACTTTCCAAAAAAATAGGGACCTGTTAGTTGTTCGCCTAGGATTTCACACCACACGCTAACACCCCATTGCACCTGAAACGCAGCCTCTCTCACCAGTGTGGGTTATTTATACTCCAGTAGTGCATATTGTGTCGGTTCGCAGTTCCACAGTCATTGTGGAACTGGCTTCGTCACTAAAGAGCACATTGCTTAAGAATCCCGTGTCAGTTTCCATGTGTTGCAGTAACCATTGCGAAATGCCACTCGCGCTTGATAGTCGCGTTCACAGAGTGGTGTAGCTGTAGAGATGAAACTTATTGCGGCCAATACTCGAAACAATAATGCCCGGCTAGTGTACATATCCCGTGCTCTGGACCTAGAACTGGTATGCGGGTTGTTTTCAGTTACATCGTACCGTTTCTTCATTAATTCTAGAAGTCACTGGAGCATCCCGAGCAAAACGTGCCTTTTTTATTGACCCTGTTTCACGGAGGCGCCTTTCAACTCTTCGAAGCGTAATCTGTAGCTGGTGATTTCCTTGCTGGAAATCGCTGGTATCTGTGTTTTGCTTCCACCGCATTACATCTTGCTCATAGAGCAACAGCATATCCACATATCCATCGTTGCAATACCTCGCTGTATATGCTGCCTTAGTAACAACTGAGGCGAGAGAGTTTGGAAGTACTACAAAGGATATAGAAGGTTACGACAAGCCAGATTTCAACGCCGGTGCCCGGAAACTTCACATTTTGAAAGGTTAATAACTTGGTTCAATGGACCATTAATGCCGATATTAGATAGGTGCTTTAGCCTATGAGTTTGCTTCTGTGTTCAGTATCCATGTACCACAAAAATGCATGGAGCATCCTCATTTGTTTCATGCAATTTATTTGTCATTTCCATAGAATACTATTTTGTTTTGTAATACCTAAACATTGGTCGAAAGAATAAAAACGGAAAGTAAAAACATTTTGACCTATCATCAGAGCATCTCTCTAACTGAATCGTTACAATCTCACTCGCCAATCACAACCTTCTAAGTGTTAGCCTTCTAAACTCCAACGCTAGCCGAGAAAGGCGGGAATTAGCGCTCGCTTCGTAACTTTATTAGTATGCTACAACCAGGGTTAGGATTTTTAGGTGCAAATTTCAGATGAAAAAAGGAAGGGAAAAGGTGCTCAAATAAGGTGAAAAAAGGGACAATAAGAAGCTGGTTTATTTAAGGGGATGTACAACTGAAATTTCTGGTTTATAAACTATCCGCTCAATTAGCTGAAGTTTTAACCACCTGTCAGACTTCTTTAGATATAATTGTTTTGTTAATTTCAATCCAAAATCTTAATTAGTTTTTAAGTTATTAATTTTCAAAATATAAAATTATGGATATATGCAAAATGCAACACATGATGCATTTTTCAACAAAAACAAAATCTTATGTTGCTTCTATGTCAAGGTACTACAAATTTGTCATATAATTTTTTTCTACCATTCTTAGTTTAAGAGAAAAAAAAGTTTTGCAGTTTTGTATATGCATTTATTTTTTTTTATATTTGTTATCTTCAAAAATTAGTAGCGCAAAAACTATTCATTACACAAAGAAATTGTATGACAGTTTTATTTATTTGTGTTTTTAAATAAGCATAAAAAATGTCAATATGAGTGGATGAAAACTACATCGTATGAAACATTTTGAATATACAGAAATGCTGAAAATAAGAGACGCCTTAAAAGAAGTTTTGAAAATATAAACAGCTAGCAACCAAATGCACATGAGTATTTAAAAAGTCTCGTAACGATCCTGAAGCGATCGATAGGTCAAAAATAAAAGTGGATTCTAAAACTACAAGCAATGGAGAATTTTTGGGAACATAATAATTATTATTATTATTATTTAGATTTTTTGAGATTTGGGGTTAATTTCAGTTGTGCATTCTGTTAAATAATTAAAGGATTTCTTTTTCCTCTATTTTAATTTATTGAACTACAAACCAGTACATCAAATTATCACTCATCAAAAGAAGGAAAAACATGAAGCTGTTGCACGTACTTCAAGACATTAAGCATCTCCACATGTTTAATAGTAAGTCTGTTTCTATTAGCAGATAGAATGCCTTTGTAGATGCTAAAGCTTCTTTCAATATCCACAGAAACCAGTGGGGCAAACCTTGTATTCACTCGGAATGGAAACTCTACAAATGTGGCGAATTCCTCAATGTCTGGATTCTTCTGAAGACTAGATTCAAGTTTGTCTTTGGCAAAGCCATCTAACTGCTCCCTCACGGAAGTAAAAATATCCCATTGTTTTTTCTTTTCCAGACCTTGTTCTTCCAATCGTTTAATAGCTGCAGGCAGGTTCTTGTAACTATGGACACACTATAGTTCTGTCTGCAAATTATGTATTTTATGAGGTAACAGAAGTTGCTGTGCCTTGGAAATTGCACCTGCGTCGGATGGATCCAAAGAAAGCACAAACTCTTTAATTTTGTCAAAATTCTCACACAACATAACATCACACTCAGTCCAAGATCCCCAGCGAGTAATGACCGGGAAATTTGGAAGGGGCAGGCCAGTGATTTCCCGGTAGTAAACACCACGGCTCGGATCTTTCAGTAGAATCTTCTTCAGGGCAAAGATGAATTGATTTGCGACGTCGTATTCGTTCCTTATGGATTCACAAACCCTGTGAAGGACATGAGCCAAGCATGTCACATGGTTCAAGTTTTCAATTGGTTAACAGCTGAAACTATGTATGGAGCCTGGTCCGTAACCACAAGAATAAGTTTTTCAAACTCGATACCAGTAGGCCAGAGTTTTTGTAAGAAGTCCGTAATGGACTGCATTACTGTACTGGCATTGGCTTTCTGCAGCTCATACATTTTTAACAACATAGGCTTAACTTTCTCCCCTGCTAAGGGAAAAACTAAAATGTTCAAAACATATCGTTCCATTGAGTCTATGGTTTCATCCACAATGATTCCTACATCGCAATCAAACACTTTCTCCTGGATTCTTTCTATATTTTCTTGGTAAACAGGCTCCATGTAGCTATTTCTTAAAGTAATATCATCGGGCATTGACATCTTTGTGTATTTTTCAACAAATCCCTTGAAGGCCGGATGGTTCATCTTATTGAGTGGAATTCCTGCTTGTGTAAGAGCTGCACACAAATCAATGTTTAATTCCTTCAAATTTTGGCTTTTTAAAGAACTCTGTTGAAACGCATTTCGTAATAGAGGTTGCCGTGATTTGTTTGCTTGAAGAGTCTTGTTCATTTGATGCTTAGAGCTGGAAATGTGTTGTTTGATGCGATCTTGCTGGTGTTTTTCATCTAACAAAATTCCTGAATCACAAATAGTACATCGCATAACAGTTCCATCATTGTCTATGAAAACTTGTTTGAATTCCTCAGCCAGAACAATAAATCGAGCACTGGACACCTTTGGTATGGTAAAATCTAGTACTAGTACACTCGTTTGGAGAGCTAACATAGTTCACTTGCTAACACAATGCGACTGTCACACAACTCACTCTTGCGCCCATTCGCTGTCCACATTTTCTTATAACACCGCGACAGTTACCAGAATATTCTCATTCATGCTGGAACTTCAGTCTCAGCGATTTCTAGTAGTTTCGAGCAGAACCCAGTCTTAATCATTCTCGGAACTGCGCCGGTGAGGTTACTGCCGTCTCTACGTGACCAGCCTTCGCCTCCACGCAAACCAATGACGTTTCTCACAGTAACAAGCTCACATTCACGAACAGCAGGCTATTGGTTCTGGTGGGATAGAATCACTCATTGTCAATTCCATTATTGCGGGCTACTTTATAGGGATAAAGCGAGAGAAAGAGGTTTCCGTTGAACACACAATTATTTTCCATTGTTGCGGGTGTACTTTTAATTCCCACGCGGCGTTTACTGAAAGAGGTATGTTTACTATTCTCACGTACACAGCAAGCTGAGGAGACGTTAATTGAAATTTAAAGAATAAATTGGAATGAAACTTAAAAGAAAAAAGGGGGGAAAGGGCATTATTGGCATGGTTGGGGGAAAATGGGATAAAGGCGCCAAAAAGGGGTAAAGGTCCCAAAAATGGGGGAAAAGGTGCGAGAAAAATGCCTCTTTTCGCAACTAGAAACAAAATTTCGCACTGTGATATCTTTCCTTACAGCTTTAACTTACCCTAAGAAAAAATGTGCGCACCTAAAAATCCTAACCCTGGGTATAAACCATTAGTGTAATTTTAAGTTTATTTTGGTGTTTTATCTTCATTAATAACATTGCTCAAGCTATTACGCTTGTTATACTAACTTTTAAGTGCTGTGGTTTATGCCATAATTTAATTATTAACCTATTTAACATTTATTCATATGAATGTACAACTCCATTATGAATTTAGGCGTGTCTTTAATTGGTCTTAACCTATCACTTTCCCTTTGCATAGATCCGCCATTTTGTTTTATTTCATTTTAAGGTGGATTTATTATGATGGGAACTCGTTCAACAGGAGCTTTCAGGGGTTATGTGTACAAATGTATACTGAAAAAAAAATTTATAAGTTTTGTAGAAACCTGAAATTCTCAGTGTGAGACTACGATGTTTTTAGATTGAATTTATGTCGCCAATACTTTTTGTCCGTTAAATCACTCATTCACTGAGTTATTAAGCCGTCTTTTGTCTATATACCATGTGAGGTGTAGAGTTCACGGTCAAGATACTCTCATCGGTTTCTTAATGGGCTGCATAAATTCGAAAAATAGGGGCAGATGATTCACATGATATCCATACACAGAATTTGCTTCAAACTAAGCAAAAAGATTTCAACGTGTGGTGAAAGCATTCAGGTATTTATTCATGACAACAAGCTGTTGTGATAGAAAGAAAGAAAATATGAGAAACCAAGAATCGCATGTTTTCAAGCATGTCCATTAATAGACACTAACGCTTAGAAACGGTCTAAACTTGTATCATGGACATTTGACAATGACTAATACTACGAAAAAACTTAATTTGCTAAAAACTGTACGCCTAATTTAATGAGATCCAGATTTTTTCTGCAATAACTTTTTGACCATCTGTTAAGATTTCCTTGTTACAGAAAATTATAAAACATGTAATCAAATAAAGGGAACTTCATAGTACATTCACAAAAAATGCAAGACGCACATTTTATTTCTCATGTCAATGTATTATACGTATGACAGTTTAATAAAAATTGTTGGAGTCGTTTTTGAGAAAATAAAAAAAAACATTTTTTGCCCATATTAAGGGTAGTACGGCGTGACAATAATTAAAATATGCTGTTTTTTAGTTCGAGTATCCCAAAGCATATATTTTAGATGAAGCCTTGATATCGAAGTCTTGGGGGGATACAGTACATACTGTATATACGGGTGGGGAAAATAAAAGGTTATTGCGCAAAATTCGGTATAATTCTTCCACGAGAAACATAGAATAATCTTGTTTTGTTAACGTAATAACATTTTGTTTAATTAAACCCCATCAAAGAATGTTTCACAGAACTTCGGCAACATCAAAATGCCCAATTATTTTCGTGACTATTTCGTTCTTAAAGTACGTTTATTAACTGTTTCCTTGTAGTATGTCTGTTTTTGTTACACTGCAGTTTCTTTCACTCGTTTCTCTTGTATTAACTTATTCATTGTCTCTAGGATATTTATTGAAGCTGCCTACTAAATAGGGGATGCACGGAGGATATTTTGCGCTGACATTCAACTTTCATCTGGCTGTTATCAAATATCCATTGACAGAACCACATTTCCGGTTCATACTGTATTATTTCTCCACCTACCCGCATGTTTGCGCTTAGAAAACGCAATCTCAGACGCTGAATAATTAAGAATGTAGTGTGCAAGCAAAGCACCTGACTTTAGTTAACAGAAAGCCGATACAAGATTTACGATCTTGCCTTGCTAATTAGGATAAATGTCGCACGCTGCCTGCAGAATTATCCTCAGAGATGCTTTTATATCGAACTCCCGCTTTTATCCTAAAAGTGTTTCTTTTTTGGTATTTATCGTAATGAAATCGCATCGATGATCCAGCTTATTATGTATAATATCAATTCAGGAGTATTTAATTCTAATGTGCTCCTTTTTATTTCTCTTCTTGTCACCTAAAGTAAAGGAAGAATTGTTTTCCACCCAAAACTTCATACCGCATAAATGCCTGAAAACATAAAAGGTGCGTTTATGTGTATAAATAGCATGACTAAAGTGAAAAGTAAGATTAATATTATGTAAAGCTAAATGGACACTTATGTCTGGAAAACGTTTAATAGGTAAAAACTGGGGTCTAAAGCCTAACATATACCGTTAGCTCTATGAGGTGTGGTAAAACTACAAATCACTTATGGAGCATTGCTGTGGTGGCCAAAGACTCTACATACTAAAGCAACAGAAAAACTAAATAGTCTCAAAAGATTGGCTAGTTTAGGTATTTCTGGAGCTTAGAAGCATACTCTCATTTATTTTGGAAACCTTATAAGGTCTTACCCCGTTAGAACCATGTATCCGAGCGGAGGCTAGACTAACAGCATACAGAATCATCCAGGTAGGTGTGTGGAGAGAGAAACTGTAAAGCAGGCAACCCCTCCATCTTCAACAAAATGCAAGATTGTGTATTATCAATGAAATCTGATTTATTGTCAGAAGTAATTTCTTTTTCCAACCTTTCAAAGACAGTATTTTTGATAGTAACATGAAGAAAAATCTCATTTAAGGTATAAGAAACACCTGGTAATATATACTGATAGTTCATGCATACATGGGAAAACTGGTGCAGGTATTTATTGCGAATCAATGGATAAATGCTATAGCATATGCCTATGAAGATATTCTTCTGTTTTTCTAGCAGAGATACTAGCTATACTTGAAAGCGCACGCCTATGCTGGGAAAAGAGAATCGTAGGGAAATATATCCTTGTAAACTGTGACAGCCAGGCTATACTAAAAGCTCCTCATTCCCATCAATGTTAGTGTGGAAATGTTATCAATATTTATCAAATCTTTCCACCCATAATACAGTAGAATTGCGGTGGGTACTTGGGCACACAGGTATTGTGGAAAATGAAAAAACTGATTCCCTAGGAAAGAAGGGAGTATCTCTCCCTTTTATAGGACCAGAACTTGCCTGTGAAATACGCATGTTAAATGTGAAAAATGCACTTTGTGTTCGAAAATCAATAAGTGGAAAACTATACCCAAAAACAAACTCTATAAGTGACTAATGAAGAAGCCTAGAGAAACATCAAGTAATTTACTTAATAAGCTTAACAAACCTCACTTATAAGAATGTAAGTCCAGTTTCATAACTGGATATGGAAAGTTCAGAAAACACCTAAGAACACTGGGATTTTACCATATGGAAACCATTTTCCGTTTATGTTTACAAGCCGTTGAAACAGCAAACAAATTCTACTAGAACGTGGAGCCACAGGAGGACAAAATAGCCAGTTCTTGAAGCTATCGCAAAACTAAAAACAAGCCCTAACTTAGACAAATACTACAAATAACCAAAAATGTAGGTATTGATCATTAGGCTAGAAACACAGAAATGTGCACAAAATGTATTTTTAGGCTGAAGTGCTTAAAGGGAAACCTGCTTCCTAAGTACTACTACTACTACTACTACTACTACTACTACTACTACTACTACTACTACTACTACTACTACTACTACTACTACTACTACTAAGATTAATATTCACAATAAATAAATAAATTTCGGGTTTAAGATGAGCTAAGGAAACTAGTTAAAATGTTTCAGGAAATTTTCCCCATTCGTGTTCAAGTTTTATCTCAGGATTTTTACTAAACTATCATTTGATATATGGACCTGGAAAATGAAATGTTTAGGTAGAATTTCCTGGAAATAGCTGGTGACGCTTTGCTCATTTTTATTGCAATTTAGGTAACTGAGAAATATAAAGTATATTTCTAAACTAATATAACTTAAATATAAATTTTTAGTTTAGAAAAATGCTCGTACAGGTTATATAAATAATCTTTTCTAATGTGTTTCAATACATTTAGTCCATTTATTTGCATTGGCTACAGTAGGAGGCGGTTTGGAGTATCAGATTTTCTATATATACACCCCTGGAATATCGGCCAGGTTCTCTGCTTTAAGTGTGTAGCAGGACTATGGTACTTATGACATCGGTAGTCAGCTTTTACATTTAATATAATAGTTTATACCGTTACACAGTTGAAGCAGAGAAGCTGCCGATACATCCGGAGTTTAGACTGCATACCCGATTCTCCAGAGCTCCTATTGGTTTAGGTAACACACTAAGATACATGTAGCTGAAGATACTGTATGTTTGAATATTGCCAGAATTTTAAACTCAGTATACTCTAAAAGATTTAGGAGACTATTTGCTTTTTGTTTTTTTTTCGTTTTATTTTAAGTTTATACCTACGAGTTGCGAGTTCATACCTAATGTACATCGACTTGTTTAACAGCCGACTATAGTCAGCTTCCTGCGCTCTCTGTAAAACGTGTTACTCAACTGAAGCCATGGTTATGCAGGTATTTATCGTTAACAGCAAGAATTGTAAAAGAGATAACTCTTACACTAGTTGTTTCTGGAATTGTCATGAAGGTAAATGGGCGATGAAGCTCATGTGACTCTTAAGACATGCGGTTTTTTCTAGATTTATAATTAGGATATATATCAATGGAAATGTTTCAATAGTTATTGCTGTAAACATATATTAATGTTTAATATGTCATTTCTGGCAAACGTAATTTTGAAAAGTTTCAATTAGAATAAATTCCGTTGCAATATGAAGAAACGAAATAAATACCTAGTGCTAAAATATATTCATCCCAAAACAATCTCGAACATGCAATTAAAAAATTAGGCTTTGTAGGTTAGGGTTTTTTTCTATATTCCAAATGCTTTGAAGTAAAAGCAGTAAGTATATTTATTTTTCATTTCCAAAGTATACCTCAATAGAGAATTTCCAGTGTGTAAAAATAATTGGTTCAATATATCCTACATTTTTGTAAAATAAATATATACCTTGGAAATCAATCACAAGTTATGTTAACCAGAATAGCCGCATTTGAAGTATAGTAACCACCTCAGTATTTTCTAGTGCGAGATTACTCTTTTACAATTAATGGAAAAATCGTGTCGAAAGGTAAAAGAATTATTATTGTGACTTCCGATCATATCACTACTCCCTTAGAGTTACCAATTGCTGTAGAACTCTGGCTAAGGTTTTCCTAAAGTTTCTTATAAATCTCGCTAATTTTAAATCTTGTGCTAGCTGCGAAGTGCAAATAAATAGAAAGGCTAAATAATTATTTAAGCTACTTCAAGATCTTCTTTGAACTAGTTTTCCTTGTCTCCCTACAGTACCAGAAGGCTATGGTACCTGTAGCTACATTATAATCAACAAATAAATAACGATATGCAGATATTTAAAACCATAATCAAGGTAACTAATCATGACTAAAAACGTAAAGTTGTTGTACATATGAAGGAAACTGGAAATGGCAAAAAATCAGGAAAATATTGAAATGCATTTACAATTTGCCACACTAAGCATATTACACACTTTGTGATTCGTGAATTATTTCCATATTTTCAGATTGAGAATTTTACAAAACGAAATTTCATATTTTATTGCACTCTACACTTATATAACCACATGTTTCCATTCTTTGCTCTTAGGTATCCTGGAACACACAGTATTCAATAACAACTCTACATGTTGTTGTTGTTGTTTTTTGCAGGACTTGGGGATGTATCAACTTACTATTAAGTTCTTCTGCATCAGATTCTTTGAAGTTTTTTATCTATAAAATTCCTTAGAAGAAAGTAATTGGTAAGTAATTTACCGATTTTAAGTGATCTTTGCATTTATCTCTAAAACTGTCATCGAAATACCCGTATATTAAGGTACGCTGGTCAAGATCGCAGATATAATAAAAAAGGTATAGTATTGCATGCTTTAATTATTCTTATAGAAGAGGTAAAAACTAACTAGGTATATATGAGTGAACGTTGTTATTAGCGAAGAGTGATTACTCACCAGACATCCAAAGGGGTGAGAGTTACCCAAAATTTGTATTAAGGTTATATCTACGAGTAGGATAAAATATTTATCCAGTTAATGAACTCATCTGATATTGGAACTCGACCTCAGCTAATTACTAGGCAGACGGGCTGCCCTTTACACAATGTAGATTGTCAACGTTTTGAAAAGGAAAACAATTACTTAAAAAGTTTAAAGTTTACTTGAAAAATGTTTAACTAGATATTAAACAATTGAAAGAATCGTGACTATTAAAACATACATAAATTCTTTAATACTAAAACATTTGAACAAACAAAGCGATACGTTCAATATAAAATAATACGTTGACCATTGGTTATAGTGATAGATTTAATTCCATTTAGCAAAAGGATGTAGGATGGAATTACCAAAGGGGAACGCCTCGCCACTGCGACCAACTAGATCTATTGCGGCTTAACCCGTCGAGAGGCAAGGATGAAGTGAAGGTGCCGCAGAACGTCGCAGGTCCGCAGGCAGAACGCGATTATAGAGACGCACAGAAGTCTCTATCATTATCAAACACCCGCTCTCGCCAGTAGAAGCGAAGAGTCCCGCGAGAGGGCGACGAAGCACCCTTGCAGGCAGGCCAACGCCCCTGTCGTTGGCGGGGAGAAATCTTTCCAATATGCATCAACCATGCCATCTGTCCATCACCAGACCCTCTACGGAACCCGGAGACATTGCCTGAAAGATGAAATGGCAGGGAATGAGGGAAGGGAGAAATCGTGGTAGAATACACCACCCCAGCATTCGCCTAAGTGACCAGAAGAAAATAACGAAAAACTCCATGGACAAATGGGCACCATCGGGAATCGAACTCAGGACCTCCCGAATGCTGGCCACAGACATCCCGCCTGAGCTATCCCGCTGGGTTCATTTACCAATAAAGACATAATTCTTTTTAATGAGAAAGCATCAAGTGAAACACTAAAAAAAATTATTTAAGTGTTAAAGCTAGAAACCTAATGTGTTACACAGGTAATTATTAATCACAGAAGTGTGTGTACAAAGTTTTACTTTAACGATTAATTGCGTCTTGAGATCTTGATTAATTTATATCAATTTTCTTAACCAAAATAAAAGTGTATCTCCTCCCACAGCTATAGGTAAAGAACTACACGAAGAATTTTTAAACTGTGTTTCTAAGTAGAAATCTGTGCAATGGAAGTTTTCATACAGTAGTTAGTTAAAAAATCTGGTAAAGTAGACAAAATTACCAACAGCACGCATGGTCATTTAAGTTACCTTTCAAAGAATAAATAAACACACACAAAACTTCCAATTGGATATTCTGATACACATTTCTTCAACAATAATATGGAACACTTTCGGACTTGTATCTCTAGAATTGTGGGGGAAGATAAAGTAAAATAGTAAAAACATTGAACGTGAAAAAAGGGACGATTAAGTTTATGCAATGTTTAGTCACGGCGTTCAAAAATGAGTAACATTCATTTTGGGGGGAAAATTGTAGAAAGTATTTTTCAGTATGGTACATTTTTGTATGAAAAATAAAAAAATAACATTTTATCCACCAAACCGAGTAACATAGCACTTTACTCCGCCTGTAAGGAAAGATAGAGTATGTAAGGCATATCTGAATCCAAAAGAAAAACCCTGTCTACTTTCTGAAGTAAACAGTTGCATTGTTGTTTCGTATGCTGAAAAAAACAGTGAGTTACATTAAAATATATTAAAAAAGAGAGAGTGCGTGCCTGTGCATAAGCAGTGTAATCTCCGAAACCAATCAACCGATTTTGATAATTCTTGTACCAGTGAAAAGCACTGTTCTTCCGGATGAATATATTTATTATTTATGTCACCCAGTTTCAGTCATGTTTTGGGAGTATGAAGGGAGTATTTTTCCGCATTTTATTGGAACACTGGAGATTTTAATTATTTCCAGTCCAATGGGGTAAACGGGAAAGCTTAAAATCTTTAAACATTGAGTTATTGGAGGGGAGAGTTTTAGCTGGAGTCCGAGCTGCAGCGGCCGGCGCGCGAGACGCCGTGCGGTGGCCACAGCGTGAAAGAAACACACTATTATATATGTTATAATGCAGTATAGGTAGTCTCTACCATCAGTGCATTACTTTTAGAATCAATTATAAAAATACTCGAAGGTTCGTGTTATCGCAAAGTTGGAAATTTTAATGTTTGAAAAATGTAACTCCAGCTGTCTTTATTTGGAGCGGTATTATTATTATTATTATTATTATTATTATTATTGTTTTCCTATCTTTACAGATTACTGAGGGCACCATTAGAAATTTATAGTGTATTCAAAAAGTTTAAAGATGGTATACACAGTTTCACGATATTTCGTACACACACACACACACACACACACACACACACACACACACACTAACATATCAATTGCCTCAGCTAGAATTATCAGCAAAAATATTTCAGTTACAACTTTATTAAATGTAAATAGATATACTTTATTTTCTAATTGAGCGAAATGAAACTTCCTAAGACTTCCACTACGTTGTGTGAATGCGTTAAGTTTTTCGTAGAACCAAACACCAGAAATGTTGCATATTGCCCGGGAAATCGCCTCTTTTGCCCAGACGCGAGCAAAAGCAAACAAAGCTGCGTGCAAGGCAAATGTTTGTTCCGAGAAGAGATGTCGTTCTCTTTCAAGCTCCCCAAGGATATGCAGACGTTTACTGTACGAAGAGTTTCTCTCATAAAATGCTTCCTTTGTCTTTTCTAGGATTCAGCGTTTCTGGTTTTAATACCAAGCTTTGCGTCTTCGACATGCATATCCAAGCACTATCTCACTCACTGCTGTCGTTTGCTGGATAATATCAATAATCTGTAGTGGAAGCTCTTCTGCACGATTTTAAAAATAAGTAGTAATATTATTATTCTTACTATTATTGTGCACAATACACTAAACAATAGATTAAGCAGCATTTAATTTTTTGTGACCTCTGGGAATGAAAGACACTTAGAACATTATTACTTTTTTATAATTATTTAGGGATTATCTACCATACAGTAGTTTTCCTACAACCTATTCATGATTTTATTTCTCCATAAATCCCTATCCTCTGCATTTTCATCTGTTAGTCCTCTAGACGCCATGCTTTTTCGGACCCTATCCATCCATTGCTCTCTTCATCTTCCTCCTCCTCTGTTTCATTCTAGTACTATTCTTACCATTGTATCGTTTCCCATTATTTTGACGTAGCCGAGCCATTTTAATCATCTCTCTTCTATTATTTCCAAAACATTATTTTTACATCCATTATTTCCCAAATTTTTGTATTTCCAATTTTATTCCTTCTTGAGATTCGAAAAGCTCTCGGCTAAAAAATCTCTGTTGTTAATAATTTTCTTTTAGAGCATTATTTGCAGCTCATAATTTATAACGCACTCAATTTTGCAAAGCCAAAAGTTTTATAAACTCTTCAATAGTACAGCCTGTTATTGCATCATCTAACATATTACTTTGACGTTTCTGGTAGCATTCGGTAGCCGAGGAGGAATTGAAGTTTTGAACATCTGTCCCCGATTATAATTTCCCCTCCATTACTGGAACTTAAAGGCCTGACGAAAAACCTAGCACTTGGTGATAGTCGTGCCTTCGGGCACTGTTTTAACGGAATGAAGTAGAAAGAAGGTTAAACCAGTGAAGAATATATGATATTGAAGGAATATCGTGTCTAAATGCTATTTCCAGACCAGAATGCTACTTCTTATCCATGCAATACGAGCCGCTTCATTAATCAATTTTTAGCCAGATTCCCAGTATTGCAAGAGGTTCCTCGAAAAAGTAAGGGTAAACCACTACTCTATTGCACATAAAAATACTCTTGTTTTCCTTTTCTTCTTCTTATTCTTTATTTTCATGCACAAGTTGCTGTATTTGGGTTGCGGATATTTTTTTTCACTTTTCGATGGGTGCTGTTCATTTTCGAACAAGCAGAATTATTTGCCGAAACACCTGAAATTCTAGGTGAAACAGAGTGAGAAACCGTACTCGCGTAGCACATAACCAGAATTGGAGACTGTCAGAAAGCGTCAAAAGTATTCCTCATGGAATTAAAGTCCTTATTTTGAAACAAGCTGAGCTGTTTAATTTAAAAGATGTTGCAAACTCTGACCTGAAAGAGTATAATATTCCTCTCTGAATACGTGATTTTGTTCTAGGTATGTGTTTCAGTACCGACTTATTTTATAATCCCAGTTTTTTAAAATGATATCCTGACGAGCCAATCTTTACGTAAATGGAAAAGACAGTAAATGATTTAATCTAATCTTACACAGACATTCCTATAGAGTTAGGCAAATTCATTCATGTCGCTCATGATTCTTTTTATCTTGCAGTCATAGCAATAAATAAATGTTTCTCCCCGCTAAATTGTCAGAAACATATGAAGATTGAAGTTATAATCAAACTTTTAATATAGAACCAACTGAAAAATGCAATGCCACAGCCGGAACTTGATTACGGCTCTCCGCTCGGTTGCTCTAACCATTGTGCAATTAATTGAAATTAAATATAGTTTAGAAACCAAACCTGGTCTGTGATGTGTTTTTAATTTAGAGCCAAGTGAAAAATTCAATGCAACAGCCGGGATTTGAACACGGTCCTCCCGGTCTCTGAGCGAGTGTTCTAACCAACTTGGTTGTATATTAAAAACATGACATAGATCAGGCTTGGTATCTAAAATATAATTGATTTCAATTAATTATATGTAATAAGTAATAATCAAATGTTTTAAAATTAGTCGCCATATATTGGCCTTGTCATTTCCATAACAAAAAGATTGCAAATAATTACTACAAACCAATTAAAAATATCTCAGTAATGGTTAATGCCACAAACAATTATATTTACAAAAATGGTGTATTTTAATGAGATACATACATTTCTGTTTATTTGTTATGTCTATAGGTAGACATCTCTTATATACCGATAAATTGTTTTCTTTAAACAATAAAGTTTCACAGGATCTGGTGTTTTAATATGAGTGTGTGTATGTGTTTGTTATCGGTCATTTAATAACCAATTCACCCATTAAAAGAACTTCGGATTGCTGTGGGCAAAAACCTTGTTGAAAACACTTGTTGAGTCATATAATTTACATGACAGTTAATCTACAATCAGTACAAGTATAGAACATAAATTGGTGTCACAACGTTAGAATTACATTATCTTCTGTTAATGCATTATTCATAATAAACATGTTGAAACACATGTCCACCTTGGCGAAAACATTTATGTAAGCGCCTCTCAGACTAAGCATGAACATGTCTTAAACATTTCTGCTGATACTGAAGCATTACTTGACTTCTTCTTTTTTAATTTCTGGAACTCGCTCTGTTTTGTAGTTCTAGGCTATGTAACGTCCCCAAACAAGAAAAAAATTCAAAGGAGTTAAATCGGGCCCACCGAATGCAACCACCAAGACCTATTAAACTTTGAGGTACATAATGCTGAGATATTCTCCAATTCTTCTAGCATAATGGTGTGTTACACCATCGTGCTGAAACCAGTGATTTAAAGCTAACTAAAAGAAGAAGAATCTTCTAGAATATTAAAGATTTATTCCATCCTGCAGGAATTGCAAATAAAGATGCCCAGTATGCCTGAAACCAAATAAACTGGTCCAATGATCTTTTCGCCCACAATGCCACCCCATTGAACCTGCATATGATGTGGTCGTAACCAATGAGGATTCTCAGCAGCGTGGTAATTATGTATGTATGTTGACATTCAGTTGCATTGGCGAAATAATGTTTATCTCCCCGTAAAACTTGTCCGATGAAATCCAAATTTTCTTTTATTTTATTTAAGAGCCTTCTGCAAAATTATACACGATTTTGGAAATGGTTCTCATAAATCCGTTGATTTAAATGCAGTTATTAGAAAGTTAATTTCGTTCCATCAAAATCCGTTGTATTGAAGTCTTTGAGCCCGGGTCAGCTGTAGTTCTTCCTTGCCTTAATTACGACGAGAAAAATGAATGATTAAGGTAACAAGGTACTCTGAAACTGTCACGAATCACATTTTCTGTTTTAAGGCACCACTAAAATCTCTATTATTTCCAGTTTCAGAAAATATATACTTTTGGGGGGTTAAGAGGTTTTTAAGACATTTAAGTACCATTAAATGCTAGTCTGCATTCCTTTAAAGCTGTCATGCAACGCCCCATTTTAGAACATTTTTGTATCTTTCAACAACGAACGACTCTATCATGCCCACCAAACAGTTCAGCAATTAACAAAAGAGTCCAGGACCAAGAGAAGGCAACCAGAAAAGCTGAAACAAACCAGGAATGAAGTTGCAGATGATGATGACCCTGGAATGTACTGAAGTGTGTCATAATTTTAATGTTCAAACTTTAAATTCAATTTATAGTGAAGTGATATACATAACTAAATAATGGCGGTTCAGAAGATAGCTGATTATACTAAAAACAAGCACGCAAAAGTGTAATTCTGTATTTCAAGTAGTATCAGAGGAAAAGGTACGTGAATTCGCATGTTTTAAGAGTAAATTTTATTATTTTTCTGCTTAATGAAACAATTTTTATGGACTTAATTACATAAGCTATCAGGTAAACAACCACTTGAAATAATTACCATGATTTATAGAATAATTGATAAAAATTTCAGGAAAACCATTGAGAAATTTAAAAGCAGTGGCAATTTAACCCACTTGAGGTGTAAGTTCGATGTAATCAGACTACATTGTCCCCTTAAGAAAATAATAATAAGACAAATAAGAATTAAAAGTAACAAAATAACATAACTTGTTTTAGCATCCGTAACTATTACGTTATTTCAGTTTTACCTATGCGTACCTTGCAAGGGATTTTCTCTGAAATAATGGAAAACATTCCGGAAAATATTAGGATCGCTTAGATAGGTCTTTCCATAACATGTTGTACCTAGAATGATTCATCAGTTCTTAATTGCATCTCCATACGTCGAAAAACATTCAGAATACAGCCTTTGTGCCTCAGGTGCGTCTTCCCATAGGTCATAACTATATTCGTGTATTCATTATCGGTGAACCTGTTACTTGTATTCCTCAATAACCTGGCTCTAACTGCAAACAGATGACCATGCGACGCTTATCAGTACGAAACCACGAAGTAAACATATCTATAGAGCAGCACTACATCAGTGACCTTTTGCTTCATGCTTCTACCGCCCCTTTGAACATCAGTGACGCGGCAACATCTTTTGCACTTTGCAAGAGGGAAATATAAAATTGCAAAGGACGGTTTGTATGGGCCACCGGGGTTATGCCCGCACTGTCTGCTAGTGATAGGAAACAGAGGTCCGCAAACATAACTTAGTGAACAACTCGTAAGTTTCCCATTTCACAAATAAGCGTTCTATATCATTGCAAATACAGATGTAAAAAGTTCAATTATTACATTAATCAGCTGAAACAAATAAATAGTACATAAGCTGTAAAGTAACATTAAAAGGAACAAAACCCAAAACTAGGAGTAGTAGCAAGGCACACATGAAAAACATGGGCCTCGGAGTCAAATCCATCCAAAATAAATTGCACGCTAAACTGAGTGTAACAGAATAGAAATTACCAACTAAGCTTCATACAACCCCGCAAATAACCAATTCAAAGATAAAATGTAATAATTCAAAAGTATAAATTACAATTATTTTAACTCAAACAGCGTACAACCACGCTAGTAGGACAAATACACAAACACAAGACAAATTCAGAATTATTCATTACAATTCCTTAGCATGTATTATACGCCGGGAACTAAAGCCTTCTATGGGTCCATAAAAACATTAAGCTCGACAAGAATCGCGATTAGAGTCGACTGAGATATCAAAGGCTAAATTCCTTTGTAAGTATGATACGGCGTAACGGAAAGACTTACCGAGGTATTTGAGGCACTGATCGAACTAACGCCAGCAATTCGGACAGATCTCCAAAATGACAGGGCGAGAAACGGTAGCGCTCGAGCGAGAACCATCGAATCACAAAGTATGCCTCAAATAAGTGCCAGAAGCGGGAAAATATGCTCACATAAGGAAAAAAACGATGCTGGAGATACCTAGAGAAGGTATACGCTAATAGGTCGCCAAAACGACACAATACAAAGTTAGCTCAGAATAAATGTACTTAAGAGGCTATTCGTACAAAGTTCAGGATATTCATTTTACTTCTCATGCAAATAAGTTAAACATATGATATTTCAATCAAAATCGTTAGAGCCGCTTTTGAGAAAATAAAATATAACGAGTGTTTTCCATATAAAGGGTATATGGGTGGGGATATTTTCTTGCAATACTTCATGTTGCATCCTTGGAAGATGCTGAAATATATCCCAAGTTTGGTATTTGTTTTGGTTTTTACCTATACTGCTCACATACACATCCGTAAAGCCTTTTTGTATTCATTGAATCTCAAAATTTGCATTTTAGATAAAGTTATATATTGAAATTTTTTATAGAATACTTTCTCTACTTATAGGAAAGTTTTAATGAAAGTAAACATTTAGGAACTTTACTTTAAAATGCTTTATTAAACCGGCCAAACAAAATTATCTTTTCAAGTTCTGAAGAACATGTTTTAAATCTGATTCTTCTGGTCTGGATCACTGAATCACAGCTTAAATTTGACATGCGCGCTCTCTAAATGATTTTTTTTTGACCTGCAATGGTTTTAATGGACTCGGTGGATAGCCACGGCGCCGTCAGTTTAAAGACTCGCTAAGGCAATAAGTAATAATGAACACCAAGTTAATCGACGAAAATGGCAAGTTAGGTAATTAAATGCTATTAAAATAGCAGGGTTTCAAGGTTACTCGACTACGTCCATAGCCACAGCCGCCGGCGTCACACGATACTTCTACGTGGATTATCTGAAGGTGAAATTCTAAAAAATGATGAAATTATACTTCTTTATTTATTATTCCTATACTTTAATGCTACTTTTTCAATTTCTATAGCCCCTTTAACTGCTATGATTATATCGGAGGCTAAAGCATTTGATGTTTTCTAGCAAATGAAATAAAATTGAATTGGGGTAAAGAGGCATATATACTTAACTTAGGAAGAATAGAAAGATCAGGAATGACATGGTTTATATTGGGGGGCTGGAGGGCACAGAAAATGACTGACGATTCTGGCAGGAAAATCTGCCCATTCTGTGACTTGAATGAGGACTGGGTACATATTTTGGCGGAATGTGCACAGTGGGAGAACCAGCGAACAATTAAACGTAAAGAAACACTCTTAAGTCCGTCAAGAATGAGATTGGCATGTTGGGATCTGCTGGCTGACCAGAGGAACTGGCTAAAGTGTGCGAAGCTAGGTCAAATTTGTTCAGTTAGTCAAAGGTAATTTATCTCTATTCTCCATTTTCTTTTTTTTCTTTTTCTCTTGTTTATTTTGTCGCCATGCCTTGTATCTTAAATATGCATGTAGGGTCAATGACCCATGAACTAAATACCTATGTAATAACTTCAATAATTTGAAACCAATAAAGATATCTATCTACTTTTTGAACCTTTTAGATTAGGTTACTATAGGTTTCCTTAGATGTTTTTAACTTATTTTCAAACCATATTGACTCTCACATCCACGCTTCAACTATGGAGGACAGAGAATAATCCTGATTAAAGAAAAGTTCAAACCTCCCGATCAGAAATCGAACCCAGAACCCCCAGGTAAGAAGCCAGTGAGCTGACCGTTTGACCATGGCTACACTCTTTATTTCCTCGTTATCGGCCGTTTTTAGACTTCCACACGGCAATTTAAGTAACCCTACACCATTTATACAAATCACAGCGTATAAATGCTTGAATTTTTCAGAAGATCCAAAATTATTCATGTAAGCATTAAAATATTATTTTTCCCTTAAATAAATATATCTACAACCAAAGTGGTAAATTGAAAACTTGAGTAACAAATAACTTTTTTTCTGGTGCGCTAATTAAAATGAATCTATTATCCGCATAATCATTCCTTTATTTTAGTTTTTAATTTCAAAATATATTTTAGGGCATATCAAATAAACCCTTTGGCACAAGAAGCGTTTTGCATTACTGTATTAGAATAATTAATTGTAGATTTTCCCCTTAAAAGTGGGAATCCCAGCTACCAAGTTGTTGATGTGAATCCGTTGTTTCTATATATAGCCAATAGAGGAGAGCAAATAAGTAAGTATTGCAAGTATTTGACCGCGAGTTCGAATGTTGGAAAAGTGAGTCCGCATTGACCTTGGTTCGAGGCCCGACAAGTTAGAAATAGTAGAGCAGGGTGATACAAAATCAAAACAACCGGCAAATGGCAGTCAAATCGTGGATTTGATATGCAATTGTATTTAGCTGCATTGGTGTCAGAAAAGAAATAGAAAGAGACTTTAAAACCACTCTGAATGGTCTGTCCGAGTAGTCTGGATTGCCGAGAATGTTGGGAACGGGAACGGGGAAACTGAATAAATCTCAACTTGGCAGTAACAACGATTAGATGAAATGTAGTAGGGATAAAAGCATGAGTGCTACTAACGCAGACCGTTTGCAAGGAGTTGGAGGAAATAGGTGTTACATGGATTGACAAGAGGAGAAAGCTAAGGCGTGAAACTTTATTTGAATCAACTAGCACACGGGGTGCAATTTTTCAGATTCCAGCAAGAAGCAATTAATAAGTTCCTGAAATGTTTTTCTACCTGCATTAGGCATGTTGTAGAAATACTCCGAAATAATTCCCCTGATGTCTTACATTAGGAGTAAATTCTTTTTAAATGATACTCATCTACTGACCGCTGTATACACTAGTACTTCAATACTTCTCTTAATCTTACTCAGCCATATTCATAGATTGCTTTGGTGTGATTTACTCCGCACTAAGGTCTCTCCAATTGCAGTCTAAACTTGTATTCATAGACACTGTCTGTTCCAGTTTCAAATTAAGAATGCTGATCATCTCTGGGAACCCACAATCTTACTCTTTCTTTCTCTCTCTCTTAGCAGTACAATGCCAACTAGACCACAGGGCAGAACAGAGAAGTGTTGTTCTGTACCCTCTGGACAGGATGATCACTGAAGCGCTCATTTTAATTAGTAGAAGGAAGAAACTGGGACTGCTATCCTCAATTCCAGAAGCAATAACAACAGACAAAGCGAAAAGAAAACCCAGGGATTAGACCCAAATTTTAAATGAGTGATCGATCATTCCTGAACGAACGATGATCTCCAAAGAACTTACCTTTTCAGTTTTCGCCATTCTTCTCAGGAATTTGATTCGGTGACTTAATTTTATACCAACAGTCATGCATTTGCTTTTTGGCTGGTTCAATTGCTACTCTTATTTTTGATAAGACTACTTGAGAGCAGAAATTGACTGACTTAACTCCATTACACACTTAAAGTTTACGAAAAATGCAGTATTACTACATGCATTAAAAATCTAAACATTCACATGATTTTTTTTCTCTCTCTCTCTTCTACAAACTATCTACTTTTTTGTATCTACTTCATGTTAATCGAGATAAACGTTAGCAGAAAAAGTTCCATTACACATTTCGCTGTACAAGAATATGAAGTGATAGTTAAATCTTTAAACAATAGTTGGTATATACTGGACTTGAAATTTGATACCCTTATCATGACATACAAAAGAATTCTTAGCACTTGTCGGTATTCTTAGCACTTTTAGCGATTTAGCACTTTAAAAATTCATATAAAATTCATGAAACCAGTAGCAATAAATATCTCGAAATTAGTTAATGTTATACAAAGGTTTACATATACGCATTATATATTTAAATAAGATATACTTTCCTGTGTAGTAAGTTTTGTCTGTCTCTTATGGTTTATCAGCTATACAAAATTAATTCCGAATGAAAAGGAATTGACAAGATATTTGCTAAGTAAATCAAGAACACATATTTTTAGTCATGTATATATATCCTAAACATGACATTTTCATCAAAATCTTTAGAGAGAAAATAAAAACTAACACAACATAAATCATGTACATAAAGGTAGTTTTGGAAAGAGGGGATTTTATTGTAAATCATTGTGTCGCATCTTTATAAGGTACTGAACTTAAACACCAAGTTTGGTAATTAACCGACATTTCGATTTTGAGTTACGCTGTTAACACACACACACACACACACACACACACACACACACACAAACCGACATCTTTTCTAAACATTTTTTTTATTCTGGAACCTCAAAAAATATGTATTTCTGGTGAAGTCTGTACATTGAATTTCTAGGTGGAATACAATATTTCCTCTACCCTTATTTTATAGTAAACAAAGTAAAAATCAGACAAAAGCGTGTGCGCAACACACACACTGGAAAGAAATAAACATTTTATAAAGTCATTATTTTAACTTTCGCGAGTTTCCATTTCTTACCTTATTAAACATATTCCAGTTAGAAACAAAATAACCTTCTTTCTGTGAGTTTATACTTTTATCTTAATGCCTTATGAATATGCAAAATTGCAGCAGATATATTTCTAATGTGCATAAATTGTTAGTTGTAATTTTTCCTCGCCACCTTATTCCTACAGTAGGGAAACACAAGCATCGGAAGCAATTCCATGTAGCTTGTTGGTGTTATAAGGGTAACGCTAGTAAAGCCAGTATAAATTAATATACCTGATTAATGCCGTTATCTTGCAAATTATCGAAGTTCTACTAGAACTGGTTATGTTCATTCGCATAATAGATTAGCTTGCAGCATTTCCATAACCTTCTTTGCGCTTCTAGTGAGTGTGTGCGTGCAACTAAAATAATCGTAATTGAATTATAATTATGGTAAATATGTCCCATTTGTTGTGTCGTTTAGGTAAACAAAAGCCATATGCAAAAGTTGACTTTGAAGAGAGAAACCTGTCTTCTGAGAGAATAAATTTAAATCCTCACTTCGACATTTAAACCTCCAGCTAGCGTAGGTTGGGTTTTGTCAATATGTATACTCCATAATATTTGACAAAGTGGCAGTGGCTAGTTATACCATACCAAAGGTCGGTTTTACCAACCGATGTTAAATTTTAACATAATGTTAGAACGATTTAAAATTGCAGCTAATGCAAATTCTGTTTCTTAGAACAATGCTAGCTGTAACATTGTGTTAAACCTCGTGTTAAGTTAACATAGACTTAGCCTTTTGTTAAACAGTTTAAAAAAAATTAGTTTGGAAAATGGCTGCCACAAACCAAGGGTAGTTTCTGCATTTGGTGTTTCCGAATGCCGCTACTCACTGAAGAAGAGCCATGCTTCATAATAAATTTGTAACCTTGAGAAATGATAATTTTTTAAAGCCACCCAGACTCCAAAGTGGTCGTTAACAGGGTTGTAGAGGAAATTCGAGAGCCAATAGAAACATACCTCTCTCTCCCTAAAAGTATTAATTACAATGAGATTTTATACTAATGACACTTTTCATTTAATGGTAGGTGATAGTGTTGGTATTTCCAAACCTACCGTTTGCAGCTTTATCTGAAAGATTTCCAAGGCAATTGCTTCAAGATGATAACAGTATTTGGGGGTCTGCCTGATCCTTACACTAACAGCTAAATTGATTTCACTTTCGTTTCACTGTGGTGTCCACCACTCAATTTTAAACTGTTCAAACTCCCTTCGCTCCTGGCGTTTGTGGTGCTGCATTTTATGTTAGCATAAAATTGCCGCAGTTGCTTACTAGACCTGAGAGAAACGTATGAATTACAATGAAATTCCTCGCGAATTTCTCTCAGGCTGTGCATCCTTTAATTTAATTCCGACGTCTTTCTTGCACTCGATAATTCCTGTACACTTACTAGCTAGTTCTATAATTAATGCTTGAACGTTGAAACATTAGTTTCTCTGCACCTAGATTCAGCCGACATCGCGATTCTAACCTCAGTCAATCAGGAAAATCAAATGACAATAGTTTGTAAGGCCATGTAGTTCGGTCACGGCCTTCCCGTAAGATCCTGTCCACAGTTGTATTTGACGTTAACAATAAATTAGCTAACAATTCGCTTTAAATTCTTGATGAAATGCAAACATTTCAACTTAATGTTAAATGTTTAATATAATGTTAAGAAAAAGTATTTTAAACATCGGTTGGTAAACCGGTCCTAAGAATACCGTCCATTAAGTTTCAGCACCTACGTGCCTCATTTAAGTAATAGTGTGATTCACTAATTTATCCATAGAACCGTTGCTCAGGTTTGGAATTAAACAGAATCATACAGCAATAAAAATTACTTTGGAAACTCATGTGAGATGCACATAGTAACATCACCGACTGGTTACGTTGAGAGCCACTCAAAAACTCGCTGCCCTTCAACTTCAACGGATGAAATACCGCTCCTCCGAGGAAATCATTTTCAAGCGTTCTTTGCTAAAGGCCGCTCCTAGTATTCTCCGTGCATTTCAGCAAGAAAAGTTGGTTCCTCTTCACCGTGTACAGCTCTTCAACTATAAAACGCTTTTTGAGTCAATAACGTGATCCTATTCGCCAGCTCTGCCTCTGACTGAAAGAAACATGCTACAGACCTTCCATCTAATGTGAGAAATTTAATCAAATAATCCAGTTCAGGACACATTTAAATGCCAATCAACTATTTATTTTCCCCAACTAATAAACACAATTTAATGAAGCTCAAAAAAATGCTTTCTACCTTAATTCTTTGTGAAAAAATCGATAATTTCCTAATAGTGGAACCCACTACTCCATTTTGCATTGTCCTGAGTGTGAACCTGTTACCTTCGCCGCTCCTCTTGTTTCCTTCCACAATACATTTGCCATATATTGTTTACAAATTGAAGACTAGAACTTATTTTTTGAAATAACGGCTGAAATGAACAAAAACACCGAAAGAAAAAATATCATGTAATTTTCTCTACCAATGACAAACTCACACGTATATGTGTTATTTTATTATACTTAATACTTATATAAAAATGATTCCTCTAACCATGTAACGTTGCTCAAGGTATATGCTTACTTAGGAATTATTTCAGTTTAAGCACGAAGTCCTTATTTACAACATGAAGTGGCACATTCAAATAAAGAATGAAACTAAGCACTGTACAGTCTAGGAATAAATCGCAGGTCTCTCAGCTGCGTTACACAATCATTCTTGTGTGTGTTTCATATCCTCTCACTCTCTCTCTCTCTCTCTCTCTCTCTCTCTCTCTTTTAGCGAGCGAGAATGCTCCGCAGAGTCCCAGGTTCGATTTCCTTTAGGCCGGTCACTCTGATTTTTTTTCTCCATAGTTTCATCAGGACGGTAGGCGAGTGCTGTGATGGTTCCTTTTCTACCTTGAATTTTCTGTTCCCTTAATTTCCTTTGATCGGTTTCATCTTCATATGTTTCAGGGTTGTGAGACCAGCGGATGACGTTTGGTGCGTTGCAGAGGGACGGTGTAATTTGTGTTGTGTAAATTTGTACGCCGTTTACTTGAAATCATGTCCGGAACCGTTCAAACTAATGTTTCAAAAGCTATATTGCAGATGCGATATAGTACTCAGGATGAATTTTCTAAATCTTAGCACAGAATTGCAGTATCTCTCATGGAAATTCTTTGTCCTGTATTTGGGGCAGCTGAGCTAGAAGGAGGTTTCAGGAGAATAGGCATGCGGTTAGTAATGCAAAGAGGTGAAATAAATGACAAAAACATGTAGAAATGACTAGGCATAGCCGACAAGAAATTGAATCTGACTGTAAGACTTCTCTAGACTAGCAAATAAAATAAAACTGAATTGGAGTGAAGAGGCACATATACTCTCTTAGGAAGAAAGAAGAGGTCAGGAATGGTATGTTTAGCTTGGGAGGCTGAAGAGCACGGAAAATGACTGACGATTCTGGCAAGAGAATATGTCCATTTTGTGGTAGAGATGAAGATTGGGTATGTACATATTTTGACGGAATGTGCATAGTAGGAGAACCAGTGAAAAGCTGAGTTCTCAGAAAAGTTCTTAAGTCTAGCTAGAAGATGATTGGCATGTTGGAATCTATTGATTGGCCAGAGTAATTGTCCAAACACGGGCACTTTCTTGGCTAAAACGCGGAAGCCACATCAAAATTGTTCAATTTATCAAAGACAATTTATGTTTATTTTGTATTATTTTTCCCTTTCTTTCTTCGAATGAAACTTTTATATTAAATATGCATGTACGGTCAATTACTCATGCTCTTCAGTATCTATATAATAGCATTAATAATTTTACACCAATAAACATAACTTAACTGCCTACAAATTCTTTTTAGTTAATTGGAGCTCTTCCCACAGTTTCTGACTGAATAACTGAATTTCTGAGTCATCACTAACAACGACAGACTGACAGGATAAAGTGATCTCACTAATGATGAGGTGGAACACATTTTACATGCACCTTGACACTCCTTGACCTGAACGTGGCACTCCACTCTGTCTAGTGAGCACCAATGTGATTTACCCTCATTGTCTGTTCTGACCTGACCCGAATATCTCAGCACTGGCACGCCATGCGACTTAGTCAAACTTAATTTCAACTTTAAAGCTGGCGCCTAGGAAAGTTAGAGTGCTCCGTACTTAAAATTTAACAAGGCAGAAAAGGTTTGCTTGTTTGGAAGTAAGTCTTCATGTATCTACGTAAAATCCTTTTACTCTCGTTTTCTGCGGTTTGATTTAGATAGATTGATTATGCAGAAATACGCTTTTTGGTCTACATATCCCTTTTATGCAAAAATATTTTCAGCTGGTAGCATAAAAGGAAAATGAAACAAAATTACACCTCACGGGTACGTAAAGTACAACCCAGGAAATTTAGAATTTTAGACGACAACATTAAAAATGCTCATACTGGTGGTCATTTTAATGAGTATTGACTTCTAAATTCATCATTACCATCAATCCCTTCACAATACAATTGCTTGTAACAGCCCTGTTTCCTCTTTCTATAGAATATTAACTAATAATTTTAGATGGTAGTCCATTTCTTGTACGGAATTTATACCTTTACTTCTATATTCCTTTGCATTATTATTTATTTATACTTTAATTCTTTCCGTACGTGTTTATTTCTTATGTGTTATTTTACGGTATCCAGATATTACTCTCAGGTCTTATTTCATTTATCTGGATTCATAATTCACCTTTTTCAACAATACCCATGTATCACTCCCGTATAATAATTTTAGCACCGAAAGAACCTTGTAAAGCTTTATTGCAGTATTTTTTCTGGTTTTGTTTCATACAGCTCACTTACTGCACCGTTTAGATGGTTAATCGTTTTTAGTTTTTATTTTCTCTACTACTTACCTGCAGTAACTAGAACAAGTATTGTATTCCACCCAAAAATTCGATACCGAGATTTCACCGAAAATACACGTTTTGAGTCTCCCTGAATAAAAAACACATTTTTACAAAAAGATTCGTATGAGCGTCTGTGTGCGTGTGTGTCTGTTAACAGCATAACTCAAAAATAAAAAGTCGGTTAAATACCAAACTTGGTATTTTTATTTTCTGAAAAATGGCGCTTAGGATTTGTACTAAAACTATGCTTAAGATATCTTTAAGACAAATGAAATGATATCCTGAATTTTCTGGGAATAGCCTCTGAAGTCCCCTCTCCCTGAATGACCCTTGCGTAATTGTAAACCGTAAGAGACAAAATCTTACTTCACAGAAAATGTAGATCTTGTTAAATCACACAGTTTATATAAAATAATTTTTGGAGTATATATCTTGTTATTGATTTGAATTTTCAAATATTTATATTTTTCAAATTCATTAAAAGCGACTATATAATCATTGCAGGCGATGTGAATGCACGAGTTGGACAACAACTAATGCTAAAACTAATAATGACATATGGAAAACCTACCCTTAATTCAAATGGAAGTGGGATGAGACATTTTGTTAAATTTAATGAACTGAGGGCTACCAACACCTTCAGAAAAAAGGATATACATAAGCACACTTGGAGCGCGAGAGAGCAACGCTCATTAATAGATAATATAATTGTGAATAAAAATTAAGCGCACAAGTAAGAGATATAACAGTATATAGGGGTTATGATACAGATCATTATCTAGTAGTTTCAAATATATTCTTGCAACATGAAAACAAAATGGAATGAAAACAAGATAAACACAAAATACAGAATTTGTCTACAAAGTGTATTCACTACAACACGAAAGTGTTAAAACGTTACACCAAATAACTGAATGAATATTTAACAATACCCTCACTAGTGAAAATGTCAAGAAATAATGGGAAAATATAAACACTGCCACAAAGAAAGCAGTATATGAAGCCCTAAAATACAGAAGAAAATACAGAAAGCCAAAACATCTTAAGATATGGACTCAAGAAATTAAATCAGTAAAAGAAAAGGAAAATGCTTATTTAGAATTTTTACAAAAATATCCGAAGATACGAAAGCTGGCTAATGAAAAAAGAAACAACGCAAAAGATATAGTATGAAAAGCTCATGCAGAATCCTGGGATAGATTCATAAGTGTATTAGAAAACGCTATTTGGAAGACAAAAACCAGCTTATACTGTAATGAAGAAACATATCACAAGAAAAACAGAGAGCCAAATTAAATGTTATTGGAGAGGAACAAATGCTGCTATAAATCAAACACCTATGGTATAAACCCGATTAAACAGATGAATTTAGTCATGTAGCTGAAAATTCAGAAAACTATACAGGAGGTTCTATTGCTAATGAAAAGCTAAAAGAAGCATTGAAATCTTTAAAAGAAGAAAAGCACCGAGCCCCGATGGCATAAATGCAGAACTAGTAAAATATAGGGGACCGGCTGTTCTTAAAATTAAGATTACTACATTTTATAAATACATTATGGAATGGTATACAAATCCTAGAGGACTGGACAGAGGCACTTGTAAAACCGGCATTTAAGAGGGGTGATAGGACACAGTGTAATAACTACAGAGGGATTAGCTTCTTAAATGTAGGCTATAAAATAATCCAAGATAATAAATAATAGATTAACTCGGGTCTCACAATGTGTCCTATTAGAGAAACAACAAGGATTCAGACCAGATGGATTAACAATTGATGATATTTTTAGTTTAAACCAAACTATCATAAAGCGAATCGAATATAATAATGAAACTCATCTAGCATTTATTGATATAAAAAGCGTCTGAATTAAGTCTCAAGACAACAATTATGGGAAATAATGAATCGTAGAGGATTTCTAAAACATCTTATAAGTGTAGTCCAAAGTTTACATAACTAAACAAAAATAATGATAAAGTATAAAGGAAGCATTAGCAAAAAAGAAATAATAAATCAAGGTGTGAGACAGGGATGTAGCTTATTGCCTGCACTATTTAATGTTTATATAGATGAAATAATAAGAAAATGGGAAACCCAAGACGCTTCAGGGATCAGCCTAGGAAAAAAAATTATTTAAATGATTTATTGTACAATAATGGCGGCGCCGTGGCCGAGCGGTTAGACCGCTCGCCTCCCACCGAGGCAGCCCGGGTTCAATCCCAGGGACCTGCATGTGGGATTTGTGGTGGACGAAGCGGCGTCTGGGCGGGTTTTCTCCGGGTTCCCCGGTTTCCCCCGCCATTCATTCCACCAACGGCTCCATAATCACCTTTCCTTTCATCCATTTCACCAACATTTCGTTTCATCTACTTCCTTCATTCCATACCAGGCATCGGGCTGATCACCCATCCTGGATGCTCTATCTGATCCATGAGTGTCTGCTCCTCGACGGGCCTCTGACCCCAGGCACCCGCTTGTAAGTCCTGGGGGGTGTAAGTCCTACATAAGAGGAGGGTAAACAGATAATGAATGAATGAATGAATATTGTACAATAATGAAGACGATCTGCAAAGATCAATTTTTAAACTTAAAAAAAAATCTCTGTTTTATAATTTTAATATATGCTTAGATAAGACGAAAATAGTGGCTTTCAAGGAAAAATACCCTACCCTTAGTGTTAGAAAATAAAGCTCTAGAACAGGTTGCAAGCTTAGTTAACATATCAAAACAACAGAGGTCTTAGAAAACATTTACCAATTTCAGTATACATGTGGCCTACAAATAGAACTCTAAAGGAGGAGGACTAAAAAAAGACACATTAATAGGGTTTTGCAATGTGGTGGCTCTTCCAAAATTACTTTATGGAAGTGAAATATGCACTCACAAAGTAAATGCTTTCTACAAAGTCGAAGCGACCAGGTTGAAATTCTTAAGAGGAGTTAAGGGCTGTACAAGAATGGATAACATTAGAAACGAAGATATTAGAACATAATCAGCAGTAGAAATATTTATAAAATATAAAACAAAATGAAAGTTACATACCCAGAGAATGCCTAATAATCGCATCCCATATAGAGCAAGCAGTTCATAATTCGCTACATGGAAAGAGAAGTGTAGGAAGACCAGGTAAACAGGTTGTTTAACCTAATCCGTAACGGAAGAAGAAATAAATAAAGAAATAAAAAAGGTATACTTTTTTCAAATGGTATAGGTACACTTTAGGTATCGGTTACGCAACGAAGGGGGACACCTCGCGCACTACAGCCTACTTAGATCTACAGTGGCTACCACCCCCAGAAGGAAGGGATGAAGTGAAGTGTAGCTACAGAAGACTACAGGCGCAGGCAGATAGACAGGGCACAGAGATGCGCGGTAGTCCCTAACAGTTCCAGACGAGAAGACCGTCCCGCTACTGGAGATGCCTAGAGAGGGCGATGGACGAATCGTCGAACTAGCAGCGCTGTTCCTTCGAGCGA
Source organism: Deroplatys truncata (assembly GCA_030765065.1). Classification (NCBI taxonomy): domain Eukaryota; kingdom Metazoa; phylum Arthropoda; class Insecta; order Mantodea; family Mantidae; genus Deroplatys; species Deroplatys truncata. The sequence continues at coordinate 233,988,446 of CM060975.1, forward strand.
GCATCCGCACAGCATACCCACAAAACCTAGCACACCTCAAAGATGAGAAGAAAACGGAATGAAAGGAAAATTATAGAAACGAAATCGTGTTAGATGAGAAATCATCTCAGCATTTGCCTATCGACCAGGGAAAACCATGAAAAACGCAAGGCCAAAGTGGGCGGTCGACAGGAATCGAAACCGGGACATCCCGAATGCGAGCCTCACATGTTACCGCGGAGCCATCTCGATGAATTTCTCAAGTAACAAGTAGGTATTCGTTTTTTTGTTTTTTGTTTCTTTTTCCGTGGTCACACAAAGAGCATGGAATTTCAAAGCCATTATATAGCGACAGGTTCTTAAGAAATCTGACTATGCTTTACCCAGTGTATCGTACAGCAAAATGTGCAAATATGAATTGAAAGTTCATCTGGATTCACAAGAAGTAACTACAATAATAAGTTTTTGTAAGAATAGTTTATAGAAGAGCGAGAACGGAAGTCATATGAGTATAACACTTCATATTTTTTTACGTGGTTTATTTGCTCGGTGGCATTCCGTATCCATGTATTTAAATTCGGTAACTTGTTCGAGGGATTTATTTTCTGTACCATTACAGATTGTATAGTTTGTGTTATATAAAGTCGTTACATCATGTGCATTAATATGTATCGTCATATGATACCGTCTTGTTATATTATTCAATTCACATATACTTCAGATTTGACTATAATCACTTGATGATCTGCACATATGTGTCATAATAAAGTTTTACTAATATCGAGGGATTCAATGTTCAAATTTTACATTCATTGCCTTAATTTCATATATACATTTTGTATGTGCGTGTGTGTCAAAAAGTAGCGGTGACATACTGCAACCTTATTGAAACCCTAAACTTCAGCGATATTAAGGTCTGAATCACGAATTGTTAATGTTGAGTTATATTTATTATTATTATTATTATTGTTGTTGTTTTAAGCGAAGTAGTAAGCCTATTTTCTCCACGATTCTCCATTGAAGCTTTCTATTCCTCTTATTTTAATATTTTATTGTAATAAACAAATAGTATGTGTTTTTCTGTAATGAATTCTGTTCTCCTACAATTTATTACAAAAAAAATATTATCACTGCATTGTCCGTCTCTTCGAGTAGCAGATTGATATTTTAATAATATATTTTAAAATACTGATTTCAATATCTCCGTTATAATTTGACAGTATATATTTGAATAGTGTTTTAATAAACCCATAGCCCTATAATTATCACAACTAGGTGTCACCTTTTAAAAAAAGGTTTTATAGCTGAGTCGCCATTCATTAGACATATTCTTCTCGGTGCATAATTATATATGAAGCACATCGTAACTAAACATTGATTTATGAATCCCTTTTAGGATATTAAGAAATATCCACATTTTAAGAATTCTTATTAAGCATAGAAGATAAAATACTCTGAAGAGGAAAACTTATGCTGCTAAGTGCCAAGCATACATGGGCATACATGGTTGTACTGTTCGAGGTGAAAGTATTAGCTTCGCATACAGACTAAGAAGTCACTCTCATAAACTGGAAACTTCATACCATCAGTGTTGTAAATTATATACCCACAACACCTGCTTACAAACGTGCCCTAGGATAGAAGCATTTTGAAATTAATATGAAACAGTAGCATGAAACTGTATCAACCCCAACAAAAATAAATGATATTTGACAAATAGGATTTCCTGAAACAGATTGCATATTCTGAACGTGTAGCCTGAACCTGATTACTCATTCCATCAAGTAGCAATGTCTATCGTAGCCTACAAATGTTTAGGTCTGTATCCATTTGATTATATTTAGTGATTATTCTTCAAATATTTCGCATCTTGTTTTTACTGAGTTTGTCATTTATGTGCAAAGAAAGACAGAATATCTCTGCTGCAGTGCATTCACACGACTTTGTTGTGCCAAAATATATTATAGTAGAATCTTTTACTCTATTATATGGAGTTCATATAAAAAGTGGTTCTTCTGTTCATGTTACATTACGATATACATTTTAGCTACAAGCTGTTTCAAATTAAGAAGGAAGGAAACAGCATTGAAAGCTCTTGCAATAGAAATAAAACAAAAGGGAAGAATAGCAAACTTTAAATTAAATCCGTTAGATAGAATATTTTGAAAATGGTTGACACTGCGAAAAAAATAGAAACAAACTGTGTATTTTAATGAGTCTATATCATTCGTTAGTAAGTTTTGTCTAAGACCTCCTTTAAATACAAAATTCAGTCAAATAAAGGGAATTCACAGGATATTCATAGAAAATGCAGGATATATATTTTATTTATCAATCAACGTATTAAACATGTGGCATTTTAATCAAAATTGTTAGAGCCGTTTTGAGCAAATAAAAAATAAACATTTTCCATGTTAATTTGGGATGGGGTGGGAGATTTTCCTGAAAATCTTCGTGTTACATCCTTGGAAGATGAACTTAAATACCAACTTTGGCATTTAACCGAATTTTTTCTGTTCCCAGACAGACGTACGGACGGGCAGACGGACGCATACACGCGCGCACTTTCAATACAATACTTATCTTACCTAACATAGCTAGGTGATAGAGAAAGTAAGAATGTAGCTGTTAAATCTGTTGATCATGCTGGCCACTTAAAAGGTTTCCTTTTTGTATCTATTACTGTGTGTGGGTGTTGCTCATTCAACCAGGTGTGTGCTCGTTCAACCAGGCTGAAGAGAGTTGTAGAACAAAATACAGGGTTATTCAAAAAGAAGAAACACTTTAAATATGTATCTCTAATGAACGACATAGATGGTGACACATGCAATACATCACTGAATAGAGAAAAGATCAAAGTTTTATTTTATGTGTTCAAAATCAACACCATTTGTTATGCGAGGAAGTCCAGTGCGCAACCATCTTCTACGAATTTATTGTATCAATTGTACATTTTTTATGAGGAGGCGGTTTGTTGTTGAACTTGCAACGAAATATACGAAAATAAATTTTCTTTAACATGAAACAATGGATTCACTCTTTGCATAATACAGCACACAAAACGACTTTTCCTGTGGCGTCGCCATTTTCTCGTAAACAAACACAGCGTCACTATAGGCACTGAATTAAACTAATAGGTGGAGCTTAAAACTTTGAACTTTCCTTTATTCAATGATGTTTCGTATGCGTCGCTGTCTATTGTCGTTCATTAAAAATGAATATTTAAAATCTGTTCCTTCTTTTTGAATAAGCCTGATAATTGTTACATAGCACGAGCATCTATGTTTTCTACGGAGAAGCATGCCACATAAACTACGCCTCAGATAACCTAGGTTTACGAATAAAAGAACTCTCTTTTCCGTATATGTAAGAAGCCCTGATTCGCCTTCTCAACAGCGCAGGATATTGTGGCGTACGGTATCAAATTATTTAAAAAGCTATAAGAGATAGTTTATCGAACTAACAGTTCGGAATTATCAGGTCATAAACTCTTAACAAGTAAAGTTTTAGTAATATTGTACTTATAGCTAATAACACGAACATTACGTAGCAAATCCATGGGTCATCTCCATTTATACTTCGTGGTAAAGAGATCACGTTTTGCGATAGGAATGCTTTTGACTTTACATTTGCTACCGCAACAAGTTTCAACCGTAACAAGAGAATACTGCGTAATTTGGTGAATTTTGGCGAGTTAAATACCTCTGGAAAAATCCTGGATCTCCTTATTACCTCTTGTTTTTGGCCAGCTGGATATTGGGAGGTCCTGCTGGAATTTGCACCACCTTTCCCTTGAAGGTAGAAGAATAGCTTTTCTAAATTTTTGCTATAACAGTAATAATAAGCAAATAATTAAGTGCGTGTTGCTCTTAATTTTTTCAGTTAAAATGCCATAACGCCGCTGACCAAATCCTGGTCTGTAAGAATATCATGTGAGTGTCCAGATGCTAACATATAGCGTAAGATAAGGCCAAAGCTAGTATCGTGATGCACAGGTGAGGGCAAGCATAATAATCTGAGATATTAACAAATTTAACGTTTGAAAAGGCAGGCTTGTAGCTTTAAGCGCTCCGAAACTTCTCTCTCAAGAGCGAGGTGCTTAAGCCCATACTGTGTTTTGGGTACCTACCTTAATCTCTTTTACGGTTATGCAAAACAAATATGCATATCTGTTCTTTTAATGTGCTAAGTTTATCGCCTATTCTTCTTTGCCAAGCCAGAAGGCGGAGCAGAAAAGCGAAATGCGTGCAATGAAGCATAAATTGCAAAGTAGATTATCTACTCGCATCGCCCAAAGCTGTTAGGATAATTGCGGAGTAAAAGTTTCAACGGAAATGTTTTCCAAGAGCGCTGTGCTTATACAGACAGTGCTCTGGGCCTTTTCAGTTTTACAAAACTCACCTAGAAGACAAGCGCTATCTTACTCATTAAAGTAGAATTTCGTATTAAGAAATACGTGGGTCTTTCGAAAATAACTGGCAACAATGCCTGTATTCGACCCTACTGTATAAATAATGTAAGCATACAATTTGAAACAGTAGTGCTTGATGCGTGGTAAATGTGAACTATAAGTCACATGATTTATAAAATATACGTAAATTATTATTTGACATTTAATAACAGTTCATTAAAATTCGTGTTGCTAGAGGCAAAATTCAGTTCCACAGGACAAAATTCAGTTTTACGAATAATTCCGGGAGCTTATTGAACCAGTCCCATTTCTAGCTTACAAATTGAGACCGACGAACTTCCACTACAAATTTAAAGAAAACAGCTTAGCATTTAACTTTTGACCTGAAAACAACTGCAACTCCAAATTGAAGAATATATCCATATATCTTTTCAAAATATCACCAGGAACAAAAATTTCTTTCAACAACCCATACAGCACCCTTTTCATCCCTAAGGATGGAGCAATATCTGAATGAAAACATCTCTCTCCCTTAAATAACACCTAAAACAATATCAACCTAAACGCCACCATGAGGATCAAAACTTCGAAAATTAACGATAAATTAATAAAACGTCCTAAAACTTCAACTTACAGAACTGCACATCAACTACTCTTCAAAGAGATATGTGCTGAGTACCCAGTTCACCTACGCATCCTCATTGATGGCTTCAAAAATGAAACTGGTTGCGCCTGTGCAATCGTCTATTCTATGCACACGTGATATATATCCTGCCAAAATGCTCTTCTTCTTTAAATGATTACTCTCCTATTTGCAGAACTTATACCCCCAAGGACTTACAAATCAATGCCTTGGATCAGTGGTCTGTCGAGGAGCAAGCAAACTCTAGATCATAGTATATCAAGTTTGGGTGATCAGCCCAATGCCCGACATGGCGACGACGAAGAAGAAGAAGAAAATGAGGAACTGAGGAAAACCACGAAAATACCTTCGGCTAGATTGGTCAGCCTCGAGAGCTTGAACCCGGGACAACCCGAAAGCAGGCCACAGACGTTACCGCCTGAGCCATCCCGCTCGGTTCCAAAGTTTTATACTTTTGTTTCCTCTGAACTTTATACCATCAAAAGGGCATTCGAAGACTTAAAAAATAACCAAAATTACTCCATTTTATAGTTCTGATTCCCAATCAGCTATTAAGTTTATACAGAACCAAAATACTAAAAATCCCAATAACAGGGAAAATTCAAAACCAATACACCCAAATATTGAGGAAACAAAATGTGTAACATTAATCTGGATCCCTTTGCATCAAGGTGTTCCCGGAAACTAACAAGCAGACGTCGCAACAAAAGAAGAAACCAATCTGCCCATACAGAAAACAGAAACCAGTTCTCCGCATATCATTGTAACTTTACATCTCAAGAGAGCATTATATCTCAAGTGGAACTCCATCTGGTTAGAGACATCCACCAACAAGCTTCAAGGAATTACGTCATAATTCCGAGGACCATATCCAGTAACTAATCTTACCTTCCAAGAACAATTTCTCATCTTCGTATCGGACATACTAAAGTTACTCACAGCAAAACTTCACCCCAACGTCATTATGTCAGACGCATCGTAGAAGAATACAAGAAATACCAACAGAGTGAATACAAGCCAATATTACCCGTACAGTAACAGAAGAATTTCAACATCATGCGTTTTGTAAAACAATGTTATATTTTTATAACGTTACTGAACTTTGTAAAAAAATCTAAAGTCAACTACAACACAAAAATTAACTCAAGTTAACTGTTGCTAAGTTGTCGTGATGTGGCATTGAGCATTACAGGAACTTGCAAAAGAGATACCTAAAATATCGTACACTGCGTACACGTGCACGGTATCGCTTCAGATTGTGGTAGTCCAGCTCCACGCTTTTATCAACGTCAAAGGGGGGGGCGGCGAAATGAAGACATCCAAATATCTAGCTTATGTTATTGATTTGAGAAATGTTTCAAAATAAAAGTTTATAAGCATAACGTTTCTGACAGGTTTGGTTATTTATAAAATTTCCATAGGGTGAGCACTTGAGAAGTTACAGTAAGTTACGATTATTCTCAGTCAGTTACCCAAAGAAATGAATGCCGCCAATAGCATAAAAAATAAGAAAATAAGACAATTGTGTATTATTTTAACTTTTACTTATACTTTAACTTTCATTAACACCGCAGAAAAAGTAGTTTTATAACTTTTTTCAAACATTGCAAAATACATACTGCACACAGAGAGGAAGAGGGAAAGAGAGAACAGGAGTGAGAGAGAATGAGAAAAGATTAACGAAGTGAGAGAGCGAAAGAGGGAGAAAAGTATCGGCATTTAACGAATAACGCGAGCAGAGCTGTGAATTCTACTAGTACCTTATACGAGTAAATAAGAATATAAGCCTTTAATTCATAAATAGCACCATTAAATTTGTCCTTTCATAGTTTGTTAGCTTACATTATTTACCAATATAAATGTCAAACATAGTTATTGTTTCCACTAATTTTAGAACGACCCATATATTTGGATATATCATTAGCACATGAGATAGGCCACGATGTAGTGTAAATACTGTAACAACGAGGTCTCTGTCTTTCTGTAACGAAATACATTCACAGAGTGTATTTCGCACAGTATTTCATACATGTACTTCACACTGACTGCAAGCTAATTTAACCAGCATTGCAAGGGCCACTCTGTATGTTAAGGATTGAACTTAAAGATGTAGCGTTGTTTATGTTTTTATTTGTTTCTCTGGTTTTTGAAGTTCGTGTGTATGGTATAGTTTTCACTCGTACCTACAATGTAAGGGTCCAAAGCGGGCTTTGGTGAACAAGGATTTGAAGTAATGATATTGTGACCAGGAGAGCGAATTTCATAGAACTTGATAATAAAGCAGAAGTAATAACAGAGTTTAGTATCGCTAAAATTATGAAAAATATTGCAAGACTTCCGATCACTGCATTCGCAAAGCTATTCATTGTTGCACGATGTCACCAAATTGCGCATTTCAGCCTCAAGCAGTGCTTGAGCTCACACTGGTCGGGAAGGAGAAATAGTATCAGCGCCTTGATCCAACTATTTCCTTTCTTATGAATGTATTTTGCAAGCTGGAGATGTTAACAATCAATTTAAATAATAATCATAATTAATAAAAGTGTTTGTTAAGAAAGAAACTAAAAGCTCTAACTACTTTTGCCAAGCATCATGCGTATAAACATGGGTGAAGAGAAAGGAATATTTTCGAAAGACGCCCCTAATAGCAAGGTTATATACTAAATATAGAAAGCTACCTGAGCTCCTTTTCTCTGCCTAGCGTCTAATTGGACAGGTCTGGGAACGAAACTAGAACCAGAACGTAAAAAATATATTAATACGCTCGTTTTTATAAATGATTGTGAGCATGCACAATCAACGAAAAACTTCCTAGAACCCGGAAACGCCAACGGAAAAGTTTAAAAGTTTCATTTTTTCCCTTGCCGATCATAGCTTAGTGTCACCTTATTGTGTGTGCCTGCCTGCAATGTATGCCGTGACCTTAACAGCCCCTGAAGCTCTCTCTCTAGCAGCAGATTTGGAAAAACAAACCCAAGATGACTTCCTACATGGCATGTGCTTTGATTCTCAGTTTCGTTTCTGTTAGCGATAGCGGCATTTAGTTTAAGAATCGTAGGTAATGCCGCCTTTTAGAAATGTTTACGTATTGAATTTCAGAGTTAGGCAATTTACATTCAAACAGAACAATCTTATTGGTTACTTTTAAACATATGATATCGATTTTGCTTGCTACTATCGATACACTAATATGGTTTCCGTTTCCCTCCTCGGTTAGTTGTGAATTATTAAAAGCCCAAAACGCTCAAGTGTTTTAGTTTCTCCTCTCATTCTGGTTCCATTCCCAATTTATTGTTGAATAATAACCTTAGAAATTACAAAGTCCAATTAACAAGTTGAGGTTATGTTTGGTACTTCACTTCACATTCTCCATTAAATGTCGTATTCATTTTCCCGTTTCATTTCCTGTCTGGTTCTCGTTTCGGTTGCCATTCCCGGGCAATTGCCCACCGGCTTAATCGAGGATGATACTTGAGAGAGCTAAAAATTACTTTTGTCCCTCTTCCCCTCCTTCTGCTAATTAGCAATGTTCGTAAGCTAGCTACGGCGTCATTATATTCAAATGCATTGGAGGGAAAGTCCTGAAATAAATAAACACCTAGTATAAAACATAAGGACATACAAACAGACAACTCTTACTCTTTTACACATAGATTACAAAACAAAGGATGGAAAGTCGCCAGCCGAGAAGGAAACTAAACCATCCGCTGTCTCACAGAAAGCGCTAAAGAAGAAAAATGATGAGCGAAGAGAGATTCCATACAGGAAGAAAGCATGCAGGCAGGCAGCGAGGCGAACGAAGAATGCTGTAGGTGACACGGGTCTGGGGGTTTCTGTAATGAATGGCCCCTGCTCGTTATTGGGTGTAATGAACGAAGGAAGATGGGAAAAGAGATTGATGGACTTAGTCCTCGTCTCTCTAATTAATATTTAAAAGGTTGTTACACCTGAGGCGGATCAGTCGCTTTGGCAAATGGCTCTAGAAGTAACTCTAAAAGCCGTAGCCCCAATTTTCTGTCTCTTAACATCTCAGTCGTTAAGCAAGACGTCATACTTCACTTCAGCAATTTGTAGGGTTTGCATTATAGCACCCTTTATTCTTATATCTTAATGCCTTTTTATCTCTTAAGTATACAGTCAAAAAAGAGAAAAAAAAACAAATACGGAAGAAACTCGGGCTAGAATTGCAATACTCGTGATCAAGGTACGTATAATATTCGTAGTCAAATAGAAAAAATATAGCTGACGTGCTACTTCACAGCACTTTCTATAAACACCACCGTACGTATTCTACAAATTGTTCTTGACAAAAGTTTATTTTTCTATGCAATCCATGTTAATCGAGATAAACATTTACAGAAATTGTTTCTTTATACATTCTGTTGTAGGTAAAATGAGAATATAGGGGTCTAAAGCGATAGTGAAATATTTAAAATGTTGATCGCTATATCCTGGCTTTGAAGTTGTGCTCTTTGCATAACATTACGAGAAACAAAATAACCTTACTTCACACTTGAAAAACTATTTGGAAAATTAAAAATAGCAACTAATATCTCGGAAATGGTGAATGCCACAAAAATTTACATAAATTTGTGTCTTAGCGAGATCAGTATTTTTGCTGTATTAAGGTTTTGTCTATCTCTTATGATTTACAAAATTATACGAAATTAATTTAAAATTAATTAATTTCATATTTACCATATGAAGGGTGGTTAAGTGAAGCACTTCATTGAAAATCCTCATTTCCCATCTTTGGAAGATGCGAAATAAAGTTAGGTATTCTTCCTACATTTCGTTTTTTAGTTATGCTGTTCAGAACTGCGCGCTCGGGGTCCTTATTCTAAACTGTATTTCCGTTGGAATCTCGATATAGAGTTTTTGAATGGTACCTATACAACACTTCTACCTACTGGTAGAGAAAGCAAGAATGGGAAGAAGTTACCCGATTAGAAAATCGTCTAAATAAAGTAAACAGATGAAAACCCTAAAAATTTGTTGACAGAAGTATATTCCGTTATTATGAAGATTAATTTTAATTTCAACTTATAAATAAACCGGTCATAAAACTCCTTTGCTACTTTACTCTTCCTCAAGGCTAAAGGAAGTGTTTAAAGTTTTGTTTTAACTAATGCGACCACAGTAATGGTTTTATTGCGACACTTTCAGGTTGTAAAGCACTCACAACCTCCAACGCCCTTCCTTGGCATAGGGAAATGTAGCTGGTTTCTCAATTTGGGCTACATATAAGATACCGCTTCGTCAGTCGGGAAGAGTGAAATGAGGGGAAAATATGCTGGAGTGACAAGATTCTCTCAAGAATATTTTAAAGACAATGGCTTTATAAAGTATCAAGCGGTTAATAAGGAAAATTTAAAATTGAAAAGTTACAACTAGAAGCGCATATTTGTTTTCGTCCTTGAGGTAGTTTTGGAGCGAAACAGTGCATATGCCTTTTAGTTGATCGTCGTTTTCACATAATGCAAGCAGAAAGAATTTTTTTAGAAAATAAACTGAATCTGAATGAATTAGTAATGAAATATAAAACACATTGGGATAGGCGAAGCTCCTATGGTTCAACACAAATTTATATAAAACAAGCAAGTAATTACCGCGATTGCTGGGAAACCATTGCGAACTGGGGTTATTCAGGTTAGTACCTATTGAAGCAGTGAGTAATGTGCTTATGGTTCAATTTAATTTCCAATATGCATATAAATAAAACTCTGAAACAAAGTGATAGTATATTTACGTCTATTATATTATTATAACATAATAGCGGCATGTTGTTCATTTTTGTAACAACAAAACATTATTCCAGAAGTAAACCGAACAAATATCTAGAACTATTTCGGTTTATTCCAGGTGTATTCTGTATTGAATACTGGCACGAAAATATGTAAAACAGTTGTGATGAGTAGCAGAATGTTTGGTTATCAGGAAGCGGAGGAGGGCTTCGGCACCCAAAAAGCACATGAAGGCCTATGTGTTTATGGAAACCTCTCGGAGAAAAAGATCAAGAGAAGGATACAGAGAACCACCAGGTTCGCGGCGGCAGGCTCGGACAAAGGCGGGGTCCGTAACGTCTCCAAATAAACATCCTGACTCTGGCAGGACCTCCCACACAAGCCAACGTCCCCTTATAGCGGTCTCTCTCGGCGGCCGTCACACTGGACGCCAAGGCAGACAGTTCCTGAAAGCAAACTCCATCGCCATATGCCTCGATCGCTGTCCATGCGCCTGATCCTTCGGAAATTAAATTATATGACAGGAAAAGGAAGATAGAAAAATTCGCCCAACCAGGGAAAACTCCCGAAAAAAAAGGCAAAGTCAGAGTAGCCGGCCCAAAGGGAATCGAACCGCGAATACGAGCCTCGCGTATTACAGCAGAGCCATCGCTCGGTTTGGGATTGTGTTAATATACAAACTTGTAATGACGTAAGAAACACGAACTTCTAGGTCAAGCTACCCTGTACAGTGGAGAAAGAATAGGTGAGCGGCTGAGTATTTTCTAAGTAAAGAATTTCACAGTGCACATGCACGGAGCCTAAGGGAGCCATTCACAATGAAACACAACATAAACATAGAAGCTTGTTTCATGCCTTCTTAATAAACGCGTTCACATTGACTGACGTTGATATAAACATGGCCATAAGCTTTATTACGTAAACGAAGTTTGCAGCCTCCAAACTATGTGTTTATGTCTATGTCAAGTTAAGACATGACCAATTAAGGAGCTATTCTTATAAACCTCATCACGTTTTCATTCTGCCATCTTACATCAGGTTTTCGTCGCCTTGTGTTGACTCGCTGTATTTCTGTGTAATATTATGCAGTTTAACGTCCTTTAACCTGGTAGCTAGCTCTTGTTCATTTTGATACATGCGTATAAACTCTTTTGTTGTGTGTACTGTTGGTAGTCACTTCGCTGCTTCAGCTCTCTTGCGATTAATACGTTGTAGTAATGCTTAATTTTCATTGTAAACTAAGCCATTAAGCCTGTGTTAGAAAACCCGATGGTTTTGGAGCATGAAGTGAAATCGTTAAGTGTTTTCTATAGCATATAATACAGAAAAATGCATTCACTCCCTGAAAAAACATCTAAATTAAAGTTATGCAACTGAGCTTAACACAGCTCAACTAAACAAAGAAAAGCCTTCATGATAGACCATCTTAGAACATGCACAAAAGAATTGCGGCAACCAGCATGCCAGTGATGTTTAAATCTCCTAGAGTAGTTTTCTTCTTTTTCTTTTCTGTTTGTTTGATTTGTATGCTCCCTTTAAAGTCTATGGCAATAGAGGGGGCTTTGATTTCAGAAACAAATGCTATTTGTAGCTCTTTAAACTGCAAGCTTAGGCTTTCGGTTTTACTAATTTTTGCCACGAAGTACACTCACATTCGCTTCCACAGCAATAATTCTAGATTCTGTTGAGGTTAAGGAATGTTTCTAGTTTTAAAATAATCTCCTGCCTCAGCAAGGAATTGAACCCGAAACCTCCGGATTGAGAGGTTAACGCTGACCACTTGACCAAAGAGGCAAATGCCAGAAATAAGTTTCTGTCAGCTTAAACGTAAAGTAAAACCAGGGAAGATTGTGAGGGGGGAGGACTATTAATGAATTGTGTGATATGATGCATCGATATGATGCATTTATTGGCCGATTTGTGTGAGAGAGACACATGCAAACAATAGAGAAACAATGCCAAACCATGGACAGTTTAAATCCATTGTGATTTCAGTAAATGGTAATCCTTAAAAGTTCAGATTGATCAAAACAATTAAAGAAGAATTATTATATCCATTTTTAGTACAGTGACAAGTTTAGAAAAGCGACAATGCTGCATTGTTTCTCGTCCTTCTTAACCTGTGGTAACCTGCTATCCTTGGAACCCCATCACCCTCTTAAACATTTCGTGGCGACTGAACATCATAATGAAGTTCATATGATACATTCAGGTGCTGAAAATAAAAAGTAATTCCGATCTACGTTAGTCTGCATTTACAACTTGTAGTAGAACATGCATTGTTACAATTTGAAATATGGACTCTCGCTCTCTAGAATCATTATAAATGGATACACATCCTATTTTTAAACCATTACTTTATTTGGAACTGTTATCTGATACTACCAGAACAAAAATGTAGTTCTATTCTTTATAGCACTTCGTGTTTACAAAAGCTCTATATGAATCGATTAATCCGGGCTTACCGAGAAAACAAACATGTTTAACCAAAGCAACAAGCAAGAAAGCTCTTAATTAACTCCAATAAATGGGTTGGTGACACGAATATGTTAATTTATGGGAAACAATCATGCAGGTTCTTCTTATCGACGAATAAGACAAAACATAAACAGTAATAAATCCTCGGGGAACATAATAATAAATATATCTAATTCTATGTTGTCATATTTACGTCAGCGAGAGCACGCACCCTCATCTTTAATACTCTTAAACGCATGCATCACTTTTGAATCGGGAATCAAACCCGCGTCACCTGGTTGCAACAAATCAGATAAATATTCATGACCTCTGAGAAGGCAGCTGGTTGCAACACTATTTTCAGTGACTGTCGATATCGAGCGGTGTAATCAATATGAATGGCTCCAGCAGAGCTTTTGTCATTTTTCAAAACGCTGTATGTTGTATGTGTTATCCCTTATCGGACTTTGAAACACATACACAGAGCTAGCTCTCTGGAGAATTATTACATGACACTGTATCTAAATCTGACAGCGGGCAACAGCTTTGGAAGATCCCACAAATAATCCCCCAACTACTGCAGCTCAAGGGATATCCCTGGAAGCGGAAGAATGCTAGAATATTAATAACGTTGCAGGCGCGATTGTGTCGCTGTCAGTTATGCTGGTGATTAATTTGTTGTTTAAGTGGTTCCTTTTTACCCACGATGGAATCCCCTGCCCATGGGCCTAGTATTCTCTCTACATCTGTTTACTGAGCTGTTTGTCTGTGCGCCTATATACTGTGACTGTTGTTATCCGCCCACCACTGGCCGACTTTCACGTCGATGTGCAAGCACTATATATGATTTATCCTCCTGTCCTTTAGTATCATCCTCACAATGCATCTCTTAGCAACGACTTTCTTATCATTCAGCGTGCCAGAAAATTTATTTTTCTTCTTCCTGATAGTGCCAGCATCGTAGTACCTTTGCCTATTTTTTCCGAAACCGAGTCATTGTCCATTGCATACTCTGCAGAGAAGGGTTTCCACTCTTTCAGTTGCATTAGTGCGACCGCTGCGAAACCCTAGTATCCGTTGTGCCTCTGACCTTAACAGACCCTCCCGCTGGGTAGCTGTTAAGACTGGGTTAGACTCGGCGAGATAGTTGGTACCGATATGCATAGAAGAATGGAGACATCAAGGGAAGTTATATAAAACATCTAATGTCCTGAATTACCAACCTTGTTAGCTGATAGAGAGCTAGACTCTGCTCCTCCACAGAGCGTGTACGGTAATCTAGCCTTGGGTAGGACAGGCTAAGTACACTATCCAATTCCACCTGCCAAGCAGGGAGCCTTTTTAAGGTATAGCGTACTGACGCAGAAAAATAAAGCCCGTGGAGGACAGCCTCGCTCCATTCTTCAACACAGACCGTTTCAACTACATTCGAGAGCAGAAAAGGTGACCCATCCCCATAGATAGCATTAGTTTTTTATTTTATTATTATTATTATTATTATTATTATTATTATTATTATTACTATTCCATCAGAGTTCTACAAGTATCTTAACAAGGACTAACCCAGTCATTGTCACCTCTGTCTATTAATCTTGGAATAAATACCCGGAAACGAAAGTCTTATAGGTTACATTCACGTAACTTTCTCAACCCACTATCGTATATTTTTATATAATTTCTACAGACTATTCCTACAGAAGCCTCTTAATCCATCTACTTCGCGTTAATTGTAGAAATGATCACATTACACGTTTCATTGTAGATACAAGGAAAAAGCGGAATCGCTGTTTTTAAGAAATCTCCGATGTGTTGAATTCACATGAATTTCTCTACTGGCTCTTTTCAAACCATTCTTAGAAAATCTCATTCTTCTGATTACTTTCATTACACATTTGTTGTACATAGTATAAGGATACATTCGCCTAAGCGATGGCCAGATTTTTAAGAAAGTGGATCTCTATATGATGGCTTTGAAGTTGGGTGCTCTTTCCATGACTACGAGAAAAAATCGTATGTGTTGTATTCACATGACTTTCTCTCCTCATTCTTCTACAAACTATTATTACAAAAGCTTATTCTTCTATCTACTTCCGTTAACTGAGATAAATTTCCATTGCACACTTACGCATTTCGTTACTGCTATAGGAAGAATATAACAGGCTAAAGCGATTGTCAGATTCTTAAAAGGCATATCGCTACGTGATACCTTTGAAATTCCATATTCTTCGGATGACCGCGAGAAAAAACGAATAGTGGCTTACTTGAAAAAAATATACATCAATAGTAAAGAATATCTCGGAAATGATTAACGCCACAAAAAATGCATTTGACATAAACGGTATCCTATAACGAGATCAACAATTTTTTGTGTAAATAGTAAGATTTCTCTCTCTTATGGTATGTTAGTTATGCAGTTGTCATTCAGAATGAAGAGTACCGTATAGGCTATTCCCAAAAAATGCAAGATACACGTATTATTTGTTATGCAAATATCTTAAGCATGTAATCAGGGTCTTTCAACAAGAGTGTGCTATCTTTAACATGTAATAACTGCCGTTGTTATTGAGTTACAGTAGTCATTTCTTTCATGTGGTTACAGTTGATATTGACAAACAGTCATGGAACGTTACAGCATTCAGCAATGCGTGAAAATTGTGAAAATTTATTATAAAAATGAATCATCTGTTCGCCAAACCTTCCGTGTATTGCGTGAAGTTTACGGTGTGTATAATCGTCCCTGCGAGAGAACGATTCGGCGTTTGATCGATAAATTTGAAAGACGTGGTTCTGTCAGCGATCAAAGAACACCTGTACGTAATCGACGTAAGCGCTCCAACGAAAACATAGGCGCCCTTCGTGAGAGTGTACGCCAGAACGGAAACAAATCAAAGCGCAAGAATTGGGGCTTTTGCCGTCCACAACTTGGCGAATTCTGCTTCTGGACTTGAAGGTTGACGCTTACAAAATGGTGTTAACTCAATAACTAAAGACCATAGGTTGCGCCGTGTATTCGCTGACTGGGCTATGGAGCAATGGGAAGCTGACCCGGATTTTTGTCGAAAAATCATCTTACGAAGCCCACTTTTGGATGAATGGTTGTGTTAGAAAACAAAATTGCCGCTATTGAAGCAATCACAATCCAATGCAGATTCAACAACGACCACTTCATCCCCAAAAGGTTACTGTGTGGTGTGGATTTTGGTATGGTGGAATCATTGGTTCCTATGTTTTCCAAGATGAAGATGGAGAAGATCTAACTGTCAATGGAGAAAGATACCGGGCTCTTATAAGGGACTATTTTTGGCCTCAATTGGATGGTATGGATCTCAGAAACATCTGGTTCCAGCAAGATGGTGCCACATGTCATACTGCTCTCGAAACAATCGATCTTTTGAAGGAGTAGTTCAGAGGTTTCATCATTTCCCGTGGTGGTGATGTTAATTGGTCCCCGAGGTCATGTGATTTAACGCCGTTGGATTACTTCTTGTAGGGTTATGTTAAATCTCAAGTTTATGTCAACAAGCCAGAGACAGTAAATGATCTTATGAATAACATCACGCGTGTTATTCGTGAGGTTGGACCTAATTTACGTTCTTCTGTCATTGAAAATTGGGCCAACCGTATATGCGCAATCCAATTAAGTCGCGGCGGTCAGTTAACTGATGTTCTCTTCCACACATAATGGCATAAAGATATAAACCTCTATCATTAATAGAACATGTTTTATTTAAGTTCAAAGATAGGACACTCTTGTTGAAAGACGCCATGTTTCAGTGAAATTCTTTATAGCCATGTTTGAGAATATAAAAATCTTTTAAGTTTTTCATGCAAAGGTACTTTGCGGTGGGGGTCTTTTCTTTAAAATGTTCGTGCCGTATCCTTGGAAGATGCTGAATTGAAATACCAAGTTTCGTATTTAACCGACATTCTCTTTTTTGAGTTAATACTGTTCACAGATCTAAACACACACACACAGTCTTGTGGACCTTTTTCTAAAAATAGTTTTTGGGGGTATTCAGGGAGAGCGTGTGTAATCTTGCTATCGAATATTTGGGTGGAATGTAATTCGTCCTCTGTTTATAGGTTATAGGTTGTTCAACCGTGTGGATAGGGGAGCATCGTCCGGGATGCTCAATCTGTAAACGTTAGGGACCTCCGCACCGTAACCTACAGGATTGTGGAAGTGAAGGAAACGCCGATAGAGGAGGTCTCTGGAGTCCGGGGATAATTATTTCCGGTGAGCATGCATCCGCACCATCTTTCCGGCACCGCCATACCCCACGAGACCTGAAAGATGAAAAGGAAATGATGACAAGGAAATCGAGGTAGAGAAGAAACCACTCCAACATTCGCCTGTCGACCCAGAAGAAGCCACGAAAAACCTATGAATCAGAGTGGGTGGTCGCCGGGGATCAAACCTGGAAGCTCCAGAATGCGGGCCACAGACGTTGCCACCTAAGCTATCCCGCTCGATTTTCCTCTACTTATTGTAGGTAGATAGTAGAGAAAGTAAAAAGCGGATGGCTATATACTGGCGTTGAAACTCCACATAAATGACCACAAGAAACAACTAATGACAAAGCAGTGAACAATTGCAATCAATAATAACGGATGTCTCAGAAATGGCTGATGCCACAGTAAAAGTTATTTGTAACAAATTGTGTGTTTTAAAAAGATCTGGATGTATATAGTATGCTGTCCACCTCTTCACGTGGATGGCTTAGGCGGTAATCTGTCCTCTGTTCATCCGGCCGTGTGGATAGGGGAGCATCGTCCGGGATGCTCAATCTGTAAACGTTAGGGACCCCGCTGCCCTGTGTCTAGCACCAGATGTGGTAGTGCTTTGTACTCTCTCGCCTCATCCCTTCCACCCGGAAGTTTATGAGGCTCAATAGGCCCAGTCTTGATCGCGGTACCGAAACTCTCCTCTGCTTCTTAACGTTAAACCTATATAAAATTATACAAAATTCTTTCAGAATAAAGTGGTCTTGGCGGGCTAGTCCCATACATTTTATTAGCCATATAAGTATCTCAAATATGCAGTACTTTAAGTTAGAACCGTTTTTGACAAATTAAAAAACAACGGAGAGTTTCATGTGTGGAGATTTTCTCGAAAAAGTGTGTACCTATCGCATCCTTCAAAGATGCGATCTTAAATACCATGTTTGGCATTTATCCAGATTTTCATTTTTGAGTTATGCTGTTCACACACACACACACACACACACACACACACACAAACGGGTATTTCCTAAAATACTTTGTACATTCGGTGAAATGTTTATATTCAACTTTTTGTGTGGGATACAATACTTTCTACTTTCTCTACGTAAGTAAGTGCTAAAGAATATAAAAATGGCGGTGTTGCTGAATGAACTTGTTAAAGAGAATGTACATTTTTATAGTTTTCAATTGGTAGAGCGCTGGAAATTGCAATCATGAATGTGAGGGCTCTAGAGATCATTGTTACGTAGGTACCTTATTGAGGCAAGCCTCATACATAGTTAAAATTGTGCCATGAATGTCGCCGTACAATTAGCAATAACTATCTGGACATGTCCGATTCCCTATGATCTATCAATGAAAATGAAAACGTGAGCGGATAAAAAATGCAACGCAATTACGTTTCCAGAGCACTCTGAATAATAGGGTGTTCGTTTCTAAAATAACATTCTGCAGGATTGCGGATACACTCGTAAATCAAACCGGTTTAACGTCCCAAATAGATTGCATTTCGAATACCATCAAACATTGTCAAAACGCTACTCTGTCTGAAACTGAGTCCAGCAAAAGTAGATGTTTCGTATAAAAGCAATTAAACCGTCTTCAATCTAGAAAAACGTCGTTTTTACTTTCTTTACCATGTATTGTATTCTATCCAAAACCTCGATACCAACATTTCTCGGAAAATACGTGTTTTGAGGTCCTTTGTATTCCAAACAGTACTTTCGGAAAATGGTCCGTGTTTGAGTGCATGTGTGTGGTCGTGCATGCGTCTTTGTGCGTCTGTAAACAGCATGACTCAAAAACGAAATGTCAGATGAATACGAAAATTTGATGTAAAGTTCAGTATCTGCATGAGGTGCGACAAGGGAATTTTCAAGAAAATCCCTCCACACCATACTATCCTTTACATGGATTTTCATTTGCCTTTCTAAAGAAACGATTTTTTTGGAAATATAATTTACTTAAAAGCATCACAGGAGTAATGAAATGAATATCTTAAACTTTCTGGAAATAGCCTGTATTAGTAGTAGTGTTTAACGCCCGTTCTTCAGGCGGTGGACACTGCAGATACATGAAGTTAAATTATAATTGAAAAAGAAAATTTGGGAAGGAAACGTTCCAGGAGTAAGTTCAGAGTATGTCTCTCTGTCTTTGCCATTTATGAGGACTGAGGAAAACCTAGGAAAGAACTTGGTGAGGTAGGAAGGACGGCTCTGGCGAGATTTGGACCGCACACCTCCCATTCACGAGTCCGTACCTTGAGGCCATCAGCTACCAAGTGCGAATAGCTTGTGAAGTCCTCTTTATTTAGAAGGGATTTTGTATAATATTGTATAACTGATAAACCATAAAGAGATAGAGAAATAAAATCCTGCTGCACAAAAAATGTAGATCTCTTTGAAACACACAATTTATATCAGATAACTTTTTATGACATCAGCCATTTACCTGACACACATTATTGGTTTGAATGCTTCAATAGTTTTCATTTTTTGAAGTCCTGCTGGCATTCAGTTGTTTATCGTGATATTATGGAAAGAGAATGCGACCCGCTTCTTTATATTTGACTATAGCTTGTATAATGAAGCTCAGTATTTATCCAAACTTTTTTTATATTAAGTTGATAGAAAAATATGCCTCATCAAGAATAATATTTTTAAGCAATATAATAACAAAGTTGTAGTGCAAGTCATGTGAATGTAACGCATCTCATCAGTTTGTTTTTTGCTTTTGTTTCGAAAGAACGTAATAGCACGTTAAGACAAGGTATGAATGGGAGGGGGGGCGGGGTTGGTACATATTGTTTATGCGTATTTAGCATTCGTACTACACTTTAGTTATAATTTTTTTCTATTTAATGCCTTTATTTCAGCGTCTAAGAGCTCACACAAAAACGCCAAGATGGAAAAATGAATCCTTCAGTATTTAGACGTATGCCAGTTTCGCGCAAAGGAGTGACAGTACAGAGTTCACATTGTTAGCGCTGCTGGTCGTAACAGTATATGCTTCAGACTGTTATCAGAACCGAGGGCTCAGAGGCCAGAACTGTCCAAGAAGGAATAAGTGGCTTCAATTTTCTGGTTTTAATTTTTGATACGACTGTATCATGCATGTTACAGCTCAGCAAAACTTTAAAGCCTCATTTCTGCCGTTCATTATTTTCAGCGGTTTCTAATAAATAAGCTCCTCCTTGTATGACATTACCTATTTGATTTTAATTAAATTATTAGCAAATGTGTAGAAATGTATTTAAAAATAAGAACATTGAGATTTCAGTACCGTTCATTGCTTTCCAAGTATTGATTATTTAACTCTTCACTTTTTTTCGCAATATTACTTTTGATAAAAGCAAAAGAAATAATATTCAGTTCATAAGTAAACCTTCGAACACTAGTTTGTAATAAGAGTTCTCTTGTTAGGAAAGAAACGAATAATTAATTTTTGTTTTCTCAGCAGGTTACGTGTGATAGGTGTAGCATTGTTTTCAGCCAAAAATTTGACTTCTAGTTTTCAGTAGACATACACACCTTAGACCCTCTGAATCCGAAAAAGAAGCATTTTAGAAAAAAATAACTTAGAATTTTACCATAGTCTCAGATTTTATATATAAATCACACACATTTTAATGATTCAAATTGAAAACTTTCATGGAAAGTGGTTCATATGGAAAAGTATAGTCTTTTTCTAGATGTAGCTTAAACTATTTTGGTTAAAATCACACAATATTCGAATACTGTCATGAAAATTAGTGGGTATATCTTAAATATTACAAAAATATTTTCTGAAGACGTCTTCATTATTATCGACTTTTCTTTAAATGGAAGAAAAATGCATTATGAGAATATTAGAACATTGTGGAGCGGGTTAAAATTTACAGTATATGTAAAATAATGTTTTCTTAGCATTAGCAGTTTCCGAGATATATTTTCTTCGTTTGAATATTCCAATTCTTTAAGACAGGGGAGACAAAAATTTGATTCGCCAAGTCGCCGAGATTCCCATTTGTGTAGTAAGTAGGTAGTGTTGTACAGGTTGCGGTTCTGGGACTCGGGGAAGGAAAGTATATTCGCCACTTCTGCTTCAAGCAATATACGTTTGAAATGTTTTTTATTCTTATCATACTATGAATGTATACAAGGTGGAGCATTTAAGCTGCGACTATACAATATCTCCAAAACTAAATGTTGTAGAAATAAATGTCTTGAATAAAATTTGCTTGATATCATGCGGGAAAGTAAATGTTATTAGTCGCGTTTTATTTGGAGGACATCGCGATGGTCATTTTAGGGTAAATTTAATTTGCTCCTAATTGTAGGTTCCCATTTAAAAAAATTAAATTGACCCTAAAATGATTACCACAACGTTCTCCAAAGAAAACACGACTAATAGTATTTACTTTCCCACATATCAAGCAACTTTTATTAAAGACATTTCCTTCTATAACGCTTAGTTTTGGAGATATTGTACAGTCTCAACTTAAATGTTTCACCCTGTATATGACCTGATTTTAAAAACTAGCGTTATTTAAGCGATGACAAACAGAAAGAACCAATATACCTCATTCAGCTTCCTTTTGAACATCGGTAAATTTGGGTTTACCACAGCAATGAAAGCCCACAAAAGCTTTGATGGCGTCTCAAAAGCACGTTGTTTTGAGGCCACAGCATCAGAGAACCGTTATCCAGTCATTTTAGAATTGCTGAGAAACAAAACCTTCATTTATTAAAAGTTTTCTTTTTAATCTTTCCATCTGTCGACTCTCTGGTGTTATTCCCCATAGTGAAAATATAGGGGTACATAAAGCGAAAGAGATTTTAACAGTGACCAAAGCTGCTCTTGATCCTTAGGAGAGTATTATTTAGCAAGTGATGTGGAAACTTAAATATTATGGAAACAATCCATGGGTGAGGAAGGTTGGCCGCGAGAATCGAAACCACGACATTCCGAATGGGGGCCACAGACCATACTGCCTGCGCCATCCCGCTCAGTATGGTATTCATATAAATGGTTATTCTTCTATTTGCGATACGTTATTCACCACATCTTCTTGTCTAGGAGATATTTCAACTTAAGAAATAAGTGCTTGTTAAATACAACACGCAAAAATAGCATGCAAATATTTAGCCATGACAACGAGCTCCTGTAATTCAAAGAAAAAACAAGATCGCAAGTTTTCAAGAAAGACTATCAAATACGCACTTAGACTTGCAAAGTTTTAAACATGCAACACGGAACATTTCGAAAACAGATAAAGCTACGAAAAAATTTACTTTACACAAATTATGTATCTTAATGGGCATTTCTCCTACGATAACCTTTTGTGCATCCCTTGCGAATTCCCAGATGTATAAAATTATAGATAGGTATATTAATATCTCAAGTATATTACACACATTTTAAAAAATTGCTAGTGCATAACATGAGAAATAATGAAAATTATTTACGTTGGGAGAATTTTCTTAAAATTTTCGCCTAATATGCTTAAACAGAATCTAACTCAATTATTTATCCAATGTTACATTTTGAATACACACACACACACATAGTTCGCTTTATTAAAATGTTTGTTTGGGGGGAGGAATTTCAGTAGATCTTAGAAGGTGTATTTTCAGTGAAATCTTATTATGTTTTCTGTGTGGAAAGCAATAATTCTGCCTTATCATTAGTAAGCAGTAGAGCAAATAAAAACATTGCTTTTTGGATTTTAATGACAAACTTTATAAGTAAACGCACTTAGCAATGCA
Organism: Deroplatys truncata; assembly: GCA_030765065.1. NCBI lineage: Eukaryota > Metazoa > Arthropoda > Insecta > Mantodea > Mantidae > Deroplatys > Deroplatys truncata. The sequence continues at coordinate 234,011,651 of CM060975.1, forward strand.
AATTTATTTAAAACTGTGCATCGTTTAAAGTTAGTTAAAGAGCTATTAAAGTAAGCGTAATGTTTTTGTGATACATTTGAAAAAGTTCAGGCCTATGTTTACGAGTATTTTCTCAATATGAATTTTTTTTAAATTCGCATGAGACTCGTTTATCTCATAGATACTACCAAAACATTTCAAAACACTACTTCTCATTTTATAAATAACGGTTAACCCAAAGTTTGTAAAGACACGAGGGGATTTTCAAAATGGCGATTGCGTTATTTGTATTGGGTGTATTCTGAAGAGCATATTTATCGCAGGAATGAATGCCTATTGTTGCATAGACTCTGGGAATTTCATACAAATAAAAGATTCTGTAATCGGATCTCTCATATGCGGTCGCGAGTAAAAATAGTAATAGTGATCTGTAATAAGCAGAAATCAAGTTAATTATAGAACTAGAGAGGAATGAAAAGAAATATGAAGTTACAAGCGCTCGAGGTGGAAACTAATTATATCAAATGGAACTGAAGTATGTAAGTGGAGAACACTAACTCTGATATAAGCGCTTGGCATCTCCGTCTACTGCGAGCGAAATAACAGATTACATGCTATTATTGCCACCAAAGAAAGACTAAAATAACAAAGCATTATTAAAGTGAAACTAAATAGATATTATTGTTAAAGTACAAAGAAAAGATTGAAATCAAACACTAAACAAAGCTTTGGAATATTACTTCAGTGCACAAAACGAAGGTAAAGAGGGGCCATAATACCCGACAAAACAGCGGGTAAAGAAAGGATAAAGTCTGCACCGAACCCAGAAGTTCTTTAGTGATTGAAAATTGCAGAAGAGTTTTATATGAACCACCGCACGATGAATATAAAGGAACGAATGGAAATCTCAGGCTTGAAAGCTTCATTTATATTCGAACATCGATACTCCAAGTATTCAATGGATGACAGCAAAAGTGATGCTATTTTTACTATGGTGCGTATAGTGCAACTCACGCGTTGGTTTTAGTTCGTAAGTGAACATTTTGAGCTGTAGTGCTTGAAGTAGGCAAGTCTGTGAAGTTCTTGGCACACTATTGAAGAAGTTAGACAATTAAACTTAAAAACTTGTCCTCTTCAAACAAAATGCAACGATGTGTTATCATTAAAATAATTGCAGATACACAGATATAATGAGCCTGATGTAGTTGATACATTTTTACGAGTACCATACAGTGTTCGCAATTTTGAGATTTTGGAATTGTGTTCCAATTTCCGAAATTGCAAATCCCTCTGTTGCATTTCCCGTTATGGAACGGTATGCTGCAACTTCCAAAATGTCAATATCATTTCCTCCTTGTACTCCACAACGTATTCGTATTTACAATCTATTGCAGTTTTCTTTCAATACTTTAATATTTTCTGCCATCGCGAAACAAAGTCGTAGTCTTTTCGATGATTGCCATCATAACAGACTTAAATAACCTAAACTTACACATTAAAATTATTTCCATATTAATAGCACTAACCCTCAACAGTCACCTTACTTTTAAGGAACGCAACAGTTACACCGGGATCTTGGGGACCTATTCTATAGTTGTCATTATTTGATAAATTAGGTTCGTAACTGGCCAGTATTTATTTAATATTGCTGTTTCCAGCACCCATTGAAAAAATTACATATACATTCAGGCACAAATACAACTAGAAGAGAATTGTAGGAAAATTCTAAATTACAAGCACAAGTTATTTGTGCCTATAACTTGTGCTTCCTCTTAACCACATTAAAAAAGACATACAAATTGTGTTGCTTTGGTAAAGTCAAAATCGACTCTTTTATTTCTATTAAATTTACCAGATCACATCTATTTGTTCATAGTCAATGAGTGAATTTAACGCAGTAGTGGACTATATCTCTAGAGATTTTAAGTACAATATTCCAACGTAGCTCGCTAAAATACAGGTGGTACATATTTAAACTTATGATAATTGCGCCATGAACAGAAATGGCAAAGAAACTGTTGAAATTACGTTCATGAAATGCGTAGCTGGTTGAATTGACAATGTTATCGTAACATAAGCGATAAAATGAAACAAGTAAATAAATCTGGATGTAAGATTTTCCAAAGACTAGAGGAAAGAGTGACAAAGTAGGCCTTTTACTAGATGCATGAAGTTCGGGCTGCTCGGAGGACTATTAAGGTAAAATGGGTCAATTTGGTTTGTATAGATTGTTAATCATAATGGTCTTAATTTCTCCATACCAATGCAATAACCTGAGTCTCCAATATACCTGTTGAAACATCTGTATTTTTATTTTATCAAAAGTGTTCATACCCTTGACTCGGATCAATCCTAGGTCGGGAACTAATTTGCAGACAACTACGGTAAAGAACAACCTCCGAGTAATTAGTACGTACAGACTTCCGCCTGGGCTAGACATCTACACACGTGCTCGTTTGTTCTGCAAGTGGAATTCGAAATTAAATTCGCTGCGTAATTCTCTCTCACACTTCTCTCTCGATTCATAACAACTCGACTTAACTCTGGCATGCTCGAATATCTCTTCAAGAACGCCTAATAAGCTATCTCCTTCGCCGTAACTCTTGAAGAACATTTATAGATGTCATCTGAACTGAAGCAAAGTTAATGAACCGTGTTCATTACTCTTTAATTAAACTCCTGTCCTAGTAGTAGTAGTAGTAGTAGTAGTAGTAGTAGTAGTAGTAGTAGTAGTAGTAGTAGTAGTATTAGTAGTAGTAGTAGTAGTAGCAGTAGTAGTAGTAGTAGTAGTAGTAGTAGTATTAGTAGTAGTAGTAGTAGTAGCAGTAGTAGTAGTAGTAGTAGTAGTAGTAGTAGTAGTAGTAGTAGTAGCAGTAGCAGTAGTAGTAGTAGTAGTAGTAGTAGTAGCGGTAGTAGTAGTAGTAGTAGTAGTAGTAGTAGTAGTAGTAGTAGTAGTAGTAGTAGTAGTAGTAGTAGTAGTAGTAGTAGTAGTAGTAGTAGTAGCGGCAGTGGTGGCGGTGGTGGGGGCAGTAGAAATTTTGTAAAAAGTGCCAAAAATGCTCCAGGTAATTTTCCATTATTGGTCAATTATTGAAGTCATTCTGTATGCAGAATTATCTGTCCTGATGCTTTGGAAACTTTGTAATTATACTAAGCATGTGCGCGCTGCGAGAAGCTTGTAGGGACTCTTGGCAACAAATACACAACAATGCCTCACCGGAAGTCGAAAACGTCGCTGGTGTATAATGCTTCTCATGCAAACAACATATACATGACTTTTATTAAGGAACAGAGCACTCAATGCAGCTGTTTACACAATCGTCACAATTGTGCAAGTTGCGGCACTTTTGGTGGTGCGACCCTACTATATGTACTATGTGTATGCTTTATAGTTCGAGGATGAATGAACCAATTACCGTAACAGTTGCCAATTTAAATTAAAGACTATATGATAATCCAATAAATTCAGCAAAGAGAAGTTGTAATTCGAAGCGAAGTTAAAGGGTAGAAATATATTATTATTATTATTATTATTATTATTATTATTATTGAAATTTTTAAGCACTCCTTCCTAAGTCTATCAAAGGAGTAATACACAGAGGGGTCCAAAACTATGTACTCACTCTTTGATAATAGATATCTTAGTAATAAAATGACAGGCATATAATTCTTGCGCAGAAATGTAGTTTAATGCTTTCTCAACAGGTGTCAGTCATTTTATGTGTTCAAAGTGACCACCATTAGCAGTAATAGTAGTAGTAGTAGTAGTAGTAGTAGTAGTAGTAGTAGTAGTAGTAGTCGTAGTAGTAGTAGTAGTAGTAAGTGGTGGTAGTATTTATTAAGTCTTAGTATTACATTAATTGCATAACACAGTCGCATCATGCTCACATGCTCATCATAACACATGCTCTCTAGAAAAATACCTGGTCTGTATACGTGACTTGCAGAATCGACCAGAAAACAACTATTTTTATAATCTCCACACTATATACATACATATAAAATTAAAAATACTCTGAATCACACACGCACATAAGTGCTCAACACCACATATATTTAAATAAAATTCACATAAACACCTTATCTCTTAGTACACGTACTTCCATTAAGTATGTGCCCAAGCTTGGCCAGTTTTGGCTGTTTAGAATCAGTCCCAGCATGCTGTCCTCCGTCTGTTGGAAGCCAAAAATACTTCCGGTAATAATTTTTTCCTAATGCCCTCCGTCTGCACGTATGCTGCCAATAAGCGTCCAGTCTTCTTGTCCCCCGGTTGATGGGCAAATCCTCATGCCATCGTCATCATCAACAATCTTGCGAGCTTTTCACCCTCTCAGCCTAAGCCATGCCATTTCCGTCCTCTGTTTTATACCCAATTCCAAAATATATGTTTCCTTACCCCACCATGTTTTTATTTAATTTTGTAGCTCCAATGTTGATCTTTGTCTACATTCAGATTCTATTTCCTGCCTGTTTATATCACATAGTCGTCTTTTAACTTTTTTCGCGGCACTGTGTGCATTTTCATTGCCCCTTTGCCAGATATCGTTTAAGCCAATTTTTGATAATTCCCGTTGTAACCCCGCTCACCATTTTGGATGGTCGATATTGTTCATTTGATGACGATAACATATTGCTCTCAGAGTTGTTTGATCAACTCTACAGCGTCTATGGCGCTCAGCTGCTGAGTGAACTACGGATATCAGGGTCCGGTGCGATGGTTGCGCATGATGCTTCCACGGGTTCTCATAGCTGGTTTATTCCTATAAACTTCATTCTTTAACTTCATTACCCTTAGGTAAAAGTACAGAGGTGTTAGGTCTGGAGACCGTGGTGGGTAATCAGTGGCACCTCTTCGACCTAGCCATCGTCCAGGTAAAAGGTCATCCAAGTATGTCCTGGCGTTTCGATTGTAAGGAGAAAGCATTAAACTACTGCGCAAGAATTGTAAGTCTGTTATTTTGTTCCAAGATATGGATCATTAGAGTGAGTACATAGTTTTGGACCCCTCTGTATAATACTTATTCATGTGATTCGTTTAAAAAATGTAACAAATCTATATAATAATTTTAACACATATTTTCCACATAGAGGGTGAAATTACATTATGTGAACAGGAGTCCGGTAATGCTTTGTTACCTTATATCCGCCCTTTACTAGTACTGTGTTTACATGGTATGATAGTAGTCAGACGAAGGGGGTCTCAGTGACTGGAGCAGGCACCGCACGTAGACCATAGTGGGCCCTTTGTGCTTCCAACGTGACCCCTGGGATTAAGGTATGAAGGGTGACCAGATCCGGACGATGATGTGACACATTTCTGATGTCGGCAGCCCCGCCTTAGTCACCCGCAACCTGGGAGTCACTGCATAGACGAGATACTCCCAGCAAGAAATGGGGCCCCTGCAGTCCCGCAAAGCACCAGGGAAAAATCCTTCCATAGCTCAAATTCCACCACCTTGCCACAACATAGCAACCGCCGTCACCTGACCCTACAATCCTGAAACAGATGAAAGGAGATGATGGGGACAGGAAATTCATGATAGAAGGGGAGGCACCCCAGAATTTGTCTACCGACCCGGAAAACGACAAAGAAACTCATAATCAGAGTGGCCGGTTCGGCAGGAATCGAACCCGGCTCCTTTAGAATGCGAGTCTTCCACATTACCGCGGAGCCATCTCGCTCGGTTGCTATACTGCAAACAAAAATATGTAAATATGAAAGACTGCTTGCTCCAAATGATCCTCAAAGTGGATTCGTTTATCAACCTGCCAATGCACTGAGCCCGAATGAGTTGGTGTGTCTCTGGAGTCATGTCTGGTAGCAGTAAAGCTCAGAAGTGTCATATTAAGACGGCTGGGCAGCACAACACTAATGGGGGAAACGGTGATGAATTAAGAACTAGAGTTAATACCTCAACCCATGCCACCCCGTTTGCAAATATCTCTTCCTCAGAGGTTAACAGGAGCTATTACTTATTAACTAAGTGATTTGTTGTGCAATTATAGCATAGTATTCTACACTTTTGCCGACTTTTACAATCATTTTTCTTGGAAAGAGCACATACACTCTCACGTTGATGCTAAATGCATGTTGCATTACCATATTTTGAACGGCAGTTTTGTATTTGTGATCCTCTAGCGAACATCTTGATTGCCTTTGAAATTTGGAGCAATTTCTTTTATTTGAAGAGGATACTGATGCGCTAGAAATTAAGTAAATTTGCTAAAGTTTTAGCGCCTTAGTCGTTAATGGCTTAGAGGAATAATTTCTTGACTCTTAATAATTTTACGTTTTAGGTATTGCGGATATTTAGCCACAAAAAGAATAATGTCGAACCAGTGCAAATTTCATTTAAGATACCGTTGAATATCTTAAGTGGCTGCCAAATGGGCAATTCTCTTTAAAATAAATTATTTTCCTCACATGAAGAAACTGTTTATTCGAGGTGGAAAGCAGAAATTAAAAAATTTTATTCACTTGCCTTAAATGCAATTGTTAAGAGTATAGTTTAATTATCTATGGATAACTGTAACAGATCGCAACAATGCGTCTGCACAAACTAATTAAATAAACTAAAGCGTTAAATGCTTAGAGGTTGCACAAAGCTACATAAATGTGTCAAACCTGGTACAACTCCACCAACGAAACTAATCTTTTCTGTGCTTGATCCTAACCGTTGTTAGGCTTGGAAGTACTTAACGAAAGCACCTCTTTCGTATTTGTTTTCTTTGAAAAGATAATGCTGAATATTGGCTTCCTGCATTGTTCAAAAGTTATTGATTATAAACCATGCGAAATGCTGCTGTGCTCTTAGATGAGATATGTTTGGGAATCTGACTGACTATTGGACGCAGAGTTCTAGAAGCACGTGTTCATCGGGTGCATCGCTCGTTTCGTATAAACTCTTCACAAACGTAGCTCTGTTCGGACATGTTCCTTTGGCCTTCGGGTTCTTTCTTCTGCATCAGGTGACCGATTCTCCAGCAGGTACTAGTTATAATGTACGTTAACTAGCCATTAGAAACTAATACAAAATAAATTATTATAAATTACAATACGTTCCTATATTTTAATTGCAGGTTGTTCCTTTTGCTGTTTACCTAATCATAAATACCAAAGCTACGCTTCCCAATTGCGCCCGAACTCGTCTCATAATCCTACTTAGTTCTCGATGATTAGACCTTTATGCTCCAGGATAGAAAGGTTTTCACAAATATAGAAACCTTATTATTCATTAGAATGATGGTAAAATTTGTTGTTTGTCCAAATTTTGCTCTACATATGAAACAACTCTGAAAACAAAACAGCTATAAGTTTTGAAAGTCACGTTTTTCAATTCTGTATTCAATGAAGCGTTCTTGTCTGGGAAGATTTAATATTTGGAACGCTTCAGTTTGAAGAAATCTTAAAGATTAAAGGAAATTTACATACATCTTGTATGCTAAAATTTAAGCTATTTTGAGTTTCAGTACATTTACTGTTTCCTTTATTACTTTCTTCTTTACGTTTACTGAGGATTAAAAATGTGTGTGAAAATAGTTGATCATTAATAACTAACGAACTTTTCACTCTGTTGATTGGTTTCTGAGATTATCTTGGACACATATACGAGCTATAATATGTATCTTATAATCTACTTGAAAACTTTAAAAATTTAGTATCCAGATTTCACTGGAAATACATGTTCAGTGGTTCCCCGAAAAAAGCATTTTCAGAAAAAGATGCATATACGTGTCTGTCCGTAATTGTGCCTGTGAACAGAATAACTCTGAAATAAAAACTCCGATGACTAAGAAACTTCAAACTTCAGTCCGTGACTTTCAAAAACGAACACAAAGATGTTTTTCAAAATTCGTCCCACCCCAAATTTAGCTTCACATGGAAACATTTTACTTTTTTTTACTTATTTTCTCAACAATTGGTATAACAATTTTGATTAACATGCCATATGTTTGACATATTAGCATGACAAATAAAATGTATAACTTGGATCTTCTGTAAATGACTTGAGAAATACTCCTATAGAAAAACTGTAAGGCTTAATAAAGTACATAATTTGTGTTGCATAGCTCCATTTGTAGCTTTAGACGTTTGCGAGATATTTCCAATATTTTGTTTTAATTTACAGTAGCCTCACACAATATTTTTGAAAAGTTCTCTGTGTTTTTATTTGTCTTGTTCCACTTAGGGAATAAGCATTATCAGGGCCAGCGTATGGTGAGACCTCCTTTAGAAATATTTCACTTTCCTTCTAGCATCCTACAACAAAATGTATGCTACAACAAAATGTGCATTCAAACCATTTCGGAATACAGTAAGTCATGATTATCAGAAAGAAGGCAGAAAACAAGCTAGTTTACGAATGGTTTGAGAATAGATAACAAAATAAAAGTAAGTGGATAGAGAAAGTCATGCGGCATAATGCATAAGACTGTTTCTCTTCCATTAAAGTTGTCTGAAAGGTAAGGTCTTCAACAGTGGCATGGTAAATTAAAGCTTTAACTGTCCCTGTTCGTTTAAACAAATGTCAAAGTATACATGTATTTCATAGCATTCACCTTACTTTCTTGGTGGTTTTTACACGATTAATAAGTTTTAAATGTATACCGAAATAATTATTTATACTACTTCAGAAATTCAAATCAGCTTGTACCGATTTTTAAAACACAGGGTAGACAGTAATCTGAGATGGAAATAGAGAGACAGACAGATGGTGAAAACAGATTTAAGAAGAAGTGATAACCGGAGCGAAGCTGAGAGTTGCGCTAGTATAAGATAAAGTAACTACAAGAGCCAGTTTGTATTTTATTTGCAAGTTATTGCAGAACTGGCTTTGCCTATAGCTGGTTATTCCTGGCTGCTTTTGTTTCCAGAACGAAATATAACGGTAAGTGAAACTACAGCTCCTCTGGTGTTAAAAAAGCCCTTGGGCGGTACTGCGGTGGTCGAGCACTTTGTGTTAAACATAGCCACTGGTTATCTTTTAATTAACTCTACTGCACGAAACAGAACAACATTTGCGTTTTGGTCACCTACACGCTCCATCTGCGTCGTTCACAAAGGATGTATGAAGTAAACCCAGTCTTTCTGTACATGGTTCATCCTACATAAGCTGTACGCCTACACTGATTTCTTTTTCACATATTTAAATTATGAGTACCTGGAATTGCGTTAGGGTTGAATACAAATCTGTGATTCAAAAGCGCATTTCTAATTTAAGAGGAAGTATTTATTCGATCCAAAAATTTCACATTGAAAATTCGTCAGCGGCAAACATTTTGAGACGCCTAAATCGAAAAAGGCATTCTAAAATAAATAAACTCTTTTAATTATTTTTCTTTCACTTTACCTCATCGTCCCATTTAAATAAATGTAGGATTAAGACAAAGATGTATCCTATAAAACAGGCTAGTCGATAGACATATAGAAGACATGGATGGGACTGGAAAGACAAAACAAAAAAGTTTATAGAACTGGATTTTAGAACATTGACAAATTACTATTCTAGATAAACAGTTGTCTTGAGCTAATCACGAAGATACACAGCAATGTACTTTCCCCACAAAATAGCCAAAACTTAATTTTGCTATATAAACAGAAAAATAAAGTGAAAAAATCAGAACAAAAATCATATGTAAAGATGTAATAGAACGTACCAAAGTATAATTGTTTAGTGCCAACTATCATCTTATAAATAGGGTGTAGATAAAAAAATAACTAGCGCAAATTAAACCTGCGGAGCGATTACAAGAAATTTAAAAACACGGGACCAGCAAAAACACTACAAAAATATAGCGTTTCCAATAGATTTCATTAGTGTTTAAAGTCATTCTTACTGCATATGGCACAACAGGCGGTAACACTGGTGATATATAAAATTAAACATTTGGGAAAGGAATTTTGAGAAGGAAGCGTTCAAGGCGCAATTTTAGGGTACCTCCCCGGCAATTATCAATTATTAAGACTCAGGCAAACTTTAAAAATCTCAGTCAGGGAGGACGATCCTGAGCGGATTTGAACCGTGGACCTCCCTTTCATGAGTCTGTGCCTTAACGACCTCTGCTACCCAGCACGGGTATTATTGAAAGTGATACATCGATTTGAGAAAAACAAGTAAGGTGAATCCAGGCAACACAAAAAAGATCTTAAGATCAATGGAAGGAGTTACTTGAACCACAGAGAGTTTTTGTGATACTTTGTTTGCTCTCTATCTATAAGGTCATAATTTTAATCTCATGGAAAGGCCTGCTGTTGCTTTGCGGTAGCGAGTTGCACCGCGGGAGTCGAGATAGCATTTCACTGAAAACGTTAATGACCCCGGGTATGTGTATTATATCCACATCGTAAGACAAAATTTCATGGATGTAGCGTGAAATCTTGCTAATGGTTAATTTACATTGTTTTGATAAATTCTAAGCTTATGTGATGTGTGTATTCTTATCTTGCAGTTGTAAATAAACTGCTTAAGTTTCTGCAAGGAGGAGTATATGACCCCAATTTCCATTTCACTGACACAGGCATTTCTTTCTGTTGTGGTCAGTCCTCTTGATGCAGTGGCGATTACGTGCATATTGTCCTCTCTGTCTATCTGGCATAATACACTTCCAGAACCTCCCACCTGGCATCCGAATATATGTGGAAGGGCACACCGTCTATTGGTCGTTCCAATAGTACAGTTTTAGCGAACAATTCTTTTAGTCTTTGGAACGCAGCTTTTTCTTGTTCCTTCCAGGTCCATTTTACATTTTTCTGCAGAAGTTTTCTGCGTGGCGCAGCTTCCTTGGCGAAGTTCACTAGAAATTTACTTTGGTATTGGATGATGCCGAAGAATCTTCTGAATTGTTTCAAGCTCCTGGGCTCTGGTATCTGGCGTATGCTTTCTATTCGTTCTGGGTTGGGTTTTATGCCATCTTTGGATGTGATGTATCCCAGAAAGTTCGTTTCAGTGAAAAAGAAGCGACATTTCTCAATGTTGATTGTCATCCCATAGTTCTTTAGAGTGGATAAGACATAATCAACATGACGTATGTGTTGGTCAATATCAGAGTCGTAAATTAAAAAATCGTCCACATATTGTACAACATAGTTGGCTGTGGTTTCACAAAACATGGAATGGACTGCTCGTAGAAGTGTTGCGCTGTTTGTAGACAAACCAAAAGGGACGACTTTGAAAGAAAATATTTTTCCTTTGTGAAGGAAGCCTGCAAATTGCCTTATGTTTTCTTGTAGCGGAATCTGCCAGAAGGCTTGTACTAGATCTATACTTGAAAAATATTTTCCGCTTTTTACACGCGCCAGTAGTTGATCGATACCTTCAGTTCTGAAGTGGTCGGGCAGTGGGACTGAATTTAGCTTCCTGGCGTCTAAGGTCATGCGTAGTTTGCCATTTGGCTTTATCACCCAACAGCATGGATTGATATACTTTGAGTTGGAGAGTTCTATTATTTCATTATTGATCATTTCTGCGATAACATCATCAGCCTGTTCCTTTATCGCAAATGGTAGGTTGCGGCACTTATGTGTATATGGGGCAATTGGTTTGATTTCAAAAGAATGTGTGTAAGCTGAACAACGTCCTGGTGGCGATGAAAAAACTTCCTTGTTCTTCCAAAGTACAAGTGATAATCGTGTTCTCTGGTGATCCGACAGGTCTTGTGCCGCTGCTACTGCGTGTCTTATCTGAGCTGCGAGGTCTTTGTTGGCTGTCAGCACCTCTTGACGCGGGGCCTGGACCGGTTTTTTCTACCTCGGCAGCCGGTCGGCGTGCAGCGTATACAGGTCAAAGTGTTCCGACCTTTCGTTAATAGCTTGCGTGTGAACATAAAGTGCTTCTTCGCAATCCTCGCCTTCTGTAGTAATGTTCTGTGATTCCTTATTCACATTGATAATATCGATCATAAATGCAGATTGTATCGCGATTGTTTCCACAAAAAATTCCTCCTCTTGAAGTTGCCTTTCTTCTTCGGTGGGACCGCTGGTTTTATTTAAATTTTCTTCGGCGAACAATACTTGAATAGTTCCCTGTTCCATCGATAGACATTTTTCCTCAAAATTTATAATGGCTCTCCAAACATAAAAACAATCTGCACCAATAATCACTCTTTGTTGCAGTCGTGGCACAAACAAGAAAATTACGTTAAATGTTTTATTTCCTATTTTAATGGAAAACATCGCTTGGTGCTTTATCCGTCTTGCCCTTTTTGATATTGCCACAGTACAATAAGCATTTTTGATGTGTAGCGACATTAATTTAATTTTTGTTTAACAGTTGTTGGAAATAATCTTCAGAACACACAGAAATATTTGCTCCAGTGTCTTATAGTACTGTTGTAATGATATCCATAATGTCCACTGTAATTCTCGGCGATTCATTGTTCCTTGTTTTCTAATCTCGTGTTAGTATTGTTGTATCCTACGTCATTGTTGCACTTTTGTATCGAAGCAATGGGCCCTGACTTTGACGATTTTGTTCTGTCAGCAGTGCGTAAGGTGGACCCTGCAAACACCTGGGCTTATTTTCCCGGATTCTGATTGTTGCTTCTGCTTAGATGGTCATTGTTCAATTCCGGGTTTGATCCCCATCTTCTCCCAATGTTTGTGTTTTTAATAATCTGCGAGGGTACCGGACTGTGTCTCCCTGATCCATTGGAATATCTCCGGCGTCCGTCACGGTTTCCTTGGTGCACGTTTCGATCAGGCGAGTTTCTGCCTCCATTGTTGCGGTTATCTTGGTAATAATGGCTCCGCCCTGTATTGCGGATATTGTTAATGTGTGCTACTCTTCCATGTAGCCTCTGTTGTATATTAGGTTGACATGGTTGCTGTTTTCTCTCATATCGTGGTGGCTGGAATCTGTTTCTTGTCCTTGGTGACGTCGGGTGCCGTTTTGAGGGACTGTTGCTCCGGTCCCCGTAAATGGTGGTGACTGGTGGCCATCTTGTGGATTGCTGCTCCGTTGTGTTTGCCACGTGTTGCTTGTGCTGGGCTTCTGGTCGAAAGCTGTGATGAGCTCCAGCATTTTTGAAATCGTTTGCGGTTGGGTAACAATTAAACCATTTCTTATTAGAGGGTCAAAATGGTTGATGAGTAGAGTAATCACTTCTGTGTCTGACAGTGGCGGCTCTATTTGTTTGCTCTTTTGTGCCAATTTGAGTACGTAATCAATCAAGCTGCCATGAATATTCTGGTTATAGCGGTCATTGTTGAGCTATAGTCTTACTTTGTTAACCTCTTTGTTGGTTCCCAGTAACGTAATGGAAAAGCCTGTTTAAATTCACTGTACCACCGAGAATCACCCAGCGTGAGCCAGTTCAGTACATGCGCTTTTAAGCATTTTCTCACAACAATTAATTTTATCTCATCGAGAGTGGCTTTAAGTCTAAAGTATTGTTCCAATTCACTAATAAATTCTTTTGGGTTATCTCCTTTTACTTCATCAAATACTGGGGGTGACAACTCATTCAATAAGTGCGAATTTAAATTACTGTTGTTATGAGAGCAGGTGACCGGTGGTGTTACACTTCTAGCATGTACATCATAATTACATGAATTATGCAAATTGTTGAGGGCTTTTCCCACTAACAATGGAGTGCTGCCGGGGTCCGCCGATCTTTGGCATTGACTAGGTGAACTTGGACTTGCAGTAGGTGCCAGTTCCAGTCATTGTACAGAATTCCTTAACTCATTAATTTCTTAATCATGCACTGCATTCGTTGTTTGTACAACATTTCTTAGTTCGTTAATTTCGGATGAATTGGCTACCTGAGACGCAGTTACTACTTTGTTAACTGCTGTGAGTTCTGAATCTACCCTGTCTGCTAATGCTTGTTGGATATGTGCTAAGGTTTCTTTTACTTGCCCTAACTGGTTTTGCATTATCTCGTTTTTAGCTGTTAATGTGTCTACCTGTGCAGTGACAAATTCGTACAAAGTGGCTATTTCACCTTTATTTACTTGCAACTCTTGTTTTAATGTTAAAGCCTCTGATTGAATGTTTTCCTACCCTAAAATATTTTTATCTAACATTTCTCGAACTTCTGGCTATTTGTTGTGATCTGTTCCTGTAATTGCTGTTTACTAGAAACTAACATTTCCTGTACATTGTTCAGTTGGTGATTGCTAGCTACGAACATTTCCTGTGCATGTTGGCTATTTGCTGTGATTTTTTCTTGCAATCGTTCCTGTGATTGTTGGCTATTTGTTATGATTTTTTCTTTTAATTGTTGGCTATTTGTTGTGATTCTTTCTTTTCATTGTCTATTCGCATCTCTCAATGTTGATGTGAGCATGAACTGCAACATCTTCATTAAATTGGCAGAGCTGTGTCCGGATTCTACTATTAATTGTGACCTTGTCTGGTATGTTTTGCGTTGCAATAGTATGTGTTTCAGGTAGTCTGTGATGATTATGCTGGCCCAAAGGTGGAGCACTGGCTTTTCCCTCTACATGGGTGTCAGCATTGGATTTTTCAGCCATGATTATAATTTTGTTGTTTCTGAGCAACGTGCAATTATAAAAGCTAACAATTGAGACTCATATAACTTATAAATTATGTTTTGGTACGTTACTCTTTGTAGACTTGAAGTTCTGGAAGGTCTAGTTGCGTGGGTTGTGACTCCCTTGAAGCTGATGTGCGTTGACTCCTTGACTGCGCGGTGATGCCTTCTTTAATGAAACCACGTTGGTGCCATTTGTAGCGGGAAAACTGTTGCTGGGCGCTATTTGTAGCGGGAAATTGTTGGTGCTTGGGTTGGTGCTATCTGCTGTAGTGTTGTTCCTCGGCTATGGATGCTCGTCGGCTGTTGAGTTTTCCATTTCTAGCTTTTCCCTATATATGCCTAACTCTTGGTTCTTAGGGTTTTCGTGGGTGAGGCAAATTAAAAAATATACTTCATTTTCCTTACTAAGTGTAGTTTATTAACAATTTAACTATTTATGGCGGCTAGCTTTCCCATTATTCCAATCCCACCACTTTAAATAATTCAAGGGCCTAACTATCTGCACACACACTCCTACCGTTTGCACACACGTGCATCTTTCGCTAAGAGCGTAACACTTCGTACCGATGAAATTCTAGAAGAGAAGGGGGAGAGAGAGAGAGAGAGAGAGAGGGCTCTGGGGCCTTGTTTTCCCTTATATAGCTGAGCCTAGTGACGCTCGCCTCTGCGTTTAAAAATGTAACGACGTTTCTAATTGGTCCTCAGACCACGATACCTTAACATGTATGAAAATATGTTACACCAAATTCGTGCGCTTACGTGTCACCCTGGCGCGATGTGAAGCGGGTTCCATATCTCCGTCTCTTTCTTTTCTCTATCTGTCTCTTTATATTTCTCCTGACCGGTTCCCTGTTCTTTGGCTTGGTGAAAGGTGTGCTCTACTTAGAATTCTGTTTTACCTGGAATTTTGCTAGCTCGCCCGTTTCTTACAATTTGTTCTGTACAAATGTTGGATGTTGAATATTTTAACATGTTTCTTGGTGACTTATATTATTACTATATAATTCTTATATATGTATAGCATATCCCCTTTCATATGTACAATTCATATATATGTATAGTATATCCCCTTTCAAAACATAAGAGAAAATCAAAGCATTACGTCTGGGTTAATATTAAAAGAGAGAAAACGTGTAAGTTTCTATGCGTGAGATGTGTGTGTGTGTGTGTGTGTGTGTGTGTGTGTGTGTGTAGATGGTAATCTTGGAAATGTATCAACGGATTTTTATAGTTCCTTCATCACTGAAATGCACTGTTCTTTCTGACGGACATAGGCTATGAAACACCTTCCAATTTCATTTCATAAATTACTAAAACACTAAAAAGGTTTTTTGTTACAAATAATATGTACTGGAATACAATGCATTGGAGTTATAAAAGAAATAAGACTACCTCAGTGGTCGAGTGGATGGCATTCTAGCATCTCAACCCAGAGTTATGGATTCGATTTCCGATTCGGGGCAGGAGATTTAACCACAATCATTCCCTATCCTCCAAAACGCCTGGAAGTATGAATGTGGGAAGGAAAGGAGCGTTTTTAATAGTATGTAGTACTAAAAACACAAACGTAAAGAAAACCTACAATTCAGCGAGTAATAACATCAATCATTTCTCAAGTCAAAAGACCCCGATGTGACCATAGAGGTTAACTGGAGCTACGTAAGTAAAGAAAAGAACAAATAAATAAATAGAAAAGAACATACTTGCAAAGAAGACTTTGAATTTTTATTGAGAATGCCATGGCGTAGAAAGCAGCTTTTGTATTCCACAGAAACTGAGTGTAAAAATAAAACAAAAGTCGCAGATATTGCAATATACATAGATTTTCACTATTTAGTAACTGAGAAAATAGATGCATAAAAATTAAAGACAATAAAATCTGCTTATAAGTACAATATGCACCTATACCCAAATCTTTTAATGACACTTAAGTAAGGAGGTTTTGTTATATTTTTTCAATATTTTAGTCTATTTCATTACCGAGTGTGCTAAATAATCTGATATAATAATATATGCTCAGCGTTACACCAGAAATTATATAATCGATATTTATAATTCTTCTTTATGGTGGCGGACTATGTGCCGTTTCAACATGTTAAATTTACTGCCCTGAGAGTGGAGAATTTTACAGTTTACCAGTTTTGCTCCATTTTCTTCATGTATTGACGTTAGGAGTTTCTGCATTACGTGAAAGCTTTGTAGCCTTCTTGTTATTAAATAACTACCGGGCCAAAGAAAAGGCGCAAGGGCTTAAAAGTTCATCTGCTGTAATTATCTAAAAATTCCTCCATTCCGATAATTGCCTCACCTCTAAAAGTTGCTTACAGGTTACACAACATTTACAGTACTTGAAAGAATATCTGGAAAGGGAGATTAAGTAAATGAGGAATATCACGTCCACTAATATTTCATACCCATTTCCGTGAATATCACAGGCTTTTGTTTTATCAGTTATTAGGAATATCTCGGGGCTGTGCGAAACTATAGCTATAAGAGATAAAAGACATGTTTCACCATTAAAATCCTCTATTTAATTCTACAATAATTTCATAAAGGATGCAGAGAGAAGCAAATTAAATTAATTTAATCGTTATTCGAGGTTTAAAACGCCACCCATGCAACGTAGGATAAGACAGCTAGTTATTAAATAATATAATAAATGAGAGAAGAAATAATTGGTTTAATCACCTGCAATGCATGGAAAACGCTAAACTACCACTACAGATATAGAGATGCAACCCATATGATCTGATAAGTTGGTAAACAGTGGAAGCAGCAACTGAAAACGAGGGGTTGGGGGACATAGTGCAATATGAAAGTCACAGAAATGGTGAATTTCATATAGGTAACACCTCAAGGTTACCAGGAAATCACATCTTTATCCCAATCCTTCCTTTTCTTGGTCTTCCCAAATCTTGTTCCAATAATTTTGATTCAGACATTAAGTTTAAGTATAGAGAGTTTAAGTACTTATATGTATATATTATATAAATACTATATATTTATAGTTTAATTATACCATGAAAAATAAAATAGACTTATGAAAGTTTCTAAAAAGTGTTGTTCATTACCTTTTCATGCCGAGAAATCGCATTTAAATGAGAATTCGTGGAATAGACTATAAGAGAAACATTTTAGAATTGGTTGAAACAGGAGTTTTAACCTAATATGTAACTCGCACGACGATGCCTAGGCCAGTTGCATAAAAGTTAATCTGAGTTCAACCACCTGAAAATGATCTCAAGTAAAGCGGAACTTAGAATGTCGTTGTATAAACATTCATCTAAGTTCATGGTACCTTGATCTAAGACCAAATCTTACTGCCGAATTTTCTCCGTTTAACTTGATTGAACTTAGATCAGCAGAATACAGAAGCTACATAACAGCTTTTTTTAAATAAGGAAGAAATAAATAGCACAGCATTAAATAAAATGGTAATAATGTATCTTTTGTAGTTATTTGGATAATTGAGTGCCTGACAAATAAGGAGTTATGCCACATAATATTCAATATTGATTTACTTTTGTAAAATGTAATTCACATAAATTTAATTTTTAACAATTTTTCCAAACACCCTGATTACTTTCAAGAGGAAATAAGCCATTGGTTAACATGTTATGTGTTTTGTACTTACTTTAATGAAACTTCGTTTTTCTCAAAACTCAATTAACCTCTTTATTCACAATTGGTTTGGTGGGATGCATTGTTTTGTGTTTATAACCTATGCTACATGTTATTATTTTATTTTCAGATGTCAGATTACACCGATATCTCCGACGATGAGGATTTTGAATTTGAAAGGGCTCCTCGTGTTTTCCAACGTAGAAGGAATTCCATATTATAACTTAGTGAGAGATAATTCAAAATTAGGTTGTCGAAGAACTGGAGCATAGGCTACATACACAATTAAGGACACAAAACCTGAGGAATTATGCACTTATCCAATGTTTATGCTCCTTCACACATTACGGTTCTATGCATCTGGGAGCTTACGGATAGTGATTGGGGATATCTTTAATGTGATAAAGGAACTGCAAGTAGGACTATTCACAAAGTTACAACTGAGATTGCAGCCTAAGACCTCATTTCATCAAGATACCTAGGGAAGAGGGTGAAATAAGTAGGGTTATGCGAAAGTTCCATAATGTATTTAATTTCCCAGGAGTTTTAGGTGCAATAGACTGCACACATATCCCAATTATATCACCTGGTGGAAATAATGCTGAGATTTACAGAAATTGCCATGCTTGGTTTTCTTTAAATATTCAAGCTGCCTGCGATTCACAACTTCGCTTCCAGAATGTTGTTGCTAGATTGTCAGGTTCAGCGCATGATAGCAACATTTTTATAAATTCTAGAATTCATGCACAGTTTGAAGCTGAAGAATTTCCCTGAGGTGTGCTCCTAGGAGACAGTGACTATCACTGCTGTCATTACTTACTCACACCTATAAAGCATGAAGAAACTGCTGCAGAACTGGCATATAATAGGACTCATAGATAAAAAGATCAGTTATTGAAAGCTCTTTTGGCATTTTCAAAAGATGATTCCCATGTTTAGGAATGAAATTAGCTGTGAAATTACTTCGAGTTCCTCCTATAATAGTAACAACATTTGTATTACATACCTTGGCCTCCTGGCGTAGACGGTGCTGTTTACAGAGAAAGGAGAATTTACCAGGGACTGTCTATACCTGATTTAAATCGGAGATAGAAGCGGAAAACACAGCACTGAGATCTGCACTAATTAACAATACTTTCAGGTATTCACTGTAACTTTGTTATTACCTAACCTATTTTCACGTTACATTTTCTGTGATTTTTTCATTTCTATTTCCAATTTTAAAATTTTATTTTCAGTTCATGTTCTTTCTCTAAGCATTCCAACCTCCTCTTGTATAATTTTTCCCTAATGTCTTCTTTCCTCTTCGTTTCAGAGAATGATGAGGATATGGGTGTACCTGCATTTGAAGATGTTGAAGGACCTGGCTCAACACGCTGCATTTCTCCCTCCTGTGAAGTGCAGACCTCCAGTTAGACATCATTTACGATGATATCTTGCGGTGAACTGCAGACGACTTGCATACCTACGTCCGCAATTTCTTCAGCATGGAAGCCCAAATCGTCGTCGAAAACGCAAGTAACTGGTATAAACTGCGGCTTGAGTGCTGCAGTTAAGTTGTGGCCAGTTTCGTCCAAGGAAGACGGCACAAACACACCACCTCCTGTTTTATACATGTCTTGTATTCAGCATTTACCTTCTTTGTGCGCTATTAGGTTTTCATAACACAGCTTCAAACGTTTGCAATCGCGTGCAATAAACTTCTTGAATTAAACTCCGAAGTTATTTCCCTCCACGCCTCTTCCTTTTTCCTTGTGGTGGTGTTGTCTGTTTTTTTCTATTATATATTTATATTTTAAAACAGTGTCCACTAGCATAACCTTTTCTTCAGTTTTAAAATTGGCAGAAGCACTTTTTTCCTTCCCTGAACCTCCATTTTATGGTTATGTATTAATCTGTGTGTTTTGCTTTCCCAGGGCTAATATTATCTTATAGTGTGCCCGTAGAAAATGCTTATAAAATCAAAAGGAAAGCGAATAAATTACCTTAAGAGTGAGCTTAGAACACGATGTGGTCTCGTCTATAGCTGGTGCCCACCTGCCCGCCCGTTTCTGCCCGCCCGTTTAAGGTATTTTAGTTATATAGGAAAATCGCGTCAGGAAGTAAACAAACGTAGCCATTTTGCAAAAAAAATTACATGCAAATTGGGTACTGCCAACGTAAATAAAAATGTGAAATCGGCTAAAAATGTGATGCGCCGTTGTTACCGCTATTTGTTGTTGTTGTTCTGCGATTTTGTTGAAACGCAACGCGTGCAAATTAACAGTGCGTATTTAATATAAAGCAAAATGGTTTGAACGGGATGTGAGAATACTGTCTTTAGCATTCTAACTCAACATGTGATATGCTTATATAAAAAAAACTAACCTAAAGCTAACTTTTCGTGAATTGAGAAACGTAAGCTTATATAAAAAAACTAACCTAAACCTAACCTTCCGTGAATCCATAAACGTAAGCTTATATAAAAAAAACTAAACCTAACCTCCCGTGAATTAGAAACGTAAGCTTAGGAACGCACGCTCGCTTCGCTCGCGTGCTTTGATGTAACCAATGGTAACAAATTAAAACAAGTATATATATTTATATATAAAGGTAATTCAGAAACCTATGCTTATATAAAAAAACTAACCTAAACCTAACCTTTCGTGAATTCAGAAACGTAAGCTTATATAAAAAAAACTAACCTAAACCTAACCTTTCGTGAATTCAGAAACGTAAGCTTATATAAAAAAACTAACCTAAACCTAACCTTCCGTGAATCCATTAACGTAAGCGGATATAAAAAAAATAAACCTAACCTAACCTCCCGTGAATCAGAAACGTAAGTTTAGGAACGCACGCTCGCTTCGCTCGCGTGCTTTGATATAAACAGTGATAACAAATTAAAACAAGGATATATATAAAGGTAATTCAGAAACCTATGGTTATATAAACAAAACTAACCCAAACCTAACCTTTCGTGAATTCAGAAACGTAAGCTTATATAAAAAAACTAACCTAAACCTAACCTTTCGTGAATTCAGAAACGTAAGCTTATATAAAAAAACTAACCTAAACCTAACCTTTCGTGAATTCAGAAACGTAAGCTTGTATAAAAAAACTAACCTAAACCTAACCTTTCGAAAGCTTACATAAACAAAAAATCTAACGTAAGCGTAACCTTCCGTTAATTCATAAAGCACAGGTTGTCTAAGATCCCTGGGCTACACTCTGTGGTCGTTTCCGCATTCGTGGCATTAATTTTCGTTTTGGTGGCATTAATTTGTTATATGTTGGCAGCAAAACATATGACATACGTGACATGTGTTGAGCTAGTGCATGGCATAGTGTGACATCTGTTGGACAATATAACACATCATATTCATCACCGTGGGGCACACTGTAAGATGATATTGTCCAAAATGGGGCATATATCTCCGGTAATAAAAGCCATAAAGAGAAACTTTCATTTAGTTTTTGTTACGTCAATAATGGCTACTCTGTGCAGTTGAATCAAACAGAGTCGAATGGTCCCGATGATTCTCGAGTCCTTTCGATACAATATGAAAGTTGCGACATGTTTGGCGATATAGCCGCATTTGTTTTTGTATTCTCGAATCAACACTGAACCTAAGATCAGCATTATACAACCCGCGCCGAGATGCAAATTAAGTTCATTTCTGATCTTCGGTTATAAATGAACTGCAGTTAGCAATTTTTATGCAACCGGGCCCTAGAAAAACGTAGAAAATAAATACCTAGTCAAAGATGGAAGAGCATTGGAAAGTCCAAATGATTCGTGAGTCGCGTTTGGTACACTCATCAGACTTTCTGTATATACACAATGCTATTAATATACAAAATTTATTACTTTCTCTACCACTTACCTATACATACAAAGTGCCCATGAGATTCTCTACGCCAATATATTAAGGCAAACGGGTCCGGAGTCAACTCTTCTCATTTTGGATGAGTCAGCTACAGTCGTACTCTGTAGTCAGTCTCCATTTGTCTCTGCCTTCAAGGACACAGTACGTGGTCACATTGAACTGATAACTTCTGCTCAGTTACCTATCAGCTGTGTTGACATGTGCATTGATGTACGTCTTAGTTGAAGATTGGTTTAATACGGCACCACAAAAATTTACATTAAAACAAGGGATTTCATCTTATCGGGGTCACTTCAGAAAGAGTAATTGTGAAAAAGCGCGGCGACGTTTTTCAATGAGAGAGAAAATGACAGCGAAATTCAGCATGGTTCTTCGAATACTCTCATAATGATTTTACAACATGGGCCGCCCCTCCCCTGCTCCCGTTTGGAGAGTTTCATTCCATATTAATATAGAATTATTTTATATATATATATACCGCGTGAGACTTCCCGTCCTGTGGATTCGTAACTAAGCAACCCTGCATTTTATAGAGATACGAAATGCAGGTGCTGACACCACATTCACCAGCCCACTGGTTAGGGCTACGGTAGTGCCCGTTGTTAATGTGCTCTAGTTGCGCAATGGTTGACATGCTGAAAAGTCATGGTGAAGGTCAGAAGCTCAAATAACGCCTGCGAATAAATGAGTTCTTTTATTCATTTCCGTTCATATTTCGAGAACGTTCTAGCAAATCATGATTTCTTTCCGAATGCACTAGAAAGTGGATTTGTCTATAAATATATGTTCCAGCCATTCTGCTCACTTTGGAATAATGTTTTCGAATAGAGAGTATCTGGACATGCTGCTAGTATACGGAGAAGCGTAGCAGAATGCAACGGAGGCACGTCGTCTATACCAACAGAGGCTTCCGCTGAGAACACTTGCTACAGATCACACGTTTTTCCTAGTTGCGAACCGCGTTCTGGAATCAGGAACAGTTCACAAGACAGCATATCCACGAAGAGATCACCCTGTCTGTGACCGAGCAACGACGGATCATGTGACTGACTATGTCATTCAGCATCCGCATTGTAGTACGAGGGACAGGCATTTCAATATTAGCCAATCTTCTGTGTGGAGAATACTACATAATGCAAAGTTTCACCCTTATCATCTTCAACTACACCAGGAGCTACTGCAGGCGAACCATGGGCGGAGAGTGGCTTTCGCTAGGTGGATCATACCACAAACGGAACTAGATCCACATTTTTTGGCAACTATGTTATTTACATACGAAGCAGGGTTCCACAACACAGGCAATGTATATCGCCACCACATGCATCAGTGGAGCACTTTGAACCCACATTGGATACGAGAGGCAACCTTACAAGCATGATGGGGTTTCAATGTTTGGGCTGGTATATTCGGTGATCATCTAATAGGCCCATATTTTTATGATGGCCAACCTCGCTGGGAATCGCTATATCCACTTCCTACAACACCAGCTGCTTGCTCTACTGTATAAAGCGCCATTGCAGAACCAACTATCTATGTGGTACCAACATTATGGGGCGCCAGCTCATTCAGCCCGACGTGTAACAGCTTATCTCGATGCCACCTACCCTGAGCGATGGATCGGATGGCATGGACAAATAGGGTGGCCAGTACGCTCACCAGATCTAGCCCCATTAGATTTCTTCTAATGAAGTATCTTTATCATGTACCAGAAGCAGCCAATTACCCCTCAACAGCTCATGGAACGCATCATCGTAGCTTGCTGTGACATCACACCGGCCATGTTGCGCCGGTTTAGGCTGGCGATGATGGTTAGACTGCATCCGCCGGCATGGTGGCCGCCAGTTTGAACACCTATTACAACCACATGGAGAAAACGAGTAAATTGTAAAGTTTCATCTGTGTGGTGCTCCGGCATGATGTCATAGTCACTGTTAAATGCACTCTTTGGGAACCAGAGAAGTTCATAGCAAGCATATGGGCTTGTAAACGTTTTCTAGTTTGTGTGTAGGTACGTACTACTCTCAGAGCAATTTACTGGCTTTATTTTGTATGAAAGAATAGTTTTAGATAATAAAATATTATTTAATAATGTCCTATATTTGTAAGTTATAATTATAATGTTATATACATTTATTTATGATGTTCATTAAAACATATTCTGACAAGTAAACTAATTAAGTGAAACGACACTTCCATGCCAAACTATCAATTCTCGTTAAATTTACTAAACATAAAAAGTACCTTCAAGTGGCACTATTTGAACCTATATCCTCTATCACTGTTGCGCTATGAGTGCAAGTCAATGCGCGCACAGCAGTGCAAAGCAATCATTCAACAGTCTCTAACTAAATTAAAGAAACTGAAAACACCGAACTTTGGCACTAAGAATCCACGGGAAGTCCAAATGCAGTTGTCAGTTCCTGGAAATGAGGATTGTGATTGATATTAAAGCCAAGAAATTGTACTCTTGTTACTCTGGAGTATGAAGACTGATTTATGGCAGTATTTAGTTTTTGGCTTAGGAACCATTCCTTTATAGAGCAATTGCACTCACGTCTACTAAACAGACTCTAAATTTTAGAATGAAATAATTTTACATGTAATTCAAGTAGTGTTTATATTACATCAGAAAATTGAGCAATTCTTTGAATTCTTAATATTATATTGATTTATAATATTTTAATCATTTCATAAAATCCTACATTAACAGATTTAACATAATAACTTATGTAAAAATGCATAAAAAATATATCTAAAAACAAATCCTTAGGAATGTGGACATACTCGCATTTCTAAAAGACTGGACGTGCTGAATGAAAATGAAATATAAGTTTTGTGACTACCTAGTAACTTTATGCTATAAATATTCTCTTGGGAGCAAAATAACGCGTAAGGAAGCATTCACAGCGTTTGTCACATTAGACGAAATTAAAACTTTCTCCTAGAAAATTACATGTGGGTGTTTTTCTTAAAACTGTCCAATTGAATTCAAGTGATCTGAAAATGTATATCTCCAGTTGAACTCTCGGTATCGAATTTTTAGGAGAACGATTTTTTTCTACTTTATACTTTGGTAAGTTGTAGAGACATTAGATGAAACGAGTGTTTTAACACCTATTGGATTAGTAACCCTTGCAGGACAGGATCTAAATAGATAGTACAATGCACACATTTTACTATGCTCGTGAAGATGATAACGAGTACGCTATGTTACAGGAAAGACCGTCGGCTCTGTAGCTATGACCGCATGAAATGATTTTATTGCGCCATATAGCTTCGAGCTGCCAATCCCAGGTGGCACCACCTTCCCGTCTAGAGGAGGAGGAACGCCGTGACGTCACCTGAGTAGAGGCGTCCGCGTGGGATTCCAAAATAAATGTTGGATGAAGCTCGCGATAGTAATCTTCCCAAGGGATTTTCCACCTTCAACTGAAACCCATGACCCGAGAATAATTAATGCCCATAACGCCAGCCCGGCGCTTGAATTAATGATGACCAGCGATTTTGGCTAAGTCAGCGCTGAGTTTGGGACGATATTAGGTTATGGCGGAGTTATTGGAAGTATGTTTAAATGTGCCTGCAGCTATTGCCTCAAATTTCCTTCGTGGTCTTTGCAAGAAGTACACAGTGTGCTTTATCGGATATAAATAATGTACTTGCCGAATCATTGTGTGTCCTAGCCCGGAGAATAAGGTAAACATTAACAAACCGTTTTAAACATATATTCGCGCACGATGTTTTAAAGCTATTAACTCAGCCACTACTGTGTTTTTAATCTGATTGAATCACAATGCGGGATCCAGGAAGACTCCAGATAAAAACTCCGACATGTTACGATTACATTACTTTCTCCACCTACTATCGTTTACTTTTATTTCTCTTCTGCAAACTGCTATTCTTTCATAGGCTTATTCTTCTACTTTATGTTAAATCAAGATGAACATTTGCAGATTTGCACATTTCATTGTAGGTAGATGGGGAATGCGGGCTATATGCTGGCTTTGAAATTCCATATTCCTTGCATGACATCACCGAAACAAAATAATGGTGCTTATAACTTAAAAAATATAAAAATATTGAAAAATTCAAATTAATAGAAACGAGGTTAATTCGAAAAATAAAATGGACACAAAGTGAACTCTACATATTGCTGTGTAGTACATTTTTGTCTATTTATTTATGGTTTACCAGTGATACAAAATTATCCAAAATTCATTTAGGCTTTTTACAGAAATTTTAAGGTGTAGATTCCATTAATCATAATGTTTAATCTTAAACATTAGTATTCTAATCAAAATCGTTACGAGCATTTTTTAAACATAACCAAAAATTTTCTACGTAAAGTTTGGTATTTAAAAATCTTTGCGTGTTTGGGTAAAGCTGTTTTGACACACACGCGTACACATACACACGCACTGACACGTGCAAATAGTGGCCGCTTTCTAAATTTTTTAATTAGCGGGACTCAAAACATCTGATCTCGATATAGAATTTTGGATGGAATACGTTTCCTCTGATCACAACAGTTAGCTGATAGAGAAAGTTAAAAAGAACTACATAAAATAGTGAGACCTTTTCTGTCATGCAAAAGCTCATATTTATATCCATATCCTAATAAAAACCAGGTGATGGTGTTCTGTTTGATAATGCGCAGTGCTGCATGTGTACACAAAAGACAGACGAGAGCCATGCGCTTAAAAAATTATTCCATATACAGTGGTGCAGCGAATGGGAAGGGTTGGGATTAAACTGCCCCCTCCAACTTCAAGGAAAAAAATTAAAAATCAGATGTTAAAAAAAATGAGTACAAACTTGATCGAAGGCATCACCCATCTGTGCACATAGCGACACACAAAATCTTCAAGCCAATAAAGTTTGGCAGGGACTGATTTATGCTATTTTCTAAAAGTAAACAATCCTCCACTCAAAGTAATATGTGTGAGAGAATGACTACTGTTTCCAATGTTAGTTACTGAACTCGCCTCATTCCAAGAGTTTCTTCATATCGGCGACCTTGGTGTTCTCTCTTCCCATCACACAGACATGGAATAATCAAACTTTAGACTGTTACGGTCAGGGCTGCCAACCTCGGAGACATTGGTTTTATTATGAATAGGTTACCATGCTGATGCATCTTCCTGTGCCCAAATTACTCCTTTCCAAGTTTCCCTGTTTTCCTAATCTCTAATTCTAAATCTTCCCGTCGTATTTATTTTATAGCTTCTTACATCCACGTAAACCTTGGTCTTCTCCTCTTTCCCTTTCTTGCTGATATCCATTCCAAAATCCGCCGTGGTAGTCCTTGATTCTCCAGTTGTTGAATATAACCATATCAAGTTAATCTCTGAATTTATGAATGAAATCATTAATAATTGAATTTTCTCTAATTCATCCTTCTAATTTATACATGTTTTAATTTTATCTAATTTTTCCAGCAGATCTTCTAGATTATAGTGAAAATCTTGGTTATTGCTATACTTTCTGTGTTGCTGATAATGATAACAGATGCTGGAAAAGAAGGCCTTCTGACCTTGGCCCTTATTATGTACAATACACTTATAAAATAAAAATTAATACGTTTAAACACAACTGTAAATGCGTTCATGACATTAATTGTTTCTCCGGAAATACTGCGGTATAATTGTAATATATATAGTGATGAATATTATGTGAAATAATTCTAAACACCATACCATTTTAGAAGATTCTCCTCTAAATAAACATACCGATTTAGGCAATGCTTGGTGAAATTTGGCACACATTGACGAAAATGTATAACTTTTTATTATGCTTATGTGTTGTGCTTTCAGGCTACATAATTTTTTCTTAATACTGGCAGTTCTTAAAGCTTCATATGGCCATTTAGATGAACTCGTACGATTTAGGTAAAGCAGAATGTGAAGTTTCAATTCCAATTTCAGCTCTTTCTAGAGAACCTTTAATTATTAAAAATGCTCACATAACACATCTTTTAATTCTTAAGAGAGCGTAAAGCTATTTTAAAATGCTAAGTAGTTCATTTGCATTTCAATATTTTTTAAAACTCATGTTGGTAAAAAGTTGTAAACTTCAACATAAAACGTTTATTTTATGCTGATTGAAACTAATACATGTACAAAACTTCTTTATATTGGCTTAAAGTTAAAAAATAAAGTATTAAAACAGATATTTGGTATTACTTGAAGTAGATAATAAAATGGATAATCCTCACACGCTGAAGCGCCATTTGCAGTACTTAGTGTATGATTCATTAAATAATATGTGCTTCACGACAACTATCTGGTGAAGCAATGAGTAACGCAGTTGTCTCACGCGATGGTGCAAAGTGAACTAGCGTATGTGATTAAAATGAGAAGTCATCTTTAACGGATTACCCTCCCCTTTGTAGGATTTACACCATAAGGACTTACAAGCCAATGCCTTGGGTCAATAGCCTGTTGAGGAGCAAGCAAACTACATCATAGCATATCCAGCATGAGTAATCAGTCCAATGCCTGGTTAGGCGTTGAAGAAGAAGGAAGCGAAATGTAGTAAGAAAGATGATCAGACTATCCAATCCACCACTCGCCTAGCGACCGAAGAAAACCGCGAAAAAACCTTCGATTGAATTAGTCGGCAGGGACATCCCGAATGCGGGTCATAGGCATTATCGCCTGAGTCATCGCGCTCGTTGAGAAGCCTTGTTATAACTTTTAATTTGATTAAATACATTCTTCAATCTTTTTATTAACAATAGTTTATAATTTTGATTCTTCCATCTGATCAATGTCCTTTAAACTTGAGCTTAGCCCTTTTATCTCATACAGCTTTTGCTCCATTATTGTATACGGTATCGTCAATGTAGTAGGTAAAATGAGGACTACTTCAGATCGCCTCATTTGAAGGCATAGAAAACCTCTGTTAAAGGATATGATTATCTATCATATTGAAGAACAGTAATTCATGAACCAGGTTTGGAGCATTCTAGATTGTATTTCAATAATTTAACGACCAGGTCTACCAACGTTATTACCTTTTAGAAAGAAAAGTGTTCGGAGACCTGAAGTTTTTGAGGTTATGGTCGCACGTACTATACTGAACTTCTAAGAGTTTCCTTCCATACCTATGCTTGTAGGGTTATTTGGTCAATAACGTCTTGCTGCAAAACTATCTCATCGTTTATGTTGAAATGAAGTCATTTTTTATTCTCTTACACCATGGCGTTTACCGGAAACCTTCAAGCTAAATCAGCACAAAAACTGCATTGTCTAGCTAAACAACTTGGGCAGGATGGGTCTTCGTGTTGGAAAGGAGAGGGAGAGATACAAGGGGTGCATGAATGGAATGATGACATTCTTATGTCAGGTCATAGTATTCCGATGTTCAATATGCATGCCGTTTATGATAACTTTATTCGCACGCACATTAGATACTGTCGTTAGTTCCATTTCTGACCACACAAAACACTTACATCGTCGTGTCAGTGGACTATCTCGCGTGCGAGCTTTTCATGGTAAACTTCTCGTCACTTATACGTTTCACTTACCGGCACTAAATAGCATCACGCTCTTACAGACGGTGAGTTACATATCTGTCTTCGGCACTTCCAGTTTGTGAGCGATCTTACTGATCGCTTGTGTACTACACAAAATCTCGACATTTAATTTTGTGTTTCTCCTAATAAACATGTGACATCTTTAATACTATTCGTTTAATAATATAATATAATAATAATATTCGTATATTCTTTATAATAAATGTAATATTCCTGTTAGTGGAGAAATATTACATAAACTACCCCACTTAGCTTTGTTTTATGAATCTGAAGTCTAAATGTCCCAATGGGAACTGATGAGATCATAAGATCATAGGTCTCCATGAGCACACCAGTTTCGCTAGCAATTATTACCGGCGACAGGTTGGTGCGATAATATTGTCTTAGAGAAAGTGTCTCTATTGTATCGCTAAAAGGACTGTTTCCCATTGAACATATACCTGCATGTACTTGCCCTGTGTACTATATCGGCTTCTTAAAATAATATTCACTCAGTATAAGAATATACATTGTATTTATTAGAATTGTTATTTAGAAGGTCGGCTATCCTCTTTGAGAGTATCAGTAGTAATGACAATTTCCCTGGCCGCGTTACGGGCGCTGCGCAGGCTAAGGTTGGTGGTAGGGCTGCTACTTCATTGCTTCCAACCAAGCAGCATTGTGTTTTGACCCCAACAGTTAGAGTTGCTGCTTCCGCTCTCCAAGCCGCTGTAATGTTCACGTAGTCTCTCATCGTCTCGTCGACCGTTGCAGTCTTCGTCGCAACCCTGGCAGGGAACCCTTACCAGATACTATCTCCCAGTCAGGAGGACCTGGAGCATCACGTGATAAAGTAGTTGATTATAGACAGACATGGAAAGAATGGGTAATGAAAGAACACCAAATAAGATTCTAAGGTATAAGCCGAGAGGGGAAGGAGGAGTTGAAGACCCAAGAAAAGATGGTCGGACCAATGAGACGCAACTGATCGTGAGGTCTAATGCCTGAAGAAGAATACAGTTATTATTTGATTCTGTATTTAATGACAATTTCACAACGTTTATGCTAGATAAGAATCTCCGCTGCTTAAGCGTGCCCAGTGGGTGCTTATTTAGAATTGTTTAGCTCTAAACATCAATTTGAAAAACGAAGGAAGATGTATATCTTTGTCAATTTCCACAAATCAAAATGTTAGATGAATGCGAACAGCGCCAAATTTTGCTAAACATCTGTTTACGAGGTTAGGCGTAGTCGATATCGCATTTTTTTTTACAAAATTTGGGAAAAATTATAAAAAAATTAAAAATGTACACTGTGAATTAGTCCAACTGCGGTTTCAACTTTCTGTCCGTTTAAATGCACAAACAGGATGTTGAAATGGATATACGTAAGTGTGCAAACAGCGTGTGAAATTTTAAAATCTAATTTTCTCATAATCCTATTTTCTGACATTTTGCCATTTTAATATTCCTTATTAAGCAATTTTCGTTAAATTTCTTTCAGATTTTTCGATATATATTCTTTGAAGGATGATCAAGAGATCTAAACACAAAGAGATCTTGATACAAAGTCTAGTTTTGCATTTAGGACTTTAATAATTAATTTAACACAGCGCAGATTTTTACATACTTAAAAGTGTTGCATATTTTATTATTCTTTGTAACGTACTGATCCAGTATGGGCAAGGATTTGTTACATAACACGCATCGTGTGCATTGTGATAGGAGCTAGGGTTCAAAATATTTCATACAATATGCGATAACGGTTTACTACAGAAAACATTTATATTTTTAACAATCCAATAGAATTCAAGAAAGCTTGTAATATATTTTAAACCTTTCAAACCTCGTGTATTCTTCTCTTACCATATATTACATTTGCAATGCTTTACAGTATTATAAGTATTTAATTTCCTGCCTTTGCAAAATCAATATAAATCTACTACAAATTACGAATAATGAAGCTTCTCCCGCGAGTATAAATTGTGAAAGCCAAGGGTAGAAATTTAAATTAAACCAAAACGAGACAATTAACTTTAGAAATAACCGAAACATTACTCTTGGCAACTTTAAGCCAAAATCTCGCCGAAGCTCAACAGAGATAAAAGCTCTGGCAGCTCGCTCGCTCAGATCTCTCGTTGATAACTATCTTCTCGTTCCGCCCTGGAGCTTCATGCGCCACTCACCTCTAGGAGGGTGCTGTGGTGAGTGACGTGGAAAAACCAGCCAGTAGTAGCACTGGGCGACCAAAATGACGTTCTACCAGATGCTACGTCAGAAATGATATCTTTTGAGAACGTTCCCTGTGTTGTTGAGCTGGCGACATGTCCATCTGCTGGGGAGGGGGTAAAAACGACACATCTTTCCGGGAAAAGTTTTAATGTCAGGCAAAATTTCGTATTTAATTGTAGAGAATATATTTCAGGAATGGTATACACTTTTAAAATCTTAATTTTATACATTTTAATGACGTGAGGCATTTACCATGAGACTTGATTTTAATTATTTTAATTGTTATTTTATAAAGTTAAATAGGTACATAGCACGATGAACATTCACAATGAAATTATAATGAAAAAAATGTGTGATGAAAATGTGAGCGAAATTGGCTGGCATATGTAGAAATTAGACGATTGCCTAAATGTGGTTTCTTCACCCTACCCTTTTAACTTTGTGCGCAAAAATCTGTACTTAAGTTACACTACACCCAGAAATTCAGGAACACCAAAATTCTAATGTCTGTATTATTGTTAAAAACATAGTTAAATGGTTAAATTTGAAGCCGCTCTCTTTCTCCTCCTTAAACATTTTATGGAAAAATTTATCAGAAAGCGGAGGAGAATTTCGACACTTAAGCACACCTCCAGAAGAAAGGAGTGAAGTGAAGGACACAGAGCTGACTACATCCGGAACAACAGGCTTGGATACAGGAGGCGTCCCTAACATCTTAAGATATTACTCCTAGCGCCGGCGTAACCCCTTCCACAAGGAGAGGTCCCTCTGAGAGCTGTCCCACACCGGAGACAGGACAGGCACTCCAGCTACCTCTCCCTTCTGAGAGATCTCTCTTACATTCCATTCCACACGAAACACCAGGCAGACAATCCCACAAAGCGAAGTTCACCTTCATCTCCCTAATCCGAGGTCTACCTGAAGGTGCATCTCACACAGAATGCCAGGGCAGACAGTTCCACAAAATAAACCCTCCCTACAAATTAAATTGAGTTTTATTTATTGACGCTTTTTAACTATTATGTTCCTTAGCGTCCCATACTATATTGGGTGTGAAAGATCGTTAATTTTACTCAAAGGCCCCTTTATCAGACTTGAGGTTTTTTACGTAATGTAAACCTACGACACGGGAGCACCGGCTTTACTTCCCTTCCGAAGTAAGCCATGCTAAAGATATTTAAGCCCGAAAACGTTCATCAATTTCCGCCGGGTTTGAAAGGGACCTCGGGAACTAGAGGCTAGCATGTGACCACTAGAAACTCCTACCTCCTCCCACTCGGAGCTCTCTGTGATGATCCGTTCCATGCCGAACACTAGAGGAGATGGTTCCTCAAAGCAAATTCCCCTACCTCTGCCCTCAGATGTCTCTCTGAGAGCCACGTCTCTCTGAGGATCCGTTCTACACCGAACACCAGGACGCACAGCTCCAAAAAGTAAACTCCCCCTACCTCACCCTAATCAGATGTTTTTCAGGATCTGTTCATACTTAACGCCAGAGGGACAATTCCTCAAAGCAAACTTCCCCACCCCTATCCTCTGAGGTTTCCCTGAGCGCATGCCCCACACCGAATGCGAGAGCAAACAGTTGTTCAAAGCAAACTCTCCCTACCTCTGCTTACACAGGGGTCTATCTGAAGGTCCGTCCCACACCAAACCCAGGAAAGACAGTTCCGCAAAACAAACTCCCCCTACCTCTACTTACTGATAGGTTTGTCTGAGGGCCTGTCCCACACCAAACTCAGACGGAGAACTCCATAAAGTAAGCTCCTCCTATCTCTAGTTACTTAGACGTCTGTCTAAGGGCCCGTCCACAACAAATACCACGGCAGACAGTTCCACAAAGCAAGCTCCTCTTACCTCCACTTCCTCAGAGGTGTGTCTGAGGGTCCGTCCCACACCGACGCCAGAGCAGATAGTTCCTCAAAGTAAACATCCTATACCTCAATTTACCTAGAGGTTTGCCTGAGGGCCAGTCACACAGGAACGGCAGCGCACCTAGTTACACAAAGCAAACTCCTCTACCTCTCCTTACGCAGAGATCTTCTGAGGGCCCGTCCCACACCTAAAGACAGGCAGACAGTTCCACAAAGCAAACTACTACCTCTGCTTACTCAGAGATCTGTCTGAGGGCTTGTCTCACCTTAACGGAGGCAGACAGTTCCACAAAGCAAACTACTACCTCTGCTTACTCAGAGGTCTGTCTGAGGGCCCATTTCACATCAAACGTCAAGGCAGACAGTTCCAAAAAGCAAGCTCTCCCTATTTCTACTAACTCAGAGGTCTGTCTGAGAGCCCATCCCTTAATGAACGAGGGTAGACAGTGCCTCAAAGCAAACTCCACCTACTCCTCCTTACTAAGAGACCTTTCTCAGGGTCCGTCCCACACCGAACCACAAGACAGAAGTTCCGCAAAGCAAACTCCACCTACCTGACCCTACTGAGAGGTCTCTTACATCCCGTCCCACATGAAGCACCAGGGCAGACAATTCCACATAGCAAAGTCCACCTACCTCTCCCTAATCCGAGATCTCTCTGAAGGTCCTTCCCACTTGGAACGACGGGGAGACAGTTCCACAAAGTAAAATCCGGCTACAAATTAAATTGAGTTTTATTTATGGATGTTCTTTAACTGCCACGGCGTCCTATGCTATATTACGCGTGAAAGATCGTAATTGTGCTCAGAGGCCTCTTTATCAGACGAGGTTCTTTTACGTACCATAAATCTATGACATTGTGCCATCGGCCCTACTTCCCTTCCGAAGGAAGACGTGATAAGGGTATTTAATCCCAAAACAATCCATCACACTCCCCGGATTTGAATCCGTGACCTTGGGAGTTAGATGCTAGCATGGTATCCATAGGAACTCCCTTTACCTCTGGGTACTCTCGGTACTCGGAGCTCTCTGTGAGGATCTGTCTCACACCAAACTGCTCTTACCTCTCCTTACTCAGAAGTCTCTCTGAGGGCCCGTCTCACACGAACGCCACGCCAGGCAGACAGTTCCACAAAGCAAACTCCACCACCATACGCCTCACCTGCCGTTCACTAGACTGATCCTTAGACCCGGAAACACGATACGTTTAGGAAAATTCGCGGTATACTGTAGTCCAAAAAGGGAAAACCGCGAAAATAATCTAAGGACAGAGTGACCGACCAACCTAATCGAACCCAAACCACCCCCGCGGAACCATCTCGCTCGGTCCTTAAGCATTTTACTTTAAAACAAAGAGGTAGAAAACTAATTTTCTTATGGCTGTTGCTTGTTGAATATAAATTCGCTTTGATTTAGTTTCGCAAAGACAAACATGTTCTAAAAACGATCTTGTGTTATCTGTTGGAGAATCTTGTGGGCGAGAAAATGCCCATGGCAATGTTTGTTGCAAGTTTGGTAGTGACGCTGTGTTAATTTACATGCCCAAGTAGATGGAAACACAAACACAAGATTAGACCTTGCCCTTCACACAATCCCCATCACTTGTTGCTACACATGAGAAACACCGCAACTGTCACACAGAGGTAAATTACAAAAGAACGACCTCCCTCTTAGCTTTACATATTCTAGGAGCATCCGCTTCTTGAAAGCTGATCTGCATTTTGCTATGCGGAGAATATAAGGGCATATTATGCTAAAGGTAGAAAATGTGTTTTAAAAAATCGCATTATCAAGCTTCAAATTCAAAACAAAACAAGATTTACACATAGCTCTACATTTTAGAAAACAATCTTACGTAGAAATCGCGCGTATTCAGCAGGCTCCATATAAAACTGCTCTTTAATTTCTTACAAATTGCATTATAGGTATTCGTTTAGCAGTCCTTAACTTTTTTAGCAACTACACTTGTTCTCCCGTGCTTTAAATAAGAGCAACATAACCGACAGTGTGCGGTGTCCATTTTTAAAATCGACCTAAAAATCGTTTTATTGTGTGATAAGTTGTCTTATAGGTCTACTAGAGTCCTCAAAATTTTACATGTCTTTAATATTAACTTTTGTGTTGTTTAATTTTTGAGTATATCTTAAGAGGTTCCCAGTGATATCTGGTGTTTCCGAGCGTATGCTGATGGATCTGAGATGTTTTAGAGGGTCTCAATTGATGGCAATAAGTTTAAAATGAAAAGTACAATTATGTCCTTCAGTCGCGTTGGAGACATTAATGGGTTCAAAGTAAGTTTATCCCATTTAATTATTAATAATACAGATTACAATTTCAATATCCAGTGTGGAACTGAACCTGCTTTCCCGCGTGACGAGCAAAAGCACAAACCATTATACCACACAGCAACTGTTTGGAACAGGAGTCTATAAATATGTTAATAACGTTTCAGCCACAGCCCTAGATTCCATTTCGGTGCCGCTTCAAACGGTAATAGGCGTTAAATTATAAATAAAAACAGCTGTTTTGTTTTCCTCAGTCGGCTTGCAGTCAAACAAAAATAAATAAAATTAAACCTACCAATATTGTTACAAATATTTCATCAATTAACATTTACTACCTATAATTGTTAATTATCTATTTAGATTCTAAATTTTACTTAATTATATATTTCTATATAATTAATTCATAAAAAATAATATTTATCCAATGAATATCTATCCATTTCAGTGCAGTATTTCGTTTATCTAGCATAAGCGTTTAGCCTCGTTTCGTTCAAACCTCAATTCTTTAAACTAAAACTACCTTTAAACTACCGATAATTTTGTAGCGATTTCAACCAAATCACTTTTAACACCATCATAAATGTTCTCCGAATGTTGGTTATACTTCGATATAACAAATCTCAAATTATAATAATTAAATAGTGCGGGAATACATTCTCATCTCAACTATTCACCAACGGGTAGTGAGTCGTCCTCCGTGGTGTAGTGGTTATCAAGTTTGTCTCTAGTTCCCGAGGTCGCGGGTTCATAACCGGCGGCAAGGGGATGGATTTTTTTTCGGGCGTAAAAATCCTTAGCATGACTTCCTTCGGAAGAGAAGTAAAGCCGGTGGTCCGGTGTCGTAGATTTAAGGCACGTAAAAGAATCTCAAGCCTGATAAAGAGGTCTCTGAGCAAAATTACCGGTCTTTCACACCCAATATAAAATGGGACGCTAAGGACCACAGCAGTTAAAGAGTGTCCATAAATAAAACTCAATTTCAATTTATCGGGCAGTGTAACTAACGAATTTAACCAAGCTCTGTGATAGCTCTGGAGGTGTGAAGCTCGCTTTTGGGAGGTACCAAGCTCTATTGAGTTGGACTGGACAGGTTGTTTTTCAAGTTGGTAATCGAGTGCTGAGACTTTTTATATACTAATATATATATATATATATATATACAGGGTGGACCATTTAAGTTGAGACTGTACAGTATCTACAAGACTAAGCGTTGTAGAAAGAAATTTCTTTAATAAAAGTTGCTTGATATTATGGGGGAAAGTAAATGTCATTAGTAGTGTTTTGTTTGGAGGATGATATGATAGTGATTTTAGGGTTAACTGAATTGTTTTAAATGCAAATCTACAATTAGGGTCAAATTAAATTGATCCTAAGATGACCATAACAACGTCCTCCAAATAAAACACGACTAATGCCATTTACTTTCCCCCATAACATCAAATAGCTTTTATTAAAGACATTTCTTTCTACAACGCTTAGTCTTGGAGATATTGTACTGTCTCAACTGTTATATACCGTTTATTTCCTTCCTGAAGAGTAGCGGGAATAGGCGGGTGGACGGTGGTGTGCGGCATAGGCGGAGGATGTGTTTTGAGGAGAGGGCTGTTTCTTCGCCTTTACGAAACTTTCTGCCGAACCTGTCCATGAGGATAGGGAGACATCAAAAGGACGAACGGGGATACTCACCGTTTCGCAGATCTGGCGGTCCCTCATACTCTCTTGCCTCATACTTTACTCCCGGAGGTTTAGTAAGCACAAAAGGCTTAGTCTTGGTCGCGCTGCTGAAATCTCCTCATACTCCATACTAATGGGTTCTTACGAACTCTCATTTGTTTAAGCAAACATAGAGTTTTGCTCTAAAAGTTTCTTCCGACTGAATAGTTTGAGAAGCTACATACACAAGAAAACCGCCGATGGTTTGTCGTCCTAGGCAATCACCTACATTGCCTGTATGGAAATCCTCCCTTTATTAAAATTATGAAAGTTGTTTGCGCAATCCCAAGTCAACGA
The DNA here is from genome assembly GCA_030765065.1 of Deroplatys truncata. Lineage (NCBI taxonomy): Eukaryota > Metazoa > Arthropoda > Insecta > Mantodea > Mantidae > Deroplatys > Deroplatys truncata. Next base: position 234,049,532 of record CM060975.1, read on the forward strand.
GGAGCAGCAAAGTTATGAGTCTCCTCATTAAAGCATTTGATCACAAGTGGACGGTTGGTTACAGTGCTGTGGTGCGAGTCCCTCGGGAAGCAAATTTACCGAGGGAGACCTGCCATGTGGTGTCATTCCACGCGCCAATGGTCACAAAGCACATGTGACGTCACACGCCTGACGACACCTCGCAACAGTATCACAATACACGGCTCGCCCTATCTTTGACCTGCATAATCTAACAGTGACTGCTTTACTGGAAATTATAGTCCGTTCCCTACATTGTGCCTCTTTGATATCAATATTTCCGACCGATTTTCGGTCCGATTATTCTAAAGTTCGTATTTATAAATGTGTGTTTATTAATATTATTTTATCGAAGTTCATTACCCCAGAAAATTTCTGTTTCTATTGGGGGAAAGTACATCGATTTGAAGACTGGCATTGCGCGAACGACTGGCTGAAGAGTAGAACACAATAATGTCAAAAATAGGGATTGAAAATTTGAAAATTTAAGGAAAAAGTCTGATTAGTATAAATGATGGATGAGGTGTTGGGCTTTCTTACTGAATATAAGAATAAGATTGTTTAAAAATGCGGGAATATATGCACCTAGTTGTGTTTTTCAAGAAGTAGGCACGAAGTGCTGCTACCTATCATGTTCTTAAATTTATTCCAGCTATTCGGCCTGTTTTTAAGTTTTATGAATCTTAACTATGAAACATAGCAATAAAAAAAGGTAAATTTAAACTAAATTAGGTTTTCGCTTTTGAATATATGAATATAACTTTGTGTATTTCCTCATAATTATAATACTTTCACTAATTAATGCAAGGATGTAACAAAAATACTAGAACATTAATTGTGGAGGCAAGTTCCTTAACAAGAGTGTCTAAAAGCCTGGATATTAAAACTAATTCTTTCTAGAGCTTAAAAATTGGTATGTACAAAAAAGGATGTCCAATCATGTTATCTCGCTCCTTGCTTCTTCGTATACACAATACTACGAACAAAACAATGACAGCTCGTTGATCTCTGCTGCGTAAAGGATACTGCTCCAGAAAGCAAAGGGTTTACCCTATCAGATCTTATAACACCAATTTAAAGCACTTTTTCCATTGAAAATACCAATTTTAGAATCCACATTTATTATTTGTGATGAGAGCATCTTGCCCCAGTAATTTTGTAACATCCACTTAAGCAATTTCCTGCACACTTTTCATTTTTCTTTTTAATTTTGCTATTCTATAGTGGTGTATTTATATAATTTCGTAAATCAAAGAGGTTCTAAAACTGCATAAAAATTAAAATAGATTATGTTAATACATCAGATCAGTCCAAACAGTATTGCATGAGGCTGGCTTCGTAGCTCAGTCGGTTTGATTCCCGGCTGGGGATGGGAATTTTTCTCTAGCCAAGATTATTCCTTATCCTCCCCAGAGTCTGGAAATATGAATGAAAGTGTGAATGTGTGTGTGATCTAATGATTAAAAACCAAAGAGTAAGAAACCCAACGACAAGGGTTACACGAGTTAACACCGTTGCCAATAGCCAATAAGTTCCAAAGGAAAGGCCGCCGGTAAGAACAAATGGAACTAAAAAGAATATTGTATGGAAAAAAATCCTAGATAGCATAGTATATTAAGCAGTATCTGTAATCGATGTCATTTCTACACAGAGGTATATATGTTCAAGGAAAATATTCAATCTACATAGGCCTATTCAACCATAGTATCTGTAGGTAGATATGTTTAAGAAACTCTTAACATTGCGTCATCTTTGAAATCTAAACTGTTCAGTAAAACCTTAAGTCTGCATTTCTTGCACAGGCATTGTTAGTAAAAGGTACTTAATAAATCTGAGCTAGCCAGTAGTATTATTTATATGCAATTTTATTCATTTGAAGATATGAAGAGTTCCTCTACGGACAATACTCAGTGTTTAATTTTTCAGGGGACAGAGAAAGAAAACAACGTTTGGTTTCAAACCTAACATTCAGTGTAACTCATAATTATGCTTTTCGCTGATATTTCTGGCTTTCTTGATACCTTATATAATTATTATAAAAAGTTTACTATATTATATTAAGAATATGTATAATTCCAAAGTCTACATCCAAATAATTACACATAAACGAACTTACATACATAGTGAATTACGTAAAATTATCAACTATATTTGTTTAAGAAACGAAAGAGCCACTAAAAACTTCAGAATCATAAATAAAACGTTCTGAAAATATGCAGTAAATAAACCGCCTCCATACGGCGAATAGTGATGCAGTAATTTGTATCACAAATTATTTAAATGTAAAGAGTGATTATAGTATGAATATGCATTATTATGTGACATTGATTTGAGATGTTTGTTGATTGTAATTATTGTTGGGAAGTAAGTTTATACTGCCTTACTGAAACTGACAATAATAGCGTGCAATAATGCAGCGAGGGGGTGAGCTGTTTATCATTATTGGAAACGAGGAAGTTACGTAATGTTGGCGCGTTTTTCTTTTAGAATCTGCTGGAACATTTCGCTAGAGCATATGTATTCATAATTTTCATTGGATATAAAAATAGACGCTAATGTTGGCGCGTTTTATTAGCCAATTGCAGCTCAGTTATAATCTTTAGGCATATCTGGATGAAGGAGTATAAAAGGTAGGTTAGAGGTAAAGACCCCGCCAGTTCATCAAAATTATTTGTACACTACACGTCGTCTTCACTTCAGTTCATCAAAATTCTTTGTACACTACACGTCGTATTTCCGCCAGTTCATCAAAATTCTTTGTAAAGTACACGTCGCCTTAAATCAGTCAGTTCGTCGAAAATATTTGTATGATACACGTCGCCTTCAGTCCAGCAGAAATATTAACCATCGGCTATCGATTCACAAGTTACGCGTAGCAGAATTATGAAAAATCTAAAGTGTTGTAAAGTTAATTATACAAAAAGTTGAAGTACGTGAATTAAAAGTGATCAGTAATGAAGTTATTATAACAGTTTCAGTTTGGCGAGTGTCAAGATCAATGTGTAAATGTGATAGTGACTGTGTTTCGACAATAAAAGTGTAAAACAAATTTCTTCATCAGTGTTATCTTTGGATAAAGGATTCCTTTCCGTTTACACAACCTGTATAAAGAGAAGTGCTTGACCAAAAGATCATAGCTAGCCGGAGGACAGTGAACAAAAATTAAATAAAATAACAGTAGCATTCTTTCAAACGAACACTAATACTGCCGCAAATTGCTAACACCAGATGGAGCTAACAAACCGAACAAATGAATCACGTCACAAGATGGCTTCAACACGTGGAGTAAACACATATACACAAATAATGTGACAAATAATACCGTCACAAATTGGCTACCACAACGTGGGGCTACAATTAATGTTAAATAAATAACATTAATAATAACTACTTCAATAGTGAACAAGTATTGCAAAGCTTTGCCTACATAAAGGCGAAATGCCTTCAGACTCGATCCATTCTTTACTTTTCTGATATTAAGCATTGTATAGTCTCGATGCTTCGAGCTTCAGTATTGGGATATTCCAGAAAAACAAATGGAAAAGGGGAAAAACTCAAAGAGACAACAATTTCTTACACCTCGCTCACAACCGACAGGTAAGAAAAATGAAACAGCTGCTGTAGTGAACTAAAGCAGTAGTCAGATTTTGAAAAGCGGATCACTAAGTGATGACTTTAAAATTCCATGCTTCTTGCATAGCCACAAGAAAAAACGAATGGCGAATTACCACCTGATAAAAGTAAAAGTATTTGAAAATGCAAACCAATAACAAATAATATTTAGGAAGTGATTAATGCCACATAAACATTTATTTGACATAAATGTATGCTTTAAAGAGATCTAGACTTTTTTATGTGGTAACATTTTGTCCCTTACGGTTTACAGTTACACAAAAGTCGTTTAGAATGAAAAGGCCTTTGCAGGCTACTCGCAGAAAATTCATGATAAACATTTTATTTGTTATACCAGTATCTTAAACATATGGTATTTTAATCAGAATCGTTAGGACGATTTTTGGGAAAATCAGAAATAGCTAAACATTTTCCATGTAAAGCGTAGTTTTGGGTGGGTTATTTTCTATAAAATCTTCGTGTTGCATCCTTGGAAAATACCGAACTTATATACCAAGTTTGGTATTTAACCAACTTTTCGTGTTTTGGTTATGCTGTGCTCGGACAGACAGTCAGACACGCGCGCATGCACAGACCTTTTACTAAACATTTTTTGGATTCAGGGAGCCTCTAAACGTGTATTTCCGGTGAAATCTCGGTGTCGAATTTTTGGGTGGAGTGCAATACTTCCCCTACTTGCTATAGGTAAGTACTAGCGAAAGTAATAAGGTAGCACGGCGTCTTTATTCACACTCGATCCTCTGCCCATGCAGCAGTCGTTAAAACTTCGTGTAAGTGCATTGATACATCTTTCTAGATTTTTACTGGTAGAATATACAACATTGCACATTCAACTTTTTCTCTTATTTCAGGTGGTGTCAAAACCGTCTAAGCTCAGTTTAGTTATATAAAATAGTGACTGGTAAAAGCATTAGATGAATTCCACGTACACAATTTTGTTCTAACGAATAATTAACGATGCATGGTCTCCGTAAAACTAATTATATTTTAAATGACATATTTTGTAAGGAAAGTGAAATACTGAATAAATAGTACGAAATTACTTCTAATAAATGCTTAATACGTATTTTTTAAAAATAAAACGAAACAGAAAAATATTGCAGGAATCAATATGTAACAAATTGGATTTGGTACCTCGCGTGTATCAGAAAACTCTACTGTCGTATTCAAAATTCACCCTCTCGGTATTATATCTCTAATTTTCCAACCAGTTGTTTAACTATTGTTAATTTTCTGTTTAGGAAGACTCATTCTATAAGGTTTTAGCGATTGAAAAGGGTTTACCAGATTTTCTTTGTATGCACTGACATATTTCCAGCTACAAATAACTCGAAAACTATTTAAACCTAATGCAAAACTATTTGTCTGTTTTGGTCCTGAAAATGTCCTAAAACTCAAACAGAAATATTCTTAATAAAGCATTTTGTATACTCAAAGAAATTTAAACGGACAAAAATAATTTCGTTATGCCATAAATTGATTATTCTGTTGCTAGTAGTATACTAAAATGGGCACTTATATGATCAATGAACACGAAGTTCAAAATGGAGTTTGTAAATGTAGCGTTCAAAACTAATTAAACAAGTATTTAATTGTAGAAAGTTTTCAAAATTCTTATATAAGTTTACCTGTTCATTGGCCTAAGCTCTCAAATAACATGGAATAATATTAGCTTTAAGAAAATGTGTTATTTTATTACTTGAACAGTTTCTTATTTAAGAAGTGGTCGATGGCCCAGCTTTGTAAGTTAAGAAACTCAGAAGTTTGATTTCACTTTGATTTCTACGGAATAGGCTAATGGAAAATCAGTCCCAGTAAATATGATTGTAGACTCGCATTTCCATCCAAAAGAGAATAAGAATTAATGTAAATAAAACCAATTTCAGCATAATCTTCAATTGTATACTGATAATTTTAATTTCTTTGCATATTTTGTATATTTCCTAATTACAAAACCAACACAACCTTTCTTTTTTAGGAATAATAAGATATTCTTAAGATATTCTTAATTTGTCCGGAAGCTTTATCTCCAACTAAACATACTTTAATATTTTATCTCGTTTAAGCTGGTGACGCAGAGGTTCCATTAAACAGGGCAATCTGTATTACATGAAGGTACAACCATTTTACTGAACAAAACACAACTAACGGTGGTGGGAGAGGGGGAGTACTTGATTAACTTAACGCTGGACATCCAATTGATTGCAAACATGTATGCTAGATTTAATTCTAAAATTGCTATACATGAAGCTTTACATAGTAATTAAATAGATTACAATCCCATTCGGTTTGTTGCGTAAGTCTATTATGTAAGCTTTTCCAATACATTTTAATTTTAGGCATTTTGCTTGAAATTCATTAAATTATAAATAACATTCAGCGCTGTACGAGATATCCTATTGGTTTTCTCCGACGTGTGATGCAATTTGTATTTCTCTGCTGAATGATTCCAATATTCAGTATACGCAATAAAATACACTTTTTTCATCAAAAGAACCAATAAATCGAAGTTTAATTCATGTACTTCTGAAACACTCTTTTATGACACAGAATATTCTGTATTTAACATGTGTAACATGCATCACTACCTTCTCTACCCTTTATCATTTAATGATAGAAATCTACGACTTTTCTTAACCACTAATAATAATTGTTCTTCCACACATGCCTAAGTTGGAAATGTGAATCAGACTTGAAAAATTCAATACGACAGCCGAGACTAAAACCAAAATTTTTGGCTCTCCGTTATGATGTTCTAACCTTTCAAGCTATCACGACGAGCTCCAAAACTTAAAACTCTGTAAATATTTTATTCTTTTATATGCCGAATAATTTAAATATTTAAATACATAAGGATGACATGTTTCAATCTTGTTTGAGCTGATTTGCACGTATGAATTGGGTTCTTCGTTTTTAAATTTAAGTTGTATAATTTATAAGCTTTAGTTAATTTATCATTTTGACAAACGCAAAATTATATATTACCGCATACCTTTGAGCATTCACACGTTCGAAAACCAGTTTTTATTTCGAAACCGATAATTTTTTTTTCTTTAAACACAGATCATTCGTTAAGAATTAATGCATCAGTATTTGGCAATTCTCGGACATATGTTCCTTTTAACCTTTGAATAATATGTGGGTCAATTAAGAGAATGTTAAAAATACTATAAAAGAAACCAAACTAAAGCCTTTTTAAGATGATGGCAGTTGGGTTTTAACTAAAAGAGAAGAAAAGTTCATACAAGCGGCTGAAATGAGATTTTTGAGAACGCTGAATCCTCTTGAATAGAAGGAAAAATTAAGATATTAGAAATGAATTAAACAATTTTAAGCAATTCTAAATCAATTTAGAAACAATTGGAAACAACATATCCAAAGAATGAAAGAACATGCATACCAAAGATCATATTGTATTAAAATCCGAAAGGAATAGAAATATTGGTAGACTAAAGAAGCAACAGATTCAACGTTTTGATTTTAAAAAGAAATCTGTGAGACCGGAGCAAGCCTTAAGGCTTAACCCATGAAGTTGATGATGATGATGATGATGATGATTTACAGAACATAGCAAGGACGTTTGAGCACTCTCTCCTGGAGTTTAGCTGTGAAATTAATGTCAATGTCAATGTCTCACCTAGTGAGAGTGATACCGGAAATTAAGCTACTTAGAGGGCGATGGAGCAGAAAGAAAAACAGTTGAGAAAAATGACGGTAGTAGGATATATAGGAGAGATCGAGCGCAGTTTTTTGCGTTTATATGGGAAAGGATAGGGAAAACGAGGCTAGATGCGACGGTTCAAGGAGGAAAATGCGTTTATATGGGCGAGATAGGGAATACGAGGACTGACGCTAGGCTAGACAGTGGTAGGAGGGGGAGTGCGCTTTATATGAGAAAGATAGGGAATACGAGGGGAGGCGCTAGGCTAGACAGAGGCTGAGTAGAGTATAGTTTATATGAGAGGTATAGGAAAACGAGGGGAGGTGTTAGACTAGACAGAGGCTTGAAACGTAGTGCATGGTTTATATGAGTGGTATAGGAAAACGAGGAGAGGAGTTAGACTAGACAGAGGTCGAGGAGCAGAGTATGGTTTATGTGAGAGATATAGGAAAACGAGGAAAGGTGTTAGGCTAGACAGAAGTCGAGGAGTAGAGTATGGTTTATATGAGAGGTATAGGAACAGGAGAAGAGGTGTTAGGCTAGACAGGTAGTGTAGCAGTAGGAATATGGACTTATATACAGGAGAGATAGGGAATACCAGGGCTGATGCTAGGCTAGTCAGATGCTAAAGGAGGGAGGGATATGCTTTATACGAGAGAGATAGGGAATACAAGGAAAGATGCTATACTAAACAGGACTTGAAGGGTAGAATATGAGCGATTAGCGAACCGAGGAGAGGTGCTAGTATAGGAGTTTTTAATGATGGAGTAGGCGTTTATATGCGAGAGATAGGGAATACGAGGGTCGATGCTAGGCTAGACGGTGGTAGGAGGGGGAGTGCGCTTTATATGAGAAAGATAGGGAATACGAGGGGAGGTGCTAGTCTAGACATGGTTTGAGGATTAGAGTATACGTTTATATGGGAGGTATAGGAAAACGAGGGGAGGTGTTAGGCTAGACAGATGCTGAGTAATGTATGGTTTATATGAGTGGTATAGGAAAACGAGGAGAGGAGTTAGACTAGACAGAGGTCGAGGAGCAGAGTATGGTTTATGTGAGAGTCATGGGTAAACGAGAGAGGCGTTAGGCTAGACAGAGCTAGAGGAATAGAGTATGGTTTATATGAGAGGTATAGGAACAGGAGAAGAGGTGTTAGGCTAGACAGGTAGTGTAGCAGTAGGAATATGGACTTATATACAGGAGAGATAGGGAATAGGAGGGCTAGACTTGAAAGCGACTTTAGACGTGAACTTAGTGGAAAACTGTTTCATGTCAATGTTAGAACGCTAATTCTAGACATGCCCATCACGTAACCTATTCAGGGAAAAGGTGACTCGTTCAGGGGAAAAAGGTGACTGCTCAGGGAAAAATGAGGCCCACAAGGGGAAAAAGTTGACTAGCAAAGGGAAAAACGTGACCAGCAAAGGGAAAAATGTCACCAGCAAAGGGAAAAAAGGCGACCACCAAAGGGAAAAAGGTGACCTGCAACGGGAAAAGCTAACCCACTAACACTAACAGGTAAGTAATTCAGGTAGTATCACAGGAGGCTAGATTCCAGGGTTGGGTATAGCATAGTTTCATATTTCAAGGTAATTCAGAGGGTATCGTAGGTATTTAGGATAAGTCAAGTAACATAGGTGTTTAGAGTAATTAAGCAAGCATTACAGGAGGGTAGGTTCCAGGGGTTGGTATAGTTTCGTATTTCACAGATAGTTCAGGTAATATCGTAAGTATTTGAGGTAATCGACAGAGCTTCACAGATATTATTGATAATTTCGATCAGAGATTTGTATCACAGCTATTTAAGGTAAATGCAGATGATTCAGGTTGTATCAATGGTATTTGAGTCATTTTAACAGGTAATTCAGATAGCATCACAGGTGCTCGTGCTAATTTAGAGCAGGAATTCGTATCAGAGCTAGTTAAGGTAATTTCACATGATTCGGGTAGTATCACAGGTATTTAAATCATTTTCATAGCCAATTCAGCTAGTATCGTGAGCATTTAAGCTAATTCAGCTAGTATCACAGGAGGCTAGATTCCAGAGGCTAACTGCATCATAGCTATGCATGATTTCACAGCTAATTCAGCTAGTATCGTAGGTATTTAGGCTAATTCAGGTAGTATCACAGGAGGCTAGATTCCAGGGTTGGGTATAGCATAGTTTCATATTTCAAGGTAATTCAGAGGGTATCGTAGGTATTTAGGATAATTCAAGTAACATAGATGCTTAGAGTAATTAAGCAAGCATTACAGGAGGGTAGGTTCCAGGGGTTGGTTATAGCCTAGTTTCGTATTTTACAGATAGTTCAGGTAATATCATAAGTATTTGGATAATCAGCATAGTTTCACAGATGCTCGTAATAATTTCGATCAGAGATTTTGTATCACGGCTATTTAAGGTAAATGCAGCTGATTCAGGTTGTATCAATGGTATTTGAGTCATTTTAATAGGCAATTCTGATAGTATCACAGGTGCTCGTACTAATTTAGAGCAGGAATTCGTATCTGAGCTATTTAATGTAATTTCACACGATTCGGGTAGTATCACAGGTATTTAAGTCATTTTAACAGGCAATTCAACTAGTATCACAGGTACTCATGGTAATATAGAGAGTAATTCGATTATAAAACTTTTCTCATCCAACGTTACAACAATTTATATACTTTTTCTAAATCTTACAAACTTATTATATGTTAAACACTTATTGTACGATGCGGAGAGGGATAAACTGCATATTGGTTCACAAATTGAAAAGCTTTACGTCAACATACCTTTATTTTAGTTCGTTATAGATGTCTCTCCCCTTTTATCTAGGCTTGAGACTAGCACTAGGATTGCTCCTAATGGCAGGGTTACCACCTTCCCTTCCATCTTCTTCTTTCTTCATCAGGCGTCAGCTATCTGCATATACAGCACACAGATACCTTCTTTTTAAGATTGTAGACTCACTAGAAAATCTTTATCTTTAACTTACATTCTTTTAAGCACTGTTTGTAATGGCGTAATGTCCATACGCATATGTTGTTATCCCGTCCTCAGCAATAATTCTTTTATCATCAAACGGAGTCAATGCAATTTTATTCACTTGTACTGTAGCAAGGGCATGCTTTCGTGATAGGATCAGATTCATAGGTGTTCTGATGATTTCACTGGTTTTAAGACAGTCTGTATAGCTGTCAAACGAAATGTACTGCTTAATAGCGCTACGTTTTATACCTTTAATCTTTTTTATCATTGACCCTTGAATATCTAAGGCATACATCTTAGGACGTAGTCCAACAAAGCGTAGGATGATTTTGCTATTAGCCTCATCTTTAAATTTTCCCAATACCTTCTTGTTCTGAGTAGAGTAACATATATGGTTGGCAGGGTAATCAGCTGTATCGAGATGTTCAAGAAAACGTAGCTTGTCCTGGTACACATCTTCAGTTGTTACACGATGAATGAACGAATCAGTGTCCATATACATAAGCTTCAGGTTTTCAGCTCCATAATAAGACAACAAAACGTCGTAATGATAGTTATACATTAATGTCTTGGAGATGTCCAACACACTCATACCAATGTATATAGGCTTGTTGAATACAATCTGACGAGAGGCCATATGTACAGCAGCTAGATTATCAGCATATATCGTCCTGTCGATAAACGTAGGCTTGGCGATCAGCTTCTCTAGAGTTTTTTCATTGGTCACCAGTCGTATATCCATACGATTACGCAGGTTCTCCATAGTTTTTCCAAACATAGCGTTGTTAAAGAGTTTGTAGAGATCCTTCTCGAAATCATTTGCAGCTTGTTGTCGTAGCCTGTTGTTAAATTCCACATAAGGTTTCAACCACTGAGACTGTCGGAATTGTAGCACACGATGGATTTTTGTTAGTCGTAGTCCATGACTAAGAGCTTGCTTCAAAGCCATGTAATGCACTACATACTTCTTTCGAGGTCCAAGATGAGGTATCAGTTTCTTTGTAGATGATTCCAATGGTTTCATACACTCTGGCAGGAAAGGTAGATCGTTGTGTAGATCGTGAAGTTCTGCAGGATACTCGATGTCGACTTCTAATATGTACCCATGAGGATCATCTTCTTGTAGTGTTTCTAAGTTGATTTCTTCAGGTGACACCCACTGAAATCCACCAAAAGGAAGGGCGTGACACATTGCCCACCCATATTGGTTATTTGCGTCCTCGTATGTGATAAATTGGGTTGGTCTCGTCGGATCAAACTTCTCCATATAAGTGTTATTAGCCTCAGCATACCGATGAGAAACTTGGCATAAACCTCCTCTTATACCTGATTCCACCATGAGTAGTTGATCATAATCTTGTAACAGTTCCAGCTTAATTCCAGTATACAGCAATATGGCGTCCCATGTAAGACCTGGAGAGGTAAAATAATGGGCAGGATCAACTTTGTGTGTTTTAAGGGTTTGCTCTCTGAACGTCTCAAAGACATCAGCTAGAAGAAGTACATCCGAAGTTAAGTAGAGATCGCTGTACTCTCCCAGGTTTCTCACATTAAACAGCTCCCATACATTTCTAGCATGATCGTAGTCAGCATCAGTAATTTCTTCTTCATTTAATCTATTGTAGAAGGAGTCCTTAGGAGGCAAGCAAGTCTCGTTCAGGGCATCCCATGACGTAACAAAATCATATGGAAATACACCCTTACGGGTCATCAACTTCAATTTGTCTTCTCCAAAGTACTTTAGTGTTTCAGGATACGAGGTTAGATTTTTTACCAACTTATCCAAGCTTGTACTGAGGAATCGGAAGCTATCCACAAATCGAAGCTTTATATCTCCTACATACTTGGTGAATGAGATATAGCTTTCTTCAGAGTTAGGAATTACCTCCACACGTTCACTTGTACAACCCAGCTCCTTAACAATGAAATGAGAGTCATATCCGCTAAGGTTATGCATGAAGACTGGTATATATTTAGGTGTTTTACAGGCTAAATTACATTCATTATGAAGACTTCCACGATATTCACCGCTGATGTGATCATGGTCGCGTACTTTATAGTTCTCTTCTGTAAAGGGTTTTCTACACAAGTAGCATGTCGTAGAAGACTCGAAATCCTTTTGCTGTTGATCCGTAAGTTTCAGAGGCTTAGCAGATTTGTATATATTACCAATCATTTTTGCAAGAGATGTAAGGTACAGCATAAACGTCTGAGCAGCATCAGCACCACGATACACATAGGGATGCTTAGGAAGATCAGTTTCGAGATGTTCAACACTGGATGTAGGTTTCACGTAAACACAGAAGCTCATTGGTGTGTGCTCTTGATAAGGTGTTGTATAGGAAGTTTCAGGATTGGGTGTACACGTATGGCATGGAGTGAGAATACTCTCAAAATCCGCATAGATGACATAAGGTACTTTCAGCATCCTCTCAACATTTTTAAACTGAACAATTGATTTCTCCTTGGTAGGCATAACTACCCTTGCAACACCATGTTGAATACAGACGGCTGCATGTTCTTGTAGTTTTTCCTGTCCACTTCGTCCATATCGATCATCAAAATGTGTAAAGCAGCGCTTACAAGTATAAACCCGTCCATTATGGTTAGTTTTCTGGCGTCGAACGAGTTTCTCAAAATTCTTTATATACACGTAGTGATGTTTTCCACTGCTATCATTCAATAGTAGCAGGTCGCGATGTTCAGGTAGTTCAATATCAGCAACCTTTATCGGATACACTTCATGCTTCTCATCCAACCCGAAAACGTTAATAGACATATTGTTAAACTTCTCAAATTTAGGTATTTGAGAAAGTGGAGTAGGGTAGGAAACACAGCTGAAGTCGTACTTGTCTTGAAGTTGTTTGTATTTGCTCACACGTTGCGCATCCTTCCCTATGAATTTAGCTAATATAGAGTACATGAAACATTTATCGTCGGTAAAGTTCTGAATGTTTATACACGCTTCTTTAGCTCCGACAGATGACGGTAGTGGTATGTAGCTACTTCCTCGTAACGGGTTGTACTTGTTGATACGAAGTCGAACTCCTTCCACAGCAAGCAAAGCCCAGCTGCTACCCTTAAGCTGAGACTCCTCCATTTCAGTCACCAATTTCTTGAATTTCACTTCCATCGTTGACTCCAGATCAGTTTCCAGGAAAACAGCTTGATTCCGTGTTTTAAATGTTTTGTCACAGGTTTCTCCAATACTGTTAACAAATCGACACTCAGCCAGCAGATTAATTTTAACACTCTTATGAATGCTAAGCTCTTTATGCACAGCCCGGATTATACGTTGTTTTGCCTCTTGCAGATACATATTTAGGTCCTTAGCTGATTCGCATCGTATAAAATACGATTTCAATCGTCCTTCGAATGAAGTTTCGTATTCTTTCATATCACAGTCCTCCATTGTTGACAGTAACTGATGTTTAGTTGGCTCCAATCTTCTTTTCTTCTGAGGGCTGCTTATTTCACATATATCTTCGTGTCGCTGTCCCTTATAACAATCTTTGAAGGTTACATTACAATGTTTACATTTGAAGAGCTTCTTGCAGCTCATCTCGTGTCTTCTCTTGTCATAACCTCGGAGGAACTTCTTCCCACATTTTCCGCATGCATATCCAGTAGCGCTTGGAATAATATCCTTATACGCTGAGTTATTCATCTTTATTCTTGATGTAATAACGTATTAATCACTGATCAATGAAATGTAGACCTCTTCACCTTGACACCACTTTAGAAAGCTGATTATTCTTGGAGAGAACACGATGTTAACACCTCAAGACTAATTAGCACAATGAAGTCCAATGCCCTAGATCACCATATTTATAGAGGGAGCACGAACCTTTTAGATCAATCATAAACTCGCTCCATAACCACCTGTATATGATCGCTCAACGTGTACTAACCCCCCAGCCATATAACCTCAAGTCTAGAGACAGGATGTTTATGACGTCACACCCAGAGACAGGATGTCTGGCAGCATCAAACACGTTTAAACTCGTCTCATAACTACCTGCTTATGCTGTCACACCAGCAAGAGAAGTATTCCCACACGCTCATTCAGACATATATTTCAAATTCAAGCCCACCACCACCATCACCACCTATTGTACCAAGGTTAATTCAAGCTGTATTATCACAATACTTAAAAGTAAAAGCTTAAAAGGAAACCTAGAAGATTTTCCCTCTTATTTACTTAATTATTTCATGTTTTTATTCCCTTTTCAATTCTTCCTTTCCATCTTCTCACAGAAAGACCATTACATTTCACTACAATCATGAGAAAAGCAATTTTTCCAGAGTTACACAGATTCTAAGCTTCTAAATCGAACCCGGTAATACTTTTAATAAATGTATTTTAGCTCCCCAATATCAGCATCTACCATTTAATCTTTACTCGAACCTGATATGATCCATAAGCTTGAAGATATATGAAATCACCCTTCGGGATTCGATCTGAGTACTTTAAAGTAATATTTGTCACGATAACGATATTTAAGGACTAGATACTCTGTTTGCGTTTACCTTGACATGTTTATCTAAATTAAATTACGAGCTATTAAATTTTTGCAAGTAAATTTCATTGAATCGGTATTCGAACCCAGAACACCAGGAACAAGATAATTTATAATATTAGTCTGACATGTTAAACAAAGTTGTATGCAGTTACATCATCGATCTAAGTGATATATTCTAGTGTACAGAGGAAAATTAAGAAAGTCATTAAAAAATCGGGAATCGAACCAAGCACAACTGATTGGCAATTATATACAGCATTAATCACCCAGTACAGAACCTATCAATCATGCTTTGCTGCACTCCTCTACCTCACTTAGTTCCCGAGATAATGAAAATTTAAAAATTAAGGATCGAACCCAGGACGTCAGGTATCTAATTACACATTTACAAGATACTACCTAATAACATAAACGCAATAAAGTTTATTTGGCGTCTTTATCTTAATTGGTTTAGGAGTTATTAAATTTATAAGTAAATTCCATCGAATCCGTATTTGAACCCAGAACACCAAGAACAAAATAATTTATAATATGAGTTTGGTATGCTTAAAGGTGCTGTATGTAGTTACAGCATCAATCTAACTGATATTTTCTAGAGTATAGAGTAAAATTAAGCAAGTCATTAAAAAATCGGGATTCGAACTAGAGACAACTGATTAAAAATTATATACAGTATTAATTACACATTATAACAGCTATCAAACATGCTTTGGTCCATTCCTCTAGCTTTCTTAGTTTCCGAGATAATAAAGTTTTTAAAATTAAGGATCGAACCCAGGACACCAGGTACCAAAATATACATCCACAAGAAACTACCTAATGACATTAATGTAATAAAGTTTATTTGGCGTCTTTATCTTAATTAGTCTCCGAGTTATTAGAAGATGAATTTGCATTCACTCCTAGGATTCGAACCCAGGCATCCCGGTCAACTTGGAACAAGGTCCTAATGACGCGGCGCATTCCAAAGAATTGATTAGTTTTTATCCCATTGTTCTATCTCTTGTCATTCAGGAGATATAAGCGATTAAACAGTAGAAATATAATGGCGACTTGAGCCCACAGAGAGATGCCGACATCTGATAAAGTTCTTTGATCTATGCCGGCAAGCTCCGCCCATTTTATTTCTACTGTTTAATCGCTTATATCTCCTGAATGACAAGAGATAGAACAATGGGATAAAAACTAATCAATTCTTTGGAATGCGCCGCGTCATTAGGACCTTGTTCCAAGTTGACCGGGATGCCTGGGTTCGAATCCTAGGAGTGAATGCAAATTCATCTTCTAATAACTCGGAGACTAATTAAGATAAAGACGCCAAATAAACTTTATTACATTAATGTCATTAGGTAGTTTCTTGTGGATGTATATTTTGGTACCTGGTGTCCTGGGTTCGATCCTTAATTTTAAAAACTTTATTATCTCGGAAACTAAGAAAGCTAGAGGAATGGACCAAAGCATGTTTGATAGCTGTTATAATGTGTAATTAATACTGTATATAATTTTTAATCAGTTGTCTCTAGTTCGAATCCCGATTTTTTAATGACTTGCTTAATTTTACTCTATACTCTAGAAAATATCAGTTAGATTGATGCTGTAACTACATACAGCACCTTTAAGCATACCAAACTCATATTATAAATTATTTTGTTCTTGGTGTTCTGGGTTCAAATACTGATTCGATGGAATTTACTTATAAATTTAATAACTCCTAAACCAATTAAGATAAAGACGCCAAATAAACTTTATTGCGTTTATGTTATTAGGTAGTATCTTGTAAATGTGTAATTAGATACCTGACGTCCTGGGTTCGATCCTTAATTTTTAAATTTTCATTATCTCGGGAACTAAGTGAGGTAGAGGAGTGCAGCAAAGCATGATTGATAGGTTCTGTACTGGGTGATTAATGCTGTATATAATTGCCAATCAGTTGTGCTTGGTTCGATTCCCGATTTTTTAATGACTTTCTTAATTTTCCTCTGTACACTAGAATATATCACTTAGATCGATGATGTAACTGCATACAACTTTGTTTAACATGTCAGACTAATATTATAAATTATCTTGTTCCTGGTGTTCTGGGTTCGAATACCGATTCAATGAAATTTACTTGCAAAAATTTAATAGCTCGTAATTTAATTTAGATAAACATGTCAAGGTAAACGCAAACAGAGTATCTAGTCCTTAAATATCGTTATCGTGACAAATATTACTTTAAAGTACTCAGATCGAATCCCGAAGGGTGATTTCATATATCTTCAAGCTTATGGATCATATCAGGTTCGAGTAAAGATTAAATGGTAGATGCTGATATTGGGGAGCTAAAATACATTTATTAAAAGTATTACCGGGTTCGATTTAGAAGCTTAGAATCTGTGTAACTCTGGAAAAATTGCTTTTCTCATGATTGTAGTGAAATGTAATGGTCTTTCTGTGAGAAGATGGAAAGGAAGAATTGAAAAGGGAATAAAAACATGAAATAATTAAGTAAATAAGAGGGAAAATCTTCTAGGTTTCCTTTTAAGCTTTTACTTTTAAGTATTGTGATAATACAGCTTGAATTAACCTTGGTACAATAGGTGGTGATGGTGGTGGTGGGCTTGAATTTGAAATATATGTCTGAATGAGCGTGTGGGAATACTTCTCTTGCTGGTGTGACAGCATAAGCAGGTAGTTATGAGACGAGTTTAAACGTGTTTGATGCTGCCAGACATCCTGTCTCTGGGTGTGACGTCATAAACATCCTGTCTCTAGACTTGAGGTTATATGGCTGGGGGGTTAGTACACGTTGAGCGATCATATACAGGTGGTTATGGAGCGAGTTTATGATTGATCTAAAAGGTTCGTGCTCCCTCTATAAATATGGTGATCTAGGGCATTGGACTTCATTGTGCTAATTAGTCTTGAGGTGTTAACATCGTGTTCTCTCCAAGAATAATCAGCTTTCTAAAGTGGTGTCAAGGTGAAGAGGTCTACATTTCATTGATCAGTGATTAATACGTTATTACATCAAGAATAAAGATGAATAACTCAGCGTATAAGGATATTATTCCAAGCGCTACTGGATATGCATGCGGAAAATGTGGGAAGAAGTTCCTCCGAGGTTATGACAAGAGAAGACACGAGATGAGCTGCAAGAAGCTCTTCAAATGTAAACATTGTAATGTAACCTTCAAAGATTGTTATAAGGGACAGCGACACGAAGATATATGTGAAATAAGCAGCCCTCAGAAGAAAAGAAGATTGGAGCCAACTAAACATCAGTTACTGTCAACAATGGAGGACTGTGATATGAAAGAATACGAAACTTCATTCGAAGGACGATTGAAATCGTATTTTATACGATGCGAATCAGCTAAGGACCTAAATATGTATCTGCAAGAGGCAAAACAACGTATAATCCGGGCTGTGCATAAAGAGCTTAGCATTCATAAGAGTGTTAAAATTAATCTGCTGGCTGAGTGTCGATTTGTTAACAGTATTGGAGAAACCTGTGACAAAACATTTAAAACACGGAATCAAGCTGTTTTCCTGGAAACTGATCTGGAGTCAACGATGGAAGTGAAATTCAAGAAATTGGTGACTGAAATGGAGGAGTCTCAGCTTAAGGGTAGCAGCTGGGCTTTGCTTGCTGTGGAAGGAGTTCGACTTCGTATCAACAAGTACAACCCGTTACGAGGAAGTAGCTACATACCACTACCGTCATCTGTCGGAGCTAAAGAAGCGTGTATAAACATTCAGAACTTTACCGACGATAAATGTTTCATGTACTCTATATTAGCTAAATTCATAGGGAAGGATGCGCAACGTGTGAGCAAATACAAACAACTTCAAGACAAGTACGACTTCAGCTGTGTTTCCTACCCTACTCCACTTTCTCAAATACCTAAATTTGAGAAGTTTAACAATATGTCTATTAACGTTTTCGGGTTGGATGAGAAGCATGAAGTGTATCCGATAAAGGTTGCTGATATTGAACTACCTGAACATCGCGACCTGCTACTATTGAATGATAGCAGTGGAAAACATCACTACGTGTATATAAAGAATTTTGAGAAACTCGTTCGACGCCAGAAAACTAACCATAATGGACGGGTTTATACTTGTAAGCGCTGCTTTACACATTTTGATGATCGATATGGACGAAGTGGACAGGAAAAACTACAAGAACATGCAGCCGTCTGTATTCAACATGGTGTTGCAAGGGTAGTTATGCCTACCAAGGAGAAATCAATTGTTCAGTTTAAAAATGTTGAGAGGATGCTGAAAGTACCTTATGTCATCTATGCGGATTTTGAGAGTATTCTCACTCCATGCCATACGTGTACACCCAATCCTGAAACTTCCTATACAACACCTTATCAAGAGCACACACCAATGAGCTTCTGTGTTTACGTGAAACCTACATCCAGTGTTGAACATCTCGAAACTGATCTTCCTAAGCATCCCTATGTGTATCGTGGTGCTGATGCTGCTCAGACGTTTATGCTGTACCTTACATCTCTTGCAAAAATGATTGGTAATATATACAAATCTGCTAAGCCTCTGAAACTTACGGATCAACAGCAAAAGGATTTCGAGTCTTCTACGACATGCTACTTGTGTAGAAAACCCTTTACAGAAGAGAACTATAAAGTACGCGACCATGATCACATCAGCGGTGAATATCGTGGAAGTCTTCATAATGAATGTAATTTAGCCTGTAAAACACCTAAATATATACCAGTCTTCATGCATAACCTTAGCGGATATGACTCTCATTTCATTGTTAAGGAGCTGGGTTGTACAAGTGAACGTGTGGAGGTAATTCCTAACTCTGAAGAAAGCTATATCTCATTCACCAAGTATGTAGGAGATATAAAGCTTCGATTTGTGGATAGCTTCCGATTCCTCAGTACAAGCTTGGATAAGTTGGTAAAAAATCTAACCTCGTATCCTGAAACACTAAAGTACTTTGGAGAAGACAAATTGAAGTTGATGACCCGTAAGGGTGTATTTCCATATGATTTTGTTACGTCATGGGATGCCCTGAACGAGACTTGCTTGCCTCCTAAGGACTCCTTCTACAATAGATTAAATGAAGAAGAAATTACTGATGCTGACTACGATCATGCTAGAAATGTATGGGAGCTGTTTAATGTGAGAAACCTGGGAGAGTACAGCGATCTCTACTTAACTTCGGATGTACTTCTTCTAGCTGATGTCTTTGAGACGTTCAGAGAGCAAACCCTTAAAACACACAAAGTTGATCCTGCCCATTATTTTACCTCTCCAGGTCTTACATGGGACGCCATGTTGCTGTATACTGGAATTAAGCTGGAACTGTTACAAGATTATGATCAACTACTCATGGTGGAATCAGGTATAAGAGGAGGTTTATGCCAAGTTTCTCATCGGTATGCTGAGGCTAATAACACTTATATGGAGAAGTTTGATCCGACGAGACCAACCCAATTTATCACATACGAGGACGCAAATAACCAATATGGGTGGGCAATGTGTCACGCCCTTCCTTTTGGTGGATTTCAGTGGGTGTCACCTGAAGAAATCAACTTAGAAACACTACAAGAAGATGATCCTCATGGGTACATATTAGAAGTCGACATCGAGTATCCTGCAGAACTTCACGATCTACACAACGATCTACCTTTCCTGCCAGAGTGTATGAAACCATTGGAATCATCTACAAAGAAACTGATACCTCATCTTGGACCTCGAAAGAAGTATGTAGTGCATTACATGGCTTTGAAGCAAGCTCTTAGTCATGGACTACGACTAACAAAAATCCATCGTGTGCTACAATTCCGACAGTCTCAGTGGTTGAAACCTTATGTGGAATTTAACAACAGGCTACGACAACAAGCTGCAAATGATTTCGAGAAGGATCTCTACAAACTCTTTAACAACGCTATGTTTGGAAAAACTATGGAGAACCTGCGTAATCGTATGGATATACGACTGGTGACCAATGAAAAAACTCTAGAGAAGCTGATCGCCAAGCCTACGTTTATCGACAGGACGATATATGCTGATAATCTAGCTGCTGTACATATGGCCTCTCGTCAGATTGTATTCAACAAGCCTATATACATTGGTATGAGTGTGTTGGACATCTCCAAGACATTAATGTATAACTATCATTACGACGTTTTGTTGTCTTATTATGGAGCTGAAAACCTGAAGCTTATGTATATGGACACTGATTCGTTCATTCATCGTGTAACAACTGAAGATGTGTACCAGGACAAGCTACGTTTTCTTGAACATCTCGATACAGCTGATTACCCTGCCAACCATATATGTTACTCTACTCAGAACAAGAAGGTATTGGGAAAATTTAAAGATGAGGCTAATAGCAAAATCATCCTACGCTTTGTTGGACTACGTCCTAAGATGTATGCCTTAGATATTCAAGGGTCAATGATAAAAAAGATTAAAGGTATAAAACGTAGCGCTATTAAGCAGTACATTTCGTTTGACAGCTATACAGACTGTCTTAAAACCAGTGAAATCATCAGAACACCTATGAATCTGATCCTATCACGAAAGCATGCCCTTGCTACAGTACAAGTGAATAAAATTGCATTGACTCCGTTTGATGATAAAAGAATTATTGCTGAGGACGGGATAACAACATATGCGTATGGACATTACGCCATTACAAACAGTGCTTAAAAGAATGTAAGTTAAAGATAAAGATTTTCTAGTGAGTCTACAATCTTAAAAAGAAGGTATCTGTGTGCTGTATATGCAGATAGCTGACGCCTGATGAAGAAAGAAGAAGATGGAAGGGAAGGTGGTAACCCTGCCATTAGGAGCAATCCTAGTGCTAGTCTCAAGCCTAGATAAAAGGGGAGAGACATCTATAACGAACTAAAATAAAGGTATGTTGACGTAAAGCTTTTCAATTTGTGAACCAATATGCAGTTTATCCCTCTCCGCATCGTACAATAAGTGTTTAACATATAATAAGTTTGTAAGATTTAGAAAAAGTATATAAATTGTTGTAACGTTGGATGAGAAAAGTTTTATAATCGAATTACTCTCTATATTACCATGAGTACCTGTGATACTAGTTGAATTGCCTGTTAAAATGACTTAAATACCTGTGATACTACCCGAATCGTGTGAAATTACATTAAATAGCTCAGATACGAATTCCTGCTCTAAATTAGTACGAGCACCTGTGATACTATCAGAATTGCCTATTAAAATGACTCAAATACCATTGATACAACCTGAATCAGCTGCATTTACCTTAAATAGCCGTGATACAAAATCTCTGATCGAAATTATTACGAGCATCTGTGAAACTATGCTGATTATCCAAATACTTATGATATTACCTGAACTATCTGTAAAATACGAAACTAGGCTATAACCAACCCCTGGAACCTACCCTCCTGTAATGCTTGCTTAATTACTCTAAGCATCTATGTTACTTGAATTATCCTAAATACCTACGATACCCTCTGAATTACCTTGAAATATGAAACTATGCTATACCCAACCCTGGAATCTAGCCTCCTGTGATACTACCTGAATTAGCCTAAATACCTACGATACTAGCTGAATTAGCTGTGAAATCATGCATAGCTATGATGCAGTTAGCCTCTGGAATCTAGCCTCCTGTGATACTAGCTGAATTAGCTTAAATGCTCACGATACTAGCTGAATTGGCTATGAAAATGATTTAAATACCTGTGATACTACCCGAATCATGTGAAATTACCTTAACTAGCTCTGATACGAATTCCTGCTCTAAATTAGCACGAGCACCTGTGATGCTATCTGAATTACCTGTTAAAATGACTCAAATACCATTGATACAACCTGAATCATCTGCATTTACCTTAAATAGCTGTGATACAAATCTCTGATCGAAATTATCAATAATATCTGTGAAGCTCTGTCGATTACCTCAAATACTTACGATATTACCTGAACTATCTGTGAAATACGAAACTATACCAACCCCTGGAACCTACCCTCCTGTAATGCTTGCTTAATTACTCTAAACACCTATGTTACTTGAATTATCCTAAATACCTACGATACCCTCTGAATTACCTTGAAATATGAAACTATGCTATACCCAACCCTGGAATCTAGCCTCCTGTGATACTACCTGAATTACTTACCTGTTAGTGTTAGTGGGTTAGCTTTTCCCGTTGCAGGTCACGTTTTTCCCTTTGGTGGTCGCCTTTTTTCCCTTTGCTGGTGACATTTTTCCCTTTGCTGGTCACGTTTTTCCCTTTGCTAGTCAACTTTTTCCCTTTGTGGGCCTCATTTTTCCCTGAGCAGTCACCTTTTTCCCCTGAACGAGTCACCTTTTCCCTGAATAGGTTACGTGATGGGCATGTCTAGAATTAGCGTTCTAACATTGACATGAAACAGTTTTCCACTAAGTTCACGTCTAAAGTCGCTTTCAAGTCTAGCCCTCCTATTCCCTATCTCTCCTGTATATAAGTCCATATTCCTACTGCTACACTACCTGTCTAGCCTAACACCTCTTCTCCTGTTCCTATACCTCTCATATAAACCATACTCTATTCCTCTAGCTCTGTCTAGCCTAACGCCTCTCTCGTTTACCCATGACTCTCACATAAACCATACTCTGCTCCTCGACCTCTGTCTAGTCTAACTCCTCTCCTCGTTTTCCTATACCACTCATATAAACCATACATTACTCAGCATCTGTCTAGCCTAACACCTCCCCTCGTTTTCCTATACCTCCCATATAAACGTATACTCTAATCCTCAAACCATGTCTAGACTAGCACCTCCCCTCGTATTCCCTATCTTTCTCATATAAAGCGCACTCCCCCTCCTACCACCGTCTAGCCTAGCATCGACCCTCGTATTCCCTA
The DNA here is from genome assembly GCA_030765065.1 of Deroplatys truncata. Classification (NCBI taxonomy): domain Eukaryota; kingdom Metazoa; phylum Arthropoda; class Insecta; order Mantodea; family Mantidae; genus Deroplatys; species Deroplatys truncata. Next base: position 234,073,208 of record CM060975.1, read on the forward strand.
TCTCTCGCATATAAACGCCTACTCCATCATTAAAAACTCCTATACTAGCACCTCTCCTCGGTTCGCTAATCGCTCATATTCTACCCTTCAAGTCCTGTTTAGTATAGCATCTTTCCTTGTATTCCCTATCTCTCTCGTATAAAGCATATCCCTCCCTCCTTTAGCATCTGACTAGCCTAGCATCAGCCCTGGTATTCCCTATCTCTCCTGTATATAAGTCCATATTCCTACTGCTACACTACCTGTCTAGCCTAACACCTCTTCTCCTGTTCCTATACCTCTCATATAAACCATACTCTACTCCTCGACTTCTGTCTAGCCTAACACCTTTCCTCGTTTTCCTATATCTCTCACATAAACCATACTCTGCTCCTCGACCTCTGTCTAGTCTAACTCCTCTCCTCGTTTTCCTATACCACTCATATAAACCATGCACTACGTTTCAAGCCTCTGTCTAGTCTAACACCTCCCCTCGTTTTCCTATACCTCTCATATAAACTATACTCTACTCAGCCTCTGTCTAGCCTAGCGCCTCCCCTCGTATTCCCTATCTTTCTCATATAAAGCGCACTCCCCCTCCTACCACTGTCTAGCCTAGCGTCAGTCCTCGTATTCCCTATCTCGCCCATATAAACGCATTTTCCTCCTTGAACCGTCGCATCTAGCCTCGTTTTCCCTATCCTTTCCCATATAAACGCAAAAAACTGCGCTCGATCTCTCCTATATATCCTACTGACGGTCATTACTTCCTGGATCACTAGCTTCTTCCTCTTAAAGAACAAGGACGTAAATGTCCGGCAGTATTGATTTCATTTTACAAGAAAAAGGTTTACAGGTAGAGTTCAGCTTGGTTACCTTTGTTTGAAGATCGATTAACAGATGAAACACACGTAATATTTTAAACTATTTTAACCTTCAAAGGTTAAAAGGAACATATCTCCGAGAATAACCAAATACTGGCTGCATTGTTTATTAAAGCATCAGTTATGCTTAAAGAAAAAAATCTTATCGTTTTCGAAATAAAAACTCGTTTTAGGATATGTGGATGCCCAAAAATATGGGATAACATATAGTTTAGTATTTGCCAAAATGTTAAATTAACTAAATCTTATAAATTGTACAACTTACATTTAAAAACGAAGAGCTCAATTCATACGTGCAAATTAGTTCAATCAGGATTGTAACATGCCATCCTTACGTATTTAAATACTTAAGCACAAACCTTGAACTCGATACTAATAAAAAGTATGGTAAAAGAAGCGAAGATCTCTAGCAGAAAATAACTTTTATTAAATCAAAAGTGAAATGGTGGCTTAATTAAAAATCCATCAGCAAGTGTTTTAAACACGACACGTCCTAAACTATACGATAAGGGAAAAATAAAACAAAACAGAGGAGATAATGTAACAAATTTGCATTGTTGCAATATATTAAAAATGCATGCGGAGGATCCATGTTGATGGCTGGCGTGTGTCGATAAAAATCTTGTATTTAGCGACATTGTTGCGCCGCATGGCTTGCGGCGACGCATAAATTATCAAATTTAAGGAAATGTGGGTGTGTTAAACATAAGAAGACAAAGTTATGATACTGCGGCTTAGTCCGCTGTTTCTGTAGTCAGTATTTGGGTTTTCCTGCACGTAGCATTTCAATTCGCATGCAACAACTAGGCCAGTTCTCTCTTCCGAGCACCATCACTGCCGCCACCATGTATCATGCTGGCCTTTAGTTCCCGAGGTCATGGGTTCAAACCCGGCGGAGGGCCATGAATTTATTCAGGGGTAAAAATCCTTAGCATGGCTCCTTCGGAAGGGAAGTAAAGCTGGTCCCGTGGTCGTATATTTACGGCACGTAAAAGAACCTTAAGCCTGATGAAGAAGCCTCTGAGGAAAATGTCCGACCTTTCACGCCCAATATAGAATAGGACGCTAAGAGCCACAGCAGTTAAAGAGCGTCCATAAACAAAACTCAATTTTTTTTCATCACCACCATAATAACAACAATAACGCAACCAGCGATTGGCCTTTCTTTTATATCAGAGCTGAGCCTTCTCGAAATTTCACACAAAGGCAATAGAGGATCATTATGGAGATTTTTAGCCACGTCCCGATAAGAAATCCGGACAGTTTGATAAGCTGAGAGCACCTCCTCTCCCTATTTCAATTAACCACAGCCAACCCAAGTAAGCAATCAGAGATGCCCGCCACAGTATCTTACCTTTTATATGGAATAAAAAAAGAACCAATTCTTGAATATATTTTGAGGTATTGTAATTTTTTACCACTGGAAGTCTTATTTCTTACTCTTGAATATAGGCTATTCAAAGTTCCCAAATGCATATATAGGTGAGGTCTACTCTATTCCTACCGGGTAAAAGGACGTTAAAATATAAAATAATAATAATAATAATAATAATAATAATAATTTCCTCTTAACTACCATAAGTAGGTGGTAAAGAAAGGAAATATCTAATAGACAATGGAAAGTAATCAATAGCATTATTGATAAATGGGCAACAATGCAGCAGGTTTTACCATTATCATCATGCCATGCAGACTACTTCACACAAAAACACATTTCCTAGTTGCTGTTGGAAACAAAATAAATTTTCTATGACATCGAACCAAATCCTTGTCCCAACGCTGTAATCACCAGCTTGGAAAGCGATCATAAAGTGTCATTAATTGAAAGTACGCAACCTTGATAGAAATGATTTCAGTGAAACATGCAGTGTCTAACACGGTCCGGAGTGTCAAAAGTTGTAAACTCATTTATGTTTACCAAAAGTATTTCACAGAGCGTCGGTAAACTGACGCTTCTAATGAATCGCTGACTTTGATGGAAAGTGTTGCTAAAAAGTAGATTGCTACGCGGAATTTCGTGCTGAATTTATGTAATGTACTAAAAGAGACCTCTAAAAAGTTGCACAATGTTCATTCCTGCCTGATGCAAACTGAAGCATGATGTGCATTCTCAGAGTTCAGCCTTGGAGAAGAGAATTTCTCTAAAATACTTTTATGTAACGTTCACTGCTAAAATAAACGAATAAACCAGTTTAGAATACAGACTAATTACGAATGTTGCAATATCTGAAAAAAGTACTCCACAGGGGCGCAAAAAATAACTGTAATAAAGTAGAACACAGTGACATAACGTGCAGCTTCAAAAGAATTTAATTCACATATTGCATATATGAAATTTCACCAGTTTTCACTAAATAGTATATTCTTTACCGATTCTAAATACTCGTACATTATGTTTTTTAATTCAGAAAACTGTAAATAATTGTTCCCTAGTATATTCACAATAAGCATTACATGACCTGTTTATGCGATGCATCTGTGAAATTTGAAACATCTAGAGCAGTGAAGCCCAATCTATTCTCTTAAGAGCTAAGGTTCAAAGACCATAACTCATCCCACCTGCTACATTTGAAGACAATGACAAGCTAAACTAAACAAGTTTTCAGTTCCTGGAAGCAGAGTGGAAATGAATGGCGAGTGACGCTCCCTTCATCCTCTCTCTCTCTCTCTCTCTCTCTCTCTCTCTCTCTCTCTCTCTCTCTAAGGTTGGGCATCCCTGATCTAGAGTGCACATCATTCGTGACAAAACTTTTACCATTTGTTAAACATAGCAGGATTATATTTTTGCTGAGTTTCAAACTACTTCTTACTTTATGGTTATTTTAATATTGATTTATTGTTTATACTGATTCCAATAGACAAAATACTACGCATTATTCATTTTTAAAACTTTTTTTACCAAAATTATTTTTAGTTTTTAGTTTGTTAACGAGGTTCTTATATTTAGATTGTTAAATATGCATTTAGATGTTTATATATAATTTATTGTTAAGTCAAAAACTGTCTATATTATGGACACCAAAATACTAATTCAGAATCTAAATCATTCTAAAATTTAAGATTCATTCTGTAGAACGAATTCTGTGAATTAGTTTTGAAATAAATGAGTTTAAAACTCCATCGCCTGGATCCTTTTCATTACCACAAAGGACTCAAAAAATAATAGAAAACTAGCACTTAAAGTTAGGGGCTTGCATCTAAAAATATTATGACTGTCTACTGAAAAGGTATGTTATGAGGATTATCAATCACCTTAATACAGAATGCTATGATTTTTTTTTATTTAAAGAACCGAAGTATTTAAACGTTCAAAAATATAATTTTACAATTTTCCCTTAATTTTAGAAAATTTCAAAACTACATCATATTAAATTCCACCTCTCCATAACTACGACAGCATTTTTTCGTTTTCATCCCTTTTACTTTTTCAAATATTTAAAGTATTCCTCTCGGTACAACGATTTACCTATTTAGTAAAATATTTGAAGTGCACTATCATAGAAAAAATGCTATTGCTTTTCTTTTATACAATTACAGTCAGCTGAAATAAAGCTCAACGTAACATATACTATAAAGAGATTCTCTTGTTACTTCAATAAAAGCAGGAAAACATTGGATAGAAGTTATTTCTGAATTTTGACAAACAGAAAAATTTATAATCTATTACCTAATTTTTACCTTATCACTCACCTATAGTGAGAAGAGGAAGTATTGTAATCTATCCAAAAATGTTATATTGATATTTCATCAGAAGTACGCATTTTGAGATTCGTTGAATCCAAAAAAACATTTCTACAAAAAGGTCGGTGTATGTGTGTGATTATGTATGAAAAATACCACTCAAAATTCGAAATACTAAACTTGGTGTTTCAGTTCAGCGTCTTCCAAGGATTTGACACGAAGAGTTTAAAGAAAATCCACCTATCCCAAACTACACTTTACGTGAAAAATTGTTCCTTATTTGTTAATTTCTCAAAATGGCTCTAATGGTTTATATTAAAATTCCAAATGTTTAAGACGTTTGCGTTACAAATAAAATGAATATGTTGAATTTTCTGCCAATACCGTGAAGTGCTCTGCATTCGGAATGAATTTTGTATACCTTTGAGGCCTTTTTATTGCAATTTTACAGGCTTTACAGGTAATTTGCTCGTATATGAAAACTTGAACGGTTAAAATATTTTGCTAATTTTGGCCTTTATTTAGTAATTTTACAGGCTTTAGTAGCTCCTTCGTGAGAGCCTTCTGTTGTAATCACATAACTTTGAAGAGAAGTAATTTTAACAAAATGAGATTACCAGCTTTGTAACATCCAAGCGTTTTGCACATGTAGTTACTGGTAGTGCGTTTTATCTGTCAGTTGCGTTCTACTCTGTAGTTTTATACACGATTTTGACCGGTAGTCTTTTTAAACATTGATAAAATCGTAGTTGACAGTACGATATTAAAATTTAAACTAAACCAGTCATATGTATTTGTTTCGTAATAAACGCTCTTTGACCTAGGACATACGTCAGGAGGAAATGTGACTTCTTGCGATATGTAGGATATATTAAATAAATAGTCTGAAAAGTTTAGCATTGCGTCATTTTCTGGTCGTATTGATGAAGATGAATCCCAAAACCTTCGCCCACATCCCAAGTTACAAGTACAGAAGGCCAAACCAATTTCCCTACCATGTTCCTTTATTACATAGTTAACCCAAGACGTTGAATCTTGTGTCACCTAGTTTGTAAAATGTGTGACGGTTTGTGAGTTTGGTTCGAAACATTAGTGTTTTATCTGCGGAGAAGATTGCTTTTTCGAAATCGGCTACAAAGTTGTTGGGAGAGAATTTATATTTTTTTTTATCACTCAAGTTTACCTATCTGAAAAGTCTATTTATAAGTATTGTCTTATGAAGTAAGATAAAATACAAGAAAGATGGATACTGCCTATTAAAATGTCTATGAATTGTAGATTACCGATTAAAAACTCGGTATTGAGGTTACAAAATGCATCTATAATAGTATATTATGCAACAAACTATAATTGTAGTAATTAAGAGGCGAGTATGTTTATGAGACGAGTGGTAGCGAGTTCCATAATTTTCATATAAGCGTCTTAAATACCCGTATAATCAAGTTGCATACGACTGCTTTGGACGACCACACTACAATTTCAACACTTTGAATGTTTATAAAAATGTTGTGGCGTATTAATAATTTGGGGGTTACATTATTCTTTTACATTGTCATTACCAGACACATTGTTGTTTACATCACTCTTGGCTGGTAACTTTGCTAGCCACGAGTAGTGGGGGATAGCGTCTGTCTCAGTTAGGATTCCGTGAGAAACGGACCGCGTGTGTAAGTCGGGCTTTGGATCGGTGGACATCTCCTCCCACATTCCATTTTTAATAATGTAGGAACCCAAACGGTTGGGAAATAAATCTGGGAATGTGTGAGTAGATTTGTGTTATGAATTTTGTACAGTGAAAACCCACGCCTTCCTCTTAACCTCCACACCACGTTTCGGTCCTCCGCAACCAAGTAAATATGCGTCCCCTTAATGTACGTGCTGGGTACTCAAAACTAATTTAATTCTCATGTGAAATTTTAGGCCATCTACCCAGCATATAACATTTTTGTGAAGGTCGCCGTGTTTTTGGTTGTGAGTGTGTATGTAAAGTAATAGTTGTTGATTGTGTGTCCACGTGGTGTGTGAAACAAAGTGTTGCATTTTGAGATAAGTTTGTGAGATGTGAACAAAAGTGGTGTGTGTTGTGAGCTTTTTAAAATATTTCTAGCTTCTGCAGCGTGTTTGGCTTCGTAACGTAACCGTTGCGTAGAAATTCAAAATTGTTCCCCAGAGGTCGATGTGTCGGTTTTGTTTCTTTGGCGTAGCAAAAATGTTTTTTTATTCACTATTTCGGCCCTGAAAATTCTTAACCTTTTTTAGTAGGTTTCCCATTTTTTATGTGATGGCCACGTAAACCTTTGGCGTTTCTACATTATTTACCCCTCTCCTCCCCCCTCCTCCTCTCTCCATCTTCCATTCCGCCACCCTCTCTTTCTCTTTTCTTTTTTTTTTCTCTTCACCATTCCCTTCTGCCACTTTGTTTTCTGTGTTTCTTTCCTCGTGCTAAAATGTGTATGTTTATTGGATATTTTTGCTAATAATTAAATTACTGCTTTCATTTAGGTCTGAGGACAATGCTCGCAGCCCGGTGTGAGTTTAATATTTAGTGCTATGTGTCTCATTACAGCCATAGTTTCTTTCAGTTTTGCCTGCTTTATTTTTCATTTCTTTAACTATTACATTTGGTAGTGCAGCATTAAGCTATATCTAATATTATGGTTATAATGATAATAATATGTCTGTGTAGTGTCTCAGTATATTCTGTGTAGTTTCTAGATTCTGCATGCCGGATATGACTACAGTAATCTTTCAAATTTGTTCTATGCCTCATAATAGTAATATTATTATGCCTTATGTGTAATTCAGTTTGGTGATATCATTATTCTGCTCTTATTTAATTAAGATATAATATAATTGTTTGTCATTACCATATATGTTTCTGTCAATACTGATGTGGCGTATTAATAATTTGGGGGTTACATTATTGTTCTACATTGTCATTACCAGACACATTGTTGTTTATGTAACTCTTGGCTCGTAGCTTTGCTAGTCACGAGTAGTGGGGGATAGAGGTCTGTCTCGGTTAGGCGATGATCTAAACATGCTGGTAAATAGCCTAAAAGTTCACATAAAAATTAAATTAATTTTGAGTACCCAGCTCGTACATTGAGGGGACGTATACTTACATGGCTGCGGAGGACCGAACGTGGTATGAAGGTTAAGAGGAACGCGTGGGTTTTTCACTGTACAAAATCCATAACACAAATCTACTCACACATTCCTAGATTTATTTCCCAACCGTTTCTACATTATTAAAAATTGAAGGTGGGAGGACATGTCCACCGATCCAAAGCCCGGCTTACACACGCCGTCCGTTCCTCAGGAATCCTGAGACAGACGCTATATCCCCCAATACTCGTGGCTAGCAAAGCTACCAGCCAAGAGTGACGTAAACAACAATTTTTCTGGTAATGACAATGTAAAACAAAAAAACGTCGTCCTCCGTGGTGTAATGGTTACCCTCTAGTTCCCGAGATCGCGGGTTCAAAGTCGGCGAAGTGCTATGGATTTTTTCGGGCGTAAAAATTCTTAGCGTGGCTTCCTTCGGAATAGAAGTAAAGCCGGTGGCCCTGTGTCGTAGATTTACGGCACGTAAAAGAACCTCAATCCTGATAAAGAGGCCCCTGAGCAAAATTATCGGTCTTTCACGCCCATATAGAATGGGACGCTAAGAACCACAATAGTTAAAGAGCGTCCATAAATAAAACTCAATTTAATTTTAATTTAGAACAATAATGTAACCCCCAAATTATTAACACGGAACATAATTTTACCTTGTTAATTGTGTGCAATTAAATGCTGATCGGATGGCAGCACTGATGGCAGGACCTTGAGCGTGTTTGCGAGTAGTGCAACAGATGGCAGTACTGCTGATTCCACACTGTATTTATTGACTCTTTGCGGTAACGTGAAAGTGACACACATTGAAGCAAAGGAAATTAATTAAATTTATCAGAATATTTCAATTATAATGAACAGAATGTATTTTATTTTAAATACAAATATTTCATTGTTTATCTGGAAATGAATCTGGTGGGCTGCTACTTTAAAGGTGTTAAAAAGTATGGAATGGGTAGCTGCGCGCGCCGCCAGGTAAGATCATAATGAGCCACTGAAATATTATGAATGTCATAACAGTTCAGCTACGTCACTTGTAATCAGCATATTATAGTGTGATTGACCAAAAGTACTTTTTTGATTGTCGTAAATACTCTATATTAGAACTATATGAAAATGTTTATATACTCAATTATTCACTAAGAGAACATTTTATAGTTTGCTTAGTATGGGCTAAGATTCTGAACCTCTTACTATACTCCAGGAAGGAGCGGCAGTAAGTTTATCCCATTGTCCAGAGATCTTGCTTCGGTCGGAAGGTATATTTGCTAGTTCTGTTTGCAGCATTTCAGTCGCCCAAACTAAAATGTGCTCCACCACTTTCTGTTTCATTGTTACCGATAATTCAACTCCTTTTATTTTTGATGGATCAGAGGGAGGCGAGTGTGTGTAGCATTTTTCCGATGTGCTGTAATACCGTTTCCAGCTGTGTTTACACTAGTTGGACATTTGCAATTGATCCTGCATTTCCATTTACTCTCTCCAGTAGAAATTTTTGAATGACAAGCTTACTTTCTCTTGACATTTTCTGCTGCTGATGAATATCCTCAATAACACGTCAAATTTTCATTGAATCATTACTTCCCTGAAACAGGGTTTCAGAGAAACAATGATCAAACCGCTTATTACTAACATACATAACATTTCTGCATTTTAAATGGGACCTTCCAATCCGGTTTGCTTCATTTCTTTTAGCTTAAAAGTCGTTTTATGGCACTGCATGTCTCTTCATCGCAGCAGTAACGACGAAGCATTTTCCCAACTTCTGCACCATCGGTGCCTCAAGTATCATTTGGATTAGAATTTTCGCATCTTTCTGAGAAGGATCTAGGATGGGTTGAGATGTTTTATATTTTAAACTGTATTTTTGTGCGTGTGTGTGTGTTTGTGTTTTCAAAGGCCCATATTTCCATGTTGATAATGAAGATTTTAACGGAATCGTAAGTTTTATTATTCGTATTAAACTCTCTAGAACTTACCGTATATAATTGATTAATACACAGTTTAAAAAATTCAAGATGCACTAATAAATCTACCACAAACAGCACCAATACTCACACTTCAGAAGAAATATAACATTGTGCCAATGGGAAATACACACGCGCAGTTCTAGCAAAGATGGTCGACCACAGACATGCCTACCCTTAACAATCAAAGATTGCACTGAACATTAGGGATGCAGTAAGAGATCATGAGCAACAGCGTTCTGAACCTGCTGAATGTAGATATATGACGAAATGTCTGTTTAAAAGATGTTAGAAGCTGACTGCGGGAGGAACGTGAATAAAACAGTGCATCTAAGGAAACGTCTATCCGTGAAGGTCAACTTTGTGCGCCAATATCTAAGTTCTGTTATTCAATGCATTATAATTAAACGTAAATTATTGATACATAATAAAACATACCAGTTTCGTTTTAATGTGACTGAAGTCTAAAAGGATAGTTTAAAATAACGTTTCTCACAAAAACTATGTGGATATTGGACTGTGTAATGTGATGTTTGTATTATTTTCACGAGTAAATTACAATATGAAAGCGCTTTCCCACCGTCAACAAAGTCAACTTACCTAAGTAACTGTCCCCATTTAACGATGTTAACTATCTATGTATGTTTATCTTGAGCTTTCTTCCTGCACAGTGTAATCAAATGCTCTTTGGATGTTGAAATGTCCGGTCTGTAAGCATTACACTCGTACTCTACACACTACAAGGGTAATAGGGTAAGCTGGTAATAATAACAAATTATTATTATCTGTCACCTGTATACTATCGCACGGAAGGTACACTTAGAACGATTATCATTCAACAGCAGCGTATAACTCGCGCAAAACGTCTGGAATCGTGACCTTGATTGCTACCCCAGCTGCCGAGCCTAGGAATGGTTTATGTTTAGCTTAATCAACGAAAGCGATATAATACCTTCGCTTACTCACAGTGCGTAACACATACAGTCTGCATAGAAAGTGTCTGCATCTGGTTGTAATTTTAAAGAGAGCAGCAGTATCTAAATTTATATTTGTTATATTTATAACCATGGCTCCTACGTTTTCAAAGTTGAGTGCTAAGTTGTTACACAGTCAAAGTAGGGAAATAATTGCAAATGTCCTCGACTTCATGAAGCAAGAAGCAGGGATGAAGGAAGAAAATATATGTTCGTCCGAGTTCCACAAAAGCCTTAAGAGAGTGAAAGAAAGAGTAGTCAAAGCAACTGGTGTTTCACCGAGTTCCGTTTCCAGAGTTCTCAAAGATAAGAAAAAAACATATGGATGAAAGAATGCCATTTGACACGCCTGGGAAGAAACGTAAGGTCCCTAAACGTATTACAGAAATAGACGATTTCGAATGCGTCATTCGGCTCACGATTCACAATTCCTATGTGGAAGAAAAAACTGTGCTAATAATAAGCAGATTGCTCATCCAACTGAAACACAGCAGAAACTTTCAAGGTGGTGCTACAAATCTCTGAAAAATTATTAAAGATTTAGGGTTCAAATGGAAGAAACCGAAGTCAAATAGAAGAGTTCTAACAGAAAAGCAAAATAAATAAATAAAATGAAATAATAATAATAATAAAATAAAAAATAAAAATAAAAGTAAATGTTGCCATGATAGCTTAGTCGGTTAGAGCAACGGCACGGAAAGCCTAAGATCTGTGGTTCAAATCCCGGCTATGGCATTTAATTTTTCAGTCTGATTCTAGCTTTCCAAATGACTAATTTTATATGTGCTTATATCAATGTGTACTTATATCAGCATCAATTTTCAAGGTGGTGCTACAAATTTCAGAAAAATACTATAATGTATGAAGATGAGTCATACATACACAGCAGTCATACAGCATCTAAAAGTTGGAGTGACGATAGCAAATTAGGTTTGCAGGCACCTGTTGCCAAAGGGCAAATACTTATTATCGTTCATGCTGTTGGAAAGATCGGCTTCGTTCCAAATGCCCTTCTTTTACAAGTCGCAACAAACAACAGGAGATTTTCATCAGGAAATGAATACAGAAAATTACATGAAGTGAATCAACGCCATGTTGATACCTAATATGCCTGCTGGGTCTGTTCTGGTCATCGACAATGCTTCACAATGCGTCAACACTCAAATTCACAAACCACCTACCTCAACTTCCTTGAAAGAAGAAATGAGAGCTTGGTTACTTAGACATAATAAAGCTTTAGATGAAAGCATGAGTAAAACAAAGCTACATAACTTAATTAAAGCCAACAAATAGCTTCAGAAGTCATACTACTTGACCAGATAGTAATACATCGCCATAATGTACTTAGACTGTCATCGTATCGCCCAGATCTAAACTCAATCGAATTAATCTGGGCTATATCAAAAAATGGGTGGCATGTAGAAATATCACTTTTAAATTAAAATATGTGGAGCAGTTATAACGCTAGCAATTTGCTGAAATTGGAAGGCCAGAATGGGAAAATGTATGGCGACATGCTGAATAAATTAAGAATCATTATTCCGAAAAATACGGAATTGCAGAAAATCAAATAGAAATAATTCTCATCCAGGATAATGGTACAGAAAGTAGTGACAGCAGTGATGACGGCAATAATGTGAGTGATTCCGCAGAAGAGGAAGGGTTGTTAGATGTGGAAGAATTGGAGGCAATGATTGACAGCGTTTTTTATATTAAGCGCTTTTTATAGCGTGGATTTTAATATACTGTATATAACTAAGTTTATCAGCGCAAAGCAGTGCTTAACCGGTGTGGATATTTGACGATGACTGTCCCACGCACTCCTGCAGCATGCAGACGACCGGTCACCACCTGATCTGGTAAGCAACTCGCATCATAACTCTCATTAAGATTTTCACGTGTCTAGAACTGTTGCGCCGATTATACACGCCTATGGATCAGAATTCACACAAAAAACACATTAAAATCGCATGACATTACCTGACAATTTATTTAACTACAGTCTACATGGCTAAGAATTCGATCAGCATGAATCATAATAAACTAGAACACGTTAAAAATGTCAAAACATTCACCTTAAAATCTGCTCCCAAATATCTAACAAAATAATAATAATAATAATAATAATAATAATAATAATAATAATAATAATAATAATAATAATAATAATAATAATAATAATAATAATAGAATTTAGTTCTCCGCTTGTATTCCTCAATGAAAGCATTAAACAATTTAGAGAGGCAAACACCGAAAAGTGAAACGATCAGAAATGACCAAAAGCAGTTATTTACCCTAGAAATGGCTACATGCTATTACAAAGAACTTACCTGCTTATATTGCCGACGCACACACAGGTGAAGAGCAGGAGAACAAGTTAATTTGCAAGATAGCTAAACTCGCTAGCTAACTATGGACAAAGACGCCACCTACCAAATTCAAGCAAAAGAACAGATCCCGCACAAAACCTTCACCTAATATTAGGGCGAAACATGGATAACACAAAAATTGATACGATCCCCACTGGTCGTAAACACAGCCTCTGTTTTATACACACATTTTCCATGTAAAGCGTACTTTGGGGTGGAGGATTTTCCTGAAAGTATCCATGTCGTATCTTTGGAAGGCACTGAACTTCTTGGTCTATATTCAAGTTTCGTTTTTCAGTTATGCTCACACACACACACACACACACACACACACACACACACACAGGGGTAGACAGACGGACAGACACTCGCGGACTTTTTTCTAAAAAATACTCTCTTTTTGGATTCAAGGAACCTCAAAGAGTGTATTTCCGGTGAAATATCGATATTGAATGTTTGGGTGGAATGCAATGCATGCCCCCTCTAATTACTGTACGTAAGTAAAAGAGAAAGCAAAAATGCCCGGGTATTGATGGAAACGGGAGTGAAACATCGGCGATGTTGCATTTCTTAACTCTTTAACCTCCTCCGAGAATATTGCAATGTCTGTAAATGTTGTGTAGCAGACAAGTATTTTCTAGAGGTAAAAGAGTTATTTTAATACAGGAACACCGACTACCGACACCGGTAGCCGAAACTTGACGTTTCGTCCGCGACTGTAACAAAGGTTATAGGCAACTGACTGGCTCTTAAGAAGCCCGCTACAACACTGGACGAAGTTGACTTGTATTTAATTTTCGTCCTCAGCATCCTAATCCGGAACACATCTTTAGCTTATTTGTTACATCGGCCGTAAAATCTAGGACTACCTGCTCCAATAATAATGTTTAGATAAGCACGATGGTTGTCAAAGGCATCTTAGAATATGTTATTATAGCGCCCAATATGTTCCTATTTTAACATGTAGGCCTTGTAAATACGCCTTCTTAGCATTATATTCGTATAGGAGTTGAAATTGAAAGATGTCTTATAGCCTATATCCGTTGGGAATACCAGCATATTTTACTGTTGTAAGAATTATCAAAGCTTATTGAGTGCATTTTTAGATTGCCCCATACACATGCATTTTCTGTCTTTATAATGTTAGTATTGACATTAGGTTTTTGTCATCATTAAACTGAAATCATAGAATTTCTTTCAAACTCCTTTAGAAGAAGCAAAATCGACAATGCTTTCCGTTGTGCGTGCCGTCTTCCGTGGTACATTGTAATGATTTCGTCTCTTGCATTTGCATCGCTACAATAGCTGAAAGCAAACACATGATGTTCCGTTCTTTGTTGTCTGCTGTACAACTCTGTGAATATACTCGTAAAGCTCTGTCCTTAAAAAGCGCAGGTTGGAAAACTACCTCTGAAAGGATTGGCATGATACATCTTCGCTGCACAAGAACAATGGAACGACAAGTCATTTTGTGTCCCTTCAACAAAAGAAATTATTCAGCGCTTGCGGTTTCGCGTGTTCTTGTCTCTTCATCAATTAATTGAGTTGTATGGAAGCTGAATCTGCTATTGACAGCAGCGATACAAAATGCGACACTGTTCCGTACAGGCGGACTACCTATATACAAAATCAATACGGAGTCCGTATTGGCCCAGAGTAAATAGCCGTGATGAATACTCGGCTAATTTCCATCGTCTCGTCATCAAGACCGGACTCTACGTGATCGGCCTTAATATGACATGGGTCATCTTGTAGTGTGCATCATCAGAGGTTTTCATTGCAATCAACCTCTCGTGAAGTTACCGTAGCGTGTGATGAACGTTCGCGCTTACGGAAAACTAATTCGGGATGTGGACAATCGCCAGGATGCATCCTACTAGCTCTCGTGAAAATGACATTACTAGAGCTGGATAGTTTAACAACCTTTTAGGTCCGAAATATTTAACATCATTTTGAAAATCCACACTATACATGTATCTACAATGAAACTAATATCAAAGAAGAAAGGAAAACTAATACGTCGTAAACGTACACTTGTGAATTAAGTTTTTTATTTATAGATGCTCTTTAACTACTAAGGTCCTTAGCGTCCCATTCTATATTGGGCGTGAAAACCGGAACTTTTTCTCAGAGGCCTCTTATCAGGCTTGTGGTTCTTTTACGTGCCGTAAATCTACGACACGGGACCACCGGCTTTACTTCCCTTCCGAAGGAAGTCATGCTAAGGATTTTTACGCCCGAAAAAATCATCGCCCTCCGCCGGGTTTGAAACCGCAACTAGTACACTTGTGTACCTATACTCTAGATTAATAATTTTTTACTTCCGTATGGTTTCCATATTTATCCAACATGTTTATTAGACTCCAGTCAGCCCTTGTCACTTCTCTCTGTAGTTGCCTTGAAAAATTCCAAAACACAAAAATGACCTAATGAGTGATGTTATATTATGCGTGTTGAGTTCAGAATAGTAGATTAATAACATTTTTGTTAAACAGGCGATCGATTATCAATAAACGCATCAATAACTTGCGACTCATACTTAGCTGCTGCATGAATTAAGCTGTATGGAAATATTAACAAACAAAAAGGAAGTAAATATCCAGATAAGATTTAAATGGTAAAATTCAACTATCAAATATCTTATATTCGTGGTCTGCAATAATAAATATATCAAAAGTTGGAGGGTTTGATATATTTCATGCACGTACGTGTAGTGAAACACACATGTAGGTTGAATTACCAGCACTGAATACAAGAAATTCAGCTTTCCACCATCACAGAATGAACGAAAAGTGGATCAAAAAACCTTGTCGAAAAACAGTATTTGTTAATGGATTCTGCTCAGACTGTGATAAATAAGAAGAAATAGGCTAGCCCAATATAATAAAATTAAAGATTCAGGTTTATAGTGGGATGGGGTGAAAAATAAATTTTTGAAGCGAGAAAATGCACCATAGCCACAATACTTATGACATGTTTCTTCGAAATAGGCCTGCAAACGAAGTCTAAAATTATTGCCGCCATCGAATAGGAATGTAATAGTACAAGGATTGCTGAATGACCTTGAAGAACTGTTGGTGAAAAGACATCGAGAAGGAGGTAGAGGTCTGCAAGTGTACAAGCGCAATAGATAGTTGTTCCTCTAGTCACCAGCAGTGAAGATCACTCAGTGAATTTTACGAATGTTCCCAATGAATGACGAAGCAAGCAGACAAGAAGTTAAAAAGCTGCAATACGCATTATTACACTAGTAACCTGTGTGCTTGCCAAGGTCTTACTGCTCACTAGAACAGTTGATGTTACCTGTAAACAAGCAATGGCGTAAGTCGCGTGGCAACAGGGACATGTAAAACAAAACACTGGTGGTGCATCTACGATAATGACAACGTAACCAGACGTAACCAAGAGTACATATTCCTATGATTCTAACGTTCTGTTCATGTGTGTTTCCCATGATTAATGAGTTGGAGAAATTGAGTTGTAACATGGAAACAATGCGTTTCCAGACCCGTGTTTATATAACATAATTTCTTCGTCTAGGTGCGAGGAATGTGTCCTGCAATTTGTGCCGTACATTTTTGTTACATTCTGTATATGAAAGCGTTATACGGAATTTAATTAACAAAGAAAACAAAGAAACAACCAAATTGTTCACTACGGGAGATGGAACCCCGGTTTACAGTAAGAAAAGCAGAGATGTTAATCACTACAGTACAGTACTATGAAGTTCTATTTATGCTATTGATTATGTAGGCTGCTTACACCACGAATGCCAAGTTGTGTACATTCCCAGTCACTCTGTGTTATTCTCGTGATTAAAACAGAACACGAGCACTCGCCGTGAGAGGAGAGCGATCCCCTCGGGTGATGAAGGGCGAGCGGAAAGAAAACGCGAATACGAAATATTATGCATCGAGAGAGACCGCTCAAGTCGAGCGCCGAAATTGGATTGATCGCTCGTTTGCAGTCCTCCAACAGATTTTCAGTTTACTTATCGGTTTCAGTAATTATTTTGGTCCAAAAACATTCACAGTAATAGTAATAATATTAATAATAATTCAATATATGTTATTTCCGTGGCTATTGTTAAATAAGTAACTGTTATGGTCCTGATATTTTTAAAAAATCGTTAATTAATTTACTGTTGTCGACAAATTTATTATTATTATTACTATTATTATTATTATTATTATTATAAACTTACATATATACAGAACAAACTGTTGTTTGTATGTAACTGCAATACATTTGTGAGACAGTGCGTATTTGTAATAAAGAAGTGAGAGAAAACAATAATTAAAGAAATTGCAGAACGAGATTGAAAAGTTACTAAAACATACTTAACAGAAAAGGGTTATGTATGAAAACAGCAGATCTCTCGTCAAACCTTGCCTTACCTGCTCACTCGTGGCCAATATTGGCTACCGCGTAAACATTCGAGGTCATTGTAACATCTCCAGAGCGGAGCTGCTGAGACAAACACTTACAGTAGTATGTGACCCAAACTACCTAAAGCATTAAAAGCTTGCTAGGTATTACATTCAAAACATTGAACTCACACCTCATCAATTTATCGACAGTTTGATGATAGTCTGAAGTATTATTGAAATTCTCTAAAAGAATGGTTCCGTGATCTGGCAGTTTGGAATAATCTAAGAATCATCCATCAAACGACCATGTGACGATTTTGCTAATGGTTGAAGAAGAAACGAACAGGATGAAATTACAGTTTCATATCCTTAATGAATGCTTAAGTAAGGGAAGAATACCGAGTTGCAACGCAATTTAAAAGAAAGTTCAAAAGTTCACTTTCAAAGTGTTCTAAAATTGTAAGTGTCCCCTTATGTTCTCTCTATTCGTATGTTCCTAAAGGGAACGATACGCAGAAGGTATGGCAAATTAATGTTCTTCTCTACTCACATATAGCAGAACTTCACGAGGAAACGGGGAGACTTTAATTTCTTATAAAACATTTATTATGGCTTCTCCGCCCTCTCCGAAGGTAACTTCTAAAAGAGAAACCAAAGTCGTGCCTAATTAACTAAATTAGAGCTGTTGCAACGCTGCCGTTACCGAAAAGCCTATCACAAGCAGTTGGTAATTGAATAGTCGACTTTCTCTTTGGAGGTTGTTAAATTAATCAAAACATTAAAAAATGAATTCTCAGATTACATTTTACATTAAATAAAGTTTTGCAAAAGCTTTTCCAGTCATACAATTCCTGATTATAAACGCACAATTTAAAACATCACAAAATGTGGTGGGAGTTTACTTAAAATAGGAGAATATGGATACTCTGGGATTTTAATGCTTAAAGGAAGTTGGGATATTAATTAATTTGATGCATCGGGAGCAAAGTTTAAATTGATATATTTAAGGGATACCAAAACACAAATGTAGATAATAAAAATTGGAGAGAGTGAATTTAAATATCTGCACTCATTTTTCGCAATACGAATCTCCTATATCTTTATGTGCTCTCTTCCTCAAGACGGAACGTGATTCCCTCGCCACCGAATACACCTCTATTCGGTATCATCCAGTGCATCAATTCCCCTATGGAATCTTCTCTGCATCCAAATAAGTGACTGTCTAAATATAACATGTTTGTGAGTGGATTAAAATATATTTTGTATATGGTATGACTATGACCAGGAGTGAAAGAGAACTTAGCACCTCGACCTTCACGATATCTTTCTGCCTATGCCCTTTTTTCTTTTCTTTTTGAAAGGGGAGACAGATGTAGAATTAGAAGGGAAGAAAGAATTGGCTTATTTCGCCTGGTGTGGCAAGGAAGTCCAAGTGGTAGATAGGAATATAAATAAGTGACGGAAAGGATGGTGGAGTCCCGCATAAGCACCTCCGTCATTATACGTAATGTGGATGCTGCCGGAAGTGCCGGTCAGGCGAACTAAATAGGTTCAGGTAGACAGCCATGGCACGAGCCCCTGACAGTCACCTGGGAAGTCTGGGGTGAACATTTGGTTGGAGTATAAACGATCTGCATTATTTACGAGTTTTCATAAGGGGATTCAGCGGTTGTAGCGTCGTTGTGAGAGCGGTTGTCGAAGTAAATGTGTTTCCATAAACGTGCCTATTAGTGCGTTGCCTTCGTCTAATTTCTGGTAGTTCTCCTCCAGTAGCTGGAGCTTCTGGAGAACAGTGGCTTCTGATCGCACATGCTGCTCTCTAAACCCAGCGATGGCGGCCTCTAGGGCACCCAGTCGCGTGGGCCGGTCGTTGCAGTTGCTGTCTGTGGTGTCATCTGGTTCCATGAGGTGATTCTCGATGCGCGCCAGTTTGCACTGGCACGAATTAACCACCGGGTTTTGCTTGTCCTGGACGTTCTGTCGAAGTCGCAGGAACTGGGAGGCAATCGCTGAGAGGTTTCGGATGGTTGTGCGATGCTTGGCCTCCATTGCCGCAAGGCGTGCACTGGAAGACCGTTGCAACGCCTCGAGGCCGAGGTCCCGCAGGCTGTGTTGAATACTCTCCACGGCTTTCTGGAAGTTTGATGCTGTGGAAGCGCAGGAAGGCACGTGTTGATAGAGTGAAGCTGAAGTATTTGAAATTGTTAACTGCTATTAGTTGCTTCCTTCTCCGTGTAGTGAAGAGTGGCAACTGAGGTCATCTATACTCCTCCTGAATTAAGAAACACACTTGAGCTAAACAAAGGCGAGAGTCAGCCCCAAGCATGTGGCCGAATGAATGATCTCATTGGTCCCTGACCTGAACACTCAACCTATGAGTAGAAAGCAGATCTCTTTTCTTATGTTACTGTTTTTAAAATGCGCTGACTACGTTTAATAATTTCATTGCAATGTGCTACATTTTTACGATTTTTTGGGAATAGATGCCAGTAAGTTTACTGAAGCTCAGCAGTTATCCCATATCAATCACATATGTACACGTTGCACGGAGAAACACAAAAGTATGTTTCTTAAAGCGGATGCAGTATAGCAGCATATTGTTCAAACAAACGGTACGGGAAGGAGACTATTTAATCGCGATTTGTTTGATACAATGAATCGTGTATATCCAAGAACCTATATTACCTCAACGACGTTAAATGAGCAGAAATAGAGCTAAATTTGGAAAATAATTATTTCACAACCATATATGATTTTCTTTTCCTATTGTAATTTAATTTCGCACCTACTCAGTAAGTTATTTATACAAATGCTACTTTATGTTTTTCAACCTATTTCCAGCTATCATGATAAATGTCCTCTAAAACAGTTTTGTTGGCAGGTGAGCTCAAGAAGTATATAAGAGACTAATTTAACCATCAGCTCGTTCCTATATGTTCAACTAACAGTTTCTGATGTACCGGTTCATGTGTTGGCCAATGTACTTTCGATGCTTTGTCATTGATTGTAGATGCCATAGGTTACATACTAATTCTGATGGTTTTGACTTGAAAAAAAGTTAATTTGAATGTCTAATTGCAGTTCGAGAACTCGTTGAGCTTTTGTTAGTACCTTCTTCCAATCAGACTTCGCTAACGAGCGTGCTCAAGTTATCGGATACAGATTTTAGTCTCTTGTTGGAACAAACCGATCGTTTGCTGATTTCCGGAGCCTAAGTATAACAAACAGACGTCCTTGAAAAACAGAAAGAAATTAAATTTTCATTGATTGAAATCTTGGAAAAATTCATAAAAATAGCAGTGAATAAACATTTCAAAGATAGTTAACTTATAAAAAAAAATATTGCTCTCTTAGGCTTCCGCGACGAGCGTCTTTGATATAACTGGTTTCTGGTATCTGCCGCGTCATATTAACTATCTAATCAAATAAACCAATCATCTGTGGAGCAGGATTTTTCTCCCTTTTTTATAAAAGGGAGACAGC
The DNA here is from genome assembly GCA_030765065.1 of Deroplatys truncata. Taxonomy (NCBI): domain Eukaryota; kingdom Metazoa; phylum Arthropoda; class Insecta; order Mantodea; family Mantidae; genus Deroplatys; species Deroplatys truncata. Next base: position 234,094,032 of record CM060975.1, read on the forward strand.
TAGAGATTTGGAAGGAATAAAGAGTTGGCTCATTTCGCCGAAGAAGAAGGAATTTGTAAGAAAGGAGTTCTAGGTTCTAAAGGGTGCAAGTAGTAGGATGTGTGTAGTGCGTATTAGATTAGGAAGTGGTATTGAGGACCTAGTGAAGTTCCGCATATGCATCTCCGAAAGTATCGGTTGTACTTGCTGCAGCATTGTGCTGTCAGACGTCGGGTATGAATACGGAGACAGCCATGGCGAGCCCTGACTGCCCCCGGGTGGAATTGGGTATTGACAAGTAGTGTAGGATGTGATGTGCGGTGTGGTTAGGATTTCCCGCGACGTGTTGTGCTGGTAGTTGTGGACATTAGCAGATGTTGCTCGAAGAAGGTTCGTAAGAGGACGTGGCCTTCTTCGAGCTCCGGAGTTGGTCTTGAATTGAGTGCAGATTTCGGTATGATGTTGAAGATGTGCCTAAATCAACAGAATCCCCAGGGAGAAGAGTTTAAAAGTAACCGGAGTCGTCTGGAGATGTGTGGTTGTAAAATGTGGTTGTTTCCTAGAATGATTTGCAGTGATGAGTGAGTTGACGGCGGTACTAGTACTGGCTGTTGCTTCTTCCAAAGGGGTAATTCGTATCTGTAGTTGTATTAAGGAGAGTAAATCCTGCGTTCAGCGCCAGGTGCAGAGGTATTCATTGTTAGTCGGTTTTCTTTTTTAAAGGGGCGGCCCCACACCCGCCGCCTATGGTGGCAATCATCCGCAGGAGCTACATCGCCTCCCCATGCAACATGAAATCTAGCATAAACAGGGGAGAGGTAGTGGTGAAGTACATGCGTGGAAGCCGGGTTGCGCTGAGCACCCCGGAAAGTACAGACGGACATGATGACCTGCAAATACATGAAAGTGAGCGATGATTGCCCGGGTTCTGCACATACCGGAGTCTGTGCAGAACCCTGGGGAAATGAGTGATGGTGAGGACAGTTGAGTGCCATGGTGATTTGACAGACGGATTTGTAGAGTGTACTGCATTAGCAGGTACGGACTGACTGACACGATGCGTGAGGTATGGTCGGTAGCGTGTGGTGGGTGGTGGGGAAGATGTAGAGTATTACCTGATTAAACTTACTGTATAGAACTGTAGTGCTGATGTGCTGGTTTGAGGCTAAGATGAGCATTCTGTGGGTCTATTGCAGGGTTCTAAAGTGAAAACAAATGTTTAAGTTACGTGTTAAGTTGTATAGATGTATAATAGTTCCGTCAATGGCAGAATTGTCGGTAGTGAGGAATCTGTCAAAGAGATGTAGTGGACATTTGTGTTGTATGTTGTCTGTGACATAGTTACCTAGGGGACTAATGAGTGGATTGTGATGGTTGGGTATGTTGTGGTATAGGTTGTGAGTGAGCATATTAATGTATTGTTCAGAAGTGTGCATATGGAGTTCATCGTGTAATTTAGAAGCTGGAGCAAAAGGAGGAACTTTGGCTGCAATGCGGAGAATTTTGCTCTGAAATGCTGTGAGAATTTTGATGTATGATGAGGCAGCATATCACCAAACCGGAGCAGCGTAGGTTATAATTGTCGAATTAAACTTTGGGACTTAATCCGTTGTTAATATTTAATAGGGAGTAAAGATTCAGTAACTGTGCTTGGGCCTTGTTTTTGACAATTCTAATGTGTGCTCTCCAGGTTAAACCTTGGCCCATGACCACACCAAGGTAAGTAACCTGGTTAGTGCAGTTAATATCCTTTCCAAATAATTGAAGGGGAGGGAGTCAATGTGTAGTATATCGATGTAATCTGCACTTAGTGAAAATTATAGCTTGAGATTTATTATTGTTGACCCTGATGCGCCATTTTTCCAGCCATGGTTGAATGGTAGTGAGTGCTATTTGTAGTCTGCTGTGTAAAGTTGTGGTTCTACTGGATTGTGTTGTAAAGGAAGTGCCGTCAGCGTATAAATATAAGGATGTATTGAAAGTGGCAGGCTGGCGCACCCACTCTCCGGCACGGATTTGCGGGAAAACGCATTATGTGCCACAAACATTTGGCCAATTATGTAACAAGGAAGAATTTGGGCATGCGATTGGTGATTTTATGCGGGCGAATAGGAAGTGTCAAATCCCGGGTCCTTTTGGGATAAAGGTGCGACAACTCACAGCATGTGGTGCCCGGTTTGGGTTTCGTCCTGGGCACTCGACACCCTAGTAGCTGCTGCGAGTGGTGGAGGCCGCTGCCCTGGGATTCCAGGACAGGGCTTTTACTGCCGCGGTGTCTCTGGACGTCGAGAAGGCCTTCTCCACGACCTGGCATGCAGGTCTCCTATACAAGCTTATTCAGCTGGAACTATCAGCACACTACATCCACCTCCTACACTCATACTTCAGACACCGAACTTTTTCTGTTTCAGCTGCGGGGTACAAATCAACACACAGGACAATACGAGGCGGAGTCCCCGAAGCTTCTGTATTATTCCCTACGCTCTTTAGCGTGTATGTGGCGACATACCAGAGCAGCACGTCAATATAGCCCTATGCTGATGACGTGCTGCTATACTGCACAGACAGACACCCCCACAGAGCCTTCAATCCAATTCAGCGACACCTCCGCCTCATCCAGGAGTGGTGTAGGTGTTGGCGATTGTCCATCGTCCCATTCTGTTTACACAGCGCTGCTTCCCCGCCAACTTCCTCTCATTTACCTACCTCCGACGTAGGATACAGTAGACGAATTCCATCTCCTATTTGGATGTTCAGTTTTATTAGACGTCTAACTTTGCGGGGTCACATCGCGGATCCCTCGCGTCGGGGCATCGCGACTACGGCCTCCCTGTACCCCATGCTGAGATCCTGATGCCAACACCGCTTAAGTTGCGTCTCTTTAGAGCACTTATAATCCCCGTCCTGCTCTACGCCTGTAAGGTCTGGGGCATGGCTCCAGACTCTAGTCTGCTCCGACTGCAGTGGGTACAGAATAGGAGCCTTCGAGGCATCTATTCTGTATGCCGCGTTTTCCCCGTGAGACTATTCCAAGAAGCCTCATCTCTTCCATACCTGCAGGATGAAATTAGCGCCGGGGTAGAAAACTATACGACCAGTTGCCATTCCATCGGAGTGCCCTCGTTCGGTCTCTAGGGGACTATAACCCCAGAGAACGCCGCTTAATGCATCACCAGGTTCCCCGCATGGCATGCGGGCACCCCCGGTGCACTAGGGTCGTTGCACCCAGATCTGCAGTCGTCGAGGAGCTCAATGCTACCTCCTATCACTCCCCACAACCTCAATCTCAAACGCCATTCTGCAAAACGCTTTACTACCTACCAGTGGTTAAACCCTAGCAAGGGTAGGTACACTTGATAACACTTCTTCGGGCTGCCCGAAGCCTGCCAACATACTTCGGGCCTCGGGCATGTGGTGCATTCTGCTTCTGGCATTCGTACCGAGCGGACGGCAGCTGCTCCTTAATTCACTGGGACTCTAACCCAGGAGATTTTCACCAAGTCGTCTCCAGATGTTAATGCATGTGTCCAACGCATGCTTTCAACACAGGAGATACTTAAAACAGCTGTTTTTCTACTGATTGCAACACCAACTGCGGCATCAGATGGAAAGACTGGAATTTCGCCCAAGCAACCAGAAGTGACCACGCCCAATGCTGCTTACTTTTGTTAAGCAGCTATTTTGAGCAAAGTCCTCTAACATCATTTCTCGCGGCTTTTATTAAAGCAGTGAGCAACTTGTGTCATCTCTATCAGCAGAAAACAAGTAGCGGGCGAACAACAAGCCCACCCCATCTTGCTGCAGGACGAGGTACGGCGCACTTGAAGACCAAGTGTCCGGACCTCTGTTGTCACGCCGTTAGCTTCCGCTGCCTGCAGGTAAGTGCTGACTAAGTGAGTGAGGAGGGCGCTGCGTGTACCTAACGCTTGTTCCCCGATCCTACACGATGAAACCCGCTCGCAGTAGCGAGGCTACCAGCGGTCCTGCCTTGAAGGAGCAGGAGCCAGTACCCAGCACCAGCACTGGTGTCACCAACGGTTCTTCCCAGGTCTCCGGGTCTGGAAGAGCTAGAAAAACCACCAGGAGACCCCGACAACGCGTAAGCGGAAAAGGGGACTTCATCCGTTCGGCCTCGACCGAAACATCTGACAACGACCTCTCACGCGAACGTTCACCGCTGAGATTAGGCAAAAACACCGAGACTGGTGACTCGGACGGTGACAGTGACGTCACCAGTTATTCAGCTTATTCGGACAAGGCTTCGTCTTCTCCGTACACTCTTCGATAATGGGGAACGATGATGGTCACACTGCTCCCCCATAGAACGGTTTCCGTGTACTGGGCAGAAAAGGAAAGCCACTGCCATCAGCCAGCCAGAGTAAGGGACATCTGGCCATCCCGCCACGGGCGGACAGTCAAGGAGCCATATTCCACCAATCATCTTGGATCCCTTCTAGGGGGTTGTGGGCTTCCTCATGGAGATCATTCCTGCCATGAGTGCACGATGACCCGGAGGAATAGCCCATACGTCTTCCAGCCTAGGACATCGGAAGACTATATGTTCTTACTGAGTGCCCTAAAAAAGTATATTCCTCACTTTACCTTTGGCCTTGACAAGACCAGAGACCTGAAGCGAGTCATCAGAGGCCTACCGGTGGAGACTCCAGTGGGGGACATTAAGCACGACCACATCCGTCAGGGCATAAAGCCCCGTCTCGTGAAGCAGCTCACGAAACCCGCTCCAGCTGGGCAGCAGCCGAATAAAATCCCCATCCCCCTCTTCTTAGTAGTGGTGGAGCGGGTTAATAATCCGGAGATCAAGATAGATCAAGTCACCTCGATTTGTTATCTCCGGGTTACAGTTGAAGCCTCCCGCCGCCCTGACAGCCCTGCACAATGGCATCGTTGCTTGGGTTTCAACCACTCAAGCAACTACTGCCACCTTCTACTACACTGCCTACGGTGCGGTGGCATGTATCCCAAAGATGTCTGCACAAGGTCCCTCACAGATGTGCCCGCGTAGCAAACTGCAAGGGTGAACACATTGCTTGCTATTATGGGGGACGCTCGACACGCCTCAAGGTGATGGATTCCATGCGCCCGTCGCGTGGGCCATTCGCTCAACAACCAACCAGATAGCGAGCAGCGCCACCACCCAGGAGTGTGGAAAACCAACGGCGGGAGCCATCCACGGCACCCCAGAACGAAGCAACCAGGACTTCAACACGTCAGGCTCCAAGACGAGCGGCACCACCAACATCAACACCTAGGGGCGTCTCGTACGCGCTGAAGGTCTCTGATCGTGTCACACAAAATACCCCCAACATAAACACACATGACCACCACCTCAGCAGAAATCTCCACCAGGCAGAAGAGGAGAAGGCCGGACCCCGGGACCGACTCGGAGCGGGAGGGTCCGGTGGCTGTAGGTCCTGCGCCTCAGCCCTCGCGCGCTTCCAGGGCCGAGGAGGATATAGATCGCCCTCTGTCTCTTCCATCTCCTGCACCATCTCCAAACCGGCCACACCCACACCAACCACTCCATGTGTTGATTTCGTGGACTTGGCGCAGTGGTCATCGATTTCAGGAACGCATCATCAAGTTACTTCAGGCCACATACCCAACCAGCAAGGCGATGATCCTCTTTGAGGGACTCACCTTTTTGCTCTCCTTTGTACCGTTGCTCCAAAATGGTGGACGGAACTAGGTCTCGTACCTCCAGCCGTTTCGTCTTTTGGAATGCCAACGGCGTAAGGAACCAGAGGGATGAGCTCCATTGCTTTGCCAACCTCTATGCTTTGGACATTATTTTAGTTTGCGAGACACATTTGCGTCCCGACATCCCATTCCGTCTACCTGGCTACGTTTGTCATCGCAGTGGTCGAGTGCTTGGCCTTGGAGCCGGTACTGCGGTACTTGTGAGGCAAAACGTGGTCCACAAACCCATTCCTCTTCCACCGCTGCAAACCCTTGAAGCGACGGCAGTGTGTGTCGAACTGGGTAGCACGGAGGGTATTATAGCTTCTATTTACCAACCACCTGCTAGGCTGTTCGTACCTGCTAACTACCAATCCATACTAGCCCTTCATCCTTGCGTGATTTTGGCGGGGGACCTCATTGCCAAACATCAGCGTTGGTATTCAGACCCTCGTGCGAATCTAAGAGGCAACGCATTAATTCGCATGATAAAATTAAAAATTAAATTGATTTTTATTTATGGACGCTCTTTAACTACTATGGTTCATAGCGCCCCATTCTATATTGGGCGCCAAAGATCGGTAATTTTGCTCAGAGGCCCCTTTATCAGGCTTGAGGTTCTAAATCTAGACACGGGACCACCGGCTTTACTTCCCTTCCGAAGGAAGCCATGCTAGGGATTTTTACGCCCGAAAAAATCCATCGCCCTCCACGGGTTTGAACCCGTGACCTTGGGAACTATTTGCATGATAGATAGAGACCCACAGCTTCCAGTACTAGGTCCTTGGCAACCCACCCATCAGCCGCAAGGTCGAGGACTACCCTCTGTCATCGACTTTGCAATCATCAAGCACTACCCTTATCATCTCACGCTCACATCACTCACAGCGCTCCATTCCGACCACAACTCCGTGTTGACAGAGATCAACACACGGGTTGCCAGTAACGATTTTTTGGTCACACCAGAGAAATTGATTGGAACTGCGTTAAGGGTTGCCTACACGCAACAATCCCGCCTAACCCCAGGATTACAGATATTCCCTTCCTTGAGACAGCAGTCAAATCCTTCACAACCACAGTGGTGCGAACGGTTCACATCCCCACCATCCTAACACTTCCCCTTCCTCATCCTGATGTCCTACTACTGGACGTAGAATTCATCCGCTGCCCCTGGACAGTCCGAAGACTATACCAATGCCACCGAACGCCCCACAATCGAGAGCTTATGCAGCATCTTCGCCGAAAGGTCCGTGACTGACTGCGTGAGCACAGAATGCAAGTTGGGAAGCCACGATGGCCCGTCAGAACCTCGATAGCGGCGACGTTTGGCGGATAGCTAAAAACCTCCTCCGCCAACGCAATCAATACAATTCCCCGCTTCAAGGTAATCTAGGCCTTGTATACGAACGCATAGCCAAAGCAAATTTGCTCGCTAACTAACATGAGTGCACCTGCAGACCCAGAGATGACACTTAGGACGCCGACTTTACTGCCCACGTTCACCAGGAGGTGGACCGCTATTTGCGGTTACTTCCTAATGGAGCGGAGAATCGTCTCCCAATCATCCGCCCTAGTGAAGTTCAAGGCGCACTCCGGCGTCTCAATAAGAAAAAGGCTTGCGGACAGGACGGGCTGACCCCCGCCATGCTCCGGGACCTTCGTTTCAGAGCTGTACTTTTCCTATCCAAGCTTTTTAGCATGTGCATCACACTTGGACGCTTTCCACGCGAGTGGAAGGTGGCCCGGGTGGCGTGCATTCCGAAGCTTGGTAAGGTCCCGGTACTTCCCTCTAGTTACCGCTCCATTAGCCTCCTACCCACCCTCTCAAACGTTTTTGATAGGCTCATACTTCACCGCTTGTCGCCACTACTGGCTGACATTCAAGCCATCCCACTCATCAGTTTGGTTTTCGTCCTGGGCAGCTGCTGCGGGTGGTGGAGGTTGATGCCCTGGATTTCCAGGACAGGGCTTTCACTCCTGCGGTGTCTCTGGACTTGGAGAAGGCCTTCTCAACGACCTGGCACGAGGGGCTCCTATACAAAATGATCCAGTTTGTTCCACACAGACAAATCATCAACATTCTACACAGTTTCCTACACTAACGTCCCTTTATAGTAGTACTAGCGGGGAAAACATCAACACAAAAACCCTTACGAGGCGCAGTCCCCGAAGGCTCCATTCTATCTCCTACACTGTTTAGTCTGTAGATAGCAGACTTTCCAGTGGTGCAGGGTGTCAATATGGCCCAGTTTGCTGATGACGTCCTGCTGTACACCACCAAAAGACACATTCTCAGAGCCTTCAACCCTATACAAAGACACCTCCGTCTCTTTGAACTCTGGTGCAGGCAGTGGCGGATGTCGGTGAATCTGGGCAAAAGTCAAGCTGTCCTCACCAAGAGACAAATTCCCGCTGCAGACAGACTCACCTTCACCTATCCGGTCCAAAGGATAGAGTGGGCGACTTGCATGCGCTACTTGGGTGTTACTCTGGATAAGGGCCCAACCTTTCGTGAACACGTGCGAAGAACAACGAACAGGGCTAAGGGGGCGGTAGCTGCCTTACACCGCTTCTAGCTTCCAACATGCCGGTTCATTTAAAGTTACGCCTTTATAAAGTTCTTATATTACCTCTGATGCTCTACGCCTGTGAGGTGTGGAGCATGGCAGCAGATTCCTAGCTTCTCTAGCTACAGCGGATACAGAATAGCGGACTTCGGTCCACCTATTCTGTCTGTCGTCGCTTTCCAGTCAGGCTACTACACGAGACCTCGGCCCTCCCATATGTGGAGCACGTGATTAGACACCGTGCAACAAAATTCTACGGCAAATTGATTTACCATGAGAACGCCCTTGTCAGATCCCTGGGGGACTACTTACCACAAGGACATCAATACAGACGCCACCGGTTTCCTCGCATGACTTGCGGGCATCCCCGGTAACGAAGGCTTTACACCTGCCAACAGCAAAAACATGCTGTCACTAAGTACTCCTCCTCCCCCATGGGAGTGGTCAACAAAATTCAACCAATCAAAATTTAAACAAAAAATAAACATCAGCGCAGCAGGGCAGTGCAGCTGTTCCTGAAAAGGCAGACACAGAGGAGCCTATAAAAACATAGAGCTACCTCCCATCACCCCACAACATCAGCACCAAACCATCACCCTACAACAATCCAACCTACATATGGTAAAGCCCTTCCAAGGGTAGGTACATAGCAAAACTCATTTAGGCTCACCACGAGCCTACCAGATTCGAGTACGAGTAGCATGTGGTGCACCGTCGGCCTAGAAAGGCCCGCAACATTCATAAGGTCATTCGTGGTCTACCAGCGGACACCTCGGTGAGTGACATGAGGACGACCTCACACGCTAGGGTATCACTTCCGTTTGGTGAAACAGCTCACCGTACCTGGTCCAAATCGCCAAGGCCCCATCCTCTCCGCTTTTTTTAGTAGTCGTGGAGCGGGCAAATGACTTGGAGGTAAAAATAGTTGGTGTCACCTCCGGGTGCATATGGAAACTTCCAAGGGCTCTGTTGGTTCCCCACAATGCTACCGGTGCCTGTGGTTCAGCTACTTCTGCTTCCGCAACCAACGCTGCTTGAGATGCGGAGGCTCCCTGAGAGGTTTCTCCCCGAGCAATCACCGAGGTTCCCACCTATGCGAACTGCACAGGGGTGCATGCGGCGTGCTACGGCGGATGCCCAACAAGGGGGGCGGTTATTTTATTCAGACGCCCACCTCCGACACCCTCCCAGAGTAGGGGTGGCAATCCAACACCAACAACGAGCCGAACTCAGCATCCGCTAGCTGCGGCACCGCCACCTCACCAGGAATAGCCAGCATGCCACCAGGTACTCTCCTAGGCAGCAGCTGTACAGGTTACATCGAGTGGACCTGCGATGTCACGGGCCCCACAAACATCACAAACACCAGCTCCACCTCCGCCTAAACCACCCCGTCCTGCAAGGGCCAAGAGACGTAGGCCAGCCCGCCCAGCAGTACGGTCAGCGCATTGCGACCTGCTAGTCAGGTTTCTTTCTACCACCGACCCGGCCGCAAAAATGGTTATAGCCATGAAGGGGCTCACATTTCTGACCACTGTCATCCAGACGGCCCGGAATGGCGAATCGAACTAGGTCTCGCACCTATTTTCGGTTCGCGTTCTGGAACGCGTGTGGCATGACGGATCAGGGGAATGAGCTTCAGCATTTTGCCGGCTCATATGCCTTGGATCTCATCTTAGTCGGGGAAACACATTTCCGCCCACATACCTCTTTCCACCTACCGGACCGCATCTGCCTCAGGACTAACCGTGCGAGCCGCCGAGGAGGCGGCCCCGCGGTTCTCGTCAGGAACAGCGTAGTCCATCGACCAATTCCACTCCCGCCACTTCAAACCCTGGAGGCCACGGCCGCCTGTATTGGTCTCGTAGGAAAGGAAGTCATTATGGTGTCTATTTACCACCCAACCCGAAGGATGTTGTACCTAACGATTACCTTTCCATCGTCGCCCTACATCCTAAATTTATCATGGCTGGGGACTTCAATGCCAAACACGCGTGTTGGCATTGCTGCCCCGGACAGATAGACGTGGCAATGAAATTATACACATGGTAGATGCGTCCCTCATCTCAGAGTAGAGTGCCCCTGGCAACCCAAACACCATCCACGAGATCAGGTCGAGGACGAGCTTCTGTTATCGACTTGGGGTTCACCAAACATTTCCCCTTTCATCTCTCACTCGTATCATTCAATGCATTACACTCTGACCGCAATCCCGTGTTAGCTGAGGTTAACACCAAGGTTGCCAGCCACGACATTCCGGCTCAACACCGGGAAGTTGATTGGGACTGCGTCGAGGATTGTCTTCACGATTCCTTTCACCCAACCCTAGAATCACTGATTTCCCAACCCTGGAGAAGGCGGTTTCCTCCTTCACCTCCATCGTGGTACGAACGGTCCATAACCTCACCGTCAACACCCCAGCCCCCTTGCACCCTGACGTCCTTCCTGTTGAACTACTCCTGCTAATCCGTCGCTCCTGGGCGGCACGCAGACTCTATCAGCGTCACCGAACGGTACATAATCGAACGCTTCATAGGTGTCTACGCCGTGAGGTCCGTCACCGCCTACGCGAGCCCAAGGTGCGACTGGTGGAGGATAGTCAAAAGACTCCTAAACCGAGGAGGTCAATTTTCCTTCCCTCTGCAAGGCACGCAAGGCCTGGCCTACCATCCCAAAGCCAAAGCAAATGTATTTGCCGACTACCTTGAGAACCATGCGGCCTTGAGATGACCCTCAGGACGATGCCTTTTTCGAACGCACTCGGAGAGAGGTTCGTCAATTTTTTCGGCGACCCCCCCAACGATGCGGATCGCTATCCTGTCGTAAGACCTAGTGAAATCCAGGGTAAACTACGGTGCCTCAACCGCATAAAGGCAGCAGGGCCTGACGGGCTCAAACCCGCCATGCTACGCTGCCTTCCCTTCCGGATCGTGCTCTTACTAACCGAGGTTTTCAACATGTGCTTCGCCCTGTGCCACTTTCCACGTGAGTGGAGGGAGGCTCGGGTGATCTGCATTTTGAAACCGGCGAAAGATCCGGTACATCCTACCAACTACCGATCCATAAGCCTCCTCTCTGTCCTCTTGAAAGTCTTCAAGAGGGTAATACTAGCTCGCTTGTCTCTCACCTTGGGAGACATTCAAGCCATCCCAGCACACTAGTTCGGCTTCCGTCCTAGGCACTCGACTCCCCCAGCAGTTGCTGCGTGTAGTGGAGGCTGCTGCCCTGGGGTTCCACGACAGAGCTTACACTGCGGCGGTTTCTCTGGACGTCGAGAAGGCCTGGCATCCGGGTCTTCTCCTAAAGCTCATCCAATTGGAACTCCCCACACACATTATACATATTCTACACGATAGCTAAAACATCTCTCTTTTGTAGTTTCAGTTGCGGGATACAAATCTACACAAAGGCCAATACGAGGCGGAGTCACCGAAGGTGCTGTGTTATCCCCCACACTTTTTAGTGTGTATGTGGCCGATCTACTTACAGAGAGCACTCAATATGGCACAGTGCGCTGATGACGTGCTCCTGTATTGCACAAGTAAAAACCTTCAACTCCATTCAGAGACACCTCCGCCTCCTCCAAGAGTGCTGCAGGCGCTGGTTATTATCCATTAACCCGGCAAAAAGCCACGCCATTCTCTTCACCAAACGCCGCTTTCCCGCAAACTTCCCCACGTTCAACTACCGCAGGAGAAGGATAGAAGGGGCGAATGCCATCACCTACTTGGGAGTTAAGCTAGATAAAGACCTCTTTTGAGGGACACATCAGGGATCTCGCGCATCGGGTCACTGCGGCTACGGCTTCATTGTACCCCATCCTGAGGTCGGGGATGCCTGTCCCACTAAAGTTACGCCTTTTTCGAGGGCTCATAGTCCCTTTACGCCTGTGAGATCTGGGGCGTGGCCGCAGACTTCAGTCTGCAACGGGTGCGGAATAGGGGCCTTCGGGTTATCTATTCTGTTAACCTCTCCTTTCCCGTGAGACTGCTTCACGAGGCCTCATCTATTCCTTACATGGAGGATGAAATTAGGCGCCGGGCCGCAAAATTTTACCACCAGTTGCCACACCATCAGATCGCCCTCGTTCGGTCTCTTGGAGATTATAACCCCAGAACACGCCGCTTGAGGCGTTACCGGCTTCCCCGCATGGCATGCGGGTACATTTGGCAACAACGGAGCACCTCCATCAGTAGCTAAGATTGAGCTCCTAGATAATCCTTTCAAGAGTAGCTTGGACTTTCAAAATTATTACCCCTACATTAAAATTTGAAAAATCACTAGCACCCGGTGCACAATGGCTGTTGCATCATGACCGACAACCGTTGAGGTACAAACTTTGTTACCTCCTTTCTCTCCCCTATAATAACCTCAACCGCTATCCTGTAAACCCCATATCCCGTCACTACGTGGTTAAGCCCTAATTAGGGCAGGTACACGCCTAACACACCTTCGGGTTGCTCTCACCTCGCCAACATGTCGTCGTCGTTGCATGAACGACCTCAAAAGAGGTCGAAACGTTGACTATTCAAGATAGTTAATATGAGGCGACAGATACCAGAAGCCAGTTATATCATATAAAAATGTTGTTTTGTGAAAATAATTTTTTACGAGTTCTACATTTTTTTATGTAGTAAACCTTTTTATATCTCTTGTTGTTTGCCGTGTATAGAAAATTCGAAAAAGAATGAATAGGTATTCACAGACTATTCACAAGAAATTTAAGGCATGCGTTGCAGTTATTTTACATTTATTGAAACCTACGACTTTGAATCGAATATTTGAAAATATCAAAAGTAATGAACATTCTTTCATCATGTAAGATTTACTAAAAAAATGTTTTTCTGGTCCTGAATTAATTTATCATTAGTAACAGAAAGAATATAGAACGTATAATAACAGCTACGAAGATCAATAAGCACTAATAGAGAAAGTCATGTGATTGTTACACATCAGATTGTTTCCTACCGAGTTCTAAATGTCTTCAGATTACTCTGTTGTGGCTCTGCAACGTAGGGCTACTGACTTCATATAGCATGCGTTTTAAAAATTCTAGCAGATAAATAAACTTAGATCAAATACTAATATACACTAATATTATAAAGATGGAAAATGTGAAATTGTGTGTGTGTGCGTGTGCGTGATAGGGGAGAGGTAATGTCACACTTATTTTGGTAATTCTTGTACCATTGAAAGCTAATGTTCTTACAGCAGTCATAAAGAACTACACTTTCAAATGTGGCTTTGAATGTTCGTTGAGAATGTCATGGGGTAGAAAATAGGTGTTATTCCACAGAAAATGCGGATAAAAAGCCTGTTGTGTTACACTCACATGACTTTCTCTACTCTTGTACAAACTATTTTTATAAACGCTTATTCTTCATCTACTTAATGTTAATCGATATAAAAATTTGTAGAAATTATCGTATTGCTAATTTTGTTATAGGCGCAAGGGGAATATGGTAGGCTTAAAGCGATAGTCAAATCTTTTAAGAGCTGGTTGCTATGTGGAACATTCCGTTCTCTTTGGATGTCCAGAACATAAAAAAAGAATAACAAATTCCCATTTGAGAAAGGGTATAAGTATTGTGAAATTAAAACACATTACAAGGAATATCCGGGAAATACTTCACTCGACAAAAAAAGTATATGAATTGAAGTGTTTGTTTAAATGAGACCTACTTGTGTGTGTAGAAATACTTTATCTATCTCTTACGTTTACCTGTTATGCAAAGTTCATTCAGAATGAATACGACTTTTGGAGACATTCCCAGAAAATTCAAGATATACATTTCATTTCTCATGAAAGTACCTTAAACATATAATATTTTAACGAAAATCATTAGAGCCATTTTTGAGAACAGCAAAAATGTTTCATGTAAAGGGTAGTCTGGGGTGGTATAATTTTCTTGAAAATCTTCTTGTCGCATCTTTGAAAGATACTAAGTTTTGTATTTATGCGACTTTTCGTTTTTGAGTTATGCTGCTCTCAGACTCAGAATAAAAAACAGGGACATTTCTCTAAAAATACCTTTTTTGGATTCAGGGGACCTCAAAACACGTATTTCTGGTGAAATCTCGATATCGAATTTTTGGGTGGAATGCAATACTTCCCCTACTTACTGTACGTAGTAGAGAAAGTAATAAGTAGCTAAGCAAGCACAAGAACGCAGCAAAATTCTGGTTATACAGTTTGGCCCGCAGGAAATAGTACCTTTTCAGTTGGTTATTAGGAAATTTGGTGTATATTTACATCAATATAATTTATAGATAACTGTTCTGCAAACATTACCATTACTGAAAAACTAAATATATGTTTAATTCTTAACACGTTTGTTTCCTAAAAATTACATCAGGCAAATGGCTTCCAGCATTGGCGATGCATTGCTGAAGACGTTCGCGTAAGCTCTTCATTGCATTCTCGACCATTTCTTGAGGAATGGCCTCAATCTCTTCCCCGATTGCGGTTTTCAGCTATCAGTATTGTGGAGTCACCGTGAAAAAAACTTTGTTCTTGAGATGACCCCACAGAAGAAAAAAAAATCAGGAGCTGAAAGAATTTTCTGGGTTTGAACTGTCATTTCAGGTCCCTTATGCTTCACATTGGTTATAGAATCTGCCTCACGCAATGTTTTACCCACCTGGATATTGTCCTGTCTGGAACACGGAAATGGCGTTGGACAGTCGCAATGCTCTTTACTCGTCGGAACCCCTCCACTGCCTTATGTGTGTTAAGAAATAAACTTGTATTTATGTTTTTGAGTAATAGCAATGTTATAGAACAATTATGTATAAGTTATATTGGTGTACGTATACGATAAAGCTCTTAACAACCAATTGAAAAAGTACTATTTTACATGGGCCAGCCTGTAGTATGCAGTACTTATTTTCCTTAATTTATATTTCATTTCAATAGTACAGATGTACACTTAGAGTAACCCTTATTCTAATTCTAAAAATGTATGTAATGAAGTTTTTTGATATCAGAATGTTTTAATAATACTAATGCGAAAATTATATGCTTACCGTGTTCCCAAGTTCACTAGCAGGATATATTAAATAATTCTACAAAGTGTTCACAAAGTTATTGTGTATTTTCGGAAGAGACAAAATGAAACAAAACACCACCTTACCCACTTAAAGGGAAACTTGTAGCAAAACTAAATCAACTACTCCTTCTCGTGTATCAAATCTAAATTAATGAGACACCATCTGTGTCTCTGCAAATGTCAAATAGATCAGCTGTTTCACGGAAAACATTTTCCAACATCCTTAGAGTAATATACGCAGCCGCTTGCAAATTGTGGTCTTTCAACACTACCAAGGCACTGATTTTTTTTCGGTACACATTCGATTTTACAAAGCCCTGGGCAAAAAAAGAGAATCTAACGAAGTTAATTTCGAACTCGCAGCCCAAGGTCTATTACCACCCCGGCTAATCCAGAGATTTGGAAACCATTCGTTGAAGTAGTTCTGCACGATGTTTGCATTGTAATACGATGCTCCATCCTGCTGGGACACTTCATGAATGATACCAGTTTGAATTAGCTGTGGCTCTATAAATTGTTCGAGTATATCAAGTTCAACAGTCTCTGTAATTGTTTTTCCCTAAAGAAAAAACGACCATACACTTGTGACGTCTTTCCAAGTCGCACATTAACCTTTTGAGTTCCTCTCCTCTGTCGCAAACTACTGTGGCGCATATGAAACAGTTATGTCGATTGACCTTTCCACAAGTATGCAAGATAAATTCATCCCTAAAGAGAACGTGTTCCATCAAACGTTTGCCTTCGAACTTGTCAATTAGTTGTGCACACCTGACTGCTTGTTAGATTATCTTCTTCATGAATGTGGTAGGCTTTCTTCCCCAATCATGTCTTCAAAATCTTACTGATAGTTCTACTGGGATTCTGGAGTCTCTCGTATGCTCTGCGAAATGACATGATTAGCTCCTCTTCAAACAGTTCACATGTCAATTCAACACTTTGCTCTCGCGTACTGGACGCCCACTTCTTTTCGCTTCAAGAATAGTTTCCGTTGCTTAAAATTTACGGACAAATCACGAATCCTTTTATCGGCGGGTACTAATTTATGGAAACGTTGCTGAAAGTTATCTCTTGTATCCTTTGATAAGAATTGTCACGCGTAGGAGACTTCTTTTTTATTCATTGTTGATTATAACCTGCAATATAGAATGCATAGGTCATGAAATGATTAAAATACAAACTGATTTTATACGCCAGCCTGTATAAAGAGAGAAAATTGTGACCGGCATAACATCAGAAATTTCTCAACAGATATTTTATGATTGGAACCATTTTTCTGGATGGTTACATACTAATATAATTTCCAAAATGTTTAAATTGATAGCCATAGAGTGCGGAATCTTCATACTCGTCAGTTTTGCCTCTATTTCGTTGAATTTTGATGTCAGGAATTTTTTAATTATATGAAACCTTAATTACGTGAAGTGTTTATGTTATTAAAATCTATAGGATTAAAGAAGAAGGTACAAACTTTTAAAATTTCATTTACTATGATTATTTTAAAATTTCTCAACCATTCCCATAATTCAATCACCACTAAAAGATACTTACAGACTATACATAACTTCCAGAATTTGGAAGATTCTGGGGAGATTAAAGAAATTAAATATACAACATCCGCCGATATTTCATAACCACTTTCGTGAACAACAGGGATTGTTTCATCCATTATTGAGAATACCACGAGGACTTTCCAAGTTCTAAATCTTAGTGGGGAGAATTTACCATTATAAAGATCTAGATTATTGTACAATAATTTCATAAAGAATGCGGCGGGGGTTGAATGAAAATAAATCAGCATTAAAGGTTTATGAAGCAATGTTTTAATGTGCAGAATGAACAAACAATATTATAGCTTACATATTCTGGCGCATTTCAGCATTTTTCATTTTATTGGCTTTGCTTTTGAAAATTATAACAATTTTTCAACTTTTTCTGTAGCGTGTTTACAAAATTACCTTGGCTACATTTAATAGGTAGAGCACGTTTTATTAACATTAACTAAGATTGTAGGGAAAATGGATTTTGATCTGAACTTCCTTGTTTACTCCTCAGTTTTTACAACGTTTCATGATGTGTGTCTGCATCAATTTAAATTATACGTCGGTTATATGAAGTAATGTATAAATAAACTCTACTAAAAGCATATAAAGTAATTTTGTAGACACCACAGGTGAAAAAACTGAAAAATCGGTGCATTTTTCAAAAAGCTCGAATGCTAATAAAATGAAAAATCTGCGGTAACACCAAATTGAAACATAGTTTGATCTTACGGCAATTTTCTTTCCGGTAATTTGGCTGACAGAATATTTTGAAATGGAGAGCAATACTTTCTGGAGCCACTGTATCTGAAATCGCTGTGAAGAAGCCGTAGGTACCTGCGTGTAAAGTACGGGAACATACACGCGGTTGCAGTACTTCAGGGGCTATTAACACCAGGGTGCTGCGCAGTTCCCTAGCTTCACAAACAGATGTCGTTCCTGTGATATAGAGCCAGCCGACCCCCTCCCCTCCCTAATTACACACCACTTCATTATATTACAGCTTGCTAATTACCGCACTGTCTTCCCCTAATGACCCCAGCAACAGTTAAAGTTATTGAGATTACAATTATTTCTGCCTTTGTAGAATTGAAAGCGCTGGAACATGCCATGCATAGCAAATACGCGACCTCTGTCACGTGACCGACCTACAGAGTGGCTCGAAACGTTTGTTGCTAACGAAGTAATTCACTGGAAATCCCTTGTAATAAGCGTTGATTAGGGTCACTGGGGAAAAGTGAGGGAACCGTCCTATTACTGATGTATGGATTGATTCAGTTACTGACCATTAAGCACTACAAGAGTATTTTTCATTGAGAACAGAGCTGCGTTTGGTTGTCTTCTGTTCTGAGTTGTATATATCTAGCCTGTGATGGTTTTCTCTTTACATCATAAACAATATAGATAAAGTTGCATGAAACAGTTTTTTATTTTTGTATACTTTACCTTACCGCATTTGAACAAGAAATTCAGTATCCATATTTCACTATAATTGGGCTCTTTTAAATCTCCTAAATCCAAAAGAACGATCTTCCTCCGAGAGAGAGAGAGAGAGAGAGAGAGAGAGAGAGTAGGCTAATTAAAAACCGAAAATTCGATTCAACGTCATATTTCACAGTTAAATCCACCTTCAAATTGCTTTACAACAATAATCCATAATAAATACAATTTAAGCAAAATTTGATATTATAAAACAAGCTGAAGTAAGGGGTATAAAAATTGATAAATTTATATTCAACTGAGTAAGAAGCAAATCAATTGTAATCCGTTTCGATCTGATAATAAGTAATCAGGTGGAAACTCAAGATATTCAAACTCAAGTTACCAGCCAGAACAAGGAGCACCCAGAAGATCCAGACAATATTGGTCTGCGGAAGCTCGGTGGCTTTTTACTCCTGATTTAAAATTAAATTTGTATTTATTATTATTTGACGAGTGGAAAATGTTGTTGCAATAAATAAAGCAAAATGTTAATTTATTACTGAAATAAGAACTGATTAATTACAAATTATTTTGTAATAAAATACTAACGTTCTTCTTTATTTTACTAAAACATACCATTCTACTGCCGTTGTTGTTGAAAGAAAGAGTAAATATCTAAATACAAAGAATCGTAAATGTTCACACAGAGTTATATTTCAGGAGCGTTCCCAGCATTTCCTGTCTTATATTCTGTGTTTATTGATGTATGTTAGGAAACAATCCAAAACATCTGATGTGTTAAACTCACATGACTTTCTCTACACTTATTATCTAAGAGGACAAACGCTTATTCTCCATCTATTCATGTTAATCGAGATAAACGTTTGTAGAAATTTTCTTATTGCTAATTTTCTTGTGGATGCAATGGGAATATGGTAGGCATTAAGCGATAGTCAAATCTTTTAAGGGTTGGTTGCTATGTGGAGCATTCCATTCTATTTGCATGTCCAGGACATAAAAAAACGAATAACGAATTCCCGTTTGAGAAAAAGTATAAGTATTGGAAAATTCAAACAAATAACAAGGAGCACCTCAGAAATGTTTCACTCCACAAAAAAGTATGTGACATAAATTGTTTTTTTTAACAAGCTCTATATTTTTGTGTAGAAAAAGTTTGTCTTTCCAGACATACACGGATTTCTTTTTAAAGGTGCATTTTTGGATTCAGGGGGCTTCAAAACATGTATTTCCGGTGAAATATCGGTACAGAACTTTTGGGTGGCATGCAATACTTCCCCTACTTACTACTACTACTACTACTACTACTACTACTACTACTACTACTACTACTACTACTACTACTACTACTACTTCCCCTATACGTAATAGAGAAAGTAAAAATCCTACATTTTTTAAAGATTTCTCATATAAACTACTTAAATTAAATTTGAATCGATTTCAAACAAATTACACAATTGCTCAGCATTTTTAGCATTGATCTTTATCACCTTCACTTATTTTACTTACTTTAAAAAGCCAACATAACTGATAAAATGCCGTTTCATTATATACAGTATTGTGCAGTTTCAAGTTTGCATCCCTCCTCACATCTGGTATAGGATTTTACCATTACGTTTGGTGATAGGTGGGTTTGTAAATCTAGAGATATTCAACTCATTTATTTTCAATAGCACCTTTAGGAATTAGGAGTAGACAGACGGAGGGGTCACCACTAGCTGGAGCACAGCATCGCAAGCAAGCCGTAGTGGACCCTTTTTTGCTACCGACGTGACCCCTTAAAGGAAGGAATGACGGGGAGACCCGAAAGGTGACCAGATCCGGACAACGATGTGCACTAACAAGGATGCTGCCCCTAACGATTCTAACATGGTGCCAATCCCAACGCTGTCTAGCTCTGTCTAAGTCTGGCGTAATCCGGGAGTTCCGTGGCAGCTCCAAGGAACTGAAAAAGATGAAAGAAAATGATGGGGACAGGAAATTCGTGGTAGAAGAGGAATTTGCCTACCGATCCTGGAAAACCACGAAAAACCCATAGTCAGGTGTTGCCGGCCCGACTGGAATCTAACCCCGGATCTCCCGAATGCGAGCCTCACACGTAACCGTGGAGCCATCTCGATCGATTAACAGAAGCTATAGTGTCCTTTTAAGTACCCAGAAAACATGGTATTTCCAGATGCATACCAAGGGGTCTGGCACGTTTTAAAAAGTCTCAGTTCATGAGAATATTTTTTTTAAAAATCCATGATTATTTCCTCCAACCTAGTTTCAGATGATTTAAACAGGTTTTACCTATTTGAGGATTAACAAGCTACTATAAAACATATCCCAGTCTTCCGTGTGGTATGCCCATACGCAAAGTATTACGCATTGAAGATAGTGACTGAGAACTGACTTTATAAATATTGTAAACCCATTTCGGGCACTATAGTGGATTGTATTATGATCGCACTGCGCTTCTAATGACAATAAAAATTAAATAAAAAGTCTTGTTTACTTGCTCCCGCCAATTTGCAACCACTTAACACACACACACACACACATATATATGTATATATATATATATATATATATATATTTGATTGCAGCATTTGTTTTGGTTAGTCTAACCTAGTTTTCGAGAAATTCGGCTGCAACCTCAGTTCCAAATAGTATACACTAAGAGAAGTTGAATATGTGTTTAGTTTAGTGTCGTTATAGCATTTATCATGAATACTTTCAAGTTTTACTAGGCGTCTTACATAAGAAACTTCCTTTCCTCCATTTGCTTCATATTATGTCACAGAAGATATTGTTTGAACGTTCAAAATTGTTCAAAATATCTGATAAGTTGCACTCACATACTTCCTCTACCCACTATCGTTTGTTTTATATATCTTCTAGTAACTCTTCCAATAAATGCTTATTTTTATATCTCCTTACGATTATTCAGATGATTGGTAGTTAGAAGGGAGATACAAAGGATGAGGATAGTCATATCTTTAAAAAGCTGTTCACTACTTTCTGGCTTTCAAATTCCACTTTTTGCACGACCACGATAAACAAATGCATGGTAACTTAACACTTCAAAAAGGCATAACGTATTTGAAAGTTCCAATCAATTATAACAAATATCTTTGAATTTGGGTAACAAAAAAGCTTTGTTTGACATCAATTGTATTTTAAAGAGATCATGTTTATTAAGATTCAGTCCATGCTTTGTGGGCCGGTTTATCAGCTATACACAACTCATTCAGAATGAGGAGGATTTCACAGACTAGTCGCAGAAAATTTAATATATACAGTTTATTTTTCATTCAATGGTATTATAATCAAAAGTGTGCTGGCCATTTTTGAAAAAAATTAAAACTAACTAAAATGCTCTATGTAAATCATAGTTTAGGATGTGGTGATTTTCTTGAAAATCTTCGTGTGGCATGCTTGGTGGATGTTGAAATTAAAATAAATATCAAGTTTGATATTTACGATATTTAACCGACAATGGTAGCCGAGCTTGTTAAAACACAGACTCGTGAGTGAGAGGGACTATTTTCCCTGCATGAGCTTTTTTCCAGATTTTCCTCACTCCTCATAACTGACAAATGACGGGGAGATACCTTAAACTTAGGCTGGAACGTTTCGTTCCCAAAGCTCCTTCCCCAACTGGGGGGAATGTATCGTCGGCGTCCATTGCGTGTAGTGCTGTTGTAGTGTATGTAGTAAGCACGGGCGCTAAGCACTGCAAAAAAGTATTAGTTATTAAGTCATGCTGATCCCACACGCGCTCACGCGTGCGCACAAACGCGCAAAAGAACACAAAATGTTCCTTTCTACGAACTCAGGTATCTCAAAACATATATTTCCCGTAAAATCTCTATACTGAATTTTTGGATAGAATGCAATACTTCCTCTGCTACTAATAGGCAAGCGGTAGAGAAAGTAAGAACGGCTATTTATTCTATTCTATTTAAATAAAAGTAGAAATGCAGTATTTAATGAACCCATTGTTAAACCAAAAGATAATTTCTTACATATATTCCGGTAAAATAAATCATTGAACACACTGAACTATACCGATTCAGTTGACCATACAGTAGAACTCTAAAACAAACAAAGAGCTAGGATAACATTTAGGTTCATTCTTTGTTGCTGTGAATGGGTTTTAACAGAGGTTGTAAAGGTAAGAAGTCCTTCATCGAAGTACTGAGACAGCTGTAACTAAAGGTAGAATGTGCATTTGGTGCAAAATTTCGACGTAAACATGTAATAAACGACCGTGTCACCAGCACTGCCCTCTGCTATTGAGCAGAAAGAAACAAAGATTGTAGGGTTTGCTGGGTAAAATACACGACACAGTGTAACAAGTGTATAACAAGGACGATGTTGTGTACTCCATTTCAGACTCCTGAAACGAACCATTGTAACACAGATTGGAAAAGATTTCTGAAGGCCTTGCTAGAGTGCTGGCTCCATGGATGAAATTGGATATAAATCAGATAAACGTGAGGTGCTTTCCCATCACAGCTACACGTCATCACATCCAAGGAGGAAAACTATTAAAAACGAATCACAACATGATCGTGTCGGAAACTTAGAGTTTATGAATACGTGTATGAAAAATTCACTGATAATACCCCGTTATAATCACTGATAGTTAATCAGGCTTTTTAAACTCGTGGAAGTATAAGCGTATATTACGTGTAAGCACTTAAAGTGAGTGTAGCACAAATAATGAAGCAAAAGCATGAATAATGTAATGTAATAAATATGTGTTACAAATATCGAGTTTATCTTGAATGACACGACTGGGGTAGCCGATCTGACTCGCAGCACTCGTCATTCAACCTCGCTCTGAGATAGCCGTGAATTTGCATTTCAGTCTAATGGTTATTTGGCGTGGCGTATAGTGGGAATAATGTTATGTGAAGCTGTCCGTTGATTGCGTACTGTGCGAACGAGGTTCTCATGTTCTATACTGCAACACTGCGTATGTTTATTGTGTTACGTTTTGCTGGAACGGATTCACATGTGGATGCTTGAATTTATGCAGAATTTCTCTGGCTCTACCGTTTACTAACAAATCCACTATTTATGGATTGTTAGATAAATTTCAGCAAACTATATCCCTGTTAGACAAAACGAAACATAGACAGCCAGCAGTTTTAAATGAGGAAAAACTGGACGAGGTAGGGAAATAAGTCTAGAAAATCGCTGCCTTGCATTAAAACGTGTTTTGGATGGCAGGCTGACCTGCTCGCTCTCCAAATCTAAATCCATGTGATTATTATCTGTGGGGAAAACTTAAAGATAAAGTTAGTGCAACAAATCTGCATACACTAGACGAATTGTCGTGTGTTTTCCAATATTTGGGCTGCAGAATTCCTTCGAATGTTCAATAGGTGACAGGCTTGTAGAGGGGCATCAGTTCAAACACTTTTTATTACTAAATTTAAGCGTAACATGTTCAGTATGTTTGGCATCGTAGCATTATCTAAAATAGAAACGCTCGCTGCTACTGCAGGATTAGTGGGGGCAGTGGGTTGCCAGTCGCGTCATTTGAGAAAAATCCAGTAGTGTTACAGATGGGAAAAAAGCAAACAAACCTGTTGTGTCTACCGGAGTGTAATGTCAGAGGATATTTTACTCCACTGGACGAAGAAGGCACCACCTACTCTCACCGAGCGTTTCTTCAAGTGAGGTGGCCAAAGTAATCGAGTGGGGTTCGTCATCCCCGTACAATCGAGCGTAAGTGGCCTGTTAGGGCGCTCAAGGCTCCACTTGGTGGGTGTGAGACACGTTGATGGGTAAACCCACCAAACTCGAACACAGCCCGGGATCGTCAAGTCGCCGAAGCGAGGCCCCTACGGAAGATTTGGAATCGGGAGATGGTTAATCCGGGCAGGAAAGTTCTTCTTTGGCTAATAAGTAGATTGTATTCCCGCCACGGTATTTGTTAGCATTGACCATACGGTAGTGCGGAGCAGTTCTGACTGACCAATCTTTTTTTTTCCCTCTCCGAGTGGAGGAAAAATACTTTTGCGTACTAACCGCATAAATGGGAGTGTGGGACTCCACCGCGGCGTGAGCCGCTGCGCTACCCACTAAAACACCTCCACCGGAGTGAAATTCAGTTAGATGTGTGGCAGTACCGCTTATGCACCTGCGGATTTGAGGTGTTGGTATATTGGCCAGCCCTTAGGGCTTAAACCAGGGTAAGGAGAGGAGACCGGACGTAGCCATGACCGAAGCCCTGATTACGCCATGGCAAATTTAGGGAGCTCGGTTGGAGGTTATTTCTTGTTCACGCCGGAGCGTGTCGTCTTATTATATTAGAGGTGTTGAGCATCACAAGTACGCACTTGTGCGCGAGGCGGAGTTGGAGCCGGTGGCTGCGTCCCTAACACAAATCAATCTAGGCATGCATGTACACAATACATATATGTATATACTTATTTATATTAGTTTTTATCTGTATAGAATAAAATTATTTGATTATTAATTCTAATTTGAAAATTCATAAGCGTTGATTCTGCCTTTTGGCTTCGTCTTTGTAGTGCATATTGTTAGTGCTAATCTGGATTATGATAGTTGTTTAGTTATTATTCGTATTATCCTATTTTGCAGTGTTTGTAGCTTATGCATGTGCGTCTTGGCCGCATATCCCCAAACCGGGGCTTCATATGTCATGATTGGCCTAATTAGTGTTTTATATAGGGTGAGTCCCATATTTATTTTTAGTTGGCTATTTATGTTAAATATTGGGAACAGTCTATTTAGTTGACCATTCGTCTTGGCTCTGACTTTAGCAATGTGCTTATTCCAGATCAGGCCCTGATCCATGATAAGACCTAAGTAGCTCACATGGTCCTTCCATTCGATTCTCTCGCCTGAATAATTCAGTGGTTGGAGAGTATGCTTACCTTTGCGGTGAAATAATCTTTTGGTGAAGACTATTACTTGTGTTTTTCTGGGATTGACTTTGATTCTCCATTTGGTGAACCAAGGCTCAAGTGTATTTAACGCATTTTTCAAGCGCAAGTGTATGATTTTCGGTTGTGTAGACTGTGTTATTACAGCAGTGTCGTCTGCATATACGTATTTATTTGATCTTACAAGATCTGGCATATCATTTATATACAAATTAAACAGCGTCGGCCCCAAAAGATTTCCTTGTGAGATCCCGGCCTTGATTGGTTTAGTGCTTGAGACAGCTTCCTCTACCGACGTATGAAGGCGTCGATTGCAGAGGTAATCCCTAATGAGGGCTACAGCTGAGTCTTGGAAATTGAATGGTCTTAATTTCTTTAGGAGCCAGGCGTGTCATACTTTATCAAACGCGCGTTCAATATCTAGATAAATGGCTTCTGTTGATTTATTCGTATTATAACCTTTGGTGATTTCCTCCGTCATTCTTAGTAATTGTAGGGTGGTTGAATGCTGAGTTCTAAACCCAAACTGTTTGGGTATCAGAATATTATGTTGTGTATGTATTTATTCACTATAATATTACTTTTTCTAGTACTTTGCTTAAAGTGTTCAAGAGGCTTATTGGCCTATAGTTCATGGGATGCGCTAGATTTTTGTTAGCTATCGGAAAGAACAAAAGTTTGGCCTCTTTCCACGCTGGGGGAAACGGGCCTTGTTCAAGCGTATAGTTGAAGATATTGGCTAATGTCTTCAGCGCTCTGATTGGGAGATTCTTTAGTACCGCATTTGGTATCTTGTCCGATCCAGGTGCTTTTCTGTAGGCAGGTGTTTAATGATCCAGCCTATTTCGCCCGGGTTTGTTTTTCTCATCTTATTGTGTGTTCGCATTTGGCCTGTATTGTCGGCTTCAGTTTCTGTTTCTAGTATAGATCCGTCTTGTACAGCAGGTACGTTTGGAGAGAACACGTTTTCAAGCGTGACCGCGAAGGCTTCCGCCTTGGCCAGGGGAGTTTCCGCTTTGTATTGTTGATTTGGAGGGGAGGTATATTAGTCTGAGTGCGCGATAGGCACTTCGCTATTCGCCAAACCGTGTTTTGTTGCGGATTTAAATTCACGAGTGTATGTCCCATTGATTTTGGATATAACTTCTAGCCCGTTCATTTGCTAGTTCTCTGGCATGATGATATTCTGTTCTGTGTATTGTGTTTCTAGTTCTTTGCCATTTACGTCTGGCTTTGGTTTGTGCTTGTTGTAGTATTTTTATGTCATACGGAAATTTAGCATTTATAGAGCGTGGCTGTGTAAGTGGTACGCAAGCCGTGGTGGCTAATTTAATTGCCATTTCTAATTTACCTATCGCGGAGTCTTGTTCAGTAGCGGAGTTTATTTCTAGATCTGGGAGGTAATAATCTACCGTGTTTTTTAAAATTTCCCAGTCTACTTCGTTATAGTTGGGCCTTAGTGGAGCTGGTTTAAATGCAATCGGTGCATTAATGGTCATCAAGACCGGTAAGTGATCTGATGTGAGCTCCTGCATGACTTCTAGGTCAATGTTGTTATTATTATTTAAGAGTGCTATATCTGGTATATCTGGCGTGTGATTTGGCATATGGAGTATAAAAGTGGGCTCTTCCTGGCCTGTTATTAAGTAATTTCTATTGTTTATGTAATTTAGTAATTTAGTACCTTGTGCATTGGAATTCTTGCAATTCCAAAGAAAATGTTTTCAGTTAAAGTCTGCTGCAGTAATTACTCTCGGTCCTAAATTCATTATTTTTTCTAAGTCGTCCGTTTCTAAGTTCCCAGGGGGATTGTAGATGGACGCTACTACGACTTCGGCGTTATCAATGATGAGTTTTATTGCCGTGGTTTCGGCGTGGGTTAAGTCCAGATATTTAATTTGATAATGTTGGATGTTAGTCTGTATAGCTATCGCGGTTCCTCCTCCTCTACGGTCGCGATCGTTTCTGTAAATTTTGTAGCCTGGAACAGATAGGCGATCTGTGTTGTTAATGTGTGTTTCTGATAATAAAACTAATTGTATGGATTGTGTTTGTAGCAAATCTGCTAAATGTTTTGTCTTTTTCCTTATTCCGTGGCAGTTCCAGAAAATTACTCTTAACGTGTCCGAAATACCCATGATTACATCTTACGAAGATGTGTCAGCAAGTCTGAGATGAAGAAAGCTACGATGATAGGGCTGTTCCAAAATCACATATTATATCGCAGAGCTTTTGAACCTTTTTAAGTACTGTATTAAGTGGTACTTTCCTTGTGGACATACCTAGTGATTTCACTAGTGTGACCATTGCCATGCTAGGATCTCTGTCCTTGTTGTGCTTGGTTCTTTTCCCGGGGGTGGGCGACTTTGCTTCAGGGTGAGGTCCATCAGCCATTTGTGAGGGAGCTGCATTTACTGGAGGTGTGTTTGCTTTTTCTTCTGTGCGGGGGTGGCTCGTTGCTGATTGGGTCAGCCTCGTATTTGGCCGAGGATCACCAACCAGAGGGCTCAGTTACTGGGGCTGGACGCGACCGGCCTTTACTGTCCCTAATGAGCTACTCTGATTTATTTGTGTAAGCCTCTGCGTAAGTTTTTGCCGTTCTGTCTAACCTTGGGGATTCCTAGGAGGCTTTCCAAGGGGCATGGTCTTGCGATATGCAGCGTTGTATGCTGGGCAGCCGCGCCAAGTTTCTCCATAGCCCTTAGCACCACATAAAACGCACCACCGCTCCGCAGAAGGAATGGTGCATGTCCAAGAGAGGTGGAGATCTGAACATTTGGCGCATGTTGGGGTTGGACCTACATTGTTGTTTCACATGCCAGAATTGCTGGCACTGCGAGCATGTTTTGGCTCTGCTGTGGCCCTATATACTTCTACGTGAACGCGAAAGTGAGAAAAATACTGAAGGTCTAGAATTTTCCTATTTTGAGCGGTGTCCTGCAGTTCAATTAATAATATAGGCAGGGGGACCTATTCCTGTTGCGCTTCCGCATCTGGATGACCCTAATGGACTGGAAACCGCATTGTGCCAGGTCTTCTACTATCTCTGCTCCGGTGATTTCGGCGTACAGCCCCTTAATCGCACAACGAGCGGTTCTGTTCCCAGGGTGTTCTACTAAATAGTGCTGCACGCCTCTTCCCTTGAGATGTTCTACCAAAGTCTGGTAGTCACCCAGGGTGACTTTATGCAAAAGTCGCCGGGGTTTCGGGCTATACTCACAAAGTATTTCTTATTTAGGTAGCAAGTCCCGTCGATGTCACGCATTAGCTGGTAGAATGTCGCGGCCTGGCTTTTATTCATAAAGATTGGCGCTATGTTTGACCTCATTTCCTGATTGAAAGCGTAGCGTCATTCTGTATAGCGTCATGTCCTGAGTCCCTATAAGTGCCAGGTTTCGGTGAGGAAGGTACCACAGGAGTAGGTGTAGGTGCAGTCGGAGTGGCGCTTTAAGTAGGGCTTGAAGGAGATTGGGTAGCAGGGTTAGGTTCAGGTGACGGAGACTTGGAGCTGGAAGGAGTAGAGGAAGTGGGTTTTGGTAGAGCGGCCTTCTTCCTAGTTGTCATAGTCCTTGGTGGATAAACAGTTGGCTTAGTAGCCGTCGAGGCCTTGTTTCCCTTCGTCATTCGTATAGCTCAGGAAGAAGAAGAAGAAGAAACGAGAGGAAATAAAAGAGAAGAAATATATAGAACCTAATATGCTCTACTGAGGCCAGTCTTCTGTTCTCAAGTGTTTGTGGACCGTTCAGTAGCAGCACGTAGTGCTAACCTAAAGGGGAGCTTAAACACTAATAGAGAATAATAGTGTAGTAAAAGAGAAAGACAGTTAGTGAACGCTAAAAAGCACGGGGATATAGAAGGCTGGACCTCAGAGAGGCGCTTAAGCAAGTTTTTCTACTGCTCGCTATGGCCGTATTTCCCCATCTCGTCTAAACTGTGGTGCGCACGCTCAGAGAGCTGGCGAAGGCTTTGCTATCACTACCGCGGCAATGCCGAGCCGATGGCTTTGGTACAAGTACCACGGCAATGCCGAGCCATATCCAGCGGTGGCTGCTTCTTGCAGCGGACTGCTTCTTCTTTCCTGTCTTGGAGGTCCTCTGGTAGTTGTCTGGTCGAGATCCCGACCACTCGCTGCGTCCTTGGGTCTATTCATTTCGCATCCGTGATCATTAAGGCGTAGTTCCCTGCGCCAACTATCTGTGGCGCCATCTGGTTCATTCACCTTGAACTACTTAACCCTTAGCGCTGTTGTGGCGCTTAACTAACTACTACTGGGTGCTTAACTAACTTACATTGTTTGCAGGTTGCTTATATTCTAGCGCCTTTGTGACTTGTGTAAAAGAGTTGTTTACTATGTACAATCTGTGGTCAACTAAGTTGTTTTGTGGTGGGTTACCGCTACAAAACGTATTAAGTTATTTATTGAGGAATTACAAACCTGGACCTGACTTCCCTGATGTCAGGTAAATACCTAATGTGTAGAGAGGAGTGCGACCACTTAGTCATTAAATGATAGACCTCTTGCGGAGTATATGGATTAAGTTGTATTGGTGTTATGGATCTGCTTGTGCATGTGCTGTGTCACAGCTCGATTAGCTGTCATTGTAATATCAGTTAATCACAGTTTTGGCCCAGGAGCACAATACACTCTCCTCCATGCTTCCCGCTTTTCTGATTTCCCTCTTCCTAATTACTTTCAGCATTTTTCTGCTTTCATCTATTATTTCTAAAACTGCTACATTAGTTATTATTAGCCTTGTAATCTTGGAGACCGATGGCAAGTTGACTGTACCGTCCTATAGAAGCAGATCACTTCTGCCTAATGGTGTATGTCAAGTGGATTTCGTCAAGTGGGCAGATGGCTAAAGCCTTCTTCTACTACCACAATTTAATCACTCAACTCTTCTGCCTATCCACATACAATGGGTTCACTAGTCTTTCCTGACTTCATGTTAAAGTCTATTTCCACCCTTCACCATCTCTACCATAGTTTTCTTTTTTATCAGGGATCCAGAGAAGATGCTTCCTTTTTACTTTTTCTACTACTTACTTAGAGTAAGAAAGGAAGTATTGTATTCCATCGAAATATTTTAATGTCACTGGAAATACACGTTTTCAGCTCCAAAAAGTATTTTAGAAAAACATCTGTGTATGTTTGTGTCCGTGTACCGAGCGGGATGGCTCAGACAATAACATCCGTGCCCCGCATTCGGGAAGTTCCGGTTTCGATCCATGGCTACTGGCCACTCTGACTAATTATTAAATCACCCAAAGATTATGAATCTTCATCATAAAGGTAAAGCAAAGGGTTTTTCATGGTTTCCCCGGGTCGTGAGGAGAATGCTGTGGGGTTCATCTTCTACCATCAATCTCCTCCCTCGCATTACCTGTACCCATCATTTTACCGCTCATCCCTTTCAGGGTTATAGGACCAGGCGGTGGTGTTCAGCGAGTTGCGGCTGGATGGTGACTTGCGCCCTGTAGTTTCTTCTCTGGGGTCGCTGCGGGTCTGCTCAATTAGGTCTCTCCTCCAAGTGGGCTCCGGTCTGGGTGATCCGCAGGAGGTTGGTGGCTTGCGGACGGGCCTGGGTGGCGTCGTATGCTTTCCATCTGGAAATGTTAGGGATCCCGCCTGTGCTTGCGCCCAGACGTCTTGCCGTCGTTATCTGGACCTGATCGTCTTTCGGGTGTCTACCCTCATCCCTTCCTCCTGAGGGAGAAGCACAAGAGGCCAACTAGCCTGCGTGCGGTGCTCCACCCCGGTTTCGAGGGCTCCCTCCATTGATTCGTACCTTATCTTTGTGTACGTGTGACCTGGACAGCATAACTCAAAAACAAGAAGTTGATAAGTGTCAAACTTGGTATTCAAGTTCAGCATCTACCAAAGATGAGACACGAAGATTTTCAAGAAAACTCCTCTACCCTACTATCCTTTACATAGAAACATTTTTCATTAGTTTTATAAGATACCACATGTTTAAGATATTTGTATGAGTAAGTCCTCTTCATTCTGAATTAATTTTGTAAACCGTAAGAGTCAGAGAAAAACTTACTACTGAGCCGGAGCGGTTTCCTTATCGGCTCAAATTAGATTGTTAGTACATTTCGCTGACGCTGGGTTGAGCATTCAATTGCTTTTGCTCTCGCAAGTGGCGTGAGTGAGCTCCCACGCAAGCTCTTCTTGAGTTCTAGTAGGTAAATGAAGTTGAGGTGTCGCTCGGTAAGTTCTTTCAAATGATGTAAATTCTTTGATTGCGTTTCTTGGCTTGGTTTACTGACGTAACGTGGGTGTGCTTGCAAGGTTCCGTAAATTCTTTAATATTTGCCAAACATAAATTATGAGTGGAAATAAAGGGAAGGTTTTCTAGTTAAATTTTTACATAAAGTCTTAACTTTCTTTGGGGATGGGTTGTTGAATTTTGTTAATTGTTTGGGGTAAAGTTCCTTGGTTTGTTATTTAATCATGGTTGGTGTTTTCAGAGTTTATATTTGTTAAACGTGTTTTGATATATTTATATTTGTACATGCCTTGTTACGTTTTTCAGAGCTCTTTATATATGTTAAATACTTATTAATATATATGTTTATATATATTTCACCACTAGTTATGTTTTGTAAATTGTGGGCAATTTGATTCATATTTTAAGAGCTATGTTGGCATCTACTTTGACACACGCAGGCGGAACTAGGTGATGTTATGTCGTGGGGAATTTCGTCGTTAATGGCATCAAAGTGTATAATTTCTTGATGAACATCTGCTTTAAAAGGAAAATTGTATATAACCATACACAAATCTATTATTTGAATCAATCTTGTACACTTACACTCGTTATTGTTTTACTTATAATTTAGTTGCTCTTTAAGTTTGGTTAAATAAATTCAGACAATTGTACCTCGTCGTGATGATTGTGCAAGAAATTGTGCAAGGGCATTGCATCACCTTATGTAGGTTTGTCGGGTACTCTCACCTGATCCTGCTTCCGCAAGTAACAAAAGTGGCAAATCCATAAAAAAAATGTGAAAATACAGTACGCTACATATTCCAATGAAGAGGAGCGGCGCACTACACAAAAAATTTAGATCTGATTAAATTACACACTTTATATAATTTTTCTGTGCCATTACACATTTATGAGATATTCTATACTAACGGTTGTACCGTCAAATACTTTATATTTTCTTCGACTTTAAGTCGCTATCTTTTTTTATGTTTCGTGGTTATGTAGAGAGAAGGGTATTCAAAGCCATCACGTAACGACCTATTTTTAACACATCTGACTATCACTATAGCATACTATCTCCTTCTTATACATAAAAGAAATAAATGTTTAATGGAACTTTATTTCGATTAACAACAATAAGATAGAAGAATGATTGCATGGAAGAATGGTTGTAGAAGTGTGAATGGAGTAAGTCACGTGAATGCAACACATCAATTTGTTTTATGTTTATCTTCACGCCATCTCCTCACTGTTGTAATTTATGTTCATTAGCTTCCTTCTTAGGATCGTTTCCTCTCTTGCTAATAAGCATGATAAATGCTGTGGCGCTACAACCGCGAAGGGCATGGGCCTGTCAGCCCGACTGCCGGCCTCACGCCACGTACGCATGACAGAGGTGTGTGATCATCCAACTGATACGGGGAGAGCATCACGCATTCCCCAGCCGGAAAGTTGGCTTACGAGGGTAGGACTGCTGCCTATCGCAGCTTCTTACTTTTCTCACAATGCTGAGTTGGCACCGGTCCTATACCCGGGACCTAAAATCCACACCCCCATGGGTGTGATCGAACCTGGGCGCATTCCGTGGTTGGGAACCAGAGCACCACGCTCCACCACATATATAATTTGTTTATTTATTTACTTATTTATTTTTGTTACACTTCTTCCTCCTACTAGCACTCCTTTTTCTGGAAGACAATTTTAACAAATTCTCTAATTGGGTGTTGACATGGTAGATAAATGAACAAATACACCTAGAAAATGAATGAGCAAAATATTTTTAACAGCATGTCAATTGGCAACTAAAGAAAATGAACTTTTTTTCGGATATTGCTTGTTTCAGTTTCTTTTCATCTCTGAGGTCTAATTAGAAACTGAGGTTCTAGAACAACAATAATCGAAAGCAGACAAATTAAGTCTCATAAATTTAATACATGCGAAATATATTTTATCCAAATTTCTAGTGTATAAAGTTTCATTTATTCACGATGCTATCTTTTACGCGCGCGTACACACAATAACAACAAGCAATTCACAGAGGCAATGCTTTAATTTTTTTGGTTTATTACCTAGGTTCACGAAATAATTATAACTAGTTTGACACGTGGTTCACAAATGTCAGGATTATACATGAGTGCTAAATCCACAAAATCCGCTGTGGGAAACTTTATGCCCCATTCTCAATGAAAATCAAGGCGTAAGCATAACATAAGTTAAAAACTAGATGGTATGTATTGCAATGGAATCGTTAAAATGAATCACATAAACATAAAATTAAACAGTAAACTGAACATAAACCTATAAGCTTGCAAGGTTCAAGCTTTCAAACTTATATTTACGTCAAACAACAAACTAGCCAGAGACCGATTCTCATCACGTGATTATCCTGCCGTCTTACGTCATATTTTTCATGTGTTGACTCGGTAACTGTTCAAGATGATGGCCCAGGAATCACTGGGATATCTTACGGATATCTATAAAAATTGCAAAACAAAATTGTGATTGCAGCTCTAGTTCGTATTGATACATGTACATAATCTCTTTTGTCATGCCTACTGTCGGTGATGGCTTCGCACACCTCGGCTGTTTCACGCTCTCTTGCGATTGGCTGCTGTTTGTGTTTCGTTTGTCATTATGAATGACAACATATCACATTAAGTTTATGCCTAAGTTTTACGACGTTATATTAATGTTTAAATTTCATTGTGAATGGCCCCTTAGTCTTATGGTTTCTAAGCGATCCGTCACTTGTATTCTTCAATGCTAACTTCTTATAACCTAGTGTGACTTCCATTCGGTAACCCTGAAATCGGTTTGACTTTGTTTGATTTTTGTAGTTTAAAAATTCATTAATTAGAGTTGCGTGGTTTGTTAAGTCCAGGTATCGAGAATAAAATGTGCTGCATGAATATAAAAACGTGAAGAATTATGCCTTTTTTATGTTCTTTTCGCGAATGAAAACAAAGAAACGTATTTTCTTAGCACGAATTCCAGAAATCGTTGTGTTTCATTTGAAAATCTGCATTTAAAGAATACTCCAGTAATAAAAAGGAAACATTTTTGCACTTAATTATTCCGCTGAGATTACAATATGATACCTATATATTTGTGGACCTCCATGGTATAGTGGATACCAGGATAGACTAATTCAACTCTGGAGAGTGTAAAAGCTCTTCCTTCATAAAGCACTAAAGGCTGTTGATCACACCTGATGTTTATTCGCACGGTAAATAACCTCGTACCCTGGGAAAAGTGAGTCCGAAAACCAAATTTGTCGCCCATTTCATACCCAATAACTACTTGCTTCTCCTGGGAAGAGCTAATCACTCATCACTGCAGGCTCAGACGACAGGTACTGCTGGAAAGTTGACTGATAACAGAAAATCTGGCTAGAGATTCCTATGCCACAGAGTTACGGCAACAGATTTAATGTTGAAAATAATACTTATATGTGTAGAATTGTGGCATAATTTGGTATTTCCCCAATTTTAATAAGCAATAATGTAATTTTGAGACACTCTATGAATATGGATAGGGATTAAAATATTTTACGGCTTAAGTCACCTCTAAAGAATCAGTAAAATAAAATTTGGCGTCAAGAAAAAGTCCCATCTCTCCTCTTTAGGAAATTATGTTCAGAAAGAAGGAAAGTAATACATTAGATGTTGCTTAAACCGTAAAATATTTTAATTATGTAGAACAGCAGCCACAAAAGTTCATGGCATATAATAAATAATAGAGTAAATTTTAATTTAACATTGACCATTACTGATCTGCATTGCCTCAGCATAAAATGCTGGCAAAGAAACACCATTAAAATATGTAGTTAGTGCTTTTCATGCCCATTTTCAAAAAGCAATCCTTGTGTTTCTAAGGTTTTAATGTGCATAAGTATGAATCAATGGGTTATGAAAAATACAGCGGCTTTTATAAAAGAATTTCACTGAAAAGAATGTTTTTTTTAATCTAGAATTTTTCATCTCGCTAATGCTATCAATGCTTACTTTTATATGCTTAGCTTGTATGTAATATAATAGGGTTTATTATTATTATTATTATTATTATTATTATTATTATTATCCATTTTCAATAAATATTATTAATAACCGCAGTAATATAAGAACGCACAAAATACAAAGTTTTGAAAACTTTGCAGGGTTTGTACGGAAAGAGACTAATCCAAATTAAATTATTTTATTCCCAGAAATGTTTTCATACACTCTGCTTGAAAAAATGAAACGAGCATTATATCAGAGATACATTCAAACGCAGCTTACCCAAAATAAATGCACCATCCCAAACGAAATGTCATTAAACAAATGCTTTGGAGGATTGTATTAAAAACGTGGTTACAAAAGCGAAGAGTGCTAAACGATTGGAATTGAGAAGATGATGTTTTCTGATTGCAATTTCACCCGGCATATCTGTAACAAATAAGTATTTTATTTTTTTTACTTCAATATAAAAGCCAGCAGAGTTACTGAAGTGAAAATCAATATAAAAATATTGTTACTTTAGAAACTACCTACGTGAACATGGGATCCTTATTTTTGAATGAGTATTAAATAACGTGCACGTTGGACCAATGGATTCCAATCTCATTCACTTTTCTGGCGAGGGCTTATTTCACCTTCAGGGATATACATATAAATTCACTTGACAATAACCGATACTGGAGTTCAGAAAAACTCATTCTCATTCATGTAGTGTCCGGCCATGATGAGAAAGTTGGTTTATGGTGTGCTATCAGTTGTGATAAAATAACTGGTGCTGTGTTTGGAAGGGGGTGGAACAGAGGAAACTGTTGATTCCGATAGGTATGTGATTAATGATTTTGCGCTCCTTTTTCCCGGAGCTATCCGAAGCGGTAACACTTTTTTCTTTTTTTACAACGGACGGGTTTAAACCACAGTACTGAAGCTCGCATGTTATTGCTAGCAATTTATGAAGTTTGAGCCTTCGTTCAGCCAACTTAAATCCATATGAACATAAATAGCATTAAGACATATGTCTAGAACTATGTAAAAATCTAAAACAGGGGTGTCAAACATATTCCAAACAGCTCTCGGCAAAACAAATTTTCTGCAATGGAAACTTATAGCTATAATAATAGAAGTTTACATCCTTTAAAAATGAACGCAAGGTAATGTACCCTTGAGTGCAAAATCAAAGACACACTACTAAAGATGTGATGTGTAGATCTTAGTAGTGAGTTTTTCTTCCATAAGGTTTCCACATTTATCATTAGGCAACACTAGACTACACCCACCTCTTAATTACTCTAAGAGTTGAAACAAATTCCAAGAAATAAACATGAACCAGTGTGCGATGTTATAGTCTGTGTGAAACAAAGGAGGGATTAGAAAAAAATATTATCATAATTAATTCTGCCTTAATTGGTGTAAACAGTTTAAAACTAGGCTAGCCTACTATAACAAATGAATGATTCTACCTTGTAGAAGGGTGGGTGAGAAATTATTTGTCTGTAGGTTACTATGCGCAACAGTCACAAAATTTGTATCAAGCATTTTTCCTGAATTAGACGTGGAAACGAGATCCAAATTACTGCCACCATCGAATAAGAATGTAAGGCTGGAAACACTGCTGAGCTTGGGATACCTTGAAGAACGAAATTCTGTTGGAATTTTCTCAGAAAGAGGCTATCATTTCAATGTGTTTGTCATTTTCGCGACTGATTTGGTCAATAAGCGTTTAGATATCAGCATATTAAAAAATTATGATTGTAAATTATATAGGTATTGTCATTGTCATAATCATTGTTGCATAAATACACTGATATAATCCTGATAGAACGCGTCGTTAAATCCTTTTATTCCATGAGCAGCTACGAATTTATCTGATGAAACTCGTAACCTCGAATGGGATTTATAAATACTATCAGGCGAATAAAATATAGACTATTGTATAAATAATAATTACTTTCTTACTTGTGTTGTTTAAAATCAAATCACCATTGTGTTAGCTATGAAATCGCGGCATAGCTAAAGAACAATCGAATATGTTGAGAAGTACTAACCATTACTACCAGCAGTTGCAATGAATAAATAGTTAACCTCAAAACTAAGATAATTTATTAGAACATATTAAACTCACATATTTTTCAAGAATATAATTTATTTCAAATTAACACTATTTGAATCTACAATGGTTAAGAATGCAATTGTGAAAGATAAAAGTTGAAGGAATCTACTATTTTTTGGTAATGGAAACTAAAGCGGACTGGGCTGAAGTGGGTGTTGAGGTAGCAAATTTCGTTATTTCTTTAGAATAAACACATGAATTACGTAGACTAAACATTGAATACTGATACAATGCAATTGCGATTCAGTTCGCCATTGAACCGCAATCTTTTATCTGATAAAATCGTATCCTTTCAAGTATATTATAAGATAAATAAGATAAGATATCCTAGGCATTGCTAAACGCTATCGGACAATTCAAATACACGCATATCACTGGAATAATCCTTATAATATTATCGTGACTTTTAATACTTAACGGTATTCAGCTAGTAAGACGAGAGGCAAGTTCCCAATCAAGTGACTAGAATAACCTACCAGGGTAACGATTTAAGACGGCCGAGTTACACATTCCAATACCAACTTAAACTGCCCCATATCTATATAGACCATATTTTTTGTACCCAAATGTACATAGTTTTGGGAATTTTTCTACCAATCTATATAGCCGAAACATAACTCTATTACCAAAACTGCCTATAATGAAATCAGAGCATACGAAGATTCATAAACAATAAAAACTTTCTCATCAGAGTTTAAAATTGCCATATTTAAGATACATTTTCTTAAAATCTGTTAAGGATAAGAAAAGGATAAAAAGCATAACTTTTTATTGTTAATTAATATAAACTTTCAGACAGAAAGTGTTTTCTTAAGCATAAATTTAAGGACATTAGATGATCTTCTCCAGGTTTCTTTATTATATTAAATGTTTAATGATCATAGTAAATATTATTATAAATTTGCCTGTTTGTTAGAGAAAAATGTGAAAAATGTACATACAAAACCAATATTTTAATAATCATTTACAAACCGTTACTCCATTTCTGAACTGCCAAATTAGATTATGCTGTATCATAATTTAGATTCCTGACAAGTATGAATATTATAAACCTTCCGCCTAACAATTCAACCAAATTTTAAATCGATGGCTTTTGACCCATGTGACACTGGACGTCAGCCTTAATCAATGATGTTTGCTCAAGTGGTTTACAGGAATGAAGTGTAAACATATGAACAATAAATCACAAGTAGGTAATCACTACTTTTGCAGGTATTGCAGGTATCTAACAATCATATGTAGTGGGCAACTGGACTACTCCTGCTTCGTCACAGTTCACCCGGTCTTCTAAACTTGGAGCTGGCATGCTTCGCCTAAAGGTGATAGACTTTTGGCTTTGTAAAACTCGCGTATTATTGGGGTGATGGAAAAATATTTCGTACTTAAACTTTATTAGCAAGCATTTCGATAAGTAAACAGATCACTCTTTGCTTCCGGTTACTGTTGGAAGCACTGTACTTCTAAGTTTCTCATTAATCTAATCTGCCCTTCTTGAATTATTTTCAGAAGTATGAAACATTTTAAAAATGCAACTTGTGGTTTTTGTGCAAACTATTATAGATTCTGATATAGACTTTTTATTTAAAATAACAAAAAAACACTAAGTTATACTTTTATTTTGCCTTATGTGTACATACTATAACAAATAAAGTTTCATATAAGAGCTTATCATATCAGAAGACACTGAGAACTTGAAATTCTAAAGTAATTACAGCGAATTTCGCAAGTATCAAATGCAACAGTTGCATAAAGCAAAAGCCAATAAATAACTGCAACAGATATCAATGCGTTTGCAACGAAACCTTACGAATATTGATCCACTGCCAGTTTTAAATTTAATCCAAAGCAATTGTTAATTGGTTTGAGCGAAGATTTAATTGTTGAGTAGTAATCAGAGGATTAAGCTTATTCTATTCCGAGGTAAAAATTGTTTTTTACTTATATTCAAAAGTAGAACAAAACTATTGTATAGTTCTATACTTTTATATGTTTTGAAAGATTGTGGAACATTACATGAATGTATATCAATAAATGGTTTAAGGGGAGATTAAAAGCCCTATTCCACCAAAGTTAAATATGCTAAATTCATAACCCATTATCCCAGTAACTATTTAATATATCCGACTGAAAGTTTTAGAGGTTATGGATCTATGTCTTCTAAATATATTGGTATACGTTTGTGCAATAAAGGAAGATAAGATTGTTTTCATAGGTATATCATCTTTTATTAAACTCTATGAGGAATTACGTTTAAAAAATAACTAACAATGTTATTAACACCAAAGTAGATCCATAATAGCCTTTAGAGGCTGCTTTTATCATTCTAAAATTTAATTGGCTATGCTTCTGAGAAAACGGGTCATTTATACCACAAAATGGCATTCAAAGAAAAATCTTTTCAAAACTAAACTGAAGAAATCAAACTCACATATATTTTTAAAGAAATAAACCACATGACCTCAGTGCATACAAGCTACCGTACTTAACAGTAGTACTACAACCTCCCCTAAAAGATGGGCTATGGTTTACCTGTCTAATCCAAAATCTGCAGGAGTTATGATTCTCTTCTGTGAAGTGGTACAGAATAAACAGTGCAAAATTGTTTTTAAAAGTGTATTTAAAATATAAGAGTAGGAATGATATCACGGAGGGGTCTCTGAAACCGGAGCAGAGCACCGCACGTAGGCCAATGGGGCCCTTTTGCTTCTAACGTAATCCTAGGAGGGATGAAGAGGAAACCCAAAGAGCGACGAGATCCGGACGGCGATGTGCATGGACGAGGTTCCTAATAATTCCAGCGTGAATGCATTCAACGCCGGTCAGCCCTATCCACAAGCCCCAAGTCCCCGGGAGCCCCTAGAGCCCAGGATGCTGCTCCAGAAGGCGGCTCCGGTCCAACCGACGCCAGGGAGAAACCTTTCCAAAACGCGCCTTCACCGCCCAGCCACAACATATCGGACGCCGTTGCCTGATCCTTCAACCTTCAAAGAGATCATAATTATGACAGGAAATTCATGGTAGAAGAGTAAACTAATTTAGGCATTCGCCTACTGACCCGGGAAACCACGAAAAAAGCCATGGTCAGAGTGGCCAGTCCGACGGGAATTGAACCAAGGACCTCCCGAATGTGAGCCTCACGTGTTACTGTGGAACCATCTCACTCAGCTATTTAAAATATAAATATGCATACGCTAATAAAATATATATATATATATTAAATTAAAAATAATTTCCAATTAATAAGACCGCACAAACAAAACTAAGAATATCATGTTTGGCAATTTTCACCATTTAGACTCCTCTAAAGAGAAAAACAGTGACTGAGAATGTTTAAAACTAACTAGCGGTAATTAAATTCAAAGCTGAGTACTGAGTGTGTTAATAGTGCAGGGTTTCAGTAAACAGTGAAACAAAGCTGCTTCCAGTTGGAATATATTCTTCGTCGATTCAGGCACATTTTAATGGCAACGTTCAAAATCTTGAAAATGTTGCATTTTTTCCCTTAATTTCCAGAGCACGTACCCTTAAACGTATTCTTGAGTAGATGCTTTGTAAGCAGCTGAGATGAATTACAAACAAATTTATTCATTATAAGCATAATGGCAGACACAAACAGGCAAACCTAAGTATATGAAAAAGTTGCAAGGTATAAAAGATTTTAAGTCAAAAAAGAAGGAATAAGATGTTTGACGTGTATTTTTAAATGACTATCCTTGATCAAAATTCTTATTGAGCGGCCTATCTTTATAATGTCTTTACGCTGTACGAATGAAAATTAATCAAATGTTAGCAAACTCGTGACGGTACTTGTAAGATTTTAGCAATAAAAAGCAGCGAACTCTTGCTTACCACTGAAACTTTTGTTTGCTCTTATTTCGTATAGGAACAACAGGCCAGGAGCTAGTGAAAAATAGACGCCTCATTTCCTTTGGGTGTAAGATTAATTTGTTATTTCCTTGAGGAAGTGCGTCTGTAAGTGCGAGCCTTTCCCCTGCTGTAGTGTTTTCTGGAAGGTTTGTGTTCTTGTTGTGTTATTAATTTCCCTGAATTATGTGACGTAATAAACAGAGAGCGGTGGTGGGGGGAACATGAATGGGCTCTCGGGAGAGAAGCCATTTTGGCACGAACTGCAGAAATGAAGTCATCGAGTAGTTATGACGCTGTTAGATTGTTCTGGGGGTTAATAATAGAAGTTCATGTTGTTCAAATAACTTAAAGTTAAACTCTCGATGCTTACAGAAAATCTAAAAAATCCACTAATGTAAAACTCTAATGATTTCCACATAATGTGTTCTGAAGCTGGAACAATTGAATGTATGATATGCCAGCTTATATGGCGTTTTCGTCTGCATGGATGTGCATTAGTATTACACGGAATTATGACCATAAGCCACGTAATCTACTATCGGCTACTCCAAATACAAATTAATATTAATGGAGTAAATTATTAAATTCTGTGAAAATTAATTGCCCTTGCCGCCGAACATCATTTAAGTATGTTGCGATTTTGCTTTCTTGTAAGGCATTTTACAACTGCGTAACAAATAACCGCTTGTACAGCGAGTAATATTCCTCAAACCTAAGCAATTCAATAAGATTAAGATGGCCATTCTTGAAAAATGAGAGTTCAGATATGAGTAGTTTTACGACTACTTGGTATGCATTTGGTATACAGCTATGTAGGAGACCATAAGCAAGAAAGAAT
This sequence comes from Deroplatys truncata, assembly GCA_030765065.1. Lineage (NCBI taxonomy): Eukaryota > Metazoa > Arthropoda > Insecta > Mantodea > Mantidae > Deroplatys > Deroplatys truncata. The sequence continues at coordinate 234,136,235 of CM060975.1, forward strand.
ATTTCTTTTCAAAGATCAACCTGCCTCTTATGGTTACGAAATCTTATCCAACCTTACAAAAGCACCACAAAGCAAACTTAACAGCACTAAGCATCTCAATTAGATCCAGATGGTCTTCTTCCTTTCTTCATGATTTTGAATCTAGCCTGTTTCGATCTATATTCGTATATAGATGGCTGTTTCTGCAAAATATCATTTAATATTACATTTTGTTTTAAAATAATAATATAGTATACGTGTACCCGATGACAATCACAAGAGTTTAAGCTATCCACCATTTCAGAAATAGTTCAAATCGTAGCTTTCGGGATAGCTTCGAACAAAATATATTGCTAATACATTTTCCCTTTATGTATCAATATACAATTATTACAGATGATAAGAGGACACTTATCTTCACCGATAAAACTGTAGCCAAAAGTTTACTCGTAATTTTCGATTTTGGATAAGCATTAATCAACAACCGTACAATATACATACTTAGAGTCACTGGAAGCTTTGAGAATGGACAATAATGAGTTGTACCAAGCCAAAGTAGGTCTTCCTAACTTTAAATTGAAGTTCAGATAGTAACGTGTCCAAGTCTGGGTGTGCTACAATAATGTACAACGCCAGCACCTGTGTGTATGTGCTGCAGCTGTTACTACGACATATGCTAAAACGCACCTCAAGCGAGAGCATTTCCGTGCTATGATTTTCTATCACTTCAAAATCAGTTTAGGAAAGAGAGAATGCCTTGAATATTGCATCGGGTATTTTGGGATCTTTGTCCTTCGCAATCCACGATTTATCGATGGTGTGCAGAATTTATAAGAGGAAGGGATTCCTCGAAGTGCAAGACGCGTAGGACGTCTGACTACAGCAATAACGGACGAAAATGCGATGATAAACTACGCGCATTGGTGCAACGGTGCCAGGAAATGATAGAAAAACTTGATGGGGGAGGATCCAAAAACATATTTATCATTGTAATAGTGACGAAAGTTGGGTATACTAGTATGATCCAGAAACTAAGTGACAATCAGTCTGGCTCTTCCCAGAAGAGGATCCCCAACAAAAGGGAGGCGACCAAGAAGTGTTGGTAAGAAGATGATCTGTTCGTTCTTCTCAGTTAATGGCATATTGTGACAAAATACTATTACTGCCAGATGGTCTGCCACAAGTCTTCAGTGAATTGGGAACAAAGCGTTCAAAGATTGGTCTGCGTGGAATTTTGTTGCACAACAACGCCTCTGCTCACACTGCAATAAAAACAACCCACTTTCTGCAGGAGTCAGGCCTCAAACATTTATCCCATCCTCCCTACAGTCCAGATCTGGCTCCATTCAACTTTTTTCTATTCCCCAAAATCAAATAAAAAACTTGAAGTCAAGGATTTTAATCACCTGAAGCTGTAGCGGCAGCTTATAGAGAAAGTCTAGAATTAGAGGTACTAATTATAATTAATCTGAAAATATCAAAAGGTTCCCTCCACTGACACAAAATGAATAATTCTTTGTAACAAGTCTTTAAAAAGCTGCGTATACTATTTCTCGCACTTACCAGATGGGAAGGGTATAGAAGTTATCCTCTTGACATCCAGGGCTATACTGATAAGTTTATGAACACTATTCTTTTATCTTTCATAGACTCCTAGAACTAAGATTTGAAAAATATAAAAGTTTGGCAACCGTGTAATTCTCTTCGTAGGCGGAGAAAACAAATCGTGATTGAGAAAGGTCACGGCTGCGCCAGGATAGAATACACTCTGAATTTCCAAAGCCAACCGGGACTATATTAATTATGGGAAGGACATTATCTTTAGCTAGTAGTATTCCCAAGACAGTTCTTCATTGTTTTTTCAGCAAAGTGTTTAATGTTTAATGAAAGCAACTGCATTTGAAAACACTATTCAAATTTATCACAAAAGATCGAAATAAATACAATTTTTAAATCTAAACGTTTACTTTTTTACTAAATAAACTAAATAGATCAAGTAGTTAATGATTACCGGGTAAAAACATCCATCTATTTATCTAAGCTTTCAGTGAAACCGAATCAATTTAACAATATTTGTATTTAACAATAATAAGGAAATCGCCTATAACATTTGAATATCTAATAAAAGGATATAAGTGTAACCTAGAATGTTGGTAACGCTCTTCTGAAAATCCTAATACCGCAGCTGTGCGAGGCTTGTATAAGGTCAGTTCTTCAGACCGTTGTTGCAACTGTATACTGCATCGTAAATTAGGATTTATTCAAAAGGAAACTGCCAAGTTCTGGCCAGAAGAAGCCTTTAAGGAAGTAAGTGAAGAAAGCAATCGCAAATCAATCACTATTCTGCCCCACACTTCAATATTGCTTACCTAATCGTCTTTATATCATTTATAATGTGACGAAAATTGCGCAAAGTTTATTATTTTCCTGTGAAATAAACCTTCAAAGAATAAAATGGTTTTATAAGCCTTTCTTTGCCTAGGTACATATAATTGCCACCAAAATGGATATTTATGGTCCTACTACATGAAATGTGTCTGATAATGACGTACATTTATTTCTTTATTCCGAATCTAATATTATGATGCTTTAATTTTGATTTGAAAGTTCCTAATATATATAAAATTGACTAACCCAAAAATAAAACAATACCTTTTAAGTATTTTACTAAATACAGATTCAGAGCCAGGATCTCAGTTTTACAGCATTTCACTCTAAAAAGTAGCAAAAATGGAATGTTAAATAATGTAGCAAGTAGCAAAAGAAGAATAAGAAAAAATAAAAACCAACAGCACACTTTTATCTTGCTACATCGATATTATCGTTTCTTTCTTCTGTACTGGCCCTTTAAATATTTCCTGCTCCATTTTGTTTCCACTTCCGTGACATTGTATTGCTTACTGTTTCTTCCCTCTTTCACAGACATGTCTCTACCTGCTTGGCACAACTTTCCTCTCTACTCTTGGTGAATAGCATTTCCTTACTACATCTTCGTCGTCTGCCTGAGGCGTAGCTTTTATGCTGAAGGTAAAGGAGGAAATTGGGAGTTTTCGGCTCTATAAGAGCTCAGATATCAAGAAGGGTTGGTCTTCTTAGTCTCTTGCAGGTAAGTTATCTGAGAGGAAATATTTCAAAATTGAATCTCCTCTTATACGAAAGTTATAACTCAAAGAATTAAAAGAGAACAATGCAGAAGTAATACTAATAAAGAAAGAGTTACTACATTATCTGGCTATGATACTAAAACATAATCAAAATGTTTCTAGCAATTTCCGATTATAAATAAATAACTGGTATTAACATACATTGAGGCTAGACTCTGTATAATACTATGCTATTCATCGCACTTCGAAAGCAGGGTTATGATATCTTAATAAGTATTTTTATCCCTCCGGATAATAGACTCAAGCATTCTAAATATTGCTATCGATTTCTTTTTTCAAAAATCTTGCATTAAAGAGTTTATAAAGCATGACTTTTCAAGGTACTTTTGTTAGTTCAGGTGATGAATACTTAAGGAATTATACTACCTTTTATTTTTCGGGCCAGCAACCAGCTGTTTATAAATTCTATTATTTCTGGTTACACTTAGAGATTAGATTAGATTGGAATAGATTATATTAGATTGGATTACATTCTGTGAGCTCACTAGCAGCCATAAAGACTTGTGAACGTAGAACATGTCAAGGAAATTACATATAAACATAAATATTACACAGAATATAGAACATTTGAAATAAAATAGACATACTATATGTGTCAAGGAAATGTACAATATGGTTACATATATACATAAATATTACTTAGAATACAGAACATTTCAAATAAAATAAAGACATTATATACAAAATGAAACAAATCAGGTGTAATTTTGTACAAAATCGAATACCTCCCTACCGTTATAAGGCTAACATTATATTTATAGACAAGAACAGTTATTTTAACTTTCACTAGGCTTGTACCCAGTGAGTTTTCGTCTCATAATGTTGTTCTATTTGATTTGTAATGCATAGCATTTACTGTCAGTTCTTAAAATACATACATTTAAATAGCTTCATTAATTCTAGAGCAGGCAATTGAAAAACAGGCAATTGTCATTAATATTTACTAATACTACTTAGAGAGCTCTATATTATTATCATCAGGATAATTTGTCATTCAGATAACCTTGTACAGAATAATATGCTTTTAAGCATAGGTGCTCTTTAACAGCAGCTTTAAAGACATTGAAAATGTCAACTTTTTCCTTAAGATCATTAGGGAGAGTATTAAATATTTTTATAATCTCATAATATACACCTTTCTGGAAGCAAGAAAGCTTTGCACTGGGATGATGGATGTTACCCTTTTGTCTAATGTTTATCTCATGAATTTCCATGCTTGTAATAAATGTGGTTCGATTGCATACATAGAGTTTTAAAATTGAAAATATGTACATGCAAGGTAGGGTTAATATCTTCAGTCTTCTAAAAAAATGTTTGCAAGAGTGTCTCTATGGGTGTTGGAAATGATTCTTATAACCTTCTTTTGCATGAGGAATATTCGTTTACTTTCTACCGATTTTCTCCAAAATAAATTTCATATTCAATGATAGAGTTAAAATATACATAGTATACTAATTTAAGTGTATCTATAGAACTGACATTTACCAGTGCTCGGATAGCATAACTGGCAGAACTGAGTTTGGGTAAGATATACGTAATGTGAACTTTCCAATCTAAATATCTGTCTACTTGGAGTCCCAGAAATTTAATATTGTCTCTTTGTTCTAGTAACATGTCATTAATCCCAATTTCTATTGGAGTGTAGGGTGATCGATGGGTTATAAATATAACAACTTTTGCTTTATCTAGATTTACAGATAATTTGTTAGCTTTAAACCAGTGTAATATACAGTTCAAAACATAATTCAATTTAATTAGACACTCATTCAAGTTTTTACTAGTCACCAGAACACTCATGCCATCAGCAAACAGAATGATACTTGCAATATTCTTTATATAAAATGATAGGTCATTTATATAGATCAAAAATAGTAAAGGTCCTAAGACTGAACCTTGGGGTACTCCATGTGTTACTTTTTTCCATTTTGATGTAAGTAATTCATAATACCAGGAAAGCACAAAGCTTTTCTCTCACCTTCTGGCTCGAATCGAATCTCGTTAAATTTTTTTTCGATTTTTATTCGGTTTTATTTTTCTCATTTCTTAAAATAAAAATCGTGTGGCTTTATGTTTATAGTCTTACGAGATAATTTGTACTTAAGAGATTACTATACGACAAAAATCTGGCGTTTGAGGGCATATCAGTCAATTACACTCAGGAATTAATTTTGCCTTTAGTTAAATGGAAGTCAGTCTGAACAACATTTTTAAACATTTGTTTATATATCACGTGCATTAAAATAATTAAGTCCGAAAACCAATTATGCCTGTATCATTAAATAATGTTTGCAACGCCATGCAAGTAGAGCAACATAATCTTTAAGGCCATCTAGCTTAAAAAACCGTCCATCTACCAAAATATTAATGAAATTATTGTACATTCTGTATAGGTTCTCCCTTCCACGTGTACGAGCGATTGACGTCTGTGAAAGCACCCGTTTAACACTTAAACGTTAATTCATTTTACTCCACCCTTTCGTAACTACGATGAAAGTACTAACAACATTCAATGACAGAACAATGCATATAAATGCTAAAAAATTCATTTTTGTAAATCATAGAGCGGAATTTCAAAGTGTTTTAAAGGGGAAAAATAAGACAGGAATGTTTGATATCAAAATGTGTTCTTATAAATGTCGTACTAAACAGAAAATGTATCAGTTTTATTATTTTAACATTAGAATACAAATCTGAAACCTTTAAACCGAACCCACTAGGTTGCAATTTTAACGTCCTATTAAAACACGCACATTTTTTTAATGTAGGCCGATTTCTATCCATTTTTCCATCTGAGGAAGGCTAAATCAATGGGACGCAATCGCTACTCGCAGTCTGTAGCTATTATATACTACAATTTTATTGTCGGCGGGATTGTCCGCAATCGGGTGATTCACTTTGTTTTAGCTCGTATTTGCTGACATGTTTCGTTCTTTGCTTCCACCCTTTAGTAGCATGATATTTAAAATCTTGAAGAGAGTAATGCCTTTTCTTTAACTGGAGCACTTCAGAAATTAAAATCGTATTGGTTCAACTATAACTCAGAAAGTATGCGAAATGAAGGAATAAGGAAAACAATAAATATTAATACACACAGAAAATTGTTTGTGATGGAGATCCAAAGGTAACATCCATAACTTTTCTAAATTTTGTATCATCCCAAAGGCTTAATGTTGCATACAATTTGTAATAATAGGTTCTGCATCAAGCATGAAAAAAATTTGATGTGTAACAGGCAAATGCCTTTATCTATCCCATATGCACTAACCATGTGTAATGCTAATTCTATCAACTTTACCTAAACAATAATGCACAACTGTCTGGGGATGTTTTAAATTAATGAATGTGATTTTGCTGTTTGCAAGATACAAACACACACTTAGTATGTGATCAAGCGGAAACTAAGTCACATACTTTCAAATATTTACATTGTGCATCGAAATAGACTTCAACCTGGCTAAATTTAAAAATATAGGATGGAACATCTCGGTAAAGTACTACGAAATTATCGCAAATTGTGTGTTTTAACGTGAGCTATAGTTTTTGTTTTAGGATTCGTTTATCCGTTATGGCTTCCTAGTTAGGTAAGCAAGAATGAAAAGGACTTCGCGGATCATTTACATAAAATCCAACATTAACATTTTATTCTTCGTGTTCATGTGTTAAATTTAAAATACTTCACTGTAGGGATGGAACGATTACACTATTTCTTATTGCTCGAGGTGAATACAGATTTTTAAGTGCTTATATCCGATATTGGAAGCTCGATACTCAGTTTATAAAACAGAACAGAGACAATAGCTTCTTCACTACATTATTATGAAATTCTTTTTAGTTTTTGTTGTATAAATATTTAAAATCAGTTTTATACTAATTTCTGAAATATTTTGCAATTACTTTCATTTTAGTAAAGATAAATATTTATTTCCTTGTTTCTGCTCAAAGTTACGATTATGAAAATGACGATGATTATTTAAATAACAATAATAATAACAAAAAATTCTTTGTTTTCATTATATGTCTAAAACTTTCCTTTAAAGAATTCTCTAACTATGGATAAATAATTACTAGTAATAGGACAGGACTAGTTAATGGAGGGGACCCTTGGCACCTCGACATGTATCCTTTGTGCACACACCCCCGGGAGGAACAGATGAGATGAGGGAACCGCAGGAGACGTGTGAGCTGCAGAGATGCCGGCGCAAGTCAATAGAGACGGGCAAAGTTCTAGAATGGTTCCAGGTTTGACCACCTGGCCACGGGAGGGTCGCTCGGAGATCTCCAGGGAAACACTACCCAGCGGTGGAGGCTCTACAGACTTCCCTCTAGCAGTTCCAAATCACAAGCCCCTGCACCATCTGCCCGACATCGACCGAACCACAGCCTCTGAGTCAACCTGAAATATAGAAACCAAATGAGAGGAAATGCAGGAGAGAGAAAATCCTTGGTAGAATACGCCACTTCAGCATTTGCCTTGTAACAACTAGTTTTTTTATGGACACTCTTTAAGTGTTGTGGTCCTAAGCGTCCCATTCTATATTGGACGTGAAAGACCAGTAATTTTGCTCAGAGGACTCTTTATCAGGCTTGAGGTTATTTTACGTGCCAGAAGTCTACGACACGGGACCACCGGCTTTACTTCCCTTCCGAAGGAATCCATGCTAAGGATTTTTACGCCCGAAAAATACATCGCCCTCCGCCGGGTTTGAACCCGCGACCTCGAGAACTAGAGGCTAGCATGGTAATCACTTCACCACGGAGGACGACTATTCCAACTAGGGAAAAACCACGAAAACCCCATGGTCAGAGTAGGCCGCTATCGGGAGTCAAACCCGGGACCTCCCGAATGCGAGCCTCACACGTTACCACGGAGCCATCTCGCTCGGTTCTACTAGCAACAGCAGGCTTCTTTGTTCTGCAAATGAAAGGATATGGTATGTTTTTTTCACTGGATACTCTGTAAATGTACTCAGTACGTCAATGCAACATTTTCTTAAAATGTGATGTGCTGGGCGAGTTACCCTGCGCGGAAAGATTTTCTTGCATATATTACACACTTCTCAATTGTTTTTTTTATTGCATCCATCTCAAAATAGTTTCACATTCACTCATATTTTATTTAATATACTACTGTACATAATGGAATTTAATTAAACAAAGAGTTTAACGAAATCCGATAGACCAGTAATTCCTAATGGAGGTTGGATTTACCTGTTTCCACTTTTTGCAGACTGCTACTCTCTAGCTGGGCTTTCAAATCTTGTGCGATTACATCTTTTCATTGGTGGCTACCCTGGTATTGCTTACTGTTAAGAAGTCTATCAATATTCGGGAACAATGTCGAGGTTTACAGTCTTATAAAATACACCAAGTGATCGTTGCGTAATCTATTAAGATACAGGCTTTTAATATACTTCAATTTGGAGAAACTCTTTGCAAATATATGTAGACCCAAAAACTGACATCAGGTTGGGGGCAAACATTCGCAATATAGGAAATGTGTCAGAGGTCAAAGATTGAAATAACTCTCAACCTTCTTTTGTGAAACATTTTAGGGCCGTAGTATTCTGAAGAACAATGACTTCCATTTACAGCCTTGCTGCATGGGTTGTTAAACAGGCGAATATTCCAATCAATGGTTTTCAGTTCGGCAAACTTAGACTGAAAGGTATCGTACAGGTGTTTGATAATTTCCACATATTTTTCAAAGCGAACAACATTTACTGTGAATAGTGACCTTAGCCAGGGAAAATTATACGTCACTAGCTTCCAGCTGACCTTATCATATTGTCAATTTTACCATAAATATGTTTATGCCGTCAAGTAGAACAATTATGGTTTTATCTTTGCCCTGCAAGTTCCTATTCAAAATATCAAGATGTTCAGAAATGCAAGGTGGCACAACCAGTCTTCCAGTAGTGGTTCTGGAACTCCATGTCCCTATTGAAAATGAGAACACAATTTTCATTTGGGTAAAAATACAAATAAGTACTAATTTCTACAGTTATGCGTACATTTTAAAAGTGTTCAAATAGATATAACCCTTTATGTTTATTTCGTTTTTCATAAATCTATGATTTCCTGTTGCAATTGCAAGAAACGTCTCAACATGGCATCCCTGCTGAGTCAACTGAGGTGGCAATAGTATGGCAGAGTTGAATATTCAGATGCAAGATCTTCAAGTATCTCACTAAATTTTGTGCCGAGGGAGCTTGACTTAATATAATTCACACACTTCACAACAACTGCCCTTACATTATATAGAGTAAATTGACTTGGCACATAAGGCTTCCCTGTGAATTATACAGTGAAGAGATAAAAAAATCACATGGAACGCCTGCAACCTGTAAATATTCTTTAATCTGCCATTAAAACCGTTTATCTCCTGTCATCAAGGGTACTCCATTTGTTGTAACACTTACAAGCTTAGCCCAAGGAAGTTTCAAATTTGCAACCACTGTCGTGTAAGCATTTGAAAATGTCTTCCCCTCAATTGCAGTTTTCTGCGAGACTACATCTAGAAGCTCCTTCAAAAACACAATTTAACATCAAACCGCTGTAAAATATAGTCAACTGAGCTTCATAAGTTCGATCTGTGGTGTAATCTAAGGTTAAAGAAAAAAAGTTAATGTTTTTATTTTGTCCTGTAGCTGCTGCCCTATATAACATCCCAACTCTTCTATGCGCCTTCTAGAAATACATATGCATTGAAAAGTAGGGACTAAATAGCGACATACTTCTTCAGCTGATATGATAACAGTCTTTTATAAATTCCCCTTCTTTAAATGATTTCGTATGTTTCTCAATACACCGATTCAGGAATTCGATATGAAACCTTAAATTATTTTCGGCATTAGGTTCGTCATGATTTGGTGTCTTTCATAGTTTGAATTTTTGCCAATCTTGCTTCATCTGTGAGTAGAAATGATTTAGAAATAAAATTATTTTTCTGATTGAAATTCAAATAGTAAAATTACTATTTATTCACCTGGCAGTATATGTTTACCATAATCAGCCTGATGATGCCTGTCAAATTCCGTTTAATATTGAAATGTGAAGTTCATGACAAATACGTTTTCCAAATGAGGCATTGGATTTTCTTCTCCTCTTGAATACAAAAAATTCCTCCTCCCATTCTTATGAAACATGAAATGTTTTGATTTCATAGAATCTGCCATGGAATAGCCTGTTTGTGTCCGCCATTGGATAATGTCTTTTATTATTATTATTATTATTATTATTATTATTATCATTATTATTATTATTATTATTATTATTCTATATGTCACAGCCACTAGCTGACTAACACTCCGACTGAAGGACTGAGGTGAGGTTGTAGTCCCTGATGACGCAATCGTCTCCATAAAGACAAGGTTGGGCTTCGCTGCTATAAAATTGAGTTTTATTTATGGACGCTCTTTAACTACTGTGGTCCTTAGCGTCCCATTCTATATTGGGCATGGAAGACCGGTAATTTTGCTCAGAGGCCTCTTATCAGGCTTGAGGTTCTTTTACGTGCCGTAAATCTACGACACGGGACCACGGTTTTACTTCCCTTCCGAAGGAACCATGCTAAGGATTTTTACGCCCGAAAAAATCCATCACCCTCCGCCGGGTTTGAACCCGCGATCTTGGGGACTAGAAGCTAGCACGGTTTCGCTGCTATAAGTAGTAAATCTATGTGGTGAATGTGACTGCGTAGCCACAAACAAACAGACTGAAGGAGAATTACATTTATATACAGTGAGTCGCCAGGTATCATGTATCACGTTCTTATCTCTTCCTGCTGGATTCGTGCTTTTAGTCACTGGAATAAGTAAAAGTGTCACCGAGCCAGGCGAGTAGAGAAATGATGTGATGTGTCAGCTAAATCAGCTTCATTCACAGTTAACGTTTAGTGTGTTTAACGTTCGTTCTTATTACATACGGCACCACAGGCTGTAGACTCTGATATGGAAATATATGAAATGAAATGATAAATGGGTATGCAAATTTGGGAAGGAAACGTTCCAAGCCTAAGATTAGAATACCTCTCCAGCATTTGTCAATTACAGGCTCTAAGAAAAACCTGGGAAGAACCTCAGGCAGGGAGGACGATTTGAACGTTGGACCTCTCATTCAGAAGTCCATACCTTCAGATTACATGAGTATCTCTCTTCTTCCCCCATTGTTTTTTAATATTTCCATTTAGATATAAGAGTATATGGAATGTTACATTGATTCATTTACAAAAAATCAAAGCAGGGGTCTAGAACATGAATTCAGCATTACGAAACTTCGCGCTTCGTTCTTGTATAGTGTAAAGTGAAACGTAACTACAATGATGTCTGGAGTACAAACGCGAGAATTAAACATTTAGAAGCACTGAAAAAGTATCGAAGATTTATATCAAAGTATTTATTAGAATTACTCATCACTGAGATTATCGAGATATCGACTGCGTCAGGTTCTCATCAGTACTGTAATGTTTGTTGTACTACAGTAATAACTACAGTTACTATCATCTAGATTGAATAGTCCAGAACACCAAAAGCAAGAACATATTTGACACAGAGAAACATATCCCGTATAGCAGTCTAAATCTATGTGGTGCGCTAAAAGAAGGGCCATTGCTCTCCTTGGGACGTTGCAGGGAAAATAGCTGAAAACTAAATTAGCTCCTTGGCACCTGCGGGAGTTTCATATTGAAGTTGAAATGTCATGGTTAGCTCTTGGGCGGGCACAGTCATCAGCTTCTCCTTCCCTAGGGACAAAGCGGGATATTAAAATGAAGCAACGGAAACAAAAGCAGGAGCGGAAAGAGAAGCTGTCACAGGACACTAAGAGATGTAACGGCGGAAGGATCACTCTTCCGTTTTGACGGGAAATGAGCACCAGCCTCTCCTTGGAGAGTGTAATCGCTTAACTCTCACGTCCTTCTGCGGTACGGCGTCGCTTACAACAGATCTCCTCTTATGGTGTGTTTTTGTTTGGCTCGCAAGGAAACTTCGATGTTTTCTTGACCTTTGAACTTTTTATTTAATAGCACCTACTTGGGGCAAAGTGATATAAACGGTGCACCAATGAAACATACTACATAAATAGATCCTAAGAAGTAAACAAATGGATTTCAAATATTACTTAATGAGAACTTTTTACAGGCTAGCCTGCCTCGCTTCTTTTCGCTCTCGCCTTGCACTTGAGGTTCTGGTCACCTTGCCACATCAGGAGTAGTCCAAATTAGAGCTGTAAAATTAAATTGAGTTTTATTTATGGACGCTCTATATATCTACTATGGTCCTTAGCGTCCCATTCCATATTGGGCGTGAAAGACCAGTAATTTCGCTCAGAGTTCTCTTTATCAGGCTTGAGGTTCTTTTACTGCCGTAAATCTACGACACGGGACCACCGGCTTTACTTCCCTTCCGAAGGAAGCCATGCTAAGGACTTTTACTCCCGAAAAAATCCATCGCCCTCCGCCGGGTTTGAACCCGCGACCTTGGGAACTAGAGGATAGCAAGGTACCACTAGTCAACGGAGGACGATTCGTTTCATATGGTACATAATGAGACTCGCTCGTTTCTTCCAGCCCAATCCTTCGAAAAGTAGTGACGAACATACCGAACTGTGGCTAAGCCTCTGCTCCATATGCGCTCTCGTAAGAAATGGGCATTTACTCGTTCGAGTATTCGCTTCTTCGACAGCTCACATCATAGCGTTGTGTCAGGCGTATTGCTTCAGTGTGTTAAGGCAAATGAATAACAACAACATACGCCATGTTACTCCGTTTTCGACTTTACCTAACGTTACGTAAAAACTTCTTTTACAACTTTGGGATACACAAATTCCATTTTGTTACGTTTTCTTCTGTTATTACCCCTAAGCCAAACATGTATCAAAATATGTTTCAAAATAAACATCCTACAAGTTTTAGATGCAAATTCATTAAGAATTTCTGTGAGAGGGAATAACAACTCAGTCATATTTATAAAAAGTTAGTTAAAAACATTACAAATTATTCATAATACATTAAATTTAGTCATAATTATTCTTTAAACTCAAGAAATGACACAACTATCGTTTAAGTAAATTATGTTTCTACCAACCATTAACACAAATTAAAGTTATTATCTCAGAAGTAGTTGCTTTACATTAATGCTATACACAATGAGGCAGTATTTTTAACACCTAAATGATTTCAGTCAAATTATATAATATAAAATATAATAACAGCCCGCCTTAAAGCAATATGTGTATAATATAATATATAAAATGCATGTAACAGTCATTGTATTAATGTTTATATTACTATATACATGTTCAATAATGTTATGTGAATGTATTACGTAATTTAATAGTGTGTAGGATCTGTGAGAATAATAGGTTAAAAGTTGCTAACAGTGAGATAACAATGAGGTAACGTTGAGGCAATAATGAGTAAGAAAGTTTAATAATGCTACTAGTCATTATTGGAGAAACAATAATGTAAATTTTGAGACAGTTTATAAATAGCCAATCAACAGACAAAAACCCAGCCTAAGTTAATTAAAAGTATTCTATTGGAGTAGGAATAGCCAATCATAAACTGAAATAGGGCAAATTGTACAAATTCAGAAGTCAATTGCTAGTAGGCAGCGTTACTAACCGGACGCGAGACACGTCCTCGAGAAGTTTAATACGTATCCAGTGTAAAAAAAATAGTTTACGTGTTAAAAAAATGCTATTACTTAATAAATAACCTCACAGCTCTCTCTCTCTCTCTCTATCAGTGAAGTGTTATTTTAACCGTTTAAAGAATTAATAAATGGAGTGAAGTACAAATTATAATCTGTGCAAGCCGCGGTTGCAACTACTTCAAGTGTTCGGCTCCCCAACAGTTGAACTACAATACAACTCCTCCTAAAATAAGAACTACCTCAACAATTACGTTTACTATTGAAAAAAAACTGATGTCTTACATTCACATGACTTTCTCTACTCTCTATCGTTTATTACTGTTTATTCAAACTATCCTTACAAAAGCTTATTTTTCTATCTACTACATTTTAATCCAAATAAATCTTTGCATAAATCTCTACATTACACATTTATAAACGGAACATTATACATTTACACAGATACAAAGGTGACAGTGATAGTCAAATGTTTAAGAACTGGCCGCTATACGTTGGTCTTAAAATTCCATACTGTTTCCATCCAATCGCGAGAAACAACTGAATGTTCACAGTACTTTAAGAGAATGACCAAGAAATTAACAATTCGAACCTTTCATAACGGATGTGTCAGAAATGGCTTATACCACAAACAAGTTATTGGAAATAAATTACGTGTATTAAAGAGCTCTACATTTTTGGTGTTGTACGCTTTCGTCTATTGCTTAACGTTTACAGTTACACAAAAGTATACAAAATTCCTTCCGAAAACTTCTTAGTCTATTCCCAGAAAATTCAAGATATACATTTTATTTGTTCTGTAAATATCTTTAATATGTGGTGTTTTAGTCAAAATCGTTAGAGCCATTTTTAGAAAATAAAACATTTCAAAAAATGTTCATGAAATGGTAGTTTGGGGCGAGGAGATTTTCTTTAAAATCTGCGTTTCGCACCTTTGGAAGGTATTGAACCTACCAAGTTTGGTACATAACCGACTTTTCTTGTGCTGCTATGCTGTTCACATACACACGGACCTTTTTTAAAAATAGTTTTTTAGCTTCAGGGACCTCAAAACATGTATTTCTGGTGAAATCTTGATATCTAATTTTTGGGTGGAATCAGTACTTGCGTACTCACTATGTACATGACGGAGAAAGCTTATTACACTTAAAATTACGTTTTGTTTTAACAAGCTATAAATTAAACAAACCTGAGAATAAACTCTATGGAAAACACGATACTTGAGAGTACCTTTATTTTTTACAATACGAAATCTCTATTATAAACATAAAACCTAAGAGAGCTTTCTTATGAGTAAATCTAGAAACACTTCAACATTTGTTATTATTTTGATATTATTAGTAGTTGTAGTGGTGGTGGCGCTGGTGCTGGTGGTTGCGGCGGCGGCAGCGACGGTTGCAGTTGCATTAGCAGTGTGTCGTTTTCTCGACAGTAAATACGAGGCGCCTCCCACATCGCTTCTTTCGGTTTTTTGTTTTAACTGATAATTTCCTTCATTTAGTTTTAAGAAAAGATTTTCACCTCTGTCACTCCAGTCCATACCGGAATATCATGCAAAAATTCCAGTGAAGCAAACAGTTTGTTTCTGGCCACACTGGGCGTTCAAACAGGAAATGATACACCAACTCATTCGGTATACCAAACGAACTCCAGCATACACAACTCTCTCACATGCACATCGCATTTAAGTTCGAGGACATGAATGGTACAAATTAATGACCAGTTGATGATCATGGATGGTTCTAGTCCAAATACAGCATTGGAATCCGTGACATAACCATTTCCTACGGTCAGGAAAGGGGCGGCTGAGTACTGCACATGATTTAAACGTTTTAGAGAGTGTTTTGCTTTTCGAGAGTGACATAATAAAAAATGTAACCCAAAATGTTCTGGCAATTTAATACTTTGGATAAATAATTAATGCTCACTTATTATGCAGTTTTTAAAACATCTAAATAACAAACATAATATTTCTAACAAGTTTTGTTATTTACAAAATGTCGATAGTATGAATATACAAGAAGCCATAGCACTATTTCATTACCATTATTCGTGTACATAAATTGGTTATCCTCAGAAACACATTAACTACCATTGCATTGTAAGCAAAAGTTTGAGCACTGTTACCTATAGTTATTTACGTATAGAAAAGGAGTTTTTTCAGGACGAGTAAGGATATCAAAACGATTCCTGAAAAAAACACTTTCCTGCATTTATTTTGTTCCATACTATGTCGAAATACCCTATATATTGGTTGAATATTGTACTGCATATTATGTTGGACATGGACGCAGACATATGTTTCATATGCTCATTGCAGGGCCAACAGTTAAGTTATTGATTAAACAGTTGAAAGGATGTTGGAGTAGGGGTACGGAAAATAACTGAACGGAAAAGTTTAATTTGACTTACTGGTTTAGAGGCGGAAAAACATGACACTTCAGAGACTATGAAACAAAACCATTTACTTTTAGTTTGTATTAACGCGCCAGAAAAAGAAGCTTTACCGACGTTCAAAACATCAGACGCCATGTAAGTTACACAGTGAAGGCGATAGAAAGCAGAGATAATGGGGTGAGGGGAAGAAAGAGAGAGAAAAAAGAGGGAGAGAGTAAGAAACAGGAGGGGAGAGAAAGAAGTAGGGAGAGGTTTAGAGGAGTCTCCGCATTTGACGCAATAACGCAAGCAGAGCAGCGGATTCTGTTAGTAGTAATACTAAGAAATTGCTAATTGAATAACGTAGGTATTTCTTATCCAGGGCTTTTATCAATACAAAGAGAGAAATAGTGTGTGTGTGTGCGTGTGTGTGTGTGTGTGTGTGTGTGTGTGTGTGTGTGTGTGTAATCTCAAAGCATTCAACTAATTTGATAATGTTTTCACCATTGACAATGCTTATTCTTTCCGCCGCAACGTAGGTTATACTACGGTTTTCAGTTGAAAAACAAAATTACTAAGTGAAAGTGAAGGTGCTTTATTTGTGACAAAAAATCAAATTATATATATGTACAAATGTGGATATTACACTTACATCAACACTTCTTCAGAATGACTCTCTCTTAAATGGCCCCATCTGCATTTATGTATTGTTGAACGCGGCGTGAAAATGTCTCCATAGCAGATCGTACATCTCCCGTGAAATAGCGTTGATTTCATGGCGAATGACATCTCTGAACTCCTCAATGTAATGGTGTGTAGACGGTGCAAGAATACCTTTTCCTTCAAGTATCCCCTAAAAAATAGTCCAGAGTTGTTAAATCAGCGAAGTGGGACTGCCAATCAAATCTTCAAAGCGGGAGATCAGTCGATTACGAAACTATCCTACTGGAACCACATGATGGTGTTCAACTGTCGTGCTTGGACTTCTGGTATGGCAAATTTTCCAGCATTTCAACATAGCGGTCGGAGTTTACAGTTAGTGCGCGACCAGTATGATCCTCAAAATAAATATGGACCAATAATCTCACACATTCCAACTGCAGACCACATTACAAATTTCTACCTGCTCTGAGGTTTTTTATGCGAGGATTTTGGTCTGCTCAGTATCAGTTGTTTTGTACACAAACCCACTAGAGGTTCGCTTTATTGGCATGTGCAGTTGGTCAAGCAACTTGGTCCTTGGGTCACACTTGCCAGAATGTTGACTTAGGCGGTGCAACTACTGTCCCTGCCAATTTCTCTAAACTCCTGAGCCTTCTGAATCTTATAAGAATGGAACTGTATATTGGCCGACAATCTGCCCAGTTACTGGTGCGATAATTGCAGAATTTTGTATTGCGTCGTACAGAATTGCGGGTACCTGTTCCAACGCCGTAAGGACAAGTTCTGCATTTTTAGGTGTTAGCATCCTTTTGCTGAGATATGATGGTTTACGGTTCTCGACACTACCCATTTTCTCCAATGCGTAACCCACCTTAAAATGGTGTGTCGCTCAGACTGATGTTTATCTTCATTGTTTCGTTGCAGTGTTCGTTGCGTTTCATTTACGGAACGTGTTAAAATAAAAGCTTCCACAGCAACAATCCTTGTCTACACGGGCCACCATCCATCGCGGAATTATTGCGGATATTGTTGCTGTATATAAGTTCCGATTGATGTGCACAAGAGGTTAAATCGATCACGAATGGGTACACTTAATACAAGTACTCCATAGTGCTGCCCTCAACATGATCGCTCGCATGCGCATCTCAAGTTCAACAAGAATATCAACCGAAATTGGTAGGTACAATAGTCGCCATCCCGTAAAAGATACCTTCAAAATGCATAAGACTTAACGTCTATGTGCTGCAATCACATGACTTTCTCCACTCTCTCTTCTAAAAACTGTTCTTATAAAAGCTTATTCTTCCGTTTCTTGTTAATCGAGCTTTCATTACACCTTTCGCTGTAGGTATAAGCAACATACAGTAGGTTAACGAGATTGTCAGATTTTTAAAAAGTGGATCGCTTTCAAATTCCATGCTCTATGCATGACCACGAGAGAGGGAGAGAGAGAGAGAGAAAGAGAGAGAAGATAATGATTTTCAAGTTGATAAGGAATATCTCTAAAATGGTCAACTTCACCACAAAAACGTGTTGTTTCACATAAATTGTGTACTTAAACAAGACCTAACTTTTTTATCTAGTAAAATTTTGTCTATCTCTTACGGTTTACCAATTATACAAAAGTCACTCAGACGAAGAGTACGTCACAAGTTATTCCCAGGAAATTAAAAATATACATTTAAGTTATCATCCAAATATCTTAAACATATGATATTTTAATCAAAATTGTTAGAGACATTTTTGAGAAAATAAAAATAATGATATTTTTTCTATGCAAAGTTTAGTTTGGGTTGGGGGATATTTTTGAAAATCTTTGAGCCACATATTCGGAAGATACTGCCAAGTTTGGTATTTATGCTACCTTTCCTTTTTGAGTTACGCTGTTTACAACACTTGAAGCTTTTTAAAAATGGCATTTGGGTGATTTCAGGGGCTCTCAGCAAATTTCTCTCAATATTGAATTGTGTGGAATAAACTATTACCTTTAATTACTACAGGAAGTGATAGAAAAGGTAAAAGTAGAGACCTGGTATTCATTATGTATAATACAACATACGCCTTCATTCAGAAGGGGTATGCAAGTCAGCAAAGCCGAACATTTCGGACATTTCTTATCACAAGATGTATATATGTTATGCATCTGTATTTGCTGATAGCTATTATTTTCTCCTTCTAAATTTTTCTCCATATTTTAGGACATTAATAATAAACCGGTGGTGCTACAGCCCGAATGATGCCGGGGTCGACCAACCCGATTGCCGGTGGGTGATTGTACAATCGATACAGGGAGGTGATGTGGCCAGTATAACGCATCTCCCGTCGAAAAGTTGCCTTTCATGGCCCGGATCGCTGCCATCGCACCTCCTCATTTCCTTGCGACGCTGAGTGGGCACCGTTTCTTTACTCGGGACTTAAATTCTTTTATGCTATTAATTATATAAAATTCTACAGAAATGAATTTTTTTAACATATTATTCTACAGAAAATAAAAATATCCTTGCGATTTATTTCCTATGTCATTATTCGAAATAGTTTAATCCGTATTGTTAATCTTTTGATAGAAAATATTTTTACAATGAAATGTTTATTTGGTGCAGGTAAGATGCCTGACTGAAATATAAAATGTTGTATTTATCTAACTTTATCTTTTCGCAAACACACACACAGACAGAGAGAGTTTTTTTCTAGAAAAAATCGATTCTAGATTTAGTGGGTCACAAATATATGGAATTTTAGAAGGACAATTAATACTTCCACTGCTTTATGTGATGACTAAAGAGATCAAAAATTAAGTTACCATTCCCTGTACGTTTGACAATAGCTCAGAAACACGGCAACAGTCGATCAGCAAATTCCCATTTGCGAAGCTAATAACATTCCAAGGAAACCGCAGAATACGAGAGTCTCTGATAAAACACAATGTAACTTAATAATGGATTCGAAATCAATGTCATGTTCATTTGTCTTGGAACTTCATTCCCCGGGGGACTGTTGGAAATATATAAAGGGCCTGAGGAAGTTTGCTCTCTCTCACGTAATATATCCAGTACTAGTGTCAAAGTGCCCCCTCCCGCGCACAAGGCAGACATCAAAGCTGAGAATAATGCACCCTGGAATTAGTCGGGATCAGCCAAGTAATCTGCTGCTGTGCGAACAGAGATAGAACAAATTGAATATTCAATGCGAACCTTACTGCCGCTGTCACGGATAAAATTGCTGCATGAAGAAGAGCAGCAAAGATGGTCTGATCGCATCGTCTTAGCTCCGGCCTGCCAACTGTGACAACGATAAGGATTACCATGCGTTCTTTTCTAAGTAGAGCGCTTCTATATCACCTAAAGGTGTATGAAACTAAAACCACGAAATTGCTGAGTTCTAAAATACTGCAAGAATTACCATGGGTTGTTTTCTATGAAGAGAGCTTCTGTATGACCTGGAAGAGTATAAAGTTAGCTAAATCCACGAAATGGTTGCGTTCAAAAGTACTACAAGTATGACTATTCATTCTTTTCTATGAAGAGTGCTTCTATATGACCTGGAGAAGTGTGAAGGTTAGCTAAACGATATATGGTTGCGTTCTAAAGCACTCCAAGCATTACCATGCGTTCTTTTCAATGTAAAGCGCTTCTGTATGACCTGGAGGAGTATAAAGTTAGCTAAATCCACGAAATTGTTGCGTTCTAAAGTACTATAAGCATTACGATTCATTCTCTTCTATGAAGAGTGCTTCTATATGACATGGAGAAGTATGAAAGCTAAAAGCACGAATTAGTTGCGTTCCAAAGTACTACAAGCATTACTATTCGTTCTTTTCTATGAAGAGCACTTCTATATGACCTAGAGAAGTGTGAAGGTCAGCTAAAACCATATATGGTTTTTGCTCTAAAATACACAAGCATTACCATACCTTCTTTTCTATGAAGGGTGCTTCTATATGACCTGGATAAGTATGACAGTTAGCTAAATCCATATATGGTTGCGTTCTTAAGTACTACAAGCATTACCGTTCGTTGTTTTCTATGAAGAGCACTTCTATATGACCTAGAGAAGTGTGAAGGTCAGCTAAAACCATATATGGTTTTTGCTCTAAAATACACAAGCATTACCATACCTTCTTTTCTATGAAGGGTGCTTCTATATGACCTGGATAAGTATGACAGTTAGCTAAATCCATATATGGTTGCGTTCTTAAGTACTACAAGCATTACCGTTCGTTGTTTTCTATGAAGATAGTTTTTATATGACCTAGAGAAGTGTGACAGCTAAATCCATATATGGTTTGTGCTCTAAAATACACAAGCATTACCATATGTTCTTTTCTATGAAGATAGCTTCTGTATAATCTGGAGAAGCATGACAGTTAGCTAAATCCATATATGGTTGCGTTCTTAAGTACTACAAGCATTGCCGTTCGTTGTTTTCTATGAAAATAGCTTCTGTATGATCTGGACAAGTATGACAGCTAAATCCATATATGGTTGCGTTCTTAAGTACTACAAGCATTGCCGTTCGTTGTTTTCTATGAAGATAGCTTCTGTATGATCTGGAGAAGTATGACGGTTAGCTAAATCCATATATGGTTGCGTTCTTAAGTACTACAAGCATTACCGTTCGTTGTTTTCTATGAAGATAGCTTCTGTATGATCTGGACAAGTATGACAGTTAGCTAAATCCATATATGGTTGCGTTCAAGCATTACCGTTCGTTGTTTTCTATGAAGATAGCTTCTGTATGATCTGGAGGAGTATGAAAGTTAGCTAAGACCAGGAAATGTCTGCGTTCTTAATATCTACAAGCATTACCGTTCGTTCTTCTCTACTAAGAGCGCTTCTATATGACCTGGAGGAGTATGAAAGTCAGCTAAAACCACGAAGTAGCTGCGTTCTTAATTCCTAAAAGCGTTTTCTATGTACAGCGTTTCATTATTTCAGGAGCATGCAATTTGGCCAAACCGCGAAATGGTGGTGTTCTAAAATTTTCGAAGCGTCACCACACTTGCTGCCAGAGATAATAATTACTTATATCATTTGAGAGTAAGCCAAAACTTTATTTAACAAGTGCTTCATTTATTAACGCTAACCTAAGGTTGAATGCCATAAAAACCATGAATCATTTAAATCGTTTCGCCCCAAGCTGTAAGTATGACATGTTCTATTACCTTTATGATAAGTATTGTGTGATAAATTCAGACGATGACAAATGCACATATATATTTCAGATATTGTACTATTCATATAAAATGGATTCTCCTAACCAAATTATGCTGCGCATGATATATATTTGCAGCTACTTTATGTCCGAAGTCTGGAATATAAATATGAGTGTGTTTCGGTTATTTAATAACCAGTTAGTCTATATCAGCAATGTCGCTTGGCAGATGCCTGAATACATGCTCCACAGTCATTGTATATGACTCATTTGTCATATAATGAGAACAACTATATGACACCAAAATGTTCCACAAAGTTAAATGCAATAAAAGAATCATATTAAATGAGATAAACGTTCACATAAATAGTTTCATTACACATTTTGTTGTAGATACAAAATGGATACAGGAAGCTGAAGCGATAGTCAAATGTTTAAAAAGCGGGTCACTATATGCTGGCCTTGAATTTCATACGCTTTGTATGAAGTCGCAAGAAATATATGAATGGTGGCAGCACTTCTAAATTGACAAAGTATTTGACAATTTAAACCACTAGCCACGAATATCCAGGCTTTTTTTTTCTTTTCTTTTTCGCGTTTTATTTGTTTTTCTCTGGTTGTTTTCTCCATTTACAGGCACACAGAAAACCATGCCCGGGTTCCTTGAGCCACAAAACGCCAAATCTAGGCACTTTAGCGAGCGCGTCCATGGCGACCGACTAAAGATCTTAAAATGGTCCGTTAGAAGTACCGGAAGTCATTTGTCTCAAAGCAAACTAATAATGCAAAGTAAATTGATATACATAGTCATTTCCAAGAATCTTGTATTTTGTAGTTCTATTACTATCCAAACAAATATTTTAGCAAAATATAGTCGTATAGCAAAAATGGACTCAACAAAAAAAACAATACAATTGCACATTTGACTTGCATAAAAGCTAACAGAAACACCAAAGATGATGGAAGCTGGAATTCTCTTCTTTCTCTTTTCTTTTTAAGCAGGTATCATGAAATGCACTTCAGCAGCCTTTTACTAAGCAAAATTTCACATAAGGCAGTGGATTCCACATTTTAATTGAGGACCACATATGCTGATCATAACGAGTTCCAATAAATGTGAAACGCAAAGAGATCCCTTTTATTGTAGTTGTCAAATTCCTAACACTGAAACTCTTTCGCACTCTGCATTACTAACTGGCACAACCAGACGAGGTGGCGCAGGCGGTAGCGCATGTGACTTCCATTCGGGAGGTCGTGGGTTCGGTACCCGTGGCCCACCTTCCTGACCTTCGGGTTTTTGCGGAGGTTTCCCCGGGTAGCTGGCCGAATGTTGGGGATGTTAACTAGAATGCTGGGAAGGTTAATTACACCTGAATTTCCTCTCCCTCCATTTTACCTCCTTTCTCATTTCACTCCATCTTTTATTTTCTTAGTTGTTTTAGGGTTGCAAGTGTCGGCGGGAGTTTCGGCGTTGCATTGCAGGGCAAAAGGATGCTCTCTGTAATACTTCGGTCCCCGGAATGGGGGCGGTTTCCGAATCCCGGGCCTCCCAATGGGATGTAAAGTCTGCAGGAGGGAGCTACGGTTGTACTAGCTATCACGGGGAGTTTCAACCTGAAAAATGTAGGGACCCCGCCCTCTGCCCTGTCGTGCTTCCTGATCCAGCCACCTCACCCCTCCTTTCCGGAGGCGCCCCTAGGGGCCTAGGCTCAAAAGGTCTTAGGTCGAGGTGCTAGGTCTCCCTCCGCTCCTGGTCATACGTCACGTCATACCAACTGGCAGTGTTTGTGTGCATCGCATCAAAAGTGGCATTTTACCGTATTCTGTTGGCAAAATACCGGTCAGAAGTGAAGATTTAGAACTTCAGAAAGTTCATAAAATTTATTGTTTTTAAGCTAGCATAGGACATTCGGATACATTTTATTTTCGAATTCTACTCCTCATAATTGTCCCTTTGAAATAATTGTAGCAACCTCAGGTGGGAACATTCCGTTACAATTTTCAATAGTGATTCAAAAATAGGAATCTGCCTAACCAATTTAAAAAATAAGCACTATGATAGGTACCATTTGAAATTTTAAAGTGTGAGGTGGTGAGGTGGTTCAATGCTAAACTGCAGTAAACGCTGCCTTTAAACTTCCCCCTTAATTCATAAATTAGCAATGCCTTTGTTTAAATTAAATTCAAAGTACTTTGATTTATAAGGACTGGGAAAGTTTAAAATGAAAGCCCTTAGCTTGAGAAACAATGATGAACTGGAGGTCATAATTTGGATTAAGTAATTTTTTGTCTACTACAGCACACTCACATTCACTCCGGCATTTATACATTCGAACTCTGCAGAGGGTTGGAAATGATTCTCATTAAAGAAAACCTCCCGTGTCGCAGCTGGGAATGGAAACCTCAACCTCTCGGTTGAGAAACCGGAACGCTAACCACGAAGGCAGCCATCAGAACATTTGATCTTACGGAGTGAGATGGCTCAGGGGTAGCGTCTGTGGTACGCATTGGGTAGGTCGCTGGTTCAAATCCCATGTACCGGTCAATCTGGTTTCCCTAAGTTGGCAGGTAAATACCTGATTGAACATTCAAAACCACCATTCAAAGTTCCACCTACAAAAGAAATACAAATAAAGATAGAAGGCGATATGCAGCTAAGGCCATTTAACAAGAATTGGCTAAGCAGACGATACAGGAATGTGCAACTAAGTCCAGCTTTCCAGCATCACCATCACTACATGTACGCTCTAAAATCAAGTCGCAGTTCCACGTTCCAAAAGTGCAAGAGCAACAAAAGTATATGGTACTGGAAAGCAACTAAGGCCACCTGTATGGCATACACTGATTCGAGTTAAACAATGAACCTACAGTAACCGTCGCAGTATGACCAAGAAGTTAACGCGACGTTAAATAAAAAAAATGTTGTTCTTGAAAAAACCGATATGAAGATTACAGGGGAAAAACATAGTCCACTTTTTACAAAAATATAGTTCTAGGTTAACATTTTTACATAGACTTTTTACTATTCTCGGTGTCATATAAAGAGATGTCATTCATAGTCCGCGTAATTTTGACTTCGAAACAAAGTGTACATTGGAAGTTCAATAAAATTCGCAGTTGTGAATCCACTCAATACTAAACAAGAAAACCTAATTTTCTTTTAATTTAAAAAGACACAACGACGTCTTAATTTGTGAGACTATCCAGTATTGCAGTGTGAAATTTGTTAACCATCTCACTATTCATGCTTTACAAAATGAAGGATTAAAATAGTGAATAAACTGCTAATCTAGTGGACAGTGAAAGACCAAAAAGAAAGCAGAGCAAATATGGAAGAATGAAGGATTCAAGTAAATGCATAATACAGAAGAGGACTGTAAGTGCAGACTAGGTTACTCCGTTAAGGTACATAAAAATGAGAGGAAATTGATAATTCTAAATTTTAATAAGAACAGTCCACATCTCACATCACTTGCCAATAAGAAGACGCCGACCAAGAAAAAGTGAAGAAGAAGGCAATTTGCGGGCACATTCTTACATTTACAGGCTTCGTGTCCTCAGAAACGACTCAACTGTTGAAATTCCTCACTGCTACAAGGCATTATAACATACATGGTATTACAAAGCAGATAATGGCAACTATTAAGAACTCACTTGGTACTAAAAGTATATCTCCAATTAAAAAATTAAATTGAACTTTATTTATGGACGCTCTTTAACTGCTGTGGTCCTTAGCGTCCCATTCTATATTGGGCGTGAAAGACCGGTAATTTCGCTCAGAGTTCTCTTTATAGGCTTGAGGTTCTTTCATGTGCCGTAAATCTACGACACGGAACCACCGGCTTTACTTCCCTTCCGAAGGAAGCCATGCTAAGGATTTTTACGCCCGAAAATAATTAGAAGAAGAAAATTTGGAACTTCGATTGTTATTGCACACATACAAAAATGTGCAGATATTGTTTGCATTTGTATTTATTATTAACCATTCTTCACATGAAGATACGAATAACAATACTATTACAATGATAATTATTATTTATACAGGTTTACTACATTCCATATTCATAATACTTTGTAACGCTTTTCATATTTGCTTTAAATGTACTCAGAATGAGAAAGAGTGACTGATTGATTCTCCTCTGTAGTCTTCATTAGAATGTAAGGAGGTTATGAGAAACAGTTGAATGGATACAGGTTTAGCAAATTGTACTAATTCAACACCAAATAAATATCACAAATTAAGACCACCTGTTAATGAGAGGTTCGGTTTGCCAAGAAAAATAATCTTTGGGATTGCTGTGACATGTCCCATTGGTGACTTAGACCTTACCCTAGAGAACTGTATGAGTGCTGAGTAATGGAAGGAAAAGAATTTATTCCAACCACATGTATGGGACATGAGCATATTGAGAATCACTAGGAGGTGAGGAAGAATAGAAGAAATAAGCAAACGTCTGCTTAAAATGAGTTGGCTCAAAGCGCTGGTAATCAGGGAGAGGGTTTGAACATAGCTAAATAAAGCTAAATCAGACTTGAAAAATTCAGTGATATATCTCGAACTCGAACCACGGATCTTGGGCTCTCCGTACCGACGCTCTTACCGCTTGAGATACAATGGCGAGATAGCCGTATGCACATTAAAACTTTTCGTGTGATTCAAGTACCCCAGAATCCCTTAATGCCTACACGGTTAGTGTGAAATAACAGTTATAAAAGCACAGGTTTTAGCCTTTGTTGTCTGTTTCCTTTCTACCCAATAGTATCTATGTCTCGCGGGATGCTGATAGCAATCTAGTCTATGTTCCCCGAAATAGTACAACTGACCTACTCCCTACTTTTGGGCGCAGATGTCTCGCTACATACTTCCAAGAAAGATACTACAAGGACCGCTAGTATAGACTCATTCGTTCTACGAGATTGTAACCACATTATACAATTGCAATGATATCAACATCTCACACGACCGTTTTCCATTATTTGCATAGTTATCCTACTCCCGATTTTCCTCAGTTCATGAACTTTATTTCATCACAGCACCGCAGCAAATTTCAGAAATGTTTCTGTGTCTAGCAGATTAATGGCCAACAAGGGATGTAAACATATTGTACTCGGCCCTTCCTAATAAATACAGGCATTAAAAACGTAACCTTGAGAGGGGTTGGTAAACCCTCGGTCATTATAACATGACTAAACCGAATAGAAAACACCTCTCACCCTCGTTTCTGCCCTTCTTGTATATTTCACACACAAATTAGATGCAATTTACAATAAATTTTAGAAACGGGCGTTTTAGTTACTATTTACTGTTTCTGCTGTAAGCTTTTCTTTTTCTAAATGGCACGGAAGAGGGAGGCGAAACCTTAGCTAAAAGTTTCCCAGTAAAGAAGAAGTATAGCCAGCTGGAGGAACGCTTATTATAGGGGAGTTTTCTGAGCATTACGTTCCCTCAATGGATTTATTCTGATGAGATCCCCCTTCCTTCTCTCGCGCTTTCTTTCGGGCTGCTTCGTGCGTCTCGAGCGAAGGATGATGTATTCCAGCTTAAGAGCTTGTTCTCGGAGCTAAATAAATAAATGTTCAGTGCACGTGGTAAACCCGAGGGAATTTTGGTCCATGTACCTTTATCACAAAACAAAGTCTGATGTGCTATGTTTACATGACTTTCTCTGCTCACTCTGCTGCAAACTATTCTTACAAAAGTTTAGTCTTCCGTCTATTTTTGGTTAATCACATATTTCCACATTTCGTTGTAGGCATAATAATAATAATAATAATAATAATAATAATAATAATAATAATACAGTAGTCTAAAAGATAGTCAGATTTTTAAAAGTTAGATCCCTATGTAATGGCTTTGAAATTTCATGCTCCTTGCACGACCACGAATAACGATTTACCGCTTGAAAACAGTAAAAGTATTTGAAAATTCAAACCAATACGAAGAAAATCTCGGAAACGCTTAACGCCACGAACAATGATTTTAAATAAACTGTGCGCATTAACGAGTTATACATTTTTATGTAGTAACACTTTTTTCTATCTCTTACTGCTTACCAGCTATGAGAAAATCATTTAAAATGAAGATTGGCTTCACGGGTTTTTCGCAGAAAATTTAGGATATGCATTCACTATGTCACGCGGACACCTTAAACATATCACATTTTAATCAAAATCATTAGGCCCATTTTTGAGAACATAAAATATAACAAAACGTTTTCCATATGAAGAGTAATTTGGGATGAGGAATTTTCTTGAAAATCTTCATGTCGCGTCCTTAGAAGTTTGGTATGTAAGCAACTTTTCATTTTTCAGTTATGCTGTTCACAGACACCCAGACACGGCACGACACACACATACAAACATTTTTCTAACGATGGATTTTTGGATTCAGGGAGCCTCAAAACGCGTATTTCCGTGAAATCTCAGTATCACATTTTTGTGTGGAGTGAAATGTTCTCTCTGTTTAAGGTAAGTAATAGAAAAAGTAAAGAACGGACCTACATTAATCTTTCTATTCATCTTATTCTTCTTCAGCACCCTTTCTTTTGTTGGGGCGTTCGCTATTGGCTAGCATCTTTTAACACCACTTTATCCCTCCGTCTCTAAGTATGCATAAAATAGTTAATGTTTTCACTGATTAAGATGAAATGATAATCAAGACAGAATAAAATGTAGTAATGGAACAAGAGTGTTCGAATCAAAAGCGCAATTTCGAATTGCAAGCAGAATGACACACTAAAATTAAATATTTCGTATTTCCACTCATCAGGGGAATAAAGTAATAATCTAATCGATCGGTTGTACTAGTTAAGTCTTGCTATTATGACTCCAGAAAATAGAGATATCCTAACACACAGTAAATAACTCAAAAGATTGCACCACACTTTTATCTACAAACAAATAATTACGTAAACAAATGTAAAAAAGTTGCGTAGAAACTTCTACAGGATACATCACGTACCTAATGCTGAGAGTCGACTTTTATAGTTTATAGCTTCGAAAAATAATATACTATAGTACTGCATTCTAAAAAATAAAAAGCTACGAAATTTCTTCCTGCAAAAGATTGCTTAAGATGATGGAAATATTCACTTGGCATCCTAAAAGCCGCCAGTTGTAAGTATAAAATTTGAAATTAAATGTTTTTATTGCATTATGTTGTCCATGACGCACGCACCCGCCTACGCACACAATTTTTTTTTTTTTTTTTTTTTGTATTCAGTGATTACAAATCTTGCCTTTCCAGTGACCTCCCGGTATCGAATTTTTGGATCTAATGTAGTAATTCGTGTATGTAATCGGTAAAGGAATTAAGGAGTTTGGACCTATTCCAACCACTGAACATTGCATCTTTTTTCTTTTCATTTTACTCTTTTCAGATTATGTAATATTGCACCATTATTTTTCAAACTTCATTTTAAAGTGAAAACTGAAAAATTACAGTGGTTCCTTTCCACTATTACTTTAATTTTGCAAAGTTCAAAATACTTGTAAACTTGATGACGTTTTTGCTAAGAAAACTTATTTTTCTGTTTAAACACAATTGCCGTTATTTTCATGTATAAAACAATTATTTCGAATCATGATAATTATAAGAGAATATTTATTGCTTTCGAGTGATTCAAGCGATGAAGAAATAGGCAGAAGAGATTACATAAACGGAATAAATGTGCATAACCTATCCCTACGATGAGGGGTGGCCTACTGAACTATACCTGAGCTCTAGAAGGCTTTGACAGATACGTTGAACAAAAATACATCATCAATGTCTTTTCAATTGCAAATGCTTGCAGTCTGGTAACAAATTTAGAAACCTGATGTGTTACGTTCACATGATTTTCTCCACCCTCTATGGCTTATTAGTGGGTATACAAACTATTCTTACTAAAGCTCATTTCTTTATCTACTTCATTTTAATCCAAATAAACATTTGCAGAAATAGCTACATTACACATTTCGTTGTACATACAAAGAGAACAGCGATAGCCAAATGTTTAAGAAATGAACGCTATACGCTGCCTTAAAATTCCTACTGTTTCCATACAATCGTGAGAAACAACTGATGTTGAAATAACCATGGCCAAGTAATGAACAAATCGAACAATCAATAACAGATATCTCAAAATGGCTTATGCCACAGTAAAATATATCTGAAATAAATTGTGAGCTTTAAAGCGATCTACATCCCTTGTGTAGTACGTTTTCGTCTATCGTTTAACTTTTTCTAGTTACCTACACAAGATTATACAAAACTTCTTCCGAATGAAGAGGCTTCCAAGGCTATTCCCAGAAAATTCAAGATATACTTACATTTTATTGTCAAGTAAATATTAATATCTGGTATTATTCAAAATCGTTGGAGCATTTTTTAGAAAAAAAATCGAAAAATCTTCTGTGTAAAGGGTAGTTTGAGGTGGAGGAATTTTCATTAAAATCTTCGTGTCACATCTTTAGAAGATGCTGAACCTAAATACCAAGTTTGGTGTTTATCCGATTTTTCATTTTAGGTATGGTGTTCACAGACATACACACCGACCTTTTTCTGAAAATATTTTTTTTTTTTGGATTCATTGGGTCTCAAAACATGTACTTCCGGTGAAATCTCGGTATCCAAGTTTTGGGTGGAATGCAATACCTCCTCTGCCTACTATGTACGTAGTAAAGAAAGCAAAACTTAGTTCATATTTTATGGTAGGATAGAAAGACCTTACTCTTTTCATAAACTAAAAAGTTAAAATTGTAAAACTGAATGTGAAATAGGTCTCGACGTCTTTCACTCATATGGCTGCTCTATTCATTATGTTACATAAAGTGTCCCTCGTAAGTTATAATATTCATGTAATAATGAACCCTACATTAAACACGATAATTTCTTGGCTATTTAGGCAGTAGGGACTTGGTTACATGCACGATGCAAAAACAAAACTCACTTATTTTTGTTTCATAAGACAGTTTTTATTACTAATGAGCTAAGCTGGAAGAAAAATACATCCTCAAATGTTTAACGTACCATAATGAATTTGACAAAGCTTAAACTTAAAATACTGGCTGCTTCAGAAGCTGCTAATACTACAAATAAAGTTGCCACAAGCTGCATATTTTTATGAGCTCTGTAATTCTAGTGTTGCAAATGTTTGGTTTTCCATTTATATAAAATTCGGTAAGAGTGTATAGGATATCCACGTTTCTTTTACGTCGTCCTCCATGGTGTAATGGTTACCATGCTAGCCTCTAGTTCCCGACGTCGCGGGTTCAAACCCGGCGGAGGGCGATGAAGTTTTTCGGGCATAAAAATCCTTAGCATGGCTTCCTTCGGAAGGGAATCAAAGCCGGTGGTCCCGTGACGTAGATTTACGGCACGTAAAAGAACCTCAAGCCTGATAAAGAGGCCTCTGAGAAAAAGTACCGGTCTTTCACGTCCAATATGGAATGGGACGCTAAGGACCACAGCAGTTAAAGATCGTCCGTAAATAAGACTCAATTTAATTTAAATTACTCTCATTTTACGTGGATAATTCCTCATCTCCCTACATAATATAAGATTCAAAGAAAGAGATAGATAGGGACACGGATACACACACAGTGGATTTTTGGGTTTAGGGAGCCTCAAAATGTGTGTTTCCGTGAAATATTCAGTATCGCATTAATTGGGTAGAATGCAATAACGCAATATGCGGGAATGTAAATCGATTTTGCAACAACTTTTGTTGTACCTTGTCTTGTTGATTTCTTCAAAGCCACCCCTATCGATCTACGGTGCTCTCCCTAAGAGACGCGCCTGACCGGGAAGAGGATTCCAGGAATTCGGTATGGGAAATTGTTTATTAAAGAACCATGCAAACTTTTAACTAACAGGCTACTTAAATGTATGGTAGTAAGTCTCAGTTAAAAACAACAGTAGCCTTTGCTATTGGGCATGCGCCAGCAAGAAAGCACCTACACATAATAGGAAGGTTTCAGGGCAACACGGACTGTACGGTCTGAAACTGAAACACCTAACATATATTATGCTCCTGTGAAGCCTTAGCATCAAGGAGAAATAAGATCTTTGGGAAAAATTTTATGGAACCAAAGGGCTACTACCTCAATACACTATTGGTCCTGTGTAATCTGGTGAGAGACACAGGACTAGCGTAAAGGGGTAGCAATCATTACAGGGTTAGCACAATAAGCCTTTAGGCTGTAGTGCAACCAGAGCTTTTGCAGAGGGGCCCAAGTCCTCAAAATAAAAAATTAATAAAAAAGGAGGCGCGCCCCACAGTTTGAGAACCGCTGGATCATTCACTTAAAATTTTATTCACCATGCAAATACTTCAAGCATAGGTACAATATTCGTTAGAGCTGTTTGGAAAAAACAAAAATTAGAAAACTTTTTTCAGATAAAGACTTGCATGGGTTGATGGGTTTTCTTAAAAGTCTTTCCCTGGCTTCTTTAATGGTATTTGGTTAAAGTTAAATTTGACAGTTATCCTATTTTTCCTCTCTGAGTTAGCTTTGTCGTTCACGCACAGACTGACAAAAACATATATATATATATATATATATATATATATATATATATATATATATATACACACACTTATTGCAGACACCCCAGCGCTTGTGTTTCCGAAGGGGACTTCAAAACACACCTTTTCGATAACTTCAGCATCGAATTTAGGAGGTAGAAAAAGTAAAAACTAAGTAAATGGAACTCACGATATAACAAGATTTCTTATAGAGTAACAAACTAGGCTGTAAACAAGCACTTCGGATCACGTATATGCAACAAGCTGTTATGTGCTTATCAAAGAAAGGCTTAATTTAAATTACAGTGGCATTACCGTGTTTGCAATTAATTGCTACGTGCCGGAGCTATAGAATTAATCATCTCCTCACGCATGCGCCCCCTGAACAGCTCGATACAACGACAATCCAGAAACATGGCTTAATTAGACACGCATTAATCGAAATCAAACATTTACATATGTAACGACAGTTAATGCTCCATGTATGTAAAACATTTGCTGCTATTGTTTGAGCTGATGTAATGCAATAGTGAGAAGAGAGATTTTAGCAATCTCCTGTAAATAATTCGTTACATCCACCCTGATGAGTTGTGTTTATTGTCCGTTTGTGTTTCGCTATAAATATATGGTGTGAATTTTATGAATACCAACATTTTAAAGGATGATAAAGTAGCTAGTCTGTAGTCCATTATACCACCATCCCTTATCAACTGAATTGTTACAGCCCTTTAAAAAGTAACTTGAAAACTCAAACCAATAACAGCGAATATCCCGGAAATAGTTAAGACCGCAAAAAAAAGAGGATTAGACAAAATGTGCGTTTTAACGGGTTCTACGTTTTGTGCAGTGCGTTTTTGTCTATACCGTGTGGCTTACTTGTTATGCAAAAGTGTACAAAATTAATTCAGAATGACGAGGACTTCACAGGCTATTCACAAAAAATTCAATATATATATATATATATATATAATAAAAATTGTTAGTGCCATTTGTGAGAAAGGTACAAAATAATCAACAATTTCCCATTTAAAGGGTAGTTTGGGTTAGGAATTTTTTTTTGAAAATCTTCGTGTAACATCCATGGACGATGCTGAACTTAATTACCAAGTTTGTATTTAGCCGAATTTTCGTTTTTGAGTTATGCTGTTCACAAACACATACACCAAACCCTTTTATCTACAAATGCATTTTTTTTAATAAAGGACCTCAAAGCATGTATTTTCAGTGAAATCTCGTTATCAAAGTTTTGGCTGGAATACTATACTTCTTACTATAGATAAGTGGTAGAGAAAATGAAAATTGGTGATACAGGAAGGCGACCACGCGACCAAGGCCATTTATGAAGAACTTACCTGTGCAGACCGTATAGGAAAGTGACCCAGCAACTCAAGTCATTTGTTCGAAATCACAATGATTGCGTGATTCTGGACTACACAAAGAAGAGCCCGTAGTTTCACGATCCTGAAGTCTACATACCGCTAAAGAAAACTTCAATAGCAATAAAATAGATGGAACAGGAAAGTGACTATGCAACTAAAGCTATCGTCTGGCATACACTGATTAATGTAACAAACCAGCTTATAGTAACAAGGAGAAGTTAAAGCGGCGTTAAACAAACATAAAAAATACCTCCTTACCTAAAATAGATATGGCTGGAGAAAGTAATAATGTTTATTTGTGCATGAAGATAAATTGTAATGGGTACAGAAAGTCGCATTATGGCAATATATTAGACTTTATTTGTATCGGTTCCTTGATTATGTGCGTTGTTTTTTCTGCTTCAAATGATAAGGCGGAATTCACTCTCCAAGGAGGAAAATCTTGATAAGGACTGCATTAACTAAAAAACAAAATAAGTATAGCACAACAAATGCAGATGAATAAATACCAAAAACACTACCCAGAAAAAGACGGCTCATAGGAGAGAAAATGCACAAAGAAAGGAAGGAAAGGACCAAGGCAGCACCACAAATATCCAAAACGCAAAGAGATAAATCATCTTATACGAGCTGCAGTACTGGTTACAAAAGAAAATTACTCGAAGCAAACACGCTGAGAAAGGAAATGGATTCGCAAAGCTTGAAAGGAAAGAATGTTAAGTGACTGGAGATGGAAGTTGTTTGTAGTTAAATAACCCGAGGCACGGCTTCAAAATGCAAATTGCACTCAAATGGGATCAGACAAAGAAATGAAGTCATTATCTTCATAGAGAAAGATAAAATCTGTTCTTACAGAGAACTGTAACCAGAAATGTTCGATTGTGGACAAATGACTGATGTTAATTGGTATAGTGAACCATCGTTGTGTTAAAAACTACATGCCTTTCGCGACCCGCTCTACAAATGATTCAGGTGAAAGCCTATTACTTTCTCTACCACCTAGCTATAGCAAAGAGACAGTAGCATATTCCACCCAAAATTTGATACCGAGAGTTTACCTGAAATATACGTTTTGGGATCCCTGAACACGAAAGAACATTTTAGGTAAAGATGTGCGTGAGCGCGCGCGCGCGAGTATGTGAAGAGCATAACTGAAAAACCAAAAGTATTGGTTTTCAAGTTCAGCATCTACCAAGGACGCAACACAAAGATTTTCAAGAAAATCAACCCACCCCATTCTACCTTTACATCACAATTTTCGTTACTTTTTATTTGCTCAAAACAGCTGTAACGATTTGGATTAGAATTTCATACTTTTAATACAGTGGAATGAGAAATAAAGTGGATACGTTAACATTTCTTTGAATTTATGCTGCAAAAGTCAGGTATGTAAATTTTTAATTCACTGTTTTAATATATGCCATGCCTTTAATGATAAACTCTTCTCCAAAAGCTACACTTCCAAATTAGCAGCATGTTGTTAATTGTTTATTTGTACAGCCCCCTTTACTTCTGTGGCAATTTATCTTAACTTTCAAAACAACTGATGGTGTTTTACTCGCTAAACTGTAGGTTTCTTAACATTGAGTTTTATTAAATTTTTACTGTTAAAGACACTCTCTTCACTCCCACACTCATACTTCCACCTCTGCGGAAAATAGAGAATGATTCTGGTTACAGAAGATTTCCCAACTGGGAATCGAACCTGGGACATCTGGATTGAGAGGAGGAAAATTTTGTTAACAAAACTTAATACCGTTAAATAAAAAAAGAGAAAAATCAATGAAATCAATATTTCACATCAAGTACCCACTGTGGCATGCTCTTTGCATCATAGCTCCTCTGGAATCTGGCCAAGATTGTGGTTTCAGCCGTTGCCCTGGATGACGGAATCTAAGTGTATTTAAATGCCTCATGCCAGTTGATTTCAGTCTGGCAATCTTGGTCATTTGCTTCATATAGAGATTACATAAAATCTTTCTCTCTTTCCAATCTACACCAATTTTCTTCAAAACATTCATAAGTTTCTTCCAATCTGCTTCGTCAAATGCCTTTTGTCAGATATACAAATATCATAGTCATTTATTTGCTATCTATACTAGTATAACATTTTGCCCTTTATTGCAAATACGGCGATTTGAATTACATTCCAACCCTTTGGGGAAAAGAAGAGGAATCAAATATTTAAAACTGGTTGTTGACGTGGGAAGATAGCGTTCAGATGTGCTAAATCACCTAATTTCAGTCCGATTTTATTGAATATCATAATGAAATATTGTATAACTCCAGCAAAACTTTGGCACCATAAAAATGGCAAGTTATCTTACAACGTTCAAAAATGTTGGCCATCCTTATGTTCAATCCTATGCACACAAATCAACACCCTTTGACTTACCTCGGCAAAACCTGATGTAACATATAGGGATTATTATGGGGTGTCATATTGTCTCCATTATTAATGTTGTGGGTTTCTGGAATTAGAAAATAAGAATCGTTAACAGTCGATAGAAAGAGTTTCGAGAATGGTTCGTGTTTTGCTCGCTGGAGGAATAGTAACCTTTAACAATCCCTATATTACAGTACTATAGCACTCAATAAAAATCAATACGTACATTTATACCTTCCAACTTCTTAGGTAGAAATGCACCTTTTGGCCCATTTAGCCAAACACTGTATATTTACGCTATAGGACCTGCTAAAAGTATAGAACAGCTTTCAAAAACTGCCTCTGCCCTTACGTTTAACTCCACAAAAAGTGTGGCGAAAATGCCTTTCTCCCTAGAGTCATCAAATATGCAACACGCACTACACCTCTCAGCAGCATATGGAAAACAAATTAATAGACAGCCAGAAAAGGAGTGGCGCCTGCGAGTCACACTGCCTCGCGAGTCCCATTTTCACCACCACTACTCTACAACATTGTTCCGGTATTTACATAAGAGTAAGAGGTTATTATCTTGAATATTTATTATTGATACTACACGGCTACATTTAAATGTATTAGTTTTAAAAAGAGTTTTTGTGTTACTTAGATTTTGAATTAATTTAAACGTCTTAACTCCTTATTTTATTTGGTTACCATTTATTGTAAATATTAGATCAATTTTGCTACCAGAATGCGTAAGAATATCTATATCATTATTTTAAATCCTTGTATGTAAATCTGAGCTTTTTGGCCTATACATCTGAACAAAACATACGCCTATGCTTTAAATTAACCATTTCTATAAACACTGACACCTAATAACATGAAATCTATTTCAATATACCCCAGCATTCCTTTGGGAAATAATAGTAAAAACTATATACATTGGCCACCAATGTCCCAGAAATTCGAATGAAAATTAAAATATTATAAGTATAAAATCCTAACACAAAAACTTCATCATATTACCGCATAGTGGTACCTTATTATCATAGACACAGCCTATTACCAAACTATAATACGATGGCTTATTCATAAAATCTTAAGCAGGCATAAAGGATCAATATTTTAATGGCTACAAGAAAAGTTATTATAGCTCAGAAGTAGTTAAGCTTGCATAATGAAAACTCCAGAACAGTGAATTATATATATATATATATATATATGCAGCATACCTATTCACACATGCAATGAAAACTAATACAATAAGTTCTTTAGTTTTAAGCCTAACACAATAAAACTTGGAAACTTAAAATTTGTGCGTAAGCGCTTTGCTCCTTTAGCACATATAAAGTTCAGCTAAACACATAAGTGGGAAGGCTGAAAGGGAAAATATTTGCACGTCTCGTCCAACAATTACCTACAAATTATACAATTATATTCTATAAATTACTTGGAAATCAGAGATCATTTTGACTACTCCCGTAATTCTGATCTTCTGATAAAGTAATGCCAGACATATTAGTACCCACTGGCATTTATTTCTCGAATCTTTGACACCCAAAATTTTAGCAATAAAACATGATTCGTGCCTTTTAACGATCTGGAGAATTACTAAGCACACCCTCAACAAAGGTTGGATTAAAAATACCTTTGCCACATTCACCTTTGTATCACCAAATTAGCAAATTGCACAATACTTTGTCGAATATCACAAGTTAAAATTAAATTGAATTTTATTTATGGACGCTCTTTAACTCCTATAGTTCTTAGCGTCCCATTCTATATTGAGCGTGAAAGACCGGAAATTTTGCTCAGAGGCCCCTATATCAGGCTTGAGGTTCTTTTACGTGCCGTAAACCTACTACACGGACCACCGCTTGTACTTCCCTTCCGAAGGATTCCCTGCTAAGGATTTTTGCACCCAAAAAAAATCCATCGCCCTCCGCCGGGTTTGAACCCCGCGACCTCGGGCCAGCATGGTACCAAAAATATATCACAAGTTGAATGCTTGAAATAATTACAGCAATCTCTCCGTAACCAAAAATGAAATTTTGGAAACAGTCTCCCCTCCGTTTGAACAGTCGGAAAATCCACAGGCAGCGCAAGCTCGCCGACTCGCCACATGCCGAAGCAAACTGTCGTTGCTGACTGCCTTCCTACGCACAAGCAACTGCCTCGCCGCTCGCCACCAACTGCCAAGAATAAAACCTGCTTCAGACAGACAATGCCAAGTACGCCAGGCACAACCGCTTTCAAAGAGGTCAAATGGCAAGGATATGAACTCAGCGAGACAGTAGGTTTAAAAAAATCACCTTAAACAAAATTGTACTCACGATAGTACCTTGAAAAATATACCAATCAGCACATGTAGCTTTCATTATGCTTTTAACTTTTAAACAATTTCCACCTTATAACTCAGGTTTAATACTAACAATGTTTAGGTAGATATGTGTACTACTTTCCCTATCTCTCATCTGTGGAACACAGAAGAAGGATTTTATTCCATTTAGAAGTTCGTTACCCGATTTCATCATAAATATATGTTTTGAGATCTCTTATATAAAAACAATTTTTGAAAAAGATCATCTGTATGGATATGTGTGAATAGCATGATTAAAAAATAAAAGGTAGAATGAACACCCAATTTCACATTCAAATAAGTCCAGATGAAACAAAAAGATTCTAATGAACTTCCCCCAAACAATTTTATGTAGAAAAAATGGGTATTTTTCATTTATTTTCTGCGAAATATCTCTAACTTTTTATTAAAATGTTACATGTTTGAGATATTCTTATGAAAAATAAACTCTCCATTGAAATTAATTGTTCTTTTACACAAGACAGGGTTGGAAACATAGAATCAGACGACTGAAAAGTTCAATGCCATAGCCGGAAATTGAACCACGGATCTTCCGATCTCAACTGGAGAATTTAGTGTCGTGTCGGAGTGTTGCCATGGTAGCTCAGTGGTTGGAGCAAACGGACAGAGACGGGGAGATCCGTGGTTCAATTCCCGGCTATCGCATTGAATTTTTCAGTCGCCTGATTCTATCTTTCCAAAACTGTCTATTTTTCACAAATAATACGGGAATCTTTGATAGATAGAGTTTTTGTTTAATTTTTTATAACTATGGTTCCACAGTAAATTAAAAAACTCGCTACAGAGAAAAAAATCTGATGTGTTACACTCACATGACTTTCTCTACTCTTGTACAATCTATTTTTACAAACGCCTATTCTCCATATGCTTTATGTTAATCGAGATATCGAGATGTCAATCTTATTGCTAATTTTCTTGTAGATGCAAGGGGAATATGGTAGCTTTTAAGCGATGGTCAAATATTTTAACGCTGGTTGCTATGTGTCGAATTCCATTCTCTTTGCAAGTCCAGGACATAAAAAAATGAATAACGAATTTGAGAAAAAGTATAAGTATTGGAAAATTTAAGGGAATAACAAGCAATATCTCGAAAACGGTTCACTCAACAAAAGAAATGTATATAACATAAGTTGTGTATTTTAACGAGATCAACATTTTTTGTGTAGTAAAATTTTGTCTATCTCTTATGGTTTACCAGTTATGCAAAAGTCGTTCACAATGAAGAATACTTTTGGAGACATTCCCAG
Source organism: Deroplatys truncata (assembly GCA_030765065.1). Taxonomy (NCBI): domain Eukaryota; kingdom Metazoa; phylum Arthropoda; class Insecta; order Mantodea; family Mantidae; genus Deroplatys; species Deroplatys truncata. The sequence goes on from CM060975.1 coordinate 234,176,099, forward strand.
AAAATTCGAGATATACATTTCATTTCTCATGGCATTATCTTAAACATATGATATTTTAAACAAAATCGTTAGAGCCATTTTTGAGAAAATTAAAATTTTCGAAAAATGTTCCATGTAAAGGGTAGTCTGGGGTGGGGGGATTTTCTTGAAAACCTTCGTGTCGCATCTCTGGAAGATACTGAACCTAAATACCAAGTTTGGTGTTTATCCGACTGTTCGTTTTTGAGTTATGCTGTTCACACACACACAGACACACACACAGACACACACACAGACACACACACACACACAGACACACAGACACACACACGGACATGTTTCCAAAAATGCTTTTTTTGGATTCAGGAGGTCTCAAAACATGTATTTCCGGTGAAATCTCGGTATCGAATTTTTGGGTGGAATGCAATACTTCCCCTACTTACTATACGTAGTAGAGAAAGTAAAAATGTAGAACACTTTAAACTATGCAGTTTGTATCTAAAAACTTTACCTCGGTTTTCGAAATATTCCAAGTTATATTCTTATACTTTCTCATGTTGATGCTGAATACTTTGAAAATATGCGCTTTTCTTTTTTTTCTCTCCCCTAGCTCTAAGCATGCCGAGAGCGGTACTAAATTAAATCGGCTGAAGATTGTTTCTATAAATTCTATGCAACTAAGATCATATTGCTTAATTTTTTGGAAACATTTTCTTGAAAACTTTTAATACGGGGATTAAATATTCAATGTTATTTATATTGTATAACATGACGCATAATATGCAATAGATAAAGAAATTCCTGTGCACTATAACACATCAGATTTCGGAACTCAAAATGAAGAAAGTCTCAAAAACACGGGGAAATTGGCTGAGTTCCTAATAAAACACGAAATGCCTGCTTAATGTGTTAAAAAAATCATTAACCTTGAAACATTCAGAAAATCCATAATAAATCTGCGACAAACAGCACATAGCAATTCTGTCAGGCATTAGCAGGTACAAACGTTTTCTACAACATTTCCTCAAGATATTCACTAACGCCACCACCATCACTCTAGTAAAACCGAATATCAATTTATGTTGGTTTGTCTTAATTTTCATTCAATGAGTAATTTATATTGTGCTTGCAAATTTTAATTAAATTGTTAAAGGGAGTCTACAGTAAAACTCTGTGACTAAACTTTTGGGGCTGAGAGCCAATAAATACAACTATATTATACAATCGACTTTCTGTTAGTTCGGAGCTAAGTTGCTTAAAGTTGGAAAGGAATCAAACTGGTTCCATAAGTGATTTCCCTACTTCTAACTAAAAGTTTAAAAAAGATTAATTTATTGCTTTTACATAGTTTTTCTAGCTATTATAGTTTATTTTTGCATAATTTCTACAAACTGTTGCAAAAACTTAATTTTCTGTCAACTTCATGTCAATCGACATAAACGTTTTCAAAAACAGATTCATTAGACGTATTATTGCAGATACAAAGGACGTACAGGAAGCTGATGTAATAGTCAAATAATGCGGACCTTTAATTCTATACTCTTTTCATGAAATCGCGAGAAACAGCTGTTGACAGCACTTTACAAAATGACAAAAGCATTGAAAAATTCAAACCAATAACGACAGATATCTCGAAAATAGCTGATACCACAAAAAGGTATTTGAAATAAATTGTGTGCTTTAAATGTGTGTAGCGTGTGTAGTACGTTTTTATACATCTCTTTGGTTTACCAGTCATACAAAACCCAAAAGAATCCGTCCAAATAAATATAACTTCATAGGCTATTCCCAGAAAATTCAAGGCTATTACATATTTTGTTTTTCATACAAATATTTGGTATTTTAATCACAATCATTAGAGCCATTTTGAGAAAATAAAATTAAAAATAAAACCGAAACATTTCACGTAGAGCGTGGTTTGAGGTTGGAGTATTTGCTCGAAAACCTTTGCTGAACTTACAAAAATTTGGTACCTATCCAACATTTTGTTTTTGAATATGTTGAAAAAATTAAGTATTTGAAAATTCAAAGGAATAACAAAGAGTATCTCGGAAATGTTAACGCCACAAAAAAGTATTTGGCATATTGCGTACTTTAACGAGATCTACATTTTTATAGTAAGATTTTGCCTCTCTATAGCGATTTACTAATTATACAAAAGTAATTCAGAGTGAACAGGACTTCACAGGATATTCCTAGAAAATTCCAGGTGTACTTTTTATGCGGCATGAAAATATCTTAAACATGTGGTATTTCAATCAAAATCGTTAGAGCAATTTGAGAAAATAAAAAATAACAAAAATTCTTCCATGCAAAGGATATGGGGAATTTTCTTGAAAATCTTCGTGTCCCATCTTTGGAAAAGATAGAACTTAAATATCAAGTTTAGTATTTCGGAGTCTGCTTATTTGAGTTATGCTGTTCACAGATACACACGTGCGCGCGCGCGCCTGCGGACCCTTTCAAAAAAAATAAAATTCCTGAGACCTTAAAACATGCATTTTCGGTGAAATCTCGGTACCTAATTTTAAGTGAATACAGTACTTTCATTGCTTCCTGTAATTATGTAATAGAGAAAGTGAAACTGTTTTTGTGGATTCAAGGGGTGCCAAAACATGTATTTCTGGTGAAATCTAAACTTTTGGTTGGATTATGGAATTTTCTCTACCATGCGTACGTAGAACATGGTAAAGAAATCTAAAATAGTTAATTTATTATCGTGTGGAATGTAACCAAAAACTCGAATTATGATAAATTTCGTTTCATTTTATTGATCCATTCGGTTTTCTTATTTTTATAAGGATAATTCTGTTATTATTTAAAACCATTGGTTATGTGGCTATTTGGGTCTCATATTTGGTTTATCTACCCTAGAATTCCGATGACGGGAGCTCCTGGGTGACCTATAAAATAGAAACAGTACGGTTTCAGAGCTATTAATTCCTTCCTATTGTATCGACTTCAAATGCTCTTGTGTATGAAGCTGCATTGGTATTCATCTCACTAATTGACACATTGCCTAATCCATTTTTCACCTATGAAATAGGATTTGAAAACTGTTGCGGAAGGACGGTCAATTAACGGTGGTTTTACTGCCTGTAGCTATCGTAAATATTTAAAGGCTTATAATAGGTCAGAGCGTTAAAAATTGATCGCATACAGACGAAGGGCAATCATTCCTATCGACGTGGAAAAAATCATTAGCAAACATCGAAGAGCTCGATCGGTTTGCATGTCCAAAGTGGGGTAAAATAAAAAAAGGACAATACACTCTTTAGATGTTGTTGCTAACAATGCTCTCTCTGGGGAGCTAAGAGGCCCATAAAGCAAAGGGTCTCTCCAGTGTATATAAATCCGCATACACGGTTTTTATTCCGTTCTTTTTGTAAGAGAGGTATTAATAAATGCAATGCAGCACAGAGGAGCTCGAAAAAGCAGGACTAATGGATACAGGTTTCATTTATTAAAACTGTTGCGTTTTTGCGATAATATTAATTAATTGAGGAGCTGAGAAGCAAAGTGACACAAGTGATATTTATTTTCTCTAGCTTTTACTTATAATAGCTGGAATAAGTATTGTATTCCATCCAAAAATTCGACATCGAGATTTCTCCGGAAATAATATTTTGAGGTTAGCTGAATCCAAAAAAAAACATTTTTATAAAAAGATCTATGTGGGTATAGTGTCCATGTGCGTCTGTGTGGCATCATTCAAAAATAAAAGCTTAGATAAAAATATCCTCCTGGTCCACTCTTTCCATATATCTCAGCCATTATTTTCATACTTTTCTAAGCCTTCCTAGTTCATGTATATATCCTGTTTTGCTTACATTTAACACACATTCCACCACCGATTATCCTATTGAGTAAGCCATATTTCCTATCTTTATAGTTTAATTTTCCTATATTCTTTAACACTGCAATACTGAGTCTTTGCTTTTACATAAAAGAAAAATGTTTTCAGTCGATTCTCCCTAACCCCGTGTCTATTAAAAATAATGTATAAATTTAGCTTTTAAACCCATTTTATCCTAGTGCGTGAAGTAAGCGATATTGTGTAAAACAGAGACGATTTTTTACTCCACATACTTTTGAACAAATTAGGTAGTTGCATTCTAAAAACATATATTTTCCCGTAATAAAAATGGAACCATCTACTTCAATAAAATAATTATAAATGAACATAGGTTCTTCTGTTTTTACCTGACCTGACTACTTGCTGTAATCTCCAAAGTTTCAACATCTCCTGATTTCTCCTCGCAATTTTGAAACTGCGAACTGTAACTTCTAAAATGTCAATATCCTCTTCTCCTTTCAGTCAGTTTCCTCTCCAAATTCACTGATAATACATTAGATTCTGTGGAATATTTTATGCAATGTTTCTTAAAATAAGTTACTTGTTTCTTTCCCTTGCCTTCAAGAAACAGAATCCACAGTCTTCTCTCTTACCATCATGAAGCTGCCATTCTAAAAGTAATAAACTGCAAATCAATTTTCTTCTATGTTTCACCTATCGCAAGAAGTGTGTTTATTATATACATTCTTTAAGCTCTTGTCTTCTTATTTTATCATAGCGTAGTAAGGAAACTCGTATTCTACTCGTTTCTAAAGCAACCCAGTCTTATTTTTAAAAACTCACACCTTAGCGAACTTGTATAATGAATACCTATTCAAACAAAATTAAAATTTTAACGTTCTAAAATATGACCCGCGGTGGCGTAACACCCCATATACACATTACAAATGATTCAGTATAATCATATTCAACAAAATTGTATGGTACATTGAATATAGTAAAGTTTAGAAATTAAAAAATACATAAGTAAAATGTGACCCCCAAAATAAAGCAATCCAGTTCTCCTTATGTTTTATGCACTAGATATATAAACTGTTTTTGTTTGTTTGTTTTGAAGAAATGTTACTGTCTTCATAACAAGTGTGGACAGCAAGATAAAAAATAGTCATGAAACAGCACGCTTACATTGTTTAATAAATTGTGTAGTTATTTGAATAATACTTCCGTATGCCGTTGCAAAAGGAAAATCCAAAGTTCATTATGCACTATTGGTTAAAAAATACTTTCAAAATTGCCAGGCGTTCTTGAAACTGCAGATACTATTCGAAAAAACTCCTGGCATTTTCGAGTTCTTCAGAAGATCAGCATACGCAGATGTCAATTGTACGGTTATGTAAATGTAAGGTAGCTTGAACAACATTTATAAAAATCCTCGTATGAGTTCAGGCAACTGGAGTTCGAAAACCAATTCGTAACACACTCATGAGTACAAAGCCTATAAATGATAAATCTGAGAAGCTTTGGGTAAACAAACTTTTTGACAGCCTGCGTGTGAATGAGTGTATGAGAGTGTTTGTGTGTATGAGAGTCTTTGTGTGTGAGTGTGAGAGAGAGTGTGTGTGTGTGTGTGTGTGTGTGTGTGTGTGTGTGCGTGCAACGTAGCTCACATAAATACCAAATTTCAACTTGAATTAAACTGTTTAATCACATCAGATGAAGATTTTCAGAAAATCTTCCCCAAAATTGTCCTTTACATGCAAACGTTTTCGTTGGGTTTATGTTCTCAACAAAGGCTCAAACGATTTTGAACAAAGTATAAACTATTTGAGATATTAATGTAACAAATTATATAATTTGAATTTTCTATGAGTGTTCAATAAACACTCTTCATACTTACTGAACGTTTGTCTAATTATATATAAATGGGAAATCATACGACATAAACAAAATTTTATCGCAGAAAAATGTAGAGGTCATTGAAATACACAATATCTGTCATTTTTTAATCACAGCATTAGCCGTTTTAGAAATATTCCTTGTTGCATGCTTACGCTATCTGGAGTGCTTCATCTGACGGACATGCTTGAAAGTTTGCGATTCTTCCTATTTCTTTGCATTCTAAGATCTCGTTACCATCTCGTTAATATTATTTCGTGATGCTGTATATATAACTAAGCACTTACTGCTTCATTTTAAATCGCTCCTGAGCAAAATTATATCGTGAACAACCTAATGTGGATATAAGAATCAAATATATGAATAGTACACGATACATAACGTATTACGTCTCACATATACATAATGTATATATGTGTGAACTCAATTAGTGTTCACATCAGATTTTTCTTTTAGATATATGCATTAAATGTGAAACTCTATGTATCTTCTCGGTTTGTTTCTAAAACACAAACTCTAATAATTTGTATACTGAATGATGATAAAATCATATTGACAGGAAGTTAGGAAGTATGGAAATGAAAATTAAGGTAGTATGTTTTGTATGCATATTTTTCCTTTGTTCTAGTTTACCTGGATACAAGCATAATATAATATAAAGTACATAATATATTTTATGAATGTAACAGGAAGTTTAAATTGAGCTTTCATCTCCAACAGAAAATCCATGCATGCCCCTCCCTTTCGATATAATGGCATCCAAAAACTGCAGACGTTATGTCAAAAATCTATATGACTAAGACCACTTGCTCACATTTCTAAATGTTTTCCCTGCAATACTCACTAATTAGTCCTCAGGCCATTTAAGTTAAACTCGACATTTCTCATGAAAACTTTCCATTTTTACACCTGCTTTTAAAAATTCCTTGAAGTTTAAACGTACATACTGTTATGAATATTTCAGTCCCTTCTAATTCCTGCCTTAAAATTCCCTCGCGTTTAAAGCTATCTCTATTTCTAAGCGTTAGCTTATTTTTCTCTAATAACATTCTTCTCATACAACACAGATAAACATTAAAATTTGTAGTCATAATATTGTGCATAAAAGTTATTGTGACTTTTCTTTTCTGGTCATAAACAGTTATGAATATTTACCTCGATATTGTGATTATATTTTTGTAACATTTCCCCTTTATCAATAAGCGTTATAATATCTTTTTAACTTGTATTTTAAATAACAAGGAACCAAAAATTAAAATTAAAGTTGGGATTAAACTACTTTCAAAAAAAATAAAATGAAATTATAATAAAGTGAATAAAATAAATTTAACAGCTTTTCTTTTGTTTATTGAATTGAAGGTTTGAGAAATAAAGTATAGGGAAAACAATTTAATGGCAGATCCAAAGAGTTCAAAATAACCAACATTACACTACCAAAGTACTGCCAACCTTACAAACGGAGTCTGTAATATTTTCAAGTTAATTAAGTAAATTCTAATTGTGAATATTGTTTAAAACAACAGTTCTGGAGTAAATCGCTTTCCAGCGTTAAGTATCGTATCTTATTGCATTTAATCGAAATTGTGATGTTAAACCGACAGTTGGGAAGTGTAGAAGACTTATGCAGCCATCAAAATAAAAACACACGTAGAACACATTGGTTCCTTCGCTAAATTCAATAGTTTACTACGTACCTGTTGGTTAATGCTGTGCCGCAAACGTAACAGCTGTAGTTAACTATAACGATATCTTTATCATGGGTATGTTTTGGAACAATTGCTGATATTGCTGCCAAGTAAACAAACAGAATGTCAGAAAATAAAACCATAGAATACTATAATGGGTAAAATATGTTACAGTTGGCTTTTGGTAGATTCCAATAGCTTGCCTTCTCTATAGTTTGCACACGCATTGTCCCAACCACATTACTCCCGATCGCACATCTGGGTCTCTCCCAACAAGTGGAGTGTCTGGGATTCCACTTTCGTTTTTAATATTCTCAACTTCGGACTCTGGCTGAATGGCAACCCTGTTATAGGCTATAGAGTCTAAATTCTGGTGATTAAGTTTGGGTAGGGAGAGGGGAAAGTTGACTTAGGTAACCTCATTAAATGGTTTTTGCATAGATTTCATTCATTTTGTAACTATTACTAAATCTCACATGAGACATTTGTATGTGGTAGTAGGAATCACAGAGATTATTCTTCTCAAATACTTTACCGAAAGTTGCTTTTACTACTAAATTGGAGAAATCGTTATTATGTATACACAGATGAGTTTTTATTCGTATCAGAGCAAGTTACCTAGTAAAAGGGGTAGAATGCTGTCATGTGCAAAAATGGCATACCGCCTTGCCCTTATAATAATTAGTATTCTTCTTTAAATTGAGATATTGTTACATTTGCTTTATTACTATTATTACGTTTTTCAATTCAACAAATATTAATATTAAAAAATCTGACGTGACACACTCATATGACTTTCTCTACCTACTATCCTTTTATTTTTATTTAGCTTCTACAAACTATTCTTACAAAAACTTTTTTTTTTCTACCTACTTCATGTTAATCGAGATAAACTTTTGCAGAAATAGACTCATTACACATTTCATGGAAGGCGCAAGGGAGATAGAGGAAACCGAATTGATAGTCAGATGTTTAAACGCTAATCGCTATATGCTGACCTAGAAATTTCATACTCTTTCCATTACATCTCAGAAACTAACTGAATAGCTATAGCACTTTAAAAAAATGACAAGGTATTGAAAAATTCCAGCTACAAACAACGTATAATACGGAAATGAGTAATGCCATCAAATAGTGCGAGTTTTAAAGAGCTCTACATTTTGGTGTAGTGCGTTTTCGTCTATCTCATATGCTTTACCAGTTATACAAAATTTCTTTCGAATGAAGACGATTTCACAGGCTATTCTCAGAAAATTCAAGATATCGTTTTGTTTGTCATGTAAATATCTTAAACATATGGCATTTTAATCAAAATCGTTAGTGTTTTTAGTAAAACTGAAAATCTCCTAAAATCGTCCATGTAAAGAATAATTTGGGATGGGAGATTTTCTTAAAAACCTCGTGTCGCATCTTTGAAAGAGCTGAACCTTAATACAAGTGTGGTATTTATCGGATATCTTGTTCTGGGCTATTTTTGTTATTCACACACACATGTGTGTATATATATGTGTATATATATATTGTGTTTGTATTTAATGTGAGGGTATATATATATATACACACACACATGCTCACGGACCTTCTTTTAGAAATGCTTTTTAAAATTCATGGTACCTAGAAACATGTATTTCCAGGTAAATCTATCGAATTTTTGAGTGGAATGCAAAACCTTCTCTATATACCAGGAACGTGACATAAAAAGTAAAAATCTGATGTGTTACACTCACATGACTTTCTCTACTCTTGTACAAACTACTTATACAAACGCTTATTCTCCATATGCTTCATGTTAATCCAGATAAACATTTGCAGACTCTATCTTATTGCTAATTTTCTTCTAGATGTAAGAGGAATATATATTTACAAGGGAAATATAGAAATACAGTAGCCTTTAAGCACATACATATCTCTTATTAGCTGGTTGCTAGGTGCAGCACCATTCCCTTTCCCACAGATTAATATTCTTTGCATATCGAAGACAAAAAAATCTGATGTGTTACACTCACATGACTTTCTCTACTCTTGTACAATCTATTTTTACAAACGCCTATTCTCCATATGCTTTATGTTAATCGAGATATCGAGATGTCAATCTTATTGATAATTTTCTTGTAGATGCAAGGGGAATATGGCAGGTTTTAAGCGATAGTCAAATATTTTAACGCTGGTTGCTATGTGGCGCATTCCATTCTCTTTGCATGTTCAGGACATAAAAAAATCTGATGTGTTACACTCACATGACTTTCTCTACTCTTGTACAATCTAATTTTACAAACGCCTATTCTCCATATGCTTCATGTTAATCGAGATATCGAGATGTCAATCTTATTGGTAATTTTCTTGTAGATGCAAGGGGAATATGGTGGCTTTTAAGCGATAGTCAAATATTTTAACGCTGGTTGCTATGTGGCGAATTCCATTCTCTTTGCATGTTCAGGACATAAAAAAAATGAATAACGAATTTGATAAAAAGTATAAGTATTGGAAAATTTAAGGAAATAACAAGCAATATCTCGAAAACGGTTCACTCAACAAAAGAAACGTATATGACATAAGTTGTGTATTTTAACGCGATCTACATTTTTTGTGTAGTAAAATTTTGTCTATCTCTTATGGTTTACCAGTTATGCAAAAGTCGTTCACAATGAAGAATATTTTTGGAGACATTCCCAGAAAATTCGAGATATACATTTTATTTGTCATGACAATATCTTAAACATATGATATTTTAATCAAAATCGTTAGAGCCGTTTTTGAGAAAATTAAATTTTCGAAAAATGTTCCATGTAAAGGGTAGTCTGGGGTGGGGGGATTTTCTTGAAAACCTTCGTGTCGCATCTCTGGAAGATACTGAACCTAAATACCAAGTTTGGTGTTTATCCGACTGTTCGTTTTTGAGTTATGCTGTTCACAGACACACAGACAGACAGACACACAGACACACGGACACACAGACACACAGACAGACACACACACGGACATGTTTCCAAAAATGCTTTTTTTGGATTCAGTGATTCTCAAAACATGTATTTCCGGTGAAATCTCGGTATCGAATTTTTGGGTGGAATGCAATACTTCCCCTACTTACTATACGTAGTAGAGAAAGTAAAAATGAATAACGAATTTGAGAAAAAGTATAAGTATTGGAAAATTTAAGAGAATAACAAGCAATATCTCGAAAACGGTTCACTCAACAAAAGAAATGTATATGACATAAATTGTGTATTTTGACGAGATGTACATTTTTTGTGTAGTAAAATTTTGTCTATCTCTTATGGTTTACCAGTTATGCAAAAGTCGTTCACAATGAAGAATACTTTTGGAGACATTCCCAGAAAATTCGAGATATACATTTCATTTCTCATGACATTATCTTAAACATATGATATTTTAATCAAAATCGTTAGAGCCATTTTTGAGAAAATTAAAATTTTCGAAAAATGTTCCATGTAAAGGGTAGTTTTGGGGTGGGGGCATTTTCTTGAAAACCTTCGTGTCGCATCTCTGGAAGATACTGAACCTAAATACCAAGTTTGGTGTTTATCCGACTGTTCGTTTTTGAGTTATGCTGTTCACAGACACACACACACACAGACACACACACACACAGACACACACACGGACATGTTTCCAAAAATGCTTTTTTTGGATTCAGGAGGTCTCAAAACATGTATTTCCGGTGAAATCTCGGTATCGAATTTTTGGGTGGAATGCAATACTTCCCCTACTTACTATACGTAGTAGAGAAAGTAAAAATGAATAACGAATTCCCATTTGAGAAAAGTATTGAAAAATTTAAGGGAATAACAAGTAATATCTCGAAAATGGTTCACTAAACAAAAAAAATGTATATGACATAAATTGTGTACTTTAACGCGATCTACATTTTTTGTGTAGTAAAATTTTGTCTATCTCTTATGGTTTACCAGTTATGCAAAAGTCGTTCACAATAAAGAATACTTTTGGAGACATTCCCAGGAAATTCAAGATATACATTTTATTTGTCATAAAAAGATCTTAAACATATGATATTTTAATCAAAATCGTTAGAGCCATTTTTGAGAAAATTAAAATTTTCGAACAATCTTCCATGTAAAGGGTACTCTGGGGTGGGGGGATTTTCTTGAAAACCTTCGTGTAGCATCCTTGGAAGATACTGAACCCAAATACCAAGTTTGGTGTTTATCGGACTGTTCGTTTCTGAGTTATGCTGTTCACAGACACACAGACACACACACACACACACACAGACACATACACACACAGACACACACACGGACATGTTTCCAAAAATGCTTTTTTTGGATTCAGGGAGTCTCAAAACATGTATTTCCGGTGAAATCTCGGTATCGAATTTTTGGGTGAAATACAATACTTCCCCTACTTACTATACGTAGTAGAGAAAGTAAAAATGTATAAATGTGTGTAATTTTTTTCTTTCTTAAATCTATTTTGTTGTCAATGCATATGTTTGAAATAATATTCATCATGTCACCTACTAGAAGTACGCTAATATTTTACCCAATCACCATCCACGTAGGGCTTTTCCTCTAAGCATATCTTCCTAAGTCAATTTTGAAAATGCCTGTGAGATTGCTGGAATAGTTTCACAAATCATATTGTTCTAGCCAAATATCCTCAGGTACTTGGTAGTGAGAAATAACGCATTGCAAACTGGCAGTTGAAGTTAAATAAAACAGAAACATTGTTAAAGATTAAGTTAATTTGCGACGATTGGTAGCACTGCCTTTATACAACGATCGTATGCACTACGACTTCAATTAAGTTTTAAAAAGTAAGTGACATAGTCATACTAGCTTTTAATCAATACAGTTATTACGAATACAATTTTAATACCAACTTTTAACGACTAGCATTTTAACTTCATTAGCTTGAAAGTTTCGTTTTTACTTTCTCTACTACGTATAGTAAGTAGGGGAAGTATTGTATTCCACCCAAAATTTCGATACCGAGATTTCACCGGAAATACATGTTTTGAGAGTCACTGAATCCAAAAAAAGCATTTTTGGAAACATGTCCGTGTGTGTGTGTCTGTCTGTGTGTCTGTGTGTCTGTCTGTGTGTCTGTGAACAGCATAACTCAAAAACGAAGAGTCGGATAAACACCAAACTTGGTATTTAGGTTCAGTATCTTCCAGAGATGCGACACGAAGGTTTTCAAGAAAATCCCCCCACCCCAGACTACCCTTTACATGGAACATTTTTCGAAAATTTTAATTTTCTCAAAAACGGCTCTAACGATTTTGATTAAAATATCATATGTTTAAGATATTGTCATGATAATTAAAATGTATATCTCGAATTTTCTGGGAATGTCTCCAAAAGTATTCTTCATTATGAACGACTTTTTCATAACTGGTAAACCATAAGAGATAGACAAAATTTTACTACACAAAAAATGTAGATCGCGTTAAAATACACAATTTATGTCATATACATTTCTTTAGTTGAGTGAACCGTTTTCGGTGATATTGCTTGTTATTCCCTTAAATTTTCCAGTACTTATACTTTTTCTCAAATTCGTTATTCATTACTTTCTCTACTACGTATAGTAAGTAGGGGAAGTATTGCATTCCACCCAAAAATTCGATACCGAGATTTCGCCGGAAATACATGTTTTGAGATCTCCTGAATCCAAAAAAAGCATTTTTGGAAACATGTCCGTGTGTGTGTCTGTGTGTGTGTGTGTGTCTGTGTGTGTGTGTCTGTGTGTGTGTGTGTCTGTGAACAGCATAACTCAAAAACGAACAGTCGGATAAACACCAAACTTGGTATTTAGGTTCAGTATCTTCCAGAGATGCGACACGAAGGTTTTCAAGAAAATCCCCCCACCCCAGACTACCCTTTACATGGAACATTTTTCGAAAATTTTAATTTTCTCAAAAATGGCTCTAACGATTTTGATGAAAATATCATATGTTTAAGATAATGTCATAAGAAATGAAATGTATATCTCGAATTTTCTGGGAATGTCTCCAAAAATATTCTTCATTGTGAACGACTTTTGCATAACTAGTAAACCATAAGAGATAGACAAAATTTTACTACACAAAAAATGTAGATCGCGTTAAAATACACAACTTATGTCATATACGTTTCTTTGGTTGAGTGAACCGTTTTCGAGATATTGCTTGTTATTCCCTTAAATTTTCCAATACTTATACTTTTTCTCAAATTCGTTATTCGTTTTTTTTATGTCCTGGACATGTAAAGAGAATGGAATGCGCCACATAGCAACCAGCGTTAAAATATTTGACTATCGCTTTAAACCTAGCATATTCCACTTGCATCTACATGAAAATTACCAATAAGATTAACATCTCGATATCTCGATTAACATGAAGCATATGGAGAATAAGCGTTTGTAAAAATAGTTTGTACAAGAGTAGAGAAAGTCATGTGAGTGTAACACATCAGATTTTTTTTTATGTCCTGGACATGCAAAGAGAATGGAATGCGCCACATAGCAACCAGCGTTAAAATATTTGACTATCGGTTAAAACCTATCATATTCCCCTTGCATCTACAAGAAAATTATCAATAAGATTGACATCTCGATATCTCCATTAACATGAAGCATATGGAGAATAAGCGTTTGTAAAAATAGTTTGTACAAGAGTAGAGAAAGTCATGTGAGTGTAACACATCAGATTTTTTCCCTTGTGTCTATCCCTCAGGTTTTGTCTATAGCTTTAATTCTGATGCATTTCTAGGCTGCCAAAAATAACTAAAATATGCACAAAAATGAATGCTTAAATTAAATATTATACATATTGCATACATGCACTGTACCTAGAAAACAGAACATTTATCACCAATGAGGGCTGTTTATAGACTTCTAATTCAAAGATGAGCCTGCTTGCTATAATCATCGGCAATGCTAATTTAGCTAGAATTTCTCTGAATTCTGACACAAACATTCACGAACCGAAGCATGAACTTCCCAAAGCAGGACGACCATGGCTCTGTGGTTACAATTTACTCGCTTTGGTAACCAGTGTGGACCGGCGCATATATTAATTAGTTAATTAATTATCAATCGATAAATCAATTGATTAATTAATTAGTTTCATCTATCATTCAGCTGCGGCTAATGTCACCCTTAGTTGGTGCACCCAAGTTAGTTGCAGTTAAATGAACACGAATACTGCGATAGCGTTGATAATTTTCTGCTCTCTGACATAAAGTGGAACTCGTTGAATAGTATTAAATAGAGATATCACAATCATCATAACCTGCTTGGAAACATAGGATTGTAACCAGTGAGGTCAAAAACGCTTTCCCTAGCTTAGTGGCTCCCTATATATATCTATATATATAGATATATATATATATATATATATTGTTGATGGCATGGTATCCTTTGCAGCGAGTTCCCGTGCTAACCAATGCAGCTAGGTCAAAGAAAGCCCATTGGCGCTGGGGCGTAAGTTTAGTCACAATTTGGATCTGAGCGCTTTATCAATAGGAGAGACAGAGACAGAAGATTGGACTAGTTACGTCACTCGATAAAGTAGTGCAGAAGGATGGACAAAGTGTCTACTAAAGAGAAGGAAAGGAGAAGTTGCAATAAATTTAATCCATACTGAGGCTTTTTAAATTAAATCAGTAAACTGATGGGAATATCCAATGCAAAAATTGATATTCGCCTTTTATTTGTAATAATGGTGACTACACTCTCGTGTGAAAAATATCGACCAAATAAATGCTATCGCTTCAGCGTCCTGTATCGCTCTTGTATCTACAACGAAATGAGTAATAAAAGCATTTCTGCAGAAGTTTATCTGGACTGACGTGAAGCAGATGATAGAAGAATTAGCTAAGAAAACTTATGGAATAGTGCGTAGATAATGTCGTGTAAATGTAACACGTAAGATTTTTCATAGTCATTACATATGATTGAAACAGGTGGTTATAGTGCACATTTGCAGCGTTACTGGACTATTTCTGTAGTTATGTAAATGTGTATACTTAACTCGCCAGTCTTGCAAACACAGCTGTTTAATGATAACTGTGTATCATGTATTGCAATTTGGAATATTTATCTACAGAAAGGACCAGTAAGTATTATATGCTTCCGTTTAGAGACTTTACACTACTGTATCCCTAAGTATACCTAAATTAGAAGGTTTATTTACAGTCACACGTATTCCATCCTATTTCTGATAGCTGGCAAAGGATTTAAGGAACATTAGATGTTGTCGCTTTGATATCTTTTGCACGCAAAAGACACGACACTAAAATGTTCATGCTCACAGCTTCCCTTCAGCAGTCATTTCTTTGCATGTTCACAGCCGTAAAGCCATATTTGGCATTTTTGACGAGAGTGCACAAAGAAAAGAAGAAAATTTTAAGCAATAAACTCATCAGTTTCTTAAAAACATGCACGGCAAGTAAATTACAAGTGGAAAAGAAAATCTTCAGATGTGTATGCTGATTTTATAGGTAGATCCACACAGGCACATTACGCCTCAACCGCTTTGAACTACCTTCTATTATATGAGAATTAAATTGCAGAATATCTCTTTAGTCACCATCGTTAAGCATGAGCCTTTAGGCAATCCTTACACTGTAACATCATAATCTAGCAATAGCTTTTCTTTGGACAAAGAGCTTCTTCAGTCAGAACAGAAGACTTCAACTGAAATGTTGAACTGCTACTTTCCAAGTTTTTTATGCTAGCATAAAAACATACCCAAAATGATAATAGAAGCAGTTAAAACCCTGATTTATTTTTCAGCTGCAAACCATTGCGATTTGCGCTTTTCGGCGCATATATAAAAATCTGATGTGCCACATTCACACAACTTTCTCTAGCCAAATCTTTTATCTTTATAACTCTCTGTAAGCTATTCTTACAAACCCTTTTTTTATATATTCCTTCATATTAATTGATATAAACCTTTGCAAAAATAATTTAATTACGCATTTGTCGTAGGTAGTAGAGGTATACAGTAGGCTGAAGCAATAGTCAAATGTTTAAAAGTGAGTCGCTATATGTAGGCTTTGAAATGTAATGCCATTTGCATGACAGCACGGAAAACAAAAGAATAATTAATACCTTAGCATTTCAAAAACTGTAAAAGTAATGAAGAATTTGAACCAATACAAACATCTCGGTTTTTAGACATAAACTTGTTAACAAGTTCTGCATTTATTGCGTGATAGGTTTATGCTTCTCTTTTATGGTGTATCAATAATATAAAACTATACAAAATTCATTCTGAATGAAGAGTAATTCCAGGTTGTTCACAGAAAATGCAAAATATAAATTTTATTAATCATGCAAACATCTTAAATATATAGTATTTTTATTAAAATTGATGGAGTCGTTTTGAGTAAATTAAAAACTAATAAAACAATGTTGCAACTAAAGTGTATAGTCCATTTTATAATTAGACTGACATCGCACCTAAGGTGTTCACAGCAGTAAAGCGGAACCAACTGCTACCACGTGATTTACTCCACTGGAGAAGATATCCTGATGGCTTTGATTGGCTAAAGTTAAATATGAATGGATTCTTACTGTTTGGAGTCGGCATAGCAGCGAACTCTGTTCTAGCCAATGAAGGATATCACATGGCTGGAACGTACCTCGTTGTTACTCCCACTCCATCCAGTAGGAATCCATTCATATCTAACTTTAGCCAATCAAAGCCTTCAGAATATCTTTTCCAGGTGGAGTAAATCACGTTTTAGCAGTTGGTTTCACTTCACTTCTTTGAACACCTTAGATGCGATGTCAGTCTAATTATAAAGTGGACTATAGTTTGAGGTGTGGGATTTTCTTGAAGATATTCGCATCGCATCTTATGAAGATGCTGAACTTAAATACTAAGGTATTCATACAAGATTTCGTTTCTTGTGTTATGCTGTTCACATACGCCACGCATATATGCACACGCATGGACCTTTTTCTAAAAAAGGAGATTCCATTTTCAGAGATCTCAAAACCCGTGTTTCGGATGAAATGTCGATATCGAACTCGGTAGAATGTAATGCTCCATCTATCTACTATACGTAGAAAATCAAGAAATACAAGAATTGTCAATGCTTTTGTTTTAAATTATTCTGCCAAATTGAAATTATTCAGCGTTGTATAATACTCGAATAAATTCAAGGTTCTCATTAATTACTCAAATCCTTTACAAAGTAATACATCTCCTATAAAACGTTTTCCATTTATATGCCACCATTAACATCTAAAGTTTATAACGGCGGCTTTGCGTTTGGAACAATTGCTCATTGTCAACAATGTTTTATATAAGGGAGAGAAGAGATACTATTTGTCTTTGTAAGGCTGTTCCCAAACAGTCCGTTAATAAATGAACTGGTGACTATCTTTTCTTTCTTCTGAGTACTGTGGGAAAATTCCTTGTATGTAGAAATTTTGGAACTAAGTTTGTGTTCCTTAGAAATTTCTCGACCAGAAGTCGTCAGAAGTTGAAATCATGTTCTTGTAGAAAGGTTGGTACCAATATTTCAATGACGGAATGCCATCGGTCACTACTTCCTAAATAATGAATCTGCCTTAAGATTTGCTCATGTAATGAGTTCACCATACTGTTCGGGTGCGTATATCCCACCCGCACCTCGAAAGACTCCTTTGTTAGTACCGAACTCACGATCAGGGTAGGAAGAAATCTCAGACAGGGAAGAATTACTTACTGATTGTCTGAAATATACCACTGTCACACAAACATAACAAAAATCTTTATTTTGACCTGCAGCCCCATGGTTGAACAGCAAGAGTTGCTTTGCTGTATGAGGTAGGTTATTTTCATGAAGTTCAATAAAAAGGTCCAAACTTCATTAGGATATTTATGGGTTTGTTTCCATCAAGGTATATATTGAACTTTACAGTCACAATTGTTATATATTTTGTATTAAAATTATAAATACACAAGATATTTGCCTATAGTCCCCAAGGTAGTATAGGAAACATTGATTAGTAGAGGTTGGTTTTGCATATAGCCGGAGGCTAGTGCTGCAGTATCATCGTCTTCATTTTGAGATGTTGCTTCAATATAGTATAGAACTTCTTGGCACGCCTCCAATGCTACTCATTTCTACAGCTACATTCATTTTAGATTTGTCATTAAGACTAATATCTGACATCTTCGCTTTAATTTTTTACTTTGGCTACACAATCTACTTGTGGCCTGCCGAAACTGTAATCAAAGTTTTCTAGAAAGTACTTACGATGAAAGCTATACTTCATGCTATTTATATATTTGGGGTGCTCTTACAGGAACATCTCGTGCATGATCTTCACTTTGAGCCGTGCATCTAAATAATGCTTTGGTCTCTCATCATAGTGAGTTTCTTTTTCTTAAAATCTGGTGATCTGATCATGAATAGATATTAAGACAAGTCTTGCCAAGTATAACATTACCATTCCGGCTTACTCCTCTCAGATCCTGAGGATTTTTTCCAGCCACAAGAAGATTACAGAGTCTACTTACTTTATTAGCAGTCATTCCATGTAATTTTATAAAGCTGTTTTACAAACTTCTTGGATTTCTTCCAATCACTTTTAAGTTGTAAGTATAGAAATGTTTCTTCACTTTATCTTTAGTGTCTGTAGTAGATTTTCTGGACCTGCTTTAATGTATGTGATTTTTATTCCTTGCTCCTAGTTTACATTTTAACTTCTCAGTTAGGCTCAGTAAACATACATCTTGGATATTTTTGGTTTAAAAAAGCATGTAATAAAAAAGGTGTAGTTAAAGTAAGTTCTACATTCTTTTTAAACCTTGAAACAATATTTATCTGCACGCTTGTATATATGTATCTTGAACTTTACCGGAACAGTTTTATTTCTATGGGACTTCTATTCAATGCCTTTTACTCTAGCATTTAAATAATAATAATAATAATAATAATAATTTATTATTCATCACACCCTGACACAAATTTTATCTCTCTAAGAACTAAACCTGCACTCAATAAGTAACTCAACCCACCAATAAAGCTTTCAAACAAGGTATTCCTTTCCAATAATTATTAAAATTAAAGCTACCAATTCTGAATTTGTAAGTTTGCTGAAGCTAACAGTTGACCACAGGGCATTTACTGGAGAAAGAATACATGTGTTCTGTCTTCTGCTATAAACAGAGTTATCAAAGATATTAATAACAGATGGAGCGCGTGATGCATCACACAATGAGCTCTGGTACATTATCTACAACCCATGTCTAACTTAAAACCACTAAAAATGTCACATGCGTAGTATCAGGAATAACAGATTCAATTTCTCCAACTCAGGTACACAAAAACCGAATGAAATCAAATCACGGACATTTTGTGTAAAAGTAATACATTGACACACTGATGTATTTTGCATCTATCTCACAGAATTTTTCGTATTTTCATTTCGATTGTTCCTTTTAAGTCCACACCTATTAATCTGTACACGCTCTTATTCAGCGTGTCTGCGAAGTGAGTGCAGATTTCTTACATGGTCCTAAGGGAGATTCATACAAATATTTTAATATAAAATATGGATCATAGCTGAATGAGACGTAAATTCTTCGGTATAAGTTATTTATTAATAACTAAAAAAATATAAAGTATTCCAAGATTTAAGTTTTACAACAATTCTCTGAATTACTGCCATTGGCTGGTTATTCCTTGATATCCATACCACGATCCTCGCTATCGTCTGTTTCTAAGATTACCTAAATCTTGTAAACGAGTGATTTCAACCTACAGAAACAAATTTATTAGTGTGAGATCCAGAGACCTTTGTAGCCTAAATGTAGGTGTAACTCATCTAACACTTTGATTGTTTAGGTCCGTAAAAATGCATCTTTGAAGCATTGTTTATTATTTCTAAATATTTCTGTGGACATTCCTTGGTATCTCATATAAAATCTGTATGAATTTCCCGTACATCTAATAGTAATTGTTAATTAAATATATTTATTTTGCAATATAGTAAGCTATAATAGGCTAAAGCGATAGTCATATTTTGAAACACAAACTCAATCGTTTTGAAATTCCATGCTCTATGCATGACTATGAGGGAAAAAAAAGAATAACAACTTACCTATTGAGAAACGTGTTTGGCAATCCAATAATAAATAATATCTCGGAAATGGCTTAGCATCAAAAACTATTTATTTCACATAAATTGCTTGCTTTAACGAGATCTACATTTTTGTACAGTGATATTCTGTCTATCCCTTGTAGAACTTATTCATAAAAAAAGAGAACTTCGCAGGCTATTTACAGGAAATTCAAGATATACATTTTGTTTTCATGCTAGCATACTAAACATATGTTAATAAAAATGGTTATGACCATTTAGAATACTAAAGTCATGAAAAATATTCCAGGGTATTTTGGGGTGGGCATATTATTTTGAAAATCTTCGTGCCATATCCTCAGAAAATGCTGAAGTTAAATATCAAGTTTGGCATTTAACCAACTTTTCACTTTTCAGTTATGCTGTTTACAGACACACGTACATACACACGGAGCTTTTTTCTAAAAATGCTTTTTTGGATTCAGGGACATACATTTTGAGGGAAATCTCGGTATAGATCTTTTGGCTGGATGCAGTACTTCTCCTCCTTACTACAGGTAAGTAGCAGAGTAAAAAGTCGCATGCTGTGATTCGTTTTTCCAAGTAAAATTCTATACTTTTACTATTGCAGATTACGTATTGTTGGTTATAATGGAGAGCTGGGAAGACTCTATGAAGAAATAATAAAACCGGTAGTTTGTAACGATAAAATCTTTATGTCCATGCAGGCAAACAAACATATATTGTGCGTATGAAAACCCCTAAGCTGCTGTGTAAATCTCACTTACCCGAAGGCAATAACATTTAAAATACGCTTCATTAAAGAAAGACGCATTCATGAATAATGTGTTTGTTAGTATATCCGATATATTCCAGCACATTAAAGTGTGACGTCACTTGAATTAATCGCATAATTACGCCAAGCGGCCCAAGGCAAGCTTTCCAAACGGACGCTAGACCGCTCTGCCGTCTAGAACTGAACGCACCCTGCAGCTTATTTCCGCACGATGATGATTAATGAACGCACTCACTAATAACAGAGAACGTCATCACCAGAGGCCTACGCGAGGGAGGGGTATGCTTGCAGCTACACGTTCGTTCCGCTAGATGACTATACTGTCATTAGCAAACAATTATTTAAAGCGTTGCGATGTTTTGTCTAGGGTCATAGAGACAGCGAAAACTAAGGATTAGAACACAAAAATCTGCCCTATGTATGAATGTCGAATCATCCTATTGCTAATAATCGATTCTCTGTTCTTTACATGAGGATGCTGATGACTGTTATTTATGGATTCTGCTTAAATCAAAATAAATCAAGGGATTTATTATATAAAATCACAAATGTATACATTTATTTCATAATCTGAGTTGTATTTAGATAAAAATAACTTCTTATAGAACATATATTCTAAGTAATTTATGCTACCAAACACACAAACGATAAAATAGATTACAATATGTATATTTTGGATTTTCTGTAAGTGTATGATAGAGAAATCATAAGCGGGTACAAAACAATTTTAGTAAACATTTAAATGCTTTAAATGTATCAGTTAACGTCGAATAGTTCATAGCATTAACGTTTTTTCAAAATAATCTCTATATATGTTGAAATCTTTTCCGGGTTGAATTGAAATGTTAATGCATATTATTTTATTTCACGTAAGTTCATTCCTAACATGTGTCAATTTATGGTCATCTAAGGGTAGCGAAAGACGTCTAGGCAAACGAAGTAGTTAAATATAAAATATTCCAAAGAGAGTTTTCGTGTTTTCAATTGAATTGTGTTCTAGTTGTTTTACGGGTAAAATTTATACTGTAATTCTTCTTCTTCTCTGCATGGCTATATGCTAGGCTTACAGCCTGTTCAGTCCAGAAACCAAGGGTCTTTCCAGAGTTTCTTTGGCCTTCCAGGTAACTTTCTTCCATCGGCCGGTAAGTATCTCTTGATATGTGAACCATCTTATTTGGTAACATTAGTGATACGTGCGCGTTCCATTCAAATCTTCTCCTATTTGCCAATTCATTTATTGCTTCAAAGTCTAAATGTCTTCATTTTTCCTCATTTTTAATTTTATCTCTCCTTGTTTTATGTAAGATTTTCCTTAAGATACTCATCTCGCGTGTTTTAAGATCTATTTCGTTTTTGTTATATCAGCTACTCTCTGAGGCATAGGTTACTATTAGCCGTATTAATATTTTGTAAACTCTGGTTTTTATTTGCATATTTAAGAATTTATTCCTCCAGATTATATAATACAGGCAACCCTCTATTCTGGCTGCTTTATTCTCTTGATATATGACTTCATTGTGTAGTGATCCCCAAATAGTTATCCCAATCCTATGTATTTAAAAAACCATGACCTGCTCAACCCCCCTTCCCTCGAGTTCCAATTTGTATCCCAGCAAGAATTTACTTTTGGCTATGGATTTAATTTTAGAATCTGATATTTTCATATTATATCTTTAACAGCTGACATGGAATTTATATAGAAATCTTGGCAAGTCAGTCTCATTATCTGCCATCAGAAAAACACTGTGAGCATAACAGAAAAAATTTACTCCATTATTCTTCATTTATATCGACTTTTGGTATAACACACTTTATTATCTAATCCATTATTAAATTAAACAGTTGTTTTTAATTTGTCCTTTTCCGATTATTTTCAATTCTCTTTTATACTACTAAAATTAGTAGTAAAACATATTTAATAAGTAATGGTAACCTATTCCATGTATTATTTTCTTGTAAAATTAAAACATATTTCAATTGCTGCTTTTCAAAACCTTCCTCGAAATAAATAAAATATAAAAATACAAATGTATTATATTCGTGACCTTTTTCCTTTACATGTCTGATTATAAAAAAAGCATCGGTATGAGACCTACCAAGTGGAATTCACTTTTTTCATCTCGTAAATGAACTATTTTAAGAAACGTTTGTTGAGTTGTTTTGTTGTAATTTTCAAAGTATTACTGAATAAATTAATTGGACTACAGTTTTCTGGAATCTGTTTGACCCTTTCTTTTCAATATAGGAGCTACAGTACTAGTTTTCCATTCTTCCGGATGTGTTATTCTTTAAATATTTGCTTAATTATTATTAGCTTTATTGTTTCTAATAATAATTTTCCTCCACATATTTTATCATTTCATTAGCTGCGCCATCCTCTCCCGGTGATTTTCAATTCTTTTCTTAATAAATCTACAATTTCTTCATCGAATATTTCCAGTATCACTTTGGGATCATCGCGTTCAATGTTACTTACTTGGTCATATTCTGTGAGTAGGATAGATAGGAGAGAGCGAGGCCACTTTTGCGTTTATATGGGAAAAGATGGGGAAAACGGGAGAGATGCTGGGCTAGGCAGAAGGGAAATACGTTTATTTGGTAGAGATAGGAAAACGAGGAGAGATGCTTGGCTAGAGGTTTGAGGTTAGAATATACCTTTTATATAGGAGAGATAGGATTCACGAGGATAGATGCTGGGTAGGCTAGACAGGGGTTGGATAGTAGAATACGCGTTTGTATGGGAGAGATAGCAAACGGAGGAGAGGTGAGAGGCTAGGTTGGGTATGGAACTAGAAAATACATTCATATGGCAGAGATAGAAAATATAAGGACAGATACTATGCTAGACAGGGGCTGAAGAGTAGAATATGTGTTTATATGGGAGAGATAGGAAAACCGAGGAGAGGTGCTAGGCTAGACTGGATAGGGAACTAGAAAATACATTCATATGGCAGAGATAGAAAATATAAGAACAGATACTATGCTACACAGGGGTGGAAGGGTAGAATATGTGTTTATATGGGAGAGAGACGAAAACCGAGGAGAGGTGCTAGGCTAGACCACAAAGTAGGTACATTTATATAGCGGAGATAGGGAATATGAGGAGAGATGCTACACTAGGCAGGTGTAGAGGACTAGATAAGGTTATATGGGAAGAGAGAGGGAAAACTAGGAGACATGCTAGGCTAGTTGGGGTAAAGGACTAGAAAATGCGTTTATATGGGAAGAGATAGGGAAAACGAGGGAAGAGCCTAGGAAAGACAGGGTTTAAAGGTGGTATAGTTAAGAGTTTAGAGGTATTTAGAACACTGGTCTACTATAGGTATTTCCGAAGGCACATTTGGGGACACGTTTAGCTTATTTTGCAGGTATTATGATGGTATTTTGATGCAGTGGAATTGGCATTTATCATCCTCTTACAGGCTTTAGGGCATTTTTGGAATATTTTAGTATTTCCATGGTGTTGTCGCTGGGTATTTAAGAATTCTGGAAGGTCTTTTTACAAACAGAAGAGATATTTTAGCGTACATCAGGGATGCTTTCGAGGCATTTTAGTACTTAACGCACATTCTTAAATACAGAAACAGGTAGTTTAGGATGTTAGTGTAGCATTGCAAATGTATTTAGGTCACTGGAGTAGGAATTGTAGAGCATTTCAGTATCCATATATGGGATCTTAAGGAAAAGTTGCAGGTATTTTTATCATTTTAGAGTATTTCAGATATGGATACAGGCTATCAGAACGCTCTCGTACACGGCCGGGAGGAATTCCAGGTGTTTCAAGGCATTTTAGAAACAGGATTGGTTATTTTCAGGGTATTCGTATAGCTTTAAACATTTTTATAACATTCTCGAAGGTATTTTAGTCACTGGAGCAGGACGTGTATACCATCTTAAGTGTGCATTGAGTATTATTGAGTATTCTCATAGTTTTACAAAATAGGAACAGACATTTTCATGGTGTTAGCACTGTGTTTTTGAGGCATTCTCTTATGTTGTATAGAGATTTTCTCCTGTGTTGTACAGAACCTGTGATGTTCTATAACCATTTCTATAGTTTTTACAGATATACCGGCTCTGTATATTCTAATACTAACATATGATAGTGTATGTATAGCTAACAGTCTTTTCTAACAGAATTAATCTACTTTAGTGCTATTATAATTTTTACTCAGTTTTTCCTGCTTTTATGTGATAATGTGTTTTTTGTCTAGGGTATTGACTTTACCAGTTAATCGATGCTTTATTAGACAAGGGTTGTAAGGTTATACGCCTATTCTCTTTCTCTGGGCTTGAGACCAGGGCTAGGATTTGTTTCTAATAGCAGAGTTAACGTCTCCCCTTCCATCTCCTTGTTATTCTTTATTCATCTAGATCTGCTAGATGTACACGGAGGAATTCATCGCTTGAGATCCAAGTCACATTTTCTTAAGCACTGTTTGTTATGCTGTAATGTCCATATGCACATGTCGTTATTCCATCCTCGGTATTCGCCGTATTTATTGTCGTATGGAGCCAACGTAATTGTATTCACTCGCACTGAAGTGACAGCATGCTGTCGTGACAGGATCAGATTCAGGGCCTTCTCATTATTTCTTTGGTTTTAAACAGTCTGAATAGCTTCCGAATGTAATGTACTGCTTAATAGCACTACGTTTTATACCATTAATCTTGTTTTATCATTGAGCCATGGATGTCTAGGTCATAGCTCGACAAAGCAAGGGATGGTTTTTCCATTAGCCTCATATTGAAGTTTTCCTAGCACCCTTTTGTTTTGAGTGGAGTGGCATATATGGTTGACAGGGTAATCAGCTGTATCTAGGTGCACAAGAAAACGTACCTTGTCCTGCTACACATCTTTATTTGTTACCCGATGAATGAATGAGTCAGTGTCCATATGCATAAGCTTCAGGTTTTCAGTTCCATAATACGGTAACAACACATCATCATGATAGTGGTATATTCTTAGAGATGTCCAACCCACTCATTCCGATGCATACAGGCTTATTGAACCCGACCCGTCGGGAGGTCATGTGCACAGCAACTAGGCAGGTAGCATACATTGTTGTATTAATAAACGTAGGTTTAGCAATTAACTTTTCCAGCATGTTCTCGCTTGTAACCAACCGTATATCCATACGATTGCGCTGATTATCCATTGTTCTTCCATTATTGAACAGCTTGCAGAAATCCTTCATAAAATCATTTGCAGCCTATTGTAATATGTTGTTAAATTCCACATAGGGTTTTAACCAATGAAACTGCCGGAAATTTAGCACACGATCGCCATACTCCATGATTAAGAGCTTGCTTCAAGGTCATGTATTGTACTACATACTTCTTCCGAGTCCAAGATGAGGTATTAGTTTCTTTGTAGACGAGTCCTTAAGCTTCATACACTCAGCAGGAAAGATAGATCGTTGTGTCGATCGTAATCTTCAGCAGGATACTGGACGTCAATTTCTAATATGTATCCATGAGGATCGACTTCTTTCAAACAGTTTAGATCGATGTCTTCAGGAGAAACCCAATGAAATCCACCATAAGGAAGGGCGTGGCACATTGCCCAACCACATTGGCTATTTGCATCCTCGTATGTGAATAATTTTTCTAAAAATACTTTTCTGTATTCAAGGTGCCTCAAATACATATTTCAGGCGAAATGATACCAAATTTCTGAGTGTAATGCAACACTTCCACTGCCTACTAGGTACATGGTGGAGGAAGTACAAGAGGAATAGCGATTTAAAACGAAAATACAAACCAATACAAAATAATATGTCGAAAATGTTTATTTCTATAAAGCAGTTGTTTTACATCAGTTATTGCTTTAAAGGGTTCTACGTTTTCTGTGTAGTAAATATTCATTAATCTCTAAATGTTTAACAGTTATACAAAACTTCAACGCTTATTAAGAAAGAAGAGGACTTCACCGGCTATTCGCAGAAAATTCAAGATAAACATTTTATTTGTCATGTAAATATATTTTAACATACGGTATTTTAATCAAAATCGTTAAGAGCCATTTTTTGAGAAAACAAAAAATAACGGAAACATTTAGCATGAAGCACAGTTTGGGCTGCGTGTTGTTTGTGGAAATCTTCCTGTCACATTCCTAGAATAGGCTGATATTAAATACCAAGTAATAGTAATTAATCGACTCTTTTTTAGTTCTGCTATTCACAAACACAAACAAATAAGCGCGCGGACGTTCTTCTAAAAATGTTCCTTTTCGTGCATCAGATCTCAAAAAACGCATTTCCTGTGAAATATCGATTTCGAATGTTTGGTGGAATGCAATACTTCCTCTACTTGGTAAAGAGAAGCGGGAGAGAAACAAGTATGCAATGAAAGAAGGAACGTCTGAGGCATTAAATTCACATGACTTTCTCTATCCACGATCTTTTTATGTAGCTTCTACAAACCATCCTTACAAAAACTTATTTTTCTATTTGCTTCATGAGAATCGAGATAAATGTTTGCAGAAATAGCTTCATTTTTCAGTGTAGGTACAAGGTAGATACAGGAGACCGAAGCGATAGACAAATGTTCACACACACACACGCACAGGCTTTTTTTGGATTCAAAGG
Organism: Deroplatys truncata; assembly: GCA_030765065.1. NCBI lineage: Eukaryota > Metazoa > Arthropoda > Insecta > Mantodea > Mantidae > Deroplatys > Deroplatys truncata. The sequence goes on from CM060975.1 coordinate 234,203,891, forward strand.
ATCTCAAAACTGTATATCCGGTCAAATCTCAATATCGAACTTATCAATGGAATAGGATACTTCCTCTACTTACTAAAGGTAAATGGTAGAGAAAGTAAAAGGAAAATAGTGCGAGCAGAGCCTCAGTAATGAGCGTAATACATTATTTCTAAAACAAAATAGTACCTCTTGCACTGGCATGACTTTCTCTACTCACTCTTCTACAAATTATTCTTACAGAATTTTTTTCCTATCATTCTTGTTAATAGTTTACACATTTTCACATTTCGTTGTAAGTATAAGAAGGATACAGTTGGCTAAAGCGACATTCAGATTTTTAAAAAGCAGATCACTATGTGATGTAGAGTTGTAAAAATAAAGTATAATACTATATAATTCGATGCCACCTGCATGGCAATCATGTATTACGTTTTGTATACACCTCCGGCGACACGTTTGCAGTTCTTGACTGTTCTTGGCACTCGTGAACGTACTAGTAACGGAGAATTTAGGGCGTGACATGATTATAATTGCTTAAGGTGTCAAGCGCCAAGTGTGATATAAAAGTAATTAATTATTATGCTTTCTTTCTTTATCCAGTTTGCTATAACATTTTATACTGTCAACAAATGTTGTGTTAATTATTTGGAGCCTTTGAGAATATTTGTGTATCACTCAGATGTGTAATTAAAACAACTATCTATGCCTTTATTTTCAATTGACTTGGTTGACATAATTGACATACGAAATAGAGAATTTAGTATCCTTTATTGCATTGAAATCACGAATCCTATCATATATACCAATCTTACCAGGTGTCGCAGTTCTCACGGATCGTGTTATCTTATTTGCTGGGCGCCTCGTGTTTTATTATTTTAAATTTGGGTTCTTTGTCCTCCGGCTAGCTATCATAATTCAGTCGAACAAGTGCCTCTAAGCAGGGCGTGTAAAAGGAAAGGAGTTGTTACTAAAAGATAACACTGATAAAAAAAGTTCTACACTTGTATTGCCGTCACACTTAATTAATAATTCACATATTTAATCTTTATACACGCTTGACTGAAACTGTGATATTTCTGAATGTAACTGCAGTCGTTATAGTTGCCGCGCACAAATTACTTCGCGTACTTCACATTCTTGTAACTAACACTGCGACGTGCACCTCGCGAGAGATTCCTTAGTACTGAGTGACGTGCACCTCGTGAATGATTCTTCAAAACTGCGCGACGTGTACCTCGTGAGAGATTCTTCCGAACTGCGCGAAACTTACTTATGGCTCTAGAATATGTACTCCTTCACCTCGAATTCCCTAAAAATTATAATAGAGCTGCTATTGGTTACCAAATTGCGCCCACTTTAGCGTCTGTTTTGGTCAGCCAATCACTACTACTAACATATATGCTCTAGGGAAGATAGTCCCTCCATTTCTAAAAAAGCACGCTACCCTGTCCTCATTTGTTTGTCTCTTCTTAGTGATAAACAACTCACCCCCTCGGTTTATTGTTACCTACTTCTATTGTCAGTTTCAGTGAAGCCATGTAAACTTATTTCCTAACAATACTTATGGCTAACAAACTTCTAAAATCCTGTAAATACAATAATATTAATTTACGCTACAATCACTCTGGCATTCACAGTGTTGTGATATAAAATATTGCCTCACAGGTATTATTCCGTTTAAACCCCTGATTTGGTATTATACAAGTATAGGTCTTGCGTATTATACCTTGTCGCTCCACTAATGTGATGGCTTCCAAACTCTTTGCATGATCACGAGAAAAAGCGAATAGCGACTTACCACTTGAAGAAAGTATAAGTATTTGAAAATTCAAACCAATAACATTAAGTGTATGATTTAAGATATCTACATTTTTTTGAGCTGAGATAATGTCTATCTTTTATGGTTTACCAATTATAGAAACTCTATTCAGAATTAAGAAGGCTTCACAACCTATTCCCAAAAAAGTCAAGGCATATATTTTATTTTGCATGTAAATATCTTTAGAATGTGGTATTTTAATCAGAATCTTTAGAGCTATTTTGGATAAAATAAAAAGTATCTATTTTGTTCCATATAAAGGTAGTTTGGAATGGGGAATTTTCTTTAAAATTTTGATATTGCTTCCCTGGAAGGCATTGAACTTAATTACCAAACTTTTTATTTAAAATACAGTTTGTCTGAATTATACTCTTCATAGACTATCTCTAATACATACAAACACACACACACACACACATACGCGGATCTTTTTCCGAATGCAGGGAATATCAAAATGTGTATTTCCGGTGAAATCTCGGGGACTACTTCCTCTACTTACTGCAAGTAGGCAGTAGAGAAAGTAATAATAAAAATATACTAGGTATGAACCGTTGTGCTCAAATGACCTACCTCCGGCTTCAGTTGAGGCAACAAACGTAGCTTCCACATCTGGATAGCTGTACCCACCGTTTACCATACGCCTTTAGAAATGCCTCAACAAAGCAAATCGAGTCTGGTGGCCCCGTGTGTGTAATGGGTGGAGGGTGGAGGTCTGCTCGCTTCGCCACTCTGCAAGTAGAAAGTCTATTCACCGCAATCGTGAATTATTATTGTGCAGGTCTGCAGAGTACCACGCCCAAAAGCAGCAAACTATTTATAAAGTTGGTGTGTTTCCGTGTTCAGAACATTACCTCCTTCGTTAGCCCATGAATTACCTGAGTATTGGCATTATTACGAACCGACCCTGGCTGCCGGATAAACTAGCCATATTGACGTAGTCAGCCTGGGAAGGTAGTAATGTACTTTCATTATTTTCGAAGTCTAAAATTGAGTTCCGCATTAAATAATACGATTTACAGGCTTTTGGAAACGTAGAATCATACTTTAAAATGCAATGGCATAACCGGTTTAGAACCACGGACCTTCCAGTTCCGTCCGATTGCTCTAACCAATTGGGCTACTATGGCAACATGCCGACACAACTTTAATTCCCCAACTAACTCGCATTTTTTCCGGCAAAACGCAAGGTCTCATTAATTTTGAGATGACATACCCAATGGCGACTTACAATATCGTAAGTACTTTAAGTTCCGGGCTTCATAGATTAATCAACTATTAGGTCAACCAATGATAATTAAATGTTCATTCACACAAGCGTATGTAGTACAAGTTTTGAAAGCTAGAATCAGTCTGAAAAATTCAATACCATAGACATGATTTGAACCACGAATATTCCGGTTTCCGTCCAGTTACTCAACTGGGCTACCATGGAAACATATCTACACGATATTAAATTCTCCGACTGATTCGCAGTTTATTATTGTAAGAACAATTAATTACCATTCGAGGCATTTTCTTAAATTGTTGCCCTCCTCTATCGTTTCCTAGTTCTCATAATAACCTGGAAATTGTGTGGAAAAGTTTGTCAGTATTCTGCTGCAGTCCATATAAATTAAGGGTTCGGACTATGTTGAAATACTTTTTGCAATCTTCTATACCAAAATTATGTTATATTATAACCTACGTTTTTATTCTGAGTAGGACTGCTACTTTAACAGATAGATTAAGATTAACTACGACAGACATAACTTGGATAAACTGGTAATATTCCTAAAATTAGAAATGTTAATACTCCCAGTCAAATATTTTATCTTAGCTACATAAATAAAGAGTTTGATGTGTTTACAGTTTATTTTTATACAGTTTCTATAAATTATTCTTTTGCAAGCTTATTTCTATCTGCTTCACGTTGATCGAGATAAACATTTGCAGATACGAGTATAGTTTCATTACACGTTAAGTTGCAGGCACAAGAGGGATAGGGGATACCAAATCTATAGTCAGGTTTTAGAATGTTGTCTTTGCTTTAAATTCTGTTTCCTTAGCATTGCAAGAAACAGCTGAACGATAGCAGTACTTCAAACAGTGATAAAATATTGAAAATTTCAAACCCATAACAGCAAATGTCTTGGAAATGGCTAAAACCACAAAAGAACTTGTTTGAAAAAAATGTGTGCTAGAGAGATCTACAGTTTTTGTGTAGTACATTTTGTCTGTCTCATAATTCACAGTTATACAGAGTTATACAAAATTCCTACCGAGTGAAGAGGGCTTCACAGGCTATTGCCAGAAAATTTAAGATTTATATTTTATTTGTCACTTAAATCTCTTAAACATATGATATTTTAATGAAAATTGTTAGAGCCATTTCTGCAAAAATCTAAAATTTCGAAAAATTTTCCATGTAAAGGGTAGATACTTTGTGTTGGGAACATTTTCTTGAAACAATTCCTGTCGCATATTTGGAAGCTGCTGAATCTAAATACTAATTTTGGTGTTTAACCGACTTATCGTTGCAGTACATACACACACACACATACACCTTTTTCTAAAAAGGATTTTTTTTATATTTAGGAATTTCAAAACGTGTATTTCCAGTGAAATCTCAATACAGAATTTTTTGGGTGGAATGCAATACTCTCTCTCTCTATTTACTATACGTAGGTACGAGAGAAAGCAATATCCACTTTACTAACACACTATTAAATATGCAACCATTAGTAACTACTACAGGGATAAAATAACTATACAAATCCAAAGGAAGCGACGATAATCAATCAGCCATACCACAAATGGTTTTCTGAATTTGAGTTTAAAATGTATTCCTTTTAAAAGCAAGCTTTGCACCGGAAGGACTATGGCTACTTAATAGTCCCGATATGCCAAGACCTAGATGGACGCTGAGGATAGCGGCAACTTCTTCGCCTACAGTGTGCAGCGCGGATACATAACCTCCAGGCGAAATATTGGTATGTAACCGAATGCACAAAACAATGCAGTTAAACTAAGTATTTGCCAAATTTAATGCTACCCGATATACATTAATTTTATTTTCTCTACTACTTACCTATTATAGTAAGTAGAAGAAGTATTGCATTCCGCCTAAAAATGTACACCTACATTTCACCGAAAATGCAATTTTAAAGCTCCCTTAAACAAAAAAAGCAATGTTTAGGAAAACGTCTCTGTGTATGTATATGTATGTGTGTGTTTATCCGTTTGTCTGTGGACGGATAACTCAAAAACGCAAAGTTGGTTAAATACCAAACTTGGTGTTCAATATTCATATATTCTCCAAAAGATGCGACACGAAGATTTTCCAGAAAATCCCTCCAAACCAAAACACCCTTTAAATGAAAAAATGTTCTTCATTTTAGATTTTCTCCAAAATTGTCCTAACGATTTGGATTAAAATACTACAATATTTAAAACATTTTATAGCAAATAAATTGTATAACTTGAAATTTAGAGAATAGCCTGTGAAGTCCTCTTCTTTAAAGACATTTGTTTAATCGTAAACGTAATAGATAGACACAACCATATACACATGATGTCGATCTCGTTAAAGCAAACAATTTGTGCCAAATACTTTTTGTGGCGTTAACAACTTCCGAGATGCTCCATATTTGTTTGAATTTCCAAATACGTATACTTTTTCAAGTGGTATGTCGCTGTTCCCTTTTTCTCGTGGTTATGCAAGGAGAACGTAATTACAAAGCAACCACATAGCGAACCGCTTTTAAAATATCTGACTATCGCTTAAGCTTACAGTATTCCCCTTGTACCTATAGCGAAATGTGTAATAAAACAATTTCTGAATTTGTTTTCTGGATTAACATAAAGCATATAGAAGAATATGCTTTTATATGAATAGGTCTTAGAGGAATAAATGGAGAAATCATGTAACACATCAGAGATTTTCTTGTGGTCAAGCAAAGTCTATGGAATTTCAAAACCACATAGCGTTCCGATTTTTAAAAATCTGGCCTACCAGATCTTTTTAGCCTACTGTGTCCTCCTTAAGCCTTTAACGAATATATACATGTATAATGAAAGTTTATCTTGATTAACAAGAAGTAGATCTAAGAATAAGATTTTGTAAGAATAGTTTGTAGAAGCGGAAGTTTGTAGTATAGTTTGCGGAGAAAGTCACGGGAGTACAACACATCAGATTTTTTTCCGAAACTGAGCATTCTACTCAAAAAGTGCACCTTTCTATATGAATAAATTAATGGGATGATTCTTATACCAAAATTAAATTGAGTTTTATTTGTGTATGGTCCTTAGCGTCCCATTCTATATTGGGCGTGAAAGGCCGGAAATTTTGCTCAAAGGTCTCTTTATCAGGCTTGAGGTTCTTTTACGTGCCGTAAATCTACAACACGGGACCTCCGGCTTTACTTCCCTTCCGAAGGAAACCATGCTAAGGATATTTACGCCCGAAAAAACCCATCACCCTCCACCGGGTTTGACCCCGCGACCTTGGGAACTAAAGGCTAGCATGGTACCCCTAGACCACGGAAGATGACTGTTTCTTATACCAGATAGCCCAACCGCGTGTTAAAAGAGTTGCAGACCTCAATGGAGTAATTCCAAATAAACACGGGTCAGTGGTGGAACTGGCTTATTAGCACCCTAAGAACCCACTACTCCTACACCAGCGGTTCCCAGAAACGTTTATATGGATACATGGAGACATGGGAACATCGTATCAAACCACAGGGGCAAAATTTCGAACACCTATTCAGTGAGTGAAGTGAGCATAGCAGTACCATTAGATAATGATGATGATGACAATAATAATAATAATAATAATAATAATAATAATAATAGTCATAATAACATTTATAATAGCAGCAAAACAAATGCAATGAAACACTGCGTACTCTCATGTTTGTTGCTTATAATCCGTAATGTTAGATAAGAACAGCGTAAACACAATTTAAAGATAGCTATAGTCGGATACGGTTTGGTCAAATATATACATTTTAATTATTTCTCAGTTTTAAAACGCGAGTTTATTCCATCGAAAATAAAGCCTGTGTAGCTGAAGTTGAAATTATTCTAAGACCTTTTCGATCTATTTTTGTCTGTCATCACGCACAGTGCACTCTAGTGCAAGGGTCTGTTTTTAGCTATCATCATGGATGACACACCCTATTGTAAGCCTGGGAAGTGCCTCTCAATTAGCGCTATCCGGTCATCACGTTTGCTGATAAGCAACAGAATTAGAAGGAAGCTCGTTTGGCTCCGTGGCTCAGTCGGTAATTCTGCGAGGGATACGGGGTTCGATTCCCGGTTGGGAATGGGGATTTTTCTCTAGCCAAGATTATTCCCTATCCTCCCCAGAGTCTGGAAGTATGAATGGGAGTGTAAATGTATGTGTATGTATGTGATATAATGATTAAAGCCCAAAGTTTACTGTAAATCCAAAGACAAGTGAATACCAATTAACAGCATTGCCTATAGGTAATAGTATGTTCCAAATGATAGGCTGCCGATAATACCATTGTAGTTAAAGATGGGTATAAATGGAACTTGTGTTTACTTGGAATTGCCCTGTTGAGTTCTGCAACTCTTTTAACACACGAAGGGATACACACTTGAAATAGGGCGCCGTTGGGCCACATGACACATGGAAGTGGGTTCTCAAAACAAAGGATTCGGTGGTAATGAAATTAAAAATGTCTGATGTGATACATTTCCATGGCTTTCTCTATCCTCTATCGTTTTAAGTGGGTATATAAGCTAGTCTTACTAAAGCTATTTTTATACCTACTTTATTTTTAATCCAAATAACGTTTGCAGAAATAGCTACATTACACATTTCGTTATTACACAAAGGGAACTGCGGTAGTCAAATGTTTAAGAACTGGACGCTATATGCTGGACTTAAAATTCCACACTGTTTCAATGGAATCACGAGAAACAATAAAAGAACTGCAAAGTATTGCAAAATTCGAACCATTTATAATGCCTATCTCGGAAAAGGCTGATGCCATAAAAAAGTTATTTTAAATCAATTGTGCGTTTTAAAGAGCTCTACGTTTCTTGTGTAGTACGAATACGTCTATCGTTTAACGTTTACCGGTTATACAAATTATACAAAATTCCTTCCGAATGAAAAGGACTTCAAAGGCTATTCCTAGAAAACTCAAGATATATGTACTGTTTGTCGTGTAAATATCTTTAATATATGGTATTTTAGTCAAAATGGTTACAGCCACTTTTATGAAATAAAAGATTTCGAAAAATGTTCCCTGTAAAGGGTAGTTTGAGGTAGAAGATTTTCTTTAAAATCTTCGTGTCGCATCTCTGGAAAGTGCTGAATTTATAACGCAGTTTGGTGTAGATCCGAATTTTCGTTTTTAAGTTACGCTGTTCACAGGCACGCACATGGATCGTTTTGTAAAAAATATTCTTTTTATGTATTCAGGGGGCCTCAAAACATCTATTTCCGGTGAAATCTCGGTATCGAATTTTTTTGGTGGAATGCAATATATTCCCTACTTACTAGGTATGTGATAGAGATAGTAATATGTGTAAAACTGATTAAACATATTAATGATTTTTTCGTACAATAGCTGGTTTTCCTTTCAGAGGCATTTATTCCATTTATGTGTCATTTATTTTCAATTACAAGTTTTAACCCAAACTTAATCTATGTCAGTGAAAGTTTTGCAATACGTAGCCATGGGGCACCTGAGTAGTTAATTCTCAGCGATAATATATAAAACATGTAACTTATTTATTCATTCATAATTTACGTAGAAGAATGTTTTGCAAATTTAAACACGGACAAACAATATGCTTCATAAATCGTTGCACAAAATGTTGTATCTTAGATTTTAAAGCTTTTTAGTAACAAAAGGTTAAACAGAAGTAATACATTAGGTTATAAACTAATTTGTACACATTTTAAAAACAACCAAAACAGATTAAAACCTGAAACCTGGATATCTGCTACCCATAAATATTTAAGTACACTAACCGAGAGGGATGGCTCAGGCGGTTACGTCTGTGGCCCGCATTCGCGCGGTCGTGGGTTCGATTTCCGTGGCCGACCTTCCTGTCGGGGCCGACCTTCCCGGGGCTCCCCAGGCAAAAGCTCGGAAGGATCATTACATCCCCCGAATTTCCTGTCTTTCCATTTCATCTCCGTTCTCATTGCACTTCACCTTTCATCTGCTTGGTCTCTTTCAGAGTTATAAGTGTCGGCGGGAGGTCTCGGCATATGCATGGCAGGGGAAAAAGATGGTCTAAGGAAACCTTCGTCCCCCGCACTGCGAACGGTCTCCGGGTCCCGGGCCCTCCACGAGATGTGTAAGCCCACGGGGTGAGGGACGCTAGCTGCACCAGCCAGTACACGGGGAGTTCAAATCTGTAAATGGTAAGGGACCATGCCCTCTGCCTGTCATACCTCCTGGTCCGGCTGCCCTCTATCTCCTCCCACCTCATTCCTCCCTCCCGTGGGCGCCCCGTCAGGGGCCTAGGCACAAAAGAGCTGCGTAGGTCGTGCTGTTAAATCCTCCTCCGCTTCTAGTCCCATCCTATATCTACACTATGATCAAAGTGCGGCTGCAATTGGTCATCAGAAAGCAAATAACTTTCATAGCGTATGGCTCACTTAATCTCACAAACTGTCTCGGTGGTAAAGGGAACAGTATGTCTGCCTCTGTCAACCCGTAAGCCTCTAGTTCGAATCTCATTTGGAGTGAGTTGAATGGATCATTTTTACTTTCTCTACTACTTACCTATATTAAATAGATGAAGTATGTATTGTATTCCACCCAAAAACTCGATACCAAATTTCACTGG